>CM069610.1:14442500-16842500 GCA_035771175.1 Paratinospora sagittata | reverse complement strand
CACTTTTGATGTTTTCAAAAGGGGGATAAGAATGCACACATTAGGCTAAGTTAGCTCAAGTGGGAAGCTATAAGATAGGGGGAGATTATAATAATGTACTGAATTGTAATATACTTGTAAATGTTTTGTACTGATCTGATGATTATGGATATATTCTTCTGACATGAATATAAATTGCTTTGTTTATTCTCAATTTGTTTTGCATTGAACAGTAAATGATTGATTAAATGAATGCAATCATCTGTACCATGCTAATGTGAATTGTAAGGAACTATATGCATCTTTATGTCACTTAGCCCAATGGTATCTGAGTATTTGAAATCATCAAAAAAAGGGAGATTATTATCTCAAGGAACCCCAGGATGAGAATGTTTTGATGATTCCAAACTACTCATATTTGTGGATTTAATTATCTCGTTTAGTGTTTCAAATCTATCAAAAACTCAAAATCAAATAACAAAGCTCACAAACCTTTTGAATGTCAAAGATCGAAGTTTCAAGATTTTCAACACTTAGAATGTAAAACTATTGATCAAACTACTCTCAGCAAGATTTACTCAATTGCCTGTTTTGATAGATATATATTTGAAAGGTTTTTTAAATGATTTAAATTCTCAATTATTTTAAGTGTTTGATTTGATCGAATTTTTAATTGATTTAATCGAGTTTTGAAAGTTTAAGTTGTTGGCCCAGATATGTCTAAGAGGGGGGTGAATTGGATACTTAGCAGATTTTAACCTTTCTTAAAAATGTGCAGAATAATGAAAACAGATTAAACAAAGTATAGCAATCAAATACAACAAATGTAAATGAGACAATGCAAGCAAGATTTATAGTGGTTCGGCTACGCCTACATCCACTACCTAACCTCCTCAGTTAGGATTTGTTCAAACTCCACTATGGACCTTCTTGTGGGTGAAGATCAAACCGGTACACTTTCTAAACTTGCGGGTGTGAGAACTACCATTTCTCGACTTACTAGTGTGAGAAGACTGTTTCTCAGCTTCCGGGTGTGAGAAGACCGTTTCTCAGCTTTCGGGTGTGAGAAGTCCGTTTCTCAGCTTCCGGGTGTGAGAAGACCGTTTCTCAGCTTCCGGGTGTGAGAAGACCGTTTCTCAGCTTTCGGGTGTGAGAAGACCGTTTCAGGGTAGGGGTGTAACCAACCCGACCGACTCGACCAAACGCAACCATTTTGGGTCGGGTCGGGTCGGGTTTGATTGTTATGTTGGGTTGGTCGGTTTAATTTTTTAGCAACCCGACCAAACCCGACCCGAGCTTACTTCTTAAAATTTATATATATATATGAGTTCATCCTTGCTCCCATAAGTCAAGTTTAAGAGTAGTTTGACTTGTACATCTATGAGTTCTCCCAAAAAAGAGAATCTCATCTTTTAAAGCTTAAATAGTAGTTTAATAAGTTGGATACATGATAATCAAACATATTTTATTACTAATATAAGCTTAAATAATAGTTATTAAGCTTTTAAAAAATTGGGCTATTTAATGGGGGCCAACCCGACCAACCCGACCCGACCTTGGGTTGGGTGGCATTGGGTCCAACCCGCTACCACCCAACCTCATCGGGTTAGGTAGGTTAGGAAGCAAAAACCCGACCCAATTTCACCCCTACTTCCAGGTTTGAGATGACCGTTACAACTTTGAGCAACACTTGCTCTTGCCCAGTGACTAACTAGTCACTGCAAATTTAATATAAGATGAGATATGATCCCCTTTACTTAGAATCAAAGTGATACTTACAAAATTTTTGATTGAACCTTCTGTGATCACAGATTCAGCAAAATATGTATGATGAAGTTTGTGATGAAAATAGGTTCAAAAAGCTTTTGTCTTCTTCAATGGATTGTCAAAATAATAAAGATGAAGTTCAATCAATCCAGAAGACTTGAAGTTTTTCTTTAAAAAGATCGTAAGATCAAGCACAAGTGAAAACTGTTTAATACATTTAGAATGAATATTAGTTTTCGTATATCATTAGTTGTTTTTTTGCTCTAAGGCATCACGTATATATAAGAATAACAGAAGCGCAATGGAGTTGATAATTTTGGCGCTCTAGGTTATTTCAAATACAATGTATACTTTCTTTTCCAAAATGGATCGATTCAGCTCAATGCACATTATGACGATAACACCTAAATTATCTGATCCATTCACGAAAAGAGAATGTTCTGACAGTTTTTAGAACGTTCAAAACATTATGAAAAGTTATTGTACGATTGTGAAAAGTTCTGAAAAGTATTTGTACGATTCT
Organism: Paratinospora sagittata; assembly: GCA_035771175.1. Classification (NCBI taxonomy): domain Eukaryota; kingdom Viridiplantae; phylum Streptophyta; class Magnoliopsida; order Ranunculales; family Menispermaceae; genus Paratinospora; species Paratinospora sagittata. The sequence goes on along the minus strand of CM069610.1, from coordinate 16,840,231 downwards.
GAAGATAGTAACAGAAATGGTGCTTTTGTTAGAACAATAACATTTGTTGAATTAGCGTCCTTGCGCATAATATCAACTTTTATCGTTTTGTTCCTTGAGGGAGCTCGTGGAGCATAAGCATCTTGCTGAACATTGAAGTGAGGGCGCTACTAAGTAGTAAGCGTCCTGACTTACTTTGAAGATTTAAACGACTCAAAACATGAGGGCGCTACTTCGCAGTTAGCATCTTACTTTGTTTTAAGGACATTGAACACATGAGGGCGCTACTCAAGAGCTAGCGTCCTAAAAGTTTAAAAATAGTTTTAAAACAATGTTGAGTACGCTGAAGAACGGTAAGCGTCCTGAGGGTTATTAAGTTGATTCTAAAGATGAAGGCGCTCCTACACAAGTAGCGTCCTGGAGCTAGCGAGCTAAAACTAAGTCGACGTCCTGACATTCTTAAAGGTTGATAAAAGAAAGGTCGCTACTTACAAGTACGCTTCCTTATTAATCAACTCAATTCAACCTTGAGCGTCCTGACTGATCAAGTCCAGGAGGGCACTGCTAAAACATTAGTGTCCTGAAAGACTTTATAAAAATGGTTTTTGATTTCTCGATTGAAGCTCGATAAAACATAGTATAATCAGATTAAATTGAATATGCAAACGATTGATTAAAACATGTAGGCATACATATCGCTAACTTATATGACATAGAAGGTCCTACAACCTATCATAATCTAATCATACAACCAAACATCTTCAAATGATCATAGTCTTCAAGAAGATCTTTAATACGTTCGCCATGCATCATTGACTCTTTGAAACCTTCAAGTAAGATTAGATATGTCATATGTGCAGTAATATCATAAACAAAATGTTGTTTGTAATCATCAAAATATCTTTCATATTAGGGACATATTCTCGTGAGGGACATGAGGATAATTGGTTCAACATAAGTTAATTTCAAAAATCAATTTTTAAGTGTTCGATTAGGACGCTAATGTCTTAGGAACGCCCTCCTGGACTTGGTAAGTCAGGACACTGATAATACATTAGGACGCTGATAGAGTTCAAGGTTGAAATGCACTTATTCATCAGGACGCTTACTTCATCAGTAGCGACCTCATTTAAGTCAACCTGTGAACTTGTCAGGACGTTGATTCAGTGTCAGCTCGCTGACTGTTTTCGAGTTTTAAATGTTTTAATCTTTAAGGACGCTGAATGTTATAAGTTGGAAAAATATCAAGACAATGCTTAATCAAGAGCACCCTCACTTAAGAACCAACCTAGTAACTCTTAGGACGATGATCGTTCTTCAGCGCCCTAACTGTTTTTATGAGTTAAAATACCATGACGCTTATCGTTTAGTAGTGCCCTTATGTTTTTCAATTGTTTTAAATTATTTTTAAAATATCAGGACGCTAATTGTGGATTAGCGCCCTCACAAAGTTTAGTCGTTTCAATTGCCAAGTAAGTTAGGAAGATTACGATTAAGTATCGCCCTCACTTCACAGTTCAACGAGATGCTTATGGTCCATGAGCGCCCTCAAGGAACAAAATGACAAAGTTGGTTTTTATGCGTCAGGACGCTGATTAAGTAATCAGGACGCTAATCCAACGCTGTCACAAAGCTGACACTTACACTCTTTCAATTTAATTTATCAGAACTTTTTATGCACATAAACCTTTTCAGATTTGTCAGAGATTTCCTTTTATACACGAAATCGCGATTCCTGAAATCTTCCTTGTTCGCGTTGTCTAAAAAGAACCAGAATGTTCATGAAAATTACAGTTGCCATTTTCGTGAAAGGTTCTAGCTATTGTGAATAAACGATCATTTTGAAATTGAAATTCAAATGACCAACAACATTTTTACTGAGTCTATATATACCAACACTTAGACTCAAACCAAAAATCGATCAAAAAACTTATCGAGCAAATACTTTTGAAAGTTAGTCGGATGTTAAATTTGATTTCAAAGCTTAAACTTTTTTAGTTTTCAAAGTGTTTTCTTTAAAACATTAGTTCATTCAAAAGATTTTCATACCAAGCTTAATCTCCATCTTTTTTTGAAAATCTATTTGAAGGATACGGAACTGTTTTCACTCAAATTTCCAGCACTGTTTTATTCATATATCATTCTTGTTGAACAAGAAATTTGAGAGATAGTTCATATGATACAGTTGTACTTCATTTCATATCTTATAAATTGTATCGAGTTGTAACAGTAGTTATACAAACTATTGAGTATCGAACATTGTTTGTGTTTTACCAAGAGGTTGTTCTCAAGCCTTGTAAGTTGAGAGTTTAGGTTAGTCTCACACTTGAAAGTTGAGACAGGTAGTTCTCTAGCCTGTAAGTCGAGAGGTTTAGCTTGGTCTCAAACCCGCATGTTGAGCATTGTAATGGTTGTTCTCACACCCGAAAGTTGAGAAAAGGTGTAACGGTTTGGTTCTCACCCGCAAGAGAATCTCTTAGTGAAGAAGTTTCAAATCCTAACTAAGGAGGTTAGGTAGCAGACGTAGGCAAGTAGCCGAACTACTCTAAATCGTCTGTGTTGATTCTATTTACATTTTCGCATTTACTTATTGTCATTGCATTAATTTTAATTGTCTAAGTGTCCAATTCACCCCCTCTTGGACATACTTGGGCCAACAACCTATCCTCTGCAGGTCGTTAGGGGTTCTATCAGATCCACCCACACTAAGCAAAAGGCTACATACTTTGCATCAACGAGAGATTCTCAATAGGAGTTTGGATGTTAGTACCATGCCTCTGGCAACTGTCATAGTTCCAAGTTGTTCGCAGTGAGTCCTTGTGGATCGTGAGCCAATAGTAGCCTTTGCGAAGAACTTTGATGCAAGTTCTCTTCCACTTGAGTAATTTCCACATACGCAAGCATAAATCTCCTCAAGGACTTGTTGCGCTTGCTTTTTGTGCAAGCACTTCAGGTAAGGCAACATGAAGTTGCATCTGTAAAGCTGATCATTTATTAGGGAATACCAAACAATTTGTCTTTGTACCTTTCTTACTTTCACCTTGTCATCGGGAAGCTTGTTGTTGAGTTGCATATTTAGATAGGTTTTAGAGCATGTTTTTGGACATTTCATGCATTAGTTTTATGTGTTTATGTTAGTTTTGATGCATTTGTTAGTTTAGGAATATTTTGGTTATTCGTGCATATTTCGGTTTATTAGTTTATAATTTGATTCATTTTATGTTTGTGAATGTTATTAATTTGATTTGCTTTGTTTTGTAGGTGTTTAGATGTGTTAGTCATGTATTTGGATGATAGAAACATGTACAAGAAGATGCAAAGGAGGAACAATATGAATACAGGTAAAAAATGGGCAAAATTTGGCTAAGTCCATGAAAAAAGGCACCACACAAGCGTTCCAGGAGCTGCGGCGCCGATGATGGAGAAAGAAGAAATAAGAGGATGCGTTTTGGGGGCCACGGCGCCGTTAGTGTGTTTTTTGACAGATTTTTAGCAAGTTTTGAGTTGTATTCTTCCACACTTTCGAATTTCGATTCTACACGACTTTGGGGAAAATCATATATCAAAATTTATGGTTTTTAGAGGGAAACACACTAGAGAATAGAGAAAGAGACGACTAGAAGCAAGGGAACGCGAAGAAATTGACTTGAAGACAAAGAGAAATCTACAAGTTCAGAAGCATCTAGTTTTGGTTTTTATGTGATTTTCATGTTTCTCTACGTGTTTTGTGTTTCATTCTTCCAAGTTATGAACTAACTTGTTAGTCTAGAGATGAGATGGATCCTATATTAGAGATTATGCAATAATATTAGTATTTGTTTATTATAAAGGAATTATTTATAGTTTATTTATATTTCTCTATGTTTAATGCTATTGATTTCTTGGCCATAAATTAATTGATCATAGACTTGGGGAGCGGCACTCGACAAAAGGTTCTCTAGGTTGGAACATGAGAAATATGACATGAGATTATCGTAGTATCGATAGATATGCGAAGTCTTATGAAGTTGTAGGAAAATCATAAGGCTTAATGGATTGCTAAAATATTAATTTTTATCGATAGATCGAAACTAATATTTTTGTGATAGACTCTAACGCGGCACTCGAGAGAGGGTCTTAGAAACTAAATGATTTTGACTTATAAACTTGAATAATGATTTGATAATAATTATGTCTAATATTACATAATTGATATTTAGGTGAAATTAAATCTCTATGGTGTTTTTAATATTGATTTTTCTCCAGAAAATTCTGATAATTTGCTGATTAAATTATTGCTTTGATTTAATTATTATTTTAGTTCATTGATTATAAAAAATTGATTTTCTAGATAAAATTAGGGCTAAGAACCATATAATTAGTGTAATAAATCAATTCCTAAGGACAATACTTGATTCTCATCGAAAATTACTATAACTTGACACTGTACACTGTACACTTGCGGCTTGCACGCATCACTCGCCACTACGTATGAACTTGTCGATCAGATCCTTCCAATGAGAAAGTCTGGTTGAGTGTGCGGACCAAAGCTTCTTCTTCTGTATGATAGCCCAAATCACATAACACGTTATCAAAGAGAAGATGAACCAATAACACAAGGGATAGTAAAACTTCCTAGATCTATGAGTTTCTGGGGTAGCTTCTTCTGTATGATGGCGCTACACTCCTCTGTCAGCTTGACTATCTCAAACTCTTCCAACTTTTTCTTTCTCATCATCACATCTTCATGAGCCTTGCATAGTTAGGCATCTGCTCCAAGGCATCAGCAAAAGGTATGTTGATGTGGATTGTCTTAAAAATATCTAGAAATTTCACAAACTTGTCATCAAGATTTTTCTTTGCAAAACGTTGGGGATAAGGGATGGGAGGTTTAAGGATAGGTAGGTTTTTCGAAAATGTGATGCGACCCGGAACATAGTTTTTCTTTGTAGCCTCTTACTCTTCCTCCAATGCAACTCTTTTTGCCTTTGTTCAAACTGTCCTCTTCTTGAACTTCTTCTTGCACAGGTGAAGATGATGATGGAATAAATGATGAAGGAGTAGATGGTGAAGGACCACTCTCAACTTCTTTACCACTTTTCAGTTTGATAGCCATGCATTGCTCCTTGAAATTGGTCTCCGTGTTGCTTGGGAAGAGCCTGTTTGTTGAGTAGTGATTGAAGAGGCTATTTGCCCAATTTGGACCTCCAAGTTCTTGATTGAAGCAGACATATTGCCCATATGAGTCTCAATGTTGTTAACCCTAGACTCAGTCTTCTCAAACTTGTTGGATGTCTCTCCAATCAACTTGCCAAGATATCTTCAAGTGAAGGCTTCCTTTCTTGTACTTGTTGGTTGAACCCGGTGGTTGTAGCACATTCCTTGTGTTAGACTAGAAAAAGAATTCATGGTTTCTCACAGCCGGATGGTATTGATTGGGAACTTGGCTTGTACTTCCTCGGTTCCCTCTATAGTCGCCTTGATTCCTTCTATAATTGTACAACTGATTGTTCACAAACTGTATTTGTTATTCTTGTGCACCAAATCTATGAGGTATTTGGCTTGCAACTGCAATCGACTCTACGGAAGGTGAAGATCTTTGATTCCCTTGTAGAGTAGAGACTTTATCAGACAAAGTTGTCATATGATGCAACATACTAGCCATTTGTGCACTTAAAGTTGTCATATGGTCCACCTCATGTAGTCCAACCACTTTCTTCATTGGAGCCCTTTCACTTGAGTGCCCATAGGTGTTTGAGGTCATTTCTTCAATCAACATCAGAGCCTCATTTGTAGTTTTGCCCAGTAATGTACCTCCTGCTACACCATCAACCAATGACCTTGTAGGCAAGGTCATAACATTGTAGAACATCTAAATTTCCAACCACCCTTGGTACCCATGTTAAGGACATCTTCTCAGTAGATCTTTGAACCTCTCCCAAGCCTCATACAGTGATTTAGACTCTAATTGCTTGAACTGACTTATCTCAGCTCTCAACTATGCTATCCTTGCCGATGTAAAGAATTTTTGAAGGAACTTTTGGACCATCTCTTCCCAAGTGGTGATGCTCCCAGGTAGCAAGGATTGGAGCCATGATCTTGCCTTTTCTCTCAGTGAAAATGGAAACAACCTCAATCTTATTTGCTCTTCTGGAACCCTATATATCTTCACTGTATCACACATCTCCAAAAACGTGTTGATGTGGACTGTAGGATCTTCTTGAGGTGCTCCACCAAACTGATGTTGTTGCACCATGGCGATCAAGGCAGGCTTCAACTCGAAGTTGTTAGTGTTTATAGGTAGCCTTACAATCTCAGAATAATTGTTATTCAACACTGGCTTGAAGTAGTCCCTCAAAGGTAACCGATTGTTCTCTTCAACCACCTCTTCTTCTTCTGTTTTTCTATTTCTCCTTAATCTCCCAAAAGTTCTCTCGATCTCAGGATCAAAAGGTACAATTTTAACACTTCTCACTTTTTGCATGAACCAGTAAAATTTATCAAGAAAAAGTGAAAAAAAAATCAGAAAAATAACAAACAAACAAAAATACCTAAATTAATATCAAAATCAATCCGTATTGGTATTAATAATAGTAAAATTGGCACTATCCCCAACAATGACGCCAAAAACTTGACCGTGAATATTTTGTTTCACAAGTAGACGAATATCAAGTTATAATATACCTAGGTGAGTCGGGTTATCGTCCACAGGGAAAGTGAGTTCTACTATTAATAATGCCAAAAACTACTATGATTTCAATTTTATCTAGGTGATCAAAATGGGATGATTTAATTGCTAAAATGTAAAGTAAATGAAATTAAAACTAATCAATGCAAATTGAATGGAAATTAGAGAGAAATCAATGAATATGGTTTCTAGAGGATTGATCTTACTATGTCCTCTCCTATGGATTCCAAACAATTGTGTTGTTCAATTAATTCTCAGATTTATAAACCATAGATTCTATCCCATCAAAATCCCTCTCTCAAGCACAATTCGTAGAGAATGGATTATGGACTTAATTCATTCTTGATTTATTAATTTGCGCTCAAGAGAGGAAATTCATAGGTTAAGGATAGATGTTCAAATCAAGTTGCGAAATCTAACCTTATGAGGAAGAGGTTGCGAGTTCGAACTTGGGGGAGGCCCTATATTATTCATGGGAGTGTGAATAATATGGATAAATGATCTCGGTGACCGGCGTCCTTGTGTGGCGTGGCTGGCCGAGATGGGACAATATTATGGATCCATAATGGCTAGGCGTTCGCCACACGGCTGATGTCGTGGTGGTGCGCCCGCACCTGGGTAGGGGCACGCTGTGCAACCCAGGGTGTGACAAGTAGTGTTATTCTTCTTTCTAGCATGATATTGTCTCTTGTGAATCCGGTAAGTGGCAAGTCAACGGGGTTGACTTGCTCCTTGGTTAGGCCTAACTTCTCAAATGCTTACCAGTAAAGGATGTCCGTCGAGCTTCCATTGTCGACCAACATTCGGTGGACCTTATAGTCCGCCACAGTCATTGCCACTACAAAGGCATCTGCATGTGGATGGTACCCTAGGTTGAGCTCCGTGAAGGTGATCACACATTCGCTTCGCCTTTGCTTCTTAGGTCAGAACCCTAGGTTGACCTCTGTCCTAGTTCCCCTTACACAGGCCTTCAAAACCTGATTTAATGTTTTGATCAAATCCCCACCGAAGATGGTTCTGATCTTTCTAGCTGGCTCAGTTTTGTCCTTCTCTGGAGCATTGTTTCTTATCTGGTTGAAGTCCTTGACCAACTTTCTCAATTGACCCTTGCGGATCAACGTCTCGATCTCGTTCTTGAGGTCATAAAACTAGTCAGTATGATGACAGTGGTCCCGACAATACTTCTTCACGTCTCTCTACCCTGCTAGTGTCTGCAGATTCCTTGACCAGCAAACATAATCTTTGTTCTTGATTTCCAACAAGACCTGCTCCCAGGATGTGTCCAAAGGTGTGTAAGTGGTGTGGACTGTGGCGGCCTCACACCCCGGACCACCACCTCCACAGGGGATAGCGCGGGAAATGCTGGGGCGGGATGCCTGGTGTAGGCATCTCCAACCACCCCTCAACCCACGTGAGATGGTTGAGACCCTACAAGCCTTATCTCAACCTGTTTCATAACCTAAAAGGTACTTGTACAATTCTACTATCCATAATAATGAATCAAGACAAAAGATAAATCCATAATAAATACAATCCATAAACCATTCAGTCTGTCTGAACTTAAAATATATGAAAAGTCTCCAAGACCATGGGTACAAAATCGTCACATGCCCACAAGGTCTCTCCACTAAAGTCCCAACTCACCATACTACAAAATGTGGCAAGTATTATATTTACATCATTCAAAATAAGAATACATCATAAATTAAAAGCAAGGTTCAAACAAAAGTGCCTCCTAACTCACGTTGAGGCCTAAACTCTAGCGTCGGCAAGGTCCTTAATGGATAATAACTCCCTTGCTCTTATCCTGGGCTGTAGATCCTGTGAAAGGGAAATGAGGGTGAGCCAACGGTGCCCAGTAAATAGAATTCAGATATGCCATCAATACTCATGAATAAACTACCATGTATGCATGTCATTGCCAATGAAAGAATAAAGCTTGTAACTCATAAATATCGAGCATTCATCATATTGTTTTCAATGCAAGGAAAACTCATCTTTTGGGGATCCACATTTCACATATTAGTCCAGGCCCAACGCACAATGAGATTTAGCATCAAGCTACGATCTCAGACTTATTCATTCATGCCACACAAGGACATAAAGAAGCATTTGTCCATTCATTCCACACAAGAAAATAGAAAATGATTTATTCATCATGTCACATAAGGACATAGCTTATCTTTCTTTTCAATTCTAAAACCCCCATGTGGCAAGGTCAAGTCGTCCTTCTCGTATGCTAGCCCTGTTGTGTCCCTTGTAAGGGCATGCAAAGACGTAACTGTGGCGACCCCGCGCCCCGGACCACCAACCCCACAGGGAATGGCATGCGGAATGCCGGGGCGGGACGCCCGGCGTAGGCATCTCCGACCACTCCTCAACTCCCGTGAGGTGGTTGAGACCCTACGAGCCTTATCTCAAACAACGACATAATATCAAAAGGTACTAAACAAAACTACCCACTGTATTAATCATCAAAGACGAGATAATCCATAAAAATGAACCATAAATAAAATCATAATTCCTACAGTCCATTAAAAATTGACATACACATAAAGTCCAAAATTGTGGGTACAAATAAAAAAAAACCGTCATGTGCCCACATGGTCTATCTAGCAAGTCCCAACTCACCCATACTAAAATGTGGTAAGTATTATAATTACATAATCCAAAATATAATACTTCATAATATAAAACACAATTCAATCAAAATGCCTCTCAACTCACATAGAGGACTTGGATTCTCTCGCAGGCAAGGCCCTCAAGATATGACTACTCCCTTGCCCTTATTCGGGACAGAAGGACCTGAAAGAGGAAAATGAGGGTGAGCCAACGATGCCCAGTGAATAGAATTCAAATATGCTATCAATACTCATCAATAAAAACCATGTATGCATGTCAATGTGTAGCATGATTAAAAGCTCATAACATATAGATATCAAGCATTTATAATAAGTTCGATGCAAGTAAAAGTTTATCAATTTGGATCCACATTCCACATGCCTTGGGTTACTAGTCCACGTCTATTTCGCCGTGCCGTTGATCCCAATCATGTTTACTTGGGTTACTAGTCCACGTCTATTTCACCGTGCCGTTGATCCCAATCATTTCCTTCTTAAAACCCTCCTATGACAAGGTCAAGTCCCCCTATTAGCCAGATAGATGGGCCCAACCAAAGTCATAAGGTTTTCTCAAATCAATGCATCATTCAAAACATTAGAACACATTCATGCTTTCAACATACAATATATATAAGTGATATGATGACATAAATGATATAATCATAAGTGAAGCCTACTCACAACCAAGCCTCGCGAGAGTATTTAATCACACACGACCACCAAACCGAATCAACCCAATCAAGATCCTGAAACATACATCAATATCCTACCATACATCAATTTCTATGCTCAATTACATAGACATTACAAATCAACCCTAAATCAGCCCACATATAATTAATAGGCCTAAATCCCATTTAATCCCATCATTCAACTCAAATCACATGACTTAGGCCTCTAATGCATAGTTCTCATTCATAAACCATTCTATTAATCAAAAATACTGATTTTCAATTCCTTAGGCATAAACATGTCCAAATTTGGGTCACTTGATCACAAGTAGGCCTAACCCATGATATGGTCACAACCACCAAATCAGTAGCATAATCAACCCTAATCATGCTTAATTAAACATAAGTTGCATCAATTCAATGATTCTAAGCCAAAAGCATCAAAAGCCCTAAAATATGAAATTTTCCATACTTAGGCCATATTGTCGATTTACACTAGGTCGCCATGTTCAGCCATGTATATCACTGATTTTGCATCATGGGTTCATCCACAATGGCAACTAGGTCAACATAGTTGACATGCAAGCTATTTGGAAAGGTCTAAGTTCATATTCTAAATGTAGGTCTAATACAAACAACCCTACCAATTCTTCACATGTATTATTCTGTTCAGATGTATCAATCTACCAACAGAAATATGTAATCACGAAATCAACCGTACAGATTGAAGTATGTGAAGAAACAAACCTTCTGTCCAAATATCAGCCCAATCCAACGGTGGACCGAAAAGATATGTATCTTTGATGAGCAAGTGTCTAATCAGACAGTTTCTCCTTTCCTGCTGCAAATACCCAAACTCAGATGGCTATATCACACAAAATAATTAACGTATAAATATTTCCACCGTTCATAATACAGAAATATCTGTTGTAAACTACATACTCAAATTTGATATCCATCCAACGGTACGTTGAGGAGATCTACAAGTTTTACCGAAACGGAACGAGAAACCCAGAAATTCCTACCAGCTTTGTTTCAGAGGTTATATCTCTTAGCACAAGCTTCTAATTACGATCTCCACCGTTCAGAATGTATAAATATCAGTTATAAACTACATACCCAAATTTGATAACCATCTAACGGTAGATTTAGGAGATCTATAAGTTTGAGCGAAACAGTGCGAGAAATCCAGACTTTCCGGCCAGCTTTGTTTGAGAGGTTAGATCTCTCAGAAGAAACCTCTGATCAAGATCTCCACCGACCAGAATGAAGAACCATAAGCTACGAACGTGCTGACAAAATTTGAGCTCAATCTGACCGTAAATTCCAAAGATCCACTTCTTTGATGAAAATCTCGCAGGGTTCTTACTCCTGCAACTCTCTCCTTCTTTCTCTTCTTCTTTCCTTTCTCTTCTTTTCTTTCTCTTCTTCTTTCTTTTCTCTCCACTCACCTCTTTCTAGCACTTCCTTGATTCCCTCCTTGATTCTCTCCTTGATTCTCTCCTTGTTTTCCTCTCCTTGGTTCCCTCCACTCATTCTAGCACTTCCTTGAAGAAGACAAGTGGGCATTGGACACTTGTCCACTTTCATGCACCAACCTTCACATGTGTTGGTCTCATACTACCCATACCAACCACATGTATTTTAAATGTCCAATCCATTTAATACACCAAATCTTCAATTTCATTTATCCTTTTATTCCATCAATCCTAACCCATATCAATTCATGGTTTAATGAGCCAATGCATAAATAATAACATATGCATTAAACTTTAATTTAACATGACTCATATACAATTTATGATACATATATTTATATACATTATCAAGCATTAACTATGCAAACATTAAACAATCATCAAACAAACACCAAACATATCAAGACAACACATAGAGTTTGGGCAAAATACAATTGGGTTATGGGCTAGATGAAATAATTTTCGGGGCGTCACAGTAACTTTTGTAAGTCATTAAGTCATTTAGGTCCTTATAAATGATAGACTTAACTTTCTTCAGAGGCAAGACCTACCAAGCCCACATGGTTCTACACACATGCATCATCGATTTAAAACACATTTCATGCATTCAAACATACAACATATAAGTGATATGATGACATAAAAGATTTAAACATAGATGAAGTCTACTCACCACCAAGCCTCACGAGAGTATCTATCCACACACACGGCAACTCAAAACCAAATCAACCTATTAAGATTCTGAAATATTCATCAATTGTCATGCACACATCAATTGCATTGTACACCATACATAATCATTCACCATATATGGACAATAGGTCTATACCTCATCTAATTATAACATACATCCCTATTCTCATGCCATAGGCCCCCAATGCCTAATTCACATCTACAATTCATCCATTTAATCATAAATACTGATTTTCAATCTTTGGGCATAACCATGCCCAATTGGGAGATCAAGGCCAACATGTAGGTCAAAACCCATGACATGGTCACTACTCATTAATTAATAGCATAAACAACTCCAATCATGCCCAATTAGGCATAAGGTGCACTAATTCCATGCTTTAAGGTCAAGGGCATTAAAAGCCCTAAAATATGGGGATTTCCATACTAGGCTATATTGGTATTTTGAACAAAGTCTTCATGTTCTACCATGACCATCTCTAATCTAACATCAAGGATCCATCAAATATGCCCATTTAGTCAACATAGTTGACATGCAAGGCATGTTCTCAACTCTAGGCCTATGAACCAAGTTAGGGTCATTTGAACTAAACCCTAAGATTTCACCATGGAAATCTCTAACAAAACACATGCATAGACATCTACCATCCTCAAGCTTAACATAGTTGACATGCAAGCTATTTGGAAAGGTCTAAGACTATGAACCAAGGGTAGGTTCATTTACAAGTAGCTCCGCCAATTTCAAGCTAAAAATTGGGGAAAATACTATCAATGGCTTCCATTCAACACTAGGGTTCATAAAAAGATACATGCAAGCGAACCCTAGGTCTGGAGCACTTTCAAACCGTGACCCATACCATTCCTTAGATCAAAATGAAGCTCTCATGCACAAATCAAAGAGATTAATGGAAGAAGAAAGGTAAGTTACACATACCTTAGGAGATTTTTGAGCTAAAACTCCAAAAACCCTAAGCTCCTTCTCCTCTCCTCTTCTCCACCTCTTTCCCCTCTTTTAATGTGTTAAGGTGTGCAAATGAGAGACAAATGAGGGGTATAAGGGGTTAAAACCACGTGTGGGGCCCACAAAATTGGGTTATTTTTTGTGTTTTACCCAGTAGAAATGTGTTCTAGGGTCAAGGAACGCGTTCCACAACTATTTTAGGCCTGGAAGCATCTCGACCACTGTGAAATGCATTTCAAGAGGGCTGAAACGCGTTCCGGCTTTCCAGATTTTTTCGATTCTTCCTCTCTTCGCTATACGCTCAATATACATCAAACTTTCGCGTATAATAAGTCAATTTCTATGTAAAAACATGCTCCAGACTCATTTCTAATATCCCCAAGTCAATTTGACACACCCAACATAAAGTTATCAACACATATACACAACATATTATACACATAACATATTAATGCAAACACGAAGAGTTTGGGCAAAATACAAATGGGTTATGGGCTAGATGAAAAGATTTCTAGGGCATTACATGGACACTCTGGGGTGCCTTGTTGCTCCTCTTATCCCGATGACCAGAATCTGACCTCTTACCACCGTAGTAATCTTCCTTCAGTTCCTCCCATTCGTCCATTTTCCTCTTCTTGTTCTACTCGAAACTCTTAGCAAGCTTCTCATTTGCCCACTTTGGCTCGCTTCGCTCATCAACATTGATGAACTTCGTGGCCCGACATAGAAGTTCCTTGTAAGTCTGAGCCTTTTTCTTACCCGAGGAATAATAGAACTTTCTAGCTCGGAGGCCTGCTTCACAAGCGAGAAGAGCAGCGTGGCTGTCAAAGTCGTTTACCTGTATTGCTTCATTGTTGAATCGGTCCAGGTAGTCCTTGAGGTTTTCTACTGGCCTTTATTCGATGGCCAGAAGGTTGTTCACTGGTTTCCCCCACTTTCCTCGTCCCACAAAGTGCTCAACGAACTTGTGGCAGAGATGGCTAAAAAGAGTAGATGAACCCAAGTCACTTCCAAGATGGTTTAATGAGGGTATTCTAGAAAGCTTTGAACATCTTCAGGTTATCATTCCCTTTGAAATCCATCTAGGACTTCTAGTTCTCGATGTGGTCTTTGGGGTTTCTCTTTTCGTCATACTTCCCAAAGTTTGTTGTTTTGACATTCTTCGGCAAAGGAGCTCAGAGGATCTCATCCACGAATGGGGATGGGAGCTCCTTGTACTCTTCGTAATATCTAGCAGGGTCTCCTCTGCTTGACCAGGTGGGGAAACCTCTCACCATGCCAGTTTTCTTCGCAGGTCCTAACCTGGGGTGGGAGGATGTCGAGCTCTGACTAATTTTCTTGGCATCCAAGGAGTGTTGCAAATCTCTAGCTGACAAAGACTTGTGGCTGGAGCTCGGTCGACCCAAGTTCTGAGCTAATCTTCTCTTCGATTAGACACTCTGACACCTACTCCCTTCTTGTTTTTGAGGTTGGAGGTTGTGAAAAGGTCGAAGTGGGAGTACCTACTCAAGTACTTGCTACTAATCCAACACTATCTGAGACATCTTCTCGACGTTCTTCTTAATAACACTTAGTCAAGACTTCTGCGTTTGGGTCGAGGTCTTCTGATTTTGAGCAAAGCTTTTTAGTTGGTTCTTAGGCAGTCTTCCTCTCTTATTTCGAGGTGCATCAGGCGAGGCAGTTGGTTTCACGTCATTTGGAAGTTCTGCCTCTTGACTCTGTTGGTGTAATGACCCCCACCCTCTTGTGTTTTGATGATTGCAAACAACATTTTAATGATTACTAATGAATTTGACTAAGTTGTTTCAATGTCAAAATGATCAAATCATAAAAGTCCATCAAAAAGTCAAAGTCAAAGCTCGAAGTGAATAAAACCATGAAGAACAAATTGTAATTTCTTATGTATTTGCTTAGATTCATTTAGGGTTGTAGGGTACTTTCTACTTGTCTCAGCCAAAGTCTTGCACATATTTTAAAATGTTTTCAAATCATCATTGCTCTGAAAAGTCAACTATTTTTCCATGCAAGTCATACTTTTTCATGTTGATGAAAATATTTTCAACTTGTGTTTTAAACCTAAAAAATATTTCAATTCATTTGATTTTAAGTGTATTCAAATGCGTTTGATGTTGGTTTATCAAAATAACATGTTTTGAACTTGAAATTTTCAAGAAAAATCAAGTTTCTGCTAACTGAAGAGGCAAAAACGTGTTTCCTTTAGAGAAACGCATTTCCACTGGCCATAAGTGTGTTTTCCCTTAAACAGGGCAGAAACACGTTTCCCTCACAAGAATGTGTTTCCACCTGATTGTCTAGAGAACAAGTTTTTGCAGTCAATAGCAGAAATTTGTTTCCATCCGAGAAACACGTTTCATAAAAAATTGGTAGAATGAGGAGACCGAAGAAACTTCAACGGAAGGTGAATCAATCCGAGAATCAGATTTTTTTTATCAGAGTTTAAGGAACGCGCTCCTGTGGTTTTTTCCGAGACTTAGATTTTTCTGATCAAGGATTAAAGAACGCGCTCCTATATAAAAGGGCAAAATAGGAATTTTATAGAGTCACTCGCTCCTATGCCCAATAGACGTATTAAGGAACCTGCTCCTGCATTGGAGGGAAATCTAAAGTTTTTTAGATTTCAAACCAGAAATGTGCTCCTCTCTCTAGGAACATGTTCCTGTGCCTCAAACTGGTATTTCTCTATAAATACCACAGTTTACTCATTTGAGAGCAACTTTTGCAAAATTCTTGAACTTGTGCTATTTTTCATATCTTCATTTCTACATGTCCAAAACAAGTTTTTCAGTGATTTAAACATCTTTTCAAAGTAGAAGTTCACCTACATTGAACCTTTGATTCATACTTTCGAATAGTTCGCCTAATCTTTCAAATTCTTTGAGAAACTTGTGACTTTCTCTTGAACATAGATCAAGCCGTTCTTGAGTGAGTTCATCACATATCTCGTAGATCTTGATCTTTCTTGAAGGCGAAATCACTCTTAATCACCTTCACACATTGGAGAATCTTGTGTGCTTCATCCTTCCCAAGAGTTGGGTAAAATTTCTATTGAAGATTCGTGATTGTGTTTGTGATTATTAAACGATTTTTGTGTTTGATCTTTATCAATCTTTAAAACCGTTTTGTTTAAGTGTTTATGAAACCATATTTGTCACTCCAAAAAATTTTCACATTTTCTCCAACAAAAACTACCAGACAATGTAGGATGAAATACCATTGAATAATTATATTATTGCTGGCAGTTTTTGTTGGAGAAAATGTGGAAAATTTTTGGAGTGTGACAATATTTGATCTTGCATATTATATCATCTTGATTAGTGGTTTCATATATCTTGTTTGATTTCAATTGTCATGCTAAACTTATACTCTCTTTTGAATCAATTTCATTGATTCTGACTTGAGCATATTGATTCTTGAACTTAATCATTTATTTATTTTGAATCAATAAGTTTTGATCATTTGTGCATATTGATTCTTGTGCTTCATATATATCATCTTTAGAATTAATATTTGAATACATGTGCATATTCGATTCTTGATCCTACATTATCACTATTTGAATCGATTGCTTGTATTTGAAAACAACTATTTAAACACTACACTTCATTTGCAATATTGTGGTTGAAATAGTAGTGATTATTCATTCAAGTTTGTATGCTAGAAATTTGAGAGTGCTTTAGAACATTTTTCCTTATCATCTGTAACCTTGATGTATTGTTGACTTGTGAGTCAACCAGGACTATACCCTGTTTATCTACAGCATGTAACCACACTCGTAAGTTGGTTATTGTACGACTTCTAGCCACACCCGTAAGTTTGTTAGATATACGGCTTCTAGCCATGCCTGCAAGTTGGTTAGATATACGGATTTTAGTTACGCCCGTAAGTTAACTAGATTGTACGAGTTCTAGTCAAGCCTGTAAGTTGACTAGCCCTTAGTGGATTGGAAAATCCTAATCGTGGGTGGTCAGGTAGTGGAGTAGGTTCAAGGGGAACTGAACCACTATAATCGTTGTGTCCATTTATTCTTTCTTGCACTTTATTATTTTTCTTGTTACCTATTGCGCATATATTTTGTTTAATTAATTAAGCAAAAGGTAACGCAAAAATCCACCTAGTCCAATTCACCCCCCCTCCCCCTCCCCCTCACTGGGCCAACATGTGGTATCAGAGCGGTTGCTCATGATTTAAGGCTTAACATCCTTGAGCCAAAGATTAAAATGGCCAATACCATAGAATTTGACTTTGGTGATAACCTATTGACTCCACCTATGCTTAATGTCCAAAATTTTATATATTGGAAGAGTAGAATGAGTGCATTACTTAAGGCCCAATCAAGTGATATGTCAAATATTGTTGTAAATGGACCATATGTGCCTATTAAAATCATATATGGGGTTGAAGTTCCCAAACCGAAGAGGAAATGGGATAGAAAAGAAAAAATAGTTAGTTAGACTTGTTGATTTAGTTAGAAATATACTTAGGTCTAGTCTTTCCCAAAATGGCATTGTTAGAGTCTCTTCTTGTGCTTCATCTAAAGATATTTGGTTTAGATTAAAAGAACTCTATGATACATCATGTGCCTCCACATCTTCTTGTGAAGATAAGGAGAATGTAGAACATCTATGCTTTATTTGTAATATTGATGATTGTTCTACTAATTTCATAAATCTTTCTTTTGATGATTTGTCCATAGCTCATGAAAAGCTTCAAAATGATTTTGACAAACTCATCCAAAAGAATGAGCAACTTAAGAACATAATTACCAATGCTTTGGATGAGTTGGAAACTCTCCAAATTGATTATGAAAATGTTCTAAAAGATAATGAGAACATTCTTGAAGAAAAAGATGACATAAAAAATGAAAATATCATTCTTCAAGAAAGATTAGAAGAGTTGACGCAATTAGTAGCTAATGTTACTAATGAGAAAGAGGACTTAGAGCTTCAATTGAGATTAGAGAAAGAAAAGACCTCTACATTAGAAACTCAATTGGGCAAACCTAAGGTTAGATATTTTAAGCCCAAAACATGTCATAGGAACACTAGCGATCCTTTTAAGGATAAATATAATAAAATGGCATGGGTACCTAAAGAATTATTCCTAGATGCTAGAATTACAAAATCTAAAGGAGTATGAGTACCAAAGGCTATGGTTCACTGGATCACATAGATTCACATTTTTTAATCATATACTAAGTTTCTTGGCCTTAGACATTTAGGCCTTAATCAATTTAGGCATCTTTAATATTTTTATGTCACACATGTTTATTTACATCTTATTTGTGACACTTGAAAGTATTTTAGGCTCAATCAAATAATTTTGATCTATCATGCCTATGCTTGCTTGAATGTGTTGATCACATTGAACATGTTTAATGCCTAATTATATTGTTCAATGATTGATTAATACAAAGCATAATAGTTATTCAACTCGGAAGTATGAACTTGCAAAATTCATATTTGTTACTTCCATTCTTTTATGTGTACATGTTCATATTATACGTATATCTTGTTCACTGTTATTGTAGCATACCATGTGCATTCACTATCTCATGTAAATTGTATGTTCATACTACATGGAATGTGCTTCATGACTTCATTTAATGAAATTTCATCCATTTAGTAAGCTATGAGTTTCTATGAACATAATCAAAGAATTTAATTATGAAATGAGCTTGCTTAAAACCAAATTTTAATTGCTCATATATGTTCATATGCTCATAATCTTGGAGTTGGACTAGAACTAATGCTTATAACTTCAAGTTCACTTATCTTGTACATTAGGATTTAAATGATATAAATGATTTGAAAATACAAGACACTGAATAGTTGGAGTGATATGTATCTCAAATATTATTCAATCATTGTCATTCATTATCTCATTCACTTCCTTGGAGATGATCAAACCGAGTCTAAGAATTTGAAATTCTTAGCAACTATGAGAAGACCTCAAAACGGTTATGTTTCAATCTCAACCAAGAGAACCCTACTTACATAACCCTAGGCTTTGTAATGATTTTGAGTTATCTCATAGAACAGAGGTTATTAAGAGTAAGATAAATTGATCTTTTCTTTGAGCTTAATTAAATATATATCTTAAGGATCAAACGAAGTAAAATTAAAAATGATCTTCTTGGAGACCTTGAATTAAAATCAAGTATTTTGTCTCTAGAAATCATTAGTTATTCTTTAAGAATAGGACTTGTTCTAAAATGTCTTACTTTCGTAAGAATAACTCGCTCACATAAGTATTCACATAATTCATATAACTTTACAAGGCTTAGATCTCATTTGTTCTATTTGAATGAATATCATATGTCATACTTCATTATATTCATTCCTTCAAAGATAATAAAGTCCAAATGACTAAAAGGATCTTACATCTTCTATCAAAACAAAACTTGGTCACTTACTTGAAAAAATGAACATGTTAGCTTTCATGATTAAGCTTTGATGTGTGCATAACTTATCTTATCTCGTATCATCATGCTTATATGATATCATGAATGTTTTGTCTCCTTCTATAATTGAATGAAGGTCTATATTTGCCATCAACCATCGATGGGACAATCGACTAACCCATTCGAACAGTTAAATGTGATCGTATCCAGTATTGTTGAGATAAAAGAGACTCAAAATGATATGTTAACACGTATGCGAAACTTCGAAGAACAACGAGCAAATTCTTGACCTTCTTGTAATAGTCGTTCTGTACCTAGCGAGAGGTCTAGGAGGAGCGGTAGTAGGCAGGAAAATCAAGATTGATTACTAGCATTGTAAACTTTTCTTTTATATATGAATGAGAATGTTTTGTTTAAGACTATCTTTGGTGGGTCGACTTACAACCATTCTTTCTTTTGTATCACTAACTTTGGAGTGGTATGGGACACAACAAAATTGGAGGATACTAAAGAAAATGTGGAAGTAAGAAAACTCACGACCTTGTGTGAAAAGAAACATTTGGAGAAAGTTGCATTACTAATATTATCACTAAGTTTACACAGTTTGGGACGAGTAAATTTGGACGATACTATTAGTAAACTACTATTCAGCCGATGTTTTATAGAGACCGTGTTCATATTACTAAACTCATGTGGTATGGGACACACGAATTTGAATAATAATCGAAAAGACTAAGCAAAGCGTTTGAATACATAAGATTGCGATAGAAAGTTAGATCAAGATATTTACCGAGGCAAATCTTAGAATTCTTATGACTCGTATGGATTTTCAATGAAATATATATGTATGTTCACAAAAACAAGAACCAAATCATTTGAAATACTTGCAAAGTTTAATACTTATTATATAAACATTCTAACCTTGTTTGTACACCATGGCCAAACATACGAGGCAAAAAAAAATTCTTTGATTCCTCAACAAAAACCTTACAATATACTTAGAAAAATAGGTGATTTTTTTTGCAGTACTCTCGAAATTGTTACTGAGCATACTATAACATTATACTTGGTTACAGTTCCTAAATCTTGGTTTTATTTTCTCCTTGCCAGTGAGAAAATGCAAACCAGGAAGAGAGGAAGGTCACATACTGTCCGTCCAACAGAGGAGGCACCTCTTGAGATTCAGAATCAGGAACCGCCGCCTCCAACGACAGCACGAGCCACACCCGACACTGCCTCTACATCTGGGTAAGTAGTGCCACCCCAACCCGCACCCTTTGCCATTCCTTCGAGCATGGAAACCTTTTTCGCCGGATTTATTGAGGCGATGAAAGTCACTGTTCAAACGACAGTTCATGAGACCGCGACCAGTCAGGTTGTCACCGTACAAGCACCTGTGAGATCAGGGTCGGAGACTCAAATCGACCAGATTACGAAGTATAAGAGGCTACAAACTCTTACCTTTGCTGGCATCATTGATGCTGAAGAGGTGCAAAAGTGGCTGGATGAGTCAAAGAAGGCTCTTGATGCAATGGGAGTCGATGAGACTCGAAAAATTCCACTAGCAACCTACCAACTTGTTGGTTGAGCAAACACATGGTGGATAACAGCAAAGGAGGACCCAAGGGTCAACACCGCGGATATGACTTGGCAACAGTTCGAGTCAATGTTTATTGATGAATACTTTTTTGGCGCTGTGCAGATGCAGAAGCGCGAGGAATTCGCTAAGTTATACCAACGCAGCATGACCGTAAGGGAATATGCTGGCAAGTTCAAAGAATTATCGGTCTGCTCTCTCTCCACCATCTCAACGGAGCAAGATAAGACTGAGAAATTCTATAATGGCCTTCGCTCTGAAATTCGACAAGCCTTGTCAATCTTGGATCTCAAGATTTACAAGGAGGTCATTGACAAGGCCATGAGTTTTGAGCAAGAGAAGATCGTGCAAGAGCAACGAATGAATAGGGGAAAATGTCCTGGAACGTTTTCCAACCAGGACTCACAACTGGGCAACAAGAAGAAGCCCTACAATAACCAAAACCCAACCATCCCAGTCCCAGTTCAGAAGAATGAGGCCACAACCCCTGCGACTGCACCACCTAACCCAAACCATAAGGGTTTTTGCAATCATGGCTGAGGTGGCCGTTATGGCAGGGGTGGCTGTCGAAACGACAATGGCAGAGGTGGTGGTCAGCACCACAATCAGCATGGCCAACAAAATCATCCGCAGCATCGGCCGACATGTTACAACTGCGTCCAGAAGGGCCATGTAAAATATGTCTGTCCGCACCTTCAGCAACCTATTCCCGTTGTTCCAATCCAAAAAGCACCACCTACTACTAATGCCCAACCCAGGCAGAACCAGCAAAACCAGGGACAACGAAACCTGGGCAGAGCATTTGCCATCGCTCAACAACCCCTCCCAGACAACAATGTAGTCGAAGGTAGTTTTCCTTTGTTCAATACAATGGTGCATGTCTTGTTCGATTCAGGTGCTACACATTCTTTTATATCGTCTGCATTGGTAAGCCATTTAGGGTTGCATCCTGAACCCACAGAAATCACACTCCATGTCACATCACCTTTAGGATCTGGTACTAACGTGAACTTACAGTGTTCTCGATGTGAGCTTCGAATATCAAAACAAATAATATATGTAGATCTTTTTGTGATGGACATTGAAGACTTCGACATCATCCTCGGCATGGACTGGCTCGCACCACTGAATGCAAAGATCGATTGTATGAAGAAGCAAGTTCAGTTAACCTTACCCATGGGGGACTTTGTTAAGATGCAGGGAACAAGGAAATGGATACACAACTCAACTGTTGCACTTCTCAAGGCACAGCTTCGAGCTTTATCCCTTGGCGATAAACATGAATCACCAACACTGTACCCTCTCGAAGTACACGATGTCCCAGTAATATCTGAATTCCCAACAGTCTTTCTAAATGACCTTCCTGGTCTACGTCATGTTAGGGAATTCGATTTTAAAATCAATATCATACCTGGGACTGGGCCCATCTCAATTCCACCATACAGAATGTCGAATGTCGAGCTGGTCGAATTAGACAAACAACTGAAGGAATTATAGAGTAATGACTTCATCAGAAAGAGTTCATCACCCTGGGGCACTCCAGTTCTGTTCGTTTGCAAAAAGAATGGTTCGTTATGACTTTGCATAGACTATCGCAAGCTCAATAACGTCACCATAAAGAACAGATACTCGTTGCCCAGGATCGATAACTTGTTCGACCAACTTAGAGATGCCAAATACTTCTCTAAGATTGATTTACAATCCGGTTATCACCAACTTCGGATTCGAGAGTTGAACATTACCATGACGGCATTCAGAACTCGGTACGGTCACTACAAGTTGTTGGTCATGCCGTTCGGTCTAACAAATGCACCTGCTGCATTCATGGATTTGATGAACTGCATCTTTTGGTTATACTTAGACCGATTTGTGGTGGTTTTTGTGGACGATATCTTGATATATTCCTCAACCGAGGAAGACCATAAGATACATCTGAAGATAGTCCTCCAGACCTTGAAAAGCCACCAGCTATATGCAAAGTTGAGTAAGTGCAAATTTTGGGAGAAGCGAGTTCAATTCCTAGGCCATGTGGTTTCAGGCAATGGCATTGAGGTAGATCCTTCTATGGTTGAAGCAGTTTTAAACTGGAAGCAGCCAACCAGTGTTACTCAGATTAGTAGTTTTCTTGGTTTGGCTTGGCTATTACAGACGCTTCATCAAGAACTTCTCAAAGATTGCTGAACCTATGACAAAGCTCATTCGAAAAGACGTGCGATTCAACTGGGATCCCGCCTGTGAAACATCATTTCAGGAATTGAAGAAACGCCTCATGACGGCACCAGTACTTATCACTCCAAGAAATTCACTTAGATTTTTACTATACACCGACGCCTCTCTCCAAGGCTTAGGTGTCGTACTAATGAAAAAAGGCCAAGTTGTTGCATATTCCTCGAGGCAACTAAAGATTCATGAGGGTAATTACCCAACACATGACTTGGAACTTGTAGCTGTCGTATTTGCACTGAAGTTATGGCGTCATTACCTATACGGTGAACTGTTTGAGGTCTTCTCAGATCACAAGAGTCTTAAGTACATATACACTCAGAGATACCTAAACCTCCGCCAAAGACGATGGTTGGAATTCTTGAAAGATTATGACTTTCAACTCCAGTACCATCCCAGAAAGGCCAATGTCGTGGCTGATGCCTTGAGTAAAAAATCTTATGTTGCTTGCACTCTTAACTTTGAAATGGGGAAGTTGGCTACAGAGATGGAAAATTTTAACCTACAACTGATCGAAGAGAGAACAAGCTCAGGACTTTCTCAATTATCAGTCAACTCTGAGCTGGTTCGAAAGATTTCAGCAGCTCAAGCCAACGACCCTATGTTAATGGAGAAACGAGAACTTCTACTTAGAGGATAGGACCTTTCTCACTGGTCGGTCTCTGAAGACGGGGCGATTTTCTATAAAAAAATGTCTTTGTCTATCGAATGATCTTGAGGTTCGGAAAGAAGTGCTCACTGAGATGCACTGTTCGAGGTTCGCTATGCATCCTGGGGGTGAAAAGATGTACAAGGATGTCAAGCGACAATTTTGGTTTTCTGGAATGAAGAAGGTGATTGCAGACTTCGTTGTTCGATGTCTCGTTTGCCAGCAAGTTAAGGCAGAACGAAGACTTCCCTCTGGACTTCTCAAACCGTTACCTATTGGAGAATGGAAGTGGGAGAACATCGCAATGGATTTTTTTACGGCCTTGCCTCGAAATAATAAATGGAAAGATGCTATATGGGTTATCATTGACAGACTTACAAAGTTTGCACACTTTTTGTCAATAAAGTTCACGGATAACCCTGCCAAACTTGCCGAATTATATGAAAGAGAGATCGTACGCCTTCATGACATACCACTCACGATCGTCTCTGATCGAGTCCCTCGATTCACATCAAAGTTTTGGCAAAGCTTCCAGAGTAGAATGGGCTCTAAGATCACCATGAGCACAGCCTTTCACCCTCACACTGATGGACAGTCAGAGCGTCTTATTCAAATCTTAGAAGACATGTTACGGTGTTGTATTTTGGACTTTAATGATGGATGGGCAAAGTACTTACATTTAGCTGAGTTTGCATACAACAACAACTACCAAACTAGTATCGGCATGGCACCGTACGAGGCTCTCTATGGTCGCCCTTGCAGATCTTCGGTATGCTAGTTAGATATGGCATATCGACCACAGTTGGGGCCTGAACTAGTTCAAGAGACTTCTGAGAAGATCACACTAGTAAAAGAGCGACTTCGTGTTGTACTAAGTCAACATAAGAGCTATGCTGACCAGTGGAGGCAGCCTCTAGAACTCGATAAGGGGGACTTCATTTTTCTAAAAGTCCAGCCCACAAGAGGTGTCAAACGCTTTCGGATCAAAGGAAAGCTCTCCCCACGATATATCGGCCCATTTTAGATCAATGAACGTATTGGCAAACTTGCTTATCGTCTATCCCTTCCATCATCCTTGTCTAATGTTCATGACGTTTTTCATGTATCCATGCTTCGAATGTATCGTCCTGATCCTTCGCATATCATCCCTCTAGTCGAGGTTCGGGTCGAGGAAGGAAATAAGTATCAGGAGAGAGCGATACAGATTTTGGATAGAAAACTCAAGAACTAAGGCGAGGTAGCATACCACTGGTGAAAGTGCTCTGGGATCACCACGGAATAGAGGAAGCAACATGGGAACTAGAAGCAACAATTAAACAGAAATACCCTGAATTGTTTTCTAGTAATAACTGATAATGTGATACATTGTACTATTTTACTTATCAATAAAATGATGAAACTTTGTTTATACATATCTTAATACATCGTTTCACTTGAATAACTATGCAAATGTCTGAAAATAATATCAATGGATATGGTAATGCACACACGCAGTGGCCTCCTTGGCAACCTGTGACGACTCCTTCGGAATCTGAGTCAAGTCACAACTACTTGGCATCACCAAGTCCATCGCCACACAGACAGCGATCCTTATCGCCGGAGCGTGCATGGCCTTTTCGTAACAATTTTGTTCAAAACAATCTCATGCACTCATCTTGGCAGTACCTGCTACCAAAATTACCAAGCGGCTGGATTGGAGCAACAGCGAGAAAGAGCATTCCACCACTCAACCTACCTCCCCTCAAACGATGTAACCAGCGCCCTCCACCACCATCTTTTAAGCAAAGGTTGGAATCTTCTGAGGACGAATCCGATTTCGTTTGCTCTCCATGGTTTCATGATGTTGAGGATTCCACTGGCCACAGTGCTATTCAGGGGCCATACAGGCACTCCCCTAGACTAGCAAAAGATGACGCCAGCAGTGACTCTCAAGCAGATAACCATCATAGCTACTTGAATTGATTTCGAGGGCGAAATCCCTTTAAGGGGGGTAGAGTGTAATACCTTAGGATTTCACAAAAAAAAAAAATTATCGTTCAGGCGCCAAATCTTCTATATAAGGAGCCCCCCCTCCTCATTTCTCACACCAAATTCACTCCAAATTGTGATTTTTTTCTCCTTTCCACTCATTCAGAGTTTTTAGTCTTTTGAGACTCTCTGTGCGGCGCAACGCTGTTATGTTCGGAGGAAGGCGTCAAATCTAAAAGAAGAAGTTCTTATCCGAGGGTGGGGAATGAAACATAGGTTTGCGTGTTTTATAAGTTTTATTAAAGTTTACATACATCTATTATTATGCCTACCATTCATTTACACAACATTATTTCGTACAACGTTCATACTGTCATATTTATACCTGTATATTTGGAGTTCATGTATTACACTGTTATAATGTCAGATTTGTGGTCAATTTGGCTCAATCAGATTCGGTCTTGTCCTCAGTAACTTAAAATAGTGAACAGGAGGCAGCGAGCTGCTCTAGGCAATTGGTATTTAAGCAGACCTCGTGTCTCACCTCTCAACTAGAGATAGATCTGGTTGGTCTTATTGAAAGCTATTAGCTTATACAAGTAATACTGAATGTCCCAACCTTACACGTCGTTATACCGACCCTGATAAGGATCACCAGATGTTGCCAAAGTCAGTCTAAATGTTAAGTAAAGACCGGACCAGTTCATGCATTGGAATCATACATATCACCACCTACAGACGTATGTGGTTTATGATTCATAGAATAGTTAGGAGCGATGCTCGCTATTCATCATATTTCTCTGGAGAGGAACGTACAATGAGAACCTGGCTACTGCTAGGAAGGGACATTTGTACGTGAATCCAGAGCGTCGTTCCTGAGGAGGGACGTACAATGAGAACCCGGCTATTCCCGGGAAAGGACATCTGTACGTGAACTCAGGCGATGTACAGTCATTAAACCATTACGAGATGGTGTCATGCATACATATATATTGATTGATTATGATGCTCTCATGTGTATTTAAGATATTTGATATTGAAGTATGCTTTATTTATTGTTATACTCACGAACTATTTTACCTACTGAGCACGTTAAGCTCACTCCATTATTATCCAATTTTTCACAGGAAATTAGGGTGGGCTGGTGCAGGTTTATGGGGCCCACATTTTGTACCCTTTGTATTATTCATTGGGGATTTTTGGGGATTCATTGTACTACATCAGTGTACTTTTTCAGAACGGATTTTTGCACAGAGTCCTTTTCAAACTTATCAGAGATCCTCTCTGATACATGAATTAAGTTTTTTTAAAACTTTCATTTTTCATGAAATCTAAAAAGAACCAGAATGTTAATGAAAATTGCAGTTTCCATTTTCATATAACATTCTAGACGTTGTGTGTAAACGTTCATATTATTTGAACTTCAAATGTCTAACGGCTATGTCCTACTAAGTCTATAAATACCAGCACTT
Source organism: Paratinospora sagittata (assembly GCA_035771175.1). NCBI lineage: Eukaryota > Viridiplantae > Streptophyta > Magnoliopsida > Ranunculales > Menispermaceae > Paratinospora > Paratinospora sagittata. The sequence goes on along the minus strand of CM069610.1, from coordinate 16,812,831 downwards.
AGGATCAAACAACTTGCCAATCATTTTGTATTGTGCCAATACTTTTTGAAAATTAGTCTGTGTCAAAATGTTTTTTAAATATCTAAACTTTCAAAGTATTTTTCACTGATACCTTTATGTATTCAAAAGATTTTCATATTAAGCTTCAATTGCATTCTATCTTTGAAAATCTATTTGATTTGGTATCTACTCAAATTCTCAGCACCAATTCATACTTGGTATCATTCTTGTTGAAAATAGAATTTGAGATATAGTTCATGAGAAATGCAGTTGTACTTGATTTCATATCTTAATTATTGTATTGAACTATATCAGTAGTTGTGTTAAATACTGATCACTGAACCAGAAGTTTTCATTCTTATATTTCATATCTATTTTGAAAATTGTCTGTGTTGTTGATTTACACTAGTCCTTCATTTTCTACGTCAATGTTTATTTGGTATCATTATGTTTTCGAAAAAGCACTTAATCGATTTTCATATCATTCATATTTTTCGAAACCTACACTTGAGCAATACTAAACATTGAAAGGTAAAGGACTGTAAGTGTATTTCATTTTAGCATTACGTATTCATATTTCATATCTTTGTAATGCTATGTAATGAGTTTAATTGTAAAGTGTTCTACTCAGTTAGAACCAACATTATTTTGTTATAATGTTAGTGTGTGTCTAGATTGAAACAACCAGGACAAGTGAATGAAGTTCACTTAATGATTTCAAGATTGAAATCATGTTAGGTTATCTCTGAACTTGTAAAAGAGAAAAAAAGGTTCATCCTCACCTGCAAGTAGGAAACCGATTCATCCTAATAATCCCGTAAAAGGATAGGTGCATCCTTAACCTGTAAAAGGATAAGTTATCTCTTAACCTATAAAAGAGAAACGGTTGTTCCTCATCCCGTAAAAGGATCACAGTTCTTCTTTATCCCATAAAAGGAAAACAGTTCTTCCTTATCCAGTAAAAGGAACATGGGTTTTTCCTCATCCCGGAAAAAAGAAATTTGGTTCATCCTTAGCCCGTGAAAGGATAGGTTTGCCTTTAACATGTAAAAGGGCTGTTGTAACAGTTTGGTTCTCACCCGTAAGAGAATCAGTTAGTGGATTGAGAAAATCCTAATCGGGAGATTAGGTAGTGGACGTAGGCTTGGCCAAACCACTATAAATCTTGTGTGTCTCACTTTTGCAATTTAGTCTGAGTTCTATTTTTGTGCTCAATTCCAATACACTTATGTATATCACCAAGTTATTGGAAGAGAAATTTTAAATTGACCATTTCAGCCAATTCACCCCCGTCTTGGGTAGACCAACATTATTGTCCAATTCACCCCCCCTCCCCTCTTGGACACATATGTACTAACAATTGGTATCAGAGCAGGTTATCTATCAAAGTATCTAACCATCTTTGATTATTCATGTTAGGAAATAGTGTAAAGGATGTCACTTCCTTCGGTGAAGGAAACTCCACCAATAGACTACCCCTTTTCAAAGGAGACAACTATCTTTATTGAAAAACTAGGATTAGGTTCTACCTTAGAGCTCAAGACCCAAAATTGTGGGCTATTGTGAAAAATGGTTGTCAAACACCTACAAAAATAGTCGATGGTGTGAATGTTCTAAAGGAACTAGAGGAATGAACTACTAAGGAGAGAAAAAGAGAATTAGTAAATAACCAGGCCGTGAACATATTGTTTTGTAGTTTATCTAGTGATGAGTTTAATAGGGTAAGTGCGTGTGAAACAACCCATGAAATCTAAAGAAAGTTAAAGGTGACCCATGAAGGGACTTTGCAAGTAAAGAAGGCAAAACTTCAAATGCTAGTTAAGAGCTATGAAACCTATAGAATGGAAGAAACCGAGAGCATATCCAAAGCCATAGCTCGATTCACAAAGAATGTGAATGAGATGAAAACCTTAGGAAAAGTTTATGATCAAGAAGTGACTGTTAGGAAGTTTCTTAGAGGCTTACCTAAAGCTTGGGAACCTAAGGCCATGACTATTGAAGAAGCCAAAAACTTGGCCGAGTACACTTTTGATGAACTTTGTGGTTCATTAATGGTCCATGAGATGAAACTAAAACATAACCAAGTCCAAACCAAGGTTGAGGACATGAGAAAAAGGACCATAGCTTTGAATGTAGACACCGAATCCGAAAGCACCTCAAATTGTGAGAACACGAATGACGATCTAGCAATGTTGCCTAGAAAGTTTAACAAGTTAATTTGGAAGAAGAGAACGAGAAGTTCAAGTTCTAAGTACTATAAAGGGAAAAAATTTTGAACCAAACCAATGAAGCTCATATGTTACGTGTGTAACAAACCTGGACATGTGAAGAGCGATTGTCCCAACAGGTACAAGAAGAGTCATAGCTTAAAGAAGAAAGACAAGAAGGTTCTTAAAGCTACATGGAATGAATCAAGCTCAAGCGAAAGTGAATCAGATTCTGAACGCAAAGTTATTATTTTCTTGATGGCAAATATCGAGGTAAAATTTGAACCATATGATGAAGATATTGTTCTTGATTCTCGTATGCATGATATTAAACTTAGACTTAGTAAAGAGGTAAAGAAAAATGAAAAACTCAAAAAGAATCTAGAACAAGCTTTTAAGGAAAGAAGATTTCAATAGAAAGAGATTGAGAGTTATCATTGGATAATGAGCAACTAAAAAAAGAGATAGAAAAACTCAAAAATGAAAATGAATATCTCAAAAGGAAAAATGAAGACCTTAACAACATTGTGATCAAGTTCACAAATGGTCAAAAATTATTTGACATGATGTTAGGATAACAAAGATGTGCCTTTGACAAGGTTGGTTTAGGCTATACTAAAGGGTCAAAACAAAAAAAGTATAACACCCTACTGACCAAGAGACCTAAATGTCATAAATGTCATAGGGAAGGTCATATTGTATTAAGATGCAATGTTATGAATGTAAAGAAAAAGAAACTTACATGGGTAGAAAAGAGTATTCTTATTGATGCTAACATGCATAGACCCAAAACAACATGGGTACCAAAATCAAAAGCATTTTGTGTTGGGTAGATGAACAAAAACAAAGAAATATGGTATCTGGACAGTGGATGCTCAAGACACATGATTGGTGATAAGTCAAAGTTCTTGGTGTCACATTCGGAGACAACCGCAAAGGTGAAATTGCAGGCATTCGAACCATTGGTAACAATTTCTTATCCATTTCTGATGTTCTTTACTTAGAAGGGCTGGAACATAATCTCTTGAGCATACATCAATTATGTGATAAGGATTATGATATTTCTTTTGAAGCAATAGGTGCATTGTTCAGCATGCAGATAATACTGTTGCATTCATAGCATTTAGGCATAGAAATGTTTATTGCGCAAATCATGATGATATGGAGAAACAAAATGTTAAATGTTTGAGTGGTATATCTTGTGATGATGCATGGCTCTCGCATAGGAGGTTAGCTCGTGTTAGTATGAAAAACATATCTAGGCTAACTAAAAATGATCTTGCCAAGGGTATTCCCAAAGGAATTTACTCAAAAGACAAGGTGTGTCAACCATGTCAATTGGGCAAGCACACCAAATAATCATTTAAGAGCAAGAGGTTATTGGCCTAGTATTATAGTCCAAGAGGGGAGAGGGGTGAATTAGACTTGGCGAATTTTTGCATTACCTTTAGGTTAAATAAATAAAATAGAATAAAGTGCGCAGTAGGTAACAATCGAAACAAACAAATGTAGGAAAGATAAATGGACACAGAGATTTAGAGTGGTTTGGTTCTCCTTGAACCTACGTCCACTACCCAATCACCATGATCAGGATTTTCCAATACACTATTGGCTAGTCAACTTTCGGGGTGACTAAAAGTCATTTACAAAAGCCAACACAAAGGCTTGACTCAAAGCCTTACACTAACCAACACAAGGGCTTGGTAAGCCACACACACTAACCTACACAAGGGCTCCGTTAGAAAGCCACACACTAACCAACACAAAGGCTTGGTTAGAAAGCTACACTCTATCCTACACAAGGATTTGGCTAAAAACCACACTGTAACCAACTTACGGGCGTGGTTACAAGCTGTACAATATATGGTATAATCCCAAGTTGACAAATAGGTCAACGATACATTAAGATTACAAATAATAAAGAAAAGTGTTCTACAACACTCTCAACAATATTAAGCTTAAAAGCTTGACTGAGTAAACACCACTATTCCAACCACAATGATTTAAATGGTTAAATGTGTTGAAATAGTTTTTCTCAAATATGCAATCGATTCAAATATATATGATGTGAACTCAAGAAGCGAATATGCACGTGTCTAGATATTGATTCTAACAATGATATATTTAAAGCACAAGAATCAATATATAATGATGATCAAAACTTGATGATTCTAAAAGTGTAAATGATTAAGAACAAGAATCAAACAAACCAAATATTGATCTATGAAATCGATTCAATATAGTATAACTTTAACACATGAATCGATACCACAAGATATTTATGAAACCACTAAGCAAGATACTATGATATGATGACCAAAATGGGGTTTCACAAGCAATACTCAAAACTAAATCAGTTTTCAAGCTGTTAACTTAAGCACAAAACTGATTTGCTCAAACAAAATCACAAGAATCGAGTTAGAGAAACTTTACCTCACTTGGGTAAGGTTGAAGCTCAATGATTCTTCAAGTGTGTAATACCCTTGGAATTCACAAAAAAAAAAAAAATTGTATTGTTCGAGCAGGACGCCTGAACGTTCGCCAAACCTATATAAGGAGCCCTCCCCCTCCTCATTTCTCACTCCAAATCGTGATTATCTTCTCCTTCCCACTCATTCTGAGTTTTTAGTCTTTTGAGACTATGTTTTGAGACTCTCTGTGCGGCGCAACGCGGTTCTGTCCAGAAGAAGGCGGCAGATCTGAAAGAAGAAGTTCTTATCTGAAGGTGGGGAACGAAACATAGGTTTGAGTGTTTTACAACTTTTATTAAAGTTTCATTCATTTATTATTATGTCTACCATTCATTTACACAACATTATTTCGTATAACGTTCATATTGTCATACTTATGCCTGTATAGTTGGAGTTCATGTATTACACTGTTGTAATGCTGGATTTGTGGTCAATCTGGCTCAATTAGACTCGGTCTTATCCTCAGTAACTTTAAATAGTGAACGGGAGGCAGCGAGCTGCTCTAGGCGATTGGTATTTAAGCAGACCTCGTGTCTCACCTCTCAACTGGACACTGATCTGGTTGGTCGGAGACTGTGAGATCTGGGTCGGAGACTCAAACCGACCAGATTACGAAGTATAAGAGGCTACAACCTCTTACCTTTGCTGGCAGCATTGATGCTGAAGAGGTGCAAAAGTGGCTGGATGAGTCAAAGAAGGCTCTTGATGCAATGGGAGTCGATGAGACTCGAAAGATTCCATTAGCGACCTACCAACTTGTTGGTGGAGCAAACACATGGTGGATAACAGTAAAAGGGGACCCAAGGGTCAACACCGCAGATATGACTTGGCAACAGTTCGAGTCAATGTTTATTGATGAATATTTTCCCGGCGCTGTGAAGAGGCAGAAGCGCCAGGAATTCGCTAAGTTATACCAAGGCAGCATGATCGTCAGGGAATATGCTGGCAAGTTCAAAGAATTATCGGTCTACTCTCTCTCCACCATCTCAACGGAGCAAGATAAGATTGAAAAATTCTATAATGGCCTTCGCTCTGATATTTGACAATCCTTGTCAATCTTGGATCTCAAAATTTACAAGGAGGTCGTTGACAAGGCCATGAGTTTTGAGCAAGAGAAGATCGTGCAAGACTAGAGAATGAATAGAGGAAAAAAGCCTGGAACGTTTTCCAACCAGGACTCACAACAGGGCAACAAGAAGAAGCCCAGCCCACCCAGTCCCAGTTCAAAAAAATGAGGCCACAACCCCTGCGGATGCACCATCTAACCCAAACCATCAGGGTTTCCGCAATTATGGCCGAGGTGGGCGTTATGGCAGGGGTGGCCGTCGAAACGGCAATGGCAGAGGTGGTGGTCAGCACCGCAATCAGCATGGCCAACAGAATCATCCGCAGTATCGACCGACATGTTAGAAATGCGGCCAGAAGGGCCATGTAAAATATGTCTGTTCGCATCTTCAGCAACCTATTCCCGTTGTTCCAGTCCAACAAGCACCACCTGCTGCTAATGTCCAACCCAAGCAGAACCAGCAAAACCAGGGACAACGAAACCAGGGCAGAGCATTTGCTATCGTTCAACAACCCCTCCTAGACAACAATTGCAGTCGAAGGTACTTTTCCTTTGTTCAATACACTGGCGCATGTCTTGTTCGATTCAGGTGCTACACATTCTTTAATAACATCTGCATTTGTAAGCCATTTAGGGTTGCATCCTAAACCCACAGAAATCACATTCCATGTCACATCACCTTTAGGATTTGGTACTGACGTGAACTTACAGTGCTCTCGATGTGAGCTTCGAATATCAGAACAGATAATATATGCAGATCTTTTTGTGATGGACATTGAAGACTTCGACATCATCCTTGGCATGGACTGCTCGCACCACTGAATGCAAATATCGACTGTATGAAGAAGCAAGTTCAGTTAACCTTACCCACGGGGGACTTTGTCAAGATTCAGGGAACAAGGAAATGGATACACAACTCGACTGTTGCACTTCTCAAGGCACAGCTTCGAGCTTTATCCCTTGGCGATGAACATGAATCACCCGCACTGTACCCTCTCGAAGTACACGATGTCTCGGTAATATCTGAATTCCCAACAATTTTTCTAAATGACCTTCCTGGTCTACCTCCAGTTAGGGAATTTGATTTTGAAATCAACCTCATACCTGGGACCGGGCCTATCTAAATTCCACCATACAGAATGTTAAATGTCGAGCTGGTCGAATTAGACAAACAACTGAAGGAATTAGAGAGTAATGGCTTCATCAGAAAGAGTTCATCACCCTGGGGCGCTCCAGTTCTATTCGTTCGCAAAAAGGATGGTTCGTTACGACTTTGCATAGACTATCGCAAGCTCAATAATGTCACCATTAAGAACAGATACCCGTTGCCCAGGATCGATGACTTGTTCGACCAACTTAGAGATGCCGAATACTTCTCTAAGATTGATTTATGATCTGGTTATCACCATCTCCGGATTCGAGAGTCGGGCATTACCAAGACGACATTCAGAACTAGGTACGGTCACTACGAGTTCTTGGTCATGTCGTTCGGTCTAACAAATACACCTGCTGCATTCATGAATTTGATGAATCGCATCTTTCGGTTATACTTAGACAGATTTGTGGTGGTTTTTGTGGACGATATCTTGATATATTCCTCAACCGAGGAAGACCATAAGATACATCTGAAGATACTCCTCCAGACCTTGAAAAGCCACCAGCTATATGCAAAGTAGAGTAAGTGCGAATTTTGGGCGAAATGAGTTCAATTCCTAGGCCATGTGGTTTCAGGCAATGACATTGAGGTAGATCCTTCTAAGGTTGAAGCAATTTTAAACTGGAAGCAATTTTAAACTGGAAGCAGCCAACCAGTGTTACTCAGATTAGGAGTTTTTTTGGTTTGGCTGGCTATTACAGACGCTTCATCAAGGACTTCTCAAAGATTGTTGAACCTAGGACGAAGCTCACTTGAGAAGACGTGCGATTCATCTGGAGTCCCGCCTGTGAAGCATCATTTTAGGAATTGAAGAAACGCCTCACGACGGCACCAGTACTTATCACTCCAAGAAATTCACTTGGATTTTCATTATACACCGACGCCTCTCTCCAAGGCTTAGGTGCCGTACTAATGCAAGAAGTCCAAGTTGTCGCATATGCCTCGAGGCAACTGAAGATTCATGAGGGCATTACCTAACACATGACTTAGAACTTGCAGCTGTCGTATTTGTTCTGAGGGCGTCATTACCTATACGGTGAACAGTTTGAGATCTTCTCGGATCACAAGGGTCTTAAGTACATATACACTCAGAAAAACTTAAACCTCCGCCAAAGACGATGGCTGGAATTCCTGAAAGATTATGACTTTCAACTCCAGTACCACCGCAGAAAGGCTAATGTCGTGGCTGATACCATGAGTAGAAAATCTTATGTTGCTTGCACTCTTAACTTTGAAATGGGGAAGTTGGCTACAGAGATGGAAAATTTTAACCTACAACTGATCGAAGAGGGAGCAAGCTCACGACTTTCTCAATTATCAGTCAACTCTGAGCTGGTTCGAAAGATTTCAACAGCTCAAGCCAACGACCCTATGTCAATGGAGAAACGAGAACTTCTGCTTAACGGACAGGACCTTCCTCACTGGTCGGTCTCTGAAGACAGGGCCATTTTCTATAAAAAACGTCACTGTCTACCAAATGATCTTGAGGTTTGGAAAGAAGTGCTTAGTGAGATGCACTGTTCGAGGTTCGATATGCATCCTGGGGGTGACAAGATGTACAAGGATGTCAAGCGACAATTCTGGTTTTCTGGAATAAAGAAGGTGATTGCAGACTTCGTTGCTCGATGTCTTGTTTGCCAGCAAGTTAAGGCAGAATGAAGACTTCCCTCTGGACTTCTCCAACCGTTACCTATTGGAGAATGGAAGTGGGAGAACATCGCAATAGATTTTTTTACGGCCTTGCCTTGAAATAATAAAGGGCAAGATGCTATCTGGGTTATCATTGACAGACTTATAAAGTCTACACACTTTTTGCCAATAAAGTTCAAGGACAACCCCACCAAACTTGCCGAATTATATGAAAGAGAGATTCATGGCATACCACTCACGATCGTCTCTAATTGAGACCCTCGATTCACATCAAACTTTTGGCAAAGCTTGTATAGTAGAATGAGCTCTAAGATCACCATGAGCACAGCCTTTCACGTTCAGACTGATGGACAGTCAGAGTGTCTTATTCAAATCTTAGAAGACATGTTACGGTGTTGCATTTTGGACTTTAATGACCAATGGGCAAAGTACTTACATTTAGCTGAGTTTGCATACAACAACAACTACCAAACTAGTATCGGCATGGCACCGTATGAGGCTCTCTATGGTCGCCCTTGCAGATCTCTGGTATGCTGGTTAGATATGGCAGATCGACCACAGTTGGGGCCTGAACTAGTTCAAGAGACTTCTGAGAAGATCACACTAGTAAAGGAGCGACTTCGTGTTGCACAGAGTCGACAGAAGAGCTATGTTGACAAGCAGAGGCAGCCTCTAGAATTTGATAAGAGGGACTTCATTTTTCTAAAAGTTCACCCCACAAGAGTTGTCAAACGCTTTGGGATCAAAGGAAAGCTCTCCCCACGGTACATCGATCCATTTTAGATCAATGAACGTATTGGAAAACTTGCTTATCGTCTGTCCCTTCCATCATCCTTGTCTAAGGTTCATGACGTTTTTCACGTATCCATGCTTCGAAAGTATCGTCCTGATACTTCGTATATCATCCCTCTAGTCGAGGTTCGGGTTGAGGAAGGAAATAAGTATCAAGAGAGAGCGATACCGATTTTGGATAGAAAAACTCAAGAACTAAGGCGACATAGCATACCACTGGTGAAAGTGCTATGGGATCACCACGGAATAGAAGAAGCAACATGGGAACTAGAAGCAACAATTAAGCAGAAATACCCTGAATTGTTTTCTAGTAATAATTGATGATGTGATACATTGTACTATTTCACTTATCAATAAAATGATGAAACTTTGTTTATACATATCTTAATACATTGTTTCATTGAATAACTATGCAGATGTCTGAAAATAATATCAATGGATACGGTAATGCACACACACAATGGCCTCCTTGGCAACCTGTGACAACTCCTTCAGGATCTGAGTCAAGTCACAACTACTTTGCATCACCAACTCCATCGCCACCTAGACAGCGATCATTATCGCCAGAGCGTGCATGGCTTTTTCGTAACAATTTTGTTCAAAACAATCCCGTGCCCTCATCTTGGCAGGACCTTCTACCAAAATTACCAGGCAGCCGGATTCGAGCAACAACACGAAAAAGCATTCCACCGCTCAATCTATCTCCCCTCAAACGATGTAACCAGCGCCCTCCCCCACCATCTGTTAAGCAAAGGTTGGAATCTTCTGAGGACGAATCTAATTCCATTTGCTCTCCATGGTTTCATGATGTTGAGGATTCCACTGGCCACAATGCTATTTAGGGACCATACAAGCACTACCCTGAACTAGCAAAAGTTGACGCCGACAGTGAATCTCAAACAGATAACCATCATAACTACTTGAATTGATTTCGTGGGCGAAATCCCTTTAAGGGGGGTAGAGTGTAATACCCTTCAAATTCATTAAAAAAAATTGTATTGTTCGGGCAACCTGCCCAAACTTTCTGGCAGGACGCCTGAATGTTCGGGCGGCTCCAAACCTTTTATATAAGGAGCCCTCCCCTTCCTCATTTCTCACACCAAATTCACTCCAAATTGTGATTTTTTTCTCCTTTCCACTCATTCTGAATTTTTAGTCTTTTGAGACTCTCTTTCGAGACTCTCTGTGCGGCGCAACGCGGTTCTGTCCGGAGGAGGGCGCCAGATCTGACAGAAGAAGTTCTTATCTGAAGGTGTGGAACGAAACATAGGTTTGCGTGTTTTATAACTTTTATTAAAGTTTACACTCATTTATTATTATGTCTACCATTCATTTACACAACATTATTTCGTATAACGTTCATACTGTCATACTTATGCCTGTATAGTTGGAGTTCATGTATTACACTGTTGTAATGCCAGATTTGTAGTCAATCTGGCTCAACCAGACTCGGTCTTGTCCTCAGTAACTTTAAATAGTGAACGGGAGGCAGCGAGCTGCTCTAGACGATTGGTATTTAAGCAGACGTCGTGTCTCACCTCTCAACTGGAGACTGATCTGGTTGGTCTTATCGAAAGCTATCAGCTTATACAAGTAATACTGAATGTCCTAACCTAGCACGTCGTGATACCGACCCTAATAAGGATCACCAGACATTGCCAAAGTCAGTCTAAATGTAAAGTAAAGACCAGACCAGTTCATGCAGACCAGTTCATGCATCGGCATCATACACATCACCACCTAGGGACGTATGTGGTTTATGATTCATAAAATAGTTAGGAGCGATGCTCGTTATTCATTATATTTCCCTGGAGAGGGACGTACTATGAGAACCCAGTTGAATTCCTGGCGAGGGACATCTGTACGTGAATCCAGAGCATCGATCTTGAGGAGGGACGTACAATGAGAACCCGGCTACGCCTGGGGAGGGACATCTGTACGTGAACTCAAGCGATGTACAGTCATCAAACCATTACGAGATGGTGTCATGCATACATACATCTTGATTGATTATGATGCTCTCATGTGTATTTAAGATATTTGATATTGAAGTATGTTTTATTAACTGTTATATTCACGAACTATTTTACCCATTGAGCGCGTTAAGCTCACTCCATTATTATCCAATTTTTCACAGGAAATTACGGTGGACTTGGTGCAGGTTTATGGGGCCCACATTTTGTACCCTTTATATTATTCATTGGGGATTTTTGGGAGAATGTTCCCTTAACCATTTCATGTACAAAAATATTCTGAAATTAATGAAATCAGACTTGTACTGTATTGTATTTTGCAAAAGTTCTTCTTCAAATGAGCAAGTGTTGTATTTATAGAAAAACGCCACACCGAGGCACAAGAACGCGTTCCTTAAAGCAGGAACACGCTTCTATTTTGAAATCTGAAAAATCTCAAATTTCCCTCCAATTAAGGAGTGCGTTCCTTACTTAAGGAGCGTGTTTCTTAATATGTCTGTTGGGCATGGGAACAGGTTCCTTCATCAGGAACCACTGACTCTACAATTTTTTCTATTTTTTCCTTGACTACAGGAGTGCGGTTCTACAAAGAGGAGTGTGTTCCTTTTCCCTAATAAAAAAAATCTAAGTTTCAAGAAAATGTACAGGAGCGTGTTCCTTAAGAGAGGAGCGCGTTCCATCACTATGAAGTGATAGAAACTCAATTTTTTTTTTATCATAATGAGTTTAGGACTTTGTTAAACACATAGACTAACATTTAAAAACATTTTTGTCTAGTTAAAAGTATAATTGACAAAGTTAAATACATGTAAATCAATCGACTAATCATATGATTGAAAATTTTAATACAATACACGAAAAACGATAAAACCATGCAAAGTTGGTAAAAAAATGCATCTTAATCACTAATAAGAATATGCGTGATAAACAATTTTAACTAAGTGTGATTGCATAAATACGACCATGAAGTTCTTGAACCTTCGTGCAATGTTGTTCATTCCACATGCTTTGATAGTATTGTTGAATTCATTTGATATAGCTAGTTAGCGCTGAAACAACTACGTCAAAGAGATTAGAGATCATAAGTATGTTGTTTGTAATCATCAAAACAAAAACCAGGTGAGAGTAGTTACGTCAACAATCTCCCAATTTCTTATGATTTCAAACAAATTCACTATTGGCCTGATTGAAACAAGAAGCATGATTTCTCGAGGGAATGAATGAGTGAAGTGAATGATTATATCATGCAACTTTTAAGAATATGCCACTTAATAAAAGATTTAACATTAAATAACATGTGGATAATAATCAATTAGATACCAATTAAAAGCATACTCAGAAATATGATCAATAGGAACAAAATGTACATGTATATCAATATAATCAAATCAAACATATACATGTGATCATCATAGATGTGTACATCAAAAGATAAAACAAAACTAACAAAAGTACACAAAGAGTAAAAAAGTGTAAACCAAAAAAAACATACACAACATCTCCAAAATATGCATATCCAAACTCCAAACACTCCCCCTGATGTATAAACTCTCCCCCTGAGTATGTGCACATAATGATCTAGTCAATAAGACCAATCATATACTAATCTCTCTCCCCCTTTTGGAACATCAAAAAGAGGGTGTGCCTAAGATGGAGGGGACGATCGAGGATCTAGAAATCTTATCCCAGTGAATAGGTCGTCATCTGGTGAGGTCGGGGCATCCTCCTTTGCGAGAGTGGTACCCCAACATCTGCATCAGGTATGATAACGGTAGCAGCAGATGAGGTAGCAGAGGTGGAGCTAGAGTGGATAACTAAATCACGACCCAAAGATGATGGACAAATGCTTGGAAGTAAGAGCATTAGATTAAAAGAAAAGTCTGCCATGGCCAAATAAGGATGCAAACGAGAAGTGGGAATCCTCGAAGGTGTAGCCGATAAAGGGATTAGAGCTAAGGCAAAAGTTATTGAAAGAGAACCAGAGGAGGGGTCAGAGGCTGAAGCTGCTCGGACAAGCGAAGCTGGCTGCTGAAAACTCAGTAAAGGTGCAAGTTGCGCTTTGTTGCCAAAAATATATTCCCGACTAAAACTGAACTCATGTGGCTCCCCTATCGGAGATCGATCAAGTAAAATCTAGAACCAGACTCCTTGAGCTTGGACGTTTAAGGCCAGATTGTCGTACTTCTTCTCCATGGTGGAGAAATAAGTAAGCAATATCCACTGTTGGTTTCGAATCTCCATCAGCATTTGTAAAATTTGGTCCGAAGGAGCCGAAGAGGAAGGGCTTGGTGTGTCGACTGGTGGTGCGGTGCATAAAGATGAAGTATCGACATCTGAGAATCTCGCACGACCTGTGCCTGTCCAGAAGGTTCCACAGCCTGTGCCTGTTCTAGTGCTGCTCCTCGTCCACGCTGATGAGCTACTGGAGGTGGACCGCCTGCTCCCTCAATGTCAGACTTTGGCCATTCCATTTGAGGGTCGTATGATATGAATCTAGTGCCCTCACCCTAACAGCGTCTACTAATATGCACCTAATCCTAGATGCGTCCTACCCACTGATATCTGAGTGACCGGATAGTATTCTCTCAAATGAATTTTTTCTTATTTGGCTTCGTCAAAATTCTGAAGCCCGTCAAATCAACTCCAGCGCGTTTAGCGAGTAGAGTCACTAAAGTGCCATAGGGCAATTCCCTAGTGTAGTGTCGTTCCCCAGTAATGTGATTAATGATAACGTGGGACAAGCGGATACTAGAGCGACTATGCATTCACCAAAACAAGAAGGCATCAAGAGGATTTACCTTCACGCGCAAGCTCAACTGAGGAATGATAACCCTCGAAATGATGTTGTGGAAGATCTTGAGCCACAATTAGAAGATGGTGTTGGACACCGTCAACCCCATGTCCAGGCTCCACTCCCGACATGGTCCTCAATGCAGTGATCCCAACGTAGTTAGGCAAGACGATCTCGTCGTCCTCCCCAGAATGAGAAAAAGTGGGATTATCAAAAGAAAAACTGAATATCTCATCCAGAATGGATGAAGATATATCAATATCAATACCCAGAATCCTGGAGCGATAGTGAAGTGGATCATCGCCAGGAACATGAGTAAGTCCATAGTAGAAAACTCAGACTAACTCAGTATAGATAGTGTCACCGTGATAAAGGAACCGCTCCCATCTCATCTCGATGAAGTCGGTGAAAATAGGCATATGAATCCTCATGAAGTTGTCAAAATCAACTCTGACGCTTAGAGCGAGACGTAGAGTGTCGTAAGGCTGAATGAAAACCTCAAGAAGTGGAGGTCGAGAGATGGGTGAAGCCGCAGGTGCGGAAAGGGTAACATCATCATCCGATGAGGATGAAGATGACGGTGATGAGGGCAGAGGGTCGCGAGGTGGTCGTGAGGCATGGGGTCGGCTCGTGGAAAATGGAGTGGGTGTGGAGGACTCCCCAACCTCTACACGTCTCTATGCAGGCCTAGGTGCGGGTGTGGAAGACTTGTCAATCTCTAATCAACATTTAGAAGCAGTTATCTTTTTTGGAGGCATTTTAACAAACACTTGGTGAGTAAACGAAGTGAACTTAATGGTTTTGATTGAAAATGTATGTGAAACGAGGGAAAAGCGGAGCAAACGAATGGTGAGAAAACGAGGAGGGAATGAAGACTAGAAAAATAAGCTAAGGAACATGAATTTCTGTTGGAAATCGTGAGAGAAGTGAAAATAAAAAATGGTGGAAATAGTTAAGAAAACCGAGTTTTAGGATAAGAATGAACAGATTAAAAGATGTTTTGAGCATTAAAACAATGAATTCGATGATAAAAGTGATGAGAAATGAGTTTAGCATGATCAAAACACAGGAAACAGGGGTTTGGATGATCGAGTGTGAGAGGAGAGACGAAAAAATGGAAGAGGGAAATGAAAAAATCTCTCGGATTTGGTTATTTGCACTTTGTCATCAGACAGGGGAATGCATTCCTCTTAAGAGAAGCGCGTTCCTCTCTAGATGAGCGCATTCCTTTAGAACATAGAACACTTAAACCTTGTAATTTTTTATTTTCTTGATTTCCACTTTGATTAATTTGATAATTTTTTATAAATCAAGAAAATTTTGATCATTTGTAAGTGAACAATACACACATCAAATGATAAAAACATTATAATCAAAATCATTCACATCAAAATAATGCATACAAGTACATCAACAATAATTCATACAAGATTAACGTTAATAATTCATGCATTATAATCAGGAATAATACATGCAAGATTATTAAGTATAATACATGTACAATTATCATAGATGATATATTCAAGTGAACATAAAATAATCATCGTTCACACATCCACATGAATACATTGGAAGTGATAGAATATAGAATGTTTAACATACATACTTCCAACCAAATTGAGCAAATATGTGACGCCCAGAAAATTATTTCATCTAGGCCATAACCCAATTGCATTTTTTCCAAACTCTATGTGTTGCCTTGATATGTTTGGTGTTTGTTTGATGGTTGTTTAATGTTTGTATATTTGATGCTTGATAATGTATATAAATATGTGCATTATAAAATTGTATATGGGTCATGTTAAATTAAAGTATAATGCATATGTATTTTTTGTCACACCCCGCGGATGTGATGGGTACCTCATCAAGCGTACCCTAGCCACTATGATCCCATAATATTGTCCCATCCCAGTACACAGCCTACTCAACAGTGTCTAGTACCCCCGAGATCATTTGTCTACACTATTCATCATGAATAGTGTAGGGCCTCCCCCGAATTTGAACCTCAAACCTCATATAGGTTGATTTCGCAATCCGAGTAGCCACTGAACCAATTAAACCATGAATTGATATGGGTTAGGATTGATTGAATAAAATGATAAATGAGAATAAAACATTTGGTGTATTAGATGGATTGGACATTTAAAATACATGCAAGCATAAGATTGGTTAAAGTACATGTGGTTGGTATGGGTAGTATGAGACCAACACATGTCAAATTGGTGCATGAGAATGGACAAGTGTCCCATGCCCCATTTATCTTCTCCAACACATGTCAAGTTGGTGCATGAGACCAACACATGTCAAGTTGATGCATGAGAATGGACAAGTGTCCCATGCCCCATTTCTCTTCTCCAATACATGTCAAGTTGGTGCATGAGACCAACACATGTCAAGTTGGTGCATGAGAGTGCACAAGTGTCCCATGCCCTGTTTCTCTTCTCAAACACATGTCAAGTTGGTGCATGAAAGTGGACAAGTGTTCCATGCCCACTTCTCTTCTCCAATGAAGTCCTAGAGAGTGAGGTGAGTGGAGGGAAAGGAAAAAAGAAGAGAAAGGAAAGAAGAAGAGAAAGTTTGATGGAGGAGCACAGTCCGAGGGTGCTCAGAGTAGGGCATCCCAGGTTTAGACTGGTGTGATGGCCTCACCAGTGGTTTCCTCTCCTGTCCCGATTCCCATTCAGGCAAGAAGTGCACCGAGACCCCCATTCCCACAGACTGCTGGCCGAGGCAGAGGTAGAGGCCGAGGAGGCTATGTGGCGACATCTCAGACTGGATCATTTGTGCCCAGGGCTCCGTTATTATGTTATCAATGTGGGCAGGCTGGGCAAAGGAAGTCAGAGTGTCCGAGTTTTCAGAGGGCTCAGGGATTTGTGCAGCTGTCCAGTGCCAGAGAGACAACGAAGGCAGCTACTGAGCCAGACCCGACAACATTCAGGACTTTGGTGGAAGGTACTCTTATTATTTGTGGTGCTTCTATGCATGTATTATTTGATGCTGGGTCTACATTATCATTCATATATGGACGTATTGTAGATAGTTTGCATTTGACTCCCATTAGGGCTAGTACATGGTTAGTGGTTAGTATTGGAGCCGGGGAGAGGATCTACCCGAACATGATCTGTAGCCAGTGTGTGGTTCAGATTGGTGATGTTGAGATGCCTGTTGACTTTCGAGTCCTAGAGTTTTTAGAGTTTGATGCAATTCTAGGGATGGATTGGCTCGCGGCTTATCATGCAGTTTTCCACTGTTTCACGAAGAGAGTCATTTTCCAGATCCCCAGACACCCAGTGTTTACACTACAGGGTAGAGCTTCAGACCAAACAGTCACAAGGGGTAGATTTGTCACTGATGGAGATAGGGAGATTTTGGCTAGGTTAGGGCCTGATGAGGAAGAGACTAGTGAGGTGATACTTGAGGATATTGCCATTGTTAGGGACTTTCCAGATGTATTCCCTGTGGATCTTCCAGGATTACCACCGAAGCGAGAGATCGATTTCATCATTAAACTAGTCCTTGGCACGAAGCCTATCTCCATGGCACCATATAGAATGACGCCAGCTGAGTTGAGAGAGTTGCAGAAACAGCTCGAGGAGTTATTAGCTAAGGGCTTTATTTGCCCAAGCGTGTCACCCTGGGGAGCTGCAGTTCTTTTGTGAAAAAGAAAGATGGGAGCTTGCGGTTGTGCATCGACTATCGCCAATTGAACAGGGTGACCATCAAGAACAAGTATCCTCTCCCAAGTATTGATGACTTGTTTGATCAGTTGAGGGGCGCGAGGTATTTTTCGAAGATTGATTTGCGCTCCGGGTATCATCAGCTGAGGATCAGGGAGGAGGATGTGCCTAAGACAACATTCAGGACCCACTATGGACATTATGAGTTCCTTGTGATGCCATTTGGTGTGACTAATGCACCGGCGATGTTCATGGACCTGATGCAGAGGGTCTTTAGGCAGTATCTGGATAACTTTGTCATCGTCTTCATTGATGACATATCGGTGTATTCCAAGACTCGGGCTGAGCATGAGGAACGCCTCAGAGTGACCTTGCAAACTCTGAGAGAGCATAGGCTATATGCAAAGTTGAGCAAGTGCAAGTTTTGGATCACCGAAGTGAAGTTCTTAGGTCATGTGGTGAGTTCTGAGGGAATTTTAGTTGATCCGTCTAAGGTTGAAGCCATTATCAGTTGGCCTAGGCCTACCACAGTGACCGAGATCAGAAGCTTTCTTGGGTTAGTTGGTTACTATAGGAGATTCGTTCATGGATTCTCCAAGATAGCTACGCCTATGACTAGGCTCACCCAGAAAGATGTGTCCTTTGTATAGACTGAGGAGCGTGAGAATTCCTTTTTAGAGCTGAAGAAAAGATTGACATCTACGCCAGTCATGATTTTGCCAAAGCCTAATCAGGAGTTGGTTATCTACACTGATGCCTCTCATATCGGCTTGGGTTGCGTGTTGATGCAGAAGGATAGGGTCATTGCTAATGCATCGAGGCAGTTGAAGGTGAATGAAAAGAACTATCCTGTGCATGAGTTAGAACTGGCCGCAGTGGTTTTTGCTTTGAAGATTTGGAGGCATTATCTCTATGGTGAGAGATTCACTTTGTATTCTGACCATAAGAGCCTCAAGTACTTGTTCTCTCAGAAGGAATTGAACATGAGGCAGAGAAGGTGGTTAGAGCTCCTCAAAGACTATGATTTTACATTGGAATACCACCAAGGTAAAGCCAATGTAGTGGCTGATGCGTTGAGCAGGAAGCGGGTAGAGACAGTTATGGTAGCACGCCAGATGTCTCATGAGTGGAGACTACTTGAGGAGGCTACGGTTATGAGTATATGTGCTACCCCTTCAGATCAGATTGTGATATGTGCTAAGATGAGAGCTCAGCCTACACAGGTCCAGGAGGTGATTGACCAACAGAGACTTGACGTTGATTATGTGATGTACAAGTCTTGGGCTGAGAGAAGTGGTTTTACTGATTGGCACTTGTCATCTGATGGTGCCTTGAGATTTAGGGGACGGTTATGGGTTCCCACAGATCCACGACTCAGACAGAGTGTGCTCCAAGAAGCTTACTGATTTCATTATGCTATTCATCTTGGCGGAACCAAATGTATCATGATATGAAAAAAATGTATTGGTGGCCCGACATGAAGAGAGAGATAGCTCAGTTCATTCAAAGGTGTGAGATATGTCAGAGAGTCAAAGCTGAGCATCAGAGGCCTGGAGGGCAGATGCAACCGCTTGCCATTCCTGAGTGGAAGTGGGAACATGTCACTATGGACTTTGTTGTGGGATTACCCAACACCCCGAGAAAACATAATGTTGTTTGGGTTATTATTAATCGCTTGACTAAGTCCGCTCACTTTCTACAGGTGAACACTAGGGATTCTATGGACAAGCTGAGCAGACTCTATATGCGGGAGATAGCCAGATTACATGGAGTGCCTATTTTGATTGTGTCAAATAGGGATCCTAGGTTTACCTCGGTATTCTGGCAGGGGTTGCAGAGGCAGCTCGGCACTAGACTAGATCTCAATATCGCTTTTCACCCTCAGACTGATGGCCAGTCTGAGAGGTTGATATCGATTTTGGAGGATATGCTTCGAGCTTGTGTCCTTGAGTCCAGTGGTAACTGGGAGGAGTACATACATCTATGTGAGTTCTTGTACAACAACAGCTATCAGTTCAGTATTTCCATGGCTCCTTTTGAGGCATTGTATGGTCGACCCTGTAGATCTCCGGTCTGTTGGACGGAGGTAGGGGATATTGCAGTGATGGGACCAGAGTTTGTACAAGACACACAGAGAAGATTAAGAGGATCAAGCATAATATGAAGGTAGCCCAAGACAGGCAGAAGAGTTACGCTGATGCCAAGCGGAAGACCATAGAGTTCAAGGTGGGTGACCAAGTTTTATTGAAGGTCTCACCTCATAAGGGCCAGACTAGATTTGGGATAAAAGGCAAGCTCGCTCTGAGATTTATTGGGTAGTTCGAGGTTTTACAACGAATTGGCCCCATCACTTACCGATTAGCCTTGCCACCTCAATTAGTAGCAGTCCACAATGTCTTTCATGTGTCAATGTTGAGAGTGTACAAGAGTGATTTTGATCATGTCTTGGACTGGAGAAACATTGAGCTGAGGCAGGATAGGACTTATGATGAGGACCTTATTCAGATACTGGACCGGAAGGTTCAGAGGTTGCGTAACCGCGAGATTCGGATGGTTAAGGTGAGATGGCAGTTCAATGGCGAGGAGCAGGTTACTTGGGAGCGTGAGGACTACATCATGGAGCACTTTGTAGAGTTCATGGGCTTAGGTAATTTCTTAACCTTAAAAATTCGAGGACGAAGTTCATTCTAAGGTGGGTGTGATGTGACGCCCCCAAAATTATTTCATCTAACCCATAACCCAATTGCATTTTGCCCAAACTCTATGTGTTGCCTTGATATGTTTGGTGTTTGTTTGATGGTTGTTTAATATTTGTATATTTGATGCTTGATAATGTATATAAATATGTGCATTATAAATTGTATATGGGTCATGTTAAATTAAAGTATAATGCATATGTTATTTTTGTCACACCCCGCGGATATGATGGGTACCTCATCGAGCGTACCCCAGCCACTATGATCCCATAATATTGTCCCATCCCAGTACACAGCCCACTCAACAGTGTCTAGTACCCCCGGGATCATTTGTCCACGCTATTCATCATGAATAGTGCAGGGCCTCCCCCGAATTCGAACCTCAAACCTCATATAGGTTGATTTTGCAATTCGAGTAACCACTGAGCCTGGTTCAATGGCTACTCGGATTGCGAAATCAACCTACATGAGGTTTGAGGTTCGAATTCGGGGGAGGCCCTGCGCTATTCATAATGAATAGCATGGACAAATGATTCCGGTGGTACTAGACACTGTCGAGTGGGCTGTGTACTGGGATGTGACAATATTATGGGATCATAGTGGCTGGGGTACGCTCGATGAGGTACCCATCACATCCGCAGGGTGTGACAAAATATCATAATATCAATTTAGTATCAATGAACAATAACAAAATTCAATATTAAATGGATTAATACATATAAAAATTTGAAACACATGATCTATTTAATATAGATGAGTATTCTCCATGTGAACGTATGATAATCAATTCGAGCAAGCTCACGAGATAAACATGTACACATTTCATAGCTTAATCAATTAACAAAATGTAGATCATTCAAAGTATGTTCAAAGTGATTCACTTTAAGACATAGGCAATAAGAAATGATAATCATTTTAATCATGCCTAAGACATTTTCAAATCATGCAAATAGTATAATTAAGTATAGTATGACATGAAAATTCATCCAACTCACTCATTACTCGAGCAAGTATATAGTACTCATCAATAACATGATATATGCAATAAAAATGGTATGACAAGTATCATGCTTGAATGGACATTAGATGCTTCAACAAAAACATATCTCTTAATACACAAATAATTTATGCTTAAGAGGATATGTTCAAGCCATTTGCGGAATAACACAATAAAAATATTTGAATTTAAAATAGAAGTGTTACCCACAAGCGAAGATCAATCATGAAGCACTTCAAGGAACCCCGAAACTTATATTTTGATCATTAGCTATGTTGTTCGAGTCCTTGCTGCATCCAAGTAGGTTCCTAATCCACATCTTCCATTTTGGTATCTTTGGAAACCTTCGAATGTGTATTTGTACGTTCGGATCTTCGTCTTCGTCAATTGAGGTGTAAATGATTGAACCACTAGATGTGGCACTTGAAGATTGATATTCCTCAACTTGTTCTTCTTTATTGTATTGAACATTTACCAATGATGATGTTTCACTTTCATCCATTCTATCTCTGTCATCATCACTTGGTAAGTTGGCAAGCATTTCTCTTCTCTCAGATGAACCTTCACTTTCTTTTGAGCAGGTTTTGAGTCCAGTTAACACATAAAGAATTCTCTCAAAGCTACTATTAAACGGATCACTGAACATTTCAATAAAGTTAACTTTGTACGCCCATTTGTCCGGAAAACCTTCTAAGATGAGGATAGGTTATTTCATAACTTTGCAAATCACTTGCTAATTCTAAGAACCTATCAAGTCCCTCATCAACTGTGTCCTCATGTAAGAACTTAAAATTTTCAAGCGATCTTTTTAACATCTCAGTTCATACTGTTGTTTCATCCTTGGCTTCCATAGATATCAAAAAGTTGCAAAAGTCTTCCAAGGTGAAATCTCTTGGATTAAACTCTTCTACTAAGCTTGTAAGCTTTTCATCCCAAACTCTTGGAAGTTTATTAACAAAGCAGAGGATGCTAATCCCAGAAGGCATGTATTGACCCAAACTTTTTAAATCTTCAAGAATTTGTCTGAATCTAGAACACGCCTCTTCAATTGGTTCATCATCAGGAAATATGAAATCTTCAATTTTTTTCTCTACATCCCTTAGTCTTGATTCTCTGTTATCTAGTAGCTCACTGTGAACCAAATGAAGCAGTTCTCATGCATCTTTTGCAGTCTCACATTGGCTAACTTGTTATAATTCATTATCTAGGAGACTACAAAACAAATCATACACCGTTTTGGCATTAGGAAATACTCTTCTCTTTCTTGAGTTGTCCATAGCCCGGTTTGCTTGTCAAAAAGAGTATATTCATTTTTCACCATTCTCCAAAGATCAATATCTTGAGATCTCATAAAAGTTTTCATGAGAATTTTCCACTCACGAAAATTTTCTTTTCTAAACATCGGTGGTCTGTCGGTGTATCTGTTGTTCATATTATAGCTAGTTGAGCATTGTCCCGCCATCTTACTCAAAGAAATTGTTAGATCTTACTCGTGAAGTATCTCATTCTTGTTTTCCAGTGCAAGTAATTATCACCCTTAAGCAATAGAGGGCGATTCACAGATTCACAGAGTTTCCTTCATCATGTGTGTCCCTAGAAGAAACATTAGAACTACGTCCTGCCATACTCAAAGAAATTGTTAGATCTCTTTGATGCAAAAAACTGCACTGATACAACTTGTTGGCCAAGTATTCTAGTCCAAGAAGGGGGTTGACTTAGACTTGGCCGATTTTTGCGTTACCATTCGATTAAATAAATAAAATAGAATAAAGCGCGCAATAGTTAACAATCAAAATAAACAAATGTATTAAAGATAAATGGACACAAAGATTTAGAGTGGTTCGGTTTCCTTTGAACCTACTGTTGACCTAAGCGGTTCATCACAAACAAAATCTCTTTCGGTGCTAACGAGCTTTAATCAAGAACCTATCTCCGCACCTCAAGAAAGCAAAAAGCTAAAGAATGATTTGATCAAGGAACTCAAGGTCATATCATACATTCAAGATCGTATCAATCAAGGACTTCAAGATCAATCCACACATTCACGAACGATTCGATCAAAAGCTTCAAGACTACATCATTCGATCAATGTTCAAGACATTCAACTCAAGCATGAAGTTCATTTTGAATATCTCATAATGAAGTGTTCGATTTAAAGATTATGAAAAATATGAGAAATACACAATATTTAAGGTATATCTTTCTCTAATCGATATTGCTCAAACGTTTTCCAAAACCATGCACAAATCACTTGCATATGGTTTCCAAATTTGCATGTTTTGATCATACGCTTTACATTATTTCAAATGATTTAATTTTCTATGTTTGATTTGATTTTAAATTGACTGAGTTTTCAATTGTATTTATCAAATTTCTAATCACGTGTCAAAAACTATTTTTAGAGTCTCTCAGGACGCTAATGACTTAGCAGCGCTCTCCTGAACTTGATAAGTCAGGATGCTGATGACTCATTAGGACGCTGAAGGCATTCAAAGTTGAATTGAACTGATTCATCAGGACGCTTACTTGTAAGTAGCGGCCTTACTTAAAATCAACCTTTGAAGTTGTCAGGACACTGATTGTGAATCAACTTGCTGACAGATCTCTGAGAGTCTAAGTTCGTCAAAGATGTTATCTTTGAGGACGTTGATAGTTATAAATTGGATAAACTATCAGGACGCTACTTGGATAGGAGTGCCCTCATCTCTGGGAACCAACTAAATAACTTTAAGGACGATGATTGTCCTTCAGCGTACTTAGTATTGTTTTCCAAATGTTTTAAATATGTTAGGACGCTTACATATTAGTAGCTCCCTCGTGTTTTGTTTTTAAAAGATATGACGCTTACCTGGAAGTATTGCTCTCATTCACTTAATTGTTTTAAAATGTAAACAGGACACTAACTGTGCTTTAGCGCCCTTAAAGTTGAGTCATTTTTGTTGCAAAGAAAGTCAGGACGCTTATGAGTTAGTAATGCCCTCACTTCATTGTTCAGTAGCACGCTTATACATAATAAACACCCTCAATGAACAAAATGACAAAGTTGATATCATGCGTCAAGACGCTGATTACCGAATCAGGACGCTAATTCAATAACCGTCACTGTTTCGACAAGTACGCTATATCATTCTACTTTTTCAAAATAGATCTTTGCACAAAATCCTTTTCAGATTTATTAGAGATTTTTTTGTAATGCATGAATCATGTTTTTTAAGGTATTTCTTATTCATGTAATCTGAAAGGGACCAAAATGGTCATGAAAATTGTAGTTGCAATTTTCGTGATACATTCTAGCCGTTGTATGTAAACATTCACATTATATTTGAACTTCAAATATCTAATGGCCATTATCTACTAAGTCTATAAATACCAACACTTCGAATCAAACAAATTGCCAATAATTTTATTGTGCCAAAAACTTTTTGAATGTTAGTCGTCTTCAAAATGTTTTCAACAGTTCAAGTTTTTCAAAGTATTATTTACTGATACTTTACTTATTCAAAAGATTTTCATACTAAGCGTAAATTATATTCCATCTATGAAAATCTATTTGAACTGGTTTCTACTCAAATTCTCAGCTTGGATATACACTTTATATCAATCATGCTGATGAAAGAATTTGAGAGATAGTTCGTGAGATACAATTGTAGTTGATTTCATATTTTAAGTATTGTATCAAACTATATCAGTAGTTATGATTAACTACTTAATACTGAACCATAAGTTTTCATGTTTATATATTTTATCTACTTTGAAAACCTTTTGTGTCTATGTTTTACACTGGTCCTGCATTTTCAACTTCAATATTTTCAATGGTATCAAAAGTTTTCGAAGAAGCATTCATCCGATTCAAATGACATATCATTCACGCTTTTCGAAATTGCATTTGAGCAATACCGAACATTGAAAGGTAAAGGACTATAAGTGTACTTTCTCTTAGCATTACACACTTAAATTTATATATCTTTGTAATGTTATGTAATGAGCTTAATTGTAAAGTGTTCTACTTAGTTAGAACCAATATTTTTTTCATATTATGGTATGTTGGTGTGTTTCAGAATGAAATAACCAGGGCAAGTGAATGTAGTTCACTTGATGATTTCATGGTTGAAATCATGTTAAGGTTCATCCTCACATGTAAGTAGGATACCTGTTCTTCCTTATCCCTCAAAAGGAACATGGGTTCTTCATCAACCAGGCAAAAGGAAAATGGTTCTTTCTTATCCCATAAAAGGAAATCGGTTCTTCCTTATCCCATAAAAAGAACATGGGTTTTTTCTCATCCTAAAAAAGGAAATGCGGTTCATCCTTAGCCCGCAAAAGGATAGGTTTACCTTGAACCTGTAAAAAGGGCAAGTTGTAACGGTTTGGTTCTCACCCGTAAGAGAATCAGTTAGTGGATTAAGCAAATCCTAATTGGGAGATTAGGTAGTGAACGTAGGCTTGGTCGAACCACGATAAAACCTAGTGTGCTTTACGTTATGCGTTTCACTTTATGGTTAGTATTTGCATTTAATTCCACTGTATTAAATTATATCACTAAGTCATTGGAAAAGAATTAAATTTGACCGTCACCCAATTCACCCCCCCCTCTCTTGGGTGCACCAACACTTATGTCCACTACCCAATCACCACGATCAGGATTTTCCAATACACTATTTGCTAGTCAACTTACTGGCGTGACTAGAAGTTGTTTACAGAAGCCAACACAAAGGCTTGGCTCAAAGCCTTACACTAAACAACACAAAAGGCTTGGTTAGAAAGCCACACACGCTAACCTACACAAGGGCTAGGTTAAAAAGCCACAGACTAACCAACAAAAGGGTTTGGTTAGAAAGCCACACTCTAGCCTACTCAAGGGCTTGGCCAGAAAGCCATATTGTAACCAACTTACGGGCATGGCTACGAGTCGTACAATATATGGTATAATCCCAAGTTGACAAACACGTGAACGATACATCAAGATTAAGAATGATAAAGAGAAGTGTTCTATAACACTCTTAACAATATTAAGCTTACAATCTTGAATGAGTAAACACCACTATTCCAACAACAATGATTTAAATGACGCGATGTGTTGAAATAGTTTTTCTCAAATATGCAATCGATTCAAATATATATGATGTGAACTCAAAAATCGAATGTGCACGTGTCTAGATATTGATTCTAACAATAATATATTTAAAGCACAGGAATCAATATATAATGATGATCAAAACTTGATGATTCTAAAAGTGTAAATGATTAAGATCAAGATTCAAACAAACCAAGTATTGATCTATGAAATCGATTCAATATAGTATGACTTTAACACATGAATCGATACCACAAAATATTTTTGAAACCACTAAACAAGATACTATGATATGATGATCAAAATGGGGTTTCACAAACAATACTCAAAACAAAACAGTTTTCAAGATGTTAACTTAAGCACAAAACTTATTTGCTCAAACAAAATCACAAGAATCGGGTTAGAGAAATTTTACCCCACTTGGGTGAGGTTGAAACTCAATGATTCTTCAAGTGTGATGTTGGATGAGAGATACCATGTTCAAGAATGATCAAGACACCATAAGATGTGTAGATAACACTCAAAAACGTCTTGAACACTTGCTTAATGGAAACATACAAGTTTCTCAAAGTTTTGAAATATTTGGAGAACTTTTCATAAGTATGAATCAATAGATCAAATGTAGGTGAACTTTTGCTTTAAAAGAGGTTTAAAATCACCCACGAACTTGTTTAGAACTTGTAGAAATGAAGTAAATAAAAACATACAAGTTCAAGGTATTTTGTAACAGTTGTTCTTCAAATGAGCAATTGTGGTATTTATAGAAAAACACCACACCGAGGCACAGATTCCTGTTCCTTAAAGCAGGAGAGCGCTTCTATTTTGAAATCTGAAAAATCTCAGATTTTCCTCCAATTAAGAAGCACGTTTCTTAATATGTATGTTGGGCATAGGAATGCGTTCCTTCATTAAGAACCACTGACTTTATAATTTTTTTTATTTTTCCCTTGACTACAGGAACACGTTCCTTTTCCCTAATAAAAAAAATATGAGTCACCGAAAAAACCATAGGAGCGCGTTCCTTAAACTCTGATAAAAAAAATCTGAGTCTTGGAAAAATGTACAGGAGCGTGTTACTTAAGAGAGGAGCTCGTTCCTTCACTGTGAAGTGATAGAAACCCGATTTTTCGATCATAATGACTTTAGGACTTTGTCAAACACATAGACTAACATTTAAAATTATTTTTTTCTAGTTAAAAGTATAATTGACAAAGTTAAATACGTGTAAATCAATCAACTAATCATATAATTGAAACATTTAATACAATACATGTAAAATGATAAAACCATGCAGAGTTGGTAAAAAGAATGCATGTTAATCACTAATATGAATATGCTTGATAAACAATTTTAACTAAGTGTGATTGCATAATTATCATACTAATATGTGTGCATGCATGATCACTAATATAATAGTGTATTTGCATGAGTATGATAAACTATATGCATGATTTTAGAAAAGATGCAAATCATATTGTGGTTGGAACATGTAATGGTTACTCTTCAACACTATGATTCTAAATAAGAAATATAACCATGAAGCTCTTGAATCTTCGTACAATGTTACTCCTTCCATATGTTTTGACAATATAGTTCAATCCATCTGATATAGCTAGTTAGCAATGAAACAACAATGTCAATGAGTTTAGAGATCACAATTATGTTGTTTGTAATCATCAAAACAAAATTAGGTGAGAGTAGCTACATCAACAGAGGAATCAATCTACCATTAGAGCTCTCAAATTGATTCACATGGATCTCTTCGGACCCACCAAGACCCAAAGTTTAGGAAGAAAATCATATGTGTATGTAATTGTTGATGACTTTACTAGATGCACTTGGGTATTGTTTCTATAAGTCTAAAGTGTGTGAATTGTTCATTAAGTTTTGTAAAAGAGTTGAAAATGAAAAAAGGATATAAAACAAACATCGTTAGAAGTGATAGAGGAGGAGAATTCGTTAATAAAAATCTTGAAGAATTTTGTAACAATTAAGGTTACACTCATCATCTATCGGCCCCTAGGACATAGTTGAAAGGAAAAAAAGGAACTTTGCAGGAAATATGTAGGATAATGCTTAGTGAATATAACGCTGCAAACTATTTTTGGGCAGAAGCTATTCACACTGCATGTTATATAATGAACATAATTCTGGTTAGAAAAGATTTGAACAAAACTCCATATGAATTATGGAAAGGTAGAGCACCCAACATCAGCTACTTTCGAGTATTTGGATGTAAGTGTTTTATCCGTAATGATAAAGATAATTTAGACAAGTTTGAACCTAAGTCAGATATTGGAATATTCTTAGGATATTCTTCTCACAAAAAAGCTTATAGAGTTTATAACAAAACTACTCGAACTATAGAAGAATCAATTCATGTAAATTTTGATGAAGCTGAAAATAGGAAATGTCTTGAGGAAGCTGAAAATAGTATCAAAGAACTCTAGATTGCTTCAAGATCACCCCAAAGAGCAAATACTTGGTGATCCAACTCAGGGTGTATTCACAAAAGCTTCAATTCATAGAGATCGAGAGTTTCTTGCTTTTGTATCTCAAATTGAACCAACAAAAGTGGAAGATGCATTGAAAGATGAGAATTGGATTCTTGTTATACAAGAAAAATTTGGACACTTTGTAAGAAACAAAGTATGAGAATTAGTTCCTAGACCATCTCATCAATCAATCATAGGAACCAAATGGGTTTTTTAGAAACAAAAAGCATGAACAAGGAATCATAGTTTCAAATAAGGCTAGATTGGTTGCACAAGGGTACAATCAAGAAGAAGGCATAGACTTTGAAGAAGCCTTTGCCCCAGTCGCAAGAATAGAGGCAATAAGGATGCTACATGCCTACGCTTGTTACAAAAAAATTTTCTTATACCAAATGGATGTAAAGAGTGCATTTCTAAATGGATACATCAATAAAGAGGTATATGTTGAACAACCTCCAGGGTTTGAGGATGCTCATAACTCAGAACATGTGTTAAAGCTCCACAAAGCCTTATATGGATGAAGACAGGCTCTTAGAGCTTGGTATCATAGACTGAGTTCATTTCTTTTAGATCATGAATTTTAAAAAAGGAAAACTCGATCCAACCTTGTTTATTAAACACCATGATAATAATATGCTTATTGTTCAAATATATGTGGATGATATCATATTTGGTGCATCAGACAAGGAATTGTGTGATGAGTTCTCATAAATAATGCAAAAAGAATTCGAAAGAAGTATGGTGGGAGAACTTACGTACTTTCTTGGTTTGTAAATTAAGCAAATGCCTAATGACACATTTATAAGGTAATCAAAGTATGCTAAGGAAATGATAAAAAAGTTTCAAATGAACAATTCGAAATCAATAGATACTCCCTGTAACTCAGCAATTAAACTAGATAGCAATGAAAAGGGCAAA
The DNA here is from genome assembly GCA_035771175.1 of Paratinospora sagittata. Taxonomy (NCBI): domain Eukaryota; kingdom Viridiplantae; phylum Streptophyta; class Magnoliopsida; order Ranunculales; family Menispermaceae; genus Paratinospora; species Paratinospora sagittata. The sequence continues at coordinate 16,782,868 of CM069610.1, read as the reverse complement.
TCAATTGATTCAAAATTAAATAGAAGTATGATTGGAAGCTTACTTTATCTCATAGCAAGTAGACCTGATATTATGTTCAGTGTTTGTCTGTGTGCAAGATTTCAATCAGATCCTAAAGAATCACATTTAAAATGTGTCAAAAGAATCTTTAGATACATAAATGACACAACTGATTTAGGAATTTGGTTTTCTAAAGGTACGTCATTTGAACTGAAAAGTTATCTAGGCTCTGACTATGCTAGAAGTCTTACTAACAGAAAAAGTACCTCGAGATTTTCTCACTTTCTTAGAAATTCTTTAATTTCTTGGTTTTGCAAAAGCAGCGCTCAGTGGCATTATTCACAACTGAAGCAGAATATGTTGCAGATGGAAGTTATTGTTCTGAAGTGTTATACATGAAACAACAACTTCATGATTACCAAATCTTTGTTGAATGCGCTGAAATTATATGCGATAATAATAGTGCTATTAACATATCAAAAAATCCTATATTGCACTCCGGAACTAAACATATTCAAATCAAACATCATTACTTTAGGGATCATGTGCAAAATGGTGATGTTAAACTCACTCATATTGGCAGAAAAGAACAACTGGCTGATATTTTCACTAAAGCCTTACCTAAGGACCAGTATGTTCATGTCAGAAGAGAGCTTGGGATGTTCTCTGAATCCGACCTATGATATTTTGAAGCTTACCTCATTCAGGGGTATAAGTACTATATGGATACTTCACTCCTTTTTATGTTTTCAAAAGGGGGAGAAGTAATATCTATTGAAACATCATATTATCCATAAAGTCAGGGGGAGAATAGGGAGAATAGGGAGAGTACGAAAACAACATTTTCCTTGGTGTAAAACTCTTATCATATGAAAATGAGGAAAACATTGGTATTGCATGGTATTCACGTGTATTGCATGTCATTCACATCATTATTATTCATTGTAGGATCAAACATTGATATCATTTTTTAGTTTGCTTGAAGGCCTATAGAAATGTGTTCGAAATCATCAAAAAGGGGAAGATTGTTAATCTAATTACCCTCATGTCCCATACAAGAAAAAATATTTTGATGATTACAAACCACATTCCCATTAAGATATTATTGCATATATGTTGCACATCCAATTAGGCTTGGAGATTGCTCAAGTACGATAATGCATGGTGGAAGAGCTATAAAGATCGTAATCAGACTGAAAACCATGATCGTTCAAGATTTAATCTTTATGTTTTTAGAGTCATTTGGAATTGTAGAATCTCAGGTGTCACTTGATTCAACAAGATATTACTCATGATGCATATTTGCATTTAACACCTTATAAATGAATCAATTTGAATCCATAACTTAGGCTATGCTCATATTCATACTCTTACATGCCTAATTTATTGGAAAGAAATTGGCGTTACACATTTTTATACATTTTCAGCATGCCTTTCCATTGATGCAAGACATTGATGCAACATTTGAATTTCTAATTCTATATGCATCAAATATTTTCGAACATTGATCTCTAATAGATGCCTTATGCTTTTCAAATCATCTTTTGCATCTAATTAGAATCATAATAGCTAGGCCAATCTTGAAATCTTTGGGTGTGCTATATTTTTGGTATATGCCCATGCTTATGCTTGTTTGATATAAATGATAAAGCATATATCATCTTAGGTCCTGTCTATAACTGATCGTGCTTATGCTTATCATTTTGAGATGAATTTATTTATGCTCAAACTCCTTGTGAATCAAATCTATATGGAAAATCTCATTCTCATTCTTACATGTCTAGATGCTTCTTATAGATTTTATCTTGTATATGCATCTACATATACATCTTATTGGCTATGCTATGCATTTGTTCAAAATTTTATTTAGCTAGCTCATGTATGTTTTTGAACTAAATTCTTCCGTTACATATTATGTTTACATTTCTCCATGTGCTTCAAATTCTTGATTCTCATGACCTGTCTTGTGATATGGTATCATCTATGTATTCACGTGTGCTTCATCTTGATTATGCATCATGAATCTTCTTGAATATTGAATGCATAGACTTAGGGGGAGTCTCCATCTCTTTTAGAAAGGGAGAGCTCTTGTGTTTTGATGCTATGCCCTAGGAATTTCTTCATGAGAATTTAGAAAAAATTTGAATCCTTTTCAATGATATCAAAAGGGGGAGAATTATTGGAATCTTGATAAACAATCTGGAGTTGTCTTAAAACATGTCATAGTATGTGTGCTTTTCATATCCTAAGAATCATGCTATGAATACTAGTTGATTGTTTGTTTATCAAGTTTATATTGTTTGTCATCATCAAAAAGGGGGAGATTGTTGATATAAGAGGTTTTCCACTTAGTGTTCTTCTAAGTGTTTTGATGTTTACAAACAATATAATCACAGTACTAATTTCTTTGACGTAGTTATTTTTGTGCTAACTAGCTATATCAGATGGATTCAACTTCACTGTCAAAGCACATGGAAGGAACAACAGCTTACAAAGATTTAAGAGCTTCATGGTTGTATTTCTTATTTAGAGCCTTAGTGCTGTAGAGTAACATTTACATGTTCCAACCACAACATGATTTACATCTTTTCAAAATCTTTCATATAGTTTATCATCCTCATGCATATACATTATTATATAATTAATCATGCATCCACACACACTAGTTTGACAATTATACTATTACTTAGTTAAAATTGTTTATCATGTACATTTTGATCAGTGATTAACATGCATCCATTTTATCAACTTTGCATGGTTTTATCGTTTCACGTGTATTATTCTTATTACTTTGATCATTGGTTTAATCGATCGAATTACACTTATTTAACTCTGTTAATCGTACCTCAATCTTGTCAAAAGTTGTTTTTAAATGTTAATCTATGTTTTTGACAATGTCTTAAACACATTATGATAAAAATTGAGTTTCTTTCACTTCTCAGTGAAGGAGCGCGCACCTGAGAGTTTTTTCCAAAACTCGGTAGCTTTTATCAGGGTCTAAGGAATGTGCTCCTTGTAAGAGGAACGCGCTCCTATGGATTTTTCCAAAAGTTAGAAATTTTGGATCAGGAAAAAATGAACACGCTCCTTCTAATAGAAACGCGCTCTTGTTGCCAAGGGAAAAATAGGAAAAAACTTGTAGAGTCATTGGTTCTTGTTGAAGGTACCTGTTCCTACGCCGAATGGACATATTAAGGAACGCACTCCTTAAGTAACGAATGCTCTCCTTCATTAGAGGAAAATCTAAGGCTTTTTTAGATTTCAAACCAGAAACGCGCTCCTGTGTTAAGGAACACACTCCTGTGCCTCGGTGTGGTGTTTATCTATAAATACCACACTTGCTCATTTGAAGAGCAACTTTTGGAAAACTTAGAGAACTTGTGCATTTTTCATCTCAGTCTTTATACAAGCCAAAAACAAGTTCTTGAGTGATTTAAATCTTCTTTTAAAGCAAAAGTTCAACCACATTTGATCTATTGATTCATACTTTCGAAAAGTTCTCCAAATCTTTCAAAACTTTGAGAAACTTGGGAGTTTCTCTTGTGCAAGTGTTCAAGACGTTTTGAGTGTTATCTACATCTTCTATTTAGTCTTGATCGTTGTTGATCGTGATTTCTTTCATCCAACATCACACTAAAAGAATCTCGGAACTTCAACCTTACTTAGTGGGATATACATTTCTATATCTAGATTATTGTGATTTTGGTTTATGCAAATCAGTTTTGTGCTTATATTATCATCTTTAAATCTGATTTTGTTTTGAGTATTGTTTGTGAAACCCTATTTTGATCTTCATATCATAATATCTTGTTTTGTGGTTTCATGTGTTAATGTTATATTATATTGAAACAAAGTTATAGATCAATACTTGATTTGTTTCATTCTTGATCTTACTTACGTATTTATTTAGAATCATCAAGTTTTGATCGTCGTAGTATATTGATTATAGTGCTTTAAACTTACCATTGGTATAATCAATATCTAGATACATGTGCATATTCGATTCTTGATTTTACATCATATCTATTTGAATCGATTGCATATTTGAGAAAAACTAATTCAACACTTTGCATCATTTTAAATCATAGTGATTGGAATAGTAGTATTGACTGATTCAAGATTGTAAGCTTATATTGTTGAGAGTGTTATTGAACACCTCTCTATATCTTTTTTTAATCTTGATGTATTGTTGACGTGATTAAGTCAACCAGGACTATATCATATTTTGTACGACACGTAACCACGCCTGTAAATGGTTACATTGTGGTTTACTAGCCAAGCCCTCGTATAGGCTAGATTGTGGCTTACTAGTCGAGCCCTTGTGTAGGTTAGTGTGTATGGCTATCTAACCAAGCCCTTATGCTGGTTAGTGTAAACGACTTCTAATCACGCCCGTAAGTGATTAGTCAATAGTATATTGGGAAATCCTGATCGTGGTGATTGGGTAGTGAACATAGGTTCAAGGGAAACCGAACCACTCTAAATTCTTTGTGTCCATTTACCTTTCCTCATTTGTTATTTTGATTGCTACCTACTGCGTACTTTACTTGTTTAATTAAATTATTTGAAAGGTAACTAATGCAATAAATTTAGATTTGCAAGTGCACGAATTATCAAGTTATAATACCCATGGTGAGTGGGTTATCTTATCCACAGGGAATTATTACTTTCTCTCAATTAGTAATTCACAGATTTAGAACTTTATTTAGACAATCGATAGAAGATATCACTAGAATAAAAGTGTTAAAAATTAGAGTTTAAATGTAAGTAAGAAAATATAAAGAAAATCTAATATATGAGAAATGTCTAGAGAATCAATTTCACCTAACTTTTAATTATGTAATTTAAACATGCTTATTATCAAATCAATTTCCTAATTTATAAGTCAAAACCTTTGCGTCTCTAATTCCCTCTCTCGAGTGTCGAATTAGAACGTATTGTTAAAAACAAGGTTCGATCTCTCGATAAAACCTAAATTCTAAACAACCCATTAAACTCCGTGATTTTCCTACAACTTCATGAAAATTTGTAAACCTCTCGATTCTACAATAATTTCATGTCATAATCCCCTTTTTCCAACCTAGGAAACCCTCTCTCGAGTGTCGCTTCCCAAGTCTAACTTCATTCGATTTGTGATCAAGAAACCGAAAGCATTAAGTAAATGAAATTATGAATAAAATATAGAAATTTCATTGATAATAAACTAAATCTAAAATTAAACCATAACATTGGAGTTAGGATCCATCTCTTCTCTAGAAAATAGAAGTTAGTTCATAATGATGGAGAAGAAAATACAAAATGAGATAAAAAAAAAACATCAAAATCCTCTATATAATGTGCTAGAAATACTGTAGATCTTCAGTCTACCTCGCTTCCGAAGCCAATCTCCGTCTCCACAGCAACCTTGTCGTCTTCATCCCTTCTTCAATGGCTTTCCCACGAAAGACCCTAAAAATTGATACATAATATGCCCTACTTCGCATAAGATTTGAATTGCAAAAACTTGCCCAAACACAAAGTAGAAAAATATAGAAATTCGCAGTAGTGCTGTAGCGCTAGAGGGGGTAGCGCTGCAGCACTCTGAGACTGGTTTTTAACACTGAAAATCAGTGTTCTGGGCGCTGCAGTGCCCAGAACGGCATCTTGCCATTTTTTCCTTCTTGTTTATTCTTCATTCTAGCGCACTTCCTTGTATACTTCTCGCACATGTTCTTGGCTACTTTTCTTCATCGTTTTAACCTCGTTTCACCACACTTTGAAGCTCTTATTCACCTACAAAACATCACACAAAAGCAAGTAAATCCATCGTACTAATCACATGCTAAAAACTCGGAAAGCAACTATGTACTAAAAATGCAACATGAAACTTGATAACATGAAAATGGCACTAATAAATTTAGAAAAAATTCCTAAAAATCATATTTATTTTCCTAAACTAACCTAATGCATTTTATTCTTGAAAACAACTAAAATTAACATCTAAAACACACAAAAACACTAAAATGAACCTAAGACACAAAATATGCAACATATGCCAAAAACACCTAGAAATTGGGAAAATGCTTCTAAAAAACAAATAAAAATCCTACTAATTACTACGTATAAAAATCAACTTATCAATTACCCCCAAACTTAGGACTTTGATCGTCCCAAGCAAAGGGAAAAAAAATAAAACTAAAGTCATAATTAGCACTTCCTTTTTACAGTCACATTCTCGCACAAATATAGACATAACTCAACATTAAAAACACTTATATGGCCTCCATGATTACACCAAAAAGAACATTCAATTCTAGGAAGAACTTCAAGATTATAAATTTGTCTAGAATTTCCGCCCAACTCTCACCAAGTTCTGTCTATGATTCTTTCACACATGGGTACATAGCTAATCTCATCAAACTAATCATGCAAGTCATGAGCAAGTGTAAAATATGAGATCTCAGAATATATGGTTTAAGTTGGAATTCCATAGGCAAGTCTTTCACACCACTCTCAACTAATGTGGAACACACACCATTCAAAATCAATAGGTCTTTCATAGGTTGTAATGTAAGGCCAATGTTCAAAGGTAGGAAAAAATAGGAAACATTATAGTTCCAAACACCCTAAACACTTTGATCAATTACTAATATCCACTACATTACATTTGAAACCAAAACCTCTTCTCAACACATATATCCTCTCAAATATTCTCATTATTTTGTTTTCTTTTTATCATCATTCACTTTTCTTTTATAGAATGCTACACCCCCAAACTTGTTTCTTTTCAACACGTAGATGTAACACCATTTTCTTCTCTTTTTCATCCTTTCAATATAATCCATAAGTAAACTTCACATTTTTATTTTTCTTCTTTATCACCTTTTTTCATTTTTTTTCATTTTTTTCATTGTTCTTCCTTCCCAATAATAACACTCCCAACATGATCAAAGTGTATAGGGTACATAGGTTGAACCAAGGAATTTGAACAGATAAAGCTTAAAGTTCATAATGCATAGGTAACAAGGAAAAGACATTTAGCTCAAAATGGGTACTATGGATATAATCAAAAGAAAGGTAGGCTATTTGACTCATACATTTCCAAACATGGCCTAAATCATCTTCCTCATGGTATGTTTTTAGGATTTCACCTCAAGTAGTGATCAAACTTGTTCTAGAATCCCTAGAGATCTAAAATATGACTTTGCAGGCAAAAGTCCATTTCAAACAATCTTAATCTAATGATGAAAACCATGTACAATTAATTAAGTTTCTCTAACAAAACTTAGCAAAAATGGATCAATCACACAGACATATAGCAACCCTCTACATTCTCCCAACATTTCATATCTTTAAAATGTTCTCTTGTCATTGGCCTTCCATAAGTAAGTCTAAAGTTGTAAAAGAACGTGATTGCCTAACCTATACTGATGCATAATCAACTATCATACCATGGTCAAAAGTTTAAAACTCTCCCCCCAAGCTTAAAGCCAGCATTGTCCTCAATGCAAGTGTCACACCCCTCCCAGGAACACTCACGGACGGGGCGCGAATGCATTATAATGATAATAATAGAGTGCGCGGAAGCATACTTAAGTACAAGTCTGATTTTATTAATTTCATAATATATTTGTACATGAAATAGTTAAGGGAACATTCTCCCCAAAATCCCTAATGAATAATACAAAGGGTACATAATGTGAGCCCAAAAACCTGCACCCAGTCCACCCTAATCTCCTGTGAAAAATTGGATAACAACGGGGTGAGCTACGCGCTCAGTGGGTAAAATAGTTCGTGAGTATAACAGTTAATAAAGAAAACTTCATAATCAAATATCTTAAATACACATCAGAGCATCATAAACAATTCAATATGTATGTATGCATGACACCGTCTCGTAATGGTTTAATAATTGTACATCGCCTGAGTTCACATACATATGTCCCTCCCCAGGAATAACCAGGTTCTCATTGTACGTCCCTCCTCAGGAACAATGCTCTGGAATCACGTATAGATGTCCCTCCCCAGGAATAGCCAGGTTCTCATTGTACGTCCCCCTCCAGAGAAATATAATGAATAACGAGCATCGCTTCTAACTATTCTATGAATCATAAACCACATACGTCCCTAGGTGGTGCTATGTACTATTCCTTATATAGAAATTTTGGCGCCCGAACGTTCAGGCGTTCTGCCCGAACTTAGGGTATTACACTCTACCTCCCTTAAAAGGATTTCACCCTCGAAATCAGTTGAAGTAGTCATGATGGTTATCTACTTGAGATTCACTACCTGCATCATCGTTTGCTAGTTCAGGGTAGTGCCTGCATGGTCCCTGAATGGCATTGTGGCCGGTGGAATCCTCAACATCATGAAACTATTAAGAGCAAATGGAGTTGGATTCTTTCTCAGAAGATTCCAACCTTTGCTTAACAGATGGTGGTGTAGGGCACTGGTTACATTGTTTGAGGGGAGGTAGGTTGAGCGGTGGAATGCTTTTTCGTGTTGTTGCTCGAATCAAGCCGCCTGGCAATTTTGGTAGAAGGTCTTGCCAAGATGAGCGCACGGGATTGTTTTGGACAAAATTGTTATGAAAAGCCATGCCCGCTCTGGCGATAAAGATCGTTGTCTGTGTGGTGATGGAGTTGGTGATGCAAAGTAGTTGTGACTAGACTCAGATCCTGGAGGAGTTGCCACAGGTGGCCAAGGAGGCCATTGCGTGTGTGCGTCACTATATCCACTGATATTATTTTCAGACATCTGCATAGTTATTCAAGTGCAACGATGTATTAAGATGTTTGTAACCAAAGTTTCATCATTTTATTGATAAGTGAAATAGTACAATGTATCACATCATTAGTTATTACTAGAAAACAATTCAGGGTATTTATGTTTAATTGTTGCTTCTAGTTCCCATGTTGCTTCCTCTATTCCGTGGTGATCCCAGAGCACTTTCACCAGTGGTATGCTACATCGCCTTAGTTCTTGAGTTTTTCTATCCAAAATATGTATCGCTCTCTCCTGATACTTATTTCCTTCCTCAACCCGAACCTCGACTAGAGGGATGATATGCAAAGGATCATGACGATACTTTCGAATCATGGATGAACCTTAGACATGGGCAATGGAAGGGACAGACGATAAGCAAGTTTGCCAATACGTTCAATGATTTGAAATGGACCGATATACCATGGGGAGAGCTTTCCATTGATCCCAAAGCGTTTGACACCTCTTGTGGGCTAAACTTTTAGAAAAATGAAGTCCCCCTTATCAAATTCTATAGGATGCCTCCGCTTGTCAGCATAGCACTTCTGTCGACTATGTGCAACACAAATTCGCTCCTTTACTAGTGTGATCTTCTCAGAAGTTTCTTGAACTAGTTCAGGGCCCAACTACGGTTGAGCTGCCATATCTAACCAGCATACCGGAGATCTGCAAAGGCGACCATAGAGAGCCTCGTACGGTGCCATGCCGATACTAGTTTGGTAGTTGTTGTTGTATGCAAACTCAGCTAAATGTAAGTACTTTGCCCATCCGTCATTAAATTCCAAAATGTAACATCGTAACATGTCTTCCAAGATTTGGATAAGATGCTCTGACTGTCCATCAGTCTGAGGGTGAAAGGTTGTGCCCATGGTGATCTTAGAGCCCATTCTACTCTGGAAGCTTTGCCAAAACTTTGATGTGAATCGAGGGTCTCGATGAGAGACGATCGTGAGTGGTATGCCATAGAGGAGTACGATCTCTCTTTCATATAGTTCAGAAAGTTTGGCGGGGTTATCCGTGAATTTTATTGGCAAGAAGTGTGCAGACTTTGTAAGTCTGTCAATGATAATCCAAATAGCATCTTGCCCTTTATTATTTCGAGGCAAGGCCGTAACAAAATCCATTACGATGTTCTCCCACTTCCATTCTCCAATAGGTAACGGCTGGAGAAGTCTAGAAGGAAGTCTTCGTTCTGCCTTAACTTGCTGGCAAACGAGACATCGAGCAACGAAGTGTGCAATCGCCTTATTCATTCCAGAAAACTAGAATTTTCGCTTGACATCCTTGCACATTTTGTCGCCCCAGGATGCATAGCGAACCTCGGACAGTGCATCTCAGTGAGCACTTCTTTCCAAACCTCAGGATCATTCTATAGAAAGAGACATTTTTTCATAGAAAATGGCCCCGTCTTCAGAGACCGACCAGTGAAGAAGGTCTTGTCCGCTGAGTAAAAGTTCTCGTTTCTCCATTAACATAGGGTCGTTGGCTTGAGCTGCTGAAATCTTTCGAACCAGCTCAGTGTTGGCTGAAAATTAAGAGAGTCATGATCTTGCTCCCTACTCGATCAGTTGTAGGTTAAAATTCTCCATCTCTGTAGCCAACTTCCCCATTTCGAAGTTAAGAGTGCAAGCAACATAAGATTTTCTACTCAGGGCATCGACCACAACATTTGCCTTACGAGGATGGTACTGGAGTTGAAAGTCATAATCTTTCAAGAATTACAACCATCGTCTTTGGCGGAGGTTTAGGTCTCTTTAGGTGTAGATGTACTTAATACTCTTGTGATCCGAGAAGACCTCAAACCGTTCACCGTATAGGTAATGACGCCATAGCTTCAGTGCAAATACGACAGTTGCAAGTTCCAAGTCATGTGTTGGGTAATTGCCCTCATGAATCTTCAGTTGCCTCGAGGTAAATGCGACAACTTGGCCTTCTTGCATTAGTACGTCACCTAAGCCTTGGAGAGAGGCATCGATGTATAGTAAAAATCCAACTGCATTTCTTGGAGTGATGAGTACTGGTGTTGTCATGAGGCGCTTCTTCAATTCATGAAATGATGATTCACATGCGGGATTCCAGATGAATCGCACTTATTTCCGAGTGAGCTTGGTCATAGGTTCAGCAATCTTTGAGAAGTCCTTGATGAAGCGTCTGTAATAGCCAGCTAAACCAAGAAAACTCTTAATCTGAGTTACAGTGGTAGGCTGCTTCCAGTTTAAAATTGCTTCAACCTTAGAAGGATTCACCCCAATGCCATTGCATGAAACCACATGGCCTAGGAATTGAACTCGCTTCGCCCAAAATCCACACTTACTCAACTTTGCATACAACTGGTGACTTTTCAAGGTCTGGAGGACTATCCTCAGGTGTATCTTATGGTCTTCCTCGGTTGAGGAATATATCAAGATATCGTCCACAAAAACCACCACAAATCGGTCTAAGTATAACCTGAAGATGTGGTTCATCAAATCCATGAATGCAGCAGGTGCGTTTGTTAGACCGAACGACATGACCAAGAACTTGTAGTGACCGTACCGAGTTCTGAATGTCGTCTTGGTAATGTCCGACTCTCAGATTCTGAGTTGGTGATAACCGGATCGTAAATCAATCTTAGAGAAGTATTTGGCATCTCAAAGTTGGTCGAACAATTCATCGATCCTAGGTAACAGGTATCTGTTCTTAATGGTGACGTTATTCAGCTTGCGATAGTCGATGCAAAGTCGTAACGAACCATCTTTTTTGCAAACAAACAGAACTGGAGCGCCCGAGGGTGATGAACTTTATATGATGAAGCCATTCCTCTCTAATTCCTTCAGTTGTTTGTCCAATTTGACTAGCTCGACATTTGACATTCAGTATGGTGGAATTGAGATAGGCCCGGTCCCAGGTATGAGATTGATTTCAAAATTGAATTCCCTAACCGGAGGTAGACCAGGAAGGTCATTTAGGAAAACTGTTGGGAATTCAAATATTACCGGGACATCGTGCACTTCGAGAGGGTACAGTGCTAGTGATTCATTTTCATCGCCAAGGGATAGAGCTCGAAGTTGTGCCTTGAGAAGTACAACAGTCGAGTTGTGTATCCATTTCCTCGTTCCCTGAATCTTGACAAACTCCCCCGTGGGCAAGGTTAACTAGACTTGCTTCTTCATACAATCGATCTTTGCATTCAGTGGTGCGAGCCAGTCCATGCTGAGGATGATGTCAAAGTTTTCAATGTCCATCACAAAAAGATCTGCATATATGATCTATTCTGACATTCAAAGTTCACATCGAGAACACTGCAATTTCATGCCAGTACCAGATCCTAAAGGTGATGTGACATGGAGTGTGAGTGTTGTGGGTTCAGGATGCAACCCTAAATGTCATACCAATGCAGACGATATAAAAGAATATATAGCACCCAAAGCGAACAAGACATTCACCATTGTATTGAACAAGGAAAATGTACCTTCGACTACATTGTTGTCGGGGAGAGGTTGTTGAGCGATAGCAAATGCTCTACCCTGGTTCCGTTGCCCCTGGTTTTGTTGGTTATGCCTGGGTTGGGCATTAGCAGCAGGTGGTGCTTGTTGGACGGGAACAACGGGAATAGGTTGTTGAAGGTGCGGACAGGCATATCTCACATGGACCTGTTGGCCGCAGTTGTAACACGTCGGCCGCTACTGCTGATGTTTCTGTTGGCCATGCTGATTGTGGTGCTGACCACCACCTCTGCCATTGTCGTTTCAACGGCCACCCCTGCCATGACGACCTCTGCGGCCATGATTGTGGAAACCCGACTGGCCAGGGTTAGATTGTTCAATCGCAAGTGTCGTGCCCTCATTTTTCTTAACAGGGGCTGGGAAGGTTGGGTATTGATTATAGTAGGGCTTCTTCTTGTTGCCTTGTTTCGAGCTCCGTTCAAAAAATGTTGCAGGCTGTTTTCCCCTATTTAGTCTCTGTTCCTGCACAATCTTCTCCTGCTCAAAGCTCATGGCCTTGTCAACAACCTCCTTGTAAATCTTGAGATCCAAGATCGACAAGGCTTGTCGAATGTCAGGACGAAGGCCATTGTAGAATTTCTCGGTCTTATCTTGCTCTGTTGAGATGGTGGAGAGAGAGTAGACCGATAATTCTTTAAACTTGCCAGCGTACTCCCTGACTATCATGCCGCCTTGGTATAGTTTGGCGAACTCCTGGCAATTCTGTCACTTCACAGCATCGGGGAAGTACTCATTAATAAACAGTGACTCGAACTGTTACCAAGTCACGTCCGTAGTGTTGACCCTTGGGTCCTCCTTTATTATTATCCACCATGTATTTGCTCCACCAATAAGTTGGTAGGTCGCAAGTGGAATCTTTCGAGTCTCATCGACTCCCATTGCATCGAGAGCCTTCTTTGACTCATTCAGCCATTTCTGCACCTCTTCAGCATCAATGGTGCCAGCAAAACTAAGAGGTTGTAACCTCTTGTACTTCGTAATCTGGTCGGTTTGAGTATCCGACCCAGATCTCTCAGGTGCCTGAATAGTGACAACTTGATTGGCCGCGATCTCACGAACGGCCGTCTGAGCAGTTACTTTCATCGCCTCGATAAATCCAACGAAAAAGACTTCCATACTCGAAGGCATGGCATAAGGTGTGGTTTGGGGTGGCACTGCCTGCCCAGACGTAGTGGCAGTGTCGAGTGTGGCCTGTGCTATCGTCGGAGGTGGCGGTCCTGGTTCTGTATCTCAGGAGGTGCCTCCTCTGTATGACGGACAGTACGTGCCCTTCCTTTCTTCCTAGTTTGCATTTTCTCACTGGCAAGGAGAAAATAAAACCATGATTTAGGAACTGTAGCCAAATATAATGTTATGGTATTCTTAGCAACAATTTCGAGAGTACTGCAATAAAAATCACCTATTTTTCTAAGTATAGTGTAAGGTTTTTGTTGAGGAATCAAAGAATCTTATGTGCCTCGTATGTTTGGCCATGGTGTAAAATAAGGTTAGGATGTTTATATAATAAGTATAAAACTTTGCAAGTATTTCAAATGTTTTGGTTCTGGTTTTTGTGAACATACATATATATTTCAATGAAAATCCATATGAGTCATAAATATTCTAAGATTTGCCTCGGTAAATATCCTGATCTAACGTTCTATCGCAATCTTATGTATCCAAACTCTTTTGCTTAGTCTTTTCGATTATTAACCAAATTCGTGTGTCCCATACCACATGAATTTGGTAATAAGAGTGTCAACCAAGTTAAGTTGTACGAACACGGTCTCTATGAAACATCGGCTGAAAAGTAGTTCACTAATAGTATCGTCCAAGTGTACTCGTCCCATACCGTGTAAACTAAGTGATAATGTTAGTAATGCAACTTTCTCCAATTGTTTCTTTTCACACAAGGTCGTGGGTTTTCTTACGTCCACATTATATTTAGTATCCTCCAATTTTGTTGTGTCCCATACCACTCCAAAGTTAGTGATACAAAAGAAAGAATGGTTGTAAGTCGGCCCACCAAAGATAGTCTTAAACAAAACATTTCATTCATATATAAAATAAAATTTTACAATACCAGTGATCATTCCTGGTTTTCCTACCTATTACTGCTCCTTCTAGACCTCCTGCTAGGTACAGACAGACTACTAGAAGAAGGTTGAGAATTTTCTCGTTGTTCTTTGACGTTTTGAATACGTGTTAACAAAGTATTTTGAGTCTCTTTTATTTGAGCAATACTAGCTACTATCACGTTTAACTACTCGAATGGGTTAGTTGATTGCCCCATCGATGGTTGATAGTTTGACTGTCCCATAGGTGGAGGGTACGCCGTAAGCATTGGTGGAAAGTATTGGCCGTACGGTTGACTCATAGGTGTAGTGTAGTTATTTTGACTGTACATAAATTCTCTAACTGGCACTCCTTGAAAATTTGGATATGCTTGGGTTGAAAAGTCTTGAAAAAATGGGCTTATTGGGATGTCCTGTCTTCCAAAATTTGATGCTGCAAAATTTTGTTATTGTTGGTTCACAGGAACTTGTGGAACTGGCTGATATGGTACTTCAGGAGTTGGAAACCTTTGGTACATAGTATTGCCTTGAGTTGGCATGTTCCAAGAAAGTGGATTTGCTGGAACTTCTTGTCTATTCTGATTTGGTTGAGGTTGATTTAGGTTGGCAAATAAACCTTCCTCAGTGAACAGGTGCTCGGTTTGATCATTATTCGAGGCTGGGTCTGACGTAGGATTCTGGTTTGGCTCATTATTTGGTACCTCCCTAACGGGAATCTTGCATCGACCTTTTCGGTAGCAACATCCATATTCATCTCTAATTCTTTCCTCATTTTCTCCCAAAGTCACGCCGAATACTTCCTCGTCAGTTACCCCTCCACTTGTAACATATTTCTTGAAGATAGCGGATGTTGTAACCGCCTCAATGATTTGCTTCGAAGACTCATCAAAAGTGTTGACGTTTGCCTCGTGTAGCATCCTCATGATCAAGACTCCGTAACCGAGGAGATCCTTTCTTAAAGGGTTTTGAATCACCCTCAACATTTGTTGGATGACGATGTGAGGTAGGGAGACCTTAATTTTCTTCTCTATGAAGTATAACACAAGAAGTTGAGCCCTTGACATAGTGCCTCTAGTCCCCTTTTCTGTCAAGATGTTGCCGAATATGATCTTTCCAAGACCGGCAAGAGATGGTTTAATGAGATTATTTGGGAGGTGGGTATACGTTGATTGGGTGTACGACTCTTTGGAGAGAAAATTGAACAACTGTTCGTTGGACTCTGCGATCTCTACAACCATCTGGGGTTCGTGTGGATCAATGATTCTATCTTCAATTGGAATCTCCATAAGTCGCGCAATAATTTTTGACATTGATAGAAATCTTTGTTCCCCTAACTGTTGTCTCCAAAACAGGGCTGATACCATCTTCTTGAAGTCCTACGAAATTCATGGCTTCGTAGAAGGATTTTATCAAGTTGTAGGAGAAGTGACCCTCTACTTTTGTTATGTTCAACCACCCCAGTGTCGTGAAGGATCGGACGGAGGCGGGGATCTCTATTGTCGATACTCCTCATAGTCATAACCTCCCTTTTGAAGAATTCCTTGAGTCTCGTGGGAATTGGTTCCCGACTATGGGAAGTTGTTCCTTCACTTGAGGCCATTCTTTTGCTGAAAGGAAAATAAATTTGTAAAAGACACAAAATATATTCCTAACATTTTTAAGATTTACGCTTTGTCCGTTGGACAATATTTTCTATTTTCCTCTTGATGTTTATGCCATCATTTAATCCAAATTATCCACTAGTAATATATATATCTCATATATTCATAGATTTATAGATATATATATATTTAATCATAACTATATATATAGTTTTCATAAATCATAACAAAATATATATATATTTGAATCTAAACTATATAAAAAATATATAGTTTTCTAGATATATATTTAATATAAATCTCAACTATATATAATTCATATATATTTAGTTCTAAAGATATATATATATATCTAATAAAAATTTCTTCCCCTAATTTGGTGGACTTGGGCGGGCCATGGACCTTACTCTCTGATACCATTAAATGTCACACCCCGCCCGGAAGCCCTTAAACCGGTGGAACACCCACGGACAGGGTGCGAATGCATTATAACGATAATAACAGAGTGCGCGGAAGCATAGTTAAGTACAAGTCTGATTTTATTAATTTCAGAATATATTTGTACATGAAATAGTTAAGGGAACATTCTCCCCAAAATCCCCAATGAATAATACAAAGGGTACATAATGCGAGCCAAAAAACCTACACCCAGTCCACCCTAATCTCCTGTGAAAAATTGGATAACAACGGGGTGAGCTACGCGCTCAGTGGGTAAAATAGTTCGTGAATATAACAGTTAATAAAGCAAACTTCATAATCAAATATCTTAAATACACATCAGAGCATCATAAAAAATTTAATATGTATGTATGCATGACACCGTCTCGTAATGGTTTGATAATTGTACATCGCCTGAGTTCACGTACAGATGTCCCTCCCCAAGAATAGTCAGGTTCTCATTGTACGTCCCTCCTCAGGAACGATGTTATGGATTCACGTACAGACGCCCCTCCCCAGGAATAGCCAGGTTCTTGTGCGTCCCTCTCCAGAGAAATATAATGAATAGCGAGCATCGCTTCTAACTATTCTATGAATCATAAACCACATACGTCCCAAGGTGGTGCTATGTATGATGCCAATGCATGAACTGGTCTAGTCTTTACTTAACATCTAGACAGGATTTGGCAACATCTAGTGATCCTTATCAGGGTCAGTATCACGACGTGCAAGGTTAGGACATTCAATATTACTTATATAAGTTGATAGCTTTCAAATAATACCAACCAAATCAGTCTCCAGTTGAGAGGTGAGACACGAGGTCTACTTAAATACCAATCGTCTAGAGCAGCACGCTGCCTCCCGTTCACTATTTATAGTTACTGAGGACAAGACTGAGTCTGGTTGAGCTAGATTGACCACTAATCCGACATAACAACAGTGTAATACACGAACTCCAAGTATACAGGCATAGATATGAAATTATGAACATTATACGCAATAATGTCGTGTAAATGAATAGTAGACAGAATGATAAATGAATGTAAACTTTAATTAAAGTTATAAGACACACAAACATATGTTTCGTTCCCTACCTTCAGATAAAAACTCCTTTGGAGACTGGCGCCTTCCCTCCGGCAGAACCGCGTTGCACCGCACAGAGAGTCTCGGAGAGAGAGTCTCAAAAGAGAAGACAAAACTCAAAATGAGTGAAAAGGAGAAGGAAAATCACAAAGACGAGTGAATTTGGTGTGAGAAATGAGGACGGGGAGGGTTCCTTATATAGAAATTTTGGCGCCCGAACGTCCGGGCAGCCGCCAGAATAATTTTTTTTTTTTGTGTGCAAACCTAGGGTATTACAGTAAGGAATAAACAACTAAATACTAGAAAAAACATAGGCATATAAGAGAGAGAGAGAGAGAGAAGTTTAGAAAACCCCCTGAACCCAAATGGGTGAAGATGGCACATGATGCACACCATTCGTCTCTCTGAAATGCTCCAAAAAGACCTCCAAACTTACTTTAGAACCTAAAATGGGCAAAAGGAAACAATTATGTCAAGGTACGAAATTCCAATCCTATAGTACAATGTCTAAAAAATAAATAAAAATAAAAATAAAGCATAAACCGATGGGTTCCCTCCCAACAAGCGCTTAGTTTATAGTCCTCGGCCCGACTTCTTCTACTCGCTTAAATCAAGTATGTTTCCTTATTATTTCGAGCATCCTCTCATCTTCCTCGTTGTTCAGACTTGATGATGGAATCATCGGACTTGTATACATCTCCCACCAAAATTTATACGATTGATCCTCCAGTGGAAACATGAAGTCTGATGAAGCTTCACTCCTATCTAACGGAGGAATGTCATCGAAATATTCAGTTGGTGCTTTCCAAATGTTTAGGCATTGACCACCAAACACCTCTAAATGGCTTTGAATCTTTTTATCAACCCCCTCAACTTTCTCTTAAAGTACATGGGCAAAACGGATCCTCAAAAGTGAATGCATATTCCTTGACATCCAAACACTCCTCCACACTAGTAGGTGTCAATTCATCATATGGCATCATAAGCTCACTTGATTGCACATCCATGGGCACCTCTTGATCATCACACTCAAGCACATCTTGTTGAATATTCATTTCTTCTTTCTTCAAGGATTCATAGCATTGTATCTCTGCTAGAATAGTCAACTGTCTTGGTGGTGGTGGTGGTGGTGTCATGTCTTGATATACTGAATCAACCCCCTTGACATCTTCTTCATCGCTCAGGAAGGAATCTCCTTGATGTTTAGCATTAAGAGATGAAATTATTTGCCCGATACAACCCTCTATATTTTTCATTGAAGCTTCCATTCTGTCCATTTGACATTCATCCCTCTTAATGCTTTCCTCCATTTTTTCCATAGAATCATTAAGTAGATCTTTCAAGGACGGCTTCTTCTCCACTTGATTGTAGACATCCGCTTGAGGTTGCAACTCATTCCATTAATTATTTAACTTAGGCTCAATCTTAGTCAACCTTGCGTCCAATAGATAATTAGTAAGTATATCTTCCAAGGATGGCCTCTTTTCCACTTGATTATGGATGCTCGGTAGAGGTTGCAAGATATTCCATTGACTGTCATAGGAGTAGTTCTCAGGATTAGAAATACCCGAATGGTATTGATAGGGTGAAGGATCACCCTTCCAATTATATGCCCAATTGTTACCATAATGAACTTTCTTCATACATGAACTCATTCCTGAATAGCCCATGCTTGCAATTCTCATTCTCTCTACAATAGATTGGGATCTTGCCTCAATAAGCTCGAAAGCTTGCTACTAGAGGTTAGATATTGATGCCGACCACTCTTGAATAGGATCAACTGGCCCAAAACTATATTGGAATGATGAGTGATTGAAATTGTACGCCATTGCTCTACGAAAGAAATAACAAAGAGAAAAATCAGAAAAACTATAGAAAAATAAGTCGAAATTAAAATTCAAACCCATTACTACTGATATTGATAGAAAGTAAACAAATTCCCCAACAACAGCGCCAAAAACTTGATGCAATAAATTTAGATTCGCAAGTGCACGAATTATCAAGTTATAATACCCATGGTGAGTGGGTTATCGTATCCACAGAGAATTATTACTTTCTATCAATTACCAATTCACAGATTTAGAACTATATTTAGACAATCAATAGAAGATATTACTATAATAAAAGTGTTAAAAATTAGAGTTTAAATGCAAGCAAGAAAATATAAAAAAAAATTAATATATGAGAAATGTTTAGAGAATCAATTTCACCTAACTTTCAATTATGTAATTTAAACGTGCTTATTATCAAATCAATTTCCTAATTTATAAGTCAAAACCCTTGTGTCTCTAATTCCCTCTCTAGTGCCTAATTAGAACGTATTGTTAAAAACAAGGTTCGATCTCTCGATAAAACCTTAATTTTAAACAACCCATTAAACTCTGTGATTTTCTTACACTTCATGAAACTTTGTAAACCTCTCGATTCTACAATAATTTCATGTCATAATCCCCTTTTTTCGACCTAGAAAACCTTCTCTCGAGTGTCGCCTTCCAAGTGTAACTTCATTCGATTTGTGATCAAGAAACCGAAAGCATTAAGTAAATGAAATCATGAATAAACTATAGAAATTTCATTGATAATAAACTAAATCTAAAAATAAACCATAATATTGGAGTTATGATCCATCTCTTCTCGAGAAAATAGAAGTTAGTTCATAATGATGGAGAAGAAAATACAAAATGAGATAGAAAACATCAAAATCCTGTATATAATGTGCTAGAAATACTGTAGATCTTCGATCAGCCTCGCCTTCGAAGCCAATCTCCGTCTCCACAGCAACCTTGTCGTCTTCCTCCCTTCTTCAATGGCTTTCCCACGAAAAACCCTAAAAATTAATATATAATATTCGCTACTTCGCATAAGATTTGAATTGCCAAAATTGCCCAAACACAAAACCGAAAAATACAGAAATTTGTGGTAGCACTGTAGCGCTAGAGAGGGTAGCGCTGTAGCACTTCAAGACTGATTTTTAACACTGAAAATCAGTGTTCTGGGCGCTGTAGCGCCCAAAACGGCATCTTGCCATTTTTTCCTTCTTGTTTGTTCTTCATTCTTGCGCACTTCCTTGTGTACTTCTCGCACATGTTCTTGGCTACTTTTCGTCATAGTTTTAACCTCGTTTCTCCACACTTTGAAGCTCTTATTCACCTACAAAACATCACACAAAAAGCAAGTAAATCCATCATACTAATCTCATGCTAAAATCTCGAAATGCAACTATGTACTAAAAATGCAACATGAAACGTGATAACATGAAAATGGCACTAATAAATTTAGAAAAAATTCCTAAAAATCATATTTATTTTCCTAAACTAACCTAATGCATTTTATTCTTGAAAACAACTAAAATTAACATCTAAAACACACAAAAACACTAAAATGGACCTAAGACACAAAATATGCAACATATGCCTAAAACACCTAGAAATTGGGAAAATGCTTCTAAGAAATTAATAAAAATCCTACAAATTACTACGTATAAAACTCAACTTATCAGTAACATGAAAATCCGCCTAGTCAATTTCACCCCCCCTCTTGGACTATAGTACTGGGCCAACAAATACTGTTGATAAGTGTGTTCATTGATCTTTATATATGTCTTGTCACTTATCATCAGAGATTTTCCTCTAAAATGTTTTTTCCTTTGTACTTCATTAAAAGTATTTTAAGGAAAATACATTTTAAAGATGTATGTGTCTCAAGTTTTGAATATATATCTTTTATGGCAAATACTCCTTGATGTCGTTAACTATGTGCTTGAACTTAATCACTAGGTGTACAACTAGTTTATTAACATGACTACTTAAGTTAACATAATCATGCCTTAGGCATTCTTGTGCTTATAGAAGAATATTCATATGCCTAGGCAAATGCGTGATAAGTATGTTATGCTTAAACTCGTATATCTATCATGCTTATGTCAACTAATGTTTGCAATATGAATGTTGCTCATGAAAACATATACATTCATGTTCTTAGATTGGTTTTGGTCACTTGTGTGGCACGCACATCTTTTGGATCAAAATAGAAATCTAACGAGATTTTTTTTTTTTTTGGCATACTTGTGTGTATGAAAAATTTTCCTTAGTGCTATCATGATAAAGAAAATTAGTTTCAAGATTGATTGATTTCACTAAACCATGCTTGTAACACACTTACATCAATCTTTTTTATATGAATTTTAATTGGTTTTAAACTTTACACTAATACAAATCAATTGAAAATCCTTGCTTTCATGGATGTCTATAATTCTTGATTTATCCACAACATCCATATAAGTAATTGATAGCTAAGACTCACTTAGATAAAATATTTTCTTGCTTATGCTATCTTCCTTGAATTGTGATCATGTCTTTGTCTATTTAAATATCACTCTTTTGTATGCATGATTCACATATAAATGATTCAAGTATGCATGATACATGATTAACTCCTTATAAATGCATCACTTTGAATCCATAACTTAGGCTGTGCTCATATTCATACTCTTACATGCCTAATTTATTGGACAAAAAAATTGCCCTTACACATATTTATACATTTTTGACATGCCTTTCCATTTATGCATGACATTAATGCAACATTTGAATTTCTAATTTTATATGCATCAAATGTTTTTGAACATTGATCTATAATTGATGCCCTATGCTTTTCAAATCATCTTTTGCATCTAATTGGAATCAAAATAGCTAGGCCATGCTTTAATCTTGAAATCTTTGCCTATGCTATATTTTTGGTATATGACCATGCTTATGCTTGTTTGATATAAATGATAAAATATATATCATCTTAGGTCCTGTGTATAATTGATCATGCTTATGCCTATCATTTTGAGATGAATTTGCCTATGCTCAAACTCCTTGTGAATCAAATTTATTTTGGCAAAACTCATTCTCATTCTTACATGTCTAGATGTTTCTTATAAATTTTATCTTGTATATGCATCTACATGTACATCTCATTGGCTGTGCTATGCATTTGTTCTAAATCTTATCTAGCTAGCCCATGTATGTTTTTGTGTTGAATTTTTTCAATACTTATCATGTCTACATTTCTCCATGTGCTTCAAATTCTTGATTCTCGTGACTTGTCTTGTGATATGACATCATCTATGTATTCATGAGTGTTTCATCTTGATTATGTATCATGAATCCTATTGAATATTGAATGCATAGATTTAGGGAGAATCTCCATCTCTTTTGGAAAGGGGAAGCTTTTGTGTTTTTGATGCTATGTCCTAGATATTTCTTTATGAGAATTTAAAAAAAAAATTGATCCTCTTTTATGATATCGAAAGGGGGAGAATTATTGGAATCTTGATAAACAATCTGAATTTATCTCATAACATATCATAGTATGTATGCTTTTCATATCCTATGAATCATGCTATGAATACTATTTGATTGCTTGACTTAAGTGGTTTTCCACTTAGTATACTCCTAAGTGTTTTGATGCTAACAAACAATATAATTACGGTACTAATGTCTTTGACTGAGCTATTTCAGTGCTTACTTGCTATATTATATGGACATATTTTGGAGATGTTTTGTATGTTTGTTTGTTTTTTTTTTTATGTACACACCTCAGTTGATCACATGTATGTTTTACTTTGTTATATTGATATACATGTACATTTTGATACTATTGTTCACACGTGTTTGAGTATACTCAGTTATCTATGCTTACATGATCACATCTTTTTGAGTATGCTTATATTGGTAGTTGACTGATTAAAGATCAAATGTTATTGAATGTTATTTTTAAGTGGTATATTCTTAAATGTAGCATGATATAATTATTCATTTCACTCAAGAAATCATGCTTCTTGCTTCAATCAGGCCAATAGAGAATTTGTTTGAAATCATAAAAAATGAGGAGATTGTTGATGTAACGACTCTCACCTAGTTTTGTTTTGATGATTACAAACAACATTCCTTGTGATCGTTAATATCTTTGACTTAGTTGTTTCAATGCTAACTTGCTATATCAGATGGATTCAACTATTTCGTCAAAGCGTGGGGATGGAACAATAATGCACAGAGATCCAAGAGCTTCATGTTTGTAATCTTTTGTCTAGAATCTTAGTGTTGTAAAGTAATCCTTACTCGTTCCAGCCACAATATGATTTGCATCTTTTGAAAATCATGCATATAAGTTATCATATTCATGCACATACACTAATATCATATTTAATCATGCACGCACACACGTTATCATGATTATTATGCAATCTTATAGTTAAGGTTATTTATCATGCATATCTATATCATCGTTTATCATGCACTCATATTACCAACTCTGCATGGTTTTTATCGTTTTACGTGTATCATATTGAACGACTTGATCATATGTATTAATTAATTATTTTACACATGCTTATCTTCCCAAATTGTGTTTCAATCTTGTCAAAAATGTCTTCAAAGTTTGTTTATATGTTTGACAATGTCTTAAACTCGTTTTGATCAAAAAATCGGGTTTCTATCACTTCAATGTGAAGGAACACGCTCCTCGTTCAAGGAACATGCTCCTAAGCTTTTTCCTGAGAATCAGATTTTTCTGATCAGAGTTTAAGGACAAGGAACGTGCTCCTGCGATTTTTCTCGAGACTCAGATTTTTCTGATAAAGGATTAAGGAACACACTCCTCTTTACAGGAACGCACTCTAGTAGAAAAGGAAAAAATAGGAATGTTTATAGAGTCAGTGGTTCTTGATGAAGAACCTCGCTTCTATGCCCAACGAACATATTAAGGAATAAAAGGAATGCGCTCCTTGATTGGATGGAAATTTGAAAAGTTTCAAATTTCACAGCAGAAGCGCGCTCCTTCATTAAGGAATGCGTTCCTGTGCCTCGGTCTAGTATTTTTCTATAAATACCACACTTTCTCATTTGAAGAACAACTTTTACAAAATCATTGAACCTGTGCCATTTTTTATATTTTCATTTCTACAAGTCTAAAACAAGTTCTTGAGTGATTTAAACATCTTTTCAAAGCAAAAGTTTACTACATTTGAATCTTTGATTCAAACTTGCAAAGAGTTCTCCTCATTCTTTCAACATCTTTGAAAATTTTGAAAGACATTCTTAACTGTTGATCAAGTTGTGTTCAAGTGAGTTCTTCACATCTTCTTGTTCTTGATCATCATTGAAGGAGGAATCTCTCAACCATCATCACACTTGAAGAATTTTTGAATTTCATCCTTACCCAAGTTGGGTAAAATCTCTCTATTAAGATTCTTGTGATTTTGGTTGAGTTAATCGGTTTTGCGTTTGATTTGATATCTTGAAAACCGTTTTTGTTTTGAATATTGCTTGTGAAACCATACTTGATCTTCATATGATATTTTCTTGATTAGTGGTTTCATACATCTTACGTCATATCGATTCATCTGCTAAACTTACATTATTTTGAATCGATTTCATTAATCATTACTTAAGTATATTGATTCTTGAACTTAGCCATTTATCTATTAAGAATTAACAAGTCTTGATCATTTGTGCATATTAATTCTTATGCTTCATACATATCATCTTTAGAATCAATATTTGAATACATGTACATCTTTGATTCTTGATCTTACATTATCACTATTTGAATCGTTTGCATGTATTTGAAAACAACTATTTCAATACTACACATCAGTTAAAATATTGTAGTTAGAATAGTAGTGATAATTCATTCAAGATTGTACACTTCAAATTGTTGAGAGTGTTTTTAAAACATCTCTCTCTATCATTTGTAATCTTGATATATTGTTGACTTGTTAGTCAACCAGGACTATACTATATTGTTGTGCGGCTTGTAACCACACTAGTAAGTTGGTTACAATACGGCTTCTAGCCAAGCCTTTATGTTGGTTAGTGTTAACGGTTTCTTGCCAAGCCTCTATGTTGGTTAGTGTGTACGGCTTCTAGTCACGCCCGTAAGTTCACTAGCCAATAGTGGATTTGAAAATCTTGATCATGGGTGGTCAAGTAGTGGAGTAAGTTTAAGGGGAACCAAACCACTAAATCGTTCTGTCCAATTATTTTTCCTGCACTTGATTATTTGGCTTGTTACCTACTGCGCATAAATTCTGTTTAAATTAATTAACCGAAACGTAACGCGAAAATCTGCCAAGTCCAATTCACTCCCCCTCTTGGACTATAATACTGGGCCAACATTAACAACGGTGATCCTACCTTTCTTAGGCACCACTTGCACTGGACTTACTGATGCGATAAATTTAGATTCGCAAGTGTACAAATATCAAGTTATAATACCCATGGTGAGTCGGGTTATCGTATCCACAGTGAAGGTTAATTTCACAGTTAAAAATACCAAATTCTACAATGCTTTTAATTTTATCTAGGTAATCAAAATGGAGTGAATTAATGGATAAAATGCAAATTAAACAAAAGCTAATAGAAACAAACAAGATAAATGGAAATTGAAGAGAAATCAACGGATTTATAGTTCTAGAGTTTGGATCTCACTATGTTGTCTCTCATGATTTCTAATAATTGTGTTAATGAATTAATTTCTAGAATTTATAAATCTTGAATCCTTTTTCATTCAAACCACTCTCCCGAGTTAGCTTTAATATCTACTCTCAATCTATCGATTCCCTCTCCCGAGTGACAAACCTTTAAATCAAGAATGCCTTAGATTTTATGATTCATTTTAATGGATTTCAGAGGGTTTTGTAGGTCTCCCGACTCGATACTCTATCCTAGGTTACAATTCCCTTACTTTGATTCGATAACACCTCTCCCGAGTGTAAGAAACCAAATCTAAGTTCATTCAAAGAGTGATCAGAAATTTGAAAGCATTAAGCATGGAGAATCATAAATAAACCCAAAAGATTGCTCAAAAACAAAACAGTTATTCAATCACAAGATCCAACATAGCTAAATCAAAACTCTGGATTATCTATTTAGTTCATAAACCAATCCATGGATACAAGATAGAAAAGATGAGGAACAAGGAAATGAAAGATTGCAAGAACTTAAGAAGTTGAAATGAAAACCCCCTTGAAGATCTTCTTCTTCTTCCTCTTGCAAAACCTGCAACTCCTTCTCCAACTTTCCCCTTTTCTTTCTTGCTTCCCTTTTTCTCCTCCCTCAATTACAAATTGGAAGTGTTGGTCCCACCCAAGAGGGGGGTAAATTGGGTGCGATGGTCAATTTTAAATTTATCTTCCAATAACTTAGTGATTTACATGAGTATATTGGAATTGGATGCAAATTAGAACACAGACTAAAATGCAAATGTTTGATGCATAGATTTATAGTGGTTTGGCCAAGCCTACATCCACTACCTAATCTGCCGATTAAGTATGTTGTAATGTAAAGTGTTCTACTGCGTTAGAACCACCCAACATCTTAGTGTTGTAATGTTGGTGTGCTTTTGGATTGAAACAACCAGGACAAGTGAAGGTAGTTCACTTTTTAAAAGAGAAAACGGTTTATCCTCATCCAGTAAAAGGGTAGGTGTGTCCTTAACCTTAAAAATGATAGGTTATCTCTTAGCCTTTAAAAGAAAACTGGTTCTTCCTTAGCCAGTAAAAGGAACATGGGTTTCTCCTCATCCTGGAAAAAGGAAATTTGGTTCGTCCTTAGCCACTAAAAGGAATATGGGTTTTTTCTAATCCTACACAGTACATAGCATTACAAAGATATGAAATGTGAAATAGGTAATGCTAAGTTTAAATACAGCTTCTGTCCTTTACCTTTCAATGTTCGATATTGCTCAAGTGCAATTTCAAAAAGCATGAATGATATGATATTAATATCAGTGTTTTATCGAAAGATAAAATATACCAAACAAATATTGACGTTAAAAATAGAGAACTGATGTAAATCAAAGACACAGACAAATTTCAAAATAGATATAGAATATATGTATGAAAACTTCTAGATTAACGCAACTATTGATATAGTTCAATACAATACTTAAAATATGAAATCAAGTACAGTTGTATATCTTGAACTATTTCTCAAATTCTATGATCAGCAAGAATGATACCAAATGTGAATTAATGCTGAGAATTTGAGTTGATACCAATATAAAAATAGATTTTCAAAGATAGAAATATATTTGAAACTCAATATGAAAATCGTATAGGTATCTGTGAAAATACTTTGAAAGATTAGAAAATGAAATTCATTTTGACTCAGACTAACTTTCAAAAGTATTGGCACAACACAAAGTGATTGGCAAGTTGTTTGGTCCTAAGTGTTGGTATTTATAAACTTAGTGGGACATAGCCGTTAGACATTTGAAATTCAAATAATATGAACTTTTACACACAACGGCTAGAATGTTATATGAAAATGGCAACTGCAATTTTCACTGACATTCTGGTTCTTTTCAGATTTCATGAAAAAGGAAAGTTTTAGAAAAACTTATTTCATGTATCAAAGAAGGTCTCTGATAAGTCTGAAAAGGACTCTGTGCAAATGTCTGTTTTGAAAAAATAAACAGACGTAGTGTACTCATTCGAACAGTGACAGTAGTTGAATTAGCGTCCTGATTCTGTAATCAACGTCCTAATGCATAATATCAACTTTGTTGTTTTATTCCTTGAAGGGGCTTACTATATATAAGCATCTTGCTGAACACTAAAGTGAGGGCGCTACTAACTCATAAGCATCCTGGCTTACTTATGACTTTAGACGACTCAAACCTTGAGGGCGCTAATGCACAGTTAGTGTCCTGCTATGTTTTAAAACTATTAAGTGCATGAGGGCGCTACTATCCGAGTAAGCGTTCTGCTTTTAAAACATAAAAAAAAAAACATGAGGGTGCTACATTACGTGAGCGTCCTACTAGATAAAAACATAACATGAAGGCGCTACTACTATGTAAACGTCCTGCAAATTAAGACATTTAAAAACACACACGCTAAAGGACAATCAACGTCCTGAAAGTTAATCAGTTGATTTCCAAAGGTGAGGGCGCTCTTATCCAGAAAGCGTCCTAATAGTTTAATCAACTTATAACCATCAGTGTCCTCAAAGAAACATTCTTTGAAGAACTTTTAAAAGATCTTTCAGTGAGCTGATGCTGAGCCAGCTTCCTGACAACTTCAGAGGTTGACTAATATATAAGACCGCTACTATACAAGTAAGCATCCTGATTAATCATTTCATTTCAACCTTGAGCGTTATCAGCGTCCTAATGACCTATCAGCGTCCTGACTTAACAAATTCAGGAGAGCGTTGCTATTTCATTAGTGTCCTGAAAGACTCTTTGAAAATAGTTTTGACTCATGATAAAATATTCGATAAATGCGAATAAAAACTCGGTATATTTCAAATTAAATATATAGCATTAAATTTCTTGAAATATAGTTAAGACATCAATACATGCAGATTTAGAAAACATATGAAAATGATATATGCATGGTTTTGAAAAATATTTTGAGCAATAATGATGAGAGAAAGATATATCGTAAATACTTTGTGTATTTCTCTTTTCTCATAGCCGTTAAATCCTGCTCTTCATTATGAGATCTTCAGTAAGTGGAATTCAGAGTTGAATGACTTGAGCGTTCATCGAGAGATGTAGTCTTGAAGCTTAATCGAAACGTTCGAGAGAAGTGATCTTGAAATCATGATGTGATCGTTGAAGTCCGTTAGTTGAAACGAGCTTGATTGTTGAATGTAAGCTTTGAGTTCCTTGATCAAGTCGTTCCTTGGCTTTTTGTTTTTCCTTTGGTGCAAAAATGAGATCTTGATAAACATTCGTTAGCACCAAAAAATACTTTGTTTGTGATCATCAAAATATACTTCATCAAGTATACTTTAGGAATGTGCTAAGGATGAACCATATAGGTTAACAAGAAGTGTTTAGAATGTGAGAGATACCTCTACACAAACCCTAAATGAGCTTATATACAAGTGTGGGTGAAAAGACCAAAAAAGTAAGCAAAAATCATCAATAATTCGCAAAAATACGTGAAATTGCACAACTGAGCGTCGTGGCGCTAGCTCCAAGCGTCACGGCGGTACATGAATTTTAACACAAGATCTCCTTTTTGAGTGTCAGAACACTCAAAACAACTTTTTGTCTTTTTTCTTCTTGGTTCTGGTCCATCTTTTTTTCTTCTTGGTTCTTGTCCATCTTGTAGCACCTTTGTTTGACATGATTTTGTCACCATTTGTACCACATTCCAATCCACTTTTAGGCTCTTTATTTACCTACAATACAAAGAATAAAAACACAAGTAAATGATTTAAACTAATTAAGTATTAAAGGTATAAATGCAAAATGTGAAAATATTGCTTTGTAAATGATGCAATTGACTTTAGGAAAAATACCTAAAAATCATGATTATTTTCCTAAGCTAGCCTTATGCATTTTATTCATGAAAACCACTAAATCTAACTTATAAAACTCATAAAAATATCTAAACGAACCTAAAACACTAAATGAACTAATCAATGCAAACATATCTAAAAACTAACTAAATGCACCTAAAAACCTATGAAATTAACATGTAAAACATGTTATAAAACTCAACTTATCACTTACCCATGAACTATTTGAAATGGCATATATGATTCCCGCTTTGAGCCACTTCAAAATTTCAGATTTGACAGTCTCTTTCATAAGTGGGTTGAGCTTTCGTTGGTGCTCAACTGATGGCTTATAAGACTCCTCCATCAAGATCTTGTGCATGCAAATAGAAGGACTTATTCCATTTCTGTCAGATATGGACCACCCCAAAGTAGACTTGTGCTCTCTCAATATGCGAAGTAGTCTCTCCTCTTCCACCGTAGATGATTAGTTACATTTTAGAGATGATTTTAAGTGCATTCTGTAGGCATGTTAGGAGCATTATTGCATTTATATTACATGTTTATAATAATTTTTGGTTAATTGTTTAGTTTGTTACATTGATGCATTTCTTGATGTTTTTGGTTTAGTTTTGGTTTAAAAAGAATTAGATTTGAATAATTGATCAAATAAGTATGTTACTTACACATTTTGGATTAGTTTTCAAGGTATTTTGATAGGAAAGTTAGCTTGGATGAAGAAATACATGGAGCAAGGAAGAAACACCAAGTACAAAGCCTTCAGGAGAGGATGGAAAATTTGGCTAAGTCCCAAAGATCCCAAAAACAAATATTCTCTCCGAGCGCCGCGACACTACACAAAAAAAAAAAATCGGCTGGGTTTTCTATTCTGCGGGCCACTGCGCTGGATCTTAAGTGTCGCGACGCTACAAGCTGAAAAATTGCAAATTTGTGTGTTTTTTGACACTCTTTTCTGTCTTTTCACCCATGGAAGGTATATATCTCCCTGTAGGGTTGTATTAGTGGAAGATCTTTTCATTCTAGAAGAATTAGATAGCAACTAATTAGGGTTAGGGTAGAAGAAAGTAGTCAAGAGAAGAAGACAGGAAGAAAGAGTTGTAGGTTCAAGCTTGAAGAAGAAGGGGGTTTTCTCTACTTTTATTTCAATTAGAACTTGTGTTTTATGATTTCTTCTTTGAATATCTCTTTTGTACTCATGTATTTGAATATGATCTAAACATTTGATTTAGAGGTTTAATTGATCTATGTTGGATCTTGTGGTTTGATTATTCTTTGCATGTTCTTGATTGATAATGTGGGTTTATTTGCAATTTCCAACTCTTAATGCTTTCAAATTGTTGGCCACATTTTGGATGACCTTAGATTTTACATCTATCACTTGGAAAAGGGGATATTGAATTGAATTGGGGAAATTGCAACCTAGGGTTATTGTAGCGTGTTGAAACACCTACAATGCCCTTGGAAATCATTCAAAAATCGGTCCCAAATCTTAATGCATGTTTAATTCATTGGTTTATCACTTGTAAAAGGGAATTAATGTGTTGAGCATAGATAATTGAACTATCACTTGGAAGAGGGGTTTAATTGAATTAGATCCATGATTTATAAATCCATGAATTAATCATTTACATGACATTTTGAAAACCATAAGTGAAGAGATAGTGATATTAATCCTCTAGAATTTTTTTTTGAATCATTGATTTTCTTTATTTTCTATCCAAATTACATCGTTTAGTTTTAATTCTTGCTTACTTTACTTTTAGTACTCAATTCATCAAATATCATCTAGATAAAACTTAGAAGTATAATTTCGGGCATTAAAATATAGTTTTGCTAATCCTAGAGGACGATAACTCGGTATTCACCGGTATATATTATAATTTGATTTTCGTGCACTTGCCAATTGATATTGATATCATCAAGTTTTTGGTGTCGTTGCCGGGGATTGGCTTAATTCTATCATTTTTGTACCGATACCAAGTAACTCTAGTCTTAATCTAGAATTTTTTCCTTTTATTTGTTATTTTCTTATTTGTATTCTCTTTTCGTGTTAGATTGTGATTGGTTGATGCGAAGGACTCGAAGCATTGAGCTTGTGCCTCTAGACCTCGAAATTGAAAGAACTTTTGGGAGGTTGAGAAGATACCAAAGAGTTGAAGAGCCAGCCATGGCGGAAGGGAATGATCAGTTTCCATTGAGAGATTATTTCAAGCCCGTGGTGAACAACAATTTATTGGGCATAGCAAGATTACCCATCAATTCCAACAATTTTGAATTGATATCGGCCTCGATCACAATGGTGCAACAGCCCCAATTTGGGGAAGCATCACAAGAGGACCCTACAGTGCACATTAACCATTTCTAGAAATATGTGATACAAGTTAATATTAATGGGGTGCCCGAATAACAAATAAGGTTGAGGTTGTTTCCATTCTCACTAAGGGATAAGGCGAGGTCTTGGCTACAATCATTGTTACCGGGTAGTATCACCAATTGGGAAGAAATGGTGTAGAAATTTCTTCAAAAATTCTTCAAGCCGGCAAGAATTGCACAACGTAGAGCAGAGATAAGCCAGTTTAAGCAACTTTAGACCAAATCATTGTATTAAGCATGGGAAAGATTCAAGGATTTGTTGAGAAGATGCCAACAACACGACAACTTTTCTACAATGCAATGACCATGTCTACAAGAGCATGGGTTGATGCGACGGCTGGTGGTACTCTCATGGGGAAGACAACAAATGAGGCTCTCATGTTGATAGAAGAAATGGCTTCCAACTCCTATGAACACTCACATGAGAGGACTCCAACAAAAAGAGTGGTCAGATTACATGAAGTAGATAAATTAACTACTTTATTGGCTCAAATGTTTTCAATGCTACACCACATGGCAACTTTGTCTGCCTCTTTCCAAGGCAATCCTTCTTCTTCATCTGCCTCATCCATTGAATCAATTGTGGCAGCACACATGGTTCCACAACGCTTGGTTGGTCAAGATGAGCAATGTAAGTTTGTGAACAATCGTCTCTATAATTATAAAGGAAACCAAGGGACAAGCTCAAGTTAATTGCCCAATCAGTATTATCCGGGTGTGCACAACCATGAAAACTTCTCTTATTCTAACAATAGAAATGTGTTGCAACCACCGCTGGGGTTTCATAATCAAGTCCAAGAGAAGAAATCAAGTCTAGAAGAAGTGATAGTTGCATATTTAGACATGTTTTACGAGTGTTTTATAGTTGTTTTAGAATAATTTATGCATTAATTGAGTGTGTTTATGTTAGTTTTGATTCATTTGTTAGTTTAGGAATAAATTGGTTTTTATGCATTATTTCGGTTTGTTAATTTATATGTTGGATCAATTTATGTTTTGAGTGTTTTAATTAATTGTTTTGTTTTGTTTTGTAGGTATTTATATGTATGGAAGTGAGCATGAATTATGGACACAACATATGAGAAGCTTAGATGATAAGTCATGAAGAACCCAAGCCAAAAAGTGGAAGAAAATTGGCTAAGTCCACAACAAGGAAATCAAAAGGAGCAAAAAATGACTAAGTCCACAACACTGGGCACAAACAATGCTCTGGGGGCCGTGGCGCTCATCACGGCGCCAGGGTGATCAAAAAAAGAAGGCTCTAGGCGCCGCGGCGCTCATCACGACGCCCAGAGGAAATGTAACGCAACGCCGTAGCTCTAAATGTTGCTAATTTAGCAACTTACGATTGGTTTTTGGCAATTTTGGAAATACCAATTGGACACGACTTTGGGCACACAATATATGGATTTGGAGGGTTTTTCGAGATGAACACATTGGAATAGAGAGGAGAACAAGACGGCTAGGAGGAAGGAACTCAAAGATTCGAAAGAGGATTCAAGTTCCAGATTTTCTAGTTTGTTATTAATGTTTATTATTGAAGTTTTCTCCATGTCTTGTGTTATTTTCATTCACGTTATGAACTAAGCTTTTGTTCTAGAGGATAGATGGATCCTAACTTTGATTCTATGTTCTAGTTTAGGGCTATAATTATTATTAATGGATTTGTGATAGTTTATTTACATTTCTTCATTGTTAATGCATTCAATCTCTTGATCACGGATTAGATGATCTTAGTTCTAGAGTGCGGCACTCGACAGAGGGTACTTTGGATCGGAACAAGGAAAATATAGCTTAGGTTATCGTGAGACAGATAGGAGATTGAGACCCTTTGAAGTCATTAAAAGAAATCATAGATCTTATTGAGTATGTAGGAATTAAATCTTTATTGATAGACTAAGATCAATTCTTATGCATATGCTCTAACGCGGCACTCGATAGAGGGTGTTAGAAACACTAGGATTTCTGGCTTATAAACTAAATAAATACCTTAATGATAAATAATTTGAAAGAACATAGTTGATAGTTAGGTGAAATCGATTCTCTAGATTATTTCTCTATTGATAATCTGTTGTTTTCATTGTTTTTCAAGTTAAATAATTAGTTGTTTTCATTACTATTTAATTACTCAATCATTCGAATTCGATTGTCTAGATAAAATTAAGGTAAAAACGTGATAGCTAGTGTTGTAATTATCCCTGAGAACGATACCCGATTTCATCAGATTATACTATAACTTGACTGTCGTGCACTTGCGATAATTTCACGATCAAGTTTTTGGCGCCGTTGTCGGGGATAGTTATTAGTACACTACTATTATGTTAGTAACTCTTATTTTAATTTAGATTTTATTTTTTGAATTTTTTTTTCTTTGTTTCTTTGTTTATTTTCGTTTTGATTACTTTAAACTTCAGTTGTTTCTTTGTTTTGTTTTGTAGGATTTCAAGAGTTTATGCAAAGGGTAAGAAATTGTGAAGTACTACCCATTTGATTCTGAGATTGAACGTATTCTTGGAAGATTGAGACAAGATAGAAGAAGAGAAACTGAAGCAATTGTGGACGAGCACAATCAAATGACCTTGAGAGACTACTTCAAATTAATTATCAATAATAATTACTTGAGTATTGTTTGTATGCCTATTAATGTGAACAACTTTGAATTGAAACTAGCGTTGATCACTATGGTTCAACAACACCAGAATGGGGCGTCGCCTACTGAAGATCCTACTATCCACATCACCACCTTCTTGGAAATGTGTGATACGGTGAAGATGAATGGTGTTACTAACGACACCATAAGGTTGAGATTGTTCCCTTTTTCGTTATGGGATAAGGCGCGAGCATGGTTGCAATCTTTGCAACCGGGGAGCATTGACACATGGAAAGAGATTGTATAGAAGTTTCTTCAAATGTTCTTCCCACCAGCCAAGACTGCCCAACTAAGAGCTAAGATTGGGTAATTCAAGCAACAAGAGGCGGAGTCACTTTATGAGGCATGAGAGCATTTCAAAGAACTCTCGAGGAAGTGTCCTCAACATGGATACCAAGATTGGCTATAGCTTCAATTGTTCCATAATGGAATGACTTTCTCCACAAGAACTCTAGTTGATGCAGTAGCCGGTGGGTCACTTTTGACCAAAACCGCTACTGAGCGCCCTGAACATGTTGGAGGATATGGCTGCTAACACTTATGAGGTTCCGAGTGCACGATCAATAGTTAAGAAGGTAGCTGGTCTACATGAAGTTGATCCATTCACATCTCTCTCTGCACAAATGTCAAGTATTTTCAACCAACTTGTTGTGCTCACTACTCAAAGGGCACAACCTTCTATTGAAAAGGCGGCGACTATAAATATGGGATATTCGGGGAGTGAATTACAAGAGGAGTAAGTTCAATTCATAAAACAACTAGGGGTACAACAACTATAGGGGTAACCAACCTCTACCAAATCAATACCACCCGGGTATTAGAAATCATGAGAACTTCTCTTATGCGAATAATAATAATGTGTTGCAACCTTTATCGGGGGTTTACAATCAAGCTCAAGAGAAGAAGCCATCTTTGGAGGATATGCTAGGTACATTTGTCACACCCCGCAGATGTGATAGGTACCTCCCACTCGAGCGTACCCCAGCCATAGCACCACATAACACCATCCCGGTACAGCCCGCCACACAAGGACGTCTCGTACCCGGAATCATTTATCTACACTAGTGTAGATAAATGATTCCGGGTACGAGACGTCCTTGTGTGGAGGGTTGTACCGGGATGGGACAATATTATGTGGTGCTATGGCTGGGGTACGCTCGAGTAGGAGGTACCCATCATAGCCGCGGGGTGTGACAAAAGGCCTTATGTATACTCAGATTGCGAAATCAACCTATATGAGGTGTGAGGTACGAATCCGGGGGAGGCCCTGCACTATTCATGATGAATAGTGTGGACAAATGATCCCGGGGGTACTAGACATTGTTGAGTGGGCTGTGTACTGGGATGGGACAATATTATGGTTCCATAATGGCTGGAGTATGCCCTGAGGGGGTACTCATCACATCCGCGTGGTGTGACATCATTTATGTTGGAGACTAGGGCATCTATAAAGAATATGGAGGTTCAAATGGGGGAAACTAGCCACAACTGTGAATGCCCAACAACTGGGGTCACTACCTAGCAACACTGAGGTGAACCCGAAAGAACAATGCCACGCCATATTCTTGAGAAGCGAGAAGGAAGTACAAGGGGTTGATCATCCTAGCCTAGGCACACCACCACCCATTAAAGAGCATGAAGAGCATGAAGAGATAAGCACTGAGACTGAGTCGAGTAAAGAGAAAGACACAGAGTCATCGAAAGGGGAGAAATCGCACGAGAGGCCCTACAGGCCTGGTTCTATCACTTTCATGGATAACCCCCCTAAACTCAAAACACCTATTCTGTTTCATCAAAGATTCCAAAAGAAAAAGCTTGACGAGCAATTTGCTAAATTTCTTGATATTTTCAAAAAGATTCACATTAACATTCCTTTTGCAGATGCACTGGTGCATATGCCAAACTACATGAAGTTCATGAAGGAAGTTATGTTGAAAAAACGGAAGCTGGAAGAATTCAAAACAGTGAAGCTTACGGAAGAGTGTATTGCAATCATACAGAGAAAGCTTCCAAAAAAGCTGAAGGATCCGGGGAGTTTCAATATACCTTGCACCATTGGTCCTTTAAATTTTAGTAATGTTTTATGTGATTTAGGGACAAGCATTAACTTAATGCCTTTGTCCATTTTTAGGAAATTGGGGCTTGGCGAGGTGAAGCCAACTACAATATCTTTGCAACTAGCAGATCGATCACTTACCTACCCTTGGGGTATCATTGAGGACGTGCTAATGAAGGTGGACAAGTTCATCTTCCTGGTGGATTTTATAATTTTGGACATGGAGGATGATGGCGATATTCATCTTATACTTGGGCGACCATTCCTTGCTACTGGGAGAGCATTGATAGATGTGGCGCTTGGTGAGCTTACTTTGAGGGTTAGTAAAGAAAAGGTGATGTTTAAGATCTACAATATACCCAAAGCTCCCAATAAGAAGAATACATGCAACCGGATTGATGTCAAGAGGCTAATTGATGAGTGTGCTACCAAGGCTTATGAAAAGCCTACATCGAAGGATACCTTGAAGCATTATGTAGACAAAATTGAGAATTTTGATGACCCTCCTCCCTTGGTGTTGAAAGACCTGTATTTGATGCCTAATGTTGAAGAAGAAAAGTTGTCGAGTACTATGATTGAGCATAAGCGAAAAGATGGATCTCTTTCTCAAGTCAAAAAGAAACGGTTAAAAAACTTTAAGGGTCAAGATAAAAAGAATGAAAAGGCCTTGCTTCTTGATGATCCACCCTGGAGAAACATAGAAAAAGTTGGGCTAAGGACTTTAAACTAAGCGCTTGTTGGGAGGCAACCCATCGGTTTTGAAATTTTTTTTATTTTATGTGTTTTCTGTTTTTAGTCACTATAGTATAGATTTGAGTTTCATACTATTGACAAGTTTTTGTTTCTTTTCCTTTCGAGGTTCAAACTCAAGTTTGAGGGTTCTCTTTGGAGCAACTAGGAGAGACGAATGACGCGTATCTTCACCCATTTGGGTTTAGGGGGTTTTCTAAACTCCTTTCTCTCTTAGATGCCTTTGTTTTTCTTTATTTGTTTATATTATGCATTGAGGACAATGCTTGCTTTAAGTTTGGGGGGAGAGTTTTGAAATTTTGTTATATGGTATGTTAGTTGAGTATGCATTATGGTATGTTAGCCGAGTATGCATTAGCTTAGGTTAGGAATTCACAATTTTTTGCAATTTTAGACTTACTTATGGAAGGCTAATGATAAGATGACACTTTAGAGATATGAAACAATAGGAGAATGTAGAGAGTTACCTATATGTTTGTGTGCTTGATCCAACTTTTGCTGGGAATTGTTGGAGAGACTTAACCATTTGTACATGATTTTTTATCATTGGATTAAGATTGTTGGGAATGGACCTTTGCTTGCTAAGTCATATCTTAGATCTCTAGGGATTCTAGAACAAGTTTGATCACCACTCGAGGCGAAATCCTAGTTAACACATCATGAGGAAGATGATTTAGGCCATATTTGAAAACGTTTGAGCCATATAGCCTACCTTACTTTTTATTGTATCCATAGTTCCCACTTTGAGCTGAATATCCTTTTCTTTGTTACCTATGCATCATGAATTTTGAGCTTGTCAAGTTTAAATTCCCTGTTTTTCAACCTAAACACCTTATACACTTTGATTATGTTGGAGTG
This sequence comes from Paratinospora sagittata, assembly GCA_035771175.1. NCBI lineage: Eukaryota > Viridiplantae > Streptophyta > Magnoliopsida > Ranunculales > Menispermaceae > Paratinospora > Paratinospora sagittata. The sequence continues at coordinate 16,744,473 of CM069610.1, read as the reverse complement.
TTATTATTTGGAAGGAAAAATAATGGGGAATGAAAAAGGTGAAAAACGGGTGATAAAGAAGAAATTTTTAGAAAGTTTGCTTATGAATTGTAATGAAAGAAGAAGAAGAAAAAGAAAAGAAGATGAAAAAGAGAAGAAAAGGATGCTACATCTATGTGTGAAAAGAAGCAAGTTTGGGGGTGTAGCATTCTATAAAAAGAAAAGTGAATGAAAATAAAAAGCAAACAAAAGAATGAGAATATTTGAGAGATATATGTGTTCAAAAGAAGTTTTGGTTTCAAATGCAATGTAGTGGATGTCAGTAATTGATCAAAGTGTTTAGGGTGTTTTGAGCTATAATGTTTCTATTCTTCCTGCCTTTGAACCTAAGTCGTACATTAAAACCTATGAAAGACTTACTGATTTTAAATGGTGTGTAATCTACATTAGTGGAGAGTGGTGTAAAAGATTTGCTTATGGAGTTCCAACCTAAATTTTATATTTTGAGATCTTACACTTAACACTTGCTTGCACTTGTTCATGAGTTGCATGATTAGTTGATGAGATTAGTTATGCACTCATGTGTGAAAGAATCAAAAGTGAAACTTGGTAAGAGTTGGGTTGAAATTCTAGACAATTCTTGTGGCGACCCCGCACCCCGAACCACCAAACTCCGCAAGGAATGGTGTGTGGAATGCCGGGGCGGGACGCCTGGCGTAGGTATCTCCAACCACTTCTCAACCTCCGTGAGGTGGTTGAGACCCTACGAGCCTTATCCCAAACAACGACATAATATAAAAATGTACTAAACAAACTACCAACCGTATTAATCATCCAAGACAAGAGATACTCCATAAAAATGAACCATAAATAAAATCGTCATAATCCCTACAGTCCATCAAGATTGACATACACATAAAGTCCAAAACTAAGGGTACAAAAAACCGTCATATGTCCACATGGTCTATCTAACAAGTCCCAACTCACCCATACTACAATGTGGTAAGTGTTATAACTACATAGTTCAAAATATAATACATCATAATTTAAAACACAGTTCAATCAAAATGCCTTTCAACTCACATCGAGGCCTTGGATTCTCTCGTCGGCAAGGCCCTCAAGATATGACTACTCCTTTGCCCTTATTCGGGACAGAAGGACCTGAAAGAGGAAAATGAGGGTGAGCCAACGGTGCCCAGTGAATAGAATTCAAATATGCTACCAATACTCATCAATAAATATCATGTATGCATGTCAATGTGTAGCATGATTAAAAGCTCACAACATATAGATATCAAGCATTTATAACAAGTTCGATGCAAGTAAAAGCTTATCAATTTGGATCCACATTCCACATGCAGTGGGGCTACTAGTGCACGTCTATTTCACCGTACCGTTCTCATCCCCAATCATGTTAATTTGGGGTTACTAGTGCACGTCTATTTCACCGTACCGTTCTCATCCCCAAATATTTCCTTTTTAAAACTCTCCTATGACAAGGTTAAGTCCCCCTATTAGCCAGATAGGTGGGCCCAACCAAAGTCATAAGGTTTTCTCAAATCAATGCATCATTCAAAACATTAGGACACATTCATGCTTTCAACATACAATATATATAAGTTATATGATGACATAAAAGATATAATCATAAATGAAGTCTACTCACAACCAAGCCTTGCGAGAGTATCTAACCACACACGGACACCAAACCGAATCAATCCAATCAAGGTCCTGAAACATTCATCAATATCCAACAATACATCAATTTTTATGCTCAATCACATAGACATTACACATCAACCCTAAATCAGCCCACATATAGACAATAGGCCTAAATCCCATCTAATCCCACCATTCAACTCAAATCACATGTCTTAGGCCTCTAATGCATAGTTCTAATTCATAAACCATTCTATTAATCAAAAATACTGATTTTCAATTCCTTAGGCATAAACATGCTCAAATTGGGACATTTGATCACAAGTAGGCATAACCCATGATATGGTCACAACCACCAAATCAGTAGCATAATCAACCCTAATCATACTTAATTAAACATAAGTTGCATCAATTCAATGATTCTAGGGCAAAAGCATCAAAAACCCTAAAATATGAAATTTTCCATACTTAGGCCATATTGCCGATTTACACTAGGTCACCATGTGCAGCCATGTATATCACTGATTTTGCATCATGGGTTCATCAACAATGGCAACTAGGTCAACATAGTTGACATGCAAGCTATTTGGAAAGGTCTAAGTTCATATTCTAAATTTAGGTCTAATACGTGCAACCCTACCAATTCTTCATTTAATATTCTGTTCAGATGTATCAATATACCAACAGAAATATTTAATCACAAAATCAACCTTACAGATTGAAGTATGTTACGAGACAGACCTTCTGTCTAAAAATCAGCTCAATCCAACAGTGGACCAAAGAGATATGCCTCTTTGATGAACAAGTCTCTAATCAGACAATTTCTCCTTTCCTGCTGCAAATACTCGAACTCAGATGCTATATCACACAAAATACTTAACCCATAAACATCTTCACCGTTTATAATGCATACAGATCAGTTTTAAACCACATTACCAAATATCATATCCATCCCACTGTAGATTTAGGAGATCTACAAGTTTGATCTAAACTGCGCTAGAAATCCAGACTTTCCGACCAGCATTGTTTGAGAGGTTATATCTCTTCTAAGAAAACTCCAATCAAGATCTCCACCGATCAGAATGAATACCCATAAGATACGAACTTGGTGACAAATTTGGAGCTCAATCTGACCATGCAGGATCAAGATCCAGCTCTTTGATGAAAATGTTGTTGAGACTTTCGTCAAAGCAACTCCCTCCTTCTTTCTCTTCTTCTTTCCTCTCTCTTCTTTTTTCCTTTCTCTCCACTCATCTCACCCTCTAGAACTTCTTTGGGGAAGAGAAGTTGGGCATGGGACACTTGTCCACTCTCATGCACCAACCTTGACATGTGTTGGAGAGGAGAAATGGGGCATGGGACACTTGTCCATTCTCACCAACTTGACATGTGTTGGTCTCATACTACCCATACAAACCACATGTACTTTAACCAATCTCATGCTTCCATGTATTTTAAATGTCCAATCCATTTAATACACCAAATTTTCATTCTCATTTATCCTTTTATTCAATCAATCCTAACCAATATCAATTCATGGTTTAATGGGCCCATGCATAAATAATAACATATGCATTATACTTTAATTTAACATGACCCATATACAATTTATAATGCACATATTTATATACATTATCAAGCATCAAATATACAAACATTAAACAACCATCAAACAAACACCAAACATACCAAGGCAACACATAGAGTTTGGGCAAAATGCAATTGGGTTATGGGCTAGATGAAATAATTTTTGGGGCGTCGCATCGCACCCACCTTAGAATGAACTTCGTCCTCGAAGTTTTAAGGTTAAGAAATTACCTAAGCCCATGAACTCGGCAAAGTGCTCCATCATGTAGTCCTCACACTCCCAAGTAACCTGTTCCTCGCCATGGAACTGCCATCTCACCTTTACCATCGAAATCTTGCGGTTACGCAACCTCTGGACCTTCCGATCAAGTATCTGAATAGGTTCTTCATCATAAGTCTCATCCTACCTCAACTCAATGTTCTTTCAGTCCAAGACGTGATCAAAATCACTCTTGTACACTCTCAACATTGACACATGAAAGACATTGTGGACTGCTGCTAACTGAGGTGGCAAGGCCAATCGGTAAACGACAGGACCAATTCGTTCTATAACCTCGAACGACCCAATAAATCTCGGAGCAAGCTTGCCTTTTATCCCAAATCTAATATGGCCCTTCTGAGGTGAGACCTTCAATAAAACTTGGTCACCCACCTCGAACTCTATGGTCTTCCGCTTGGCATCAGCGTAACTCTTCTGCCTAGCTTAGGCTACCTTCATATTATGCTTGATCCTCTTAATCTTCTCTGTGTGTTCTTGTACAAATTCTGGCCCCATCACTGCAATATCCCCTACCTCCGTCCAACAGACGGGAAATCTACAGGGTCGACCATACAATGCCTCAAAAGGAGCCATGCCAATACTGGACTGATAGCTGTTGTTGTATGCGAACTCACACAGATGTTTGTACTCCTCCCAGTTACCACTGGACTCAAGTTCACAAGCTCGAAGCATATCCTCCAAAATCGATATCAACGTCTCAGACTGGCCATCCGTCTGAGGGTGAAAAGCGGTACTGAGATCTAGTCTAGTGCCAAGCTGCCTCTGCAACCCCTGCCAAAATACCGATTTAAACCTCGGATCCCTATCTGACACAATCGAAACTGGCACTCCATGTAATTTGACTATCTCCCGCATATAGAGTCTACTCAGCTTGTCCCTAGAATCCCTAGTGTTCACCAGTAGAAAGTGAGCAGACTTAGTCAAGCGACCAATAATAACCCAAATAGCATTATGTCTCCTCGGGGTGTTGGGTAATCCCACAACAAAGTCCATAGTGACATGCTCCCACTTCCACTCAGGAATGGCAAGCGGTTGCATCTGCCCTCCAGGCCTCTGATGCTCAGGTTTGACTCTCTGACAGATCTCACACCTCTGAATGAACTGAGCTATCTCTCTCTTCATGTCGGGCCACCAATACATTCTTTTCATATCATAATACATCTTGGTTCCGCTAGGATAAATAGCATAATGAGATCTGTGAGCTTCTTGGAGAACACTCTGTCTGAGTAGTGGATTTGCGGGAACCCATAAACGTCCCCTAAATCTCAAGGCACCATCAGATGACAAGTGCCAATCAGTAAAATCACTACTCTCGGCCCAAGACTTGTACATCACATAATCAATGTCAAGTCTCTGTTGGTCAATCACCTCCTGGACTTGTGTAGGCTGAGCTCTCATCTGAGCACATATCACAATCTGATTTGAAGGGGTAGTACATACACTCATAACCGTAGCTGCCGCAAGTAATCTCCACTCATGAGACATCTAGCGTGCTACCATAACTGTCTCTACCTGCTTCCTGCTCAACGCATCAGCCACTACATTGGCTTTACCTGGGTGGTATTCCAATGTAAAATCATAGTCTTTGAGGAGCTCTAACCACCTTCTCTGCCTCATGTTCAATTCCTTCTGAGAGAACAAGTACTTGAGGCTATTATGGTCAGAATACAAAGTGAATCTCTCACCATAGAGATAATGCCTCCAAATCTTCAAAGCAAAAACCACTGCGGCCAGTTCTAAGTCATGAACAGGATAGTTCTTTTCATGCACCTTCAACTGCCTCGATGCATAAGCAATGACCCTATCCTTCTGCATCAACACGCAACCCAAGCCGATATGAGAGACATAAGTGTAGATAACTAACTTCTGATCAGGCTCTGGCAAAATCAACACTGGCGTAGATGTCAATCTTTTCTTCAGCGCTAAAAAGGCATTCTCACACTCATCAGTCCATACAAAGGACACATCTTTCTGGGTGAGCCTAGTCATAGGCGTAGCTATCTTGGAGAATCCCTGAACGAATCTCCTATAGTAACCAGCTAACCCAAGAAAGCTTCTAATCTCGGTCACTGTGGTAGGCCTAGGCCAACTGATAACGGCTTCAACCTTAGACGGATCAACTGAAATCCCCTCAGAACTTACCACATGACCTAAGAACTTCACTTCGGTGGTCCAAAACTCGCACTTGCTCAGCTTTGCATATACCCTATGCTCTCTCAGAGTCTGCAAGGTCACTCTGAGGTGTTCCTCATGCTCAGCCCGAGTCTTGGAATACACTAATATGTCATCAATGAAGACGATGACAAACTTATCCAAATACTGCCTAAAGACCCTCTGCATCAGGTCCATGAACATCGCCGGTGCATTAGTCACACCAATTGGCATCACAAAGAACTCATAATGTCCATAGCGGGTTCTGAATGCTGTCTTAGACACATCCTCCTCCCTGATCCTCAGCTGATGATACCCGGAGCGCAAATTAATCTTCGAAAAATACCTCGCTCCCCTCAACTGATCAAACAAGTCATCAATCCTTGGGAGAGGATACTTGTTCTTCATGGTCACCCTGTTCAATTGGCGATAGTCAATGCACAACCGCAAGCTCCCATATTTCTTTTTCACAAAAATAACTTGAGCTCCCCAGGGTGACACGCTCGGGAAAATAAAGCTCTTAGCCAATAACTCCTCGAGCTGTTTCTATAACTCTCTCAACTTGGTTGGCGCCATTCTATATGGTGCCATGGAGATAGGCTTCGTGCCAGGGACTACTTCAATGATAAAATCGATCTCTCGCTTCGGTGGTAATCCTGGAAGATCCACAGGGAACACGTCTGGAAAGTCCCTAACAATGGAAATATCCTCAAGTATCACCTCACTAGTCTCTTCCTCATCAGGCACTAACCCAGCCAAAATCTTTTTATCTCCATCAGTCACAAATCTACCCCTTGTGACTATCTGGTCTAAAGCTCTACCCTGTAGTGTAAACACTGGGTGTTCGGGGATCTGGAAAATGACTCTCTTCACGAAACAGTCGACAACTGCATGATAAGCCGCGAGCCAATCCATCCCTAGAATTGCATCAAACTCTAAAAACTCTAGGACTCGAAAGTCAACAGGCATCTCAACATCACCAATCTGAACCACACACTGGCTACAAATCATGTTCGGGTAGATCCTATCCCTAGCTACGGTACTCACCACTAACCATGTACTAGCCCTAATGGGAGTCAAATGCAAACTATCTACCATACGTTCAGATATGAATGATAATGTAGACCCAGCATCAAATAATACATGCATAGAAGCACCACAAATAATAAGAGTACCTTCCACCAAAGTCCTGGATGCTATTGGGCCTGGCTCAGTAGCTGCCTTCGCTGTCTCTCTGGCACTGGACTGCTGCACAAATCCCTGAGCTCTCTGAAAACTCGGACACTCTAACTTCCTATGCCTAGCCTGCCCACATTGATAACAAAACGGCCTTATGTATACATAAGGCCTTTTTTTCATGCCCGGGTTGCACCGCAGTGCCCCCTACCCAGGGTGATGAGTACCCCAATCTACAGGGCGTACTCCAGCCATTATGGACCCATAATATTGTCTCCACTGTACAATCTACAGCACAATGTCCTTTACCCCTGCACAATCCACAGCACAGGGAGGCCCTCCCTCAGAAATTCTTTCCTAGAAGTGAATATTCCTTTTGGTGTAATCTTGGAGGCCATGTATGTGTTTATAATGTTGAGTTAAGTCTTTAATTGTGCGAGATTGTGACTTTAGAAAGGATATGTTAATTATGAGTTTTTAGTTTTATTTTTTCTTCGCTCAGGACTATCAAAGTCCTAAGTTTGGGGGTATTTGATAGTTGCATATTTAGACATGTTTTATGAGTGTTTTATAGTTATTTTAGAATAATTTATGCATTAATTGAGTATGTTTATGTTAGTTTTGATTCATTTGTTAGTTTAGGAATAAATTGGTTTTTATGCATTATTTTGGTTTGTTAATTTATATGTTGGATCAATTTATGTTTTGAGTGTTTTAATTACTTGTTTTGTTTTGTTTTGTAGGTATTTAGATGTATGGAAGTGAGCATGAATTATGGACACAACATATGAGAAGCCTAGATGATAAGTCATGAAAAACCCAAGTCAAAAAGTTGAAGAAAATTGGCTAAGTCCACAAAAAGGAAATCAAAAAGAGCGAAAAATGACTAAGTCCACAACACTGCACACAAACAGTGCTCTGGGGGCCGCGGCGCTCATCACGGCGCCAAGGTGATCAGGAAAAGGAGGCTCTAGACGCCGCGCCACCCCGTATTTAAATGTTGTTAATTTAGCAACTTACGATTGGTTTTTGGCAATTTTGGAAATTCCAATTGGACACGACTTTGGGCACACAATATATGGATTTGGAGGGTTTTTCAAGATGAACACGTTGGAATAGAGAGAAGAACTTGAAAGCAAAGGGCAAGGCACCTACGAAGGAAGACTTTGTGCCAAGGAGGATCACTTTCTCTAATAACCCTCCTATTTTGAAAACTTTCATTCCATTTCCTCAAAGATTTCCGAAAAAGAAATTAGATAAGGAATTTGCAAAATTTTTAGATATTTTCAAAAGAATTAACATCAACATTCTTTTTGAAGATGCCCAACTATACCAAATTTATGAAGGATGTGATGTGCAAGAAGATGAAGTTGGTAGAATTTGAAACTGTGAAGTTGGGAGAAGAATGCAGTGCCATACTCCAAAAGAAGCTACCTCAGAAATTAAAAGATCAAGGAAGTTTTACTATTCTATGCATTATTGGTAGTTCTTCTTTTGATAAAGTATTTTGTGATTTAGGAGTGAGTATTAACCTTATGCCCTTGTCTGTTTTCCAAAAACTCAACATTGGGGAGGTGAAGCCAACAACTATCTCACTCCAACTAGCTGACAGATCCATGACATACCCTAAGGGGAGCGATAGAAGATGTTCTTGTGAAGGTTGATAAGTTTATCTTCCCAGTGGATTTTTTGGTTCTTGACATGGAGAAAGATGATGAGATTCTTCTCATCTTGGGGAGGCCATACCTTGCAACCGGAAGAGCCTTTTTTGATGTTCAGAAGGGAGAGCTCACACTCATAGTGAATGATGAAGAGGTGATGTTCAACCTCTACAAGTCATTCAAGTTTCCTGATGAGAAGGACAGTTACAATAAAGTGGACATTGTTGAGAAGTGCATTCAAGAGGTTAGAAAAGAGACATCACCAGTAGATCCCTTGGAAAGATGTCTGGTGTACTCACTAGCAGATGGGACAGAGGATGGTGTTGAAGAACAACAGATCATAATGGCTTTGGATACACAACAAGTTCAATCTTCTCAAGCTAAGGTTGAAGATATCAATGTTGTCTCATCATCTTCTATTGAGTCAAGCATCCCCAAGCTAGAGTTGAAACCTCTTCCAGATCATCTCAGATATGTTTTTTGGGAAAGGATGATACATTTCCAGTGATCATTTCATCCACCTTATCTAATGTTCAAGAGGAAAAGTTGTTGAGGATCCTAAGGGAGCACAAATCTGCTATTGGGTGGACAATTGCAGACATAAAGGGGATCAGTCCATTTATTTGCATGCATAAGATACTCATGGAGGACTCATACATGCCCATAATGGAACATCAGAGAAGGTTGAATCCTACAATGAAAGAAGTTGTCAAGGTTGAGATTCTGAAATGGCTCAAGGCGGGCATCATTTATGCCATATCTGATTCAGCATGGGTAAGCCTTGTACACGTTGTACCTAAGAAAGGAGGAATCACAATGATCAAGAATGAAAAAGATGAAATGATCTCCTCACATGCAGTTACTGGTTGGAGGGTGTGCATCGATTACAGAAAGTTGAATAAGGCTACCAGAAAATATCATTTTCCATTGCCCTTCATTGATCAGATGTTGGACCGTTTGGCAGGGTCTAAGTACTATTGTTTCCTTGATGGATATTCTGGATATAATCAGATTGTCATTGCTCCAGAGGACCAGGAGAAGACTACATTCACATGTCCCTATGGCACTTTTGCCTTTAGGAGGATGCCCTTTGGGTTGTGTAATGCTCCAGCCACTTTCATAGATGCATGATGGCCATATTTGCTAACTTGATTGAGGAAGTGATGGAGGTATTCATGGATGGTTTCTCTATTTTTGGGTCTTCTTTTTATCATTGTTTGAAGAATTTTTCACTTGTGTTATAGAGATGTGAGAAGAAGAACCTTGTGCTGAATTGGGAGAAGTGTCATTTTATGGTATAAGAAGGAATTGTTTTGGGACATAGAGTTTCTTCCAAAGGGTTGGAGGTAGACAGATCTAAGATTGTGGCAATTAAGAAACTTACCCATCCAACCAATGTCAAGGGTATAAGAAGTTTTCTTGGACATGTTGGGTTTTTTAGACGGTTTATCAAGGACTTTTCCAAGATCACTAAGCCTCTTTGTAATCTCTTGGAGAAGGATGTGCCATTTATCTTTGATGAAGCATGTGTACGAGCTTTTGATCACTTGAAGAGAGCACTTATTTCAGCTCCCATCGTGATAGTGCCCAATTGGACAGAGCCATTTGAGTTAATGTGTGATGCCAGTGATTATGCAGTTGGAGCTGTTTTGGGCCAGAGGAGATATATGATCTTCAGAAGCATATACTATGCCAGTAGGACTTTGGATGGGGCCCAAAAAAATTACACCACCACGAAAAATGAATTATTGGCAGTGGTGTATGCTTGTGATAAGTTCAGGCTTTATCTTGTTGGTTCTAAGGTCATTGTGTACACAAATCATGCAGCCATTCGTTATCTTTTTGCTAAAAATGATGTCAAGCCAAGGTTAATTAGATGGATTCTCTTCCTTTAAGAGTTTGATCTTGATATCAAAGATAAGAAAGGAAGTGAGAATGTGGTAGCTGATCACCTTTCTAGGCTACAAACACAAGCAAAAGATGATGTGGGGCTTATTCAAGAAGCATTTCCTGATGAACAGTTGTATGCCCTGAGTAAGAAGCTTCTTTGGTATGCAGATTTGGTCAATTTTGTGGCTAGTGGCATTTTACCTCCAGACATCTCCTCAACTCAGAAGAAAAAGTTCCTCCATGATGCTAGATTTTATATGTGGACGAGCCATTCTTATACAAGAGGTGCAATGATCAAGTAATCTGAATATGTGTGCCAGAAAGTGAAGTTCAAGCCATTCTCAGAGACTATCACTCCTCCTTGTATGGTCGTCATTTTGGTCACCAAAGAACAGCTTACAAAGTCTTGCAATGTGGGTTTTATTGGCCAACCTTGTTCAAGGATAGTTATGTGTTTGTGAAGTCATGTGATCAGTGCTAAAGACAAGGAAATATTTTCAAACGTGATGAGATGCCCATAAAGACTTTTGTTGAGGTTGAATTATTTGATGTGTGGGGCACTGATTTCATGGGACCATTCCCATCCTCTAATGGCAAGTTATATATTTTGTTGGCGGTTGATTATGTGTCAAAGTGGGTTGAATTCGTTGCTACTACCACAAACGATGCCCGGGTTGTATTGAAATTCTTTCAAAAGAATATTTTCACAAGATTTGGTACTCCAAGAGCTCTCATAAGTGATGAAGGCTCCCATTTTTGCAACAAGCTTTCAAAGCTCTACTTTCCAAGTATGAAGTGAAACATAAGGTCTCTTTGGCCTATCATCCACAGTCCAATGGGCAAGCAAAGGTCTCCAACTGGGAAGTGAAACAAATTTTGGAGAAGATTATGAGCACTAATAGGAAATATATGGCATTGAAGCTTGATGATGCTTTATGGGCATACCGCACCGCCTACAAAATGCCATTGGAATGTCTCCTTATAGACTTTTCTTTGCCAAGTCTTGTCATTTACCATGTGAGTTGGAGCATCGAGCTTATTGGGCAATAAGAAAATTGAATTTTGATATGAAGGCTTGTGGCGAGCAAAGGCTACTTCAACTCAATGAAATGGAAAAGTTTAGACAAGATGCCTTTGAGAATGCTAAGATTTACAAGGAGAGAACCAAGGGTTGGCATGACAATCATATCTTGAAGACAGAGTTTTTTCCGAGTCAACAAGTTCTCCTCTACAATTCAAGACTAAGACTCTTTCCAGGAAAGTTAAAGTCTAGATGGTCCAGGCCATTTCTTGTCACAAAAGTTTTCCCCTATGGAGCGGTAGAGCTACAAAGCCAAGATGATGGACAGTTGTTTTAAGTGAACGGCCAAAGGGTGAAGCACTACTATGGAGCATTTGATCCAAGCAAAGAGAAGCTACCCCTTCATCAACCACCATGAGCGAGAAAAGAGACAACCAAGCTAATGACTATAAACAAGCGCTTGTTGGGAGGCATCCCAACCATTTTTTTTGTTTTTGTTTTGTGTTGTGTTTTATTTTAGTCATTATAGTACAACAATTGCATTTTCTATTATTCATCAACTAACAAGTTTTTATTTCTTTTTAAGGTCAAATAAAAACAAAAATAAAAAAGCGAGGAAAACTTTTGTTCTGAGGGTCGCGACGCTCGTTTTAAGGATCGAAAAAAAAATAAAAATAAAAGGGGCCGATTTTTTTTTTAGAAGAACAACATTCTCTCTTTCGTTTCCTTCATCCTTCATTCTCCCCTTTTTCCTCTCATTTTTCCTTCCTCTCCACTCAACCATCTTGCCATAAATATTCAATCTCTCTCATTTTCTCTCCATCTTCAACCTCCTCATCATCATTTCAACCCATTTTTGGAAGAGAAGAAGCACGATTCTGGTCGAGCTAGGGCATCGCCAAGGTTTAGGGTTTTTGCAAATCTATCTCATTGTAAGTAGTTCTTATGATTTTCTTGAGTTTCCTTGCAATGGAATCATCATTTGTGGAAAGATTTCATGATCATTGAAAATCATAGCTTCTTGTTGGTGAAAGTTGATGAAACGGTTGTGATCTGAAGTGTAATGGGACTGTTTTGGGTGTTGGTGAATATGTTGAGGATTGTTGGGTTTTGTATATTTTGGTGTTTTTGTTGAGAAACTTTGAGATCTGTTTTCCTTTGATTTTTGTTGTGGTGATTGAGTTACTCTTGAAGAAATTGGAAGAGAAATTACTTGTTTCAGTTTCTGGGTAGTTCATTTTGTGTAGTGTGCATTGTGGAATCTTGTGGTTTAATTGGTGTTGTTGTGCTGAACTATTGAAATCCCTTGCAAAGTATTGGAAGCTAAAAATTGTTACATGGCACCAAAAAGATTTTAGGGTTCGTCTTCCCCATCTTATGCTGAGAGTCGCTTTGTAAGTGCTACAACTTCTCAACATTTCTATAATTTTGTGGTGAGGAGGAACCTGATAAAAAAAAAAGGTTTAACTATGAATCGTGTCAACAACCCACAGCTGGCTCGCATGGTAGAAGCAAGAAATTGGCAACAATTCGTCAGGCAACCTAATGCAGCAGTAATCTCAATTGTAAGAGAATTTTATGCCAATGCCAAGGAGAGAAATGGGTGCCAGGTATATATGCGAGGCAAGATAGTCTCATTTGACAGAGCAACCATTAATGCTTTTTATGGGCTTCCTAATATCGATGATGAAGGGTACTCCAAATACTGTGATCAAGAGATTAATACAGAAGAGATTATCACCACTCTATGCAGTCCAAGGTCCGAATGGAAAATTGCAAAGGGAGTTCCAGTTTCGATTCCAAAGAATGGATTGGATAGTCTTGGCAAGGCATGGCTCAACTTTCTAAGTGCCAAAATGATGCTGGGGGATCACAAATCTGATATAAAAAAGGATCGCGTCGTGCTTTTGTTTGCCATTGTTTCTGGCACATTTATCGACGTGAAGAAGGTTATTCAAGACTCCATCATTTATAGTATCAAGCCTGCTACCACTGGAGGGCTCACTCGCCCATCCTTGATAACTGCCTTGTGTCAAAATGCAGGGGTGACTTGGAGTGCAGATGAGGAAATTAGTCGCCCTAGATTGGCTATTGACTTCGAAAACATAGTGCGGTAAAAGACTCTAGCCACTGATGACGCGATCCCTCCGAGTTGGGGACCGAGCGAGTGTACTTCTTCTTCTCGGCATCCTCGTGCACAAGCATTGTCAATGTCTGATTGAATAATGGGTCTTGAGCACAAGATGAAAGAACAACGTCATCATATGGATCAATATATTAATTACTCCATTGAGTTCAATTCATCTCTGGTGCAAATGTTCAATTCCTACTTCATAAAGGTGGGTCCCAATGCAGTTCAATTTCCACCACAGCTACAATTCCAGGAGAATACTTCCTCTGATAAGGATGAATCTGCTGAGGTGGATGATGACGAGGAGGAGTGAAGCCTCATAGGGGAGTTTTCTTTCCATCCTCTTATTTATTTTTCTATGTCCTTTATATGTACTTATATCATTCATCATTGAGGACAATGTTGTGTTAAAGTTTGGCGGGTGAGTTTGAATTTTTTTTCTTTTTATCATGTCATGAATAGTTGTCTTGTTAGTAAGCATGTACTATATTAGATTAGATTAGGTTAGATAATCACATTCACGTACAACTTTGAACTTGACTAGATTTACTTATGGTGGGCCTGTGATGAGAGAGCTTTGGTGAGGCAAGAACTATAGGAGAATGTAGAGAGTATTCTTGTGTCTATGTGCTTGATCTACATGCCATGTTTATTTGAAATCTTTGTTGGCTTTTGAGTATGCAATCATGATCATGAATGTCACTTCTATGTTTAAATTGAGATTGTGTAAGTAAGCACTCTTTTGATCCCAAATTTTTTTTTCAAAACTTGACTCTTGAACTTGTTTGATCTCTTCTTGAGGCGAAATCCTAGGAATTGCACCATGAAAGACATGATTTAGGCCATTTTTTGATAGTGTGAGCCATAAAGCCTACCCAATTATATATTGCCCTAGTCACCCGATTTTGAGCCATTGATCTTGTTTCTTTGTCACCTAACATTAGAAGCCAAGGCTATTAATTGTTTTTCCCTTGTTTTCACCCTTGCACCCTTAACACTTTGAAAAATCTGTTGTAAAGGAGGGTTGGGTTATTTTACATGGGAATGTATGAAAAAATGGGCAATGGATGTGAATGTCATGTGAAGGTGATAAGAAGGGGTTCAAAACGAGTTGTTCATATTGTTTGAAAAAGAAAAAGATGAAAAATGAGAAAATGAAAAAAAAAAGAAAAAAAGAAAAGAGAAACAACTTTTCTTCATCAATGTGTTAAATGAACAAGTTTGGGGGTGTGTTTCGTGTAATGAGCACAAGAATGTGAGAAATCATGTCGTCTTTGAATGAATTCTTTTGTTTTGGTTCATGTGTAAGGTCTGGGATGTGTGCAAATTGGTTGATGGAACAAATATGTTTTGGGTATATTATGCTTCATTTTATCCACTTTGACATACCCTTAGCCCTAGCCTTACATTACAAGCTATGTAAAGACCTATTGATCTTGATTGGTTTGAAACCTACATTAGTGGAGAGAAGAGTGAAAATCAAGCATATGAAGCCTTATTTTGTTTCATTGAGATCATTTTTCTATCTTACTTGCCTGGTCTATATGATTTATGAGTGGTCATGTGTTTGAATTGTATGCTTGTTTGTCAACTAAGATGGAAAAGAAGGCATGTTTTGTAGGTTGAAATTCTAGATATCATTATACTCTTGAAACTTTCCAAAAGTGAATGTCTTGTCATTGTAATTTTTTAGGCCATTGCACTATTGAGTAGGGGTCGAAACTAAGTTTCTAGTTGAACTTGAATGTGATTCTTAGGTGGGGTGGTAGGTTTTGTCTTGTCTTGATCTATTTTGTTTTTTTTTCCTTTGTCCAGGATGATCAAAATCCTAAGTTTGAGGGTATTTGATTAGTTACATTTTAGAGGTGTTTTTAGGTGCATTTTGTAGGCACGTTAGGAGCATTATTGCATTTATATTACATGTTTATAATAACTTTTTAGTCTATTACATTGATGCATTTCTTGATGTTTTTGGTTTAGTTTTGGTTTAAATAGACTTAGATTTGAATAATTGATCAGATAAGTATGTTACTTACACATTTTGGTTTAGTTTGCTTGGTATTTTGATAGGAAAGTTAGCTTGGATGAAGAAATACATGGAGCAAGGAAGAAACACCAAGTACAAAGCGTTCAGGAGATGATGGAAAATTTGGCTAAGTCCCAAAGATCCCAAAAACAAATATTCTCTTTGAGTGTTGCGGCGCTCACAAAAAAAGTCGGCTGAGTTTTCTATCCTGGGCGCCGCGACGCTAGAAGGTATATATCTCATTTTTAGGGTTGTATTAGTGGAGGATCTTTTCATTCTAGAAGAATTAGATAGCAATTAATTAGGGTTAGGGTAGAAGAAATGAGGCAAGAGAAGAAGACAAGGAAGGAAGAGTTGCAGGTTCAAGCTTGAAGAAGGCGAGGGTTTTCTCTATTTTTATTTCAATCCTTTGAATATCTCTTTTTTACTCATGTATTTGAATATGAGCTAAACATTTGATCTAGAGTTTTAATTGATCTATGTTGGATCTTATGGTTTGATTATTCTTTGCATGGTCTTGATTGATAATGTGGGTTTATTTGCAATTTCCAACTCTTAATGCTTTAAAATTGCTGGTCACATTTTGGATGACCTTAGATTTGACATCTATCACTTGGAAAAGGGGATATTGAATTGGATTGGGAAAATTTCAAGCTAGGGTTATTGTATCATGTTGGAAAACCTACAATGCCCTTGGAAATCATTCAAAAATGGGACACAAATCTTAATGCATGTTTAATTCATTGGTTTATTACTTGAAAAAGTGAATTAATGTGTTGAGCATAGATAATTGAACTATCACTTGGAAGAGAAGTTTAATTAAATTAGATCCATGATTTATAAATCCATGAATTAATCATTTACATGACATTTTGAAAACCATAAGTGAACACATTAATCCTCTAGAGTTTTTTTTTTTAATCATTGATTTTCTTTACTTTCTATCCAAATTACATCGTTTAGTTTTAACTCTTGCTTATTTTACTTTAGTACTCAATTCATCAAATATTGATCATCTAGATAAAACTTGTTATTATAATTTCAGGCATTAAAACATAGTTTTGCTAATCCTAGAGGATGATAACCCGATATTCACCGGTATACATTATAACTTGATTTTCGTGCGCTTGCGAATTAAAATTGATATCATCAGTAGACAAAGTCGATGAGATAATAAATAGCATAGTAGACTTCTCTCCCAGAAATACGTACCGAAGATGCTCCGGTAGTGGCTTCAACTCCAATGGAGAATCTACTAACTTAGGTTGTGAAGAGGCTTCAATTTCTTCCACTTTGGCGTTAGTACCTTCATTACCATTTGCCTCAAGAGGTAAGGCATAATGCGGGACATCTTCTTGCACCGCCACATCTCGAGATATAGAACTCACAAGACACTTCTCTAAAGGATCATCCAGAATGGCCATCTCATGCACCTCATTCACACACTCATCAACCATATCCACAATGTCTATCTGGTGGCATGCTCGCCTCGTTGTACATCAATCAATGCTTGCCCGGTAACCAAGAAAGGTCTCGAAAGTATCAACGGTATCTCCCCATCTTCTTCCATATCAAGCACCACAAAATCAACCGGGAAGATGAACTTGTATACTTTCACCAAAAGACCTTCAATGATCCCCCACGAATAAGTGAGAGAACGATCCGCCAACTGCAAAGTTATGGTAGTCGGCTTCACCTCTCCAAGTCCCAATTTCCTGAAAACAGACAAAGGCATTAAATTAATACTTGCATGTAGATCACATAAAACTTTATCAAACATAGAAGTACCAATAGTGCAAGGTATAGTGAAACTCCTTGGATCTTTCAGTTTCTAAGGCAACTTCTTCTAAAGGATGGCACTACATTCCTCCGTTAGCTTCACCGTTTCATACTCCTCAAGCTTTCGTTTCTTTGACATCACATCCTTCATGAATTTGGCATAGTTTGGCATTTGCTCCAGTGCAACTGCAAAAGGAATATTAATGTAAATTTTCTTGAAAATTTCTAAAAATTTAGCAAATTGTTCATCAAGCTTTTTCTTCTGAAAACGTTGAGGAAATGGAAGAGAGGGCTTAAGAATAGGAGGGTTATCTGTAATGATAATGGAACCCGGCCGGTATGGCCTCTCATTTGGCTCGTCTATCTTTAGCTCCTCTTGACTCGGCTCTTTCTCTTGAACACTCGGTGATGATAATGTAGGGGTGTCCTTCTTGTTTTTGCTTTGTAAATCAGCCCCTTCAATTTCCTTGCCACTCCTTAGCATAATTTCCTTCCATTGCTCCTTAGGATTAACCTGAGTATTGCTAGGGAATGAGCCTTGTTGTTGGGCACTAATAGCTGAAGCAAGTTGCCCAATTTGAACCTCAATATTCTTCACCGAAGTTTCCAAAGTATCCCTTCTTGATTCGGTCTTGTCAATCTTTGCCGTAGACTCCACTATAAAACCACTCAAAAGGTCCTCCAAAGAAGGTTTCTTCTCTTGTGTTTGCATAGTAATGCCCGGTGGAGGTTGCAAAGTAGTTCTAGTGTTAGAGTAGGAGAAGTTCTCATGATTTCAGATCTCCGAATGATATTGATTTGGGATTGGAGCATTACTCCTATAATTGTAGCCCTGGTTATTCACATAATTGGCTTGTTCTTCATTGGCATCCACTCCCGAAAACCCCATACTTGCTACCCCCACATTTTCAATAAATGGTTGTGCTTTGGTTATTGAAGCAATTTGATGAGATAATGTTGACATTTGTGCCGCCAATGTTGTAATGGGATCAACCTCAAACAAACCAGCCACTTTCTTCACCGAAGACCTCTCATTAGGGAATTTCATAAGTGTTGGACGCCATTTCTTCCAATAAATGGATAGCTTCCTCTGTCGTTTTTCCTAACAAAGTACCACCAGCTGCAGCATCAACTAAAATCCGTGTAGGAACGGTCCTCCCATTATAGAACATTTGAACTTGTATCCATACTTGAAAACCATGTTGTGGGCATTTCCTCAGGAACCCTTTGAACTGTTCCCATGACTCATACAGTGACTCGGTCTCTAATTGTTTAAATTGACTAATTTCAGCACACAATTGGGCCGTCTTGGCAGGTGGAAAGAACTTTTGAAGAAATTTCTGAACTAATTCTTCCCATGTAGTAACACTTCCAGGTTGCAACCTTTGCAACCAAGCCTTAGCCTTGTCCCTCAAAGAGAATGGGAACAACCTCAGTCTGACAGTTTCCTCACTTACACCATTCATCTTAACAGTGTCGCATGTCTCCAAGAATGATTGTAAGTGGATCATTGGATCTTCTATTGGAGAACCCCCATATTGGTGTTATTGAACCATTGTTATCAACGCTAGCTTCAACTCGAAATTATTTGGGCGTTCTCACTATTCCAGAGTAAACAATTAAAGTAAAAGTAAATAAAAAAGTAATTAAACAATGGATTAATATCAAAAAAAGGAATATCTAGAGGTTCAACTTCACCTAACCGTCAACTATGTAGATTAGCTACGTCTATTATTAATACGTTCTTCACTTTTATAAGTCAAAAATTCTTAAATCTCCAATTCCCTCTCTCGAGTGCCGAATTAGATCATATTATCAAGGAGTTGATTTCGATCTCTCGATAAAAATCAAAACCCAAATAACTCATTAAACTTTGTGATTTTCTCTACAACTTCAGAAAATATCATAGACCTCTCAATTCTACGATGATCTTAGGTTATATTTTTCTTAGTCCAACCCAAGGAACCCTCTCTCGAATGCTGGCCCCCAAGTCTATGATCATTCAATCTGTGATCAATAGATTAAAAGCATTAAATCCAGAAAAATATAAATAAATATGAAGAATCAATTAATAATAAACATACAAACCAATCTTAATAGATAGAATCAAGTATAGGATCCATCTATCCTCTAGAAAACTAAATTAGTTCATAACTTGAACAATAGAAACACAAAACATCGTTATAAACTTGAATAAGAACATAGAAATCAAACTACGAACTCTTTGGATGTGAATCTATATCTCTTGTTTCCAACTTCTAGATCTTCTTCTCTCCTTCGGTCTAGCCATCTTGCCTTGTTCTCCCTCTCTATCATCCACTAGAAACCCTAAACAATGAAGTATATATAGCTACAAGCCCATAGGAAGTCGAAATAGGAAGTTCCAAGTTGAATTGGAGAATCCTGCAACAAAATAGAAACTTTCCAAAAACTGTCGCAGCATCAGCTCCGCGATGCTCATTCACAGGTTTTTATCGCTCCTCTTCTTTTATCTGGGTGCTGTGGCACCCAATCTCAGGTTTTGCACACTTGTTTCTTCATCACCCTTGTGGACTTGGTAAATTTCTTGGATCTTTTTTACTTGTATTATTTATGTATCTTCATTGCAACTTATTGTATCATATTTCCATCGTTCAAGTTGACTTTAAACACATCTAAACACCTACAAAACAAATCAAAACCAATGATTAAAACTCTTATATGATCAAATCAACTAACTTATAAAATTAAACACCGAAATAAAACAACATATACTAAAATTGATTAAACTAACAAATAAGTCAAAACTAACATAAACAAACCAAACTAATGCATAAATCATCTTAAATATAATCTAAAACCTACTCAAAACATATTTAAATAACTAACTCGTCACACGACCTTAGCTATGGGAGCCTTGACCATGGTCGAGACTACAACCCACGATTGTGGCCGAGGGATCATCAGTCGTGGCCGACAGTGGGATCCTCAGCCTTGGTCAGGGGCCTTCCCTTGACAGTGGCCAAGGGGATCTGGCCTTGAATCCGGCCGGAATCCGCCATTCGGGCATGGTCGAAGTGAGGGTTCAACTTGGGCTAAAGGTTTTTTCTCATTTTTCTGGCATTTCCTTTTTTGGGTGTAATACAACCTATTTTGGAATGAGGTTTGACACTGAAGGGCACTAGGATACAATACAACTTAAACAACTTTCAATCTAAACTAACATTATTGATTTATTGTGCACTTTTAACTGTACTTGACTAGCTTATTATATTTTTAATTATGTAAACCTATTTTTAAACTCTATCTTTGTTTTTTTTTTACTAATTTGATCCGTTTTATTTCACTAACAACTTAGTTAAAAACAACCAAAAAGGTCATGATATATCAAAATTATATTTATTTATTTATTTAGTGTTTCTCCTCATTCATGACTATTTCTAATTTTTTCTAATTTTTTTATAATAAAAAATTATTTTTAAAGGTTTATGAATTCGTTGTCATCTCCGAAAATCATACAATTACTATAATAATTGTAAATAATGAAAGTCCATGCCAAATTATCACAACAAAGAAAATGGTAGAACTAAGAAATACAATTAATTAAATTTAAACGTGTAAACAGAAAAAAAGCATAAGAGAATTTGTGCATGTTCTTTAAGGTGGTCAGGCCCAAGTACCTTTTAAAACTGGACGTACAAGAGCTGAAATTGATACAAACCTTGTGTGCTGCCTTTGCAGTTCAGGTCGAACAAAAGTAGGTTTAAACCAAAAAAAAAAGAAAAGAAAAAAATACACATCCCCCTGATTGAAATAATAAATTTGCTGTGATTGTAAGAGTACATGATAAACTCCATGGAAAGCATATTCGTCGAGTAAGTCTCCAATGATATGTTTCATTTTTTGAAGTTCAATATAAAACAGACTCAAATTCTAGTCCCTGCTGCCTTTAATGTTGGGTTAGCAGTATCTAAATTTCATGCAACTTGATTTCACTTTGTGAATTTGAGCTTGTGTGAGAGCCCAAAATTAAACGCTGTCCAAAAATGGGAAGAATTGGTTACTGGCAAAGGTAGCAATGATAGACATGATTAGAAGGCTAAGAGAAATGCTTTAATGTCCATAAGATAGGCTACTGGGGGCCAAATGACATGATTACTCCTAAAAAAATAAATAATTTCACAAATGCCATCAAAATATAAATAATGACCTATTTGTCATATTTTACTATTCATTACACAGTCAGCAAGCCAAACAAGCGCCACGTCGGCGCCTAAGTGGCATTTTAAGGAAGGCGTCTTTTGTCATATATTTTTTTTTAAGTGAAGGGAAGGCGTCTTTTTAAAAGACGCCTTCCCTTCAAAAATTTTTTTTTTTTTAAGTAAAGGGAAGCCTTCCCTTCACATTTTTTTTAAAGGTGAAGGGAAGGCGTCTTTTTAAAAGACGCCTTCCCTTTCACTTTGTTTTTCAAAGCTTCCACCCTAGTTCAAAGTTTCCGGCTTTAGAGATTAATTGGAGACGAATTGCTGAAACAAAAGTGATGACCGCATCACAAGGAACGCCGAGAATAGGAATAATCTTCTCAGAATTCCATCGCTTATGAAAACGTTGACGTCTTTGTGATGTATAACCACTTGCGTGTGCAACGATCTCAGTAGACTATCAACTATATCTGCTGCTCCAAGGTGGCTTCCAATCTCTGAAAAGACACTGTAAAATTTAAAGGGTGCATAATAATTGAGCTGCGTTTCTTCGTTTTTGGAGGAAGATTTGTTCTTAATTCTCTTGGTTTTGGGTTTCTCAGGTGAATTTCATTTGTGGGTATGTTAGATTCTTCATGTTTTTAGTGTAAATTCCTCTCTTTTTTGTTGTTGTTGTTGATTTGGGTTACTTTCTGTTCTGCAAAAAACATGGAGAAATGAGCAAAAGCCTTGTTTGATTCTTTCAATATTGGGTTTTTGTGGTGAATTTCATCTGTGGGTATGTTAGATTCTTCATGTTTTTGGTGTAAATTTCTCTTATTCTTTTTTTTGTTGTTGATTTGGGTTTCTGGGATTTTGATGGTTTGCAAAAAAAATAAAAATAAATAAAAATATTAGGGGTGGAGAAATGAAGCAAAAAAAGCCTTGTTTGATTCTTTCAATATTGCGTTTTTGAGGTGAATTTCATTTGTGGCTATGTTAGAATCTTCTCTTTTTATTGTAAATTCCTCTTTTTTTTTATGATGTGGGGTTCTGGGTTTTTTATGTTATAAAAAGTTTTAGCCTTTTGTTGGGTTTTTATTAGTCTGTTGAGAGGAGTTCCTTCCGTTAATACAAAATAAAAAAATTTAAGGGAATGCGTCTTTTTAAAAGACGCCTTCCCTTTACTTAAAAAAAAAAAATTGAAGGGAAGGCGTCTTTTGAAAAGACGCCTTCCCTTCACTTAAAAAAAAATATATGAAAGGAATGCGTCTTTTCAAAAGACGCCTTTCTTAAAATGCCACTTAGGCGCCGACGTGACGCTTGTTTGGCGTGCTGACTGTGTAATGAACACTAAAATATGGCAAATAGGTCATTATTTGTATTTCGATGGCATTTGTGAAATTATTTATTTTTTTAGGGGTAATCATGTCATTTGGCCGGCTACTGGAACTCTAATATTTTAAATCAAGAAAAGGATGAAAGCACATAAACAAAATAAATAATTCAATGGACGGTGTCTACTTGTTTTTATTCTTCTGATCAGTTTTCTTTATTGCTTTGTTTTTTCTTCCCCATTTCCAAGACTAACTAACTAGTCCTAACACAACCAATTCTATAATTCCTAGCATGACTATTCTAACAAAGAGACGTTTTTATCAAAAAAATTAATTTGAAGTGCAAGTATCCATTTATTATATTTTTCTTTTCTTTCTTTTTTTTTTTCTTTCTTGTTTTTTTTTTTTGGTTGTGTCAACGAGGATTGATTCAGTTGGTTTAGAGATTCAACTTCCCGTCATAGGCGAGAGTTTGAATTTTGGTCTAGTCGTCCTTACTCCAAAATTAAAAGGTATCCTTTCCTGGGCTATTTGTAAGTATCATTTTAAGCCCTCTTTGAGGCTTGTAACAACCTTCTTCACCTAAACTTTTTTTTGCATCAAAACAATATTTATCATGAAAAGAAACTTGGGTCATGAGGTAAGTTAAGAGGCTTCCATGTACTTTAACTGATTCGCGACTAAAAATTGGGCTTAAGATGACGGGTAGAGGGCCCAATTACGTAATGAATGAAGGATGGCCGAGATAAATCAAATTGCAGTGCAGGTGTAGAGCCCTATTTGTACTTCACGGTTCACACATGAAAGTAGTACCAGAAAGAGTGGAGAGAATTTCAAAGTGCAAATCGGTATCAGATTGTAACTTGTAAGATTTGGAATGAGTGGGTGATGAACCATGCTATGACAGTGAAAGGTAAGTAGTGGTACCACAAACAAAACACAAACGTACAAAACATACAAAAGATACTTGTCCACGTTATTGTTAGCCCTACGCTTTCGACGTCTTTCTCTTGTGTCGGCATGGAAAGAAGACTTCTCCAAATTCTTTTTCTTCCTATTAGCACCAACGCCCACCCCTTAAATTTATGTTGCTACGTTTATCTTGGCACAAGAAGTCTGAAAAACTTGGGCGTGTTTGGTATCCACTTTAAATATAGATTTCTATATTTAAAATCAAAAAGTCCAAAAAAAAAAAAAGTAATAAAAAACTTGTTTGTTTTAGTAGGTTTTAAAAACTATTTTTAAAAAAATGTTTATTTTTAGAAAACATATAAAAAATGGGACCAACATAAATCTTTTTACTTGATTTGTTTGAAATCTTTAACAAACCAAACAAGTTTTCCATATTTTCAAATTTTGAAAACAATTTATAAATATAATGCCAAACATATTTCTAAAAACTATAAATCAACTAAAAATAATTTCATAATCAAATTTTTTAAAAACTATTTTTAAATCACATGCCAAAGGCAGCCGTTCTTTTCTACCAGTTTCCTTGATTATATACTAATCTAATGTGAAAAAAAGTTGTTCAAGCTAATTAATGGATATGGATAAAACATAAAAAATAGATCTAGAAATTAGCATATAAGAGAAATGATAATAGTAGCTGCGAATGAAGATTAAAAAAGCCATCAATTTAAGGTGGTTTGGACATATATATAAATGAATATACCTTTAAATGCTCTAAGTAGAAAGAGTAATTAATCTTTTAACAATCTATATGGTAATAACAGAGATAGAGGCAAATCTAAAATAAAAGGACATAAATAATTAAAAAACAAAAAAATATGTGTAATTTAAATGTTGACTTAGCTTTAAAAATAGCAAGGTGATAGAAGAAGATTAGTAGTTGAAAAATGCTTAGTTGAATTGAGTTAGAAGATGTATTAATTGATCAAGATTAATGGAAAATTGTCTGATTACATATAGGCATAGTAAGTGAGGTAAACTAATGATGCAATGCATTTCATTTAAATTATCTGGATTTCATTTTTTATTATGGGCCCAGTAATTTGAAAAGGTAATCAAAAGGCTATATTATATACCAAAAATGAACTGCTTGGACTAATTAAATTTTAAATTAAAGAAATTATATGAGGTTGGCGGTGTCACATGTGCTCTATGTAAATGCAGAAAAAAAAAAGTTATCGTATGAAAGTATAGCACATAAAGTAACAAAAATGATATTATTATATAAAATATTCTAGGTATAGTTCAAATCATACAAGTCAAATATTTGGACCACACACACGCATATATATAGTTACTACCATCTAGCTATAGAGCCGAGGATTTCAACATAAATACTAGCTTACTAGTGTGAAATGGTATATGAGTTTCTGATCAAACAATAGACTCACAAAAGTAGAGTTTAGAAGAAGATAGCCGGACAAGCCCCACTACTAGTCCATGTTAACCCCATAACATGAGAAGCAATTATGTGTGTTCCAAGGTTTAATGAACATGCATGGAGCCCATGGTGGGGTCTCATGGGATTCTCTAGCGACAAGAGAGAGTGATGGCATGCAGAAGCCCTAGATTTAATTGGATCTTTTTTTCACTTTTTTTTTTTTTTTAATTTTCAGGATTGCTAGCTTTATGTGGAGAAACCACTGTTCAACTTCTACTTCATGTGGCGCATAGATATGGTTCTCTTGTTGGCCATGCGTGCTTGTTTTGTAGTGAACAACGGATGGCAACAAAGGAAAAAATGGGACCCATCATTACCTAGACTTGTCACTTCTTCTCTTTCACTTTAGAAAGACAACAGAAAAGGCTCCTTGCTCTATTGTCCCTTTTGCTGTGTAGTACCCTTCCCCACTTGCCTTTTTCTTCCTTGCTTGCTTGCATTTATATATATAGAGCAATATTAGTGCTTGTAAAAGAGAGATTCTTTATCAAATCATGTAAAACAATCGAAATATTCTTTGCTTCAGTAGGTTAAAAGATGATGGAGGAAAGGACCCAACAATGATATGTTTGTTATAAATTAAAACAAACATCCACCAAGCTATAAAATGTCTTCAGGTCAAAACCCATCATGCCATCATCCATTATATAGGTTCTCCTGCCTTCTTTCATTGAACCCCCACAAGCCCCCCAAGAGAATTAAAGAGTCCCAGTCAAAAACACGAGTAGCCACAAATCAAGATTAAAGCTAATCAATTTGTCCCTTCAACCCCCTCATAGTAATTTCCCATTTTCTCCCTCCTCAAGATCTAAAATAGATTTCAGTACTATATATATATATATATATATATATATATATATATATATATAATCATGTGGCCTAGCTAATCGATCAATACGAACAAGAATTTAGATTAATAAATTCGTAAACAGATCTTATTTCACGTGTGAGGCTCATTTGGACAAAGTAATGGTAGATGGTTTGAGAACTTTTCTAAGGTTCCAGCCAATAGAAATGGTGATGTTAATCTCTGACAAGGAAGCCATGCGATGAGACGAAAAGACAATGAGGATCTTTGGATTGGCTTAAGTCCATTAAGAAATTTGTTTTCTTTAGCTAGACAACATGGCTTTCGACAAAGAAATATACTATAAGATCTTAGCGGGCGTGGGAGGAATCTCATGGTGTCGTAAGCCTGTTTAATACATTAATAAATACATTGCAATAAACAATTAAAGAAACTAAAAAAAACATATCTTAAATTTGCTTAAGCATCAAGGCATTCAATCTGAATGATGTAACTTGCCTTTAACAATTATTACCCTCTCCATGAGATCACCAAACATAAGATCTTCTAAGGTAATCTTGTCTACCAACCAGTGTCTTAATTCAAGCATCCTCTTTAATTAAATTTCTATTTTCTTTCTTTTCAAACACTTTATTGGTGATGAATGAGTTGATCTCTCATGTCAATATAGTAACATGATCGCCTCTTTCTTTCTTTCTTTCTTTCTTTTTTTTTTTTTTTTTTTTTTTTTTTTTTTTTTCTTCTGTGTTTCAAAATCCAAGCAAACCCGACCAAGTCCAGTGAGATAATAATTTGTTTTATAGAAACAATGATATTGACTACAAAGTGAAATGAGATGACATTTTTTCTTTAGCCTTAATTAATGTAGCAAAGCGGTTGTTCTATTGGAATTAAAAGGTCATACAAGTTCACTTGATTGGGCCAAACATAGAGGGAAATATATGATTAATTCAACTAAAATTGATATGATATATATATATATATATATATTCTCACAGATATTTATGTACATAAAGTAGACCCGTGATCCTTTTAACTTTTGAGTGCATCTATCGTTTTTACTTTTGATTGGCATCTGAATTGATTTGACAGTATTTGTTAATTCTTCTTTCAACTTCTAGAAAAAGGTCAAGAGAAATTGAAAACTAATATTAATTTTGTGAGCAATTTTTTTCCTACTATTTATTTATTTATTTTGTTAAGTACAACTAGTCTTGTAAGGCACAATAACTAAAAATTAACCTCAAATAAGGACAGTTGAGAGCAAAACAAATCTTCAAAATCAAGCCGTGAGTGGTTTGCTTTCTCTACTGGTTAAAGTTGAGGTATGAGTACCTCTACAAAAATAAACAAAAAAGTTTTGCTTATTGTTAATCCTAGCTTGCTAAGTTAAATCTTTTCCATATTTTCAGACTGGTGGGTTTAGTTTGGACATTTTCCGCATACAACATTAGACCCTGGAACACACAACATGTCATATTGATGATGATGGGCGAGGCCACCTGCTTGCGACGGAGACTTCCAAATCATCACCAACCCGGCCCTTCAAATTAATGACTTTTAGCACCTTAAATAGCTTGGCTTTTATATATATATATATATTTGTCAGCAAGAAACAACTAGGTCCTAATTTAGGTTGATAAATTAGGTAGCAGAAGCCATCCCCAAATCTCAACTAGTATTATATGCTCCCCCGCCTTTCTATGAGACCTGAGACCTTAGGGATCCCAATATAATAATTAAATGAAACATTTTATTATTATAAATGAAAAACTTTTGAGGAAGCTCTAAGGGCATAATTTCTCAAGAAATGGGCCCCTTCGGATATATTTTATCTTCTTTTTAGACTTGAACATGCAGGCTCGTCGATCTTTCACTTTGCTTTGGCACCAACCAAAGCAACTTTTTCATTTTTTCCTTCTAACTGCCAATGGTCTTTGGGTTGACTATCCAATGGCTGGTGGTGCATCTTAGGGTACAACAAGAAATCCTGGACATTCCTTTTCTTTCTAAATTAATGCCCTAATTGGGATTGCTGATACTAATCATTTCAACTAGCAAGTTGATGGGTCCCATAGAAAGCCGCTTTGGCCCAAAAGTCAACTTGATGCAATCATCATTAGCATATGATCTTTGGTAGACTCATCGACTTTTTCAACGAGAAAAACTAACATAATTTTCTAAGGATTCTCTAGCTTTATTAAATCTCATACCCACTAAAAAAAAACAAAAAATAAATAAATTCAGACATGTTAACATTATGTCAATGTGATCCCGAAGCAACAATCATTTACACAGCCAGATAACACTATGTATATTAGACCTTAATATGGTTCGACTCTTTCATATTTATTATATGTTTGGCAAAATCAAAATAGGGTTTGAGGGATATGACGTCCATCCTCTTATAAGAAAGAAAAAAAAAAAAAAAAAAGGGATTTGGCGATCTCAATCCCTTGTATTTAATATTAAGTTTTCATGTGCAGATAACCAAAATTCAAGTATTTAAAAAAAAAATAATTATTCCGAATATTTAATGAGGAAGAATGAAAGGAACACTGCTCCTTTTCCTGAATCGGGAGGTGGTTCCGATCAGTTGAGAGAGATTCAGGGAGAGATTCCTCGGAAAGATATGATGGGAGATGACAGTGGTGTTTTGAGTGCTAACAAGGCTGGAGGCCAGGAAGAAGAAGGCAACACTGCTCCTTTTCCTGAAAGGGAAACTGATTTGCTTGAACGAAGTAACAAAAAAGTTAAGATGAATGTGGATGGAGTGGAAGCGGATTTGTCGCCGATGGCGGACTTAAGTATGGTGGAGGAGACTCAGGCATGCAAGGAGAATGCTGAGGGGAATGAGATGTTCGCCCCCTTGCCAACATTTAGAGACAAACTTTTGGGCTATACTGGACGGATGGATGATGGTGAGATGTCCGATGAGGATTGGACCTCAGATGATGATGGAGATATAGGGGCTGAGGAATCCGAGTCCGAGTGTCCAGTCATTCAAATATCAAAGGAGGAGAAGAGGCGCTTACGTCGCCCATGGAGACAGACACTTATTATCAAATTGTTGGGCAGAACAATTGGATTTCCATTCCTGTTACGTAAGATTAAGGCCTTATGGCGTCCGAAGGCTCCTATTGAATTAGTTGCTATTGATCAAGATTATTTTCTTGTCAAGTTTGCCTCCAAGGAGGATTATGAGTATGCAAAATTTGAGGGCCCATGGATGATCTTTGATCACTATCTGACAGTGCGGCAATGGCATCCTAATTTTGACCCGGGGCAGGAGAACATGGATAGATTGTTGGTGTGGGTGCGAATCCCTTGTCTCCCAATTGAATACTATGACTATGACTTCCTCATGAAAGTAGGGGCGCGTATTGGTCGTCCGGTGAAGATTGATGATGCAACAAGCACCGTCTCTAGGGGGAAGTTCCCGCGTATATGTGTGGAGGTAGATATAACCAAGCCACTTCTATCTAAATTCATTTTGCGACGTCGGGTTCGACGGATTGAATACGAGGGGATCCATTTAATTTGCTTTGATTGTGGATGTTATGGGCATCGGAAAGATGCGTGTCCAAAAAATGAGGGCCAAGAGACGCCTCATCACGGTGGACCGGCGGAAGTGCTGGCCGGAGATGTTAGAGATGTGGTCGGAGTTCAAGCTAGGCCGGCTGAGCCTCCGGTGAATCAGGAAATAACCGAAAGTTATGGGCCATGGATGTTGGCTTCTAGAAGATCTCGTAGAGGTATGACCAAAACTGAAAATGGAAAGAGTGGGAGAGCTGGACGTGATCCTCGGGATATGCCACTGATTGGTGCTAAACAAAATGCTAGTTTTCAGCAACATATTTCTCGGTATGCGGCATTAGCGGTTGAGGATAAGCCTGAGGAAAATATTGATAGTGATCAACGCGATGGGCCGCATCTTGATAAAGATATTGGCGTGCACATGGGCTCAGGGATATCACTTAAAGAATATGTCAAGAGTAAAGGGAGAAGGCCCAATATGCAAATAAATACTAAGGAAGTGGATAATGGCCCAAACACTCAAGTGGCTGTAGAGACCAGCAATGCGGTTCGAATAAAGAAGAATTTACTGACTCGTGACATCACTTCTATCTCTTCTCAGTCCAAGCAAGCTGCCGCTGCGGAGGAACATATTGTGGTGCGTGGGTCCAATAGAGGTCAACTGATTTCCCGATCGGTGGTCTCTCATCCCCAGCATCAGGTTGAGAACATGGAGGGTATTCATCCTACAATTAATTTGATACCAGAACATCATCAAGACCCTCTTATTGTGGTGGATTCTGGGCATGTTCCTGCTATTGGTAAGCGGGAACTTGGTGGAACAAAAGCTAATCTGGTGGGAGTGCATAACGAAGCTCCTAGTGACAAGGATGAATCCCTTGGGAGGATGGATATTGTTGATGGAGGGTTCTCCTCTTAAAGCCGTGCTTGTCAATTTTTTGGTCTTCGGTAGGGGTGGGTAGCCTATCTTATCTTGTTTTTATGGATTTTATGATCTGGAATTGTCAAGGGGCGGCTTCGAAGGAGTTCCACCGTTCCCTGAAAGACCTGCTTAAGATGCATAAACCAGGCATATTGGGGTTGTTAGAGCCCAAAGTGAGTGGATCTCAGGCAGATTTTCTCTGTAAAAAGCTGGGTTTTGATGAATGGGTCCGGGTAGAATCATTGGGTTTCAGTGGTGGTATTTGGGTGTTTTGGCATAGTTCTTGTCAAATAAATATTATTGCTACTCATCCCCAGTTTATCCATATGAGGGTTCGGGATAGTAGTATGCATCAGTGGTTGTTATCTGTTGTTTATGGTAGTCCTACAGCTAGCTTGAAGAAGCTGTTATGGAGGGATCTTAATAAGAATGTTTTTGATATGAGTGAGCCTTGGATTATTGCGGGTGATTTTAATGCGGTGGTATGTTCCGAAGAAGTTAGTAGTGGGAATGCTGTGGCTCATCATGGCAGCTCTGGTTTTGGGGATTGGATTTTTGATCATGATTTGCTGGACATGGGATTTTTCGGACAAGCCTATACTTGGAGTAGGGGTATAGGGGATCAGTTTAAGGGAGCTCGCCTGGATAGAGTTTTATGTAATTTAGCTTGGAGGCATATGTTTGAGGACGCTAGAGTGATTCACCTTCCTAAACATCACTCCGACCATGTTCCTATCTTGGTTCGTTTAAAGGGTTCAAGTGCCACTGTGAGGCCAACGCGGTTTAAATTTCAGGCAGCTTGGCTGACTCATCCGGGATTTTACAATGTCATTAAGGAGAATTGGAGTAGTGACCGATCTTTGGACACAAATAATCGGCATATAGCCTCGGTTCTTACTTCATGGAATAGTATCGAGTTTGGGAGTATTTCTAGGAGGAAGAAGAGGCTCTGGGCGAGACTTGCAGGCATTCAACGTGTCTTATCTAAACACCCTACACACCGTATTCATCTTTTGGAGTCTAAGCTTAAGAAGGAGCTGGACCTTGTTCTGTATCAAGAAGAACTTTCGTGGTTTCAGAAATCTAGAGCCGACTGGATCCTTTCGGGTGACCGCAATACCAAGTTCTATCACGCTACTACAGTCATTCGTCGGAGCAGGAATGTCATTGAGAGGTTAAAAGGTGCAGATGGAAATTGGGTTTCAGATTCAGCTCAGTTGAAGCATCTAATTCAAGATTTTTATACCAGGTTATTTTCAAAAGAACCTTGCGGGGATATGTCTGATTTTCCTAAAGGGGGTTTTCCAATTCTAGATGGTGCTGTCATGGCAAGGATTCATCAGCCCTTTGAGATTGAAGAGATTCGTCAGGCTTTATTTGATATGGCTCCCTTCAAAGCGCCAGGCCCGGATGGTATTCATGCAGGCTTTTATCAACGCCTCTGGCCTACAGTGGGGCCTTCTGTCTACAAGCTTGTTCAAGACTTTTGGGTGTCAGGAAAGCTTCCAGATGGGGTCAATGATACTCTGTTGGTATTAGTACCGAAGGTTCAGCATCTTGAATTATTGACCCAGCTTAGACCTATAAGTCTCTGCAACGTGAGCTATAAACTGATTACAAAAGCTATGACAAATAGGCTAAAGATGATCCTCCCTAGTCTTGTTTCTCCCAACCAAAGCAGCTTTGTTCCTGGTCGCCAAATTACAGATAATGTCATTGTGTATCAAGAAGTACTTCATTCAATGAGAACTAAGAAGAGTGGTGTATCTCATATGGCAATTAAGATTGATCTTGAAAAGGCCTATGATCGATTATCTTGGGATTTTATTGAAGACTCGTTGAAGGAGATTGGTCTTGGTGATGGGTGGATCCGAAATGTGATGCATTGTGTCTCTTCCTCTAGGATGTCGATTGTCTGGAATGGGGATCTTTTGGATTGTTTCTCTCCTGAGCGCGGAGTTCGGCAAGGGGATGCAATTTCGCCTTATCTTTTTGTTCTGTGTATTGAAAGATTGGGTCATTTGATTAATGGGGCTGTGGAGCGAAAGGAATGGAAACCCATACAGCTTTCTCGTAATGGTCCTTCTATCTCCCACCTTTTCTTTGCAGATGATATGGTTTTGTTTGCGGAAGCATCTACAGAGCAGATAAAGGTTATTATGAAGTGCCTGGATTTATTTTGTGCATGCTCGGGCCAAAGAGTTAACTACCAGAAATCTCATATATTTGTATCTCACAATGTGGAGCTTGCGGTGGCTCAAGACATATCTACTATCTCTGGTATTCCCCTTACGGACAACTTGGGTCGGTATCTTGGTGCTCCCTCCATCCATGGGAGGGTCCGACCTGCTGACTTTCAGTACATCATTGAGAGAGTGACTACTCGATTGGAGGGGTGGAAGACAAAATTCTTGTCCTTTGCGGGTAGATTGGTTCTAGTTAAATCGGTGCTTAATTCTATTCCCATGTACATCATGCAGACTATGGTGTTACCAATAGGGGTGTGTAATACCATTGATAAATTAGTTCGACGTTTTCTATGGGGAGGGTCTAATGAGAAGCAGGGCGTCAACCTCATTAAGTGGGAAATCATCATCAAACCTATGGAGGACGGTGGTCTTGGCATTAAGAGTATGGCTTCTATGAACTTGGCTCTTTTGGCCAAATTGGGATGGAGACTAATTACAGATAAGAATAGCTTTTGGGCCAGAGTTGTTTCCATGAAGTATCTGCATCGGGAAGCTACTATTGATAGGTTGCAGCCTAAGAATGGGGCTTCCAATGCGTGGCGGGGCATTGTTAAAGCCTCGCCGATTTTACGTAGCGGAGTGCGGGCTCTAGTTCGTAATGGTAATGACACTCTTTTTTGGCTTGATACATGGGTAGGTGAGGTGGCCTTAATCAATATGAAAATGCGGGATTTGAGTTTGGTGGAGATGTATAGGCCTGTCTCAAGCTATTGGGTGAAGGGCTCAGGGTGGGACTGGAATGCTCTATCAGGTTTACTTCCTTTTGAGGTTGAAAATAAACTTGCTGCTGTGCTCTTATGGGATGAAGAGGAGGTTGCAGATGGCATATGTTGGGGAGCTTCTAAGAGTGGCATTTTAACGGTGAACTCTGCTTATACTATTTCTACTGGCACTCTTATGGGAGATCCTAATTCCCTTTGGAGGACGATTTGGAAGCTTAAAGTTCCTCAAAGATGCAAGACTTTTTTGTGGATGGTTGCACATCGAAAGATCATGTGCAATGCTGAGCGGATGAAAAGGGGTTTCACCATGGCGTCTGACTGTATTGAATGTGTGGGATGTATCGAGGATGTTGATCATATTTTTCGAAATTGCTCTAGAGCCGTGCAATTATGGAAGCGTCTATTGCAGCCAGTCGAGTATCATCTTCAGAGCAATTTGGATTTCCAAAGCTGGCTTGCTCATAATCTTGCTGGCGTTAATGATTGTAATGTTGACTATGACTGGGCTTCCTACTTTACAGTTGCCGTGTGGGCTCTTTGGAAATGGAGGAATGATTTAACATTTCGTAATCTTCGTTTTCACTTCGAGTATAGCATGGCTTGGCTTAAAGGGAAAGTGGCTGAAATTATTTATGCTTTTCGAGCCAAAGTGGCGGTCCATGATGGTGGACTGATAGAGAGGGTGAAGATGGTAGGCTGGTGTGCTCCCAACCACGGTTGGACTAAGCTTAATACTGATGGATGTCTTAAGAATGCTTCATTGCGAGCAGGGGGTGGCGGTCTTCTCCGTGACTATCGTGGTATGTGGTTGAAGGGGTTTGTGGCTAATATTGGTTCTTGTACTGCAACTGAAGCTGAATTATGGGCTGCTGTTCATGGCTTACGTCTTGCTTGGGAGGAGGGCCATCGTTCTATAGTTTTCGAAACAGATTCGGCTATGGTGGCTGGTTGGTTAAAAGGCAACAGTATGCCGCAGCTTAGCCTTTCCAACTTGGTAAATGAGTGTAGAAGACTCCTTCAGAGAGATTGGATAGTTCAAGTTGAGCACATTTACAGAGAAGGTAATAGAGCAGCAGACTATTTGGCTACTGAGGCTTTGAAGTTCAATCGGGGAGTGTGTATCCTGTCTTCCCCTCCCCGTGGGTTATTCAATATTTTGAGGGAAGATGCAACTGGGGTTACTTGACCTAGGAGAGTCCGAGATGTAGTGTGCTAGTTGTTCTTGCTGGGTATTCCCCCTCTTTTCTTTCCAAAAAAAAATGAAAGGAACACTATATTAATAATGCAACAAATTCTCGAAGATAACTTAATTATATATTAAAAGCATCCCGTTTCAACATCTATACTATGCAAAAGTAAATGGTTTGAATATCAAGATAGAGTTTTTTAATGCCAGAAAGAAAAAATATATATATTTGGGTTAGACACGTATGGCATTTAAAATTTGTTAAACTTTATTTACTATATATCAATGGTATTGGAGGGCCTCAAAGATTGAAATGCCCCTAATTAATAAGATACTTATAGGGAGCCCCAATTTTTAATTTTTTTAATTTTTTTTTGGGGTTAGAATTATAGGAAGCCCATTTGCTTTTCGAAGAATTATACTAAAATTCAAATTACAAGAATTTACTGTTGCACATTGTAACTTGTTCAACCGCGATAATTTTCTTCCATATGATAACTTATGATTGCTGATGAGTAAAGTCACTAGCAAGAGCTGATGGAACCCACACGATCATTGACATTAGCTGATTAATTGCTTTGACTTGAGGAAAAGAAACTCAATAACCGCCCTGCTAGATATATAGATGAAATAATAGTACAAGAAGTTGATAATATAATAGAAAGACTAAGGTTACTTATGTTACAGTGAAGAGTTAAAACATGAGTGCTTTTGACTAGGTCAAATAAAGAGAGTTAAAAGAGGGAAAAATGTATAATCATGTCCAAGTGGTTGGAACATTAATACCTTATTATCATATTTTGCATTTCTGATTTTAATTTTCTTTTTCTTTTTGTGTCATTGTGTCAGATAATTATAGACCCAAAGGAAGAGTATGTAGAGGCAATGGCAAGCAATAGTTAACAAACTAAATGTAATAAAAATATAAATGTTAAGTGGGACAACATATATATATATATATATATATATATATATATATATATTTTCCATTCAGTTACATCATGAACAAAAGGATAATATTCTAATTATGCAATAAAAATCTTCCTAAATCAGCACATCCTAAATTTTAGGCATCCATTTCTTTTCAACTTCTATAAGGAGTTGTGACTTTCTATAACCAAATAAAGATAGCCACCGGTAATTGTTGATTAGTTTTGTAACTACTCATGAATGCGCATTAAGGGGCATGAATCACGTTTTCTCAAAAACAAACTAGAAAATGAAGATTTTGATAAAAAAATAAATAATTTTCTTTCACACACAACACACATGCTCATTGACTTATATATATATATCATACTCAAGAAATTATAAGAATAACTCAAAATGTAGATAAAATGAAGAAAAACTAATTAAGATGCCTTTGGGATACATGTGCACCTCTAGGGCCACTTCTAGCCTAGGTTTGAGATTTTTTACTCCAAAAATCTTCAATACTAATTAGGGAGATCTACACTTATATTTACTATGATAAACTTTTTTAATTTTTTATGTGAGACTCTTATTTTGGTTCATAAATGTTGCTACGCTCAAATAAATAACCCACGTTAATGAATTATTAATATTTTAGCTTTGTTTTAATTGCTTGCAAGGTATACAAGCCATGTGCTTTCAAGAAAAAAAAAATGTATACAAGCCACGCGTAATACTTGCAAGATCGAATCTGTTGAAGCTAAAAATTTCTCGCGTCAAACCACGAATTGATACCGATTGACTGAATAAGAAAAGTGTTTGATCCTCTGAAATTCTGCTAGACGCTTCAAACCTGCAAGGGTGGTGAATCTTGGTCCCCGAAAGCACTCTGATGCCTAAGTTAGACAATAAAATAGGAGAATTGAAGTATGTACATAATTTTGGGTTTTCGAGTATACTTGCTTTGGAGAATGAGCCCCCTATTTATAGTTATGAGGGATGGCTTTTGGCATTTAGTGCATTGCTCCATCAGTGGAGTGATTTACGCCTTTCCTTATCAGGAGTAGGCACATGATTTTATGTCTCGAGATCCGTTCTGTGTGGTATCTAAGTTATGATCGATACATATGAATTGTCGATTCGGGAGAGCTTCGTCGTTGGGTAAGGTTTTCCTCGCCATGGCCAAGGGAGGTGCCTCTTCCATGGACGAGGGGGATGCCTCGGCTTTGGCCAAGGGGGAGTCTCTCGACCATGGCCAAGGGGTGCACCCTAGCCATGGGCAAGGTGTCTTTCTTGATCTTGGCTCGGTGTTCCTCATTTGGGGTACTGTCCTGGGGGTTTCTTACTAGACCTTTCTCTAATTTTTCTTCTCCCTTGATTTTTTCCTTTTGTTTCTTCTCGTCGGGTTTTTGGTATAACTCAATAGGCCCCTGGCGAGTGCATCAAATCTTGTCTCGTTCGCGGTGCTTGTCATTGTTTTGATCGGCCAAACTGTTCATCATTTGTGGAACCGTGATTTGGCATGACCCGAATTTTTTTTTGTTAAACGACTCCCTAACTTTTTGTCAATATAAGCGTTTTGGGTTGCCTTGTTTCTCACATTCATTTTCTTTGGATGGTTTTGGCTTGGTGTTATTGGTTGAGTTTGAGTTTAAGAATTTTGAAAGGTCGTTTTCCTTCCTTTGTTTTTGTTTCGGGACTTCTTCATATTTTCACGATGTTTCAAAGGAAACGCACATGCTCTCCACCTTTCTTGGACGATTGGGATAGTGATGGGGGCGTGTTGGGTGTTCGCACAGACGGCGTGATAGGCTGTTATTCACCGTCTCCTTGTCTTGATGTTGACGTCAAGTGCTCTGACGATGAATTAGTTGGTGGTGAGGATTTTGACGTGTTCATTCCTACTCGCTAATGATCATCCATCTCACGTTACCCGAAAGGATCTTGACGCCCTTCGTCGACGATTTAGGGTTCCCGAAGGGGTAACTATGAGGGCTCCTCAAGAGCATGAGCAGGCATGTCGTCTGCCTCCTAGTAAGGTATCATTTAATTCATATTTGCATGAGGTTGGTTTGCATCTTCCCTTACATCCTAGTTTCACTAGGTTTTTGATGTGGTTGGGATTGGCGCCCTCGCAACTCAATCCGCTCCCGTGGAGGAAGTTGATCGGGTGCGTCGCGTTCTGGTGGAGTCTAGGTATTCCTGAATTTAGTTTGAGGGAGTTTTTATATAGTTATTATTTGGTTAGACATTCTGAATCCAAAGGTTGGTATTTCTTGTCTCCTCATTTTGCTACCAATTTAGTCCTTGGTTGCCCTAGTTCGTGTAAGTATTGGAAAGACAAATGATTTTTTGTCCAAGGATGTCGCGACCCCTCACCAGGTGATATCACGATTGACACAGTACCCAAGATAATGCTACTACTTAAAAAAAACCTGAGGCACTGATAAGCCTCTACGCAGAAAATACCTAATAAAACATAATACATAAGCTGTATATGACAAATATAATTGAACCGAAATAAAATTCCATCATCTAAAAGAACGAGATCAAATCCATCACAAAAAATAAATATCATAAGGTTCAATATCTATAAACATCCAAATGGAACTTGAGCAAAAGTCCAACATCCCGAAAAGTCATATACAATCCACCCATCTAAGTGTTATTATACTTATATACGGTGATAGTTATATATACAAGTTCAAAAGATCAAAACAATTGAAACTATACGCAAGTCCCAAAAAATATACAAAACCTACATCCAAAAATTAGAAGAGGAAGGGCACTCGCACTTCAAGTCTTACCTTTTCCTTTTGGATCTAAATCTGAGAAAAATAGGGGAAAAGGGGTAAGCTCAACTAGCTCAATGAATAATTCTCACAATAATCTCTTCAAATGCATTTATAAAACATGTATAACATTGAAATAACATTTATAAACACAAATGCATTAATTGAAGTATAACATATATGATTCAAACTAATCATGTGGTTTATGCATCATTTTCATAAAAAGTATGCAAATGCCTCTATGAGGTCACAATAGGATAATATTGCTTACATGCACTTCCCCCATTTGCACTATAGGGTATAGGTTAGCATATTACCCAAACATGTTCTCCTACCCTTACATTCCTTGGTAGACCGGAAAGTCCCCACCATGGAGTATGAATCCAAGTACTCTGGTGGCGTTATTCCTCGATGAACAAGCAAATTGGAAAACCACCACGCTCCAAGTATTCAATCCAAAATACCCAGACAATACGATGTATGAAAGTTCATTCGCATGATCATAAATACAATGCATATATACAATAGGATGCATACATTCAACAATTTCATTTCATTTCATATAAGTATAATGCCACAAATAGAGAAATAAGGTGAGGAATATTCACAACCAACCACAAGCCAATTACCCAAGCCAAAAGCCCTCAAATTGGCCAATGAAAACACAATGACCAGAAATGAATCAGATTCACATATGATCAATTCGAAGTTCAATTATGCCCAATTGCATAATTCTCATAAAATCCCAAAATCTCTACAATTCAACACTCAACTCCAAATTACCAATGTCCACCCCATAGGCATCCATCATACCAAATTACATGATCATACAAAGTCGAGGCCTAGGCCAACATAAATCACTTGCATTCCATCCCATGCTCAATTTACCAATTCCAAAACAATTGCATCAAAATCCCCCAATTTAGGGGAAATCTCTACAATAGGCCAACATGACCACATTAAACTAATCAACAATCCATAACATGAGAATTCTTCAATTGACACTACCAATGTTTCAAGCATGCTAATTTATGCAACATAGGTCACATGCATTCCAAATGCAAAGTTATAGGTCACATTTTTAGAGTTAGGGTCAAATACATGGCTTCACATGTAAACACCCTTAATAATGGAATTAGAAACATTAATTACACTCCTAATTCAATGCACTGTTCGGATGTAACAAAGTGCCAAACGAAATATCCAATAACTAAATTAACCGTTCAGATTTAAGAACATCAAGAGAAAAATCTTCAATCCAAAATTGAGCTAAATCCAACAGTAGATCAAAGAGATGTGATTTTTTGATTAAGACAACTCTAATTAGATGGTTTCTCTTCTCCTGCTACAAATATTTGAACTCAGATGATTATATCTAACAAAATACTCTTCCAGTCAACATCTTAACCATTCATAATGCAAAAAGATCAGTTGTGAACCACATTAGATCCATTCAACGGTAGATCTAGGAGACCCAACAGTTTGATCTAAACTGCATGAGAAATCCAAATTTTCCGACCAGTTGTATTTGAAAGGTTATAACTCTTAACATCAAACTCCGATCACGATCTCCACCGACGATAATGAAGAGATATCAAAGATTAACAATCTGACTAATTTTAAGCTTAATCCAACCATGGATCAAAGAGATCTATCCTTTGATGCTAAATGCTGCAAGGAAGCTTTCTTCTCTCCTTCCTCTCCTTTTCTATCTTTCCTTTCTCTCAACCTTACTCTCTCAAAAACGCCCCCAAGGAAGAAAAAAGGAAGAAAAAGGGAGATTGAGGCACATGTTACACTCACCTGCACCCATTTTGCCAACTGTTAATCATGCTCCAGCACCATGCCAAGTTTTTGCTCAACTCATTATTCCTTAACCACGTGTCATTCCACTAATCTCATGATTCCATGCAATCTAACACCCAATCAATCTAATACAACTAAGTTTCAATTTCTCTCATATATTCAATTAAACCAAATCACATATTTTCGTGGACCAATGGCTCATGTGAAATAATACTCATATATTTGTATTGCCTGTATATAATCATTAATACATGACTTCATATTGATATGGCCCATATCAAATTTATAATACATGTATTTGTATCAATATGACCCATATACAATTTATAATGCACACATTTATATTAATATGGTCCATATGCAATTAATAGCACATACATTAATAGTAATATGTCACTATTAATATATTACTTTTAGTGATGTGTATTATTATCACTATCAATGTCATTAGCACATAAATGACAATATTAATAATGATAATTCTCTAAATTAACATGCATTTGACACATCATCATCTAAGTAATAAATAAAAATCATACATTATATATATATGGTCAAAATACAAGTACAACACACATCAAATATCTACACACAACATCTAGAGTTGGGCAATCTACGTCACTATGACGTCATTTGTGAATTTGGGTCGTTACAAAGGAAATTGGAAACCTATTGGATGGTCGATCATTGGGTAAGTACCTAGGATGTATAAAGCTATTGGTATGACTCAATTTCCATGGCTAGTTCCTTTGGAATTTTTTTTGTTATTCTCCTTCCTTGATGTTCGCGTTTTTAAATGTTTGTTTGCAGAGAATACGAGTTACCAGAGCGTGACTGCAGAGGTGCGCAGCCGCATATGGTCGGTGTATAAGGTCGACTCTTAAGAGAGGCATCATCTAGTTTTGACATCCGAGGAGAAGCTCAGATCTGTGGGGCTTATCACAGGCAGTAAGTGGATTTTGTTTGCTTTCTTGTTCTTAACGTTGCGATTATTTATGTTTTGGTCTCACATTTTCTTTGCCTATCCTCTTTCACAAAGGGCTCATTGAAAATAATGTGGGTGAAAGCTCGAGCCCAGAATAAGGTTTTCAAAGCTGCGTCATCATCTGGTTTCCTATTTACTAGCAAAGGGAAAGAAGGTGCATCTCTTTCTCCCCCCGATTCGTTAATCGAGCGCGATGAGGGGTTAGTTAAAATCAACATCGATCTTTCGACTGATCGGGCGATAAGATGGGCTTGAGTGGATGAGCTTTTTGATAGGAAAATTTGACGGTTGTCGAAGGTTGCTGTGTTTTATGAAGTTCGTTTTGTGTGGGTTTCTTCTTCCATTACTTCTTATTTGCTAATACTCATTTCCTTTAGACTACCTTTGCTTGCCATGTTTTGCGAGATAAGTTTTTCGTGCTGAGTTCTAACTTTTTTAGTGAGACCGAGAAACTTTTGCACTCAGAACTTGCTCGCCATTCTGCACAGATAAATGCGGTCGAGCAGGAGACTCATGAGTGTAGTTTCGTTTCAGAGGGTTGTACGACGTCGTTGTCCTCTATTTGAGAATAGATGAAAAGGCTTTTGTTGTCCCAGGCCGACACTTTGGAGGTTGTTCGTCGTCGGGAGCATGACGTTGGCTATTTTGAGGGGGCTCATAACTTGACTGATGAAATCTAGGATTTTCACCCCGAGTGGGACTTGTCATTTCTCCGTCCTCAGTTTGATGTATGTAGGTGGTCTTCGTGAGACGATGAAGGAGTCGAGGATACCGAGTTCGATGGTGGCGATTAGGGTGATCTTGGGTCATGTCCCTTGTTTATTCTTTATTTTGTGAGGATTTGTTGAACGTTTTCCATCGCGGTTTTGTTGTTTTCTGACTTAGCTTTGTAATGTACATGTAACAATGTTTTGAGTTGCTTTTATAATGTAAATCTCTCATTTACTTGCTTATTCGTGATGGTTCTTTTGCTTCTCTTTATCTGAGCAGTTGTCTCGTGTTGCATTTTGTTGTTTGATGCGTGTGTAGTTGATGTTAAGCATACGACTTACGCAATTTGATATGTGTATAACTCACGTCGGACTTGTGGCCTTCGCTGTTTTGATAAGTGTTCAACTCAAGTTTGGTTTGTGGCCTTCCCTATTTGATACGTGTATAACTCTTGTTTGGCCTGTGGCCTTTGCAATTTTATACGTTATAGCTCACGTTGGACCTGTGGCTTTCGTTGTTTGATACGTGTATAGCTCACAATGGGCCTATGGCCTTTGTTGTTTGGTACGTGTATAGCTCACAATTGGTATGTGGCCTTCGTTATTTGATACGTGTATAACTCATCTTGGGCCTGTGGCCTTTGCTGTTTTGATATGTGCTCAGCTCACATTTGTTTCATTAGCGACTCGTCGGTTGTTTTTTTCATAATGCAGAAAAGATTTTATTCGAATCATGATCTACTGAAAATGCATTTTCAAGTGCTTTGTGTTGAACCAATTATCCTCATGTCCCTTACAAGAATATGTCCCTAATATGAAAGATATTTTGATGATTACAAACTACATTTTGTTTATGATATTACTGCGTACGTGGCGTATCTAATCTTACTTGAAGGTTTCAAAAGAATCAATGATAATGGCGAACATATTAATGATCTACTTGAAAACCATGATCATTTGAAGATGTTCTGTAGTATGATTAGATTATGATAGGTTGTAGAACCTTCTATGCCATTTGATTCAGCAATATGCATGACTGCATGTTTTAATCGAATTGATTTTCAATTGTTTGCATGTTTGATTTAATCTAAAAATATCATGTTTTATTGAGCTTTAATTGAGAAATCAAAAATCGTTTTTATAGAATCTTTTCACGATGCTAATGTTTTAGCAACGCCCTCCTGGACTTGATGAGTCAGGACGCTGATAAAATATTAGGACGCTCAAGGTTGAATTAAATTGATTCAAAAAAAGGCGTACTTGTAAGTAGCGGCCTCCCTTTTGTCAACCTTTGAAACTGTCAGGATGCTGACTTAGTTTTAGCTCGTTGTAAGTTCTCTTGGTTTTTAATTAATTTCTATCTTTAAGGACACTGGTAGTTATAATTTGAACTAATTATAAGGACGCTACTTGTATAGGAGCGTCCTCATCCTTAAAATCAGCTCGCTGTAAGTTCTCTTGGTTTTTAATTAATTTCTATCTTTAAGGACGCTGATAGTTATAAGTTGAACTAATTATAAGGACGTTATTTTTATTGGAACGTCCTCATCCTTAGAATCAACTTAATAACTTTAAGGACGCTTACTGTCATTCAACGCGCTTAATATTATTTTAGAATTGTTTT
Organism: Paratinospora sagittata; assembly: GCA_035771175.1. NCBI lineage: Eukaryota > Viridiplantae > Streptophyta > Magnoliopsida > Ranunculales > Menispermaceae > Paratinospora > Paratinospora sagittata. Next base: position 16,700,970 of record CM069610.1, on the reverse strand, counting down.
AAATTTTAAGGATGCTCACTTATGAGTAGCGCCCTCGTGCATATAAATGTTTTAAAACAAAACAGGACACTAACTGTCGAGTTGCACCCTCATGATTTAAGTCGTTTTATCGTAAAACAAGTCAGGACGCTTACAATTTAGTAACGCCCTCACTTCACTATTCAGCAAGATGTTTATGCTTCATGAGCGCCCTCAAGGAACAAACCGACAAAGTGGATATTAAGCGTCAGGACGCTAATTCAACAATGTTACTGTTCTGACACTGACACTATTTCTGTTAACTTTTTTAGAACCGTACGAAAACTTTTCAAAATCGTACAAAAAGTTTTTAGAACTTTTTGAACATTCTAATACTTTGTCAGAACATTCCTTTTTCGTGAATGATCATATGATTCAAGTGTTATCATCGTAATATGCACAGAGCTGAATCGATCCATTTTGGGAAAGAATGTAGACGTTGTATTTGAAATAACCTAGAGCGTCAAAATTCACCAAGTCCATTGCGCCTCTGTTATTTCTATATATATGCGTTGCCTTAGAGCAGAAAACCCACAAATCAATACGAAAACTGATATTCATTCAGAAACGCATTAACAATTTTCACTTGTGCGAGAAACTTTTGAAAGTTAGTCGTCTTCTCTTTGTGCTTGAACTTACGATCATTTTGAAAGAAAAAACATCATGTTTTCTGGATTGATTGATCTTCATCTTCATCATTTTCAAAATCTATTGAAGAAGACAAAAGCTCTTTGAACCTATTTTCAGCTAAACTTCATCATATATATTTTGCTGAATCCGTGGCAACAGAAGGTTCAATTCCAAGCTTTGTAAGTATCACTTTGATTTTGAGTAAAGGGAATCATATCTCATCTTGTATTCAATTTGCAGTGACTGGTTAGTCACTGGGCAAGAACAAGTGTTGCTCAAAGTTGTAACGGTCTTCACACACTCGTCAGTTGAGAAACGATCTTCTCACACCCGAAAGTTGAGAAACAGTCTTCTCACACCCGTAAGTTGAGAAATGGTAGTTCTCACACCCGTAAGTTGAGAAAGTGTATTAGTTTGATCTTCACCCGTAAGAAGATCCATAGTAGAGTTTGAACAAATTCTAACTGAGGAGGTTAGGTAGTTGATGTAGGCGAGACCGAACCACTATAAATCCTGATTGCATTGTCTCGTTTACATTTATTGTATCTATTTGCTATACTTTGTTTAATCTGCTTTCATTAATCCGCACATTATTAAGAAAGGTTAAAATCTGCTAAGTGTCCAATTCACCCCCCTCTTGGACATATCTTGGCCAACACTTTGCACTCCAAGGTCATGGCAGTTTTCTTCCTTCAGCGTCTTCGAGCTCGTAGGAACCTAGTCGCCCTACTCTCGTTGTGCAACAAAGACCTTCCCAATTTAGGCCAAGTGGACTTGAGCTTTTCTCATGCTGTCCGGGCAAGATTGTCTTGAGTACCCAATTACCTTCCTTGAAGCGTCTGAGTTAGACTCTTGAGTCGTAAGTTTCCGTCATCCACCGTCGGTACACTTCTGTGAGAAGTTGGGCATCGTGGTGTCTTTCCTCTAGAAAATCCAAGTGTAGCCGTGCCTCCACCTCATTTTCTTCGAGATCGTAATTGAAGACCCTGAAGGTTGGGTAGTTGATCTCAACGAGAAGCATAACTCTCATGCCGAAGGGTAAGGAGAATGGGTTTCTCAAGCCGCTGAACGGGAAGTCATACGATAAGCCCATAAGACCTGGGAAAGCTCTTTAGCCCAGGCCCCTTTTCTTTCGTCGAGTCGGGTTTTCAGACCATGCTTTAGGATTTGATTAACTGCTTCGACTTGTCCATTAGCCTAAGGGTGTGCCAAATTCTAGAAGTGGTGCCTGATGCCCAACTAATTGCAGAACTCTCAGAACTTCTTATTATCGAATTGCCTCTCATTGTCGGATATAATAACGTTGGGGATGTGTTAGTGCAAAACCGCAAGAATACGATGTCAAGTAATAATAAATCGATGAGATATCTGTCGTCCGCTGAGAGTGTATTCTAATTACTAAATACCGTTTTCACTAATTATTAACTTTATCTAAACAACCAAGATGTAAAATTGAGGTAACTTAAACAATTGAAGAAAAGTAAATATAAAAACAATTAAACAATGGATCGATATCAATAGAGAAAAGTCTAAAGGTTCAACTTCACCCAACTATCATCTATGTAGATTAACTATGCCTATTATCAATATCCTCTTCTAATTTATAAGTCAAGAATCCTAAAGTTTTTAATTCCCTTTCTCGAGTGCCGAACTAGAACATATCACCAAGGCTTGATTTCAATCTCTTGATAAAAACCACAACCCTAGCAACTCATTAGGTTTTGTGATTCTTCCTACAACTTCAAAAGATATCATAAATCTCTCGATTTTATGATGATCTTAAGTTATAATTCTCTTGTTTCAACCCAAGGAATCCCCTCTCGAGTGCCACCCCCACGTCTAATATCATTCAATCCGTGATCAAGAGATTAAAAACATTAAGCAATGAGAAATATAAATAAACTATGGAGATTCAATCAATAATAAACATAAACCAAACTTAATACATAAAATCTAGTGTAGGATCCATCTATCCTCTAGAAAACTAAATTAGTTCATAACTTGGAAGATAAACCCATGAAACATTGTTATAAACTTGAATAAGAACATGAAATAACAAACTAGAAACTCCTTGGTTGATGAAGATCTCTCCCTTGTCTACAACTTCAATCTCCTCTTCTTCCTTTTGCCCTAGCCGTCTTTCTTCTCTCTATCATGCCTCCTAAAACCCTCTCATCTTGTTATATTGGTAATAAGGAGTCCATAGAAACAAACCACGTCCAATTCGGAGTTGTATTTAGGAAGTTATGACCCAAACACCAAAATTGGAAACTTTTCAATTTTGTATCGCAACCGGCGCCGTGGTGCCCAGTCACAGCCATTGACCTAAGCGGTTAGCACGTCCCTGAGTATATTTGATGAAGTATATTTTTTTGATCACAAACAAAATCTCTTTTGGTACTAACAAGCCTTAATCAAAAACCTATCTCAGCACCTCAGGATAGCAAAAAGCCAAAGAATGATTCGATCAAAGAACTCAAGGTCATATCAGGCGTCCAAGATTGTTTCAATCAAAGGACCTCAAAGATCATATCATGATTTCAAGATCACACCACATGAACGATTCGATCAAGCTTCAAAACTACATCATTCGATCAACGTTCACGAAATTCAACTCAAGCTCGAAGTTCATCGAAGATCTCATAATGAAGAGTTGGATTTAAAGATTATGAGAAATATGAGAAATACACAGTATTTAAGGTATATCTGTCTCTAATCGATATTGCTCAAACGCTTTTCAAAACTATGCACAAATCACTTGCATATTTGCATGTTTTGATCATACACTTTACGGTATTTCAAATGATTTATTTTTCTATGTTTAATTTAAAATTTATTGAGTTTTTATTTGCATTTATCGTATTTTTAATTGCGAGTCAAAACTACGTATCAAGAGTCTTTAAGGATGCTAATGATTTAGCAGCACTCTCCTGAACTTGATAAGTCAGGACGCTAATAATTCATTAAGATGTTGATAACATTCAAGGTTGAATTGAACTGATTCATCAGGACGCTTACTTGTAAGTAGCTGCCCCCCTTTAGTCAACATCTGAAGTTGTCAAGACGCTGACTCAGCATCAGCTTGCTGAAAGATTTCTAAGTTCTTCAAAGTATTTATCTTTAAGGATGCTGATAGTTATAATTTGGATAAACTATTAGGACGCTACCTGGATAAGAACGCCCTTATCTTTGGAAACCAACTTAATAACTTTTAGGACGCTGATTGTCCTTCAGCGCATTTGGTTTTGTTTTCAAATATTTTGAAATGACAAGACGCTTACATAGTTGTAGCGCCCTTGTGTTTTATGTTTTAAATGGTAGGACGATTACTCGAAAAAGTAGCGCCTTCATGTACTTAATTGTTTTAAAACAAAATAGAACGCTATCTGTGCATTAATGCCCTCAGGGTTAAGTCACTTATGTGGCAAAGAAAGTCAGGATGCTTACGAGTTAGTAGCACCCTCACTTCATTGTACAACAGGACGTTTTTACGTAATGAGCGCCCTCAAGGAACAAAACGACAAAGTTGATATTATGCGTCAGGTCGCTGATTACGGAATCAAGACGCTAATTCAACATCCATCACTTTTCTAACAAGTACACTATATCAGTCTACTTTTTCAGAACAAATCTTTGCACATAATCCTTTTCAGATTTATCAGAGATACATGAATCAAGTTTTTCTAAAACTTTCCTTATTCATGTAATCTGAAAAGAATTAGAATGTTAATGAAAATGGCAACGTAAAAATTGCAGTTGCCATTTTCATATAACATTCTAGCCTTTGTGTGTAAACGTTCACATTGTATTTGAATTTCAAATGTCTAACGGCTATTATCTACTAGGTTTATAAATTCCAACACTTTGAATCAAACAACTTGCCGATAATTTTTATTGTGCCAAAAACTTTTTGAACGTTAGTCGTTGTTCAATCTTTCAAAAGTTTTCAAATGTTCTAAGTTTTCAAAGTATTCTTCACTGATACTTTACTTAGTCAAAAGATTTTCATATTGAGCTTCAATTATATTCTATCTTTGAAAATCTATTTTGAACTGGTTTCTAGTCAAATTCTCAGCCTGAATTTATACTTAACATCAATCATGATGTTGAAGGAATTTGAGAAATAGTTCATGAGAGATACAACTGTACTTGATTATTTTGGCCCAGATCTGTCCAAGAGGGGGGTGAATTGGACACTTAAACGATTTAGAAAATAATAACAATGGCAAAGATACAGTGCAGAAAATAAACAAATATGCACAGTCAATTTATAGTGATTCGGCTACTTGCCTACATCCACTACCTAACTTCCTCAGTTAGGATTTTAACCTTGTCACTAAGGGATTCTCTTACGGGTGAGAATCAAACTGTTACACCTTTTCTGAACTTGCGGATGTAAAAACAACCGTTACACTGCCCAGCTTACAGGCGTGAGACGTTGCTATCTCAACTTACGAGTGTGAAAACTATCGTTTCTCAACTTACGGGTGTGAGAAGACCTGACTTTGTTGAATATAAAATATCAACTCAATAGTTTATCTAACTATTGTTACAACCTTGATACAATTTAAATATGAAATTGAATACAATTGTATCCTATGAACTATCTCTCAAATTACTCTTTCAGTAAGAATGATATAAGTTAAAACAGTGTTGAATGATTTGAGTGAAAACAGTTCAAAGCTTCAAATAGATTTTCAGATAAAGATAGAATGTTAGCTCAGTATGAAAACCTTTTGAGTACGTAAAGTCTCAAAGAAAAACTACTGTGAAAACAGATCGACTTAAACATTTTTTTGACCAGATAAAAATTCGACTAACTTTCAAAAAGTGTTTAAGCTCAGAGAATTTTCGGTGCTTAACAAATTGTTAAGTGTCTGTATTTATAGACTTGTAGAGATGAAGCTGTTGTTCATTTGAATTTGAATTTCAAATACGAACGTTTACTCACAACAGCTAGAATATATCACGATAGTGGCAACTGCATAATTCATGAATATTATGTTTTTCTCCAAATACACGAATAAGGAAAGTTGTAGAAGATGTGGTTCGTGAATCAAAAAATATCTCTTACAAATACAGAAAATTGATTTTGTATGAAAAGTTGTTCAGAAAAGGTGGCGAAAAATACGTACATGTCAGAACAGTAAAAATATATTTTTTGTCGTTTTGTTCCTTTGAGGGCGCTCATAGAATATCAGCGTCCTACTGAACAATGAAGTAAGGGCACTGTTAAGTAATAAGTGTCATGACTTGCTTTGATAATTAAACGACTTAAAGCATGAGGCCGCTACTTCGCAGTAAGCGTCCTGCTTGGTTTTAAAACACAAAACATATGAGGGCACTACTCAAGAGCAAGCGTCCTGAACAATTAAAACAATTTTAAGCGCGCTGAAGGACGATAAACGTCCTGAAAGTTATTTAAGTTGATTCTAAAGATGAAGGCGCTCCTACACAAGTAGCATCCTGATTATTCAGTCAACTTATAACTTATTAACATCCTTAAAGATAGAAATCACTTAAAGATAAAAGAAAATCTTTCAGCGAGCTGAAGCTAAATCATCGTTTTGACACTCTTAAAAGTTGATAAGAGAAATGTCACTACTAACAAGTAAGCGTCCTTATTAATTAAATCAACTCAACCTTGAGCGTCTTAACATTTTATCAGCGTCCTGACTCATCAAGTTCAGGAGAACGTTGCAAACATTTGCGTCCTGAAAGACTTTATAAAAACTATTTTTGATTTCTCGATTAAAACACGATAAAACATAAAGTAACCGGATTAAATCAAACATGCAACCAATCAATTAAAACATGCAGATGATAAAAATCTTGCTGAGAGTAAGTTGATTGATAAACAGTACAATCTAAGTACTGACAGACTTGGAACTTCATTTTTCTGTTCAATAGGCTTGTGATCTCAGTTCCTTGATCTTGTTTCTGGATAAATCTGAAACACTTGACAAGATCATTAGATAGACCAACTGGAGATATTTGGAATCATCAAAACCTTCATATCATGGGGTTCATTGAGATAACATATTTCATATCTTAAGTATTGTATTGAGTTATATCAGTAGTTGTGTTAACTACTGAATAAAGAACCAAAAGTTTTCACGCTATATACTTTATCTATTTTGAAAACTATATGAGTCTATGTTTTACATTGGTCTTGCATTTTCAACTTCAGTGTGTTAATGGTATCATAATGTTTTCGAAGAAGCACTTAATTGATTTACATATCATTCACGCTTTTCAAAACTACACTTGAGCAATACCGAACATTGAAAGGTAAAGGACTGTAAGTGTATGTCTCTTAGCATTACACATTAAAATTTATACATCGTTGTAATGCTATGCACATGAGCTTAATTATAAAGTGTTCTACTCAGTTAGAACCAACATTATTATTTTGTGTTGTAATGCTGGTGTGTTTCTGAATTAAAACAACCAAGTCAAGTGAATGTAGTTCACTTGATGATTTCAGGGTGAAATCATGTTAAGGGTCATCCTTACCCCGTAAAAGGATAGGTTCGTCCTTAACCTGTAAAATGATAGGTTATCTTTGAACCTGTAAAAGAGAAACGGTTCTTCCTTATCCCGTAAAAGGAAACCGATTCTTCTTTATCCTGTAAAAGGAAAACTGATCTTCCTTATCCTGTAAAAGGAAAACGGTTCTTCCTTATCCTGTAAAAAGAACATGGGTTTTTCCTCATCCCGGAAAAAAGAAATGCGGTTCATCCTTAGCCCACAAAAGGATAGGTTTGCCTTGAACCTGTAAAAGGGCATGTATAATGGTTTAGTTCTCACCCGTAAGAGAATCAGTTAGTGGATTGAGAAAATCATAATCGGGAGATTAGGTAATGGACGTATGCGTGGCTGAACCACTATAAACTCTAGTGTGTTTTAAGTTATGCATTTTACTTTACGGTTAATATGTGCATTTAGTTCCAATGTACCAACCTATATCACTAAGTCATTGGAAAAGTTTTAATTTGACCATCATACCCAATTCACCCCCCTCTTGGGTGCACCAACAATTGCCCCTTCATTCTTCGGTTCTTCATCTGAGTGTTGCGGCGCCAATCCTGGATGCCCCAACGCCTAGTCTCTATTTTCCAGCACACCTTCTTTCTTTTTTTGTGGACTTAGCAGGATTTTGCACCTCTTCTCTTCACTTTTCTTGTGTGGACTTAGCCAAATTCTGAGTTCCTTGGCGTGCGTTCTTCATGTATCCTCATTGCATTTTTATGTAACATGTTTCCATCATCCAAGTTGACTTTAACCACATCTAAACACTTACAAAAAAAATCAAAACCAATGATTAAAACACTCATAAGATCAAATCTATCAACTTATAAAATTAAATACCGAAATAAGCATCAAATACTAAAATTTAACCATTCTAACAACTAAGTCAAAATTAACATAAACTAGCCGAATAGATGAATAAACTAACCTAAAACTCATCTAAAGCATACTAAAAACACATCTAAATAACCACTTATCAGGATGCCGAAATCGGCATAATAAATTCTTTAATATAAATGTCGTTGTCTTTTGTTCAGTGATGTGGACCAAAGGCTTGGCCTCGGCCCACTTAGTGAAATAATCAAGAACCACTTTTGCAAACTTCACTTGACCTTTTCATGTGGGTAGTGGACCTATGAGGTGTTGACCAAGATTATAGTCCAAGAGGGAGGGGGGTGAATTGGACTTAGCAAATTTTCTTGAAACCTTAGGATAGTTACATATTTAGACATGTTTTAGGAGTGTTTTATAATTTTTTTAGGATGACTTATGCGTTAGTTTAGTGTGTTTATGTTATTTTTGAGTCATTTGTTAGTTTAGGAATAAATTAGTTTTTATGCATTAGTTCGGTTTGTTAATTTATATGTTTGATCAATTTATGTTTTGAGTGTGTTAATTACTTGTTTTGCATTGTTTTGTAGGTATTTAGATGTGTCGAAGTGAGAATGAATGATGAACACAACATATGAGAAGCCTAAATGATGTTTCATGAAGAACCCAAGTCAAAAAGTGGAAGAAAATTGGTTAAGTCCACAAGAAGGAAGTCAAGCGGAGCAAAAAAATGGCTAAGTCCACAGACTGAGCACAACCCAGTCTCTGGCTCAGTGCCGGGTGCCAGTGCTGATGCTGATGCTGATGCTGGTGCTGGCTTAGGTATATGATGAGGGTCATCTCTATTTGGAGCTGGAACCGGATGGCGCTGGCGTCTCCGAGGTGGTGCACCTCCAACTCTGTGTACATCCTCCACCAGATTTTCGTCCACTGAAGGAGTGTATTCCTTACTTAAGGAGCACGTTCTTCAATGTGTCCGTTGGGCATAGGAACAGGTTTTTTCAACCAGAACTACTGACTTTTAAAAACTTTCCCATTTTTTCCTTGGCAACAGGAGCGTGTTCCTTCTCCCTGATCAGAAAAGTTTGAGTCTCGTTAAATTCCACAATAGCGTGTTCTTCTTACAATGAGCGCGTTCCTTAAACCCTAATAAAAAACTTTAAGTTTTGAGAAAAATGTACAGGAGCGAGTTCCTTCAACCAGGAACGCGTTCCTTCACTTGGAAGTGATAGATACTCGATTTTTTATCAAATTAGGTTTAGGACACTGTCAAAAACATAGTTTAACTTCTTAAAAACATTTGGACACAATTGAGATATAATAATCAAAGTTAAACATGAATAATTTGATTGATTAAACCAACGATTAAAATGGTGGTAACATTTTACGTACAACGGTAAAACCATGCAAAGTTGGTGAAAGTACTGCATGTTGATCACAGATAAAATATATGCATGATGAGCAAGTCAAATCATGTGGTGGCATAATTATCAAACTAGTATGAATGCATGAGAATTATAAACTACATGCATGAATTTTAAAAAGATCCAGATCATGTGTGGTTGGAACATGTAAATATTAATTCTACAACACTAAGATTCTAAAGAAATACAACCATGAAGCTCTTGAGTCTTCGAGTGGTGTTGTTCCTTCCACACACTTTGACAATGCTGTTGAGTCCAATTAATATATCTAGTTAGCACTGAAATAACTACGCCAAAGAGATTAGATAACACATGTATGTTGTTTGCAATCATCAAAACAAAACTGGGGGAAAGTAGTTACATCAACAATCTCCCCTTTTCTGATGATTTCAAACAAATTGACTATTGGCCTGATTGAAGTATGAAGCATGATATCTCAAGAGAATGAATGAGTTAAGTGAATAATATTATCATGCAACTTTTAAGAATATACCACTTAATAACAAATTTAACATTCAATACCATGTTAAATAATCAATCAGATATCTGATGCAATAAATTTAAATTCGCAAGTGTACAAATAGTCAAGTTATAATAAATCTGAAGTGAGTCGGGTTATCGTATCCACAAGGATTGTTTACCTCACCAATTACCATTTTCACTAATTCCTAACTTTATCTAGTAACCAAACTATAGAGATTTAAATGAATTAAAAATCAAATGTAACTAATTTAAACTAAACGAATTATGAGAAAAATCAATATATGCGAAAACCTAGAGAATCGATTTCACCTAACTATCAACTATGTTCTTTTCCAAATATTTATCATCAATGTATTCACTTAGTTTATAAGCTGGGAATCCTAATGTTTCTAACACCCTCTCTCGAGTGTCGCGTTAGAGCATATTCATAGGAGCTAATGTCGACCTCTGGATAAAGATCTAATTCCTACAAACTCATTAAGATCTATGATTTCCATTAATGACTGCAAAGGGTCTTGATCTCCTTTCGGTCTCACGATAACCTAGGCTATATTTCCCTTGTTCCGATCCAAAGTACCCTCTCTCGAGTGCCGCACCCTAGAACTAAGTCCATCCAATCCGTGATCAAGAGATGGAAAGCACTAAGAATGGAGAAATATAAATAAACTATCATAAATCCATTAACAATAAGTAAAGCCTTACACTAGAACATAAAATCAAAGTTAGGATCCATCTATCCTCTAGAACAAAAGATTAGTTCATAACGTTAATGAAAATAACACAAGACATGGAGAAAAACTCAATAATGAACATTAATATCCAACTACAAATCATGAAACTTCAATCTTCTTCATTGTTTCTAAGTTCGAATCTTTGCATCCTAGCCTCTTGTTCTCTTCTCTTGTGTGTTCTCCTCGAAAAACCCTAAAGTTTGATATAATATAGGCCCTTTTCGTCCAAAATCCCAATTAGAAAGTCCTCAAAAATCATCCAATAAGTTGCCAAATCGCAACTTGCAGAAACCTTAGCACCGCGAGCGGCGCCGTGGCGCTCTGATAAGGTTGTTCCAGCGCCGCGGTGCCCAGAACGTCTTCTTTTGCGCCTGATTCGTGGACTTAGTCAATTTTGTGTTCTTTTCTGCTTGGGCTCTTCATGCTTCTCCTTTGTCACTTCTTGTACATATTCTTCTCAACCAAATCCACGACTAATGCATCCAAACACCTACAAAACAAAGCAAAGTTAATAATTCACTAAAGCATAAATTAAATCAAATTTATTAACTAATCAACTAAAATAATGCATAAAAACCAAATTAATCCTAAACTAACAAATATATTAAAACTAACATAAACCTATCAAACTAAAGCATAAAATGTCCTAGAACACACCTAAAACATGCTCTATAACCTATCTAAATATGCACTTATCAAATCCCCCAAACTTAGGACTTTGATCGTCCCGAGCAAAGGGAAACCAAAACTAAAAGTCATGATTATCATAACCATTCTAAAGTCACAAACTCGTACAATTAAAGACTTAACTCAACTTTATAACCTCATACGTGGCCTCCAAGATCACACCAAAGGAATATTCACTTCTAGGAAGAATTTCAAGAGTATAAAATTGTCTAGAATTTCAACCCAACTCTCACCAAGTTTTTGCCTTTGATTCTTTCACACATGAGTGCATAGCTAATCTCATGAGATCAATCATGCAAATCATGAACAAGTGCAAGCAAGTGTTAAGTGTAGGATCTCAAACTATATAATTTAGGTTGGAACTCCATAGGCAAGTCTTTGACACCACTCTCCACTAATATAGATCACACACCATTCAAAATCAGTAGGTCTTTCATAGATTTTAATGTAAGGCTTAGGTTCAAAGGTAGGAAGAATAGAAACATTATAGCTCAAAACACCCTAAACACTTTGATCAATTACTAACATCCGCTACATTGCATTTGAAACCAAAACCTTTTTTCAACACATATATCTCTCAAATATTCTCATTCTTTTGTTTGCTTTTTTTTTTTTTCATCATTCACTTTTCTTTTATAGAATGCTACACTCCCAAACTTGCTTCTTTTCACACATAGATGTAGCACCATTTTCTTCTCTTTTTCATCTTCTTTTCTTTTTCTTTTTCTTTTTCTTTCTTTCAATACAATTCATAAGCAAACTTAGTAAAAATTTCTTCTTTATCACCCTTTTTTCATCTTTTTCATTCCCTATTGTTCTTCCTTCCAAATAATAACACTCCAACATGACCAAAGTGTATAAGGTACATAGGTTGCAAAATAGGAAATTTAAACATGACAAGCACAAAATTCATGATGCATAGGTAACAAAGAAAGAGATATTCAGCTCAAAATGAGAACTATGGATATAATAGAGAATAGGGAGGCTATTTGGCTCAAGCTTTTCCAAACATGGCCTAAATCATTTTCTCATAGTGTGTTTTCTAGGATTTCGCCTCGAGTGGTGATCAAACTTGTTCTAGAATCCCTCGAGATCTAAGATATGACTTAGCAAGCAAAGGTCCATTTCAAACAATCTTAATCTAATGATCAAACCCATGGACAAATGGTTAAGTTTCCCCAACAATTCCTAGCAAAAGTGGATCCAGCACACAGACATAGATGTAACTCTCTACATTCTCATATAGTTTCATATCTCTAAAGTGTTCTCATGTCATTAGCCCTCCATAAGTAAGTCTAAAGCTGTAAAAGAATGTGACTATCTAGCCTAAACTAATGCATAATCAACTAACATACCATGGCCGAAAATTCAAAACTCTCCCCCTAAACTTAAAGCAAGCATTGTCCTCAATGCAAAAATTATCAAAGAAATAGTAGAAAAACAGAGGCATAGAGGAGATAAAAGTGTTTAAAAAACCCCATGAACCCAAATGGGTGAAGTTGGCGCATGATGCACGCTATTCGCCTCTCCAAAATGCTCCAAAACGACCCCCAAACTTGCTTTAGAACCTGAAAAGGGTAAAAAAAAATCTGTCAAGGTACGAATTCAAAGCCTATACTACAATGACTAAAAAGAAATAAATGAATAAATAAATAAATAAAGCATAAACCGATGGGTTGCCTCCCATCCAACGCTTGGTTTAAAGTCGTCAGCCCGACTTCTTCTACTCTCTTAAACCGAGTATGTTTTCTTATTATTTCTGACATCCTCTCGTCTTCCTCATTGTTCAGCATTGATTGCATCACCGAACTTGTGCACTTTTCCCATAAAAATGCTGAAGAATGTGCCACAAGTAGAAACACAAAATCCGATGAAGTATCACTCCCTTGTAACGAAGGAATATCATCGATGTACTCCATTGGTGGTTTCCACACATTTTGGCATTGATAACCAAGCACCTCGAAATGGCTTTGAATCTTGGTATCAACCCCCTTAACTTTCTCTGGAAGTACATGGGAAAAATGATTCTCAAAAGTTAATGCATATTCCTTGACATCCAAACATCTCTCCACACTGATACGCGCCAATTCATCATATGGGATCAAAATCTCACTTGACTGCGCATCCATTGGCACCTCTTGATCATCACACTCAAGCACGTTCACCGGTTGAGTATTCATCTCTTCTCCTCTTGAAGCCTCATAGGATTGCATCACTTCTAAAATAGTCAATTGCCTAAGTAGAGGTGGTGGTGGCGGCGGCGTCATGTCTTGATATACTGAATCAGCTCCCTTGACATCTTCTTCATCACTTAGGAAGGAATCTCCTTGATGTTGAGCGTTAAGAGATGAAATGATTTGCCCCACATAGCCCTCTATATTTTTCATTGAAGCTCCCATTCTGTCCATTTGACACTCATCCCTATTAATGCTTTCCTCCATTTTTTTTCCGTAGAATCATTAAGTAGATCTTCCAAGAACGGCTTCTTCTCCACTTGATTTTAGACATCCGCTTGAGGTTGCAGCTCATTCCATTGATTATTTAACTTAGGCTCAATCTTAGTCGACCTCGCTTCCAATAGATAATTGGTAAGTATATCTTCTAAGGATGGCTTCTTTTCCACTTGATTATGGATGCCTGGTAGAGGTTGCAAGATATTCCATTGACTGTCATAGGAGTAGTTCTCATGGTTAGAAATACTCGAATGGTATTGATAGAGTAAAGGATCACCCATCCAATTATATGTCCAATTATTACCATAATGAACTTTCTCCATACATGAACTCATTCCTGAATAGCCCATGCTTGCAATTCTCATTCTCTCTACAGTAGATTGAGATCTTGACTCAATAAGCTTGGCAACTTGCTGCTAGAGGTTAGATATTGATGCCGACCACTCTTGAATAGGATCAACTAGCCCGTAACTATATTGAAAAGTTGAGTGATTAAAATTGTACTCCATAAAAAAAATCAAAAAAATAAGAAAAAAATACAAAAAATTACTAGATTAAAATCAAAATCAATTACTAACAATATTGATGAAACTAAAGTAAAACAATCCCTGGCAACGACACCAAAAACTTGATGCAATAAATTTAAATTCGCAAGTGTAAGAATAGTCAAGTTATAATAAATTCGAAGTGAGTCGGGTTATCATATCCACAGGGATTATTTACCTCACCAATTACCATTTTCACTAATTCCTAACTTTATCTAGTAATCAAACTATATTGATTTAAATGAATTAAAAATCAAATGTAACTAATTTAAACTAAACAAATTATGAGAAAAATCAATATATGCGAAAACCTAGAGAATCGATTTCACCTAACTATCAACTATGTTCTTTCCCAAATATTTAGCATCAATGTATTCATTTAGTTTATAAGCTGGAAATTCTAATGTTTCTAACACCCTCTCTCGAGTGTCGCGTTAGAGAATATTCATTGGAGCTAATGTCGACCTCTCGATAAAGATCTAATTCCTACAAACTCACTAAGATCTATGATTTCCAGTAATGACTTGAAAGGGTCTTGATCACCTCTCGGTCTCACGATAACCTAGGCTATATTTCCCTTGTTCCGATCCAAAGTACCCTCTCTCGAGTGCCACACCCTAGAACTAAGTTCATCCAATTCGTGATCAAGAGATTGAAAGCATTAACAACGAAGAAATATAAATAAACTATCATAAATCCATTAACAATAAGTAAAGCCCTAAAATAGAACATAGAATCAAAGTTAGAATCCATCTATCCTCTAGAACAAAAGATTAGTTCATAATGTGAATGAAAATAACACAAGACATGGAGAAAAACTCAATAATAAACATTAATATCCAACTAGAAATCATGAAACTTGAATCTTCTTCCTTGTTTTCAAGTCCGAATCGTCGCAATCCTCGCCTCCTAACCACCTTGTTCTCTTCTCCCGTCTTCTCCTCGAAAAACCCTAAAGTTTGATATAATTAAGCCCCTTTTCGTCCAAAATCCTAATTAGAAAGTACTCAAAAATCGTCCAATAAGTTGCCAAAACGCAACTTGCAGAAACCCTAGGGCCGCGAGTAGCACCACGACGCTCTGACAAATCTTTCCAACATCCCAGGCAGCGCCGCAGCGCTCTGATAAGGTTGTTCCAGTGTCGCGGTGCCTAGAACATCTTCTTTTGCTCCTGATTCGTGGACTTAGCCAATTTTGTGCTCTTTTCTACTTGGGCTCTTCATGCTTCTCCTTTGTCACTTCTTATACATGTTCTTCTCATCCAAATCCATGACTAATGCATCCAAACACCTACAAAACAAAGCAAAGTAAGTTAATAATTCACTAAAGCATAAATTAAATCAAATTTATTAACTAATCAACTAAAATAATGCATAAAAACCAAATTAATCCTAAACTAACAAATATATTAAAACTAACATAAACCTATCAAACTAAAGCATAAAATGTCCTAGAACACACCTCAAACATGCTCTATAACCTATCTAAATATGCACTTATCAATACCAATACAAATATACTCAAAGATATGATCAACAAGCTCAAAATGTACATGTATATTAATATAATCAAGTCGGAAGATATACATGTGATCATTGATGTGTCCATCAAACGATAAAACAAAAATGATAGAAATACACCAAAGCCCATAAGTGTGAACAAAAAAAATACAAAACAAAACATCTCCAAAAATATGTATCCAAGTCTCCAAACACTCCTCCTAAGTGTACGAACTCTCCCCCTAAGTATGTGCACAAAATGACTTGTTAATCAGACCAATCATACCAATCTCTTCCCCTTTTGACATGGAGGTGACAATTGAGGGTCAAGAGATCTGGAGTGGATAACTAAATTACATCCCGGAGATGGTGGAGAAATGTATAATCAATTAAGCACTTGACAAGTTTATAAAGTCAAACTTGCCCAATTCTCTCCTTATATGTGAGAATTGATCTTTAGCCAAAGGCTTAGTAAAGATATAAGCTAACTGATCTCTAGTTCCAATATGGATCAATTTCACATCGCCACATTGCACATGGTCTCGAAGAAAATGATGTCAAATTTCAATGTGTTTCGTTCAAGAGTGCTTTACAAGATTTTTTGAAATTATTTATAGCACTTGTATTATCACAATAAATATCTGAACATGGAATATTAATTTGATAATCTGAAAGTTGTTGTTTAAGATAAAACACTTGAGCACAACAACTTCCAGCTGCAACGTATTCAGCCTCTGCTGTGGATAATGCCAATGAATTAATTTTCTTGCTAAACCAAGAAATGAGTGAATCGCCCATGAAGTGACAAAATCCTGAGGTACTTTTTTGATCTGTTAAACTTCCAGCATAGTCGGAATCAACAAAGCTCTTGAGATCGAAAGAAGTTTCTTTAGCGTACCAGATACCCATATCTAGTGTGCCACTAATGTATCAAACGATTCGTTTAACACACTTTAGATGAGACTCTTTAGGATCAGACTAGAATCTAGCACATAGACAAACGTCAAACATAATATCGAGTATGCTTGTCGTTACATACAACAAACTTCCTATCATTCCACTATATAGCTTAGTGTCAACTGGTTTTCCTTTTCCATCCTTATCCATTTTGATGGCTGAATTGCAAGGAGTATCAATAGTTTTCAAATTCTCGAATTTGAACTTTTTAATCATGTCTCTTGTATACTTCGATTGGTTTAAGAAAGTTTCATTTTTCATTTGCTTAATTTGCAAACCAAAGAAGTAGTTTAATTTTCCCATCATGCTCATTCCAAACTCACTTGTCATGATAGAGGATAACTCATCACACAAGGTCTTGTTTAATGCACCAAATATAATGTCATCAACAAAGATTTGCACTAGAAACATATCATTATCTTTGCATTTAATGAATAAAGTTAGATCTAGGGTTCCTTTCTTGAACTTATGATCCAAGAGGAATGTGCTAAGCCTATCATACCACGCTCTAGGAGCCTGCTTCAAACCATATAAAACTTTTCTAAGTCTATAGACATGATCAAGTTTAAAACTGTCCTCAACACCGAGAGGTTGCTTCACATAGACCTCTTCATTTATAAACCCATTTAAGAAAGCCCTTTTGACTTCCATTTGATATAACATGAATCCTTTATAACAAGCATAAACAAATAATAATCTAATTGCTTCTAATCATGCTACTAGAGCAAAAGCTTCTTCACAGTTAATTCCTTCTTCTTGATTGTAGCCTTGTACTACCAATCTTGCTTTGTTTCTGACTATGATTCCTTTCTCATCTTTCTTGTTCCTAAACACCCATTTGGTTCCAATAACACTTTGGTGTTCCAGTTTAGGTACAAGATCCCACACTTTGTTTCTGGTGAAGTGTCCCAACTCTTCTTGAATAGCAAGACTCTAGTTTTCATAAGTTAAAGCTTATTCTACCTTAGTAGGCTCAATCTGGGATACAAAGGCTACATGCCCTTGATCTCTAAGTGAAACTCTAGTTGCTACACCTAGGCCTGGATCACCTATGATCTGATCTTGAGGGTGACCTAAAAGCAACCTAGTGTTCTTGGGTGGTTCAACAATTGATTCAACTTGGGGTTCACTAGACTCGTGATCAACAGGTTTGTTTGTTATGATTTCATCATCTTGATCATCTATTCTAACTTGTTCTATTTTCTTTTCTAGAGCCATTCTAGGGTCAGATTCATCGAATTTAACATGTATTGATTCTTCTACAGTTTTTGAAGATTTATTGAATACCTTATAAGCTCTATTGTGAGATGCATACCCTAAAAAGATACCAATGTTAGACTTAGGGTCAAATTTATCAAGATTGTCTTTATCATTTAGAATATAACATTTACAACCAAAGACTTTTAAGTGATCAATTTTAGGAATTCTACCCTTCCATAGTTCATATGGAGTTTTATTTAGTTTTCTCCTAACCATCACTTTATTCATGACATAGCAGACAATATTTATAGCTTCAGCCCAAAAGTATTTTGCTACATCATATTCACATAAGATTGTGTTGCACAATTCTTGAAAGGATCTATTTTTTTTCTTTCAACAACTCCATTATGTTAAGGAGTTTTAAGGGCTGAAAGGTGATGGGTGTACCCTTGCTTGTTGCAAAAGTCTTCAAGACTTTTGTTTACAAACTCCCCACCTCGATCACTTCTTATGACAGTGATCTTATATCCCTTTTCATTTTCAACACAAGAGCAAAATTTTACAAATATATCAAATACATCACTCTTATGTGCAAGAAAGTAAACCCGTGTATAACGAGTAAAATCATCAACAAACACAAGACAATAAGCTTTTTCACCTAAGCTTTGTGTTCAAGTTGGTCCAAACAAGTCCATATGGACAAGTTCAAGAGCCCTTGTGATTGAGCTTTGGGTCTTATTCTTGAAAGAAGACTTTGTATGTTTGCCCAATTGGCATGATTCACATACTCTATATCTTTCAAGTATTTTCATTTAGGGAGGCTTCTAGCTAGGTTAAGTTTTGCTAACTTTGAAATATTTTCCAACCCTACATGAGCTAATCTCCTATGCCAAAGCCAAGCATCATTTTGTTCAATAGCACTTAAACATGAAACATTTTGATCACACAATTCATGCAAATTTGTAGTATAAACAGTTTTAGATCTATATGCAATGAATGCAACATTTTCAGTATCATGCTTAATAAGACAACGATTTGCTTCAAATGAAATGAAAAATTCCTTGTCACACACATGACTTATGCTCAAGAGATTTTGTTTCAGGCCGTTGACATAAAGAACATCAGAAATAGATAGAGAGTCGTTACCAACAATGCCAACGCCCCCAATTTTTCCTTTGTTGTTGTTGCGGAACGTTACGACACCTCCATCTTTGCAGACCATGCTCAAGAAATTTGATTTGTTACCAGTCATGTGCCTAGAGCATCCGCTATCCAAGTACCAGACATCATTCTTTGAAGTATCCTACACCACATAGAACACTTTTGATTTTAGTACCCAAGTGGCCTTGGGTCCCAAAAGGTTAACCTCATTTAAAATATCCTTTTCTACCCATGCGAAGTAGCTTTTCCTTTTTGTTCTAAGTGTGCACCTTTTATGGTATGGCCTTGCCTATTGCAATAGTTACAAGTAGGTCTCTTAGTCAATAAATAATCATATGATTTTCTCTTTGACCCTTCAGTATATCCTAACCCAACCTTGTCAAAAGCACACCTTTGTGCTCCTACCATCACATCAAACAACTTTTGACCGTTTGTAAATTTGTGTATCGCACTGGTTAGGTCATCTAAACTCGTTTGGAATGTATCTATCTCCTTTCTAAGTATTTCATAGTCGATTTGGAGAGTATCTAAGGCGTCTTGTTGTGATTCAATTTCAACTAAGTCTTTTTTTAAGCTACTTTTGAGTTTTGAATTCTTTTTTATTTGTCTAGCAAGCTTTAGTTTCAAACACTCAAAATCATTAGAATAATTAGAATCAAAACAACC
The DNA here is from genome assembly GCA_035771175.1 of Paratinospora sagittata. Classification (NCBI taxonomy): domain Eukaryota; kingdom Viridiplantae; phylum Streptophyta; class Magnoliopsida; order Ranunculales; family Menispermaceae; genus Paratinospora; species Paratinospora sagittata. Next base: position 16,681,154 of record CM069610.1, on the reverse strand, counting down.
ATCTAGAACAAGTGAGGTGGAGTCTTTTACCTACGTACTAGCCATGAGGCACAGTACAACCTTTTCATTGCCAGAATCCGAGTCGCTCTCGCTCGAACTTGTATCATCCCAAGTAGCCTTCAAGACTTTCTTTCCTTCCTTCTAAAATCAGAGTACTTCTTTCTGTTTGGACAGTCACTTCTCATGTGCCTCGGCTTGTTACAGTCATAACATGTAATTTCATTTGATTTGGTGCCGCTCTTCTTTCCCTTGAAGTACTTTGAACTAGATCCTTTTTTTCCCTTTCTTCTCAATAAACTTAGCCATTTGGTAAGCATTGCAACCTCGTCATTCGTGTTCTAATCACCGGAAGAGGAGTCACTTGAATCGTTCGCGTTCAGAGCTAAGTCCTTCTTTGCCTTGTGGTCATCCTTTGATTCATTCTTGAGTCGGCTATTTAGTTTCATTTGATGAACCATCAGAGATCCACACAACTCATCAAAGGTGTAGTTACCGAGGTTTTTGGCTTCCTCGATTGTCATGACTTTAGGGTCCCACTCTTTTGGTAATCCCCTTAGGAATTTCCTAACTGTCTTTGCTTGTGGGAACACCTCACCCAGATTCTTCATCTCATTTACGATTTTGGTGAAAAACGTCATCGCATCAAAAACGTCTTCATTCTCATTGATTATGAAGGTCTCATATGATTCCTCCTGCATTCTCAACTTTATCTCTTTTACTTGCTTTGTGCCTTCATGAATTACTTCCAATTTATCCCAAATCTTTTTGGTTGTGTCGCAGGCACTAACTCTGTTGAACTCATTGATGAAGAGAGTGCAGAAGAGCATGTTTATGGCTTTATCATTCAGTATAACAATTTAGGACAGTGTCCCAAATATCGGAGTCATGCGAACTCACTAATTCCTGTCATTTACTCAAAGGCATTATTAGATAACTTTGAGTGCAAAAACGCGCTCTGATACCACTTGTTGGCCCAGTATAACCGTCCAAGAGGGGGGGTGAACTGGACTTGGCGAATTTTCGCGTTACCTTTCGGTTGATTAAATAAATAGAATATAATATGCAGTAGGTAACAACAAAAGCAAAACAAATAAAGACAAGTGTAGGAAGTAAATATGAACATATATATTTAGTGTGGTTCGACTCCCCTCGAGTCTACATCTACTACCCAACCGCATCGGTCAAGATCTTTCAATCAACTATTGGCTAATTACTTACAGACGGATTAGAAGCTATTTACACTAAGCCTACACCAAGGCTTGGCTCAAGCCTATACAATGCTAACCTACACGAGGGCTTGGTTAGAAAGCCACAATCTAGTCTACATCAGGGCTTGGCTAGCAAGCCACAACTTGCAACTAACTTACGGGCGTGGTTACGTGCCATACAAATAAGGTATAGTCCCGGTTGACTTTACAAAGTCAACAATACATCAAGTTTACAATAATATAGAGAAGTGATCAAAATCACTCTCAACAACGAAGCTTACAATCTTGATTGAATTAACATATACTATTCCAACCACTTATGATTTTAAATGATGCAAAGTGTTGAAATAGTTTATTTACTCAAATGCACTCGATTCAAATATATGCAATGTAAAATAGTGAATCGATTATGCACAATCAATCAAGATTCTAAACAAATATAAGTTCAATGCACAAGAATCAATATACTATGATAATCAAGACTTGATGATTCTAAATGAGTATATGTGTAAGAACAAGAATCAAACAAATCAAGTATCGATTAAAACTTTGATTTATTAGGATATGATATTAGCACATGAATCTATACTGCACAATCTATGAAACCACTAAACAATGTATTTTGATATGAAGAACAAGATAGGGTTTCACAAACTCAACTCAATACAAAATTTGTTTAAAGATAACAATATAAGCACAAAAACTGATTTGCATATACCAAAATCACAAGAATCAAGTTTAAAGTAATGTATACCCCATAAAGTAATATTGAAGCACGAGATTCTTCTTGTGTGAAGTTGTTCGCTCAAAAACACGATCAAGACTCAAAGATTGATGTTGAAACCACTAAAATCGTCTTTAACCCTTGCACAAGAGAAACTCCAAAGTTTCTCAAGGTTTAGAAAAGATGTGGGGAAATTTTCGAAATTTTGGATGAAATGATCAAATGTGTTGAACTTTTGCTTGAATGATGTTTGAAATAGGCTTCAGAACTTGTTTCTGGAAGAGTATAAATACTGGAGAAAAATCGCACAAGTTCTCTCAAGTTTTGCAAAAGTCGCTCTTCAAATGAGCTAATGTGGTATTTATAGACAAACACCACACGAAGGTACACGAAGGCCTTCCTCAAAGCAGGAGCGCGCTTCTGGTTTGAAATCTGAAAAGTTCCAGATTTCCCTCCATTAAAGGAGTGCATTCCTTACCTAAGGAGCACATTCCTCAATGTGTCCGTTGGGCATATGAACGGGTTCCTTCAACCAGAACCACTGACTCTTCAAAACTTTCCCATTTTGCCCTTGGCAACAGGAGCGCGTCCCTTCTCCCTGATCAGAAAATTCTGAGTCTCGGGAAATGCCATAGGAGCGCGTTCCTTAAACCCTGAAAAAAAAATTGAGTTTTCGGGAAAATGTATAGGAGTGAGTTCCTTCAACTAGGAACGTGTTCCTTCACTATGAAGTGATAGAAACTCGATTTTTGATCAAATTAGGCTTAGGACACTGTCAAAAACATAGTTTAACATCTTAAAAATATTTTGACACAATTGAGATATAATAATCAAAGTCAAACATGAATAATTTGATCGATTAAACCAACGATTAAAATAGTGGTAACATTTTATGTACAACTGTAAAACCATACAAAGTTGGTGAAAGTACTGCATGTTGATTACAGATAAATATATGCATGTTGAGCAATTCAAATCATGTGATGACACAATTATTAGACTAATATGAATGCATTAGAATTATTAACTATATGCATGAATTTTAAAAAGATGCAGATCATGTGTGGTTGGAACATGTAAATGTTAATTCTACAGCACTAAGATTCTAAAGAAATACAATCATGAAGCTCTTGAATCTTCGAGTGGTGTTATTCCTTCCACACGCTTTGACAATGCAGGTTAGTCCAATTGATATATCCAGTTAAGTAGTTAGCACTGAAATAACTACGTCAAAGAGATTAGATAACACAGGTATGTTGTTTGCAATTATCAAAACAAACCTGGGTGAGAGTAGTTACATCAACACATTCCCCGAAGAACAAGTAAGTAGAAAGAGAAACAATGCTAAGGTATTTAATCCAAAATACCCAAGGTAATACCAATGCATAAATTCCATGCTCATGTTCTTAAAACACAATGCACAATATATAATAAGATGCATGCCATTCAACAATGCAATTTCATATAAATACAATGTTATAAATGAAGAAATAAGGCGAGAAATACTCTCAAATAGTCCAAAAGCCAATTAAACAAGACAATTATATCACAATTGGCCAATCAACTCACATAAACCTGAAATGGATCATATACATACACCAAATGATCAAATTCAAGTCAATTATGCCTAAATACGTAATTACTAACTCAAAACATATATAATCCACAACAATTTGGATTAGAAACACCTAACAGAATTCAATTGACCATTTCCAATCCAATTGCCTCAAAAGCCCCAAATTGGATAAATCTCTACATGGTCAATTTGAACTAAACACCATGCTACACCATGGAATTCATCAAATTGGCTCCATACATTAATGAGGTATGCCATAAACATCAACATAGATCACATGCACATCATTTGTACACCTAAAACATAACAAATTCCATTAAAGTCTACATACATGCTAAGCTTGTCTATCAAATGGAAACTCACCATTAAAGTGTGTATAAACACTCCAATTAATGGAATCCAAGCTCAAAGTTGGTAGTTTGGGGTTTGAAATTCTGAAACACTAACTTAACTCCAGATTTCAACTCATGCATGTAATCAAAACACTATACACAAGCTAGAAATCAACCAAATAAGCATAACTAGAAGGTAAATGGGGAATAAATATTACCTTGGAAGCAAAACCCACCAACCCTAGCTCCCAATCACCCAAAATCCTCAAATTCTTCCTTCTATTTGGTTTCTTCTCTTCCTCTAATTGCAATTGATGCAAATGAGGAAGAAAAACTAGAAATTTGCTTATATACCTGTTGGCCCAGATATATCCAAGAGGGGGGGTGAATTGGACACTTAGCAGATTTTAACCTTTCTTAAAATGTGAGGATTAATGAAAGCAGATTAAGCAAAGTATGACAACTAAATACAATAAATGTAAATGAGACAATGCAATCAAAATTTATAGTGGTTTGGCCTCGCCTACATCCACTACCTAACCTCCTCAGTTAGGATTTGTTCAAACTCCACTATGGACCTTCTTACGGGTGAAGATCAAACCGGTACACTTTCTCAACTTACGGGTGTGAGAACTACCGTTTCTCAGCTTACGGGTGTGAGAAGACCGTTTCTCAACTTCCGGGTGTAAGAAGATCGTTACAACCTTGAACAACACTAGCTCTTGCCCAGTGACTAACCAGTTACTGCAAATTGAATACTATATGAGATATGATTCCCTTTACGTAGAATCAAAGTGATACTTACAAAGAATTGGATTGAACCTTCTGTGACCACAGATTCAACAAAATATGTATGATGAAGTTTATGCTGAAAACAGATTCAAAGAGCTTTTGTCTTCTTCAATGGATTTTCAAAATGATAAAGATGAAGTTCAATCAATCCAAAAGACTTGAAGTTTTTCTTTCGAAATGATCGTAAGTTCAAGCACAAATGAAAGATAACTAACTTTGAAGAAGTTTTTGCACAAGTGAAAACTGTTGATATGCTTTTGAATGAATATCAGTTTTCGTATTTGATCAGTAGTTTTTCTACTCTAAGGCAGCACGTATATATTGAAATAACAGAGGCGCAATGGATTGATTCAGCTTTGTGCATATTACAGTAGCACCTGAATCATTTTGATCCTTTCGTGAAAGAGGAATGTTCAGACAAAATATAAGAACGTTCAAAAAGTTTTGAAAAAGTTGTTGTACGATTCTGAAAAGTTATGAAAAGTATTCGTATGGTTTTGGAGAAATTAACAGAAATGGTGTTATTGTCAAAACAATAACATTTGTTGAATTAATGTCCTAGCGCATAATATCAACTTTTGTCGTTTTGTTCCTTGAGGGCGCTCATGGAGCATAAGCGTCCTGCTGAACATTGAAGTGAGGGCGCTACTAAGTCGTAAGCGCCCTGACTTACTTTGACGATTTAAACGACTCAAATTATGAGGGCGCTACTTCGCAATTAGCGTCCTGCTTTGTTTTAAAACATTTAACACACAAGGGCGCTACTCAAGAGTTAGCGTCCTGATATTTAAAAATAGGTTTGAAACAAACTGAAAAGATGTTAAGTTTGCTGATGGACAGTAAGCGTCCTGAAAGTTATTAAGTTGTTTCTAAAGATGAGGGCACTCCTATACAGGTAGTGTCCTAATAGTTTATTCAACTTATAACTATCAACGTCCTTAAAGATAGAAATCACTTAAAAACAAAAGAAACTTCCAGCGAGCTAAAACTAAGTTAGCGTCGTGACATTCTCAAAGGTTGACAAAAGGAAGATCGCTACTTAGACGTAAGCATCCTTGTGAATTAGTTCAATTCAACCTTGAGCGTCCTAATATTTTATCAAAATCCTGACTCATCAAGTCCAAGGGGGCACTGCTAAAACATTAACGTCCTGAAAGACTCTATAAAAATGTTTTTGATTCCTCGATTAAAGCTCGATAAAACAACATGATATTTGCGGATTAAATCAAATATGTAAACGATTTAAAATCAATTTGATTGAAACATGCAGTCACGCATAATACTGAATCAAATGGCATAGAAGGTTCTACAACCTATCATAATCTAATCATACTACCGAACATCTCCAAAGGGTCATGGTCTTCAAGTAGATCTTTAGTATGTCCGCCATGCATCATTGATTCTTTTGAAACCTTCAAGTAAGATTAGATGTGCCATATGTGCAGTAATATCATAAACACAATGCGGTTTGTAATCATCAAAATGTCTTTCGTATTAGGGACATATTCTTGTAAGGGACATGAGGATAATTGGTTCAACAATCTCCCCCTTTTTGATGATTTCAAACACATTACTATAGGCTTTGAAGCAAGCTAATAAAATGATATGTGTGTGTATGAGATGCAATACTAATGGTCCTTGTTTCATATGATATGAGTGTATTTTCAAAGAATGTACTTAAAACATCACTAAGACTCCCCCTGAATATATGATGCTTCAATGACATTACTTCTCCCCTTTTTGAAATATAAAAAAGAGTAAAGTATCATGAAATATGTCTCCCCCCATATAGAGGTAAGCATCACAAATCAGTCTCAGAGAACATGCCAAGTTCTCTGAGAATGTGAACAAACTGGTCTTTTGGTAAAACTTTAGTAAATATGTCAGTCAGTTGTTCTTTGGTTCCAATGTGAGATAACATGACTTCTCCATTTTGCACATGATCCCGTAAAAAGTGATGTCTTATGTGAATATGCTTAGTTCGAGAGTGCAATACAAGATTTTTAGATATGTTAATAGCACTAGTATTATCACACAAAACCTTAGCACATTGAATAAATATTTGATAATCCTGAAGTTATTGTTTCATGTAAATAACCTGAGAACAACAACTTCCAGCTGCAACATATTCTGCTTCAGCTTTGGATATTGCCACGGAGTGTTGTTTCTTGCAAAACCAAGAAATCAAAGAATTTCCAAAAATGTGACAAAATCCGTAGATACTTTTCCTATCAGTGAGACTACCGACATAGTCGGGGTCTACATAACTTCTCAGATTAAATGTAGTACCTTTAGAATACCAAATTCCTAAGTTTGTTGTGCCATTTATGTATCTGAATATTCGTTTGAGACACTTTAAATAATATTCTTTTGGTTCTGATTGAAATCTTGCACAAAGAAAAACACTGAACATGATGTCAGGTCGACTTGCAGTTAAGTACAACAGACTTCCGATCATACTTCTGCACAATTTTGAATCAATTTATTTTCCTTTATCATCCTTATCTAATTTGATTGCAGAAGTACAGGGAGTATCAATCGATTTCAAATTACGCATTTGAAACTTTTTAACCATTTCCTTAGCATACTTTGATTGGCTTATGAAGGTGCCTTTCAACATTTGCTTAATTTGCCAGCCGAGAAAGTATGTAAGTTCTCCCATCAAACTCATTTCAAATTCCTTCTGCATTAATTATAAAACTCATCACACAATTCTTTGTTTGATGCACCAAAAATGATATCATCCACATATATTTGAACAACAAGCATATTATAATTATGGTGTTTGATAAACAAAGTTAGATCAAGTTTTCCTTTTTGAAACTTATAATTTAAAAGAAATGAACCCAATTAATCATACCAAGCCCTTGGAGCTTGTCTGAAGTCATATAAGGTTTTGTGGAGTTTGAACACATATTTTGGGTCTTGAGCATCCTCAAACCCTGGAGGTTGTTCCACATATACCTCTCCATTAATATATCCATTTAGAAAAGCACTGTTTACATCCATTTGGTATAAGGAAAAATTCTTGTAACAAGCATAGGTTGTTGGTCCACCCAAGAGGGGGGTGAATTGGGTGAGATGGTCAATTTTAAATTTCTCTTCCAATAACTAAGTGACATAAATGAGTATATTGGAATTGAATGCATAAACATAAACTTAGACTAAATTGCAAACGTGAGACACTCAAGATTTATAGTGGTTCGGCCAAGCCTACGTCCACTACCTAATATCCCGATTAAGAATTTCTCCATCCACTAATTGGTTCTCTTACGGGTGAGAACAAAACCGTTACAACTGGCTTTTTACAAGTTTAAGGAAAACCTATTCTTTCACGGGCTATGGATGAACCAAATTTACTTTTTCTGGGATGAGAAAAAATCCATGTTCCTTTTATGGGATAAGGAATAACCATTTTCCTTTTACGGGATAAGGAAGAGCCGTGATCCTTTTACGGGATAAGGAACAACTGTGATCCTTTTACTGGATAAGGAACAACCGTTCCTCTTTTACAGGTTAAGAGATAACCTATCCTTTTACAGGTTAAGAATGCACCTATCCTTTTACGGGATTAGGATAAACCAATTATCCTTTACAGGTTAAGAGATAACCTAACATGATTTCAATCCTGAAATCATCAAGTGAACTACATTCACTTGTCCTGGTTGTTTCAGTCTAGAAACACACCAACATTACAACACAAGATAATGTTGGTTCTAACTGGGTAGAACACTTTACAATTAAGCTCAGTACATAGCATTACAAAGATATGAAATATGAATACGTACTGCTAAGATTAAATACACTTACAGTCCTTTACCTTTCAATGTTCGGTATTGCTCAAGTGTAGTTTCGAAAAGCATGAATGATGTGATATGAAAGTCAGTGCTTCTTCGAAAATAATATGATACCAATAAACATTGACTTGAAAATGAAGGACCAGTGTAAATTAAAGACACAAACAATTTTCAAAATAGATATAAAATATGAGTATGAAAACTTATGGTTTAGTGTTCAGTAGTTAACACAACTACTAATATAGTTCACTACAATACTTAAGATATGAAATCAAGTACAACTGTATTTCTCATGAACTATATCTCAAATTTTATCTTCAGCAAGATTGATATCAAGTATAAATTAGTGCGGAGAATTTGAGTAGATACCAGATCAAATAGATTTCAATGATGAAATATAATTGAAGCTTAATATGAAAATCTTTTGAATACGTAAGGGTATTAGTGAAACATACTTTGAAAGTTTAGATATTTGAAAAATATTTTGACACAGACTAACTTTCAAAAAGTGTTAGCACAATAAAAATTATCGGCTAGTTGTTTTGTCCTAAGTGTTAGTATTTATAGACTTAGTAGGATATACTCGTTAGACAATTGAAGTTCAAATAATATGAACGTTTACACATAACGGCTAGAATGTTATATGAAAATAACAACTGCAATTTTCACTAACATCTTGGTTCTTTTCAGATTACATGAAAAAGAAAAGTTTTAGAAAGACTTAATTCATGTATCAGAGAGGATCTCTGTTAAATCTGAAAAGGACTCTGTGCAAAAATTCGTTCTGAAAAAGTAGACTGATGTAGTGTACTTGTTTGAACAGTGACGATTGTTTAATTAGCGTCCTGATTCCATAATCAGTGTCCTGACGCATAATATCAACTTTGTCATTTCATTCCTTGAGGGCACTCATTACGTATAACCGTCCTACTGAACAATGAAGTGAGGGCGCTATTGAGATGTGAGTGCCCTGACTTTCTTTGACACTTAAACGACTTAACCCTGAGGGTGCTAATGCATAGTTAACGTCCTGCTATGTTTTAAAACAAATAAGTGCATGAGGGCGCTACTTTCCTAGTAAGCGTCCTACCACATATTCAAAAATATTTGAACAAAAATACAAAGTGCGCTGAAGGACAATCAGCGTCCTGAAAGTTATTAAGTTGATTCCCAAAGGTGAGGGCGCTCCTATCCAAGTAGCGTCCTGATAGATTGTTCAACTTATAACTATCAGCGTCCTTAAAGATAAATTCTTTGAAGAACTTTAGAAATCTTTTAGTAGGCTAATGCTGAGTCAGCGTCCTGACAACTTCAGAGGTTGACTAAAGGGAGGCCGCTACTATACAAGTAAGCGTCCTGATTAATTAGTTCAATTCAACCTTGAATGTTATCAGTGTCTTAATGAATCATTAGTGTCCTGACTTATCAAGTTCAGGAGAGCGTTGCTTAACTCATTAGCGTCTTGGAAGACTCTTGAAAAATAGTTTTGACTAGCAATTAAAAATATGATAAAAGCAAATAAAAACTCAGTAAATTTTAAATTAAATATAGAGAATTAAATCATTTGAAATACCGTAAAACGTAAGATCAAAAACATGCAAGTATGCAGGTGGTTTGTGCATGGTTTTCGAAAACGTTTGAGCAATGTCGATTAGAGAAAGATATACCTTAAATATTGTGTATTTTTCATTTTCTCATAATCATTAAATCCAACTCTTTATTATGAGATCTTCAATCTGAACTTCACGTTGGAGTTGAATATCTTGAACGTTGGTCGAGAGATGAAGACTTGAAGCTTGATCGAATCGTTTGAGTGGTGATCTTAAAATCATGATATGATCGTTGAGGACCTTTTGATTGAAACGATCTTGAATGTCTGATATGACTTTGAGTTCCTTGATCGAATCGTTCTTTGGCTTTTTGCTTTTCCTGAGGTGTTTGGATGAAATTTTGAAAAAGGCTCGTTAGCACCGAAAAGTACTTGTTTGTGATCATAAAAATATACTTCATCACAATACATTTAGGGACGTGCGAAGTGATGAACCTTTTAGGTTAACAATCTCCCCCTTTTTGATGATAGCAAACAAATCGAAAAATTAAGCATACAAAGCAAAAAGATCAATATGAATTTCTTTTCCCATCTATTTCTTTTTTTTTCTTCTCCCCCTTTGATATCCTCAAAAAGGTGAAAAAAAGAGACTGAGATCTCCCCTTGTGATGTAGTAGAGTAGCGAAGCTCCCATGGAGACTCCCCCTTACTTTGTGCATTCACCCTCAAAATGATTTATGACGTGTCATAGTTAGGTACGTGAGAATTCGTAAGGTCTACTATACTATATTGTTAGTCACATAGAAACAGATCTTATCTTTAAGCACAGTGAGAAATAGTTTGACTTATTCATGGGCTACCATATTTGAAATAATAGCGTAGCCGAGAATCGTAGTCATAGGGAATAAGAAAGAATTGCCGAAAGATGAATTCATAGAGAATTTTTAATCGTGGGCAATTATTCTCCTGGTGCTTGGTATAAGTAAAGTTGATAATTGATCCAAACCAAACGCATAATAGGCTCTAAAATTTGTAAATAATCAAGCATAAGCATACATATAGCATAAGCAAAAAGATTTATGATTTAAGCAAGGCCTAGCTATTACAATTCTAAGATGATGCAAAGTAAATAGTTTGAAGCACATGGCATTTATTAGCCCTCAAAAATCACAATCAATTTATGCATACAAAATTTATGATATAAGAGCAACATCAATGGCATGTGAAATGAAAAATTATAAACTTTTCATAGTTTAGACATGTGAAGATATATGATGAATATTAAAGTCTAAACATGCTGAATGTATGCTAAATTTCATAAATATCATTCAAGCAACAACATACATTCATTTTCATATACTAGGCAAATAATTTCAATTGAAGCACAACCTAGAATGTTTGATTCAATGATTCTAATAAGAAAGCATTTCGAAGGGTATGTACTTATTAGAAATCAAATATCCATGAGTTTGATGCTATCATTTGATATGGTATGAAGCATATGCATCAAAGTCAGGAAATCATTGAAAGGATAATGCCAAAAGATAATAATCATGAGCGTAGGCAATATTTTTTTCAAGATATATAGGCGAAAGATGTATTGGTGTGTACATGGCCTGTAATAACACAAAAATCCACAATCTTAAAATCTTACAAAGAAACAGCTAATTAGGAAATATTATTAAAGTGCAAGGGCAATTTGGTAAATTTATCTAACATGTAAATACTAGAAACAACCAAGGGCAGAACGATAATTTACACTAAGGGCAGAACAGTAGTTTACACCGATGACAGAACGGTAAATTCCACCGATGACCAAACGGTAATTTTACACCGAGGGCAAAATGGTAATATACACCAAGGGCAAAATAATAATTTTGCCTACTTGTAATTATAAAAAATAATCAAGGGCAAAATGGGAACATAAATTTTTGAGCTCCTATAAATAAGGGCTAGGGGTTAAGTTAAATTTTGTTTCAGTTTTACTCTCTGAGAAAAAGAGTTTCAGTAGAAAGATTTTGGAGAAATTCCAACAGCGGGGAGACCCTAGCAAAATTAAGGTGGGATGATTCTCGAGGTTTGCTCGTATTACTCATTTTCATAGTGTTGTATTCATCCTACATCATGTACTCATTTTCGATTGGCCCATGTTTGTACTAAATGCAATCTTTGGATGCGATTGACACATGCTATGTCTTAAATGCAATCCTTGAGTTTTAATTTATCATGCTTAGTGCAAAAGAAATCATTCATGCACATGCGTTCTATACATATTCTAGTGCACGTGCTTTTTATATATGTGAATTTTGATGTTATGATTGTTGCATTTATGATGCGTATTTGATATGGTTGAATTATATACTATCGATAGATTTAATGCGTGAGAACTATTGAGTATGACCACTGGGCTTTTAGCTCACACTCCCTACTATATCTCAGGAACTAGTCGTGCGGTACGTGGGGGTTGTTACTAGCAGAGAAGCAAAAGAAAAGATGCAAGAATTGATCACGTGTGTACTTCGGCTCCTTTGAAGATTTTGTTTATATATATTATACTATACAGTTATATTCATATATATATATATATATATATATATATATAAGTTAAGATATGAATAAGCCTCTGTAAATATATATAAAGTTATAATTTTCTGTTATTATTATATATATAAACGGCCAAATGATTATTATTATAATAAAAGGTGTGAGGGAGTTGTATAATAAAATGGCTCTAACAGCCATTTACATATTGTGTATATATATATATATGTATGTGTGTGTGTGTGATAGTAATAAAAGTGAATTTTGAGAAATTTGGTATATTTGTGCACTTAATTTGTGAATGCGTTGGCAAAATTTTGACATTATAACTGTTTATATTTAGATCGAAGAGTACAAGTGTGAAAAAAATAATAATAATACAAAATTTTGGTGTTATAAATTAATGGTATTAGAGCGTGATGGTTTTCGCATGGGAACGAACACACCCAGGCAGACAAGTGCGACGAAACGTGGCAAAGCATCAAAAATTTTTGTGCCAAGTTTGACGAACACCAAGTCATAGTATAGTAAATTTTGGGTTAAGTGTTGGGAAAATGGTAAGTGAGACGCCAAAATGGATGTATATCACATATTAGAAAAGTGAGTGTAGAATTTTAATTAGAAGTTAGGTGGTAGAAAGGGTTAAAAAGAAGTAAAAAACTTTGAACAAAATTTAGAACGGAAGAAAGAAAAGCTTGGAAAAGAGAAGCTCTGAAGTTGTTGCAGTTGCTGGGAACGAAGAAGGTGGCATTGTAGAAGAGAGAAGAAATGAGAGAGAGAGGGAGTGCGTTGGATGAGGATGAAAGAAAAAAAATAAAAATTTCAATTGGAAGTTGCAGCCTCAACTTTGAATTAAATTCAAAGCTGAAGGCTCGAAAAAAAAAAAATATATATTTAATTTTACCACTGCTGAGTCAAAGACCCAGCACGTGGGTGGCTGGATTGTAACAACCCAGCCACGGCTGGGGTTACAACCCAGCACATAACTGGGCGTTACCCAGCCATAGCTGGGCACAATCCTAGCCACGTGTGTGACCACCTTGGCCACACACGTGGATAATATATATAATATATATATATAGAAAATTATAAATTATTATACCCATGAGGTTATATATATATTTAGAAAAGAATGGTGGTGATTAAAATAAAGTAATAATAATAAAATCTAAAGTAAGAAAATAAATTACATTAATTAGATTTGTTTGATTAAAAAAATAAATTACATTTATGTCATTAAATTTTATTGTAAATAATAACAACAGTAAATTTTATTTTAGAAACGCCAAGACACATAAACTTTGGCAAAAATATAAAAAATGAAATTAAAAAGAAAATAAAAATTGATAAAGCAAATTTTAGAATTCTCTTTATGAGATTGATTAAGCAATATAAAATATTTGAAAAATATAATTAATAATACACTGCAACCAAAAAAAAAAAAAAAGAGTACGAAGAAATTCAATTGGAAGTTGCAGCCTCAACTTTGAATTAAATTCAAAGCCGAAGGCTCGAAAAAAAAAATATATATTTAATTTTACCACTGCTGAGTCAAAGACCCAGCACGTGGGTGGCTGGATTGTAACAACCCAGCCACGGCTGGGGTTACAACCCAGCACATAACTGGGCGTTACCCAGCCATAGCTGGGCACAATCCTAGCCACGTGTGTGACCACCTTGGCCACACACGTGGATAATATATATAATATATATATATAGAAAATTATAAATCATTATACCCATGAGGTTATATATATATTTAGAGAAGAACATACGTGGTGATTAAAATAAAGTAATAATAATAAAATCTAAAGTAAGAAAATAAATTACATTAATTAGATTTGATTGATTAAAAAAATAAATTACATTTATGTCATTAAATTTTATTGTAAATAATAACAACAGTAAATTTTATTTTAGAAACGCCAAGACACATAAACTTTGGCAAAAATATGAAGAATGAAATTAAAAAAAAAAAAAAATTGATAAAGCAAATTTTAGAAGTCTCTTTACGAGATTGATTGGGCAATATAAGATATTTGAAAAATATAATTAATAATACACTGCAACCGAATAAAAAAAAAGAGTACGAAGAAAAAGTTAAGGAAAGGAAACTATTTAGGATTGGATTAGCGCCCGACAAAGAAAATCCAAATCGAATAATTTTAAAAGTAGAAGTATAATTTCTGAACTTCCACTAAGGAAAAAAAAATTCAAAATTTAGAGGAATGAAAAAAAAAAGGAATGCAACTTTCACTAAGAAAATCCAAATTCTAGTATTATTAATAATAGTTAGCTATTTTCTATCTTGTTTGTTATGTAAGACTATGAATGATGAGAATTTTGTGAATCAAAGATTTTAATTTTGACCATACTCACCAAATGGGACATTCAGAATATGTGTTGGAATTGAAGAAGAACAAATTCCTGTGACCATAATTGGTGAGTAATGAAAAAAGTAAGCTATAAATCGTATCGTCTACCTCAACGGAATGAGACGGATGAGTTAGAAGGATACCTTTTATACCCTAGTTTTACCACTTACTTGCAGATTATGTAATATTGTATAATGTTTTATACCAATAGAGTACCAGTCTTGGTCCAACTTACAGAAGGGAAGATTTCGACAATGAATATATAATTGCAAATATCCTTCAATATGTTTCAAAGAAAAAAAAAAGAATTTTCAAATTATATTATGAAATTATATTCTAACATTGTTTTATGTTTTATTGAACCACCTTCTGTAAGTCAATCAAGATTGGGAAAACCCCAATACCCAAACACCTAGAAGTTAGGTGGAAACCTATATAGATAAAAGAGGATTTAATTTAAGTATTATTGATTTTATAACAAAATGTTGACACACACAAGAAGACAAGGTGAGACAAGACAAAACACCACTAATCTCAGTTCAGAACGAATGGAGACTAAAATGACACCACCGGTACAACCAACTGAGACGAATGCAACGGGTCAAGCACCAATAGAAAATCAACCATTGCCATCAATGGTAGAGGAGCATCAACCATCGACACCGCAACAAATGATCAAGTTCTTTGAGAAGTTTGCAAACTATATAGATTCGCGAATGGGGGCGACTTTGGACCACCATTTGAAAAGTCAATCGTTATACAATAACACCTCGAGGAGTGACGAGGATTACCAGATACGACAAATTACGAAGTTCAAGAGACTACAAGTTTTGACATTTGATGGAAAACCTGACTTGGATTCAACACAAAAATGGCTGGATGAAACAAAGAAAGCCTTCGAAGCAATGAGAATTCCTGAAGGAAGAAAAGTACCAACTGGTAGGACTTGCGAATAGTTGGTGGAAAACAGTGAAGGAAGATCCGAATATAAATGTTGCTACGATGACATGGATGGAATTTGAAGCAATATTTGTGGAGGAATATTTTTCAAAAGCTGTAAAAAGACAAAAACGTCAAGAATTCGCCAGGCTTTATCAAAGAGAAATGTCAGTATAAGAATATTCTTTCAAGTTTGTGGAATTATCAGTATTTTCTCTTTCGACTATTGCCAATGAAAGAGATAAAGCCGAGAAATTCCTTACAACCCGAGTTGAGGCAGGCATTATCTATTTTGGAAGTGGACAACTACCGTGAAGTAGTAAATCGAGCAATGCAATTTGAGCAAGAACAACAACAACAAGAACAAAGGAGGAATAAGGGAAAAAAAAAGCAATAACTTTCAGGAACAAGATCATGCTAGGAAATTCCAACGCAATGGAATTCCGGCCACCTCGGGACTAAAGCTAGCACACACCAACAACCTCAAACAAGGAGAAGGGCCACGGCCAGAACTTGGCCAAAATTATGTTCCAAGAAAATGTTATAGGTGTGGACAGGCGGGTCATATTTCCCAAAATTGTTATCAAACAAACTTCGAACCTTACCAAGGACGCTGACAAACCGCAGTGAACCAACAAACCATGCCACCACCACAAAGACTTGATAATCAAGTGCAAGGTCAACAACAACAAGGCCGAGCATATGCGGTCATAGGGGAGGAAAACGTGAACAATGTCGTAGTGGAAGGTATGTTTCCTTTTCTATAACTCCTCGGTCAAAGTATTATTTGATATAGGATCAACTAATTAATTTGTCGCTACATTAGAAGATTAACAACAAAGGAAAATATCCCGGTTAGCGCTTAAGTAGAAACTTTCCAAATAAATAAATAAATAAATAAAAATGGTAGACGAACTGTTTTATTCAAACCAACTAGTCATACCATTAGAAGATTTTTGTATAATCTTAGGCATGAAATGGCTAATATTGCATCCTTCCCAAGTAGACTGCCTCAACAAAGAAATGTACCTAACCCTTCCATACAATTAAAGCTTCACGAACATAATTACCCAACACACAATTTAAAGTTAACAGCAGTAGTGTACGTACTCAATAAATGGCGACATTATCAATATAGTGAAACACTAGAAATATTTTCTTATCAGTAGTATGTTAGACTGACATGACTAACAAAATAGAGCTAGACCCTGGATTAATTAAAGAAAGTAGTGACAAAATTTAGCTCACCAGAGACAGGCTAAAATTCGTTCAAAGTTGACAGAAAAATTATGCAGATAAACGAAAACATCCCTTAGAGGTAACTTTTAATTTTCAAATATTATCAAATTTTGAGGACGAAATTTCAATTAAGAAGGGTAGATTGTAATACCACAAAAATCCACAATCTTAGAATCTTACAAAGAAACAACTAATTAGAAAATATCATTAAAGTGCGAGGGCAATTTGGTAAATTTATCTAACCTGTAAATACTAGAAACAACAAAAGGCAAAAAGATAAATCTACACTAAGGGCAGAATGATAATTTACACTGAGGGCAGAACGGTAATGTGTCAAATGCAATCTTTGGATGCGATTGGCCTATGTTATGTGTCAAATGCAATCTTTGGATGTGATTGGCCCATGTTATGTGCTAAATGCAATCCTTGAGTTTTGATTTATCCTACTCAGTGCAAAAGAAATCATTCATGTACATGCGTTCGATACATATGCTCGTGCACGTGCTTTTTATATATGTGAGTTTTGATGTTATGATTGTTGCATTTATGATGCGTGTTTGTTATGGTTGAATTATATACTATCGATCGGTTTAATGCGTAGGAACTATTGAGTATGACCACTGGGCTTTTAGCTCACCCTCCCTACTATATCTCAGAAAACTAGTCGTGCGGTACGTGGGGGATGTTGCTGGCAGAGAAGCAGAAGAAAGGATGCAAGAATTGAGCACGTGTGTACTTCAGTTGCTTTGAAGATTTTGTTTATATATATTATACTATACAGTTATATTCATATATATAAGTAAAGATATGAATAAGCCTTTGTAAATATATATAAAGTTATAATTTTCTATTATTATTATATATATAAACAGCCAAATGATTATTATTATAATAAAAGGTGTGAGGGGGTTGTATAATAAAATGGCTCTAACAGCCATCTACATATTGTGTATATACATATACGTGATAGTAATAAAAGCGAACTTTGAAAAATTTGGTATATTTGTGCACCCAATTTGTGTACGTGTTGGAAAAATTTTGACATTACAATTGCTTACATTTGGATCAAAGAGTACAAGTGTGAAAAGAAAAAAATGAAAAGAATACAAAATTGGGGTGTTACATGGCCTATAATCAATTGCATATTCATGAGTCATGCATAGATATGAATTTCTAAATTTAGAGCAAACATGATCATTATATGAACTAGCATAGGCAGAAATAAATTATTAAAGCACAACCTAGCTATTGAGAGTAACATACAGTCATATATCATATAGGATAGGCATGTAAAGTTGTAATACCCTATAAGATGCAAAATGAACATAAATAATCATGATATTATATAAGATGCAAAATATGTATATAATCATGATATTTATCAGACAGTCACAGATATGCATATCGGATACTAAAGATAGATGTGACTAGTCATAAGAAAGATACCATAAACTGATAAGAACATTAGTCATTAAGATTTCAACATGATACAATGCATCAGGGAGTATTCGAATCAAAATGAGCAAGATATCATTAGTATGATGACAGATAATCATGTTCATGAAAGCAAAATAGTTATGCATAAGAGATAGACAAAGATGATTTTGCAATTATATAATCAGGCAAGATAACATAGCATAAGCAAGCATCAACTAAGTCGTGAGATGTGCAGAACTCATTGTAAGTGAAACAGGGGATTAAAACAGAACATTCACACATACATTCAAGCATTACAGAAATTCAATAATCAATCAAGATGAAGAGCAATAGCCGAGATGTGAAGTGAGCAGAGCTAAGTGTATGGAAGGCTAATTAGAATGGGCACACACACACAACTAATTAAGAGAAATTTGGCTTAAGCATTAGAAGGGAGTATTATAGAAGAGTTTTAACCAATTACAACAGATAGATTATAATAAAAAAATTTGAAAAGTTTGGCTTAAAATGACGGGGCTGGCAGATAGGTCTCTAGACATTCCTAGAAGATTCTGAAGCAGAATCTTCAAAGCGAGGACGAGGACATCCATGAAGGCTATTGGTCCTGCTAGCCATGGGAGTTGCGGTGCTCACACGGACAACCTTTTCTATTAAAGCTCAGGATTCCTCATTTTCCTCAAACAGTGCCATCATCAGATCTCTCTGACGTTTTGCTATGGCTTCAAGCTCTTTTAGCCGGTTCTCGTGCTCGTTTAGCATGTCCAAAATGGCCTGAACACTAGAGGATAAAGAATCACTAAGTTTGGCAAATTGTTCCTCAATAGAATCAGCTGTAGGAAGTGGTGGCATAGGTTCTTCGGAAAGAAGTGGAGAAGCGTGGTTTTCCCTGGGAGTAATTTCCCTAGAAAGTTCTTCATCAGATCCATCTGATGAAGAAGGCGATAGAGATAAGTCACTAGAGGTGGAAGATGATTCCTCTCTAGTTCTTTCCTTAGACTTAGGAGCTTTGGATGCCATTAGAGAGTTGAAATGAAGAAGATGAATTCAGATCGATTTTGCGCTCTAAGTGAGAAGATAACGTATGTAGCAAACTAATGGACATCGAAAATAAGGTTTGCATTAAATGCAAGAATGACATAGAGTCATGCGCCGTCGTAAGCGTGATAAATCACAAGATAGCATGATAAGAATTCAAAGGAATAAAATCTAGGACTTCTATCCTAAGACACGAAATACGAGATACCAAAGACGAACCCTACAAATTGACCAATGGATCTAGACTCTAGGTTGTTGGACCAAATTTTTAGAGAACCCGCTCTTATACCAATTGTTGGTCCACCCAAGAGGGGGGTGAATTGGGTGAGATGGTCAATTTTAAATTTCTCTTCCAATAACTAAGTGATATACATGAGTATATTGGAATGCATATACATAAACTTAGACTAAATTGCAAACGTGAGACATGCAAGATTTATAGTGGTTCGGCCAAGCCTACATCCACTACCTAATCTCCCGATTAGAATTTTCTCAATTCACTAACTGATTCTCTTATGGGTGAGAACCAAACCGTTACAACTGCCCTTTTATAGGATAAAGGCAAACCTATCCTTTTACGGGCTAAGGATGAACCAAATTTCCTTTTTCCGGGATGAGAAAAAAACCCATGTTCCTTTTACGGGATAAGGAAGAACCATTTTCCTTTTATGGGAGAAAGAAGAATCGTGATCCTTTTACGGGATAAGGAATAACCATGATCCTTTTACGGGATAAGGAACAACTGTTTCTCTTTTACAGGTTAAGAAATAACCTATCCTTTTACAGGTTAAGGACACACCTATCTTTTTACGGGATTAGGATGAACCTGTTCTCTTTAACAGGTTAAGAGATAACCTAACATGATTTCAATCCTGAAATCATCAAGTGAACTACATTCACTTGTCCTGGTTGTTTCAGTCCAGAAACAGACCAGCATTACAACACAAGATAATGTTGGTTCTAACTGAGTAGAACACATTACAAGGAAGCTCAGTCCATAGCATTATAAAGATACGAAATATGAATACATAATGCTAAGATAAAATACACTTACAGTCCTTTACCTTTCAATGTTCGGTATTGCTCAAGTGCAATTTCGAAAAGCATGAATGATGTGATATGAAAATCAGTGCTTCTTCAAAAATAATATGATACAAATAAACATTGACTTGAAAATGAAGGACCGGTGTAAATCAAAGACACATATAATTTTAAAAATAGATATAAAATATGAGCATGAAAACTTCTACTTCAATGTTCAGTAGTTAACACAACTACTGATATAGTTCAATACAGTACTTAAGATATGAAATCAAGTACAACTGTATTTCTCATGAACTATATCTCATATTCTATCTTCAGCAAGATTGTTATCAAGTATAGATTAGTGTTGAGAATTTGAGTAGATACTAGATCAAATAGATTTTCAAAGATGAAATATAATTGAAGCTCAATAAGAAAATCTTTTGAATACGTAAAGGTGTCAGTGAAACATACTTTGAAAGTTTAGATATTTGAAAAATATTTTTACACAGACTAACTTTCAAAAACTGTTGGCACAATAAAAGTTATCAGCTAGTTGTTTGGTCCTAAGTGTTAGTATTTATAGACGTAGTAGGACATAGCCATTAGACATTTGAAGTTGAAATAATATGAATGTTTACACACAACGATTAGAATATTATATGAAAATAGCAACTGCAATTTTCACTAACATTCCGGTTCTTTTCAGATTACATGAAAAAGGAAAGATTTAGAAAGACCTAATTCATGTATCAGAGAGGATCTCTTATAAGTCTGAAAAGGACTTTGTGCAAAAATCCATTCTGAAAAAGTAGACTAATGTCGTGTACTTATTCGAATAGTGACGGTTGTTGAATTAGCGTCCTGATTCCATAATCAGTGTCCTGACGCATAATATCAACTTTGTTGTTTTGTTCCTTAAGGGCGCTCATTACGTATAACCGTTCTACTAAACAATGAAGTGAGGGTGCTACTGAAACGTGAGCGTCCTGACTTTCTTTGACACTTAAACGACTTAACCCTGAGGGCGCTAATGCATAGTTAGCGTCCTGCTATGTTTTAAAACAAATAAGTGCATGAGGGCGCTACTTTCCCAGTAAGCGTCCTACCAGTTAAAACATAAAACACAATACGAGGGCGCTACAACACTGTAAGCATCCTACCACATATTTTAAAATATTTGAACAAAAATACAAAGCGCGCTGAAGGACAATCAACATCTTGAAAGTTATTAAGTTGATTCCCAAAGGTGAGGGCATTCCTATCCAGGTAGCGTCCTAATAGATTGTTCAACTTATTACTATTAGCGTCCTCAAATATAAATTCTTTGAAGAAATTTAGAAATCTTTCAGTAGGCAGATGCTGAGTCAGTGTCCTGACAACTACAGAGGTTGACTAAAGGGAGGCCACTACTATACAAGTAAACGTCCTGATTAATTAGTTCAATTCAACCTTGAATGTTATCAGCGTCCTGACTTATCAAGTTCAGGAGAGTGATGCTTAACTCATTAGCATCCTGAAAGACTCTTAAAAAATAGTTTTGACTCGCGATTAAAAATAAGATAAAAGCGAATAAAAACTCAACAAATTTGAAGTTAAATATAGAGAATTAAATCATTTGAAATACCGTAAAATGGAAGATCAAAAACATGCAAGTATGTAGGTGGTTTGTGCATGATTTTGGAAAACGTTTGAGCAATGTCGATTAGAGAAAGATATACCTTAAATACAGTGTATTTTCCATTTTCTCATAATCTTTAAATCCAACTCTTTATTATGAGATCTTCAATAAGAACTTCATGCTAGAGTTGAATATCTTGAACGTTGATCGAGAGATGAAGACTTAAAGCTTGATCGAATTGTTCGAGTGGTGATCTTGATATTATGATGTGATCGTTGAGGACCTTTTGATTGAAACAATCTTGAATGTCTGATAAAACTTTGAGTTTCTTGATCGAATCGTTCCTTGGCTCTTTGCTTTTCCTGAGGTGCTTGGTTGAAATCTTGATTAAGGCTCATTAGCACCGAAAAATACTTTGTTTGTGATCATCAAAATATACTTCATCACAGTATATTTAGGGACATGCGAAGTGATGAACCTTTTAGGTTACATAGGCAAGTAACATCCTTATTGCCTCTACTCTTGCTATTGGGGCAAAGGCTTCTTCGAAGTCTGTGCCTTCTTCTTGGTTGTACCCTTATGCAAGCAATCTAGCCTTATTGCGGACAATGATACCTTGTTCACTCTTTTTGTTTCTAAAGATTCATTTGGTTCCTATAATAGATTGATGAAAAGGTCTAGGAACTAATTCCCATACTTTGTTTCGCACGAAGTGTCCTAATTCTTCTTGCATAGCAAGAATCCAATTTTCATCTTGCAGTGCCTCTTCCACTTTAATTGGTTCAAATTGTGATACAAAAGCAACAAGCTCCTGATCTTTTTGAATTGAAGTTCTAGTGGATACACCCTTTCGTAGATCTCCTGAAATTTGATCTTGGGAAAGACCTTGAAGCAGTTTAGAGTTTTTAGAGGATTCTAAAGATGGTTCAGGTTCAAGATCTATAATATTGGTTGTCTTGGGTTCATCATCATGAAAATTTAATTGTTTAAATTCATCCTCAAGACTTTTCTTATTTTCGTTGTCATGAAAATTTACTTGAATTGATTCTTCTACAGTTTGATTAAATTTGTTGAACACTCTATAGGCTCTACTATGAGAAGAATACCCTAAGAATATTCCTGTCAGATTTAGGTTCAAACTTATCTAAATTATCTTTATCATTAAGAATAAAACATTTACATCCGAATACTCGGAAGTAACTAATGTTGGGTACACTACCCTTTCATAGTTCATATGGAGTTTTATTCAAATCTCTTCTTATTAGAACTCGGTTCATTACATAGCAGGCAGTGTTAATAGCTTCACCCCAAAAATGATTTGCAGTGTTATACTCATTAAGCATTGTTCTACACATCTCCTGCAGAGTTATATTCTTTCTTTCAACTACTCCATTTTGTTGTGGTGTCCGAGGGGCTGATGGATGGTGAGTGTAACCTTGACTGTTACAAAATTCTTCGAGATTTTTATTGACAAATTTACCACCTCTATCACTCCTAATTATGTTTATTTTATATCCCTTTTCATTTTTGACTCTTTTACAAAATTTTATAAATATTTCACATGCATCAGATTTATGAGCTAATAGAAATACCCATGTGAATCGAGTAAAGTCATCAATAATCACAAATACCTATGATTTTCCACCTAAGCTTTGGGTTTTGGTTGGTCCGAAAAGATCCATGTGAATCAATTTGAGAGCTCTAGAGGTTGATTGATGCCTCTTGCTCTTAATTGATGATTGGGTATGCTTACCAAGTTGACATGTTCACATACCTTGTCATTTGAGTAAGTTCCTTTCGGAATACCCTTTGTAAGATCATGTTTGACGATTCTAGATATGTTATCCATATTAACATGAGCTAATCTCCTATGCCATAGCCATGCATCATTACAAGAGATAACACTTAAACATGTTACATTTTGTTTCTTTATGTCATTAAAGTTTGTGCAATACACATTCTTAAGTCTAGATGCCATGAATGCAATAGTTTTATCAGCAAGCTTGACAATGCACCTATTTGGTTCAAATGAAATGTCATAACCCTTGTCACATAATTGACTTATGCTCAAGAGATTATGTTTCGGCCCTTTAACATAAAGTACGTCAGATATGGATAGAAAATTGTTAGCAATAGTTCTGATGCCTTCAATGTTACCTTTGTTATCATCTTCGAAAGTGACCTTTCCTCATTTCTTCTTTTCAAGTCTCAGAAATTTAGATTTATCTCTAGTCATATGCCTTGAACAATCACTGTCTAGATACCACATATTTTCTTCTTTGCATATCTACACAACATAAAATACTTTTGCCTTTGGTACCCATGGAAGTTTGGGTCCATCCATGTTAGCATCAGTAAGAACAAAGTTTTCAATCCATGCATATTTCCTTTTCTTTCTACTTAAGACATTACATCTAAGTGTGGTATGACCTTCCTTAGGACATTTGTGGCATGTTGGCCGTTTGGTCAGTAAGGTATTGTATTCCTTTTGTTTTGACCCATGAGTATAGCCTAAGCCAGTTTTGTCGAATGCACATCTTTATGATCCTAACATCATGTCAAAAAACTTTTGACCATTTGTGAATTTAGTCATTGTGTAGTTCAAGTCTTCCTTTTCCTTTCTACGAGTTTCATTTTCAATTTTTAGTTTTCCAACAACTTTCTTAAGTTGTTCATTGTTTAGAGACATTCCGTCTAGCTCTTCTTATTGGAATTTTATTTCCTTAAGAGCTTCTTTAAGACTATGCTTAAGCATTTCATTTTTCTTGGTCTCTTTACTAAGTTTTGTCTTAAGCTCCTGAATATGAGTATAGAGCTCATTAAGTTTGTCAATGGGTTCAGATTTTACCTCGGTGTTTGCCATTAAGCACAGTGTAGCAGTGTGATCTAAATCCGCTTCATTTTTGCTTGAGCTTGAATCATCCCATGTAGCTTTGAGAACTTTTTTGTCCTTTCTATATAAGCTAGAGTTCTTCTTATATTTAACGGGACATTCGCTCTTTACATGACCTGGTTTGTTACAACCATAACATATTAACTCTACAGGCTTAGACTCGGGTTTCTTTCCTTTGTGAAATCTTGAGTAAGAGTTATTCTTACTCTTTCTCCTAAGTAACTTGTTAAACTTTCTAGACCACATAGCCATATCATCTTCTGAGTCTGAATCATTTTCAGAACCAGTTTCAGCATTGAGGGCAATAGATTTCTTTTCTTTTTCCTCAACCTTGATCGGGCTCATCTTATCTTTTATCTTCATTTCATGAACCATTAATGAACCGCATAGTTCATCAAAAGTGTATTCAACCAGATTATTGGCTTCTTCAATGGTCGTGGCCTTGGGTTCCCATGCTCTGGGTAGGCCTCTTAGAAACTTTCTAACAGTTTCTTCTTGGTCATAGATTTTTTTTAGGTTCTTCATGTTATTGATGTTTGTTGTGAACCGAGCAATAGCCTCAACTATTGAATCAGTTTCCTTCATCCTATAGGTCTCATATTTTTCAACTAACAATTGGAGCTTTACCTTTTTAACTTGCAAAGTTCCTTCATGGGTGGCCTTTAACTCGTTCCAGATTTCTTTAGCGGTTTCACACGCACTAACTTTATTGAACTCTTCGACTGATAAATTGCAAAACAAAATGTTTACAGCTTGGTTATTTAATAGTTCTCTTTTCTTTTATTTGGTACTTCATTCGTCTATTTCCTTCGGGACAGTAGCACCGTCAACTATTTTAGTAGGTGTTGGACAGCCGTTTGTCACAACATCCCACATCTCTAAATCTTGGTCTTTTAGGTAGTACCTAATTTTAGTTTTCCAGTGTGAATAGTTTTCCCCCTTGAATAGTGGTGGTCGGTTTCTGGAGTTTCCTTTACCTTAGAGATAAGTACTTCTTTCGTTTTGTTCTGTCGTACTCAATCAAAGATGGTTAGATACTTTGATGGTTAACCTACTCTGATACCAATTGTTGGCCCATATATGTCCAAGAGGGGGGTGAATTAGACACTTAGCAGATTTTAACTTTTCTTAATAATGTGCGGATTAATGAAAACAGATTAAACAAAGCACAACAACTAAATACACAAATGTAAATGAGACAATGCAATCAAGATTTATAGTGGTACGACCTTGCCTACATCCACTACCTAACCTCATCAGTTAGGATTTGTTAAAACTCCACTATGGACCTTCTTACGGGTGAAGATCAAACCGCTACACTTTCTCAATGTACGAGTGTGAGAACTACCGTTTCTCAATTTACGGGTGTGAGAAGACCATTTTTCAACTTTCGGGTGTGAGAAGACCGTTTCTCAACTTTCGGGTGTGAGATGATCGTTTCTACTCTTCCAGGTGTGAGAAGACCATTACAACCTTGAGCAACACTTGCTCTTGCCCAGTGACTAACCAGTCACTGCAAATTGAATACTAGATGAGATATGATTTCCTTTACTAAGAATTAAAGTGATACTTACAAAGCTTTGGATTGAACCTTCTGTGACCATAGATTCAGCAAAATATGTATGATGAAGTTTGTGCTGAAAACAGGTTCAAAGAGCTTTTGTCTTCTTCAATGAATTTTCAAAATGATAAAGATGAAGTTCAATCAATCCAGAAGACTTGAAAATTTTCTTTCGAAATGATCGTAAGTTCAAGCACAAATGAAAGACGACTAACTTTCAAAAAGTTTTTGCACAAGTGAAAACTGTTGATTTGCTTTTGAATGAATATCAGTTTTCGTATTTGATCAGTAGTTTTTTTGCTCTAAAGCAACACATATATATAGAAATAACAGAGGCGCAATGGACTTGATGAATTTTGGCGCTCTAGGTTATTTCAAATACAACGTCTACATTCTTTCCTGAAATGGATCGATTAAGCTCTGTGTATATTACGGTAGTACCAGAATCATTTTGATCCTTTCACAAAAGAGGAATGTTTTGAAAAAGTATAAGAACGTTCAAAAAGTTCTGAAAAAGTTGTTGTATGATTCTGAAAAGTTATGAAAAGTATTTGTACGGTTCTGGAGAAATTAACAGAAATGGTGCTATTGTCAGAACAGTAACATTTGTTGAATTAGCGTCCTTGCGCATAATATCAACTTTGTCATTTTGTTCCTTGAGGGCGCTCATGGAGCATAAGCGTCCTGCTGAACATTGAAGTGAGGGCGCTACTAAGTTGTAAGCATCCTGACTTACTTTGACGATTTAAACGACTCAAATCATGAGGGCGCTACTTCGCGGTTAACGTCCTGTTTTGTTTTAAAACATTAAACACACGAGGGCGCTACTCAAGAGTTAGCGTCCCGATATTTAAAAGCAATTTAAAAAAAAACTTAAAAGATGTTAAGTTCATTGATGGAAAGTAAGCATCCTAAAAGTTATTAAGTTGATTCTAAAGATGAGGGCGCTCCTGCATAGGTAGCGTCCTGATAGTTTATTCAACTTATAACTATCAGCATCCTTAAAGATAGAAATCACTTAAAAAAAAGAACTTTCAGTGAGCTGAAACTAAGTCAACGTCGTGATATTCTCAAAGGTTGACACCACATCTAAAGTAAGTGATAACATGTGAATTGAGTAAAGTCATCAATAATCTCAAATACATATGGTTTGCCACCTAAGCTTTGGGTTTTGGTTGGTTCGAAAAGATCCATGTGAATCAGTTCGAGAGCCCTAGAGATTGATTGATGCCTCTTACTCTTAAATGATGATCGGGTATGCTTACCAAGTTGACATGGTTCACATACCTTGTCATTTGAGTAAGTTTCTTTCGGAATACCCTTGGCAAGATCATGTTTAACAATTCTAGATATGTTGTCGATATTAACATGAGCTAATCTCATACACCATAGCCATGCATCATTACAAGAGATAACACTTAAACATGTTACATTTTGTTTCTTCATATCATTTAAGTTTGTGCAATATACATTCTTAATTCTAGATGCCCTGAATGTAACAGTTTTATCTGCATGCTTCACAATGCACCTATTTGCTTCAAATGAAATGCCATAACCCTTGTCACATAATTTACTTATGCTCAAGAGATTATGCTTCAACCCTTTGACATAAAGTACACCAGATATAGATAGAGAATCGTTACCAATAGTTCTGATGCCTTTAATGTCACCTTTGTTGTCATCTCCGAAAGTGACTTTTCCTCATTTCTTCTTTTCAAGGCTCAGAAATTTTGATTTATCTCCAGACATATGCCTTGAGCAGTCGTTGTCTAGATACCATATATCTTCATTTTTGCATATCTACACAACATAAAATATTTTTGACTTTGGTACCCATGTTAGTTTGGGTTCATGCATGTTAGCATCAGTAAGAACAGATTTTTCAATCCATGCATATTTCTTTTTCTTTTTACTTAAAACATTACATCTAAGTATGGTATGACCTTCCCTATGACATTTGTGGCATGTTGGTCTTTTGGTCAGTAAGGTATTGTATTCCTTTTGTTTTGACCCATGTGTATAGCCTAAGCCAGCTTTGTCGAATGCACATCTTTGTGATCCTAACATCATGTCAAATAACTTTTGACCATTTCTGAATTTAATCACAGTGCAATTCAAGTCTTCCTTTTCCTTTCTAAGTGTTTCATTTTTATTTTTCAGGTTCTTAACAACTTTCTTAAGTTGTTCATTATCTTAGGACAGTCCGTCTAGCTCTTCTTGCTGGAATTCTATTTCCTCAAGAGCTTCTTCAAAACTATGCTTGGGCATTTCATTCTTCCTGATCTCTTTTCTTTGTTTTGTCTTAAGATCCTGAATATGAGTATTGAGCACACTAAGTTCGTCAGTAGGTTCAGATTTTACCTCTGTGCTTGCCATTAAGCACAATGCAGCAATATGATCTGAATCCGGTTCATCTTTGCTTGAGCTTGAATCATCCCATGTAGCTTTGAGAACTTTCTTGTCTTTTCTATACGAGTTGGTGTTCTTCTTATATTTAATGGGACATTCACTCTTTACATGACCTGATTTGTTACACCCATAACATATTAACTCTACAAGTTGAGACTCGGGTTTCTTTCCTTTATGAAACCTTGAGTAAGAGCTACTCTTACTCTTTCTCCTAAGCAGCTTGTTAAACTTTCTAGACAACATAGCCATGTCATCTTCTGAGTTTGAATCACTTCAGAATTAGTTTTAACATTGAGGGCAATAGGTTTTTTTTTATTTTTCTTCAACCTTGATCGGGCACATCTTATTTTTTATCTTCATTTCATGAACCATTAATGAACCGCATAGCTCACCAAAAGTGTATTCTGCCAAATTTTTGGCTTCTTCAATGGTCGTGGCTTTGGGTTCCCATGCTCTGGGTAGGCCTCTTAGAAAATTTCTAATAGTTTCTTCTTGGTCATAAATTTTTCCTAGGTTCTTCATCTCATTGATGTTGGTTCTAAATCGAGCAATAGATTCAGCTATCGATTCAGTTTCCTTCATCCTATAGGTCTCATATTTTTCAATTAGTAGTTGGAGTTTTGCCTTTTTGACTTGCAAAGTTCCTTTGTGGGTAACCTCTAACTTGTCCCATATTTCCTTAGCGGTTTCACACGCATTAACTCTATTGAACTCTTCAATGGATAAATTGCAAAAACATGATGTTTTCAGCTTGGTTATTTAATAACTCTTTTTTCTTTTCCTTGGTATTCAGTTCATCTAACTCCTTTGGGACAATGGCACAGTCTACTATTTTAGTAAGTGTTGGACAGTCATTTGTCACAACATCCCACATTTCTAAATCTTGGGGTTTTAGGTAATACCTAACCTTAGTCTTCCACTGAGAGTAGTTATTTTCCTTGAACAATGGTAGACGATTTGTGGAGTTTTTATCACCTAAAAAATAAGTACTTCTTTCGTTTTGTCCTTTCATACTCAAACAAAGATGGTTAGATACTTTGATGATTAACCCGTTATGATACCAATTGCTGGCCCAGATATTTTCAAGAGGGGGGTGAATTGGACATTTAGTAGATTTTAACCTTTCTTAATAATGTGTGGAATATTGAAAGCAGAATAAACAAAGTATAGCAAATAAATACAATAAATGTAAAAGAGATAATGCAATCAGGATTTATAGTGGTTCGACCTCGCCTACATCCACTACCTAACCTCCTAAGTTAGGATTTGTTTAAACTCCACTATGGATCTTCTTATGAGTGAAGATCAAACCGGTACACTTTCTCAACTTATGGGTGTGAGAACGACTGTTTCTCAACTTACAGGTGTGAGAAGACCATTTCTCAATTTACGGGTGTGAGAAGACCGTTACAACTTTGAGCAACACTTGTTCTAGCCCAGTGACTAACCAATTACTACAACCTGAATACAAAATGAGATATAATTCCATTTACTCATAATCAAAATGATACTTACAAAGCTTTGGATTGAACCTTCTCTTGCCACAGATTCAGCAAAATATGTATGATGAAGTTCAGTTGAAAACAGGTTCAAAGAGCTTTTGTCTTCTTCAATGGATTTTGAAAATGATGAAGATGAAAATCAATCAATCCATAAGACTTGATGGCTTTCTTTCAAAATGATCGTAAATTCAAGCACAAAGAGTAGTAGACTAACTTTCAAAAAAATTTCACACAAGTGAAAACTGTTAATATGTTTTTGAATGAATATCAATTTTCGTATTGATTCGTTGTGTTTCTGCTCTAAGGCAGCGAATAAATATAAAAAAATAATAGAGGTGCAACGGACTTGGTGAATTTTAGCGCTCTAGGTTATTTCAAATACAAAGTTTACATTCTTTCCCAAAATGGATCAATTAAGCTCGGTGCATATTTTGATGATGGAAACTGAATCATCTGATCATTCAAGAAAAAAAAGGAATGTTCTGAAAAAGTATTAGAACGTTTAAAAATTTCTGAAAAGTTTTCGTACGGTCCTGAAAAAGTTAACTGAAATAGTGTAAGTGTCAAAACAATACCATTGTTGAATTAGCGTCCTGACGCATAATATCAGCTTTGTTGTTTTGTTCCTTTGAGGGCGCTCATGAAGCATTAACGTCCTGTTGAACAATGAAGTGAGGGCGCAATTGATTCGTAAGCGTCCTGACTTACTTTGAGATTAAAACGACTAAAATCATGAGGGCGCTACTCGACAGTTAGCGTCCTGAAAATTTAAAACAATTTTGAAATAATAATAAGTGCGCTGAAGGATAGTAAACGTCCTGAAAGTTATTAAGTTGATTCTAAGGATGACGGCGCTCCTATCCATGTAGCTTCCTAATAGTTTTTCAACTTATAACTACCAACATCCTTATAGATAAAAATCATTTAAAGACTTAGAGAACTTTCAGCAAGCTGAGGCTAAGTCAGCGTCCTGACACTGTCAAAAGTTGGGTAAAGGAAGGTCGCTACGTACAATTAAGTGTCCTAATGAATCAGTTTAATTCAACCTTGAATGTCAACGTCCTAATATTTTATCAGCGTCTTGACTCATCAAGTCCAAGAGGGCGCTCATGAAACATTAGAGTCCTGAAAGACTTTTTAAAAATGATTTTGATTTTTCGATTAAAGCTTGATAAATCACGATTAAAAAACAAGATATTTTTTAATTAAATCGAATATGAAAACGATCGAAAATCAATTCGACTAAAACATGCATTCATGCATATTGCTGAATCAAATGGCAGAGAAGGTTCTACAACCTAACATAATCTAATCATACACTAATGTCTTCAAATGACCATGGTCTTCAAGTAGATCTTTTAATACGTTCGCCATGCATCATTGATTTTTCGAAACCTTCAAGTAAGATTAGATGCCCCATGTATGCAGTATTATCATAAATAGAATGCGATTTGTAATCATCAAAATATTTTTCAAATTTGGGACATATTCTCGTAAGGGACATGAGGATATTTGGTTCAACAGTTAGGTAGTAGATGTAGGCAAGTAGCTGAACCACTCTAAATTAATTGTGTAAATTGATTTACTTTTTTGCACTTATTTAGTTGCCATTGCATTAATTTTAATTGTCTAAGTGTCCAATTCACCCTCCTTTTGGACATACTTGGGCCAACACATCTGTCCTCCAAGCCTTTGGTGCTCAGTTTTCACTTTCTGACACACTCCACACTTTCAAACATATTCAGCTATGTCATTTTTCATCCCTTGCCACCAAACTGTACGTTTCATATCATGGTACATCTTGGTTGCTCTAAGGTGAATAGTGTATTGTGATGTATGTGCCTCTCGGAGTAACTCATCTCTCAACTCAGGATCATACGAAATTCGTAGTCTTCCCTGAAACCTGAAAATGCCTGCATCTCTCGACCAATCAACTTGTTCAGTACTGTCAGCCCAAGCATCAAACATCTCAAAATTCGGACTATGCTACTGCATATACTTGATTCTCTGAATATGAATGTTTGACAGAACATATACTCATCATCGAGATCCTCTCCAATAATCGCCACTCATGGGCCATCTAATAAGCTATAACACTTGTTTCAACCCATTTTCTACTCAATGCATCAGCAACAACATTGGCCTTCCCAGGATGGTACTCCAATGCAAAGTCATAATCCTTAAGTAATTCTAGCTATCTTTGTCGTCTTATATTCAATTTCTTCTGATCAAACAAGTACTTTAGACTCTTATGATCATAATACAATGCGAACCTCTCGCCTTATAAATAATGTCTCCAAAGCTTCAGAGCAAACACTACTGCCGCCAACTCCAAATCATGAACGGGGTAGTTCTTCTCATGCACTTTCAACTGTTTGGATGCATACGCAACAACTCTATCGCCCTGCATTAGAAAACAACCCAATCCTACATGAGATGCATCAAAATAGATCACCAACACTTTCCCACGTCCAGGAAGTATCAAAACAGGTGCAGTAATAAACTTTTTCTCCAACTCTGTAAAAGTTTTTTCACAAGCATCAGTCCACACAAAAGGAACGTTCTTCTGGGTTAATCTAGTAACTAGGGCAGCTAGCTTCGAAAAGCCTTGTACAAACTTCCTGTAGTACCCTGCCAAACCTAGAAAACTCCTAATCTCCGTCACTGTGGTCAGTCTGGGCCAATTAATGATCACCTCAACCTTAGCAGAATCAACAGAGATATCATCTGCACTAACCACATGACCCAAAACTTTAACTTCAAAAATCCAAAACTAACACTTGCTGAGCTTAGCGTATAGCCTCTGCTCCCTTAATGTCAGCAAAGTGATTCTGAGGTGTTGCTCGTGCACCTCACGTGTTTTGGAATATATCAAAATGTCATCAATGAAGACAATGATGAAGTGATCTAGATACTGTCTAAACACCTTCTGTATCAAATCCATGAACATCGCATGTGCATTTGTCAGCTCAAATTGCATGACCAGAAACTCATAGTGACCATATCTCATCCTAAAGGCAGTCTTCAGGACATCTTCCTTTCTAATCCTCAGCTAGTGGTAGCCCGATCTCAAATCAATCTTAGAGAAAAATTTGGCACCATTTAACTAATCAAATAGATCATCAATGCGAGGTAAAAGATATTTGTTCTTCACTGTCACCTTGTTTAGTTGACGGTAATTTATACATAGTCTAAGACTCTTGTCTTTCTTTTTCACAAAAAGAGCTGGTAAACCCCAATGTGACATGCTAAGGGTAATAAATCCTTTGGTAAAAAACTTTTCAACTTGCACCTTGAGTTCTTGCAACTCCTTCGGTTCTATCTGATAAGGCGTAAAAGCGATGGGTTTTGTACCAAGCATCAACTCAATAATGAAGTCAATTTCCCTCTTGTGTGGTAACCCAGGTAGATCATCAAGAAATACATCAAAAAACTCACTCACTACTTAAATATCAAAAGTCTAAATGCCCAATCCCTTCTTCTCCAATGGCCTAATACTAGCCATGAGGGCAGCTTCTACATCAGTAACTAGACTACCTCGTGTAGGTCGTCTGGTAGTAGTCATACCTCGGTAGACAAAAAATGGCTGCCCAAGGATCTGAAATACTATTTGCCTATGAAAGCAATCCATTTGGGCGTGATACGCCACTAACCAGTCCATACCCAAAATAACATCAAAATTGAGGAACTCTAACACCTTAAGGTTCACAATCATCTCAAGTCTTTCGTGTTTGACTACACAATTCATGCAAATCATATCTTGGTAGATTCTCGCACCCGTTGTCGTACTCAACATCAGGATGTACTAGCTCTAACAACGAGCAATTTAAGTCTATTTACCATATGACCAGATACGAATGATAAAGTGAAACCAGAAGTAATCAATACATGCATCATCATATCACAAATAGAAATCATACCCTCTATCAGATTCTTGTAGGCATCAGGATCTGGTTCAGTAACTGCCTTAGCTTGCTCCCTTATACCAGATGCTGCAGAAATAGCTGGAGTAGAATAAAACCTCGGCATAGGACACAAATTAGCCTTGTGATATTTTGCGCCACACTGAAAGCAAGTAATAATGGGTCTCTGGCCTAAAAATGAAGTTTGTGACTAACCTTGTGATTTAGCTGAAGCCTGATCTCCCTTACTGTATACTGCTGGAGTAGATGCCACAGAAACAAGAGGAACAAAAGAATCATCCCTAGAAAATCCACCACTAGTCTTGGGCTTCTTGTTATTATCCCAAAACTTCTTGTTCCATTTCTTCTTTTTCTTCCCTGAAGATGGAAAAGAGGAATCAAATTGAAATACGGGTCTGGGCAGAATGGTTGCTGCCCTAAGCCTTACTGCAACCTCAGCAGACTTAAAATCCATGGCCTGTCTCAAGGCCCGATCATAAGTCGCCACATCGGCCAATGTCAAACCCTATCGAATCTAATCACAAAAACCTTCACGAAGCCTCGCTATCCTTAACTCATCTGTAGGAACCAACTCTGGAGCAAAAGTGTGAGCCTATTAAATTTGCGTTCATACTCACGAATTGATCTATCATCCTGAGTCAATTGAATAAACTCGTTACGGCTCCTATCAACCTCTGAATTTTTCCCATGATTTGATCTCCCCAAGAGGCCTCAGCATTTTTTTCCACCATCCGTCGGCCCCATCTGCCAACTTAAGTCTAGCCAAGTGAACCTTATCCCTGTCTAGTGCCCGCATATCCTCAAATATGACTTCAATGCACATAAGCCAACTTTCAGCATCCTCAAGCTGCAAACTGCCTGAAAATGGAGGGGGCTCTCGCATTCTGTAGGCCTTCATCACCTTCTCATACCTTTTCTTCTCCTCAATGTCCTCTCTGGACTCAGGAGTCTGCACCCTTTCCTTAACCGAAGGAGAACCAACCACTGCACCAACGATACTAGTGCCCATACCCTGAACAACAGGTGTCTCAACATGTGGCCTATCTTCTTGCAACTTAGTGATCATCTACAAGAGTTAAGCATTCTGCTGTTGTTGGATTGCAAACATTTCTTCCAGCCTCTTAAGCCTATATTGATCGCTAGGGTCCATTGCTAACCATGATCTGCCCTTCTTCTGAAAACTGATATTTCAATGGGCAAGAATGCATCAGGCAGGGTAGCATACAATGGATAGCATTAAAT
Source organism: Paratinospora sagittata (assembly GCA_035771175.1). Taxonomy (NCBI): domain Eukaryota; kingdom Viridiplantae; phylum Streptophyta; class Magnoliopsida; order Ranunculales; family Menispermaceae; genus Paratinospora; species Paratinospora sagittata. Next base: position 16,645,436 of record CM069610.1, on the reverse strand, counting down.
ATAATCTAACTACCCATACAATCAAAAATAACATTATAAGGCTTTTATCTTTCTTAAAGTTTTTTTTTAACCTAACCATAAGTATCCTAAACAAATCGGCTCTAATACCAACATTTTTGCGACCTCTCATCGGGTGATGTCTCAACCGGCACAGTACCCCAAATAATGTCACTACACGACAAAACTTGAGGTACTGATAAGCCTCTATGTGGAAAATACTTAATAAACACAATACATAACCTGTATATGACAATTTTAATTGAACCAAAATTCAAATTTCATCAACCAAAATCTAACAAGATCAAATCCATCCTGTATACATGGTTCAATATCTACAAATATATCCATATGGAACTCAACCAAGAGCCCATCATCCCAAGGAAGTCATACATTCTATATACAATTTATGTGTTATATACATATATACTGTGATGGCTATATACAAGTTTCATCATAACAAGATAATCAAATAACCCAAAATAGTACCCAAGTCCCCAAAATCCAAAACCTACATCCAAAAAGAAGGAGAAGAAGGCCTCGTAGACGATCAAGTCTTGCCCTTTCCTTTCGGATCAGAACCTGAGAAAATAGAGAAATAGGGTATCCTAGGTCTTACATAAATAACATGCACATCATTTTTCATACATGGCCACATCCACCACTTCATCAACCATAAAAATTATAGCATTTAAAAGCATGGAAATACCATAAAGAAAAGGTTTATGGTGAGAGTTTGCATTTTTACTTACCTAGATGTGAGAATTTGATGCAAATCACTCATTTTCTTCTCTTCCTCCTTTACTTTTCTCTTTTTCCCTTTCTCTCAACCTTACACTCTCCTAACATCCCCAAGAGCAAGAGATTCATCTTTTACACACACATGCAAATAACATGTCATGTGTATGCTAAGTGCCCACTAGTTAACCATGTGTCACTTAGTCAATCTCATTCTCCCTTGTGTCTTAATGCCCAATCATCCATTAACAACCACTTTTCCTTTTTTTATTTTTTATTTTCATTTTTCTTTATTCAATCAAGTCAAGCTCATATTAATTAATGGTCCAATGGGCCCATACATAAATAATAACACATACATTATACTTTTATTTAACATGACCCATATACAATTTATAATGCACACATTTATATTAATATGGCCCATATGCAATTAATAATGGACACAATCATACACAAGTCCATGCAAATACATACAAATATATGAACTTACCCCAAAGAATGGAGAAATATGTGTACTAACACGTATACGACCACGTGAAATTAGGTAATGACATTGACAATACGTAAGATAAAGTCTAGGGTATGACAAACTCTACGTTCTTGATGTTGGAGGCTTCTTTTAGATTTCAAAAGTCTTTTGAAAGGTTCTAAAAACAAGACAGTAGGGACTTTAATGAAGAATATTATCCTTTTGCTCTAGATTGGGCAAAAGCTAATTTCTTTTTGTGTTTTTTGAAATACTTTCATGAGATCACTTTGAAATTTTCTAGATCTTTATTTGTGACCTCAAACATATATTTTTCAGAGATTTTATTTTATTTATGGGTTGATTGCCAAGAACATTTTTTCACGTGATCCATTGTTAAGTGATTTTGCATATAAAATGAAATCAAATACGACAAGTACTGGGGAAACATAAAAAAAACTAATTAATTGTTGTATGTCGATGTTGATTGTTATCTAAGGGATAAGATGAAACCCTGGTTTGTATCTTTAAAATAAATGTATGGGAATAAACTTGGAGAATAATTGGTAAAAAAGGTGGAAACCATATTGAGGAGGTCGTTTGATGTATATAAAAGTGTTGATTGTGGTGATGAAAATGATGATATAGGCCAATCCTTGCATATTGTTGAAGTAGAGCAAGTGGAAGGGGTTCTACCCTTTGGACAACTTACTAGACAGTTGAATGAAGAAGAAGGTGATGAAAAGAAGATAGAAGTGGACTCTTATCTATTAGAGAATCGTGAGAAAGGAGATGACTCATTTGATGTTTTGAATTGGTGGAAGGTCAACTATAATAGATTTAAGACTCTTTCGCAAGTAGCCAAACATATCTTGGCAGTTCCAATATCTATTATTGTTTTAGAGTCAGCTTTTCAGTACGGGTGAACAGCTACTTGATCCATATCATGCTTTATTGAACCTAAAAACAATAAAGACCCTTATATGTGTACAAAATTGGCTTCGATCCTTACAAATTCCAATTGATATTCAACAGATGAAATTAATGAACCAAGGTACTGCATTAAGAGATTACATATTTGTCTTTTACTCTTATGTAAATTATCCTTTGTTATAATTGCTTAATACGATCTATTTTTGGTCCTTGTAGATCTTTTTAGTGTGGACGAAGAGTCAATAGCCTATGACTCGTAGTTTTGAATGATATTATTGGTGTAAGTTATTTATTTTTTATTCAATGTTTTATATTTGTTTATATGGCATTTATATCATGGTTGTAATTTTTTTTCTCTTTTGCAGCTTTTACTTGGAGGAGAGAGGGTTATTTTCATGGAACTTACAAATGATTAGTTTTTTTTAATAGTCTTTTGCCATTTGCATGGAACATGCAGTTTTAAATACTATGAATTATGAAGAATTGAGAAAATACTTTATTTGTGTGAAGTATCAATTATCAACTCTCAATTTCATATTTGTATTATCAGTAATTTAGTTTGTTTGTTATTTTGATTAAAAGTTTCTATAATTGTCATTGCAGATTTTTTTTATTGTAGGTTTCTATTCAGGAATCCATTAGATTTTATATAATTGTCATTACACTTGCTTATTTGATTAAGAAGAGTCAATAGGATTCTTCTGTCATATGTTCATAATCATGATTTTGCAACAAGTTGGGTAAAATGTAATATCCAAAACTCTAAAGAATTATTTTATTTGTTGATTTATATGATTTTGTAGCAGGTGAGTGAATCAAATGATTTTTTTCATTAAAAAGGTTTTGTATGGATCTTATGTTACATAGTCTTATTTATGATGACTTTGTAGCAGATTGGGTAAAATGTAATACCCAAAACTCTAAAAAATTAGCTTATTTGTTGTTTTTATATGATTTTGCAGCAGGTTGAGTGAATCAAGTGAGTTTTTTTTATTAAAAATGGTCGATTTATATGACTCTTATGTTATATATCCATATTTATGAAGATTTTGCTTGAGGTTAGGTAAATTGTATTAAGGCATGAAATGAAAAATTTTAATGGATTGTGATTATTTTTTGTTGTAATGGATTGTGATATTGTGACAAATTTTAAGGTTTGAAATTTAAGTTTTTAATGTTGCAAATATTTTTTAAAAAGTTGTATTAAGTTTTTTTTTTTAAAAAAATAAAATGTTTTGTGAAAGTTGGGCTAATTTAAGGCCCAAATTGTTTTTTTAAATGTGAATGACCTTTTATTTATTGTAAATGGGCTTTTTTTAATAGGCTTTAGTTGAAAAAAGTTACAAAAAAAAAATAAATTCTTGAGCATTGGGGACCGAACCAGACTTTGGGTTTGTTGGGTTGAGCCTCAAAAGTTTTGCTGTGGGTGACTAAGCCCAAACTCAATCCAACCCGATTTTACCCATAATTGCAATTAGTGGTTGAAAACGGGTAAACTATGATGAAAAAAAGAAATAAAATTAGAACGCTATCTACATATAAACAATAATTAAAGTGACATAATTTGAAAACATATTCTTTCAAAGAAAAAAATTACATAATTTAAGCAGCTTATATCCATGCATAAACGATGGTGAAGAAACAAATGAAATTAAAACGTTATCTACAATATAAACAATAATTAAAGTGACATACTTTGGAAACGTATTCTTTTAAAGAAAAAAATTACATAATTTAAGAAGCTTATATCCATGCATAAACGATGGTGAAGAAACAAATGAAATTAAAACGTTATCTAAAATATAAACAATAATTAAAGTGACATACTTTGGAAACGTATTCTTTCAAAGAAAAAACACTACATAATTTAAGAAGCTTATATCTAGACAACATAATGGTTTCAAAGTGTACTAAGGAAGTATTATTCTATTCAACAATAGTGGGAAGAGGGGAAGCTATTTCTTAATTTATTCATTTATATTTGGGTTTTAAGTTTAGTAATTACAAACTTGAGTGGATCCCACCTCCACTATAGAACAAAATTCCATTACTCACCTGGAGAGGGTCATGACTCGTGGCTAGTCCTTTTAATTAAAAAGCTAATGCATGCCAAGAAGAAATGAACAAAAACATCTCTCATAATTATCACCGCGTTGATCAGGTGATAAGGAAATGCGCGGTTGGCATTTGCTCTCTTGGCGTGCTCGTGCTTTAATTGAAAGTGCAGCTGCGAAAGATTGAGTGAAAGTGACCACTGCGACACCGTGGGCCCTGCGCCGATCTTTTGACGTTGTTAATATCCCGTAACATCACAATCATGGAATCGACCACCTATCAGCTGCAGCACACGTGTCTTCACATATGCTTCATTTCTTCTTAAGCCTTCCAACCAACGTTTCACGTTTAGCTTAACGATTTGAATTAGTCACATATATTCCTTTATTTATTTTTATTCAAATCATTTTATCGACATGGTCAATAAAATCAGTCGGGGGATACACACGAGACGAGCAACTAAGGGATCATTTGTCCACCACCAGCAATCATTATAAGAAATAAGGGAAATTGACTATAAGTTTTTAGTTACAAATGAATATATATCATTATCATAGAACATTTCACAATTTTAGTTACAAGGGAATATATCAAACTACTGATGACTATTAATAGGTAAATATTTTGTATAACAAGTGTCACTTTCAGTGTAAACTCTGATGACTATAATGAATGAATATATTGTATATACAAGTTTGCAATCTCCCACAATGATGATGTTAAAAATTTTTATAAATGTTTTAGCCAAAAAATGGCACTCGGAACACGGAGGTGCAAAACTTAGCCAAAAAACAAAGATTCGATCCTTGCCTGCAAGGGCCTTTGATCATAGGCGGCGAAGGTGACCGACTTGGACTAGATCTCTGCTTGCAAGAATAACTTCCTTAGACAACGGTAGGTTGAGATGACCACTTTGTTGATGTAATAACTTTAATCCTTGTATATTTTAATAATTATAAATAACAGTGTAATGACTACTAATCATTTTGACTAAAGTGTTTTTGTGTGCAAAATGATCAAATCATAAAAGTCAACTAAAAAATTAAAGTCAAAGTTTGAAGTGAATCAAAGAATAAAGAGTTGTAAAATCTTATGTACTTGGCTGATAAGTAACTTTTTAGGGGTCATTTTATACATATTTTATGTTATAGTTTTGGTATAGTTATATTTCGGTTTGCATTTTTATATGTTACTTTAGGTACATGTTTTGATGAGTTAAACACTTAGTTTATGATTGATTTTGTAGGTTTTGAGATGGTTTTGAAGTGGTTTTAAAGTGATGAACAAATAGCCATACAAAAGAGAGAAGAAACAATCCAAAATAATGCAACAAAAAGGTGAAGAATTGAAGCAAAAATGCATAAGCCAATGTTCTGGGTGTTGTGGCGCCCAAGAATGGCGCTGCAGTGCCACTCACCTTGAAGAAAGCAACCCAAAACACCACTCTGGGTGCTACAGCGCCCTAGACTAGCTCTACAGCACCGATGCAATCCGAACTCCTACTTCGTGTAGGATTTTTGCTCGAACTTTCTCTTTTTAAATCTGATTTGCATGGGACTTTTTCTTACCTTCTCCTACTTATAAATACATCATTAAGAGAGGGTTTTGAAGCACAATAGAGAGGAGAACAAGTTGAAACGAAATCAGATCGAAAGAGGTGAAGAGCGTGAAATTGGAGACAAGGGAGTGATCTTCACATCTTGTAATTGGGTTTTTAGTTTCTTTTTGTTTATCTTTATAATGTTCATCAATATTTTTGTGTTTTCTTTTATTTCAATGATGAACTAAGTTGTTTGTCTAGATGATAGATGGATCCTAAACTAGATACCATTTCTTAGATTTATTTTTGATTATTATTAATAGAGTTTCATAGTTAATTTGTATTTTCCAGTTCTTAATGTTTTTGATCTACTGGCCATAGATTGAATGTTTTTTGATATGGAGTTCGGCACTAGAGAGAGGGAACTTAGGATTGGATTGGGAAAAATATAACCTAGACATATTATAGAATCAAAATTTTAATAATTTTCTTTGAAGTTTTGGAAAAAATTACAAAGCGTAAAGACTTTACATGATTTTGGTTTTTATCGAGATGTCAAAGTCAAATCATATAAATATATTTTAACTTGGCACTCGAGAGATGAAGTTAGAGATTTTAGAATTTTTAACTTATAAACTAGGAGAATAAATTAATAATAAATATTTATAAGAGACATAGTTGAAAGTTAGGTGAAGTTTAACCTCTCTAGAATTTATCTCTATTGATTTTTCCTTGATTTTGATTATTTGCTATTTTTTAGTTTTTATTTCATTGTTTTTATTAAATAATCTTTAATTTTGATCATCTAGATAAAGTTAGGGTTATTAATTATGGTAATTAGTGTGAATTAATTCAATCCTTGGGGACGAAAACCCGATATTCTTTGATATATTATCACTTGACACCGTGTGTTTGCGGTTCACAAACAAGTTTTTGGCGCCATTGCGAGGGATTGATTCCACTCTATTTTCACGAATATCATTACCAAGTAACTTTGATTTTAATCTAGAGTTTTTATTTTTATTATTATTCTGATTTTTATTTTTCTTTATTCTTTTTTACAGGTTCCTTCAAGTTGTGTATGTGAAGAACGAAAAGTTTCAATCTTTTATCTTGCAATCCAGAAATTGAGAGAACTCTTCAAAAGATTCGGAAGGAGAAAAAGATTGGAATTAAAGCAATGGATGTTGAGAACAACCAACTTAAACTCCGGGACTACTTTAAGTCGGTCACCAACGATAACTACTCGGGCATTGTGCGCATGCTAATCAATGGCAATAATTTTTGAGTTGAAGCAGGTGTTGATCACCATGGTCCAGCAACATCAATTTGGTGGTTCTAAACATGAAGATCCGACCACTCATATAACAACTTTCTTGGAGATGTGCAATATGATGAAGATGAATGGTGTTACTGAGGAGACCATCCGGTTGCATTTATTTCCCTTCTCCTTGAGGGACAATGCTAGGGCATGATTTCAATCGGTACAACTGGGGAATATTGCTACTTGGGAGGATATGTGTCAAAAGTTCCTTCAAAAGTTCTTACCACCGGCGATGACAACTCAATTGAGGGCTGAGATAGGCCAATTCAAGTAATCGGAGTCTGAGTCACTTTATGATGCTTGGGAGAGGTATAAGAAATTTCTTAGGAAGTGCCCCCAACATGGCTTCCAAGATCGGTTACAAATCCAATTATTCTATAATGGGATGACTGTGCCAACAATAACCTTAGTAGATGCGGCTACTAGAGGTACCTTATTGAGGAAAACGACGAGTGAAGCCATTGTTCTTCTGGAGGAAATGACTTTCAACAATTATGAGGCTCTGAGTGAGAGATCCATGGTTAAGAAGGTGGCTGAAATGCATGAGGTTGATCCTATAGCAGCACTACCAACAAAAATATCCAACCTCACACATCATGTAGTGACCTCATCTAAACAAGGAGCTCCTCTTACCATTGAATTTACTGCAGCAACAAATATGGTGTATTCAGGAGTTGACACTAATGAAGAATAAGTGCAATTTGTGAATAACCGGGCATATAATTATTGGGTTAATGTACCATTACCAAATCAATATCACCTGGGCATTCACAATCATGAGGATTTTTCCTACTTCAATATGAGGAATGTGTTGCAACCTCCACTGGGCACGTACAATCAAGCCACTAAAAAGAAGCCATCTTTGGAAGAACTAGTGAGTACTTTTTGTGGTGGAAACAAAATCAAGGTTCGCCAAAACTAATTTTGGGTGGATCATTTATAGACTCATATGGGCAATAAGGGAACATCAATAAAGTTTTTGGAAGTTCAAATTGAGCTACATGCTTCATCCATGAATGCCCAACAAAAAGGCTCCTTCTCAAGTAATACAAAAGTGAATCCTAAGGAGCAGTGCAAAACTATTACTCTCAGAAGTGGAAAGAAAGTTGAGATAGTTAATCCACAAAGAAACACCAATATTACTCCCACATCTCCAGCAAGTATTCATGAGGAAGAGAATACCAAGGACAAGGACATTGAAGCAAAGCCAAAGGAGAAACCCTACAGACTTGGATTTATATCCTTTCTTGATAACCCTTTTATCCTTAAAACTCCTATTCCATATCCTCAGAGATTTCAGTAAAAGAAATTCGATGATCAATTTGCTAAGATTCTTGAAATCTTTAAGAAAATTCACATTAACATTCCTTTTGCAGATGCGTTGGAGCAAATGCCGAATTATGTCACGTTCATGAAGGGTGTGATGTTTAAAAAGCGGAATTAGAGGAGTTCGAGACGGTAAAGATCACAGAGGAGTGTAGTGCGATTCTCCAAAAGAAATTGCCTTAGAAATTAAAGGATCCAGGGAGTTTTACTATACCTTCCACAATTGACACTTCTTTCTTTGATAAAGTTCTTTGTGATTCGGGTGCAAACATAAATCTAATGCCTATGTCTGTTTTCAGGAAATTGGGACTTGGAGAAGTGAAGCCTAAAACTATCACCTTACAATTAGTGGATAGATCTTTTACCTATCCTCGTGGAGTCATTGAAGATGTGTTGGTCAAGGTTGACAAGTTCATATTCCTGGTGGACTTTGTTGTCTTAGACATGGAAGAAGATGATGAGATACCCTTAATTCTTGGGAGACCCTTCTTAGCTACCAGTAGAGCATTGATTGATGTGCAATGAGGGGAGTTGACTTTGTGGGTTAATGAAGATGAGTTGATGTTCAATATCTACTACACACTCAAATTTCCAGCGGAATCGAGCACTTGTCACCAGATAGATGTCCTTGAGAGTTGCATTACTGAGGTTCACATGGATTCAACACCAGAAGATCTCTTGGAGCGATGCATTGTTAATTTGATGATATCCAACACTATATATTGGCTCTTGAAGCTCCTATTTTTGAACCTTTTCAAGCCAAAGTGGAAAACATGGATGATTATTCTTAAATAGAATTGAGTAAACCGCATATCATCATCTTTATCTCATGTTAAAGACGAGAAGTTGTTGTGTATTCTAAGAGAACATAAATCGACTTTGGGGTAGTCTATTTCAGACATCAAAGGCATTAGCCCATCTATTTTCATGCATAAGATATTGATGTAGAGTCTTACAAGCCTTCCATTGAGCATCAAAGAAGGCTAAATCTAGCTATGAAAGAGGTGGTTTGGGCTGAAATTTTGAAGTGGCTCAATGCGAGGATTATATATGTTATTCCGGATAGTTCTTGGGTGAGTCTGGTTCAAGTGGTACCAAAGAAAGGTGGGATCACAATGGTGAAGAATGAAGATGATGAACTTATCTTTACAAGGACTATCACGGGATGGCGAGTGTGCATTGATTAAAGGAAGCTCAACAAGGCCACAAGAAAAGATCATTTTCCCCTTCTTTTCATTAATCAAATGTAGCGGGCTTTCAATACTATTATTTTCTATATGGTTATTCGGGGTACAATCAAATTGTTATTGCCTCAAAAAACCAAGAGAAGACCACTTTCACATGCCCATATGGTACGTTTGCTTTCCAAAGAATTTCTTTTGGTTTGTGCAATGCTCCGACTACTTTCCAATGTTGTGTGATGATTATCTTTTTGGACATGGTGGAAGAGATTATGGAAGTTTTCATGGATGATTTTTAGGTTTTTGGTTCCTTTTATGACTAATGTTTGCACAATCTTTCTCTAGTATTGAAGCGATGTGAGGAAACTAATTTGGTCTTAAATTGGGATAAGTGCCACTTCATGGTTCAAGAAGGAATTGTCCTTGGGATCCGGGTATCATCCAAATGACTTGAAGTTGATCAGGCAAAGATAATTGCAATTGAGAAACTTCCATACCGAAAGAATGTTAAAGGCATAAGGAGTTTCTTAGGCCATGTCAGCTTTTATTAGAGATTTATAAAGGATTTTTCCAAGATTACTAAGCCTCTTTGCAATCTCCTAAAAAAGGATGCTCCTTTTGATTTTAATGAGGAGTGCGTGAAAGCTTTTGAGTTGATAAACAAGGCCTTGATTTCAGTTCGTATCATGGTGGTATAGATTGGAAGCAACCATTTGAGATTATGTGTGATGCAAGTGATTATGCAATTGGTCCAGTACTTGGCCAGCGACATAACAAGATGTTCCTGGCTATTTATTATTCTAGTCGTACTCTTGATGGGGCTAAAAAATTTTAGCCCAGATAAGTGTCAAAGAAGGGGGTGAATTGGACAAGTTTGTAGGTTTACCTTTCAAAATAAAGCGATAATAGAAAATTAAATGTAGGGAAATGTAAAACAGTGAATCAAATATGGACAACTATCAAGATATTGATTCTAAACAATGATAAGTTTAAAGCTCGATATTCAATATATCATGATTGTAGCAGCCTAGAAATCAAATTCATCTAGCCCATAACCCATTTGCATTTTGCCCAACTCTATGTGTTTGCATTGATATTTGTGTATAATGTGATGTGTATACGTGTTGATTTTATAATAACTTTATGTTGGGTGTGTCAAATGGACTTGAAAATATTAGAAATGAGTCCGGAACTCATTTTTATATAGAAATTGCCTGGCTATATGCAAAATTCCGATGTGTATTGAGAGAGAAACGCGAAGGAGAAACATGAAACTCGTTTCACGAAGGAGGAACGCGCTCCATTCAAAAGGCCAAAACATAGAGCGTGCTGCATGGCCAAAAAAACCCAGATTTTTGCAATTTTTGAGTGTGGGCCCAAAATTGACTATTTAAGCAAACAGAACCCAATTTCAGCTCAATTGTATGTTTTTTAACTTTGAAAAGAGGGGAAAAGGGTGGAGAAGAGGAGAAAAATAGGAGAAACCTAGGGTTTTTGGAGATCCCTTGCTCAAATCTCACCCAAGGTAAGTGTGTTTTCCCATTTTCTTTCTAGAATCTTTTTGTAAATGAGTAAATGAGCATGATTTTGACCTAAAGATGGGTCTGAACCACGGATTTGTGTGACCCTAACCTAGGGTTCAATGATTTTCGCCCTCTTTGGCTTGTTTATAGTTGTAATAACCCTCTAAGACCTAGATCTACACTTGAAATGCATTTTGTATGCACTCCACCACATTTTTGGTGGTGCAAGAGGATAGGGTTTTGTTGGAAACCCTTAGTTTCGTGGTGTATGCTATAGATTTGGGTTCCTTGGTTGATTTGGAACCCAATGACACCATTTTCCCCAATTTCTAGCAAGAAATTGGAGGGGTTAAGTGTAAAGGCCATAAACCCTAAAAAATGAACTAAGGGTTTTCCTTTGGTCTTGCATGTCAACTATGTTGAATAAATGACTGATTCTAGTTGATTGATGGTGGTGTTTAGTTATTTTGCCCATTGGAAACCCTAGGTGTAGTGTAAAATCGGCCTAGGGCTTAATTTTGGGATTTTGCTCAAATGTGGGGCTTTTGACCTAAATCAAGTCAATTGATTAAATTGACTTAGGAATTGTCTAATTGGACCCAAATTGAGTGGATTTATAGGTTTAGAATGTTTGTACCTATGTTAGAATTGTATGACTTAGTTCAAATTGTCTCTATGCTTATTGTAGAGATTTTTCCCAAATTGGGGCATATGCGATGTATTGATTTGAATTGGGATCTTATGTTGATTATGATCAATCTATCATGGTTTTGAATAGTTTGGCTTGTGTTTGGATTGAATGACCTAGACTAAGTGATCGTCTTAGTTTTTGGGAATTAATCTTATTTGTGGATTTGTACGGATGTTGAGATTGATCATGAGATGGGAAACTCATGATGGGGATTAGACGCACATGGACTTGTTGAATTGGGAATTAATCATGATTAGTGTGTCTATGTATGGAGTTGTTGTTCTCAGGTTCTTTACATAAAACAACAACTTCAAGATTATCAAATATTTATTCAAAGTGCTGAAATTTTATGTGATAATACTAGTACTATTAACATACCTAAAAAACCTATACTGCACTCTTGAACTAAGCATATTCAAATAAGACATCACTTTTTATGGGATTATGTGCAAAATGAAGAAGTTGTATTATCTCATATTGGAACTAAAGAACAACTGGCTAACATATTTACTAAAGCCTTACCAAAAGACCAGTTCGTTCATATTCACAGAGAGCTTGGGATGTTCTCTGAGACCAATCTGTAATATTTTGATGCTTACCTCTATATGGGGAGATTTATTTCATTCTACTTTACTCTTTTTGATATTTCAAAAGGGGGAGAAAGTAGTATCATTAAAGCATCATAAACTCAGGGGGAGTTTAACACTATGGTGGAGTCTTAGTGATATTTTAAGTACAATCCTTGGTAATACACTCATATAATATAAAACAAGGACCATTAGTACTACATCTCATGCATACACACATCATTTTATTAGCTTGCTTCAAAGCCTATAATAATGTGTTTGAAATCATCAAAAAGGGGGAGATTGTTGAACCAATTATCCTCATGTCCCTTATGAGAATATGTCCCTATTATGAAAGATTTTGATGATTAGAAAACTACATTATGTTTATGATATTACTGCACATATGACATATCTAATCTTACTTGAAGGTCTTAAAGATTCAATGATGCATGGCGAACGTATTAAAAGATCTTCTTGAAGACCATGATCGTTTGAAGATGTTTAGTTTTATGATTAGATTATGATAGGATGTAGAACTTCTATGTCATGTGATTCAGCAATATGCATGCCTGCATGTTTTAATCGATTGGTTGCATATTTGATTTGATCCGGTTACATTATGTCTTATCGGGCTTTAATCAAGAAACTAAAAACCATTTTTATAAAGTCTTTCAAGATGCTAATGTTTTAGCAGCGCCCTCCTGGACTTGATAAGTCAGGACGTTGATAAAATATTAGGATGCTCAAGGTTGAATTGATCTGACTAATAAGGACACTTACTTGGTAATAACGACCTTTCTTTTATCAACCTTTGAGAATGTCAGGATGCTGACATAGTTTCAGCTCGCTGAAAGTTCTTTTTATTTTTAAGTGATCTCTATCGTTTAGGACGCTGATAAGTTATAAGTTGAATAAATTATCAGAATGCTATTTGTGTAGGAACGCCCTCATCTTTAGACTCAATGTAAATAACTTTCAGGATGCTTACTTTCCGTTAGCGCACTTAACATTATTTTAAAACTATTTTTAATAGTTCAGGACACTTACTCTTGAGTAGCGCCCTCGTGTGTGAAAAGTTTTAAAACAAAGCAGGACGCTCACTGCGAAATAACGCCCTCATAAATTACGTCGTTTAATTGTCAAAGCAAGTCAGGACGCTTACTATTTAGTAGCGTCCTCACTTCGTTGTTCAGTAGGACGCTGATGATCTATAAGCGCCCTCAAAGGAACAAAATGACAGAAAATATATTTTTGTTGTTCTGACATTACTGATATTTCTATTAACCTTTTCAGAAACGTACGAACACTTTTCAGAAATTTTCAGAATCGTACAACTACTTTTTCAGAACTTTTTAAACGTTCTAAAAATTTCGTCAGAACATTCCTCTTTCATGAAAGGATCAAATGATTTAGGTGCTATCGCTGTAATATGCATTGTGCTGACTCGATCCATTTCGGGAAAGAATGTTAACGTTATATTTGAAATAACTTAGAGCGCCAAAATTACCAAGTCCATTGGGTCTCTGTTATTCTTATATATACCTACTGCCTTAGAGCAAAAAAACCACTAATGAAATACGAAACTGATATTCATTCAAAACGCATTAACAATTTTCGTTTGTACTAAACATTTTTTGAAAGTTAGTCTTCTTTCACTTGCGCTTGATCTTACGATCTTTTGAAAGAAAAACTTAAAATCTTCTGGGTTGATTGATCTTCATCTTTATTATTTTGAAAACCCACTGAAGAAGACAAAAACTCTTTGAACATGCTTTCAGCATAAACTTCATCAAAAATATTTAGCCGAATCTATGATTACAGAAGGTTCAATCCAAAGCTTTGTAAGTATCACTTTGATTCTAAGTAAAGGGAATCATATCTCATCTTGTATTCAGTTTGTGGTGACTGGTAAATCCTGAGTTAAAGCAAGTGTTGCTCAAATTTGTAAACGGTCTTCTCACACCTGTAAGTTGTGAATAGGATCTCTCTCACCTATAAGTAGAGAATAGGTCCTCTCACGCCCGCAAGTTGAGAAACGGTCCTCTCACACCCGTAAGTTGAGAAAGTGTATCGGTTTGATCTTCACCTGTAAGAAGGTTCATAGTGGAGTTTGAACAAATCCTAATTGAGGAGGTTAGGTAGTGGATGTAGGCGCGTCCGAACAACTATAAATCTTGCATGCATTGTCTCATTTACATTAGTTGTATTTGATTGCTATACTTTGTTTAATCTGCTTTCATTATTCCGCACAATTTTAAAAAAGGTTAAAATCTGCTGAGTGTCCAATTCACCCCCCCTTTTGGACATATATGGGCCAACATGTCGTCCATATTAAGTTTAGGGTTTTTAAGTGTGATTTGTATATAATACTTAATTATAAACCCTACTTTCATAACTTTAACATTAATCATTCTCCAAACAAGTTACTGCAACTGAGCAAGGAAAGGAACAATTGCAAAGTTTTGGAGAACGTGTGCTTTCATTGATTTCTATTTATTTTTTTATCATTCATTTGTTGTTAAAGTCGATCACAATCACGTAGTGAGCAACATACTTTTTGTTTTGATCGAATCGAAGTTTTCTTCCACATATTTCAGCGATATTTTCACTTCAACTCTTGCGGCCGAAAAATTCCAAGAAGAAACCAGTTTCTCTTTGTAAGTATTTCGAGGTTTGTTTGGTAAAGAACAACCTCTCTCAATCTTCATTGTATTTGGGTTCGTATGTATCTTTGAGCTTCATTGTACTTGTTTTCTTAAGTGTTTAGAACTAGATCACCACTTCTTTGTTACTCTCCTTGATTTGTTTCAAGTTTGAACAAATCAAGTCAAGTGATTGTGGTTCACTTGAGATTCCAAGGTTGGAATCAAAGTTAGGTTCATCCTTATCTTACAAAAGGATATTGTAGGTTCGTCCTTAGCCTGTAAATGGATAAGTTTACCTTGAACCTGTAAAAAGGCTTTGAAACGGTTTGATTCACACCCGTGAAGGGAATCAGAGATAGTGAAATCTTAAAGAAGGTTTCTTTAGGTGTACAGGTAGGAAATAGATTTCCTAACCACATAAAAATGCTTGTCTCCTTACATTTATTTTTTGCATTTTACTATTATATATGATCTATTTGATAAAATGTATCAACTAATTTAAGGAACACAAAGTATAAATTAATAATTGTTTTTAAATGGCCGAAACACCAAATTCATCCCCCTCTTGGGTGTCTTTCATGGTTGTCCTCGACATTTGATATGAAGGACATGGGTGAGGCAAATTTCAAACTAGGTGTGGAGATACATAGAAATCGTTCTAAAAGAATCTTAGCATATTAAAAAGATTCTTGAATGATTTAACATGCAAGATTGCAAGCTTATCAATACCCCAATCACCAAAGGCACACCCCTAAGTAGAGATATGTGCCCTCAGACTCTAATACAAAGATAAAATATGTCCAAAGTTCCATATGCTAGTGCTATTGGGAGTTTAATGTATGCTATGATGTGTACAAGCCCTGATATTTGTAATGTTGTTGGGTTAGTTAGTTGATATCAATCAAATCCTAGAGAAGCACATTGGAAGGTAGGGAAGAGAATTCTAAGATATTTGAAAGGCATGATGGACTTGTGCTTATGTTATCATGGTAATGACATGCGTTTATTGGGCTACTCCGATGCTGATTGGGGTGGTGATCTAGATTAACGCAAATCAACCTCAGGATATGCTTTCTTGTTGAACAATGGTGCAATATCATGAAGCAACAAGAAGTAGATGTGCATTCCTCTATCTACCATGAAAGTTGAGTTTGTAGCTTGCTCTGGGATTGTATAAGAGGCTATTTGGCTTCAACTGTTTCTGCAACATTTATAGGTTGTTAACGAAAATTGGTTATTATATATATAGTAATAGCCAAGCTGCGATTGCCTACACTAGAGATCCCAAATACCATGGCAAGATGAAACATATAGACATTAAGTATAATTTTGTAAGGGATGTAATAACGCGTAATGAAGTCTGTATACAACATGTTTTTATACATAGGATGATGGTTGATCCTTTGACTAAGCCAATACCTAAGGATATCTTTCTTGATCATGTTAAATCTTTAGGTTTGCGTAGGTTGTAGTGTATTAATTTGAACAGACTTATATTTTTGATTCAGTTTAATGAATTCTTCCCACCTTTTAGTTGTTCTTACACTTTGTTTCATGATAACTAGCACTAAGACAACACAACAGTATGTTCACAAGCATGACGAGCAATCACCTTTTTGGCATTTTCTGACAAGCGAGCAAAGATGAGACATTTAGCTATGGTTGTTGTAGCACCCATACCTTTAAATGATGTCATTTTGACCCATAGTGTACCCGTATATGTATTCGTAAATGTATGCATATAAGTATTTGATGCTCGACGCGCATAGGATCGAGTGTTTTTGCACGATCATAGATCATAGAGAGTGCGCATGAAGTTTCAAAACCATCGGAGACCCGTTCGACGTCGAAACATGTCAAAAACGATGTTTTGGATCCAATGGAGCTCACTCCATGGAGGAAGAAATTTCTGTCACCGTTTGCATCAATGTCTTGAACTCCTAGATCAGTAGTCTGATTGAGCTAAAATTATGTCAGATTATTCTTATCTGATAGATCTTCATTATGAACGGTGAAGATCTTGATCGGAGTTATCTATTGTGAGTTATAAGACTCCAAACACTATATTTTGGATTTACGAATTTTCTTGCGTAGTTTTGATCAAACGGTTTGATCTCGCAATCCCAACCTTGGCTTGAGCTAAAGTTTTACCATAATGTTGGTAATTGACTCATAAAACTTTTGCACGGTTAAGATGTTAAATTGGTGATTCGTTTTCAAGAAATTAATTATCTAAGTGCAAGTAATCGCAGCAGAAAAAACCGTTCCTTTTTATTTAAGTGTATTTTTTCATGTGGGCCCAAAATTTTTCTATAAAAGCAACCAACTCGTTTTTTTAGCTCACTTGATCATTTTTTCACATTGAAGAGAGGGAAATGAGCTTGGAGGAGAGGAAAAGAAGGGAAGAAGAGAAATGAGAGAGAAAAGGCTAGGGTTTGGGTGATTCTTGCCCAAAATCCCTCCAAAGTATCCATTTCTTTCTCATTTTCTTCCTTCTATCTCTTTCATGTGTGTTTGCAAGCTTAATTTTGACCTAAGGTTTGTATGAATCCCTGAATTTAAAGGATTGGTGGAAAACCAATGTTGGACTTAGGCTTTGATTTTGTGATATGTGTATCTAGATGGTATGAGGAGTCTATAAATGGTAAAACCCCCAATTTCTAACAAGAAATTGGTAAGGTTTCATGGATTTGACCTAAACTAGAATTTTAGACCTAGGGTTTACTATTCAAATTGCATGTGATTTATGATGAATGCATGGGTAATTGTGGATGTATGGCACTCCAAATTACTGATTTTGATTAGTGAATATCATATTGTAGTGTAATTTTTGTCTAGGCCATGTAATTTGGGGATTTGCTCAAATTGGGGCTTTTGACCTAAACCAAGTCAATTGACTTAGGAATTGTCTAATTGGACCCAAATTGAATGAAATTATGCGTTTAGAATGGTTGGACATGTGTTAGAATTGAATGACCTAGCTCAATTTGGCTCTATGCCTATTGTAGAGATTTTTCCCCAAATTGGGAATTTGCATGTGATTTGGGGATTTTGACTTAGACTTGGTCAATTAATGAAATTAACTTGATAAATAGTCTACTTAACCCTCTTTGTGATTGAATGTCATACATATTGGTGGTTGGATCATGGGATCAACCTATTACATTCAATTGGGTTAATTATGGGTTAAATTGATATTAATTGGTTGAATTTAGCAATATAGGATTCGGTTCATGTGTATGACCAATTTAGGAACTTAATTGGCTATGAAATTGGGTTTAAACATGGTTGTTGAGCATACTTTTGACTGATTTTAGTATTGTATGAACCATGTTTCATGTAGGGGTTGTGGTGGATCTAAGTAACCCGAATAGGCCAATTGGGGATTGAAGTACTTGGGGTGATTTTGTGGCTTTCTAGTGCTTCTTGGATTGGAATTGGATTGGCTAGCTCTAGCCAATCAAGTGTGAGTGTTTCTTTTCCTTGTGAATTTTATATGTTGCATTGTAGTATAAAATGTTTTAAATGCTTGTAGACGGAAGGTCATAGAGTTTGAGGTTGCTGACCAAGTTCTGTTGAAGGTCTCTCCTCTGAAGGGCCAGACAAGGTTTTGGATAAAGGGCAAGCTTGCTCTGAGATTCATTGGGCCGTTCGAGATTCTAGAGCGAATAGGCCCCGTTGCTTATCGATTATCCTTACCACCTCAGCTTGCAGCAGTACATAATGTGTTTCATGTGTCGATGCTGAGAATGTACAAGAGTGATTTTGATCACATTTTGGATTGGAGGCACGTGGAGTTGAGGCAGGATGGAACCTATGATGAGGAACTAGTCCAAATACTTGAGCGGAAGGTGCAGAGATTGCACGCAACCGAGAGATTTCTATGGTCAAGGTGAAATGACAATTTCACGACGAGGAGCAGGTTACTTGGGAGCGTGAGGACTACATGAGGGAGCACTTTGCCGAGTTCATGGTATGAGGTGATTTCTTAACCTTAAAACTTCGAGGGCGAAGTTAACTCTAAGGGGGGGGGGTGATGTAGCGCCCTAGAAATCAAATTCATCTGGCCCATAACCCATTTGCATTTTGTCAAACTCTATGTGTTTGCATTGATATGTTATGTGTATATGTGTTGATTTCATGATAACTTTATGTTTGGTGCGTCAAATGGACTTGGGGATATTAGAAATGAGTCTGGAACATGTTTTTACATAGAAATCGTTTGACTATACGCGAAATTCCGATGTGTATTGAGAGAGAAGCACGAAGGAGAAAAATAGAACTCGCTCTCCATGGCCAAAAAAAACCAAATTTTTGCAATTTTTTAGTGTGGACCTAAAATTGACTATTTAAGCAAACTAAACCCAATTTCAGCTCAATTGCACGATTTTTAACTTTGGAAAGAGGGGAAAAGGGTGGAGAAGAAGAGAAAAAGAGGAGAAACCTAGGGGTTTTGGAGATCCCGTGCTCAAATCTCACCGAAGGTAAGTGTGTTTTCCAATTTTCTTTCTAGAATCTCTTTGTAAATGAGTAAATGAGCATGATTTTGACCTAAATATGGGTATGAACCACGAATTTGTGGTGACCCTAACCTAGGGTTCAATGATTTTCACCCTCTTTGGCTTGTTTATAGTTGAAATAACCCTCTATGACCAAGATTTACACTTGAAATGCATTTTGCATGCACTCCACCACGTTTTTTGTGGTGCAAGAGATTAGGGTTTTGTTGGAAACCCTTAGGGTCGTGGTGTATGCTATAGATTTGGGTTCCTTGGTTGATTTGGAACCCAATGACACCATTTTCTCTAATTTCTAGCAAGAAATTAGAGGGGGCAAGTGTAAAAGCCCTAAACCCTAGAAAATGAACTTAGGGTTTTCCTTTGGACTTGCATGTCAACTATGTTGAATAAATGGCTGATTCTAGTTGATTGATGGTGGTGTTCAGTAATTTTGCCCATTGGAAACCCTAGGTGTAGTGTAAAATTGGCGTGGGGCTCAATTTCGGGATTTTACCCCAAATTGGGGCTTTTGACCTAAACCAAGTTCATTGATTAAATTGACTTGAGAATTTTCTAATTGGACCCAAATTGAGTGTATTTATGGGTTTAGAATGTTTGGACCTATGTTAGAATTGTATGACTTAGTTCAAATTGTCTTTATGCCTATTGTAGAGATTTTCCCAATATTGGGGCATATGCCATGTATTGATTTGAATTGGAATCTTATGTTGATTATGATCAATCTATCATGGTTTTGAATGGTTTGGCTTGTGTTAGGATTGAATGACCAAGACTAAGTGATCGTCTTAGTTTTTGGGAATTAATCTTATATGTGGATTTGCACAGATGTCGAGGTTAATCATGAGATGGGAAACTCATGATGGGGATTAGACGCACATGGACTTGTTGAATTGGGAATTAATCATGATTAGTGTGTCTATGTATGGATGGTCATGATAATTGATGTATGTGCATGGATCTATAGTTTACAGGATCTTGTTTTGCATTGGGATTCGTGTAAACCTGTGAGTGGGTAGTTTTGCGTGCGTGGCATTGGTTGTGAGTAGTTTTTCATTTTGTTTATGACTTATGTCATCATATTCATTTATACTTTTATGTTGAAAGTTATGAAATATTATTATGGAAATGCATGTGTTTACTACGTTTCGAAATGACTTGCATAGAGGACTCTAGAAGGCTTTGGATGTTTCCAAGCTAAGTTGTCTCTAGATATTGAGTATGTAGAAGGCTTGAGTAATTACCAAGCTAACTTGTCTCTAGAAGTAGATTGACATACCCCAATTAAGGGAGGATCATTGCACCTACGAGTGAGTGATCTCTATGTCCGCTGTACCCCAATTAAGGGAGGATCATGAGTCGGTCTCTATAACTGGAAAACGATGTGGAAAAGTGCAAAATGACATACCTCGCTAGGGAAGATCAGTGCACTTGAGAGTGAATGATCTCTATGTTGGTTGTACCCCAATAAGGGAGGGCCATGTTGGTCTCTACAGCAGGAGAAATAAGATAGAGCATGAATGGATTTGAAATGCATGAAAATGGTTAATGCTTATTTTATTATGTATTTATGTTTCACATACTTATGAGCATGATTTCATGCATGTGCATATATGACTTTTATTGATGTATAAATGATGGCACTACTGAACACTATTCACTAGGCACCGTTGGCTCACACTCTTACTCTCTTTTCAGGTTCTACTGATGCAGGCAAAGGCAAAGCTATTGCGTTTGCTTCAGGACCTAGCCATTGCCAAAGCTAGGACATCCCGACGTGAGTCTAGGTTTGATGTGTGGTGGTTGAATGTCCTTAATTACATAAGTGTATGGTTTTATTTATTTTATTACATATGCAATTAATATAACACTTGTTAAATCTAGATGGTGAGGGATTTTATATTATGGAGGTATATTGGCCATTGGCCTTGGACATAGATTGATGATGAGTCTAGGCATGTTTCCTTAGACTATTTTGTGTTTATTTGAGGACTATTATGATCATTATTATTGTCTTGTATGCTTGGAAGATCATTCTTATTTGATTCATGTGGATGTGGATGTATTTAATGATGTAGAATTGTTAAGTCTATCAGGTGTTTGATGTGATTCAAATTTTTTTGGGGGGACTCTATTTGAGAGTCTGGTTGAGGCTTGTAGGGTCCCGATAATCTCATGGGATGATTTGAGGTGGTCATGGCTGCCTACGCCAGGCGGCCCACCCCGGCACTTCCTAACGCCGATCCATGAGGGATGGCGGTCTGCGGTGTGTGGTCGCCACAGTTAGTATTAGAGACATGTTTGAGCCTTAGGTTTGGTCTAGATTTAGAAGACTTTGACTTAGGATGCTCAAGTTGAGAGCTTCTGGTGATTAAAAGCTTAAATGATAACTTAAAAGTCGTACTACTCTATTTTGTGTGTATTACGTATTATGGGTAGTTATGAGGTTTGGGGGTGATATTACTTGGATTATCATGTGAATGATTGGTTGTTTGCGTTGTGCTTCTCAAAGTCATGAGGAGAAGCGGAAGAAGACAACCACACATGGATACATCTAATGAAGATAATCAGATGAGGAGGCTGGAGGAACTTGTTGCTACACAAGTTCGTTTGATGGCAGCACGGACAACTCAGATTCAGGGCTGATCATGAGGATAGAGGCTACTGCACCACAACCACCTCCAGTAGTACCCCAAAAAGATGGTATTGGTGAGGTTGAGGTCGATCCTATAGGAGATGAGGTTGCAGCTGAGTCCCCTATAGCTGCACCCCAGCCTGGGATTGTGCCCGCGCTAGTTCCTATTCCAGCCAGAGGCCCCCTTAGACCATCAGATCTGGATGGTAGAGAAATTCATGAACCTGAAGCCTGAGAACTTTTATGGGGGAGCAGAACCGAAAAAGGCCGAGGATTGGCTGAAGAATGTTGAGAAGATTGCTCGGACGCTTGACCTTGATGAGGAGGCCCAGGTGTTTTGTTCTACCCACATGCTGGAGGGTGATGCAGATGACTGGTGGACATCTGTATTGAAGAACAAGGGCGAAGTTCAGAGTTGGCAGTTGTTCAGGCAACTTTTTCTTGAGGCCTATGTTCCTGCTACTGAGAGGCAAAAGAAGAGGCATGAGTTTATGAATCTTAAGCAAGGGACGATGACTGTTCGTCAATACAAGATCAAGTCATGCAAATGTCTACTTATGCTCTGGGATTAGTACAGTCGACTGAGGACCGGGTCACACAATTCATGTTGGGGTTGAGGCCAGCGATCAAACAGGCTCTGTCAGTGACCGATATGACTGAGTTTCGGACCGTGACCATGAGGGCCGCACAGTTTGAGCTACATGAGCATGTTGAGAGATAGGCTGAGGTTGCCGTTTAGGCACCTCAGCAGATTCAGGCTGAGACAGAGGGGAAGAACTCCTGGAAGGGACGAAAATGGGGGAAGAAGAGGAAGTTCCAAACGGGAACACAGTCTAAGGGTGCTCAGAGTGAGTCATCTCACATCCAGGCTGGTGTTAGATTTTTACCATTCGTTGTACCTTCTACCCCAGTGGCCAGTGAGGCACAAAGGCTACCGCTCCCACAATCTGGCTGAGGTCGAGGCAGAGGCAGAAGTGGTAACGGGGCTGCATCACAGTCAGGGTCTACTGCTCTTAGGGCTCCATTCATTTGTTACTAGTATGGTTAGCGGGTCATAGGAAGTTTGAGTGTCCGAACCCACCATTGGCATCTTAGGGGACAGTGCATGAGTCCAGTGGTAGAGAGATTGCCAAGGCAGCTACAGAGCCAAATCCAGCTGCATCGAGAACTTTAGTGGAAGGTACTCTTCATATTTCTGATATTTCGATGCATGTTTTATTTGACGTTGTATCTACATTGTCATTCATATCTGAACGCATGGTAGATAGATTGCAGTTGACTCCTGTTAGAGCTAGAACATGGTTAGTTGTGAGTAATGTAGCTGGGGAGAGAATCTACCCGAATCTGATTTGTGAGCATTGTATTGTGAGAGTTGAGGTGTAGCACCCGTAGAGTACACGTATATGTATTCATATACGTATGTGTATATGTATTTTGATGCTCGAAGCACGTAAGTTCGAGTGTCTTTGCATGATTTTAGGTCAAAAAGAGTGTGCATGAAGTTTCGGAACCATTAGAGACCCGTTCGACGTCAAAACATGTCGAAAACAGTGTTTTGGATCCAATGGAGCTCTCTCCATGGAGGAAGAGATTTTTGTCACAAATTACATCAATGATTGATCTCAGAGATCCGTGGTCCGATTGAGCTGAAATTTTGTCAGCTCATTCTCATATGATAGATCTTCATTATGACGGTGAAGATCTTGATCGGAGTTAATTACTATGAGTTATAAGACTTCAAACACTGTTTCACGGATTTTCAGATTTGCTTACGCAGTTTTGATCAAATAGTTAGATCTCTCAATCCCACCGTTGGATTTAGTTGAAAGTTTACCAGAATGTTGGTAACAGACTCATGCAACTTCAGAAAGGTTAAGATGTTAAATTGGTGGGTAGTTTTCAAGAAATGGACTAACTACGTGCAAGTATTGCAACAGAAAACTATGTTTTTGATAGTTTTTGGGCAACTTTTAGTTGTGGGCCCAAGCTTATCTATTTAAGCAACCAAAACGTAATTTTAGGATCATTTGCTCATTTCTCAGCCAGAAAAGAGAGAAAGGAGCTGGAGAAGAGAGGAAGGAGTTGAAGAGGAGAAAAGGAGAGGAAACCTAGGGTTGGTGGATTTTGCTCAAAATCCCTAAGGTTTGCATGTTATTCCTCATTGTACTTCGTTCAATCTCTTTGGTTCATGCATGCTAGTGTTGTTTTGATGCATGCATTGTATGAAACCCAGATTTGAAGGGGTAGTGGAAATCAAATGTTGTCCAAATGCTTTGCATGTTTGATATGTGTGTTTAGAGTGTGTTGGGAACCCTCTAAAGGCAAAAACCCCAATTTCTAGCAAGAAATTGGTAGGGTTTAGTACAAATGACCTAGTCTTGGTTCATTGACCTAGACTTTGACTTAGGCTTTGCATGCCATCTATGATGGACTGATCAGTATTACGGATTGATTCATGTATTTAGCTTGAGATTTTTATGGTGAAATCATATGGTTTAGTGTAAATGGTCATTGTTTGGTTCATGGCCTTAGGCTTTTCCAAAAGTCATGCATGTCAACTATGTTGTTCTAGGTGGCATTGTGGATGATTCCATGTTGCAAGATCAGTAAAATTCATGGCTGAACATGGTGGCCTAGTGTAAAATTGGCAATATGGCTTATGTATGAAAATTTCCAGATTTGGGGCTTTTGATGCTCTTGATATAAAATCTGGAAAATTATGCAATGTAGGTCTAATTGGACATGATTAGTGTTGTTTGATGATTGAATTCAGTGGGTTCTCATAATGGGCACCCTAAGGTTGACTAATTTTGATTTAGGCTAAGTATTTGGCATTTTTCATGTACTTTGGCATTTTTGCATGTAATTTGGGGATTTTGCCCAAATTGGGACTTTTCACCCAAAGCAAGTCAATTTATGAAATTGACTTGGGGATTGTTTAATTGGACCCAAATTGAGTAGAATCATGAGTTTAAAATGTTAGAACCTATGTTAAATTGATATGACTTAGTTCATTTTGATCTTATGTTTTATATTGGCCTAATTGGGGATTTTGACCAAGACTTGGTCAATTGATAAAATTGACTTGATGTATAGTCTAATTGACCCTAATTATACTTGAATGTCATGTATATTAGTGGTTGGATCATGGGATCACCCTATTACATTCAATTAAGGTCAATCTCAGTTTAATTGAGTCTAAATGATTAAGTTGGGCAATATGGAAATTGGCTCAAGGGGGTAATCAATTTAGAATCTAATTGACTTTAGATTGGCTTTGAACATGGGGTTTTGACACACTTTATGACTGATTTTCAGTTGTGTGAACCATGTTATTTCCAGGTCTTGTGATTGATCTTGAACCCGTTTAGTCAATTGGAGAGTGTTGGTGATTGGATTGGCTAGACTTAGCCAATCAAGGGTGAGTGTTCTTTTACTTTTGGATTATTTATATGTGGCATTGTAGTATAGAAATGTTTTAAATGCTTATGTATGATGGTATGCATGTTTTAATATTCCATGAAATACATTTGAGCATAATTCATTGGGATGACAATTTGGGTTGAGGCTCCTAGTTGAAATTTCCTCTTTTTGGGAATTCTCGTAAGTCTAGTGGCAATCCCAGCTGTGTACCTGGTAGAGGGTTTTATGGCTTGTGTATGGGTAGGTTAGTTTAGGCTAATCTTACGTGCTGCACAGCGCCAGAAATCCTATTAGGATACGAGTATTGAGTGTGTGTTCAGGTACTGTGTGTAGCGCACCAGCCTTGAACCCCCGTACTCAGGAGGTGTTAGGATTGCATGAGCATGACTTCAAATGTTATGCATTGTCTTATGTATGACTTGATCCATTATGTTAGCATGTATGTAATCTATTTCGTCATCATGATATTTCAATGATTTATGATCTTACCATGTTTTATAAATGCACGTATATGCCACTTGTAAATAACATTCACTGAGCTGGTTGTAGCTCACACCTCACCATCTTCTTTCAGGATCTGATAGAAAAGGAAAAAGGAAGGCTTGACTGCGGAGCGTCCCTTGTTTTTGTTTCATGTAGGTGTTGTACAATTAGTTTTGGATTTTGATAACTTTGTACATGATAACACCTAGTAATTATATATTTAACACATAGTTGGGATGTGTTGGATTTTGTATCATTTTGAAGACTTTAGAATTTTACAATTGGTAATTTGGAGAAGTACTGAGATCACCTTGCAAGGGAGAGCATCGAACCAATCAATTACTAGAGGTAGATTGGTAACTGATGGAGACAAAGAGATCTTAGCTGGGATAGTGCCAGAAGATGATGAGACCAATGGGATGACACTGGGAGACTCCCTATAGTGAGAGATTATCCTGATGTGTTTCTTTCGGACCTTTTCGGATTGCCTCGGAAGAAGAAAATTGACTTTATCATACAGTTGGTCCCTGGTACGAAGCTTGTCTCCATGGCACCATATAGAATAGTGCCGGTTGAGTTCATTGAGTTGCTGAAACAGCTTGAGGAGTTGTTGGCTAAGGGCTTCATTAGCCCGAGTGTGTCACCTTGGGGAGCTCTAGTTCTTTTTGTCAAAAAGAAGGATGGGAGTTTGTGGTTATGTATTGACTACCGCTAACTCAATAGGGTGACCATCAAGAACAAGTATCCTCTCCCGAGGATTGATGATCTGTTTGACTAGCTGAAGGGAGCAAGATTCTTCTCGAAGATTGATCTACATTCCGGTTATCACTAGATAAGGATCAGGGATAAAGATGTGTCTAAGACAGCTTTCAAGACCCGATATGGACATTATGAGTTTCTTGTGATGCCTTTTGGTGTGACTAATGCACCGACGATGTTCATGGACGTCATGCAGAGAGTTTTTAGGCAGTATCGGGATATGTTTGTCATCATTTTCATTGATGACATATTTGTGTATTCCAAGACTCAACCTGAGCATGAGGAACACCTCAGAGTGACTTTACAGACTCTGAGAGAGCATAGATTGTACGCGAAACTGAGTAAGTGTGAGTTTTGGATCACCGAGGTGAGATTTTTGGGTCATGTGGTGAGTTCAGAGGTGATTTATTTTGATCCATGCAAGGTTGAAGCCATTATCAGTTGGCCTACACCTACCACAGTGATCGAGATCAGGAGCTTTCTGGGTTTAACAGGTTATTACAGGAGGTTTGTGTAGGGCTTCTCTAAGTTGGCTGCACCTCTGCTTACCCAGAAAGATGTGCCCTTTGTGTGGGCGGATGAGTGTGAGAATGCCTTTCTAGAGGTGAAAAATAGATTGACATCTGTGCCAGTATTGATTCTACCGGAGCCTGGTCAGGAGTTGGTTATCTACACTGATGCCTCTCGTATCGGCTTAGGGTGTGTATTGATGCAGACAGATAGGGTCATTGCTTATGCATCGAGGTAGTTGAAGGTGCATGAGAAGAATTATCCTGGTCATGACTTAGAATTGGCCACAATGGTTTTTGCTCTAAAGATTTGGAGGCATTATCTCTATGGTGAGAAGTTCACCTTGTATTCTGACCACAAGAGCCTCAAGTATTTGTTTTCTCAGAAAGAATTGCATATGAGGCAGAGAAGGTGGTCAGAACTTCTGAAGGACTATGATTGCACATTGGAATACCACCCTGATAAAGCCATTGTAGTGGCTGATGCGTTGAGCAGGAAGAGGGTAGAGACAGTTATGGTGGCACGCTAGATGTCTCAGGAGGAGAGACTACTTGAGGCAGCTATAGTGATAAGTGTATGTGCCGCCCCTTCAAATGAGATTGTGATATGTGCTCAGATGAGAGCTCAACCTAATCGAGTCTAGGAGGTGATTGACCAACAGTGACTTGACATTGATTTTGAAATGTACAAGTCGTGGGCTGAGGGTAGTGATCATGTCAATTGGCACGCGTCATCTGATCGTTCCTTGAGATATAAGGGACATTTATGGGTTCCCACAGATCCCCCTTGAGGCGGAACATACTCCAAGAGGTTCATAGATCGCATTATGTTATTCATCCGGGTGAAACCTAGATGTATCATGACATGAAAAGGATGTATTGGTGGCCCGACATGAAAAGAGAGATAGCTATGTTTATTCAGAGACATGAGATTTGTTAGACGGTTAAGGCTGAGCATCAGAAGCCTGGAGGGCAAGTGCAACCACTTGTCATCCCTGAGTGGAAGTGGGAGCATATTGCCATGGATCTTGTGGTGGGATTACCCTATACCTCGAGGAGACATGATGCTATATGAGTCATAGTTGATCGCTTGAGCAAATCTGTTCACTTCTTACCGGTGAACATTAGGGATTCTATGGACAAGCTGAGTAGGCTGTATATGCTGGAGATAGTCAGGTTTCATGGGGTGCCAATTTCAATTGCATCAGATAGGGACCCAAGGTTTACTTCAGTGTTCTAGCAGGGGTTGCAGAGGCAGCTCGGCACAAGGCTAGACCTAAGTACTGCATATCATCCTCAGATGGATGGCCAGTTTGAGAGGCTTATTTTGATTTTAGAGGATATGCTCGAGCTTGTGTCCTTGAGTACGGTGGTAACTGAGAGGAGTATTTAAACCTGTGTGAGTTTGCGTACAACAACAGTTATCAGTTCAATATTGGCATGGCTCCCTTCGGGGCTTTATATGGCCGACCGTGTAGGTCACCCGTGTGTTAGAAGGAGGTAGGGGATGCCGTTATGTTGGGATAGAAGTTTGTACAATAACACACAAAGAAGATAAAATAGATTAAGCATAATGTGAAGATAGCTCAAGATATGCAAAAGAGCTATGCTGGAATAGGCGGAAGGTAATAGAGTTTGAGGTTGGTGACCAAGTTCTGTTAAAGGCCTCTCCTCGGAAAGGGTTAGACGAGATTTAGGATAAAGGGCAAGCTTGCTCCGAGATTCATTGGGTCGTTCGAGATTCTAGAGCGGATTGGCCCCGTCGCTTATCGATTAGCCTTGCCACTTCAGCTTGCAGCAGTACATAATGTGTTTCATGTGTCGATGCTGAGAATGTACAAGAGTTATTTTGATCACATCTTGGATTGGAGGCACGTAGAGTTGAGGCAGGATGGAACCTATGACGAGGAACCAGTCCAAATACTTGAGCGAAAAGTGCAGACTATTTTGGGTTTATTTGAGGACTATTATGATCATTATTATTGTCTTGTTTGCTTGGAAGATCATTCTTAATTGATTCATGTAGATGTGGATGTATTTAATGATGTAGAATTGTTAAGTCTATCAGGTGTTTGATGTAATTCAATTTTTTTTCGGGACTCTATTTGAGAGTCTGGTTGAGGCTTGTAAGGTCCCGATTATCTTATGGGATGATTTGAGGTGGTCGTGGATGCCTACGCCGGGCGGCCCACCCCGGTACTTTCGCACGCTGATCCATGAGGGATGGCGGTCTGGGGTGTGGGGTCGCCACAATGATGATCAAAACTTGATGATTCTAAATGAATATGTGATTAAGATCAAGAATCAAACAACTCAAGTATGACAAAAAAGTTCGATTCAATATAATATGATATTAGCACATGAATTGATATCTCAAACTATTCATGAAATTACTAAACAAAGTATTTTGTTACGAAGATCAAGATAGAGTTTTACAAACACAAACAATACAAAATCAATTTTAATGATTATAATCTATGCACAAAAACTGATTTGCATAAACCCAAAATTACAAGAATCTAGATTAGAAATGTATACCCTACTCGGTAAGGTTGAAGCTCCAAGATTCTTCTTGTGTGAAGTTGGATGCGAGAAATCACGATCAAGATGTTAACCTAAGCGGTTCATCCCTTAGCACGTCCCTAAGTATACTTGATGAAGTATATTTTAATGATCACAAACGAAATCACTTTCGATGCTAACGGGTTTCATTCAATCAAGGAACTCAAAGTCATATCAGTCGTTCAAGATCGTTTTAATCAAAAGGACTTCAAAGATCATATCCTGATTTCAAGATCACACCACACGAACGATTCGATCAAGCTTTAAGTCTTCATCTTTCGATCAACATTGAAGACATTCAACTCCAGCGCGAAGTTCTTATTGAAGGTCTCATAATAAAGAGTTGGATTTAAATATTATGAGAAAATGAGAAATACACAATATTTAAGGTATATCTTTCTCTAATCGACATTGTTCAAACGTTTTCAAAAACCATGCACGAATCAATTGCATATTTGCATGTTTTGGTCTTTCGTTTTACGATATTTCAAATGATCTAATTTTTTATATTTAATTTGAAATTTACCGAGTTTTTATTCGCATTTATCGTATATTTAATCGCGAGTCAAAACGAAAAGTCTTTCAGGACGCTAATGAGTTAGCAGCGCTTTCCTGAACTTGATAAGTCAGGATGTTGATAGTTCATTAGGATGCTGATAACATTCATGGTTGAATTGAACTGATTCATTAGGACGCTTGCTTATAAATAGGGGCCTCCCTTTAGTCAACCTTTGAAGTTGTCAGGACGCTAACTCAGTATTAGCTTACTGAAAGATTTCGAAAGTTCTTTAAAGAATGTATCTTTGAGGACGCTGATAGTTATAAGTTGAATAAACTATTAGGATGCTACCTGCATAGGAGCGCCTTAACCTTTGAGAATCAACTTAATAGCTTTCAGGACGCTGATTGTCCTTCAGCGTACTTGTTTTTGGTTTCAAATGTTTTAAAATATGGTAGGACGCTAACAGACTTGTAGCGCCCTCGTATTATGTTTTATGTTTTAAAAGGTAGGATGCTTACTGGGAAAGTAGCGCCCTCATGCACTTAATTATTTTAAAACATAGCAGGACGCTAACTGTGCATTAGCGCCCTCAAGGTTAAGTCGTTTAAGTGTCAAAGAAAGTCAGGATGCTCACGTTTTAGTAGCGTCCTCACTTCATTGTTCAGTAGGACGCTTATACGTAATGAGCGCCCTCAAGGAACAAAATGACAAAGTTGATATTACGCGTTAGGACATTGATTACGGATTCACGACGCTAATTCAACAACCGTCACTATTCTAATAAGTACATTATATAAGTCTAATTTTTCATAACAGATCGTTGCATAGAGTCATTTTCGAATTTATCAGAGATCTTCTCTGATGCATGAATTAAGTTTCTCTAAAAGTTTCATTTTTCATGTAATCTGAAAAGAATCAGGATGTCAGTGAAAATTTCAATTGCCATTTTCATATAACATTCTAGCCGTTGTGTGTAAACGTTCATATTATTTGAACTTCAAATGTCTAACGACTATGTCCTACTAAGTCAATAAATATTAACATTTAGGACCAAACAACTCGCCGATAATTTTTATTGTGCCAACACTTTTTGAAAGTTAGTCTGTGTCAAAATGTTTTTCAAATATCTAAACTTTCAAAGTATTTTTCACTAATACCGTTACGTATTCAAAAGATTTTCATATCGTGCTTCAATTATATTCTATATTTGAAAATCTATTTGATCTGGTATTTACTCAAATTCTCAACACTGATCTATACTTGATATCAATCTTGCTGAAGACAAAATTTGAGATATAGTTCATGAGAAATACAATTGTACTTGATTTCATATCTTAAGTACTGTGTTAACTACTGAACACTGAACCAAAATTTTTCATACTTATATTTTATATCTATTTTGAAAATTGTTTGTCTTTAATTTACACTAGTCCTTCATTTTTTAGTCAATGTTTCATTGGTATCATATTATTTTCGAAGAAGCACTGATTTTCATATCACATCATTTGTGCTTTTTAAAACTGCACTTGAGCAATACCTAACATTGAAAGGTAAAGGATTGTAAGTGTATTTCCTCTTAGCATTACGTATTTCAATTTATACATCTTTGTAATGCTATGTACTGAGCTTAATTATAAAGCGTTCTACTTAGTTAGAACAAACATTATTGTGTTGTAATGCTGGTGTGTTTCTGGATTGAAACAAGCAGGACAAGTGAATGTAGTTCACTTAATGATTTCAGAATTGAAATCAAGTTTAGGTTATCTCTTAACTTGTCAAAAAGAAATGGTTTTTCGTTATCCTGTAAAAGGAAAACGGTTCTTCCTTATCCCATAAAAGGGACATAGGTTTTTCCTCATCTTGAAAAAAGAAAATATGGTTCATCTTTAGCCCGTGAAAGGATAAGTTTGCCTTTAACCTGTAAAAAGGCAATTGTAACGGTTTGGTTCTCACCAGTAAGAGTATCAGTTAGTGGATTGAGAAAATCCTACTTGGGAGATTAGGTAGTGGACATAGGCTTAGCCGAACCACTATAAATCTTGTGTGTCACGTTTTCAATTTAGTCTAAGTTTTGTTTATGCATTCAATTCTAATACATTCATGTATATTACTAAGTTATTGGAAGAGAAGTTTAAAATTGACCATCACACCCAATTCATCCCCCTCTTGGGTCGACCAACACAAGACTCAATAGAAGATATAGAAACACTTGAATCGTCTTGAACACTTGTAAAAGACAAAACTCTCCAAGTTTCTCAAGGTTTTGAAAGATGTGGAACTACTCGGAAGATTGGATCAATTGATCAAATGTTGTTGAACTTTTGCTTTCAAAAAAGGTTTAAATCACTCAAAAACTTGTTGTTGGCTTGTGAAAAGACTGAGATGAAAAATACACAAGTTCTCAAAGTTTTGCAAAAGTTGTTCTTCAAATGAGCAAGTGTGGTATTTATAGATGAACACCACACCGAGACACAGGAACACGTTCCTTAACACATGAGCACGCTTCTGGTTTGAAATCTAGAAAATTTTATATTTCCCTCTAATTAAAGAGTGCATTCTTTATTTAAGGAGCGCGTTACTCAATATGTCTGTTAAGCATAGGAACGAGTTCCTTCAACAAGAACTACTGACTCTTAAAGTTTTTCCTATTTCACCCTTGGAAACAGGAGCGCGTTCCTTTTCCCTGATCAGAAAACTTCTGAGTCTCGAGAAAAGCCACCAGAGCGCGTTCCTCTTACAAGGAGCACGTTCCTCAAACCCTAATAAAAAATCACTGAGTCTCAGGAAAAAAGCTCAGGAGCACGTTGCTTCACTGACAAGTGAAAAAATCTTAATTTCTTTTATCATTATAGGTTTAGGAAATTGTCAAAAACATAGACTAACATTTTAAAAACATTTTTAAACATTTTTGACATGATTAAGGTATACTTAACACAGTTAAACATGAGTGATTCGATCGATTAAACCAACGATTAAAGCGATAAGTATAATGCACGTGAAACGATAAAATCATGCAAAGTTGACAAGCTGAATGCATGTTAAACACTAATCAATATACGTATGATAAACAATTATGACTAAGTCATAAGATAATTATCAAACTAAAATATGTGCATGCATGAGAATAATAAACTATAAGAATGATTTTAAAACGATGCAAATCATATGTGGTTGGAACAAGTAATTGTTACTCTACAACACTAAGATTCTAATAAAGAAATACAACCAAGAAGCTCTGGAATCTTCGTGAGGTGTTGTTCCTTCCACATGCTTTGTTAATGCAGTTGAATCCATTAGATATATCTAGTTAGCACTGAAACAACTACTTCAAAGAGATTAGATAACACATGTATGTTGTTTGCAATCATCAAAACAAAATTGGGTGAGAGTAGTTACATCAACAATCTCCCCTTTTTTGATGATTTCAAACGAATTCACTATTGGGCTGATTGAAGCAAGAAGTATGATTTCTTAAATGAATGAATGAGTTAAGTGAATAATTTTATCAAGCCACTTTTAAGAATATACCACTTAATAAAAGATTTAACATTCAATACCATGTGGAATGATCCATCAGATACCAATAAAAACATACACAAAGATATGATCAATAAGCACAAAATGTACATGTAAATAAATATACTCAAACAAAACATATATATGTGAGCATCATAGATGTGATCATGAAAAAATAAAGCACAAATAAACACAGAGAGTACAAATGTGTAAACAAAAAGTACAAAACATCTCCAAAATATATGTCCCAACTCCAAACACTCCCCATGAGTGTATAAACTTTCCCCCTAAGTATGAGTACAGAATGATCTAATCAATTAGAACAATCATACTAATCTCGCCCCCCTTTTGAAATGTGAAAAAAGGGTGTACCTATAACTGAGGTGACGATCGAGGATTAAGAGATTCTAGCCCAACAAATATATTCGGTGAGGTCAGAGCATCGTCTTCCCAGGGGTGGTACCAATATTTGCGTCAGGTATTGCAACAGTAGTAGTAGATGAGGTAGCAAAAAAGGAGCTGGAGTGGATAACTAGATCACGTCCCGGAGATGGTGGAGAAATATGTGGAAGGATCAGAGCAAAGGTAGTGGCTATCGGAGAAGAACTTGAGGAAGGATCAGAGGCTGAATCGGGACGAACAGGCAAAACATGCTAATAAAAGCTCGGTGATGGTGTGGGCTGCTCTCTGTTTCCAAAAACATCCTCCTGACTAAAGCTAAACCCATGAGTCTCGCCAATTGTAGATCGATCGAGTAGAATCTGAAGCAAGACTCCATGAGCACGGACATCTGAGGCTAGATCATCGTACTTCTTCTCCAAGGCGGAGAAGGAAGAAAGCAGTATTTGCTTGTGATCTCGTATCTCCATCAACATCTGTAGAACTGAATCGAAAGGAGTTGAAGAGGAGGGGCCTAGTATGTCTATTGGTGGCACGGTACCCAAAGATGAAGCACCTGCATTTGAGAATCTAGCTCTACCACGACCATGTTCAGAGGGTGCCAGATCCTGAGGTTAGACTGGTGCTGCTCCTTGTCCACGCAGACAAGCTACTTGAGGTGTACCCCCTATTCCGTTTTTGTCAGTCTCTGGCTGCTCTGTCTAAGGATCCTGGAGATATGCACCCAATCCCGAATGCATCCTACCCATTGGTATTCGAGTGATCAGATAGTGTTTTCTCCAATGAAATTCTTCTTGTTTAGCTTCGTCAAAACCTTGAAGCCTGTGAAATCAACTCTAGCGCGTTTAGCGAGCAGAGTCACTAAAGCATATAGGGAAATGCCCTAGTGTAATGCTGTGTCTTGATGATGTGATGAATGATAACGTGGAACAGGAAAATACTGGTGCGACTGTCCATGCACCAAAACAAAAAAGGCATAAAGAGGCTTTACCTTCGAGCGCGAGCTCAGTCGAGGAATGATCACCCTTGATATGATGTTGTGGAAGATCTTGAGCCGTAGTCTGAAGATGGTGTTGGACACCGTCAACACCCCATGTCCAGGCTCTACTCCCGTCATGTTCCTCAAAGTAGTGATCCGATCGTAGTTAGGAAAGATGATCTCATCAACCATCACAAAGGAGGAAAAAGTAGGATTAGCAAAAGAAAAACCAAATATCTCATCCAGAATGGATGGAGATATATCTATATCAATACCCAAAATCCTAGAGCGATAATGAAGTGGGTCATCGCCAGGAGCAAGAGTAAGCCCATAGTAGAAAACTCAGACTAAGTCAGTATAAATGCTATCGCCATGAGAAAGGAATTGCTCCCTTCTCATCTCAGTAAAGTGGGTAAAAAGAGGCATATGTATTCTCGTGAAGTCGTCAAAATCTACTCGGATGCTCGGAGTGAGCGTCGAGTGTTGAAGGGTCGGACGACAACCTCAAGAAGTGGAGGTCGTGATGTGGGTGAAGCCGCAGGTGCAGAGAGTGTGACATCATCATCCGATGACGATGAAGATGATGGTGATGAAGGTGAAGGCGCACGAGGAGGTGGTCGCGAGGCACAGGGTCGCCTCGTGGAAAGTGGAGTTTTGATGATAAACAATGAAAGTTGCGGTTTTGATGAAAATTAGGTTGATTTTGTTGTGTTTTTGGCTATGAAAATGATTGATTTGATGATAAAAGTGATAGGAAATGAGTTTAGAATGATCAAAACATAGAAAACAGGGGTTTAGATGATCGAGTGTGAAAGGAGAAACGAAAAAACGGAAGAGAGAAAAAAGAGAATGAGCTCTCAGGTGCGAGATTGATCTGATTTCAGTCTTAAGGAACACGCTCCTCTTAAGATGAGCGTGTTCCTCTTTGTAGGAACGCATTCCTTAAGAACACAAAACTCTTAATCACTATAATTTTTTATTTTCTTGATTTCCACTTTGATTAAATTCATAATTTATGAGAATTCAAGAAAATTTTGGTCATTTCTAAGTGAACAATACACACATCAAGTGATAAAAACAATTTAATCAAAATCATTCACATCAAAATAACGCACACAAGTACATCAACAATAAATCATACAAGATTAACATTAATAAATCATGCATCATTATTAGAAAAAATACAAGCAAGATTATTAAGTATAATACATGTAGAATTATCATAGATGATATATTCAAGTGAACACAAAATGAGCATCAATCACACATCACATGAATACATTGGAAGTAATGGAATATATAGTGTGTTCAACATACATACTTCCAATCAAATTTGGGCAATAATCATAATATCAATTTAGTATAGATGCCCAAAGACAATTTTCAATATCAGATGGATTAATACATATAAGAGTTTGAAA
Organism: Paratinospora sagittata; assembly: GCA_035771175.1. Taxonomy (NCBI): domain Eukaryota; kingdom Viridiplantae; phylum Streptophyta; class Magnoliopsida; order Ranunculales; family Menispermaceae; genus Paratinospora; species Paratinospora sagittata. Next base: position 16,608,740 of record CM069610.1, on the reverse strand, counting down.
GACATGATCCATTTAATATAGATGAACATTCTCCATGTGAACATATGATAATCAATTCTAGCAATATCACAAAAATACATAGCTCAATCAATGAACAGAATATAGATCAATCAAAGTATGTTCAAAATGATTAATTCTAAGACATAGGCAATAAGATATAATAATCATTTTAAATAAGCCTAGGATATTTTCACAATCATAAAAATGATACACATAAGCAAAGTATGACAAGAAAAATCATCCAACTCAATCATCAATCAAGCAAATATATAAAACTCATCAATAACGTGATTGTGTAAGATGAGTGATATGATAAGTATCATGCTTGAATGGATATTAAATGCTTCAACATAGACATATCTCTTAATACATAATTAATTTATGCTTAAGAGTCTATGTTCAAGCCATTTGTGGAATAACAGAATAGAAATATTTGATTTTAAAATATAAGTATTACGCACAAGCAAAAACCGATCATGAAGCACTTCAAGGAACCTCGAAACTTGCATTTTGATCCTTAGTTGTGTTGTTCGAGTCTTTGCTGCATCGAAGAAGTTTCCTAATCCACATTTTTCATCTTGAAATCTTTGGAATTTCAAAATCTTCAAATCTTTGGAATATTTGGAACCTCAAAACTTGCATTTTGATCCTTAGCTGGAATCTTTGGAATTTTCCCTCTTCAATTGGTTCATTTTCAGGAATTTCAAAATCTTCAAATATTTTCTCTGCATTCCTGAGCCTTGATTCTTTATTATCAAGTGGCTCACAGTGAACCAAATGAAGCAATTTTCATGCTTCTTCTACAGTCTCACATTCACTAACTTATTCTAACTCATTATCTAGGAGACTACAAAATAAAGCATACACCGCTTTGGAATTTGGATGATACTCTTCTCTTTCTTGAGTTGTCCATAACCCAGTTGGCTTGTCAGGAAGAGTATAGCCATTTTTCACCATTTCCCAAAGATCAACATCTTGTGATCTCATAAATGTTTTCATGAGAATCTTCCACTCGTGAGAATTTTCTTTTCTAAACAATGGTGGCCTATTAGTGTATTTACTATTGTCCATATTATAGCTAGTTGAGCACTGTCCTGCCATCTTACTCAAAGAAATTGTTAGATAACTTTGTTCGTGATTTTATCGCAAGTGTACGACAGTCAAGTTAATAATATACCGATTGGGAGTCAGGTTATCGTGTCCACAGGGAATTGTTACCTTATCAACTACCGTTTCACATGTTTTAAACTTTATCTAGATAATCTAATGGAGATAATAAATGAATTAAAGAGCTGAAAATTAAATGAAACTAAAGAAATTTAAACTAAGGAAAATTCAATTATGGAATGGATCTAGAGAATCGACTTCACTTAGTTGCAAATCAGAATTAATTAGAATCATTTATTGTTAAATTCATTCTCCAGATTTATAGATCAAATCCAATGGTCATCAATCCCCTTTCTCAATTATGCTCTAAACTCTAGGTATTTTTAAAGGATCTCATAAAATCCTATAAATCTCTCGATCCAATAGAAATTTCATGTCACAATTATCATTTTCCAACCTAAAGACCCTCTCTCGAGTGCCGCCCCTTAGATCTAGGTTCATTTAATTCATGATCAGTAAATCGAAAGCATTAAATACAGAAAATCATGAATAAACCATAGAAAATTGCATTAACAATGAAATAAATCCACAATCAATCCATCAAAAACAACTAAGATCCATTTATTCTCTAGTATTCAAATTTAGTTCATAGCTTGGAGAAGAAAATACAAAATGAGATAGAAAACATCAAAATCCTTTATAAAATGTGCTAGAAATACTGTAGATCTTCGATCCGCCTCGCTTCCAAAGCCAATCTCTGTTTCCAGAGCAACCTGGTCGTCTTCCTTCCTTCTCCAATAGATCCCCCACAAAAAACCCTAAAAATTGATATACAATATGCCTTACTTTGCATAAGATTTGAATTGCCAAAATTACCCAAACACAAAGTCAAAAAATACAGAAATTTGCGGTAGCGATGCAGCACTCGAGGGTGTAGCACTGTAGTGCTCCGAGGCACAATTTAATACTGATTTTCAGTATTCTGGGTGCTACAGCGCCCTCCCAAGCACTCCAGCGCCTAGAACAGTATTTTACCATTTTTTTCCTTCTTGTTTATTCTTCATTCTTGCGCACTTTCTTGTATACTTCTCGCACATGTTCTTGGCCACTTTTCTTCATTGTTTTAACCTCATTTCACCACACTTTGAAGCTCTTATTCACCTACAAAATATCACACAAAAACAAGTAAATCCATCATACTAATCACATGCTAAAACTCGAAATGCAACTATGTACTAAAAATGCAACATGAAATGTGATAACATGAAAATGACACTTATAATTTTTGAAAAAATTCCTAAAAATCATATTTATTTTCCTAAACTAACCTAATGCATTTTATTCATGAAAACCACTAAAACGAACCTATAAAACTCATAAAAATACTACAATGAACCTAAGACACAAAATATGCAAAATATGCCAAAAACACCTAAAAATTGGGAAAACGCTTCTAAAAACTTAATAAAGATCCTACAAATTACTATGTATAAAACTCAACTTATCAAACTTTGAGTTCAAAAATCTGCTATGATACCACTTGTTGGCCCAGCATTATAGTTCAAGAGTGGGGGTGAATTGGACTTGGCGGTTTCGCGTTACCTTCTGGATTATATAATTTAACAAATAACTTGCGTAGTAAGTAACAATAAAAAATGAGCAAATGCAGGAAATATAATTGGACACAGATATTTAGAGTGGTTCGGTTCCCCTAGAACCTACGTCCACTACCCAATCACCACGATTAGGATTTCCCAATACACTATTGGCTAGTCAACTTATGGGCGTGACTAGAAATCGTTTACACTAACCAACATAAGGGCTTGGTTAGATAGCCACACACACTAACCTACACAAGAGCTTGGTTAGAAAGCCTTAATCTAGCCTACACAGGGCCTGGCTAGTAAGCCACAATCTAGCCTACACAAGGGCTTGGCTAGTAAGCCACACTATAACAACTTACGGGCATGGTCACGAGTCATACAAAATATGGTATTAATCCAAAGTTGACATACACGTCAACGATACATCAAGATTACAAATGATAGAGATTTGTTCTACAACACACTCAACAATATAAAGCTCACAATCTTGAATGAGTATACAATATTATTCCAACCACAATGATTTAAATGATGCTATGTGTTGAAATAGTTTTTATTAAATGCAATCGATTCAAATATATATGATATAAAATCGAGAATCGATTATGCACATGTAACAAGATATTGATTCTAACAATGACAAGTTTAAAGCAGAAGAATCAATATACAATGATGATCAAAACTTGATGATTCTAAAAGTATAAATGATTAAGATAAAAAATCAAGCAAACTAAGTATTGATCTATGAATTCGATTCAATATAATATAACTTTAACCCATGAATCGATACCACAAGATGTTTGTGAAACCACCAAACAAGATATAATAATATGAAGATAAAATTAGTTTTCAAGATATCGACTTAAGCATAAAACTGATTTGCTCAAACAAAATCACAAGAATTGAGTTAGAGAAATTTTACCCCACTTGGGTAAGGTTGAAGCTCGAAGATTCTTCAAAGGTGATGTTGGATGAGAGATTCCACATTGAAGAAACATCAAGACACAACAAGGTGTGTAGTGAACACTCAAAAACATCTTGAAAACTTGCTTAATGGATACAAACGAGATTCTCAAAGTCTTGAAAGATTTGGAGAACTTTTCGGAAGTATTAACCAAATGAACAAAGGTACGTGAACTTTTGCTATAAAATAGGCTTAAAATCGCTTAAGAACTTTTTGTTAGCTTGTAGAAAGACTAAGATGAAAATCGCACAAGTTCTCTAAGTTTTGCAAAAGTTGCTCTTCAAATGAGCAAGTGTGGTATTTATAGAAAAACACCACACCAAGGCACAAGAACGTGCTTCTACTTTGAAATATGAAAAATTTCAGATTTTCATGCAATTAAGGAGCGTGTCCTTACTTAAGGAGCGCGTTCCTTCATCAAGAACCATTGACTCTATAAACTTTCATATTTTTCCCTTGGCAACAGGAGCATGTTCCGTCTTGAAGGAGCGCATTCCTTTTCCTTGATCAGAAAATTATGAGTCTCGGGAAAAGCACAAGAGCGCGTTCCTCTTACAAGGAGCATGTTCCTTAAACCCCGATAATAAAAAAATACTAAGTCTCGAGAAAATGCTCAGTAGCGCATTCCTTAAGAGGAGCGCGTTCCTTCATCAAGAACCACTGACTCTATAAACTTTCATATTTTTTCCTTGGCAACAGGAACATGTTCCGTCTTGAAGGAGCGCATTCCTTTTCCTTGATCAGAAAGTTCTGAGTCTCGGGAAAAGCACAAGAGCGCGTTCCTCTTACAAGGAGCACGTTCGTTAAACCCCGATAATAAAAAAATACTAAGTCTCGAGAAAATGCTCAGTAGCGCGTTCCTTAAGAGAGAAGCGTGTTCCTTCATTATGAAGTGAAAGAAACTCGATTTTTATTATCATAATGAGTTTAGGTCATTGTCAAATACATAGATTAACTTTAAAAATAACTTTTGACAAGATTGAAGTATAATTGACAAGTTAAATACATGTAAATCAATTGACTAAGCATATGATTGAGACATTCAAAATGGTACACGAAAAAAGATGAAACCTTGCAAAGTTGGTAAATTTAATGCATGTTAAACTCTTACAAAAATATACATGATAAGCAATTTTAACTAAGTGTGATTGCATAATTATCATATTAATGTGTGTGCATGCATGATTAATAAGCTAATAGTGTATATGCATGAGTATGATAAAGTGTATGCATGATTTTCAAAAAGATGCAAATCATGTTGTGGTTGGAACATGTAAATGATACTCTATAACACTAAGATTCTAAATGAGAAATATAACCATGAAGCTCTTGAATCTTCCTACAGTGCAGTTTCATTCACATGCTTTGACAAACTAGTTGAATCCTTCTAATATAGCTAGTTAGCACTTAAACAACTACGTCAAAGAGATAAGTGATCACAGATATATTGTTTATAATCATCAAAACAAAACCGAGTGAGAGTAGCTGCATCAACAATCTCCCCATTTTTCATGATTTCAAACAAATTCACTATTGGCCTTATTGAAGCAAGAAGCATGATTTCTTGAATGAATGAACGAGTGAAGTGAATGATTATATCATGCAACTTTTAAGAACATACCACATAATAAAAGATTTAACATTCAATATCACGTGGATAGTAGACAATCAGATACCAATAAAAGCATACTTAGACATATGTGATCATGTAAGCATAGATAACTGAATATACTCAAGCACTTGTGATCAACACTATCAAAATCTACATGTATAACAATATATCACATACAAACATATACATGTAATCCAATAAAATTAATTGAGAGAATACATAGATAATTTCCAATATACATCCAACATCCCAAAAACTCCCCCTGAGTATATGCACATAAATGATCCAGTCAATCAGATCAATCATACTAATATCTCCCCCTTTTGAAACATAAAAAAGAAGGTGTGCCTAAGACAGAGGTGATGAGATCAAGAGATCCTAGCCTAGCAAATATGTCGTCAGCTGGTGAAGTCGGAGCATCGTCCTCCGCGAGGGTGGTACCAGCATCTCTACATCAGGTATAACAGTGGTAGCGATAGATGAGGTAGTGATCATAATTTGATGTTATGACTATACTCTTCTAACATTTTACTCATAAATGAATGTAAATTGATTTGTTTGCTCTCAATCTGATATGTGTTTTGCATTGAACATTAAATCACTGATTAAATGAATGCAATCATCTGTACCACGCTAATGTGAATTGCATCTATATGTCACTTAGCCTAATGATATTTGAGTGTTTGAAATCATCAAAAAGGGGTAGATTGTTTTCTCAAGGGACCCCAAGATGAGATTTGGATGATTCCAAACTACTCATGTTTGTGTATTTAATGATCTTGTTAAGTGTTTCAGAATTATCAGGGATCAAGATCAAAGAGAAGAGCTTACAAGTCCATTGAATATCAATGATCAACGCTTCAAGTTTTTGGTACTTAGAATGTAAATTTATCGATTAAATTTCTCTCGGCAAGATCTACTTAATTGCATGATTTGATTGATATGTTTGATAAGTTTTTCAAATGATTTAAATTCTTAATATTTTTAATATTTGATTTGATCGAATATTTAACTAATGTGACTAAGTTTTGAAAGACAAAAATCACTTTTAAAATCAGTCTTTAAATATTCGATCAGGCCGCTAATGTCTTAGTAGCGCCCTCCTGCACTTGCATGTCAAGACGCTAATGATACATTAGGACGCTGATAGAGTTTAAGGTTCAAAAAGTTATTATTCATCAGGACACTTACTTTATCACTAGCGCCCTCATTGTGCCAACCAATGAACGTATCAGGACGCTGATTCAACATCAGCTCGCTGATCGTGTTAAGCATTAGGACGGTTACGTTTCAGTAGCACCCATATGTTTTTCGTATTTTAAAGATAGGATGCTTACGTTGTAAGTAGCGCCCTCACAGCTTAATCTGGACGCTTACATTCTTGTATCGCCACCACTTTTAGTTTAGCAGGGCGCTCATGGTCCATGAGGGCCCTCAAGGAACAAAATGACAAACTTGAGATTATGCGTCAGGACGTTGATTGACCAATTATGCCTCTAATCCTACATTGTCATAAAGTTGTGTGTTCACTTTTTCAGAACTTCTTATGCACAAACCTATTCAGATTTGTTAGAGATTTCCTCTGCTGCAAAAATCACGATTCCCGAAACCCTCCTTATTCATGCAATCTGAAAAGAACCGGAATGCTTGTGGATCGTCTCACCATCTTCGTGAACGATTCTAACTGTTGTGAGTAAACGTTCTTTCTGAAACTTAAATTCAAATGACCAACAACTTCATCTCTACTAAGAATTTAAATACCAACACTTAGAAAATCCACAAACACCAAAAATTCATCAAGCAAATACTTTTGAAAGTTAGTTGAATTTTCAATTTGATTTCAAAGCTTAAATTGTTTTAGTTTTTCAAAGTGTCTTCTTTGAAACTCTGTTTATTCAAATGATTTTCATACTGAGCTTAATCTTTATCTTTTCTTTGAAAATCTATTTGAAGGTTGTTGAACTAATTTTCACTCAAATTTTTAGCACTGTTTTAATCATATATCATTCTTGCTGAAAAAGAAATTTAAGAGATAGTTCATAGGATACAGTTGTACTTCATTTCATATGCTTGTAAATTGTTACACCATGCCCAACAAGCCTATTGAGCTATGGACAGACAAGGAAAGACTCAGTGATAAACCCAACTCTCAAGTTGTCTATGCATTGCATTGTTGTCTACCCGAGGAAGAAGTAGAAAGGGTATAATGAATCAAGATGAAAAACTTAAGGAATATGAAAGGTTATTTGATATCTTTGAAGTATCTGAGAATGAATCTTTAGATACAACCTGCTGTAGGTACCTGACCATCCTTGATGGAATGAAAGAACATAATCAGGAGATACCTATAGGAATAGCCTTAGTGTGTTTCTACGATAAGCTTCCAAGGAAATGGAATGATGAGCTAATCATCATTTCTGAAACACTTGATCCATGGGAAATGACTTTGAAAGAGTTATGCGATTTATTGAAGTCGATGAGAGGAGGAAACTAAAAATAAGGTTAATTCCTTAGAGGAATTACTCACAAACTTCAGATTTCTAGAGTCTGAGTCAGTTTATTATGGCATACAAAGATTTCAATGATTATGTCACGAACTTGAAAGGTTTGGGAAACTAATCTCTCACTATACTTTTGTACAACACTTTCTTAATGGTTTTCCTAAAAAGTGGAAATACAAAGTAGAATTTCTAAAAGAGTTTTTGAATCCATTTGAAAACAATTTTCAAGAAATTGATTATATTTTGAGTGGATTAGAAACAACATTTGAGAGAGAGGACATGCTTGCAAATGTGCAAAACAGAAACATAAGTGAGATTCCTGATGAGGAAGATCCAAGGATAATGAGTCAACAATCTTCAACAAGCACAGCAAGAACACTTGTGAAAGATCCTTTGATGAAATGTCGAGAAGGAAGTCAGCATGGAGAATGAACATCTTGAAATATCTCAGTTGCTTCAACAAAAGACAAAATGCACAAATCGAAGACTTTGCAGTATCGTGAGGTAAAAACCAAAAAAAGTGCAAAAGTATAAAAGTTACTCTATCATTGTTATGTTTATTTGAATACATTTATTAGTGATTATTGAAACTAAATGATTATTTTTAATCATGTATCGCTTAAAATGATCGAATATTTTGTTCGCATGATTAGTTTATTGATGATTGATCTATGAAATTTAATTATTGATATTGATTATTCGTCCATGAGAATCTTTAAGAATGATTAATTGCATCTAATTAAAATCAATGCGTAAGTGTTCATGAGGATGCTAATAGCGTTTCAAGACACTACTACTGTAATTGAGCAGGATGCTCATTGCACAAGAAGGTCGCTACTACTACATCTAAGCATGACATTCACAGCATATAAGGACGCTAATAGCCCAAAGGTTTAGTTGTTTGAGGATGCTAGTTGGAGGGAGGACACTGATCGATTTTTGTGTTAAATTCACTAGGACGCTAATAGTCATTAGGTAGTTGCACGTGTGTGTGTCAGGAGCATGCTTGTCGATTAAAGTATGGTATAAATTTAAACTTAGGGTGACTTGGTCGTCACTTTCACATCTTTGATGCTTTAGGACGCTCATTCTGAAACGTCCACGTAACCCGTTTCAGAAGCATTGCTGCTTCCACTATCAACCGATTTCTTTGTGTTAGTTCTTCAAATCTTTAGGTAAAAATTTGATCTTTGTTTGATTCAAAATCTTTTGACCCCTATTTCACCGGTTTTTCACGAGAGATTTTAATTTTCTACCACTGTCATTTATTCTATCAATGGCTCTCATGTCAAAGAAGCTTCACACTTTCTCAGCCAGAAAGAGAGTTTCATCACCCACACCGCCTCTACCTAAGAGAGTGAGACAAAGAACTGAACCTACCCAAGTTGAACCACCTGAGGCACCCATCGCCTTTGTACCCACACCTCAAGTAAAAACCTCAACAGAAGTTCCACACCCATTTCCTTCAACCCAGAAATCAAAAAAGGGAGATAAAGTCGAAAAACTTGCCAACCGTGCTGTGATTGATGGTTGCTTTGTTGATTTTGAGTTCTTTACTAGTTCACACCTAGATATTTTATCCCTGTTTGAGTTCCAAGGCTAGACCAAACTGCTTACCTACCAATCTAAATGGTATCCCAGTCTTGTCAGCTAATTCTATCAAAATCTTGAAGAGAAACCCAGATCAGGACTTGAAAGACAGTTTAAAGTATAAGAAAAATCTATAGAGATTTCTCCTAAATTCTGTTCAGAAACCTTCTCACTTCCCAGTGATGAGAGTGCTCACATCCTTTCTTTTACCAAAGGAAAATTCCATTACCCAGGCTATGACAGCCTTACTGCCTTGAATTTAATATCTAGGAAGAATGACAATATGAGTGTTGATAAGAAGCTTACTAATAAATCCTTTGAACTCATTCCCAGAATAATTCACAACATCATTACCCATATCATTCAACCCAAGTCAAGCAATAAGGGCAATGTGAATGAACTTTATTTGTTCCTGGTATGGTGCATTCTGAAGAAGAAGAAAATCAATCTCGCCCACATTCTCATACACGTTATTGACACTGTGGTCAGTAGAGGAGGAGGTTTTCTATTCGAAACGTACCTCACCACACTGTTTGAGCAGAGTGGAGCTAACTTCAATGGTGAAGACGTTAGGAAACTAGTAGATATCACTACGTTGGTCAAACAACTGTGAAGTTAATGAGATACGTTTATGTTCCTACATTGGAGAAATGGTTTCCAATGTTAGAAGTTCCACAAGAAGGACAATCCAATGGAAAGGGAGATGCTCAAACTGAGGCAAGAGCATAAGCTATTCCTAAAGTAGAAAAGTAAGTTGTTCAATCTTCTAATGATCAAGCTGATCAAGCTTTGGAGGAGCAAGTTGATCCTGTCATTGAAACAAAAAATGTTGCAACTTAAGTTGAGCATGTTGAACTAGCTGTTGAAGAAGTTTGAGAAGAATGTATGGTTAAGGCTCCAACATTTGAGATTCTTACTGAGGCTTAGATTGAACAACACATAGAAGAGGCTCATATAAAGCAAGCTGTTCAAATTGTTCAAGAATGCCAAGATGAACAGACCAATAGGTTGAAGATGATGTCATGGTGGAAGTTCACCAATTGCTCAGGCTATTATTGAAGAACAGATAATTGCATGAGAGGTTGTTGATGCAATCATAGAAGACATCATCGTTGAAACTGCTCAGGAAAGAGTTAGCATTGACTGAGAATGGGTATTTCTGATCCACCATCTCCTGTGGATGTTCCTTTATCAGAGGAACCTCATGATCTCAGAGAAGGAGGATTTATTGATAAGAGATTCAAGAAGAAGAAGAATCTCATACTGATGGCTTGATATCTAATGAGGAAAAGGGTTATGAACTTGTTATCATACCCTACAGTGGAGCTGTGATAAGAATGGATGCTGACAAAGAAGTTCAGAGTAAAGAATATTATGTGGCTGCTGTTGATCTTCAAGAAGAGGAATATGAAGTGGAAGATATTCCGGAGGAAAATTCATCTTCACATGATCAATCTAATCAAGATTCACCATCTTATTCTTATTCCAACATACCTACTGATTATTTCTTCAAAGAGGAATATTTTCTAAGGAAAGTCAGAAAATATCAGATTTTTGTTATGTCTTAGCTGATGAACAAGTTGGAACAAAATCAATTGCAACAGAAAAATGAGATATTAACAGAAATTAGGAATTCTTTGAAGATTCAGGAAAATGAAGAGATTAAGGAGATTAAATAATACACCACTGACTTGATCCAAGCAATAGAAATGCGAGGAAAAGTGACACAACAAATGGATAGTCAGTTGGGTGTTATGCAATCTCTACCCTCATCCACTTCTTCACCTACTGATGGTCTAGTGAAAGATATTCAAGAAAGTTTGCAACAGATTAAGGCATTCATGAAGGACTTTGTTGCTTCTGTTCAAACAAGACCACAGTCTGTTCAAATCCAAACCACTTCACTGCCATCTCATGCCCAAAGTCAAGCCCCATGAAGCCAACAAAGAGTAAGACCAGTAAGACCTGCTAAAAAATGATTCAAGTGTAGAAATTCTAAAGAAGATTTTTAAGGATATTCAGAACTTAAAGAGCAAGGTTGCTGAGTCATCTCTGAATACATCTAGCACAAATGCTCTACAATCAGTCTTGGATGCATGTAACAAAATAGATCTTGATCCAGTGCTAAAGGCCATTTCAAGTTTGAAGGATAGTGTACACACTGCTGGACCAACATCATCTGAAGATAGCAGACTGACCAAGATTCTTATCTTGGTCACTCGAGCTTATGAGAAGATGTACACAATAGAAAATAAGATGCCATTCCTTGCCATTTCAATAATGGATTTGTTATACACTTCTACAATTGTTGTAGATCGTGTTTTAGGTGTTGTAGGCTTCTTTGAAGACCTTTTCAAGGCAATGAACAGTTGATTACACTCAATTGTTTGGTACATTGCCTCCTGCATGAAACGTTTTGGCATGCTCTTTCATCTGTTGGAGAAGAAAGGTATAAATGTTCCATTTGCACCAAGAGCTCTAGCATTCACAAGGTCACAAGGACTGAAGGAGTCTGATACACTTCTTGGTATTCTAGAGTGTGAAGATTAAGATGAGTTAGATGAAGAGCCTCCGCATAGAGTCTCAAGAAGATTGTATCCACCTCTTAGTGCTACATCAGAACATTTTTCAAACCTGGTCATACCATCTCACCTGAATTTACTAAGGGTCTTGCTGAAAGAAAAGATAAAGGATTCAACTTGGTCCACCTCTAGATCCATTTAGATTTGGTGTTTCCAAGCAATCTCAAGACAAATTTTTCAAGAAGTCAAAGCAAACTGTTGTGGTTGAAAAGTTTCTTAAAAGCTTATCTAATGAGAAAGACAACTCCAGTGGTTCCAAGACGCCACGAGCACCGAGGAAACCCAAAGATGACTCAAATGAGAATGACGCCAGTTCAAGTGGATCAAAGAAGATAAAGGAAAATGATAGAAAGAGAAAAGGCAAGGGTCCAAGTTTGAGCTAAGCCTACCCACTTTTTAGTGTTTTCAAAAGGGGGAGAAGAGAATGTAACACCTTAGGCTAAGTGAACTCAAGTGGGAAGCTATAAGATAGGGAGAGTTTATCTTACACTATAATGTATTGAATTGTATTATACTTGTAAATGTTTTGTTTGATAGGAATTGGATGTTATGACTATACTCTTCTAACATTTTACTCATAAATGAATGTAAATTGATTTGTTTGCTTTGGATCTGATATGTGTTTTGCATTGAGCATTAAATCACTGATTAAATGAATGCAATCATTTGTACCATGCTAACGTGAATTGCATCTATGTCACTTAGCCAAATGATATTTGAGTGTTTAAAATCATCAAAAAGGGGGAGATTGTTATCTCAAGGAACCCCAAGATGAGAATGTTTTGATTATTCCAAACTACTCATGTTTGTGTATCTAGTGATCTTGTTAAGTGTTTCATAATTATCAAGAATCAAGATCAAAGAGAAGAGCATACAAGTCCATTGAATGTCAATGATCAAAGCTTAACGTTTTCAGTACTTAGAATGTAAATCTATCGATCAAATTTCTCTCGGCAAGATCTACTTAATTGCATGATTCGATCGATATGTTTGATATTTTTTTCAAATGATTTAAATTCTTAATCATTTTAATATTTGATTTGATCGAATCTTTAACTGATTTTACTAAGTTTTGAAAGACAAAAATCACTTTTAAAATCAGTCTTTAAATATTCGATCAGGACGCTAATGTCTTAGTAGCACCCTCCTGCACTTGCATGTCAGGATGCTAATGATACATTAGGATGCTAATAGAGTTTAAGGTTAAAAAAGTTTTTATTCATCATGACGCTTACTTTATCAGTAGCGTCTTGATTGTGTCAACCAATGAACTTATCAAGTTACTAATTCAACATCAGCTCGCTGATCATCTTAAGCATCATGACGCTTATGTTTCAGTAGCGACCTTATGTTTTTCGTACTTTAAAGATAGGACGCTTACATTGTAAGTACTGCCCTTATATTTCTAAGTGTTTTTAAATTGTGTCAGAACGCTTACCTTTCAGTAGCTCTCTCACAACTTAAGTAGTTTTTTTTATCGTTACGTAAGTTAGGACGCTTACATTCTTGTAGCGCCCTCACTTCTTAGTTCAGTAAGACGCTTATGGTCCATGAGCGCCCTCAAGGAACAAAACAACAAAGTTGAGATTATGCGCCAGGACGCTAATTGACCAATCAGGACGCTAATCCAACACTATCATAAAGTTGTGTCAATGTACTTTTTCATAACTTTTTATGCAGGCAAACCATTTCAAATTTGTCAGAGATTTCCTTTGCTGCACGAATCACGATTCCTGAAACCTTCCTTATTCATGCAAACTGAACAAAACCAGAATGTACATGAAGATCATCGTACCATCTTCGTGAACGATTCTAGCTGTTGTGAGTAAACGTTCTTTTTGAAATTTAAATTCAAATGACCAACATCTTCATCTCTACTATGTCTATAAATACCAACACTTAGAAAATCCACAAGCACCGAAAATTCATCAAGCAAATACTTTTGAAAGTTAGTTGAATTTTCAATTTGATTTCAGAGGTTAAATAGTTTTAGTTTTTCAAAGTGTCTTCTTTGAAAATCTATTTATTCAAGAATTTTCATACTGACCTTAATCTCTATCTTTTCTTTGAAATCTATTTGAAGGTTACTGAATTGTATTTCACTCAAATTTTCAGCACTGGTTTATTCATATATCATTCTTGCTGAAAAAAAAATTGGAGAGATAGTTCATAGGATATAGTTGTACTTCATTTCATATCTTGTATATTGTATTGAATTGTAACAGTAGTTATATAAACTGCTGAGTACCTAACTTCATTTTTTGAACAAGTGGTTATTTTCAAGCCTGTAAGTTGAGAAGGCATTAGGTTAGTCTCACACTCGAAAGTTGAGATAGGTAGTTCTCTAGCCTGTAGGTCGAGAGCTTTAGGTTGGTCTCAAGCCCGCAAGTTGAGCATTGTAACGGTTGATCTCACACTTGGAAGTTGAGAAAAGGTGTAACGGTTTGGTTCTCACCCGTAAGAGAATTCCTTAGTGAAGAGGTTTCAAATCCTAACTGAGGAGGTTAGGTAGTGAATATAGGCAAGTAGCTTAACTACTCTAAATTGTTTCTGTAAATTGATTTACTTTTCCTCACTTATTTAGTATTCATTGCATTAATTTTAATTATCTAAGTGTCCAATTCACCCCTCTCTTGGACATACTTGGGCCAACACCCCCCAACTTTTTTTGTGTTAGGCTCTGGCTGCTCTGTCTAAGGGTCATATGATATGAATCTAGTACCCTCGCCCTGGCGATGCCTATTAATATGCACCCAATCTCGGATGCATCCCACCTACTTATATCCGAGTGATTGGATAGTGTTCTCTCCAATAAAATTTTTCTTAATTGGCCTCGTCGAAATTGTGAAGCCGATCAAGTCAACTATAGCGCATTTGGCGAGTTGAGTCACTAAAATGCCATAGGGCAGTGCCCTAGAGTAATGTCATGCCCCAGTGATGTGATTAATGATAACGTGGGACAGATGAATAGTGGTGCGACTATGCATGCACCAGAGAAGAAAAACCTCTAAAGGATTTACCTTCGCACATGAGCTCAACTGAGGAATGATCACCCTCGAAATGATGTTATGGAAGATCTTGAGCCGCAGTCAAAAGATGGTGTTGGACACTGTCAACACCCCATGTGCAAGCTCCACTCCCGACATGGTCCTCAATGCAGTGATCCAATCGTAGTTAGGAAAGACGATCGTCATCCTTCCCAGAGTAAGAAAATGTGGGATAAGCTGATGAAAAACCAAATATCTCATCCAAGATGGAAGGACATATATCAATTTCAACACCTAGAATCCATGAGTGATAGTGAAGTGGGTTATCGCCAAGAACGTGAGTAAGCCGGGAGTAGAAAACTCAGACGAACTCATTATAGATAGTGTCATCGTGAGAAAAGAACCTCTCCCATCTCATCTCAGTGAAGCAGGTGAAAAAAGGCATATGAATCCTCGTGAAGTCATCAAAATTAACTCTAACGGTCGGAGCGAGATGTCGAGTATCGTAAGGCCGAACGACAACCTCTAGAAGTGGAGGTCGAGAGGTTTGTGAAGCTGCATGCATGTAAAGGGTAGCATCATCATGCTATGAGGATGAAGATGATGGTGAACGGAAAGGCTCGTGAAAAGGTGGTCGTGAGGCATCGGGTCGCCTTGTGGAAAGTGGAGTGGGTGTGGGGGACTCCCCAAATTCTACACGACACCGTGGAGTCCTGTGTGCAAGTGTGGAGCATTCACCGATCTCCAATTGACGTTTAGAAGCGGTTGTTTTCTTTGGAGCAATTTTGTCAAACACTATATGTGCAAAGAAAGATAACTCTAAGGTTTTGGATGAAAAAATGATGAAACTGGGAACAATACGGATTGAAACAAAAGTAAAAGGTCGCGGATAGGATGGGAATGAGAAAAACAAGCTAAAAAACATGAAATTTTGTTGGAAATCGAAGAAGAAAAGTGAAAATGAAAATTGGTGAAAAACAATGAAAAGTTGCGTTTTGATGAAAATTTGGTTGATTTTAATGCGTTTTTGGCTATGAAAAATGATGGATTTGATGATAAAAGTGATAGGAAATGAGTTTAGAATGATCAAAACACAGGAAACAGGAGTTTGGATGATCAAGTGTGAAAGGAGAGACTAAAAAATGGAAAAGAGAAAGAGAGAATGAGAGAATGAGCTCTCGGGTGCGAGACTGATTTGATATAAATCTTAAGGAACGAGTTCCTCTTAAGAGGCGCACATTCTTGTGTTATCTGCAGAACACCTCTTGGTGTTCATGCAGAGGAGAGCATTCCTCTTTGTAAGAATGTGTTCCTTAAAAACACATAACACTTAATCACAGTAATTTTATATTTTCTTGATTTCCACTTTGATTAAATTGATAATTTATGATAATTCAAGAAAATTGTGGTCATTTCTAAGTGAATAACACATACATCAAGTGATAAAAACATTTTAATCAAAATCATTCACATCAAAATAACGTACACAAGTACATCAACAATAAAATCATACAAGATTAACATTAATAATTCATGCATCATTATTAGAAATAATACATGCAAGATTATTACGTATAATGCATGTACAATTATCATAGATGATATATTCAAGTGAACACAAAATAATCATCAATCACAAATTCACATGAATACATTGGAAGTAAAAGAATATATAGTGTTCAACATACATACTTCCAATCAAATTTGAGAAATAATCATAATATCAATTTAGTACAGATGCTCAAAGACAATTTTAAATATCAGATGGATTAATACATATAAGAGTTTCAAACGCATGATCCATTTAATATAGATGAAAATTCTCCATGTGAACATATGATAATCAATTCTAGCAAGTTCACAAGAATACATAGCTTAATCAATGAACAAAATATAGATCATTCAAAGTACGTTCAAAATGATTAATTCTAAGACATGGGCAATAAGATATGATAATCATTTTAAATAAGCCTAAGATATTTTCACAATCATAAAAATGATACACATAAGCAAAGTATGACATGAAAAATCATTCAACTCAATCATCAATCAAGCAAATATATAAAACTCATCAATAATGTGATTGTGCAATATGAGTGATATGATAAGTATTATGCTTGAATGGATATTAAATGCTTCAACACAGACATATCTCTTAATATATTATTAATTCATGCTTAAGAGAATATGTTCAAGCCATTTGTGGAATAACACAACAGAAATATTTGAATTTAAAATAGAAGTGTTACCCACAAGCGAAGGCTGATCATGAAGCACTTCAAGGAACCTCGAAACTTGCATTTTGATCCTTAGCTATGTTGTTCGAGTTCTTGCTGCATCCAAGAAGTTTCCTAATCCACATTTTCCATCTTGGAATCTTTGGAAACCTTCGAATGCGTATTTGAATATTCAGATCTTCATCTTCATCAGTTGAGGTGTAAATGAGTGATCCACTGGATATGACACTTAATGATTGATCTTCCTCAACTTGTTCTTCTTCATCGTACTGAACATTTACCAACGATGATGTGTCACTTTCATCCATTTTATCTTTGTCATCATCACTTGGTAAGTTGGCAAGCATTTTTCTTCTTTCGAATGAAACTTAACTTCCTTCTAAGGAGGTTTTGAGTCCGCTTAACACAAAGAATTCTCTCAAAGCTACTATTAAACAGATCATTGAACATCTCAATGAAGTTGACTCTGTATTTCCATTTATCCAGAAAACCCTCTAGGAAATACTTGACCAAAATCTAATGAGGATAGGTTATTTTATAACTTTGCAAGTCACTTGCTAATTACAAGAACCTTTCAAGTCCCTTATCAATTGTTTCCTCATCAACTCTTTTAAGCACTTCAGTTCTTACTGTTGTTTCATCCTTGGCTTCTATAGATGTCAGTAAGTTGCAAACTCTTCCAAGGTGAACTCCCATGGATTAAACAGTTCTGCTACGCATGTAAGTTTTTTTGCCCATACTCTCGGAAGCTTGTTAGCAAAGTAGATGACGTTAATCCCATTAGGTATGTCTTGACCAAGACTTTTCAAATCTTCAAGAATTTTTCTGAACCTAGAACACGCCTCTTCAATTGGTTTATTTTCAGGAATTTCAAAATCTTCAAATCTTTTCTCTGCGTTCCCCTTGATTCATTATTATCAAGTGGCTCACAATAAACCAAATGAATCAATTCCCATGCTTCTTTTGCAGTCTCACATTCACTAACTTGTTCTAACTCATTGTCTGGAAGACTACAAAATAAAGCATACACCGCTTTGGAATTTAGACGATGCTCTTCTCTTTCTTGAGTTGTCCAGAGCTAGATTAGCTTGTCAAGAAGAGTATAGCCATTTTCCACAATTTCCCAAAGATCAACATCTAGTGATCTCATAAATGTTTTCATGAGAATCTTCTACTCATGAAAATTTTCTTTTCTAAACAATGATGGTCTATCGGTGTATTAACTATTGTCCATATTATAGCTAGTTGAGCATTGTCCTGCCACCTTACTCAAAAAAATTGTTAGATAACTTTGAGTGCAGAAACCCGCTCTGATCCAACTTGTTGGTCCAGTATTATAGTCCAAGAGGGGAGGTGAATTTGACATGGCGGATTTTCGCGTTACCTTTCGGATTATATAATTTAACAGTTAAATTGCGCAATAGGCAACATTAAAAAATAAACAAATGCAGGAAAGATAATTGGACACAGATATTTAGAGTGGTTCGATTCCCCTAGAACTTACGTCCACTACCCAATCACCACGATCAGGATTTCCCAATACACTATTTGCTAGTCAACTTACGGGGGTGACTAGAAGCTGTTTAGACTAACCAACGTAAGGGCTTGGTTAGATATCCACACCCGTTAACCTACACAAGGGCTCGATTAGAAAGCCTTAATGTAGCCTACATAAGGGCTTGGCTAGTAAGGCACATTGTAACCACTTACGGGCGTGGTCACGAGTCATACAAGATATGGTATTAATCCTAAGTTGACATACACGTCAACGATACATCAAGATTACAAATGATAGAGATGTATTCTACAACACTCTCAACAATATAAAGCTTACAATCTTGAATGAGTATACAATATTATTCCAACCACAATGATTTTAATAATCCTATGTGTTGAAATAGGTTTTCTTAAATGCAATCGATTCAAATATATATGATATAAAATTGAGAATCGATTATGTACATGTAACAAGAATCAATATATAATGATGATCAAAACTTGATGATTCTAAAAGTATAAATGATTAAGATCAAGAATCATGCAAACCAAATATTGATCTATTAAGTCGATTTAATATAATATAACTTTAACACATGAATCGATACCACAAGATGTCTCTAAAACCACTAAACAAGATATAATAATATGAAGATCAAAATAGTGTTTCACACAGAATAATCAAGATGAAATCAGTTTTCAAGATATTGACTTAAGCATAAAACTTATTTGCTCAAACAAAATCAAAAGAATCGAGTTGGAGAAACTTTACCCCACTTGGGTAAGGTTGAAGCTCGAAGATTTTTCAAAGGTGATGTTGGATGAGAGATTCCAAGTTTAAGAAAGATCAAGACACAACAAGGTGTGTACTGAACACTCAAAAAAGTCTTGAAAACTTACTCAATGGATACAAACGAGATTCTCAAACTTTTGAAAGATTTGGAGAAATTTTCGGAAGTATGAATCAAATGAACAAAGGTAGGTAAACTTTTGCTATAAAATAGGTTTAAAATTGCTCAAGAACTTTTTGTTAGCTTGTAGAAAGACTAAGATGAAAATCGCACAAGTTCTCTAAGTTTTGCAAAAGTTACTCTTCAAATGAGCAAGTGTAGTATTTATAGAAAAATACCACACCGGGGCATAGGAATTCGTTCCTCAAGGAAGAAGCGCGTTCGTGCTTTGAAATATGAAAAATATCAGATTTTCCTCCAATTAAGGAGCGCGCTCCTCGATATGTCCGTTGGGCATAGGAATGGGTTTCTTAATCTAAAACCACTGACTCTATAAACTTTCCTATTTTTTCCTTGGCAGCAGGAGCGCGTTCCTTTTCCCTGATCTGAAAAATTTTGAGTCTCAGCAAAAGCCAAAGAAGTGCGTTCCTCTTACAAGGAGCACGTTCCTGAAACCATGATAAAAAAATATTGAGTCTCGGGAAAATGCTCAGGAGCACGTTTTAATGACTTTAGGACATTTTCAAATACATAGATTAACTTTAAAAACTATTTTTGACAACATTGAAGTATAATTGACAAGTTAAATACGTGTAAATCAATGGACTAAGCATATGATTGAGACATTCAAAACGGTACACATAAAACGATGAAATCATGCAAAGTTGGTAAATTTAATGCATGTTAAACACTGATAAAAATATACGTGAAAAACAATTTTAACTAAGTGTGATTGCAAAATTATCTTACTAATGTGTGTGCACGCATGATTAATAATACAATAGTGTATACGCATGAGTATGATAAACTATATGTATGATTTTCGAAAAGATGCAATTCATGTTATGGTTGGAACATGTAAATGATACTCTACAACACTAACATTCTAAATGAGAAATATAACCATGAACTCTCGAATCTTCCTACAGTGCAGTTCCATCCACATGCTTTGACAGACTAGTTGAATCCTTCTGATGTAGTTGGTTAGCACTGAAACAACTACCTCAAAGAGATTAGTGATCACAAATATGTTGTTTGTAGTAAAAAAAAAACTGGATGAGAGTAGTTACATCAACAATCTCCCAATTTTTTATGATTTCAAACAAATTCACTATTGGCCTGATTAAAGCAAGAAGCATGATTTCTCGAATGAATGAATGAGTGAAGTTAATGATTATATCATGCACTTTTAAGAATATACCACTTAATAAAAGATTTAACATTCAATATCATGTGGACAATAGTCAATCAGATACCAATAAAAGCATACTTAGACAGATGTGATCATATAAGCACGGATAATTAAATATACTCAAGCATGTGTGATCAACAATATCAAAATGTGCATGTATAACAATATATCATATACAAACATATACATGTAATCCAATAAAAGTAATTGAGAGAATACATAGACAATTTCCAATATATATCCAACATCCCAAAACTCCCCCTGAGTATATGCACATAAATGATCCAGTCAATCAGACAAATCATACTAATTTTTCCCCCATTTGAAACATCAAAAACAAGGTGTGCCTAAGACGAAGGTTATGTTCGTGGGTGAAGAGATCCTAGCCCAACAAATATGTCATCAGTTGGTGAAGTCGGGGCATCGTCCTCTGCGGGGGTGGTACCAACATCTGCATCAGGTATAACAGTGGTAGTGATAGATGAGGTAGTAGATGTGGAGCTGGAGTGGATAACTAAATCACGACCCACAGATGGTGAAGTGATGCGTGGAAGTGAGAACATCAGATCTGAAAAGAAGTTTGTCATAGACAAAGAAGGATGCAGCCTAGGAGTGGGAATCGTAGAAGGTGCTGCCGATAATGGGATCAGAGCTAAGGCCGTAGATATTGGAGGAGAATTGGAAAAGGGATTTGAAGCAGAAGCGGGACGAACAGGCAAAGCAGGCCGATGAAAGCTCGGTGATAGTATAGGTTGCTCTCTCTCGCCAAATATATTTGTTGATGTAACTACTCTCACCTAGTTTTGTTTTGATGATTGCAAGCAACATACCTATATTATCTAATCTCTTTGACGTAGTTGCCTCAGTGCTAACTAGATATATCGAATGAATTTAATTGCAATGTCAAAGCATGTTGAATGAATAACACCTCAAGAAGACTAAAGAGCTTCATGGTTGTATTACTTTATTATAATCTTAGTGTTGTAGAGTAACTTTTACTTGTTGCAACCACACATGATTTGCATCTTTTTAAAATCATTCATATAGTTTATCATTCTCATGCATGCACATATTTTAGTTTGATAATTATACTATCACTTAGTCATAATTTTTTATCATACATATATTGATAAATATTTAACATGCATTCATCTTGTCAACTTTGCATGGTTTTACCGTTTCACGTGTATTATACTTAGTGCTTTTATCATCGATTTAATCGATTAAATCACTCATGTTTAACTATGTTAATTGTACCTTAATCATGTCAAAAATGTTTTAAAATGTTAGTTTATGCTTTTGACAATGTCCTAAACCTATAATGATAAAAAAAAACTGAGTTTTTTTCACTTGTCAGTGAAGGAACAGGCTCCTATAGTGAGGAGCGCGCTCTAGAGCTTTATCCCGAGACTCGGTGAATTTTTTATCAGGGTTTCAGGAACGCGTTTCTATGCCATTTCTTGAGACTCAGAATTTTTCTGATCAGGGAAAAGGAACGCGCTCCTTAAAAGAGGAATGCGCTCCTATTACCAAGGGAAAAATGGGAACAACTTGAAGAGTCAGTGGTTCTTGTTGAAGGAACCCATTCCTATGCCCAACGGACATATTAAGAAACGCTCTTTAATTGGAGGGAAATCTAAAACTTTTCAGCTTTCAAACCAGAAACGCGTTCCTATGTTAAGGAACCCATTTTTGTGCCTCGGTGTGGTGCTCATTTATAAATACCACACTTTTGCAAAATTTAGAGAACTTGTGCATTTTTCGTCTAAGTCTTTTTACAAGCAAACAACAAGTTCTTGAGTCATTTAATCCTTCTTTGAAAGCAAAAGTTCAACAACATTTGATCATTTGGTCCAATCTTCTGAATAGTTCTCCACATCTTTCAAAACCTTGAGAAACTTTGAAAGTTTTTCTTGTGCAAGTGTTCAAGACGATTCAAGTGTTTCTACATCATCTTTTGAGTCTTGATCGTGATTTATATCATCCAACTTCACACAAGAAGAATCTTAGAGCTTCAACCTTACCGAGCGGGGTATACATTTCTAATCTAGATTCTTTGGCTTTTGGGTTTGTGCAAATCAGTTTTAGTACTTTGATTATAATCTTTAAAACTGATTTTGTATTGATTGTGCTTGTGAAACCCCATCATGATCTTCATAACAAATTACTTTGTTTAGTGATTTCATAAATAGTTTGAGATTTTGATTCATGTGCTAATATCATATTATATTGAATCGAAGTTTTTGTTCATACTTGAGTTGTTTGATTCTTGATCTTCATCACATATTCATTTAGAATCATCAAGTTTTGATCATCATGATATATTGATTCTTGTGCTTTAAACTTATTATTATTTAGAATCAATTTCTTGATAGTTGTGCATATTCGTTCATTGTTTTACATTACATATATTTAAATCGATTGCATTTGACAAAAACCTATTTCAACACTTTGCATCATTTAGAATCATAGTGGTTGGAATAGTAATTGTTGACTCATTCAAGATTGTAAGTTTATATTATTGAGACTGTTGTTATAACTTCTCTATATATTTGTAATCTTGATGTATTGTTGATTTGGTTAAGTCAACCGGGATATTACCAAACTTTGTACGACATGTAACCATGCCATTAAGTAGGTTACAAGTTGTGGCTTTCTAGCTAAGCCCTGGTGTAGGCTAGACTGTGGCTTTCTAACCTAGCACTTGTGTAGGTTAGCGTTGTGGTGGCTTTCTAACCAGGCCCTGGTGTTGGTTAGTGTAAACGGCTTCTAATCATGCCTGTAAGTGATTAGCCAATACTGTATTGGGAAATCCTGATTGTGGTGATTAGGTAATGGACGTAGGTTCAAGGAGAACAGAACCACTCTAAATCTTTTGCGTTCATTTATTATTCATGTACTTGTTATTTGGATTGTTACCTATTGTGCACTTTAATTGTTTAATTTAAATATCCAAAAGGCAATGCAAAAATTCGCCAAGTCCAATTCACCCCCCCTCTTGGACTATAATATTGGGCCCATAATGTCCTCCAAACTTAAACTAAACCTATGAGTCTCGTCAGCTAAAAATCGATCGAGTAAAAGCTGAAGCAAGACTCTATGAGCTCGAACACCTAAGACCAGATCGTCGTACTTCTTCTCCATCACGGAGAAAGAAGTAGCAATGTCAACTGCTGGTCTCGAATCTCCGTCAGTATCTGTAGAACTAGATCTGAAGGAGCTAAAGAGAAGGGGCCTGGTATATCTACCGGTGGCGCAATGCCTGAAGATAAAGCATCGACATCTGAGAATCTCACTCTGAGACGGCCACGTCCAGAAGGTGCCGCAACCTGGGCATGTACAGGTTCTGCTCCTCGTCTGCGTGGACGAGTAACTGGAGGTGCACCCCCTACTCTCTTTGTGTCAGGCTCTGGTTGCTCCGTTTGAGGGTCATATTTTTTGAATCTAGTGCCCTCACCCTGACCGTGCTTACTAATATGCACCCAATGTCGGATGCGTCCCACCCACTAATATTCGGGTGATCGGATAGTGTTCTCTCTAATAAAAATTTTCTTGCTTGGCCTCGTCAAAACCCTGAAGCCAGTCAAGTCAACTCCAGTGCATTTAGCGAGCAGAGTCACTAAAGCGCCATAGGGCAGTGCCCTAGTGTAATGTCGTGTCTCGGTGATGTGATTAATAATAACATGGGACAAGCGAATACTGGTGCGACTATGCATGCACCAAAAAAGAAAAGCATCTAAAGGATTTACCTTCGAAGGAAAATACTGGTGCGACTATACATGCATATATAGAATGTATTTTCCATATAAAGCATCTAAAAGATTATACGCATACTGAGCTTGCATATATAAAATGTCATGTTTCATTATAGGTCTTGGTATATGATTGATGTGTTTATCTTAGATCTAAGACAATCATGAAAACGTATTTGATCATGACTAGTATCCTTCTAGGGTGATCGAGTGAAATTAATGCATATCTTAATTTATATTTATTCACTCCATCTTGAAGGAAACTAATATGAGATGACTATCTTGACTTAAATATGTAATTTGATGAAATTTTAGTCATTTCCATAGATTATAGTTGAATTTGTCTCATACTATTAAATACTTTGTATCTTTTATGACAAATTCAAACTAAAAGGACCTACCTGATCATGAGTCTCAATGTCTATTACATTAATAGATCGTCAACTAGAATAGATAAGGACTTGAATAACTATACTATTCACATTTTATATCTAAGTCATTCGATCATTTGCCATGTGTTGCATTTTCATTAATTAATTGAAAAACATGGTGAATATTATTGATAAGTGTGCTCATTGATCTTTATATATGTCTTGTCACTTATCATTAGAGATTTTCCTCTAAAATGTTTTCCTTTGTACTTCATTAAAAATATTTTATGGAAAATATATTTTAAAGATGTATGTGGCTCAAGTCTTGATTATATATCTTTTATGGCACATGTTCCTTGATATTTGTCAACTATGCGCTTAAACTTAATCACTAGGTGTACAACTAGCAGATTAAAATGACAACTTAAGTTAACATAATCATGTCTTAGGCATTCTTGTGCTTATAGAAGAATGTTCATATGCCTAGGCAAATGTGTGGTAAGTATGTCATGCTTAACCTCATATATCATTCATACATATCATCAGTTAATGCATGAAATATGAGTGTTGTATTCATGATTACACGTATATTGTCTATCATATTGTCTTACTCATCATGCTATAGGCTTGTGCATCACATTTTAACTTCAAAATTGTTGGCCTAGGTATGTCCAAGAGGGGGGTGAATTGGACACTTAGACAAATTAAAATTAAATACAATGGAGAAAGGAAGGTGCGAAAAATAAATAAATATGCACAGTCGATTTATAGTGGTTCGGCTACTTGCCTACGTCCACTACCTAACCTCCTCATTAGGATTTTAAACCTTATCACTAAGGGATTCTCTTACGAGTGAGAATCAAACCGTTACACCTTTTCTCAACTTGCGGGTGTGAGAACAACCATTACACTGCTCAACATGCAGGCTTGAGACCAACCTATCCCAACTTCCGAGTGTGAGACAAACCTAAACTTTCTCAACTTACGGGGTGTGAGAACTACCGTTTCTCAACTTACGGGTGTGAGATCACCTAAACTTTGGATTCAAGAATATCAACTTAGTAGTTTATCTAACTACTGTTACAACCTTGATACAGTATACAAGATACGAAATGAAGTACAACTGTATCCTATGAACTATCTCCCAAATTTCTCTTTCAGTATAAGTTAAAACAGTGCTGAAAATTTGAGTAAAACAGTTCAGTCTTTCAAATAGATTTTCAGATAAAGATAGAAATTTAGCTCAGTATGAAAATCTTTTGAATAAGGAAAGTTTCAAAGAGAAATGCTTTGAACACAAAATAGCTTAAACTTTTAAACTTTTAAAACAAGTGAAAGTTCGACTAACTTTCAGAAGTGTTTTGGCTCAAAGAATTTTCAGTGATTTTGCAAATGGTTAAGTGCTAGTATTTATAGACTTGTAGAGATGAAGTTGTTGTTCATTTGAATTTGAATTTCAAATAAGAAAGTTTACTCACAACAGTTAGAATGTATCACGAAAATGGCATTTGCACATTTCATGAACATTCTGATTCTCTCTAGATTCATGAATAAGGAAAGTTTAAGAGATGTGGTTCATGAATCTGTGAAGATCTTTGACAAATCCAAAAAGTTAATTTTTGTACGAAAAGTTGTTCTGAAAAAGTTGCTCAAAAAGATGTACGTGTCAGAATAGCAAAAATATTATTGTTGTCATTTTGTTCTTTTGAGGGCGCTCAAGGAATATCAACGTCCTACTGAACAATGAAGTGAGGGCGCTACTGAATCGTAAGTGTTCTGACTTACATTACGAGAAAACGACTTAAATGATGAGGGCGCTACTCGATAGTTAGCATCTTGCTTTGTTTTAAAATCACTTAAACGCACGAGGCCGCTATTCATAAGTAAGCGTCCTGAAATTTTAAAATAATTTTGAAATAATATTAAGTGCATTGAAGGACAGTAAGCGTCCTGAAAGTTATAGAGTTGTTTCTAAGGATGAGGGCGCTCCTATCTAGGTAGCGTCCTGACAGTTTTTCAACTTATAACTATCAACATCCTTAAAGATAGAAATCAATTAAAAAACTAAGAAAACTTTCAGCGAGCGGAAACAAAGTCAGCGTCCTTACACTTTCAAAGGTTGACTAAAGGGAGGCTGCTACATACAAGTAAGCGTCCTAATGAATCAATTCAATTCAATCTTGAATGAATGTCACCGTCCTTATATTTTATAAGCGTCTTGACTCATCAAGTTCAAGAGGGCGCCGCTAAAACATGATTAAAATCATGATATTTATTTATCAAATCAAATACTTTAAAAATCATGAAAATACCTTTAAAATGTGATGATCGAAATACGAAAATGATTAAATCTTGCTGAGAGTAAATTGATCGATAGACATTACATTCTAAGTACTGATGGACTCAGAACTTTACTTGTTATATCCAATAGGCTTGTGAGCATAGTTCCTTGATCTTGATTCTTGATAAATCTAAAACACTTGACAAGATCATTAGATACACAAACCAGAGATATTTGGAATCATCAAAACATGCATATCATTGGGTTCATTATGATAACAAAAATGTCTATATGTATGTGAATATGTTTCCCTTGTGCTTGAAAACTTGAAATACTATTTGACTCACATTCATGATTTGAGATTGGTTTTGATCAATTGCATGACATATATATTTTGGATCAAAACAAAAACTTTGGTAGGCTACTAAATGCATGAAAGTTATCATATTGCCTTAGAATTCATGTTTAGACCTAGGCCATGATCTCATTTATATTTTTGTTGCCTATGCTCTCTTATTTGAATTGTGATCATGCTTGTACAGAATTTATTATATAATCTTTATATGTGCATGATTCAAGTATGCATAATACGTAATTAATATCTTTCAAATGCATCACTTAGAATCCATGTCTTAGGCTATGCTTACGTTCATATTTTTACACATGCCTAATTCAATAGAAAGACATTGCCCTTGCCTATGTCTATATTTTTTTTTTGACATGTTCATTCATTTACATGACATTGATGCAACATTTGAATTATCAAGGCGAATCAAAATGGGATGATATATGTGCTAAAATAAAAAGTAAACAAAACTAAAATTAATTAATGAAAATTGAATTAAAACTAGAGAGAAATCAATAAATATTGATTCTAGAGGGTTGATTTCTCTATGTTCCATCTTATGGGTTTTAAAAGATTGTGTTCTTAAATTAATTCCTTAGTTTATAAATCATGGATCCTATCTCATTCAAACCCCTCTCCCGAGTGTAGTTCGAATATCTATTCCTAAAAACATCAATTCCCTCTCCCGAGTGCAAATCAACAAGTCAAGAATGTATTAAGATCTATGATCCATTTTAACGATTTCAAAAGGTTTTCTAGGTCTCCCAACTCGGTACAAACTCCCTAGGTTACAATTTTTAATTTCAAATTCGATAACACCTCTCCCAAGTGTAAGAAACCAAATCTAACATGATCCAACAAGTGGCCAACAAATTGAAAGCATTAAGTACTTAAAATTGCAAATAAACCCAAAATTTATTCAAGAACACATGTATAATAATCAAACCATAAAACAAAGCAGAAATGAATCAACCTTCATATTAAGAACTTAGCTCATGTTCATATTCAAAGATACAAGAGAGAGATTTAAAGAAGACATCAACGAAACAAGATAAAATAGAATAGACATGGAAGAAACCCCCTCTTACAAGTGGAAAACCCTTTCTTCTTCTTCTCCAAGCCTGCAACTCTCCTTTTTCTTCAACCTCTTCTCTTGCCACCCTTTTGCAAACCCTAGGTCTAACCTATTCTAATATCCTCTAAAATCTATCTAATGGTGTCTCCCCCCTAAAAAACCCTAAAATCGAGCTATATACAAAAGGGGGGGGGGGCAAAATACCAAAATAAGCATGAAAAATCGCACAATAACGTAAACATTCCGCATTTTTTAGTTCACCGGCGTCGCGGCGTCCAACCCCTGTTTTCTATTGTTTTGTGTTGTGTTGCATTGTGGACTTAGCAAGATTTTTTGTACATTTTTCTTCATTTCTTCATTTCTTCTCAAATTTTTACACATTGTTTGAACTTGTTCTTGGCCACTTTTCAACACCAATTGAACCTTGTTTCAACCCATTTTAGATCTCTTTATTTACCTACAAAACAAAGCAAAAACACAAGTAAATCATCTATATGAATCAATAAGCAAAGTTCTATATGCAAGTATGTATGAACATGTAAAAAGTGGACTTATGCTTATGAACAAGGCATTATTTATTTATTGAAAAATTAATAAAAATCATGGTTACTCTCCTAAACTAGTCTAATGCAGATCTAATTAATGAAAACACCTAAAACAAGCCTTTAAAATTCATCTAAACAACTAAATGAACCTAAAATGACTAAGTGTACTAATTATGCAAAAACACTTAAAAACTAAGCAAATGCACCTAAAAACCTAACAAAATAACATGCAAAGTGACTACTAAAACTCAATTTATTAGCCCGGCGTATAATTGATCATGCTTATGCCTATCATCTTGAGATGAATTAGCCTATGCTCAAACTCATTGTGAATCAAATTTATTTTGGCAAGTCTCATTCTCATTCTTACATGTATAGATGCTTCTTATAGATTTTATCTTGTATATGCATCTACATGTACATCTCATTGGCTATGTTATGCATTTGTTTTAAATCTTATCTAGCTAGTCCATGCATGTTTTTGAGCTGAATTCTTCTGATATATATTATGTTTACATGTTTTCATGTGCTTCAAATTCTTGATTCTCATGACTTGTATTGTGATATGGCATAATCTATGTATTCATATGTGTTTCATCTTGATTATATCATGAATCCTCTTGAATATTGAATGCATAGATTTAGGGGGAGTCTCCATCACTTTTAGTAAGGGGGAGCTCTTGTGTTTTGATGCTATGTCCTAGATATTTCTTCATGAGAATTTAGAAAGGGGGAGAATTATTGAAATCTTGATAAAAAATTTGGATTTGTCTCAAAACATGTCATAGTATGTGTGCTTTTCATATCCTAAGAATCGTACCATGAATACTATTTGATTGCTCGTATATCATGTTTATATTATTTGTCATCATAAAAAAAAGGAGATTGTTGACCAAAGTGATTTTCCACTCAGTATTCTCCAAAGTGTTTTGATGCTTACAAACAATATAATCACGATACTAATATCTTTGACTGAGTTGTTTCATTGCTAAGTAGCTATATCAGATGGATTCAACTATATTGTCAAAGTGTGTGGATGGAACAATAATGAACAAAGATTCCAGTGCTTCATGTCAGTAATCTTTTGTCTAGAATCTTAGTGTTGTAAAGTAATCCTTACTCGTTCCAACCACAATATGATTTGGATATTTTTGAAAATCATGCATATAAGTTTAAGGAACGTACTCCTTGCTTAAGGAATGTGCTCTTGTGGTTTTTCCCAAGATGCAATTTTTTTTTATCAGGGATTAAGGAACATGTTCCTGTAGAAAAGGGCAAAATAGAAATTTTTATGGAGTCAAATAGTTCTTAATGAAGAATCTCGCTCCTATGCCCAACGGACATATTAAGGAACGCGCTCTTTTTATAAGGAACGCGCTCCTGCATTGGAGGAAAATCTAAAAAAAACTCAGATTTCAAACAAGAAATGCGCTCCTCTTTTTAGGCACGCGTTCCTGTTCCTTGGACTGATATTTTTGTATAAATACCACACTTTGCTCATTTGAGAGCAACTTTTGCAAAATTTTAGAACTTGTACCAAATCTTTGTTCTCCCTTTTTTCTGAATTTTAAACAAGTTCTTGAGCTTTCTTAAACATCTTTTGAGTGCAAAAGTCTACTACATTTGAATCTTTGATTCAAACTGTCAAAGAGTTCTCCTCATACTTTCAACATCTTTGAAATACTTTGAAAGACATTCTTGAGTGCTAATCAAGTTGTGTTCAAGTGAGTTCTTCACATCTTGTTGTTCTTGATCATCATTGAAGGAATAATCTCTCAACCATCATCACACTTGAAGAATCTCTAAGCTTCATCCTTACCTAAGTTGAGTAAAATCTTTTTATTAAGATTTTTGTGATTTTGATTGACTTAATCGATTTTGTGCTTGATTTGATACCTTGAAAACTGTTTCTGTTTTGAATATTGCTTGTGAAACCATACTTGATCTTCATATGATATTATCTTGATTAGTGGTTCATACATCTTATGTGGTATCGATTCATGTGCTAAACTTACATTATTTTGAATCCATTTCATTGATCGTTAAATAAGCATATTGATTCTTGAACTTAACCATTTAACTATTTACAATCAACAAGTCTTGATCATTTGTGCAAATTGATTCTTATGCTTCCCCTTAGAATCAATATTTGAATACATGTGTATATTCGATTCTTGATCTTACATTATCACTATTTGAATCGTTTGTATGTATTTGATAACAACTATTTCAATACTACACATCAGTTAAAATATTGTGGTAAGAATAATAGTGATTATTCATTTATGATTGTACGCTTTAAATTGTTGAGAGTTTTTTTTAGAACATCTCTCTATCATTTGTAATTGTTGAGTGCAAACCGCAAGCGTATGGTGTCAAGTTATAATATACCGATGAGATATCGGGTTGTCGTCCTCTAGAATTGACACTCACACTAAATACTGCTTCACTAACCCCAACTTTATCTAGAAAATCATATCCGAGTGATTAAGTGACACAATTAAATAGCTAGAACGTAAACTAAAGCAATGCAATGTAAATGGATAGAAAAATCAGAGATAAAATAGTCTAGAGGTTCGATATCACCTTACTCTCAACTATGCTTATTTATATTTATTATTAAATCAATTCTTTCGTTTATAAGTTAGAAATCCTAACGTTTTTAACTCCCTCTTTTGGAGCACCAATTAGAGCATATTATTATCATCTTGGCTTTACTCTTTCGATGAAAACCTAAGATGATAATAAATCATTAAGTTTGTGACTTCCTTGTAACAACTTCCTTTTGAGTCTCACGATAGCTTCCAACCCAAGGTACCTTTTTTTAGAGCATCTACCTCAAGTCTATTATCATCTAATCTGTGGCCAAGGGATCAAAAACATTAAACTTGAAAAAATATAAATAAACTAGAAAACTTCATTAACAATAATCAATCAATAAAAACTATAGCATAGTTTCAAGTTTGGATCAATCTACTCCTCTAGATAGAGGATTCAGTTCATAACTAGAGATATAAAAGCATGAAATAACATGACGAACATAAATCTAAACTAGAAAAACAAAGTAGAAGGCAGGGAAAGTGTATGAGAAATCTTCAATGTCTTCAATCTTGCTCTTCTCCTCGCTTCCAAACCCTAGCCGTCTTTCCTTCATTCTCCCCTCTATGATTCTTTTAAAATCCTAAAAAATGGTTTTTATATAGCCACAATTCCATTATAAGTTGCAATAAGAGACTCTAAGTTGAACTAGGAAAGTTCGCAACAAAATTAGAAGGTTTCTAATTCTGTTGCACCTCCACTTCTTTCCTCAACGTATTTCCTCTTGTTCTCCACCCCATATCCTCATCAAAACCCTTTCATCTTGTATTATTTCAAGTAAGGAAGAAGTAGAAACAAACTGTGTCCAATTCGGAGTTAAATTGAGAAAGTTATGACTAAAACAGGCTGAATAGACTTTTGATGAACTTTGTGGTTCCTTGATGGTTCATGAGCTAAAGCTCAAAAGCAACACAACCCCACTTAAAATAGATGATAAGGAGAAGAGAGACATTATGTTAATGTAACGACTCTCACCCAATTTTGTTTTGATGATTACAAACAACATTCCTTGTGATCACTAATGCTTTTGACTTAGTTGTTTCAGTGTTAACTAGCTATATCAAATGGATTCAACTATCTTGTCAAAACGTGTGGATGGAACAATAAAATAAGAAGATTGAATATTCATGCACGTATACAACTATCATACGTGCACTTTTCATCTTTTCTAAATCATGCATACATTATTATTTCTCATACATATAGGTTATTAGATATTCATGCACGTATACAACTATCATATTGATCATACATGCACGTATATTATCATGTTTATTGTGCAATCATATAGTTCAGGTTGATTTTCATGTATATCTATATCATTGTTAATCATGCACTCATGTTACCAACTTAGCATGATTTCATTGGTTTATGTGTGTTGTATCATATGTCTAAATCATCTTGTTTTATCTGTATTAATCGATTATTTTACACTTGGTTTACCTTCGCGCATTATGCTTTAATCATGCTTAAAATGTTTTCAAAGTTGGTTTATGTGTTTGAATATGCTTTAAACTTGTTTTGATCGAAAAATCATGGTTTTGTTCCTTTGGACTCCAAGGAACGCGCTCTTGTGTCCAAAGAACGTGTTCTTGTGTTTTTGTCCCAAAACCCAGATTTTCTGATCAGGGTTTAAGGAACGCGCTCCTATGTTTCTGTCCCGAAACCTAGATTTTCATGATAGGGTTTAAGGAACGTGCTTCTCTTACCAGGAACGCTCTCCTGCAAAAAAGGGCAAAAGAGGAATTTTCATAAAAATCGTATTTATAATTGAAGAACCTTGCTCCTATGTCTAACAGACAAATGGAGGAACGCGCACCTTTAATAAGGAATGTGTTCCTACATTGGAGGAAAATTTGAAACTTTTCAAATTTCAAAGCAGAAACACGCTCCTCATCTAAGGAACGCGTTCATGTGCCTCAGGTAGATATTTTTCTATAAACACCACACTTTGCTCATTTAAGAGCAGCTTTTGCAAAACATATGAACTTGTGCCTATATTCTTGTATTCATATTTCCAAGTCTTAAATAAGTTCTTGAGTTATTCTAAACACCTTTTGATTGCAAAAGTTCACTACATTTGAATCTTTGATTCAACCATTTGAAAAGTTCTCCTATTTGTGTCAAAATCTTTGAGAAACTTGAAAGGTTTTCTTGAGTGTTTGATCAAGCCGTTCATGAGTGTTTCTTGATCTTGATCATCATTGGAAGATAAATCTCTCAACCACATTCACTTCAAAAAATCTATGAGCTTCATCTTACCTAAGTTGGGTAACATCTCTTTTACGATTCTTGTGTTTGTGTTTGACTTGAAACAGTTTTGTTTTTTGATTTACTATCTTATTAAAACCCTTTTTCTCTATTGTGTGAAACCATATTTGAGCTTTTAACATATATAATCTTGGATAGTGGTTTCATTTGATTTGTTTCACATCGATTGTTGTGCCTAACTTATATTGTTTGATCGATTATTTTGATCATAACTTATGCATATTGATTCACATACTTGAATATTTATATCTTTGAATCAATAAGTTTTGATCATTACTTGCATATTGATTCTTGTGCTTCATCCATCATATTTAGAATCAATATTTGAGAATACATGTACACACATGATTCTTGAACTTGCAAAAACATCTTTTGAATCGTTTGCATGTATTTGTGAGCAACTATTTCGACATTGCACTTCAATTATTATATTGTGGTTAGAATAGTAGAGATTGTTCATTTCAAGGTTTTATGCTAAAATTGTAAGAGAGTTCCTAGAACTTCTTTAAATATCATATGTAACCTTGATGTATTGTTTACTTGTTAGTCAACCAGAATTATACCATTCTTTGTATGACTTCTAACCATGCTTGTAAGTTGGTTAATCTATGACTTCTAGCCACGCTTGCAAGTTGGTTAGGTTCACAGCTTCTAGTTATGCCCATAAGTTAACTAGATTGTACTGCTTCTAGTCCAATCCGTAAGTTGACTAGACTTGGTTGATTTGGGAAATCCTGATCCTGGGTGGTCAGATAGTGGAGTAGGTTCTGGGGGAACCGAACCACTATAAATCATTGTGCCCATTTGTTTACTTTTCCAGCACTTTATTGCTTTGATTGTTACCTATAATGTGCACATATATTGTTTGATTATTTAACCGAAAGGTAATGCAAAAATCCACCACTACCAATTCACCCCCCTTCTTGGACGGTAATACTGGGCCAACAAGTAGTATTAGAGCAGTTTTTTGCATCAAAGATATCTAACAATTTCTTTAAGTAAATTGCAGGACAGTGCTCAACTAGCTATAACATGGACAACTGTAAATACACCGATAAACCACCAATGTTCAGAAAAGAAAACTTTCATGAGTGGAAGATTCTCATGAAAAACTTTATGCGATCCCAAGATGTTGATTTTTGGAGAATGGTGGAATACGGGTATACTCTTCCAGACAAGCCAACCAAGCTATGGACAACCCGAGAAAGAGAAGAGTAATGCCAAAGCGGTGTATGCTTTACTTTATAGTCTCTCGGACGATGAATTAGAACAAGTCATTGAGTGTGAGATTGCAAAAGAAGTATGAGAAATGTTTCACTTCGTTCACTGTGAGCCATTAGATGACAAAGAATCAAGGCTCAAGGGTGTGGAGAAAAGATTCAAAATTTTTATGGTTCTTGATTATGAACCAATTGAAGAGGCGTGCTCAAGATTCAGATTAATTTTTGAAGATTTAAAGAATTTGGGTCGAGAGATACCAACTGAGATTAACATCGTCTGCTTTGCTGATAGACTTTAAAAATCATGGGCTGAAAAACTTACAAGCGTTGCAAAAATGTTTAATCCATGGGAGTTCACCTTGGAAAAATTATAGTTGCATATTTAGATAGGTTTTAGATGATGTTTTAGGACATTTTATGCATTAGTTTGATGTGTTTATGTTAGTTTTGATGCAATTATTAGTTTAGGAAAATTTGGTTTTTCATGCATTACTTTGGTTTATTAGTTTATGAGTTGGTCCATTTCATATTTGAGTGTATTATTGATTTAATTTGCTTTGTTTTGTAGGTATTTAGATGTTTTAGTCAAGGATTTGGATGATGAAAACATGTTCAAGAAGTAATAAAGGAAAAGCATGAAGAGCCTAAGTCGAAAAGAGGTAAAAAATGGCTAAGTCCCAAAAATAAAGAGGAAGTGCAACATTCTAAGCGTCACAGCACTGCGGTGGTGAAACGAAAGGAAGAGAGAAGAGGTTCTGAGCGCCGCGACCTTGAGAATGAGCGTCGCAGCGCTGGTTAGGTTTTAAACTTGCATTTTTTGCAAGTTATTATTGTATTTTTCCCCACTTCCTAATTTTAATTCCACACGACTTTGGGGCATATTATATATCAAAATTTAGGATATTTCGAGAGGAATACACTGGAGAAGAGAGAACGACGGCTAGGAGCAAAGGAGCGCAAAGAAGACGACTTGGAGACAAGGAGGAATTTACAAGTTCAATAGCAACTAGTTTTGTTTTGAATGTTTAATTTCTTGTTTCTCTACATGTTTTGGATTTCATTATTCCAAAGTATGAACTAATTTGTTAGTCTAGAGAGGAGATGGATCCTATATTAGATTTTATGCAATAATATTAGCTTTTGTTTATTATTAATGATTTATTCATAGTTTATCTATACTTCTCTATGCGTAATGCTATTGATTTCTTGGCCACGGATCGATTGATCATAGACTTGAGGGGCGACACTTGATAGAGGGTTCTCTAGGTTGGAACATGAGAAATATGACATGGGATGGTCGTAGTATCGATGGATATGTGATGCCTCATGAAGTTGTAGGAAATCATAAAGCGTAATGCATTACTAATATATGAGTTTTTATCGATAGATCGAAATTCTATTTTGGTGATAGATTCTAATGCGGTGCTCGACGGAGGGTGTTAGGAACTCTAGGATTTTGACTTATAAACATGAATAATAATTTGATAATGAGCATGACTAATATTACATAATTGATAATTAGGTGAAATTTAATCTCTAGGTATTTTTAATATTAATTTTTCTCTAGAAAATTTTAGTAAATTGTTATTTTTATTATTGCTTTAGTTTAAGTATTATTTTAGTTCATTGATCATTAAAATTGGTTTCCTAGATAAAATTAGGGCTAGGAACGATATAATTAGTGTAGTAAATCATTCCCTGAGGACGATACCCGATTCTCATCTGTAAATATTATAACTTGGCAACGTACACTTGCGATTTGCACGCATCAAAGAATTTTGCAACTTATTGATGTCTAGCAAAGCCAAGGTTAAAACCAAAATAAGAACTGAGGTGCTAGAAATATCATTAAAAAATTTAAAGTTTATACTTGAGGAATCAGTTGATGAGGGACTTGATAGGTTCATCGAGTTAGCAAGTGACTTACAAAGATATGGAACAACCTATCCTCATCCAACTTTGGTTAAGCATTTCTTAGAAGGTTTCCTGGACAAATGGAAATACAAAGTTAGTTTTATTGAAAAGTTTGGTACTCCGTTTAATAGTATCTTGAAAATAATTCTTTATGTGTTAAGCGGACTACAAACCTCTTCGGAAGAAAACGAAGCTCCACCTGAAAGAAGAGAAATGCTTGACAATTTACCAAGTGATGATAATAGAGATGAAATGAATGCAAATGAAACATCATAACTGGTAAGTATAAATTATGATGAAGAACAAGTTGGGGAAGACCAATCTCCAAGCATTGTATCTAGTGGTTCAAACATGTCAACTTCAACTGATGAAGACGAAGATCCGAGCGTACGATTACGAATTCAAAGGTTTCCAAAGATTCCAAGATGGAAAATGTGGCTTCGAAAACTTCTTGGATGCAACAAGGACTTGAGCAACTTTGATGATGATCAAAATGCAAGTTTTGAGGTTCCTTGAAGTGATTCATGATTGGACTTCGCTTTGTGGGTAACACTTCTATTTAAATTTTAAACACTCTATATTGTGTTTTTCCACAAATGACTTGAACATATTCTCTTAAGCATAAATCAGTTGTGTGTTAAGAGATATGTCTTTGTTGAATTATTTTCATTTTGTAATACCTTAGGATTACACAAAAAAAAAAAAAAATTTCTCGGGTAATTGCCCGAACGTTCAGGCGCCAAAAATCTCTATATAAAGTACCCTCCCCCTCCTCATTTCTCACACCAAAATCACTCTCCTTATGATTTTTCCTTCTCTTTCTCACTCATTTGGAGTTTTAGTCTTTTGAGACTCTCTGTTTGAGACTTTCTGCGCGGTGCAACGCAGTTCTGTCCAGGGGAAAGTGCCAGTTCCGAAAGAAGTTCTTATCTGAAGGTGGAGAACGAAACATAGGTTTGCATGTTTAATAATTTTTATTAAAGTTTACATTCATTTATTATTATGTCTACCATTCGTTTACACAGCATTATTGCGTATAATGTTAATACTGTCATATTTATACCTGTATAGTTGGAGTTCATGTATTACACTGTTGTAATGTCAAATTTGTGGTGAATCTGGCTCAACCAGACTCGGTCTTGTCCTCAGTAACTTTAAATAGTGAACGGGAGGTAGTGAGCTGCTCTGGGCGATTCTGGAGACTGATCTAGTTGGCCTTCTTGAAAGCTATCAGCTTATACAAGTAATACTGAATGTCCTAACCTTGCACGTCGTGATACCGACCCTGATAAGGATCACCAGACGTTGTCAAAGTCAGTCTAAATGTTAAGTAAAGACCAGACCAGTTCATGCAGACTAGTTCATGCATTGGCATC
Source organism: Paratinospora sagittata (assembly GCA_035771175.1). Classification (NCBI taxonomy): domain Eukaryota; kingdom Viridiplantae; phylum Streptophyta; class Magnoliopsida; order Ranunculales; family Menispermaceae; genus Paratinospora; species Paratinospora sagittata. Next base: position 16,570,168 of record CM069610.1, on the reverse strand, counting down.
ATACATATCACCACCTAGAGACGTATGTGGTTTATGATTCATAGAATAGTTAGGAGCGATGCTCGCTATTCATTATATTTCTCTGGAGATGGACGTACAATGAGAACCCAGTTGAATTCCTGGGGAGGGACATCTGTACGTGAATCTAGAGCATCGATCTTGAGGAGAGACGTACAATTAGAACCCGGCTACACCTGGGGAGGAACATCTGTATGTGAACTCAAGCGATGTACAGTCATCAAACCATTACGAGACGGTGTCATGCATACGTACATATTGATTGACTATGATGCTCTCATGTGTATTTAAGATATTTGATACTGAAGTATGCTTTATTAACTGTTATATTCACGAACTATTTTACCCACTGAGCGCGTTAAGCTCACTCCATTATTATTCAATTTGTCACAGGAAATTCGGGTGGACTGGGTGCAGGTTTATGGGGCCCACATTGTGTACCCTTTGTATTATTCATTGGGGGTGTTAGGGAGAATGTTCCCTTAACTATTTTATGTACAAAAATATTCTGAAATTAATGAAAACAGACTTGTTCTGTATTGTATTTCCGTTGCATACTCTGATGTTACCATTGTGATAATTCCAAATGCGCGCCCCGTCCGTGAGTGTACCGCCAGTTTAGGCGCGTCCCGGCGGGGTGTGACATTTAATGGTATCAGAGAGTACGGTCCACAGCCCGCCCAAGTCCACCAAATTAGGGAAAGGAGAATTTTATTAGATATATATATCTCTAGAACTATATATATATATATCAATTATATATAGTTTAGTTTCAAATATATATATAGTTGATTTATGAAAAACGATATATATAGTTATGATTAAATATATATATCTATACATTCATTTGTATATGTATATGAGATATATATATATATCATATTGCTAATGAAGAATTTTGGTGATGGCATAAACACCAAGAGAAAAATAGAAAATATTATCTAACGGACAAAACATTAATCTTAAAAATGTTAGGAATATATTTTGTGTCCTTCACAAATTTATTTTCCTTTCAGCAAAACAATGGCTACGAGTGAAGGAACTACTTCCGGTAGTAGGGAACCAATTCCCACTAGACTCAAGGAATTGTCCAAAAGGGAGGTTATGACTATGAGGAGTGTCGAAAATAGAGATCTCCGCCTCCGGCCGATCCTTCACGAAAAACTTGCAACACTGGGGTGGTTGAACATAACAAAAGTTGAGGGTCACGTCTCCTACAACTTGATGAAATCTTTCTACGGAGCCATGAATTGCGTGGTACTCCAAGAAGATGAGATCAACCCTGTTTTGGAGACAACAGTCAAGGGAACAAAAATTTCTATCAACGTCGAAACTATTGCATGACTTACGGAGATTCCAATTGAAGATAGAATCATTGATCCACACAAACCCCAGACAGTTGTAGAGATCGTAGAGTCCAACGAACAGTTGTTCAATTCCCTCACAAAAGAGTTGTACACACAATCAACGTACACCAACCTCCCAAACAACCTCCTTAAACCATCTCTTGCCGGACTTGGAAAGATTGTATTTGGCAACATCTTGCCAGAAATGGGGACTAGAGGCACTATGTCAAGGGCTCAACTTTTTGTGTTATATTGCATAGAGAAGAAAATTAAGGTCTCCCTACCTCACATCAACATCCAACAAATGTTCAGAGTCATTCAAAACCCTTTTAGAAAGGATCTCGACTGCTACGGAGTTTTGATCATGAGAATGCTATCTGAGGCAAACATCAACACTTTTGATATGTCTTCGAAGCAGATCACTGAGGCGGTTACAACATCCTCTATCTTCAAGACATATGTCACAAGTGGAGGGGTAACTAACGAGGAAGTATTCGACACGACTTTAAATGGCGAAAGAATGAGAGATGACTATGGACGTTGTTACCGAAAGAGTCGACGCAAGATTCTTGTTAGGGAAGTACCAAATAATGAGCTAAACCAGAACCATACGTCAAACCCAGCCTCGAATGATGATCCAATCGAGCAACTATTCACTGAGGAAGATTTATTTGCCAACCTAAATCAACGTCAAACAAATCAAGATAGACAAAGTGTTCAAGCAAATCCATCAACCTGGAACGTGCCAACTCAAGGCAACACTTCATACCAAAGCTTTCCAACTCCTGAGGTACCGTATCGGCCAGTTCCACAAGTTCCTGTGAACCAACATCAACAGAATTGGGTGGCACCAAATTATGGAAGACAGGACATCCCAATGAGCCCATTATTTCAAGAATTTTCAACCCAAGCATATCCAAATGTCCAAGGGGTTCCACTAAGGGGATTCCCGTACAATCAAAACAACCCCTCACCTATGAGTCACCCGTACAACCAATACTTTCCACCAATGCCTACGGCCTACCCTCCACCTATGGGACAATCGACCCATCAACCATCGATGGGACAATCGACTAACCCATTCGAACAGTTAAATGTGATCGTATCCAGTATTGATGAGATAAAAGAGACTCAAAATGATATGTTAACACGTATGCAAAACTTTGAAGAACAACGAGCAAATTCTCAACCTTCTTGTAGCAGTCGTTCTGTACCTAGTAGGAGGTCTAGGAGGAACGGTAGTAGGCATGAAAATCAAGATTGAATACTTGCATTGTAAACTTTTCTTTTATATATGAATGAAATGTTTTGTTTAAGACTATCTTTGGTGGGCCGACTTACAACCATTTTTTCTTTTGTATCACTAACTTTGGAGTGGTATGGGACACAACAAAATTGGAGGATACTAAATAAAACGTGGAAGTAAGAAAACCCATGACTTTGTGTGAAAATAAACATTTGGAGAAAGTTGCATTACTAATATTATCACTAAGTTTACACAGTATGGGACGAGTAAGTTTGGACGATACTATTAGTGAACAATTGTTCAGCCGATGTTTTATAGAGACTGTGTTCAAGCAACTTAACTTGGTTGACACCCTTATTACCAAATTCATGTGGTATGGGACACACGAATTTTGATAATAATCGAAAAGACTAAGCAAAAGCATTTGAATACATAAGATTGCGATAGAACGTTAGATCAGGATATTAACCGAGGCAAATCTTAGAATTTTTATGACTCGTATGGATTTTCAAGGAAATATATATGTATGTTCACAAAAATCAGAATCAAAACATTTGAAATACTTACAAAGTTTTGTACTTATGATATAAACATTCTAACCTTGTTTTTACACCATGGCCAAACATACGAGAGATATAAGATTCTTTGATTCCTCAACAAAAACCTTACACTATACTTAGAAAAATAGGTGGTTTTTATTGCAGTACTCTCGAATTTGTTGCTGAGAATATCATAACATTATACTTGGCTACAGTTCCTAAATCATGGTTTTATTTTCTCCTTGCCAGTGAGAAAATGCAAACCAGGAAGAGAGGAAGGGCACGTACTGTCCGTCCAGCAGAGGAGGCACCTCCTGAGATACAGAACCAGGAACCGCCACCTCTGACGAAAACACAGGCCACACCCGACACTGCCACTACGTCTGGCCAAGCAGTGCCACCTCAACCTACGTCTGGTAGTCACTGTTCAGACACCTGTGAGATCTGGGTCGGAGACTCAAACCGATCAGATTACCAAGTACAAGAGGCTACAACCTCTTACTTTTGCTGGCACCATTGATGCTGAAGAGGTGCAAAAATGGCCGGATGAGTCAAAGAAAGCTCTAGATGAAATGGGAGTCGATGAGACTCAAAATATTCCACTAGCGACCTACCAACTTATTGGTGGGGCAAACACATGGTGGATAACAGTAAAGGAGGACCCAAGGGTCAACACAACGGATATGACTTGGCAACAATTCAAGTCAATGTTTATTGATGAGTATTTCCCCGGTGCTGTGAAGAGACAGAAGCGTCAGGAATTTGCCAAGCTATACTAGGGCAGCATAACAGTCAAAGAGTATGCTGGCAAGTTAAAAGAATTATCGGTCTACTCTCTCTCCACCATCTCAACGGAGCAAGATAAGACCAAGAAATTCTACAATGGCCTGCATCCTGATATTCGAAAAGCCTTGTCGATCTTGGATCTCAAGATTTACAAGGAGGTCGTTGACAAGGCCATGAGCTTTGAACAAGAGAAGATCGTGCAGGAGCAGAAAATGAATAAGGGAAAATAGCCTGCAACGTTCTCCCAACAGGGCTAGCAACAGGGCAACAAAAAGAAACCCTATTATAATCAAAACCCACCCCTCCCAGCCCTTGTTAAAAAGAATGAGGCCACGACACCTGCGGCTGCACCAGCTAACCGTGGCCATCAGGGTTTTCGTAATCATGGCCGTAGAGGCCGTTATGGCAGGGATGGCCGTCAAAACGGAAATGACAGAGATGGTGGTCAGTATCACAATCAGCATGGCCAACAGAACAATCAGCAGCAGAGGCTGACATGTTACAACTGCGGCCAATCGGGCCATGCAAGACCTATCTGTCGGCACCTTCAGCAACCTATTCCGGTTGTTCCAGTCCAACAAGCACCTCCTGCTGCTAATGCCCAGCCTAGGCAGAACCAGCAAAACCAGGGGCAAAGGAACCAAGGCAGAGCGTTTGCTGTCGCTCAACAATCGCTCCCAGACAACAATGTAGTCGAAGGTACATTTCCCTTGTTCAATACAATGGTGCATGTCTTGTTCGATTCAGGTGCTACACATTCTTTTATATCGTCCGCATTGGTAAGAAATTTAGGGTTGCATCCTGAACCCACAACACTCACACTCCATGTCACATCACCTTTAGGATCTGGTATTGACGTGAGATTAAAGTGTTCTCAATGTGAGCTTCGAATGTCAGAACATATTATATATGCAGATCTTTTAATGATGAACATTGAAGACTTCGACATCATCCTCGGCATGGACTGGCTCGCACCACTGAATGCAAAGATCGATTGTATGAAGAAGCAAGTCCAGTTAACCTTTCCCACGGGGGAGTTTGTCAAGATTCAAGGAACAAGAAAATGGACACACAACTCAACTGTTGCACTTCTCAAGGCATAGCTTTGAGCTCTATCCCTTGGTGAAGAAAATGAATCACTAGCACTGTACCCTCTCGAAGTACACGATGTCCAGGTCATATATGAATTCCAAACATTTTTTCTAAATGACCTTCCTGGTCTACCTCCAGTTAGGGAATTCGATTTTGAAATCAACCTCGTACTTGGGACCGGGCCTATCTCAATTCCACCATACAGAATGTCAAATGTCGAACTGGTCGAATTAGACAAACAACTGAAGGAGTTAGAGAGTAATGGCTTCATCAGAAAAAGTTCATCACCTTGGAGCGCTCCAGTTCTGTTTGTTCGCAAAAAGGATGGTTCGTTACGACTTTCCATCAACTATCGCAAGTTGAATAACGTCACCATCAAGGACAGATATCCGTTGCCCAGGATCGATGACTTGTTCGACCAAGTTAAAGATGACAAATACTTCTCTAAGAGTGATTTACGGTTCGGTTATCACCAACTCTGGATCCGAGAGCCGGACATTACCAAGACGACATTCAGAACTCGGTACGGTCACTACAAATTCTTGGTCATGTCGTTCGGTCTAACAAATGCACCTGCTGCATTCATGGATTTGATGAACAACATCTTTCGGTTATACTTAGACTGATTTTTGGTGGTTTTTGTGGACGATATCTTGATATATTCCTCAACCGAGGAAGACCATAAGATACATCTGAAGATAGTCCTCCAGACCTTGAAAAGCCACCAGCTGTATGCAAAGTTGAGTAAGTGAAAATTTTGGGCGAAGCGAGTTCAATTCCTAGGCCATGTGGTTTCAGGCAATGACATTGAGGTCGATCCTTCTAAGGTTGAAGCAGTTTTAAATTGGAAGCAGCCTACCACTGTTACTCAGATTAGGAGTTTTCTTGGTTTGGCTGGCTATTACAGACGCTTCATCAAGGACTTCTCAAAGATTGTTGAACCTATGACAAAGCTCACTCGAAAAGACGTGCGATTCATCTGGAATCCCGCCTGTGAAGCATCATTTAAGGAATTGAAGAAACGCCTCATGACGACACTTGTACTTATCACTTCAAGAAATTCACTTGGATTTTTATTATACACCAACTCCTCTCTCCAAGGCTTAGGTGTCATACTAATGCAAGAAGGCCAAGTTGTTGCATATGCCTCGAGGCAATTGAAGATTCATGAGGGTAATTACCCAACACATGACTTGGAACTTGCAGTTGTCGTATTTGCACTGAAGTTATGGCGTCATTACCTATACAGTGAACGGTTTGAGGTCTTCTCGGATCACAAGAGTCTTAAGTACATATACACTCAGAGAAATCTAAATCTCCGCCAAAGACGATGGTTGAAATTCTTGAAAGATTATGACTTTCAACTCCAGTACCATCCCAGAAAGGCCAATGTTGTGGCTGATGCCCTGAGTAGAAAATCTTATGTTGCTTGTACTCTTAACTTCGAATAGGGAAGTTGGCTATAGAGATGGAGAATTTTAACCTGCAACTGATCGAAAAGGGGGCAAGATCACGACTTTCTCAATTATCAGCGAACTCTGAGGTGGTTCGAAACATTTCAGCAGCTCAAGCCAACAACCCTATGTTAATGGAGAAATGAGAACTTCTACTCAGTGGACAGGACCTTCCTCACTGGTCATTCTCTGAAGACGAGGCCATTTTTTCTAAAGAACGTCTCTGTCTACCGAACGATCTTGAGGTTCGGAAAGAAGTGCTCACTGAGATGCAATGTTCGAGGTTCGCTATGCATCCTTGGGGTGACAAGATGTACAAGGATGTCAAACGACAATTATTGTTTTCTGGGATGAAGAATGTGATTGCAGACTTCGTTGTTCGATGTCTTGTTTGCCAAAAAGTTAAGGCAGAACGAAGACTTCCCTCTGGTCTCTTCCAACTGTTACCTATTGGAGAATGGAAGTGGGAGAACATCGCAATGGATTTTGTTACGGCCTTTCCTCGAAATAATAAAGGGCAAGATGCTATCTCGGTTATCATTGACAGACTTACAAAGTCTGCACACTTCTTGCCAATAAAGTTCACGGATAACCCCGCCAAACTTGCTGAACTATATGAAAGAGAAATCATACGCCTCCATGGCATACCACTCACGATCGTCTCTGATCGAGACCCTCGATTCACATCAAAGTTTTGGCACAGCTTCCAGAGTAGAATGGGCTCTAAGATCACCATGAGCACAACCTTTCACCCTCAGACTGATTGGTAGTCAGAGCGTCTTATCCAAATCTTGGAGGACATGTTACGATGTTGCATTTTGGACTTTAATGACGGATGGGCAAAGTACTTACATTTAGCTGAGTTTGTATACAACAACAGCTACCAAACTAGTATTGGCATGGCACCGTACGAGGCTCTCTACGGTCACCCTTGCAGATCTCTGGTATGCTAGTTAGATATGGCAGATCGACCGCAGTTGGGTCCTGAACTAGTTCAAGAGACTTCTGAGAAGATAACACTAGTAAAGGAACGACTTCGTGTTGTACAAAGTCGACAGAAGAGCTATGCCGACAAGCGGAGGCAGCCTCTAGAATTTGATAAGGGGGACTTGGTTTGTCTAAAAGTTAAGCCCACAATAGGTGTCAAAAGCTTTGGGATCAAAGTAAAACTCTCCCCACGGTATATCGGTCTATTTCAAATCATTGAACGTATTGGCAAACTTGCTTATCGTCTGTCCCTTCCATCATCCATGCCTAAGGTTCATGACGTTTTTCACGTATCTATGCTTCGAAAGTATCGTCCTGATCCTTCGCATATCATCCCTCTAGTCGAGGTTCGGGTTGAGAAAGGAAATAGGTATCAGGAAAGAGCGATAGAGATTTTGGATACAAAAACTCAAGAACTACGGCGACGTAGCATTCCACTTGTGAAAGTGCTCTGAGATCACCACGGCATCGATGAAGCAACATGGGAACTAGAAGCAATAATTAAACAGAAATACCCTGAATTGTTTTCTAGTACCAACTGATGATGTGATACATTGTACTATTTTACTTATCAATAAAATGATGGAACTTTGTTTACACCTATCTTAATACATTGTTTCACTTGAATAACTATGCAGATGTCTGAAAATAATATCAATGATTATAGTGATGCACACATGCAGTGGCCTCCTTGGCAACCTGTGGCTACTCCTCAAGAATCAGAGTCAAGTCACAACTATTTTGCATCACCGACTCCATCGCCATACAAACAGCGGTCCTTATCGCCAGAGCATGCATGGCTTTTTCGTAACAATCTTGCCCAAAACAATCTCGTGCCCTCATCTTGGCAGGACCTTCTACCAAAATTGCCAGGCAACCGGATTTGAGAAACGACACGAAAAAAGCATTCCACCGCTCAACCTACCTCCCCTCAAACGACGTAACCAACGCCCTACACCACCATCTGTTAAACAAATGTTGGAATCTTCGAAGGACAAATCCAACTCCATTTGCTCTCCATTGTTTCATGATGTTGAGGATTCCACTGGCCACAGTGCCATTCAGGGACCATACATGCCCTACCCTGAACTAGCAAACGATAACGCCGGCAGTGGATCTCAAGTTGATAACCATCACGACTACTTGAACTGATTTCGAGGGCGAAATCCTTTTAAGTGGGGTAGAGTGTAATACCCTAGGATTGCACAAAAAAAAAATCTCGGGTACCTGCCCGAACGTTAAGGCGCAACGCTCGAACGTTAAGGCGCATGCCTCAACGTTCTGGCGCCAAAAATCTCTATATAAACAACCCTCCCCGTCCTCATTTCTCACACCAAAATCACTATCCTTGTGATTTTTCCTTCTCTTTCTCACTCATTTGGAGTTTTAGCCTTTTGAGACTCTCTATCCGAGACTCTCTGTGCAGTGCAACGTAGTTCTGTCCGGGGGAAAACGCCAGTTCTGAAAGAAGTTCTTATTTGAAGGTGGAGAACGAACATAGGTTTGCTTGTTTTATAACTTTTATTAAAGTTTACATTCATTTATTATTATTTCTACCATTCGTTTACACAACATTATTGAGTATAATGTTAATATTGTCATATTTATACCTGTATAGTTGGAGTTCATGTATTACACAGTTGTAATGTCAGATTTGTGGTCAATCTGGCTCAACCAGACTCCGTTTTGTCCTCAGTAACTTTAAATAGTAAACGGGAGGCAGCGAGCTGCTCTAAGCGATTGGTATTTAAGCAGACCTCGTGTCTCACCTCTCAACTGGAGACTGTTCTGGTTGGTCTTATTGAAAGCTATCAGCTTATACAAGTAATACTTAATGTCCTAACGTTGCACGTCGTGATACCGACCCTGATAAGGATCACCAGACATTGCCAAAGTCAGTCTAAATGTTAAGTAAAGACCGGACCAGTTCATGCAGACTAGTTCATGCATTGGCATCATACTTATCACCACCTAGGGACGTATGTGGTTTATGATTCATAGAATAGTTAGGAGCGATACTCGTTATTCATTATATTTCTCTGGAGAGGAACGTACAATTAGAACCCAGTTGAATTCCTGGGGAGGGACATTTGTACGTGAATCCAGAGCATCGATCTTGAGGAGGGACGTACAATGAGAACCCGGCTACGCTTGGGGAGGGACATCTATACGTGAACTTAAGCGATGTACAGTCATCAAACCATTGCGAGACAGTGTCATGCATACATACATATTGATTGATTATGATGCTCTCATGTGTATTTAAGATATTTGATATTGAAGTATGCTTTATTAGCTGTTATATTCTTGAACTATTTTACCCACTGAGCACGTTAAGCTCACTCCATTATTATCCATTTTTTCACAAAAAATTAGGGTGGACTGGGTGCAGGTTTATGGGGCCCACATTTTGAACCCTTTGTATTATTCATTGGGGGTGTAAGAGAGAATGTTCCCTTAACTATTTTATGTACAAAAATATTCTGAAATTAATGAAATCAGACTTGTACTGTATTGTATTTCCGTTGCATACTCTGATGTTACCATTGTGATAATTCCAAATGCGCGCCCCGTCCGTGAGTGTACCGCCGGTTTAGGCGCGTCCGGGCGGGGTGACGGTGTCATGCATACATACATATTGATTGATTATGATGCTCTCATGTGTATTTAAGATATTTGATATTGAAGTATGTTTTATTAATTGTTGTATTCACGAACTATTTTACCCACTAAGCGTGTTAAGCTCACTCCATTATTATCCAATTTTTCACAAGAAATTAGGGTGGACTGGGTGCAGGTTTATGGGGCCCACATTTTGTACCCTTTGTATTATTCATTGGGGGTGTTAGGGTGAATGTTCCCTTAATTATTTTATGTACAAAAATATTCTGAAATTAATGAAATTAGACTTGTACTATATTGTATTTTCGCTGCATACTCTGATGTTACCATTGTGATAATTCTAAATGCGCGCCCCGTCCGTGTGTACTGCCAGTTTAGGCGCGTCCGGGCGGGGTGTGACACATTTCAAGCATGATACTTATTATGTCATTATTATTGCATATATCATATTCATGAATTCCATGTTAAAATTCATGCTTGTTTGTTTGATGATTAATTTGAAGTAATTTCCATGTCATATTATGCTCAATTGTATTATCTCTATGACCTTGGAAATATTTTAGGCTTGATTGAAACAACTATCACATCTTAATGCCTATGTCTTGAAATCAATCATATTGAATATACTTGATGGAAAACTCTTGTTCAATGATTAAGTGATATCAAATGTGCATTCTTATCTTGTGATTTCATTTAATTTGATTATCACATGTTTGTATGAATGATGTATACATTTGTGCTAAAAGTTGTGATCACAAAAAAGTATACATGACTTGGATGGATAGATCAACCAATTACGAACATTTTGAAGTCAAGATCATGATTTTTGGATATGATTTGATATTTTTAGTAACTAGATATAGGGCAGTGAGTGAAATTGACTTCGAAAGCCTTCGCGAACATGTAAAACCTCAATGAAACACCTGTTGAAGGTGGTAGAATGATAGTAGGACTGATTTTACATGTGTTAGTATGGATAGAATAATTTTAGGAATGTTCTATGTTTTTAATAAATTTGATATATGTTCCGGTAAGAAAAAACGAAATTGTGAACTATTGGGAATATGATTGGTATTCTTCTTGTGGAAATATCTAGATTGACTGTAGAAATGGTATAGTAGCATCTTCAACTGCTTATGAGTCCTTAATTGAGTTAGAGTTTAAATTAATGGAATGTGTATGATATTTTTCAAGTTGCTAAAATAAGAATTAGTGATGAATGAGCAATATTTGGATAAAATGGAATGTTCTTGAATGAGTAATACAAGTAAGTATGGTTAACTGAAATAGATTAGAATTGTAAATTAATTGATAATGTCTATTAGCAATTTGAATGTAGTTAAATGAAAATTGAATCTATTATGGTATATATTGGCAGGTTAAGAGTATTGAGTATTGATCTTGTGATTAAATCATTAAATAGCTATTTTAGCTAGAATTGGGTGCTAAGCGTGTAAGTGTGAAGTGGAAAAGTCTTGTACTGTGAGTAATCCTTACTTTGGTTTTTATGTATGGCATTGGTATATAATATGAAATTGTTTGGGAACTAAGCATGTTAATATATATATATATATATATATGCATGGTTGTTTAAAAATCATAAAATGGTTTTGATGCATTAGAGCTTGTCAATGGACGTACTTAAGTAGGTCATTGACATGGAAAACATTTTTATGGGTCTATGGGTCTAAATCTCAGGGAACAGACTCATAGTAATCTTGGTTGGTGCATTCCCTGTAAGAGATAAAAGACGTGGAAATGGCGTAAATTGATAAATGAGTAATTTGAGGTTGGTGCACTCCTCATCGATGCATAATGAGGCGGATACTCACTCAATTACCTAGAAGGAGGGAGATGGTTGATGAAGTTTTATTGAAAATTGCATTGTTTTGGAACTGAATGCATGTTCATGAATTATATTGTGCATATATGTTATTCATGTTTCCCTTTCATATAATTTAAATGCTTTGAAAATATTCCATGCTTTCATATATGATGCATATACACGATACCACGGGTTTGATTATTTACTAAGCTCGGTGTTTGCTCACCATATTTTCCATTTCTTCTAGGTTCTGTCAAGAAAGGAAAAGGAAAAACTCAGGAGTAATAGTTGTTGCACTCCTGATTTTTTTTCTTTGATGTATGTTTTGATATTTTGGGTTGCTTTATGACTTTGTATTTTGTTGTATATATTTGTAACACTATGATATATGTATAATTATCACATAGATGGGATATGGGATATTCATGGAATTTATGAGATTTGAGGATCAATATTGTGACGCCCCGAAAATTATTTCATCTAGCCCATAACCCAATTGCATTTTGCCCAAACTCTATGTGTTGCCTTGAAATGTTTGGTGTTTATTTGATGGTTGTTTAATGTTTGTATATTTGATGCTTGATAATGTATATAAATATGTGCATTATAAATTGTATATGGGTCATGTTAAATTAAAGTATAATGCATATGTTATTATTTATGCATGGGCCCATTAAACCATGAATTGATATGGGTTAGGATTGATTGAATAAAAGGATAAATGAGAATAAAAAATTTGGTGTATTAGATGGATTGGACATTTAAAATACATGCAAGCATAAGATTGGTTAAAGTACATGTGGTTGGTATGGGTAGTATGAGACCAACACATGTCAAATTGGTGCAAAAGAATGGACAAGTGTCTCATGCCCCATTTCTCTTCTCCAACACATGTGAAGTTGGTGCATGAGACCAACACATGTGAAGTTGATGCATGATAATGGACAAGTGTCCCATGACCCATTTCTCTTCTCCAATACATGTCAAGTTGGTGCATGAGACCAACACATGTCAAGTTGGTGCATGAGAGTGCACAAGTGTCTCATGCCCCATTTCTCTTCTCCAACACATGTCAAGTTGGTGCATGAAAGTGGACAAGTATCCCATGCCCACTTCTCTTCTCCAAGGAATTCCTAGAGAGTGTGAGTGGAGGGAAAGGAAAAAAGAAGAGAAAGGAAAGAAGAAGAGAAAGAAAGAGGAAGTTCCTTTGAGGGAAGTCTCAGCAACATTTTCATCAAAGGGCTGGATCTTGGAGCAATATGGTCAGATTGAGCTCACAATTTTTCAGCAAGTTCATATCTTATGGGTATTCATTCTGGTCGGTGGAGATCTTGATTGGAGTTTTCGTTTGAAAGATATAACCTCCCAAACAAAGCTGGTTGGAAAGTCTGGATTTTTCGCGCAGTTTAGATCAAACTAAAAGATCTCCTAAATGTACCGTTGGATGGATATTATATTTGAGAAGGTGGTTCACAACGGATTGTTCTACATTACGAAAGGTTGAGAGTTTGGTGGGGTAAGTATTTTGTGTGCTATAGCCATCTGAGTTCAAGTATTTGCAGCAGGAAAGGAGAAATTGTCTGATTAGAGACTTGTTCATCAAAGAGCTTATCTTTTCGGTCCACCGTTGGATTGAGCTGATGTTTGGACATAAGGTTTACCTCTTAAAATACTTCAATCAGTACGGTTGATTTTGTAATTAAATATTTATGTTGCCAGCTTGATACATCTGAACAGAATATTAAATGGAAAATTTGTAGGGCTTGTATTAGACTTAAATTTAGAATATGAACTTAGACCTTTCCAAATATCTTGCATGTCAACTATGTTGACCTAGTTGCCATTGTTGATGAACCCATGATGCAAAATCAGTGATATACTTGGCTGAACATGGTGACCTAGTGTAAATAGGCAATATGGCCTAAGTATGAAAAATTTTATATTTTAGGGCTTTTGATGCTTTTGGCCTAGAATCATTGAATTGAGGCAATTTATGTCTAATTAAGCATAATTAGGGTTGATTATGCTACTGATTTGGTGGTTGTGACCATATCATGGGTTAGGCCTACTTGTGATCAAGTGACCCAATTTGGGCATGTTTATACTAAGGAATTGAAAATCAATATTTTTGATTAATTGAATGGTTTATGAATGAGAACTATGCATTAGAGGCCTAAGTCATGTGATTTGAGTTGAATGATGGGATTAGATGGGATTTAGGCCTATTGTCTATATGTGGGCTGATTTAGGGTTGATGTGTAATGTCTATGTGATTGAGCATTGAAATTGATGTATGGTTAGATATTGATGAATGTTTCAGGACCTTGATTGGGTTGATTCGGTTTGGTGTCCGTGTGTGGTTAGATACTCTCGTGAGGCTTGGTTGTGAGTAGACTTCATTTATGATTATATCTTTTATGTCATCATATCACTTATATATATTGTATGTTGAAAGCATGAATGTGTCCTAATGTTTTGAATGATGCATTGATTTGAGAAAACCTTATGACTTTGGTTGGGCCCATCTATTTGGCTAATAGGGGACTTAACCTTGTCATAGGAGGGTTTTAAAAAGGAAATATTTGGGGATGAGAACGGTACGGTGAAATAGACGTGCACTAGTAACCCCAATGCATGTGGAATGTAGATCCAAATTGATAAGCTTTTACTTGCATCGAACTTATTATAAGTGCTTGATATCTATATGTTATGAGCTTTTAATCATGCTACAAATTGACATGCATACATGATATTTATTGATGAGTATTGATAGCATATTTGAATTCTATTCACTAGGCACCGTTGGCTCACCCTCATTTTCCTCTTTCACATCCTTCTGTCCTGAGTAAGGGCAAAAGAGTAGTCATACCTTGAGGACCTTGCCGGCGAGAGAATCCAAGGCCTCTATGTGAGTTGAGAGGCATTTTGATTGAACTGTGTTTTAAATTATGATGTATTATATTTTGGACTATGTAATTATAACGCTTACCACATTGTAGTACGGGTGAGTTGGTATTTGTTAGGTAGACCGTGTGGACATATGATGGTTTTTTTGTACCCTTAGTTTTGGACTTTATGTGTATGTCAATCTTGATGGACTGTAGGGATTATGACGATTTTATTTATGGTTCATTTTTATGGATTATCTCTTGTCTTGGATGATTAATACGGTTGGTAGTTTGTTTAGTACCTTTTTATATTATGTCGTTGTTTGAGATAAGGCTCGTAGGGTCTCAACCCCCTCACGAGGGTTGAGGACTGGTTTGAGATGCCTACGCCAGGCGTCTCGCCCTGGCATTCCGCATGCCATTCATAGCGGGGTTGGTGGTCCTGGGTGCGGGGTCACCACAAGTATACATTATGTGGATGTTTGAAATGCTATGGAATTAATGTGTTGTGGAGATTGAATATTGTTTTATCAGGTGGCGTTTGGACTTGTGATTTTATTAATTTTATGGGGAAACTCTGCAGAAATTTTTGGTGAATTGGGTTAGTGTGAAAGGCTCACAAAGTTTCAGGTATGTTAGGATGTGGCATACATGGAATTCTGTGTCGATTGTGATGTCACCCGAAAAGGGGTCGCCATAGTTTATTTTTTATGTCATCATATTCAATTATATGTTTATGTTGGAAACCATGGAAATGTTTTATTATGTATTTGCATGTGTGTAAAACCCTATGGGTTGGTATGCCTAGACCGTCTAGAAGACTTTGGCTTAATAATATTGTGTAGGTTGGGACTATTCTTCTTAAAGAGAACCAACTATAGATGATAGAGCCAAGTTAAACACTCCAGAGGTATGGCAGGACCTTCCATAGGAGGGATTTCAGATGGACATGATGATATACCCCAAAGGCCACAAGTGTTCTAACACTTTGATAGGGAGGATGATTACCATCAATATGATGTGGATGAGTGATTTGAATGTGAAAGTTATGCCCCAAAATGGGAGGACCGACTTGTAGATCAATATAGCAGAGAATTGGAATGGAATGTGGACATGTGCATGGTTTTTAGACTTGCATGATTATATATGGATGCCTATTGTACTATATATTATGTGTTATGCACTCATGAGCATCATTCATGCATACATGATTTATATTGGTGTATAATTGATGCCATATTTTAACACTATTCACTGGGCATAGTTGGCTCACTCCATTTTCTCTTTTAGGTCCTGTTGACAAAGGAAAAGGGATAATTGTCAGTTGAGGACCTAGCCACCAAAACATAGATCTTGATGTGAGTGGGGGCTATTTTGTTGATGTATGGATGTTATGTAATTACACATATATAGTTTTGTTGATTTTGATACATATTTAAAATTATAACACAGGATTGACTAGATGGTGAGAATGATTGTATATGACACTATGATGCCACAATCATAGACTTGTGACTTGTGATGATGGTTCTATGGTTGTTGACCCTAATTATGGATGGACTAGGTATACATGATGTAGATATTTTGTTCATGCTTTGGAGACTATTTATTTTGGAATGTCTTGTGAATTTTGTGAATATGAAATGGTGGATACTAGGAATTGTTACAGGTACCTACAGGTGTGATATTGTATTGAGGCTTATAAGGTCCCAATCATGCCATAGTGGAGATGGTATGGTTGGGGATGCCTACGCCGGGCGTCCCACCCCGACATTCCGTATGCTATCCCGTGAGGGATAGTGGTTCGGGGTGCGAGGTTGCCACAAATTAAAACTTATATGTCCATAAGAACTCTAGGCTCCTTACTAGTCACCCCAAAGACCAAATTTTAGGTGACCCTTCTAAGGGAGTGACCACTATAGCAGTAATTAAAAAAGATCAAGGGCATGTAGCCTTTATATCCCAAATTGAAACTTTAAGGGTCAAGGAAGCTCTAAGTGATGAAAACTTGATTCTTGCTATGCAAGAAAAGTTAGGCCACTTCATTAGAAACAAAGTATGAGAACAAGTTCCAAGACCAACACATCAGTCCATTATAGGAACCAAATCGGTCTTCAGGAACAAAAAAGATGAGAAATGAGTGATTGTTAGAAACAAAGCCAAATTAGTTGCCCAAGGATACAATCAAGATGAAGGAATAGACTATGAAGAAGCCTTTGCTCCAGTAGCAAGATTAGAGGCAATTAGAATGCTACTAGTCTATGCTTGCTATAGAGACTTTCCGTTATACCAAATGGATGTTAAAAGTGTCTTTCTAAATGGATACATCAATGAAAAGGTATATGTGGAACAACATTTAGGTTTGAGGATTCTCAAAATCCAGATTTTGTGTATATACTTGATAAAGTCTTCTATGGATTGAAAGAAGCTCTATGATAGGCTTAGTTCTTTTTTTTAGAGCATGATTTTAAGAAAGGAAAATTGGATCCTACCTTATTCATCAAGCACAAAGATTTTGATATGTTTTTAGTTCAAATCTATGTAAATGATATCATCTTTGGTGCTTTAAATACATCTTTGTAAAGAATTTTCTAAGATTATGCAAGATGAATTTGAAATGAGCATGATGGGGAAACTTACATACTTCCTTAGCCTTCAAATTAAGCAAATGCCAAATGGAACATTCTTAAGCCAAAGTAAGTATGTTGAGGACATGATTAAGAAGTTGAAGTTTGAAAACTTGAAGGGTAAACCTGTTAACACTAAGCTCTATAGAGGCATGATAGGTAGCTTGCTGTATTTGACAACAAGTACACTGGATATCATGTTTAGTGTATGCTTTTGTGCTTGATTTCTATCAAGTCCTAGGGAATCCCACCTTAAATGCGTTAAGAGAATTGTTAGATATATTAGTGGGACTGATTTGGGGATTTTGTATTGAAAATGTACTTCCTTTGAGATAAGGTGTTTTGTTGACTCAAACTATGCTGGTAGTCTAATTGATAGGAAGAGTACCTATGTTTTTTGCCACTTTCTTGGTAATTCTTTGATTTCTTTGTTTAGCAAGAAGTAAAACTCAGTGGCTTTATCTACAGCTGAAGCTAAGTATGTTGCACCATGTAGCTATTGTGCACAAATCTTATATATGAAGCAACAACTTAAAATTTCATAAATTGAATTTTGGTTAGTGATTTGCATGTTAATTTGTTAGATTTTTAGGTGTATTTGTTTAGTTTTTAGGTGTTTTTGCATGATTAGTATACATAGTTATTTCATGTTCATTTAGGTGTTTAGATGAGGTTTTAGAGGTTTGTTTTAGGTGTTTTCATTAATTAGATGCATTAGATTAGTTTTGGAGAATAATCATGATTTTAAGAATTTTTCCATAAATAAATAGTATCTCTTTCATAAGCACAAGTTCACATTTTACATGTTAATACATACATTCATATAGAACTTTGCTTCTTGATTAGTATAGATTACTTACTTGTGTTTTTACTTTGTTTTGTAGGTAAATAAAGAGCTTTAAAGTGGGTTGAAAGAAGGATCAAAGGGTGATGAAAAAAAGCTAAAAACATGTTCAAACAAAGTGCAAGAAGTGGACCAAAAGCCAAGGAAAAGCACAAAAGAGAAATGCAAGAAGAATTGAAGGCCAAGACTGGGTACCGTGGCGCCCAAATTTATGTTACTTGTGCTGAAATATTTTGTGATAACTTAAGTGCCATCAACATTTTCAAGAATCCTATTTTGCACTCTAGGACCAAGTATATAAAGATTAAACATCATTTTCTTAGAGATCATGTACAAAAAGGAGATGTCAAGCTCACACATATTGGAACAAAGGATCAATTGGCAGATATTTTCACCAAAACATTGGCAAAAGATCAATTTGTTCACATTAGGATAGAATTAGGCATGTTTCGTGAGTCAAATATAGCAAATATTTGATGATTGAGTGTTATTTAATGTTGATTTGATGATATCTGATGTTTGGTGTTGGTTGGATTTGAAGAAAATCACTTTAGATTTTTTGTCAATTAACCAGCGCGTTGCTGGTAATCGCAGAAACCCATAAATTTTTGAGAAGGGTCGAGCAGCGTGCAGGTATTGGTGAGCAGCACGCTGGTGGCAGTTTCCTGAGAAAAGTGCTCTCGACTTGCCCAAAATAGCACACTCATGTGTGGAGCAACACGTTACTGCCTATGTTTGGGTGAAACTTTAAAAAGGGTCCACACACATTTTCGTTTCATTTTCTTTCTCGTTCGTGCCCTAGCAACGACCTCTTCTCCTCGTTCCAACGTGCTCCAACCTTCTTTGTCAATCTTCAACCATTTTTTGCACCATTTCTTCACATTTTAGTTAATTAATTTGTGCCCTATGAACTCAGAGCCCAGCTAAATGAGCTGATGGGAAAAGGTTTCATTTCCCCTAGTATGTCACCTTGGGGAGCACTTGTGTTGTTCGTCAGGAAGAAGGACGAGAGTCATAGATTGTGTATAGATTACCGTCAACTGAACAAGGTGACTGTGAAGAACAAGTATCCTCTTCCACGTATTGATGACTTGTTTGATCAACTGATTGGGGCCAAGTTCTTTTCGAAGATAGACTTGAGGTCTGGGTACCATCAGTTGAGGATTAGGGATGAGGATGTATCGAAGAATGCTTTTCGGACGAGATATGGACATTACGAGTTCTTAGTGATGCCCTTCGGGTTGACTAATGCACCTGCCATGTTCATGGACCTGATGTAGAGGGTATTCAGACCATATCTCAACCAGTTTATTATAGTTTTCATTGATAAAATCCTAGTCTACTCTAAGACTAGGGATGATCATGAGCGTCACCTTAGAGCTACATTACAGACATTGTGGAGCATAGGCTGTATGCCAAGCTCAGCAAGTGTGATTTCTAGATGATCGAGGTAAAATTCTTGGGTCATGCAGTTAGCGCAAAAGGTATCTCAGCTGATTCTGCTAAGGTTGAGGCAATCATTGGTTGGCCAAGACCTACCGCAGTGCCAGAGATTCGTAGTTTTCAGGGTCTAGCTGGCTATTATAGGAAGTTTGTGAAGGATTTTTCCACAATAGCCGCACCATTGACTAAGCTGACTTCGGCTCCAGTGTTGATTCTTCCAAAGCCTGGAAAAGAGTTGGTGATTTTACTGATGCATCACTCTTGGCTCTAGGATGTGTATTGATGCAAGAGGGTAGAGTGGTGACATATGTATCTAGGCAGCTTAAGGTGCATGAGCACAATTACCCTGTGTATGATTTGGAGTTGGCAGCCATAGTGTTTGCACTGAAGCTATGGAGGTACTACCTTTATGGTAAGAGGTTCACTTTGTATTCTGATCAAAAGAGTTTGAGGTATCTCTCTGATCAGAAGGAACAAAATATGCAGCAGAGGAGATGGCTTGAGTTGCTTAGGATTATGATTTCTCTTTGGAGTATCATCTTGGCAAAGCCAATGTTGTGGCTGACTCATTGAGCCAGAAGCGAGCAAATACTAGAGTGGTTGTTTTCCAGATGGCCCAACAGTGGCATTTACTTGAGAGAGTAACGATGATGAGTATATTCTCAGACACATGACTTAGTGAGTTATGTGTTCAAATGCACGTGCAGCTTGTTGATGCCCATATTTAGAGGGTTAAGGATCTACAGGAGCATAGTCCGCATTTTGATATGCATTGTAGATATGCAGATAGTGTTGACCAGGTCGATTGGAAGAGAGGGTCAGATGATGTCTTGCATTTTAGAGGGAGACTATGAATCCCATATGATGTTGAGTTGCAGACTGAGTTACTTCAGGAAGCGCACAGGTACCAGTATACTATTCATCCAGAGGGTACCAAGATGTATCACGACATGAAAAGGTCGGTGTGGTGGCATGGGATGAAGAAGAGTATAGTTGACTACGTACAAAGATGCGAGGTGTGCCAGCAGGTTAAGGCTGAACATCGAAAGCCTGGAGGTCAAATGCAACCATTACCCATACCTGAGTGGAAGTTGGAGCACATTACGATGGATTTCATCACAGGATTGCCGAAGTCTCAGAGTAGATTTGATGCTATTTGGGTTGTGGTCGATAGATTGACCAAGATTGCACACTTCCTTCCTATGAGCACCACAGACTCGGTGGATCAACTGAGCAAATTATATGTGAGAGAGATCGTGAGATTGCATGGGACACCCGTATTGATAGAGATCCGCAGTTCACATTGTGGTTTTGGCAGGCATTGTAGACTCGATTTGGGACTCGTCTCCGACTCAGTAAAACATTTCACCCTCAGACGGATAGTCAGACTGAGAGAGTGATTCAGTTGCTAGAGGATATGCTCAGGTCTTGTATTTTAGAGTTCATTGGGGGTTGGGGTGAGCATTTGCCCCTATGTGAGTTTGCTTACAATAACAACTATCAGGCGAGCATTTGTATGGCACCGTATGAGGCTTTATATGGGAAACCCTATAAATCACCAACTTGTTGGTACGAGGTGGGTGATACGGAGCTATGGGGCCCTGATACAATTATTAAGCAAACGGAAAAGATCAAGCTGATTCGACAGAGGCTGAAGTCGGCTCAGGACATGCAATAGAATTATTATGATAACCGGCATAGGCCGTCAGAGTTTTCCAAGGGAGACCTAGTTTTGCTTAAGGTCTCGCCACAAAAAGGTTAGACGAGGTTCGGAGTCAAGGGGAAACTTGCCCCTAGCTTTATTTGACCATTCCGGATTACTAAAAGGATTGGACCAGTAGCTTACAGATTGGTGTTAACCTATACGGATAATCACTTAGCTCGTCCCTAAATATACTGTGATAAAGTATATTTTGATGATCACAAACAAAGTACTTTTCGGTGCTGATTGAGCATTTATAAAGATCTCATCCCAACACCTTAGGAAAGCAAAAAACTAAGGAAGGACTCGATCAAGGAACTCAAAGACATATCCAACGGTCAAGATCGTTTCAATCAAAAGGACTTCAACGATCATATTTGGATTTCAAGATCACTTCGCTCGAACGATTCGATCAAGTTCCAAGTCTTTATCTTTCGATCAACGTTCAAGACATTCAAATCAACTCAAAGTTCACATCGAAGATCACTTAATGAAGAGTTGGATTTAACGATTATGAGAAATGAGAAATACACAAGCTATTTAAGGTATATCTTTCTCTAATCGTTATTGTTTATACGTTTTCCAAAACCATGCACAAACCACTTGCATATTTGTATGTTTTGATCATACGTTTTATGATATTTCAAATGATTTAATTTTATATATTTAATTTGAAATTTATCGAGTTTTTATTCATATTCATCGATTATTTAATCGCGAGTCAAAACTGTTTTTAAAGAGTCTTTTAGGACGCTAATGACTTAGCAACGCTCTCTTGAACTTGTTAAGTCAGGACGTTGATGACTTATTAGGACGCTGATAACATTCAAGGTTGAATCAAACTGATTTATTAGGACGCTTACTTGTATAGTACCGACCTCCTTTTTTAGTTAACCTTTGAAGTTGTCAGAACGCTGATTCAACATCAGCTCACTAAAAGATTTCTTAAGTTCTTCAAAGAATGTGTGTTTGAGGACGCTGATAGTTATAAGTTGAATAATCTATCAGGACGCTACCTGGATAGGAGCACCCTCACCTTTTGGGAATCAACTTAGTAACTTTCAGGACGCTGATTGTCCTTCAGCATGCTTGTGTTTGGTTTCAAATATTCTTAACTAGTAGGACGCTTACATTGTTCTAACGCCCTCATTATATGTCTTATGTTTTAAACTTGTAGGACGTTTATTCGGAAAGTAGCGCCCTCATGCACTTACTTGTTTTACAACATAGTAAGATGCTAACTGTGTATTAACGCCCTCAAGGTTAAGTCGTTTAAAGTATCAAAGTAAGTCATGACACTAACGAGTCAATAACGCCCTCACTTAAGTGTTCTGCGGGACGCTTATACGTAATGAGCGCCCTCAAGGAACCAAAACGACAAAAGTTGATATTGTGCATCAAGACACTGATTACGGAATCAGGACGCTAATTCAACAACCGTCACTATTCAAATAAGTACACTGCATTAGTTTACTTTTTCAGAACATACCTTTGCACAAAGTCCTTTTCAGACTTATCAGAGATCTTATCTGATACATGAATTGAGTTTTTCTAAAACTTTCCTTTATCAAGAAATCTGAGAAGAACCAAAATGCTAGTGAAAATTGCAGTTGCTATTTTCATATAACATTCTAACCGTTGTGTGTAAACATTCATGTTATTTGAACTTCAAATTTCTAACGGTTATGTCCTACTAAGTCTATAAATAGCAGCACTTAGGACCAAACAACTTGCCAATCATTTTGTATTGTGCCAATACTTTTTGAAAGTTAGTCAGTGTCAAAATGTTTTTCATTATCTAAACTTTCAAAGTATTTTTCATTAATACCTTTACGTATTCAAATGATTTTCATACTGAGCTTATTTTCATTCTATCTTTGAAAATCTATTTGATATGGTATCAACTCAAATTCTCAGCACCGATTCATACTTGATATTATTCTTGCTGAAGATAGAATTTGAGATATAGTTCATGAGAAATATAGTTGTACTTGATTTCATATCTTAAGTACTGTATTGAGCTATATCAGTAGTTGCGTTAACTACTGATCATTGAACAAGAAGTTTTCTTACTTATATTTTATATCTATTTTAAAAACCGTGTGTGTCTTTTATTTACACTAGTCCTTCAATTTTCAAATCAATGTCTATTTGGTATCATATTATTTTTGAAGAAGCATTGATTTTCATATCACATCAATCATGCTTTTCGAAACAACACTTGAGCAATACCGAACATTGAAAGGTAAATGACTATTAGTGTATTTCAACTTAGCATTACGTATTCATATTTCATATACTTATTTATACTTATTTCATTTCATATCTGTGTAATGCTATATAAGGAGCTTAATTGTGAAGTGTTCTACTCAGCTACAACCAACATTATTGTGTTGTAATGCTGGTGTGTTTCTCGACTGAAACAACCAGTACAAGTGAATGTAGCTGACTTAATGATTTCAAGATTAAAATCATGTAAGGTTATCTCTGAACCTATAAAAGAAAAATCGTTGTTCCTTAACCCATAAAAGGATCATAGTTCTTCCTAATCCCGTAAAAGGATAGGTGCATCCTTAACCTATAAAAAGGATAGGTTTTCTCTTAACCTGTAAAAGAAAAATGGTTGTTCCTTAACCAGTAAAAGGATCACGGTTCTTCCTTATCACGTAAAAGGAAAATGGTTCTTCCTCATCCCGTAAAAGGAACATGGGTTTCTCTTCATTCTGAAAAAAAGAAATTTGGTTCATCCTTAGCCCGTGACAAGAAGATATGTTTGCCTTTAACCTGTAAAAGGGCAGTTGTAACGGTTTGGTTCTCACCCGTAAGAGAATCAGTTAGTGGATTGAGAAAATCCTAATCGAGAGATTAGGTAGTGGACACAGGCTTGGCCGAACCACTATAAATCTTGTGTGCCTCACGTTCGCAATTTAGTCTGTATTCTAGTTTTGCATCCAATTGCAATACACTTATGTATATCACTAAGTTATTAGAAAAGAAATTTAAAATTGACCATCTCACCCAATTCACCCTCCTTTTGGGTAGACCAACAGTTGGCTCTACCTTCTCAGCTCGAGGGTGTTCATGATGTATTCCATATATCGATGTTGAGGAAGTATACTCTTGATCTATTGAAGAATTCTTATCTCGATCCAACTCATGTGCTTGATGTGAGTCATCTGCAAGTTGGGGAAGATACGACTTAACTTGTGGCTCGTTAGGTTCAGAAACTGAGAAATAAGGAGATCCGGCTTCTGCAAGTCAAATGGCAATTCCACGATACCGAAGAACAAACCTGGGAGCGTGAGGACCAGATGAGGGAGCTGTTCCTTGATTTTTTTGTCAACTGAGGTTAGTTTTCTTAATTTCATTTTGAGGAAATAATCTCTTAAGTTGGGGAGAATTGTAACGCCCGTACCTTAGGATGATGTCATCATTGACCTGTAGAGTACCCACATACTTGTACCTATACATATTTGATGCTTGATTTGTGTTAGTTCAAGTCTCTTATCATGTTTTCAAGTTGTTAAATGTGTGTGAAAAGTTTCAGAACCATCGGAGACCCGCTCGACGTCGAAACATGTCAAAAATGAAGTTCTGGAACCATAGAGGTCACTCCATGGGAAAAGGAGCTGGCTCTATGCACTTGTCCGGGACAGAAATTGTCTCAGTGCATGGAAGAGCGCTCTCCATGATGATTGGCCGAGGGGAAACTTTTTGCAGTTTCTGATGGAGCGCACTCCATGATGGAGGAACGCGCCCCATGAAGGAGGAACGCTTTACATGAACTGGCCGAGGAGAAAAAAAAATTCTTTTGGGACTCGATGGAGCGCGCTCCATGCTGGAAAACCCAATTTTTGGCAGTTTTTATGTGTGGGCCCAAACTCGTGTATTTAAGCAACCAACACTCATTTTTCATTCATTTTGCATCAAATTGACAGAAAAGATAGGGGAATAAAGGGAGAAGGAGAAGAGGGAGTTTCCAAATAGATTCCACCCAAGATCTTGCTCCAAGGTAAAGATTTCTCCATTTTCTTCCATTAAAATACCTTTAATGATGAATGCAAATTTTTGAATGGTGTATCTTTTGCTATAGACCACGGCTTTGAGTAGAACCAGGTTAGGGTTTGGTTTGCATGTGCTCATATGAGCTTGTTAATGGTAGAAATAACCTTCCTTGACCTAAATCTACACCCAAGGAGTGTATTTCACACTTGAATCCCGGATTTGAAGGGCTGGTGGAAGAACACATGTTTGAGTTAGGTCTTGCATGTTAGATATGTAAGATTAGAGATTGTTGGGAACCCATTAATGGTGAAAACTCCAATTTCCAGCAAGAAATTGGTAGGGTTCTTTGTATTTGACCTAGAACTAGGTTGTGGACTTAGGGTTTTCCATTTAATGTGCATGTTAGCTATGATGAATAATGGGACCATTCTAGGTGAATGATGGTGTAATTTGGTGGTTATGCATGTTGAAAATCCTATGTGTAGTGTAAATTGGCTAAGGCCATGATTTTAGGACTTTGTCCAATTGGGCTAGATGGTGATCCGTAGTTGTGGACGTTGTAGAGGGTTTTATGGCTTGTGTAGATAGGATCGCCTAGACATGGTACTTGTCTTGGTGGGCTGATCCTATTAGCTACACAACCCTAGGAATCTTAGTAGAATACGAGTATGTTAGGTCGGATCAGGCGCTAAGTGTCGCGAGCCCAGGCCTTTGGGTAATGACATGATGCATTATATTTGGCACGTATGTAATCTTGTATATCACTGTGTTATTTAAATTGCTTTGATGATCTTGCCATATTTTATCTAAATGCATGTCTATTGCCACTTGTAGAAAACATTCAATGAGCTTGTTGTAGCTCACTCCTCATTCTTATCATTTCAGGTTCTGATAGGAAGGGGAAGGGGAAAGCTTAGCTGTGAAATGCTTTCCGTAGTTTTTGTTATGTAGGTGTATTAGTACATTTCTATATTTTGGTATTTATGTACTTAATAACACCTATCGTATATAGTTAACACATAGATGGTTGTATTTATGGTTAGGTATGATTTGTATATTTTGGACTTTAAGGAATTTTATATTTGGCATTTTTGGGAGATGTAATTATCTTGATGACTAGATTGTGTCTATCTTCTTGTTTAAATGGATGCTAGATATGGAATTTATGTTTATTAGGTTGTTTAGATGAGGTTGACGGGACGCTGGGTGTATCCGGGGGTTCTGTGCCGATCATGACGTCACTCGTCGTGGGTCGCGACACATCATGGGTAAGCCCTATACACGTTGTACCTAAGAAATGAGGTATCGCAGTGAGCAAGAATGAAAACGATGAAATGATCTCCTCATTGTACAGTTATTGGTTGGAAGGTGTGCATCGATTACAGAGAGTTGAATAAGGTCACCAGAAAAGATCATTTTCCATAACCCTTCATTAATCAAAGGTTGGACCGTTTGGCAGGGTTTGAGTACTATTGTTTCCTTAATGGATATTCCGGGTATAATCAGATTGCCATTGCTCCAAAAGACCAGGAGAAGACTACATTTACATGTCCTTATGACACTTTTTTCTTTAGAAGGATGCCCTTTGGGATATAGAATGCTCCAACCACTTTTCAGAGATGCGTGATGGCCATATTTGCTTATTTGATTGAGAAAGTGATAGAGGTCTTCATGGACGATTTCTCTATTTTTGGGTCTTCTTTAGATCATTGTTTGAAGAATCTTTCACATGTGTTACAAAGATGTGAGAAGAAGAACCTTGTACTAAATTGGGAGAAATGCCATTTTATGGTACAAGAAGGAATTGTTTTGGGACATTAAGTTATTTCCAAAGGGTTGGAGGTAGACAGAGCTAAGATTGTGGCAATTGAGAAACTTATGCATCCAACCAATGACAAGGGTATAAGAAGCTTTCTTGTACATGCTGGATTTTACAGACGGTTTATCAAGGACTTCACCAAGATTACTAAGCCTCTTTGTAATCTCTTGGAGAAGAATGTGCCATTTATCTTTGATGAATCATGTATACGAGCTTTTGATCACTTGAAAAAAACACTTATATCAGCTTGCATCATGATAGTGTCCAATTGGACAGAGCCATTCGAGTTAATGTGTGATGCCAATGATTATGCAGTTGGAGCTGTGTTGGGTCAGAGAAGAGATAAGATCTTCAGAGCCATATATTATGCCAGTAGAACTTTGGATGGGGCCCAAAGAAATTACACCAACACAGAAAATGAATTATTGGCAGTGGTGTTTTCTTGTGATAAGTTCAGGCCTTATCTTGTTGGTTCTAAGGTCATTGTGTACACAAATCATGCAGCCATTCATTATATTTTTGCTAAGAAGGATGTCAAGCCCATGTTGATTAGATGGATTCTCCTCCTTCAAGAGTTTGATCTTGACATCAATGATAAGAAAGGAAGTGAGAATGTGGTAGCTGGTCACCTTTCTAGGCTACAGACACAAGCAAAGGATGATTTGGGGCTTATTCAAGAAGAATTTCCTGATTAGCAGTTGTTTGCCCTGAGTGAGAAGCTTCCTTGGTTTGCTGATTTGGTCAATTTTTTAGCTAGTGGCATTTTACCTCCAGACATCTCCTCATCTCAGAAGAAAAAGTTCTTTCATGATGCTAAATTTTATATGTGGGATGAGCCATTCTTATACAAGAGGTGTAATGATCAAGTAATTCGAAGATGTGTGCCAGAAAGTGAAGTTGAAGCCATCCTTAGAGATTTTCACTCCTTCTTGTATGGTGGTAATTTTGGTCACCAAAGAACTACTTACAAAGTCTTGCAAAGTGGGTTTTATTGCCCAACCTTGTTCAAGGACAGTTATGTGTTTGTGAAGTCATGTGATCAGTGCCAAAGACAAGGGAATATATTGAAACGCGATGAGATGCCCATGAAGACTTTTGTTGAGGTTGAGTTATTTGATGTGTGGGGCATTGATTTCATGGGACCATTCCCATCCTTCAATGGCAAGTTATATATTTTGTTTGCGGTTGATTATGTGTCAAAGTGGGCTGAAGCCTACTACCACAAATGATGCCCGTGTTGTATTGAGATTTCTTCAAAAGAATATTTTCACAAGATTTGGTACTCCAAGAGCCATCATAAGTGATGAAGGCTCTAACTTTTGCAACAAACTTTTCAAGGATCTACTTTCCAAGTATGGAGTGAAGCATAAAGTCACTTTGGCTTATCATTCACAGTCTAATGGGCAAGCCGAGGTCTACAATCGGGAAGTGAAAAGAATTTTGGAGAAGACAGTGAGCACCAATAGGAAAGATTGGGCATTGAAGCTTGATGATGGTTTATGGGCATACCGCACAGCCTACAAAACACCCATTGGAATGACTCGTTATAGGCTTGTCTTTGGAAAGTCTTGTCATTTACCATGTGAGTTGGAGCATCGAGCTTATTCGGCAATAAGGAAATAGAATTTTGATATGAAGACTTATGGAGAACAAAGGCTACTTCAACTCAATGAAATGAATGAGTTTAGACAAGATGCCTTTGAGAATGCTAAGATCTATAAGGAAAGAACCAAGGGTTGGCATGACAAGCATATCTTGAAGAAAGAGTTTCTTCAGAGGCAACAAGTCCTCCTCTACAATTCAAGACTAAGGCTTTTTCCATGAAAGTTGTAGTCTAGCTGGTCCGGGTCATTTCTTGTCACAAAAGTTTTTCCCTATGGAGTGGTAGAGCTACAAAGCCAAGATGGTGGACGTTTGTTTCAAGTGAACGGGCAAAGGGTGAAGCACTACTGTGGAGCATTTGATCCAAGCAAGGAGAAGCTACCCTTTCACCCTTTCATCAACCATCTTGAGCAAGAAAAGAAAAAGTCTAGCTAATGACTATAAAGCAACGCTTGTGGGAGGCAACCCAACCAATCTTTTTGTTCATGTTTTATTTTAATTTTAGTCATTGTAGTATAGATTTTGAGTTTTTGGTTTCCACTAATAACATTTATTTTTGTCCCTTTCAGGTTTTGATTCAAGTTTGGGGGTCCTTGGCGTTACTAAGAAGAAGAGAAGAATTTTGGAGATCTCATTTTTAGGCCATTTTTGGAGATTATGCAAGTAAGTACCTTTAGATCTCATTTTTAAACTGAACTCTAGGACTTGTTTGATCACTTCTTGAGACGAAATCCTAGGAATCACACCATGAGAGACGTGATTTAGGCCATTTTTGGAAAGATTGAGCCATAAAGCCTACCTAGCTATTATATTACCCCTAGGCACCCTATTTTGAGCCATTTACCCTGTTATTGTCACCTAAAATAATTAGCCAAGGCCTTTGATGAAGTTTCCTCTGTTTTCACCCTTACACCCTTAAATCTTTGAAAGATATAAATTGTAATGGGTTGGGTTATTTTTCATGGGAAATTATTTGTAAATGTGCTATGGAATAAAAATGTATGAGAACATGATGAGAAAAGTTTTAAAATGTGTGTTTCATGTGAAAAAGATAAATAAAAAGATAAATAATGAAAATAATGAAAAGACAAAAATGAAAAAAAAAATCATGTTTCTTCATCTATGTATGGAAGTGACATAAGTTTTCGGGTGTATACGTGGGTAATGTGAATGACAAAATGTTGAAAAATCCAGTTTTGGATAATACGTGGTTTTGGTTCATGTGTAAGGTATGGGATGTGTGCAAATCATATGTATCAAAGATGTTTTGGCTGTTTTGAACATAAATTTTACCCATTTTGACATACCTTTAACCCTTGGCCTTACATTACAAGCTTAATAAAGACATATTGATCTTGATTGGTGTAAATCGTACTTTAGTGGAGAGAAGTGTGAAAAGCAAGCATATAAAGTTCATGTTTTATTTTAGGAGATCATATTTCTATCTTGCTTGCATTGATCTATATGATTTATGGGTGGTCATGTGAATGATTTTTATGCTTGGTTGTCAATGAGGATTGAAAAGAAGACATGGTCTTGCAGGTTGAAATTCTAGACAACAAGTTTAAACTTTCGAAGCTTTCCTTGTGTTATGCCTATAAAATTTGTGTTGTCTTTAAGACCAATTGAATCCATTTTTGAAAATCAAACCCTTGTTCATCTTGGAATATGTGATGAGTTTGTTTGATCAACTTTCATTTTTCTCTTTGGTCGGGACGATCAAAATTTAAGTTTGGGAAAATTTGATATGTTGAGTTTCAGATTAGTTCATTTGCATGATTTTTGATAGATTTTTAGAAGAATTTTCCCAATTTCTAGGTGTTTCTGGCATATTTTGCATATTTCATGTCTTAGGTTCATTTAGATCTTTTTATGAGTTTTATAGGTTAGTTTTAGTGGTTTTCATGAATAAAATGCATTAGGTTAGTTTAGGAAAATAAATATGATTTTTAAGAATTTTTTCATAAATTATTAGTGTCATTTCCATGTTGCATTTTTAGTGCATAGTTGCACTACGAGTTTTAGCATTTGATTAGTATGATGGATTTACTTGCTTTTGTGTGATGTTTTATAGGTGAATAAGAGTTTCAAAGTGTGGTGAAACAAGGCTCAAACAATGAAGAAAAGAAGCCAAGATCATGAGTGGAGAAAGGACCACAAAATCGGCTAAGGCATATGAGTACAATTTTTGCACTTGTAACACTCTGGGCGCTGAAGCGCTTAGGGAAGTGCTATAGCGCCCAGAATGTGTAAAAATTAGTGGTGTAGCACTGCAGCGCTATGACGATCCCAAATTTGGGTTTTTGCTTCTTCTTTTTTGCGATTCTTGAGGGTTTTTCGTGGTGCTTTTTGGTATGTTTGCACACTTATGTATATAAGCTCACTTAGGGTTAGATTAGAAGGGCTAGACTTTATTTTTGTTGCAACTTTTCTTGGAGATCAGAGAGAAAAACTTTGGAGGCTAGAGGCAAGAGAAGCTTGAGGAAGAAGACAAGTTGCAGGACATTTTTGGATAAGAAAGAAGGAATGAGATCCACTCTAAATGGGGTTTTCTTCATTTCTAATTCAATTATTCTTGTATTCATGTCTTCTCTCTTGTATTCTTGAACATGATTATGAGCTAAACTTCTAATCTAGAGGTTTAATTGATGTATGTTGAATCTTATGGTTTAATTATTCTTTACATGTTCTTGATTGATTATGTGGGTTTATTTGCAATATCCAACTCTTCATGCTTTCAAATTGCTGGCCACATTTTGGATGACCTTAGATTTGATATCTAACACTTGGAAAAGGGGATATTAAATTGGATTAGGGAAATTGCAACCTAGGGTTATTGTATTGTGTTGGGAAACCTACAATTCCCTTTGAAATCACTCAAAATGGATCCCAAATCTTAATGCATGTTCAATTCATTGATTTATCACTTGGAAAAGGGAATTAATGTTATGAGCATAGATAATTGAACTATCACTTGAAAGAGGGGTTTAATTGAATTAAGATCCATGAATTAATCATTTACATGAACTTTTGAAAACCATAAGTGAAGACATAGTGACATTAATCCTCTAGAGTTTTTTTTTAATCATTGATTTTCTCTAATTTCTATCCAAATTACATTGTTTAGTTCTAATTCTTACTTATTTTACTTTTTAGTAATCAATTCATCAAATATTGATCATTTAGATAAAATTTAGAGTTATTATAATTTCGTGCATTAAGAGATAGTTTTGCTAATCCTAGAGGACGATAACTCGATATTCACCGGTATATATTATAACTTGATATTCGTGCACTTGCGAATTAAAATTTATTGCATCAAGGATTTTTAGATATATTGATAGCATTTATATTATCACACAACATTTCAGCACAATCAATATGTACTTGGTAGTCTTGTAGTTGTTGTTTTCATGTATAAGACTTGCTAACAACAACGACCAGCTGCAACATATTCAACTTCACCTGTGGCCAATGCCACTGAATGTTGCTTTTTATGGAACCAGGAAATCAAAGAATTTCCTAAGAAATGACAAAATCCAGAGGTACTTTTTCTATCTGTAAGACTTCCAGCATAGTCAGAGTCTATATAGCTTTTAAGTTTAAATGATGTACCTTTGGAATAACGAATTCCTAGATCTGTTGTGCCATTTTTGTATCTGAAAATTCATTTGACACATTTTAAATGTGATTCTTTTGGATTTGACTGAAATCGTTCACACAGACAAATACTGAACATGATATTAGGTTTGCTTGTTGTGAGATAGGGTAAACTTCCAGTCATACTTCGATACAGTTTTGAATCTATAGGTTTCCCTTTGTCATCCTTGTCTAACTTAATTGTTGAACTGCAAGGAGTATCTATAGATTTCATATTGTTCACCTGAAACTTTTTAACCATTTTGTTAGCATACTTTTTCTTTCTTATAAATGTACCATTTGGCATTTGCTTAATTTGTAAACAAAGAAAGTATGTAAGTTTTCCTATAATACTCATTTCAAATTCTTCTTGCATTAGTTTTGAAAACTCTCTACACAAGTCTTTGTTTGATGCACCAAATATGATATCATCTACATATATTTGAATAATAAGCATATCATCATTCTAGTGTTTGATAATCAAAGTTGGATCAAGTTTTCCTTTCTAAAATTTATGATCTAAAAGAAATGAACTTAGTCTATCATACCAAGCTCTAGGAGCCTGTTTGAGTCCATACAAAGCTTTGTGGAGTTTGAACACATGTTCCAAGTTATGAGCATCCTGAAAAATTGGAGATTGTTCCACATCTACCTCTTCATTGACGTAACCATTTAAAAATGCACTCTTTACGGTTGAACCAATTATCCTCATGCCCCTTACAAGAGTATGTCCCTTATGTGAAATATATTTTGATGATTACAAACCATATTTTGTTTATGACAATACTTCATACATGGCATATCACATCCTAATTGAAGGCTTCGAAGAATCAATGATGTATGGTGAACGTGTTATCAAGATCTACTTGAAGACCATGATCACTTGAAGATATATAGATATAATTGTATGATTAGATTGTGTTTAGGTTGTAGATTCTTTACTATCATATGATTCAGCAATATGCATGACTGCATGATTTAGTAGAGTTGTTTTTCGATCATTTGCATTGAATTTTCTATGTTTGATTTAATTCAAAAATACTGAGACTTTAGTCGTATTTGTCAAGTTTTAAAGGAAAAATTCAAAATTATTTTTAAGCGTCTATCAAGACGCTAATGTCTCAGAAGCGCCCTCCTGGACTTGGCTTGTCATCACGCTGATGAAACTTCAGGACACTGATAATGTTCAAGGTTGAATTGTACTTATTCATCAGGACACTCACTTTATCAGTAGCGGCCTCATTTAAGTCAACCTGTGAACTTATCAGGATGCTAATTAAGAATTAACTTGCTGATTGTTTTGAAAGTTTTAAATGTGTTAACTCTTAGGACGTTGATCATCCTTCAGCGCACTTATTATCTTTACGAGTTAAAATATCAGGACGCACATCGCTTAAAAGCGCCCTTATGTCTTTCGGTTGTTTTAGATTGTTTTCAAAATATCAGAACGCTTACTCCTTAGTAGCGCCCTCGTGACTTTTAATAGTTTAAAACATGGCAGGACGCTAATTGTGGATTAGCGCCCTCACGAAGTTTAGTTGTTTTAATCGCCAAAATAAGTTAGGACGCTTACGAGTAAGTAGCGCCCTCACTTCAAAGTTCAGCAGGATGCTTATGGCTCATAAGCTCCCTCAATGAACAAAATGACAAAGTTGTTATTATGCGTCAAGACGTTAATTAACCAATCAGGACGCTAATTCAACACTGTCACTATTCGGATACTTATACTTTTTCAGAACGCTCCAAAACTTTTCATAACTTTTTGAATCTTTTCAAAAAGTTCTAATACTTTATTAGAATAATCCTTTTTCGTGAAAGATCAGAAGATTCAGGTGTTATCGCCATAAATTGCACAAAGCTAAATCGATATGTTTCGAAGAAGAATGTATTCATTGTTTTTGAAATGACTTTGTGCGCCAAAATCTCCAAGTCCATTGCGCCACTGTTATTTGTATATATATGTTGCCTTAGAGCAAATCAAATATAATTGATCTATCAATACGAAAACTAAAATCCATTCAAAACATATTAATAGTTTTCTCTTGTGCAAAAACTTTTGGAAGTTAGTCTTCTACTATCTACTTCTGAACACACGCTTTTGAAATACATTAAGTCTCTTGGATTAGTTGATCTTCATCTACATCCATTCAAAATCTATTGAAGAAGACAAAAGCTTTTTTAACCAATTTTCAGCTGAACTTCATCATACATATTTTGTTGAATCTATGGCAACACAAGTTTCAATCCAAAGCTTTATATGTATTACTTTGATTCTAAGTAAAGGGAATCATATATCATATTGTATTCAGATATTAGTGACTGGTTAGTCATTGGGCTAGAACAAATGTTGTTCAAAGTTGTAAAGGTTCTTCTCACACATGAAAGTTGAGAAAAAGTTTTTCTCATACCCATAAGTTGGGAAACGGTTCTTCTCCAACCGTAAGTTGAGAGAGTATAATGGTTCTTCTCACACCTATAAGATGAGAAAGTGTACCGATTTGTCTTCACTTGTAAGAAGATCCTTAGTGGAGTTTGGACAAATCCTAACTGAGGAGGTTAGGTAGTGGATGTAAGCGAGGCCGAACTACTATTAATCTTGTTTGTACTATCTCTTTTACTTTCGTTGTGTTTATTTGCTATACTCTATTTAATCTGCTTTCAATACTTCTTACATTTAAAAGAAAGTATCTAACTATCTGATTAAGTTTCGGAGGACAAAATGCAAGAAGTGCTTATCTTTCAGGTGAAGGAAACTCTACCAACTGACCACCACTATTCAAGGGAGATAGCTATTCTCATTAGAAAACAAAGATTAAGTACTACCCAAAAGCCCAAAACTAAGAAATGTGGGTTGTTGTGACAAGCGGTTCTTCAACACCCACTAAAATAGTAGAGGGTGCCACTGTCCCTAAGAAATTAGACAAATGGAGTCCAAAGAAAAAGAAAAAAAAGTTATTAAATAGCCAAGCTGTAAACTTTTTTTTTTGTAGTTTATCTGTTGAAGAGTTCAATAGAGTTAGTGCGTGTGAAAGCGCTAAGGAAATCTAGGATAAGTTAGAGGTCACCCACGAAGGAACTTTGCAGGTTAAAAAGGCAAAGCTCCAAATGCTAGTTGAAAATATATGAGACCTATAGGATGGAGGAAGCTGATTCGATAGCCGAGGCTATTACTCGGTTTACAACAAACATTAATGAGATGAAGAACCTAAGAAAAAGCTATGATCAAGAAGAAACTGTTAGAAAGTTTCTAAGGGGTCTACCTATAGCTTGGGAACCCAAGGCCATGACTATTGAAGAAGCCAAAAGTCTGGCTAAATATTTATGAATTGTGTGGTTCATTAATGGTTCATGAAATGAAATTAAAAGATAAGATATGCCCGGTTAAGGTTGAAGAAAAGGAAAAGAAATCTATTGTCCTCAATGTTGAAACTGATTCAAACTCAGAAGATGACATGCTTATGTTATCTAAAAAATCCAACAAGTTAATTAGGAGAAAGAGTAAGAGTAGCTCTCACTCAAAGTTTCACAAAGGAAAGAAATCCGAGTTAAAACCTGTAGAGTTAATATGTTACAGCAGGTCATGTAAAAAGTGAATGTCCTCTTAGATATAAGAAGAACACAAGTTGAAAAAGAAAGGACAAGAAATTTCTCAAAGCTACGTGGGATGATTCAAGTTCAAGTGAGGATGAACCGAATTCAGATCACACTGCTGCATTGTGCTTAATGGAAAGCACGGAAGTAAAATCTAAACCTGTTGACGAACTTAATGCTTTTGATATTCATATGCACGATCTTAAGGCAAAACTTAGTAAAAAATTAGGAAGAATGAAAAGCTCAAGTATAGTCTTGAAAAAGCTCTTGAGAAAATAGAATTCCAACAAGAAGATCTAAACGGACTGTCCCTAGATAATGAACAGCTTAAGAAAGTTGTTGAGAAACTGAGAAATGAAAATGAAACACTTAAAAAGGAAAAGGACGACCTGAACTGCACTGTGATCAAATTTACAAATGGTCAAAATTTATTTGACATGATGTTAGGATCACAAAAATGTGCATTTGAAAAAGCTGGCTTAGGTTATACATGGGTCAAAGAAAAAAGAATATAACACCTTACTGACCAAAAGACAGACATGCCACAAGTGTCATAAGGTAGGTTATACCATGCTTAAATGTACTGTCTTAAATTGAAAAAAAGAAAAGAAATATGCATAGATTGAAAAATCTGCCCTTACTAATGCTAACATGCATGGACCCAAAGTAGTATGGGTGCCAAAGTCAAAAGTATTTTATGTTGCGTAGATGAGCAAAAATAAAGACATATGGTATCTAGACAGCGATGCTCAAGGCATATGACTAGAGATAAATCTAAATTTTTGAGCCTTGAAAAAAAGAAATGAGAAAATGTCACCTTTAGAAACAACAACAAAGGTGATATTTAAGGCATCAAAACCATTGGTAACGATTTTCTATCCATATTTGATGTACTTTATGTTAAAGGGCTGAAGCATAATCTCTTGAGCATAAGTCAATTATGTGACAAGGGTTATGACATTTCATTTGAAGCAAAAGGGTGCATTGTCAAGCATGTAGATAAAATTGTTGCATTCATGGCATCTAGACTTCAAAATGTGTATTGCACAAATCTTAATGACATGAAGAAACAAAATGTAACATGTTTAAGTGCTATTTCTTATGATGATGCATGGCTTTGGCATAGGAGATTAGCTCATGTTAGTATGGATAACATTTCAAGAATTGTCAAACATGATCTTGCCAAGGGTATTTTGGAAGGAACTTACTCAAACGAAAAGGTGTGTGAACCATGTCAATTGGGTAAGCATACTCGATCATCATTTAAGAGCAATAGGCATCAATCTACCTCAAGAGCTCTCGAACTGATTCACATGAATCTCTTCGGACAAACCAAAACCCAAGGCTTAGGTGGTAAATCTTATGTATTTGCGATTGTTGATGACTTTACTCGATTCACTTGGGTATTTTTATTAGCTCACAAATTTGATGCATGTGAAATGTTTATAAAATTCTTTAAAAGAGTTGAAAATGAAAAATGTTATAAAATAAACATAATTAGGAGTGATAGAGAAGGTGAATTTTGTTAATAAAAATCTTAAAGAATTTTGTAATAATCAAGGTTACACTCACCATCTATCATTCCCTAAGACACCACAACAAAATGGTGTAGTTGAAAGAAAGAATAGAACGTTGCAGGAAATGTGTAAAGCAATGCTTAATGAGTATAACTCTGCAAACCATTTTTGGAGAAAGGCTATTAACACAGCCTGCTATGTATTGAAAAAAAATCCTAATTAGAAAAGATTTGAATAAAACTTCATATGAACTATGGAAGGGTAGAACACCCAACATCAGTTACTTCTGAGTATTCGGATGCAAATGCTTTATCTTTAATGATAAAGGCATTCTAGACAAGTTTGAATCTAAATCTGATATAGGGGTATTTTTAGGATATTCTTCTCACAGTAGAGCCTATAGAGTTTTCAACAAATTTAATCAAACAGTAGAAGAATCAATTCATGTAAATTTTGATGAAAGTGAAAGAAAGAAAAGTCTTGAGGATGAATTTAAATAATTAAACTTTGATGATGATGAACCCAAGACAACTAAGATCATAGATCTTAAGACTCAAATACCTTTAGAATCATCTAAAAACTCTAGACTGCTTCAAGGTCTTTCCAAAGATCAAATATTAGGAGATCCATAAAAGGGTGTATCCACTAGAGCTTCAATTTAAAGAGATCAAGAGCATGTTGCTTTTGTATCGCAATTTGAACCAATTAAAGTGGAAGATGCACTAAAAGATGAAAACTGGATTCTTGCTATGCAAGAAGAGCTAGGACACTTTGTGAGAAACAAAGTATGGGAATTAGTTCCTAGACCATTTCATGAATCCGTTATAGGAACCAAATGGGTCTTTAGAAACAAAAAAGAATGAAGGTATCATTTTCCGAAATAAGGCTAGATTGGTTGCACAAGGGTACAACCAAGAAGAAGGCATAAACTTAAAAAAGCCTTTGCTTCAGTAGCAAAATTAGAGGCAATAAGGATGCTACTTGCCTATGCTTGTTACAAAGATTTTTCCTTATACCAAATGGATGTAAAAAGTGCTTTTCTAAATGGATACATCGATAAAGAGGTATACGTGGAACAACCTCCAGGATTTGAGGGTGCTCAAGACCCAGATTATGTGTTCAAACTCCACAAAGCCTTATATGGATTAAGACAAACTCCAAGAGCTTGGTATGATCGACTGAGTTTGTTTCTTTTAGATCATAAGTTTCAAAAAAGAAAACTTGATCCAACTTTGTTTATCAAACACCATAATGATAATATGTTTATTGTTCAAATATATGTGAACCATATCTTTTTGGTGCATCAAATAAAAAGTTGTGTGAAGAGTTTTCAAAATTAATGCAAAAGGAATTTGAAATGAGTATGATGGGAGAACTTACATACTTTCTCGGCTTGCAAATCAAGCAAATTTCAAGAGGCACCTTCACAAGCCAACCAAAGTATGCTAAGGAAATGGTTAAAAAGTTTCAAATGAATAATTTGAAATCAATTGATACTCCCTGTAACTCTGCAATTAAATTAGATAAGGATGAAAGGGGAACCCAGTTGATTCTAAACTATATAGAAGTATGATTGGAAGTTTATTGTACTTAACAACAAGTAGACCTGACATTATGTTCAGTGTCTGCCTTTGTGCAAGATTTCAATCAGAACCTAAACAATCTCACTTAAAATGTGTCAAACGAATATTCAGATACATCAATGGCACAACAAACTTAGGGATTTGGTATTCCAAAGGTACTACATTCGATCTGAAAAGTTATGTGGACTCCGACTATGCCGGTAGTCTAACTTATCAGAAAAGTACCTCCAGATTTTGTCACTATCTTGAAAATTCCTTAATTTCTTGATTTTGCAAGAAACAACACTTAGTGGCATTATCCACAGCTGAAACATAATATGTTGTAGCTGGAAGTTGTTGTTCTCAGGTTCTATACATGAAACCGCAACTTCAAGATTATCAAATATTTGTTTAGTGTGCTGACATTTTGCATAACAATACAAGTGTTATTAACATATCTAAAAACCCTATACTATACTCTGAACTAAACATATTAAAATAAGACATCACTTCTTACGGGATCATGTGCAAAATGGAGAAGTTATATTATCTCACATTGGCACAAAAGAACAACTGGCTGATATATTTACTAAACCTTTACCTAAAAACCAATTTGTTCACATTCAAAAAGAGCTTGGCATGTTCTCTGAGACTGATCTATGATATTTTGATGCTTACCTCTATCAAAGGGGAGAAATATTTCATAATACTTTACTCTTTTTGATGTTTTCGAAAGGGGGAGAACTAATATTTTTGAAGCATCATAAACTCAGGGGGAGATTAACATCAAGCGAGAGTTTTAGTATATCATATGAAACAAGGAACATTAATAATAGATTATTTATTGCATTTCATGCATATTCATATCACTATCTTAGCTTGCTTCAAAGCCTATAGTAATCTGTTTGAAATCATAAAAAAGTGGGAGATTATTGAACCAATTATCTGCATGTCCCTTACAAGAATATGTCCCTTATGTGAAATATATTTTGAAGATTACAAATCACATTATGTTTATGACAATATTGCATACATGGCATATCTAATCTTACTTAAAGGTTTCGAAGAATCAATGATGCATGGTGAACGTGTTATCAAGATCTACTTGAAGACCATGATTACTTAAAGATATATATAATTGTACGATTAGGTTGTGTTTAGGTTGTAGAATCTTTACTATCATATGATTCAACTATATGATTGGCTGCATGATTTAGTCGAGTTGTTTTTCTATCATTTGCATTGAATTTTCTATATTTGATTTGATCCGAAAATACAGAGACTTTAGTCATATTTATCGAGTTTTAAATAAAAAATCCAAAATTATTTTTAAGTGTCTATCAGGATGTTAATGTCTCAGCAGCACTCTCCTGGACTTGGTATATCAGGACGCTGATGAAACATTAGGACACTAATAATGTTCAAGGTTGAATTGTACTTATTTATCAAGACGCTCACTTTATCAGTAGCGGCCTCATTTAAGTCAACCTGTGAACTTGTTAGGATGCCGATTCAAAAT
This sequence comes from Paratinospora sagittata, assembly GCA_035771175.1. NCBI lineage: Eukaryota > Viridiplantae > Streptophyta > Magnoliopsida > Ranunculales > Menispermaceae > Paratinospora > Paratinospora sagittata. The sequence goes on along the minus strand of CM069610.1, from coordinate 16,529,495 downwards.
CAGCTCGCTGATTGTTTTCAAAGTTTTAAATGTTTAAACTCTAAGGACACTGATCATCCTTCATAGCACTTATTATCTTTACAAGTTAAAATATCAGGATGCTCATTGCTTAGAAGCACCCTTATGTCTTTCAGTTGTTTTAGATTATTTTTAAATATTAGAGCGCCCTCGTGACTTTCAATAGTTTAAAATAAAGCAGGACGCTTATTGTGGATTAGAGCCCTCACAAAGTTTAGTCATTTTAATATCCAAAGTAAGTTAGGAAGCTTACGAGTAAGTAGCGCCCTCACTTTAGAGTTTAGCAGGACGCTTATGGTTCATAAGCTCCCTCAAGGAACAAAACGACAAAGTTGTTATTATGCGTCAGGACGTTGATTAACCAATCAGGACGCTAATTCAATATTGTCACTGTTCTGATACTTGCACTTTTTTAGATTACTTTTTCAGAACTATGCAAAACTTTTCAGAACATTTTCAATCTTTTCGGAACATTCTAATACTTTATTAGAACATTCCTCTTTCATGAAAGGTCAGATGATTTAGGTGTTATCATCGTAAATTGCACAGAGCTGAATCGATATGCTTGAAAAAGAATGTATTCGTTGTTTTTGAAATGACTTTGTGCGCCAAAATCACCAACTCCATTGCGCCACTGTTATTTCAATATATATGTTTCCTTAGAGCAGATCAAATATAATCGATCTATCAATATGATAGCTAAAATCCATTCAAAACGTATTAACAATTTTCTCTTGTACAAAAACTTTTGGAAGTTAGTCTTCTACTCTCTGTTTTTGAACTCACGATCTTTTGAAATACATTAAGTCTTCTGGATTAGTTGATCTTCATTTATATCCTTTCAAAATCCATTCAAGAAGACAAAAGTTTTTTGAACTAGTTTTCAGCTGAACTTCATCATACATATTTTGTTGAATCTAAGGTAACACAAGGTTCAATCCAAAACTTTGTAAGTATTACTTTGATTCTAAGTAAAGAGAATCATATATCATCTTGTATTCAGATAATAGTGATTGGTTAGTCACTGGGCTAGAGTAAGTGTGGTTCTAAGTTCTAAGTTTTAAATGATTGACTAACTTTTGAAGAGTTTGCTCAAAACAAACAAAATTTTGTCTTAGTTTAAACGGTTCAAAGAGGTATTTATAAAACATGCTCAGATTTTGATTCTCAAAAAGTATTTTGGAGCTCGATTTGAATTTCAAATGAAACGGTCAAATTATTTCATCAAAATGTGTATGTTCAAACCGTTTGATAAAACCTGAAGCATCTGTGCAATCACAAAAATAAAAAGTTTCAGAAATAACACAAGTTGACAGTCTTTTCAGAATTTTTGACAATGTCCCATTAGCGTCCTAAAGTACACTATTATGAAAAATTGAGTTTTTGCCAATTTGTTCAAGGAGGCTGCTTAGACTGTGTTAGTGTCCTAATGGGTTTAGAATTCAGAAACCTAGATCTTTCGGTGAGGGCGCTAATACTCTGCTACCATCCTGACGCACAATTGCTGGTTTTCAGGTTCATTCGGTGAGGACACTCATACTCAATTAGTGTATTGATGTGAACGATAAACATTCGAACCCAAAAACCATCAGCGCCCTGCTGCAGTATTGGCTCGATATTAAGTGACTAGCCACTGCATTAGCGTCCTGATCGACCATCTGCGTCCTGAAAGACACTTAAAATAGTTTTTCTTGAAATTTGATTATTCAAAACACGATTAAATTAAATCAGTACTTGAGCTTTTTGGATCAGATCAAACGTTTAGAAATTTGTTCAAATGGTTCAGAATTCAATTGAAAATTCTTCGAGTAAGATCGATAAAAATCATTTTCTTCGAAATCCAATAGTTAAAACTTATGAGAAACATGAGAGAATTCATGAAGTGAGTGATTTGCTGAATCAGGTGACGACTGACGTTCTACAAACCTAAATCATTCTAAACAATATAAAGTAAATTCCTGAATAGACTCGATCTTTATCTTGATCACGAGCTTCTCATCTTGTGCTCTTGAGTGAATGTTTCATGCATCATCATGTGTGCAATGTTTGTAGTAATATGCATAGGAATGTGGTTTGTAATCATCAAAATATCTTTTCTCATTCGGGACATAAGGGTTACTGAGTTAACAACAAGATGGCTGCACTTCTTATGTGCTTTAAACAACAAGATTGGCCTAAGGGTGTGCCAAATGATCTAGATAATTCCACCTTTCATTTGATCCCTAGAGTTATTCATAATATCATCTCTCACTACATTCAGCCTAGGTAAGGTAGTAAGGGCCTTGTCAAATCCATTAAACTTTTCTTGACATGGTGTGTCTTGACCAAGAACAAGGTCAACCTTTCCCACGTCTTGATAGACTATGTGGAGTCCACAAGATCAACTTCCAGGAACATTCCCTTTTCCAAATACCTGACCAAATTATTTGAGGCAATAGGGATTCACATGTCTACTGGGGGGTCGAGTTCTCTCACTTTTCCAAGCCGCATTGGACCGACCACTTTAAAACATATGCATTATGTGTACTACATTGCCAAGAGAGAGTGGGTCCCAAAAGCCGAGCTTCCAACAGGCTTAAAAGATAACTCCTCCAAGAGTTCTCACACTAGAGACTCTGCTCTTATAGACTCTGAGCCTGCCCACTCAGACGCTCATGCACCGGAGAGCTCTCAGACAGGACCACAGGCAGCTAATGATCATGACCCACATGAAGATATGGCTGCCACCTCTACTCTGCGAGATGACTATATTTCGTAGCCTACCCCTTCAGTAGAGCTTAATCATGATCTAGTCGCATTTATTCCTTCCACTTCACCATTTGTAGATGCACCAGAGATCCCATCCACCGCCTTAGATTATATCCTTTAGCAGATCCAAACACTGCAGACTACCCATGCGACGGTGTTATCTCAGATCACCACTACGGTCACAACCATGCAATCCCTGATGGATGCTCACAAGAAAATTTTGATTGCCATACGTGATCGAGAGTCTTAGACCCCCACCTCCTCGAGCTCGATTCCTCCATGGTTCTCCAACCTGGAAAGGACTATTAGAGGACATTGCAGGACTTCGATACTCAGATGCAATCGATGGCATCTCTGCTGGTACATGCTACTCGCTCAATGCAGACCACTTCTACTCAGGTGCTAATTTGTGTGGTCTATTTTCAGAGGATCAATGCTTTTCTTTTTTCATGTGCTCGATTGCCTCTTGTGCTTCCTCCTCAGCAGTCCTAGAAATTCACTCCTCCACATCTCTGACGTGCTTAGGCTCCATCGACCTCTACTACTCTTGGACGTTCCTCTCAGTTCTCATCTCCATCTCAGACTGTGGCAAAGATTGTTCGAGACCTTGCCTCCAATATGCCTCCGAGTTATTGAGCATCCCTTCTTTTTGAGATTTCAAAAAGGGGATAAGATATAGGATTAAGGGGGAGTGCTTAGAGATAGGGGAGCTATGAAGAATGTGTGTATGTATGTATGAGAAAGCCTTGATGTACTCTTTTTGATTTATGGATGTATGGATGGATGTACTTGATGTACTGTATTTGAATTTTTTTATATATACATGGATGGATGCATTTCTTATTTATATGATGTGTGTATTTGATTGTTTTATAGATGCTTCATTGCTTTGAATGATTGGTATCATGAATATATACAGGTTATGAATCTTGTTTTTGTGTTTGAATTGTGTGCATAATAAAATTTTTATACAGGTTATGAATCTTGTGTTTGTGTGTTTGAATTGTGTGCATATTAAATTTTTAGGCAAAACTTTGCCAAAAGTTTTGCAAAATTTCATGCATACATGATAGAGTCATATTTGCTTCCTAGGCCTATATCGAGTGTTTGAAATCATGAAAAGGGGGGAAATTGATGATCTAATGACCCCCATGTTTACTTTCTATTTTGATGATTACAAACAACGTGAGTCCCTTTGGTACTAATAATTTACACGAGTGTTTCAGCTTAAAATACCACCACAATTCAATATAAAAGTTTCAAGCTTGAAGACTCTCAAGATCAAGACAATGAATGTAATTTTAATTTTATTTTGTCTAGATGATCTTAGGTTGTAGGACCTACTTTAAGTTTGCTCAGATTTTGTGCATTTCATATGTTTTCAAAATGAGCATGATCTTAAAATGATTTCGAAGTTGATTTCAATCATGTTTTTATCTTCATTAAAAAAGGTTTCAAGTATCTTCAAATCTCCAATTTGGTTTTCAAAGTGTTTGATTCGATTTGAACAAGTTTATGCAAAGAATTTTCAAAGAAAAATCATGTTTTGGTGTCAAGTGTCCGACCAGCACGCTCCTCCAGATGGCAGCACGCTCCTTGTGTTGTCCGGTCAATTAATGGCCTGCCACTGTCACCGGCATGCTCCCCCTTGGAGCAACGTGTTTTTATGAACCCAAAAATTATCAAGTCTATGGTGTTTCAGCCAAAAATATCCTTGCGGACAGGTGGGTAACGAAGTTGGCTGACTAATATCAACAGAAATTTTTCACAAGCAAGGTGTCTGGTAGACAAGGGATCAAGGCAAAAACATCGATGACTTCTTCGCCTACGGCAGGATGGGCATCCTCATTTGGGGCGAGAGGGTCATTTTTTGTCTAATCTTCTCTTATAATAAAAGTTTCATCGGATAGGCAGGTTGAATCATCTGCTTTGATCTTGGTTTCACCTTTGTCACATGGTCACATTGTTACGTGCAAACCGCAAGCATATGGTGTCAAGTTATAATATAGAACCGATTAGATATCGGGTTGTCGTCCCCTAGGATTGACACTCACACTAAATATCATTTTACTAACCAGAACTTTATTTAGAATATCATATTCGAGTGATTAAGTGAAATAAATAAACTATTAAATAATTAGAAAGTAAACTAAAGCAATGCAATGTAAAATTAGAGAAATCAATTGAAAAAACGTTTAGAGGTTCAATCTCTCCTTACTATCAACTATGCCTATAAATATGTGATATTCATCAATTAGATTTATCATTTATAAGCCAAAAGTCCTTAGATTTCTAATACCCTTTCTCGAGTGCCACATTAGAGCATATTTTTAGGAAATTAAGTTCGATCTATCGATAAAACCCAAAAACTCATTAAGCTCTATGATTTTCCCTAAGACTTTATAAAACTGCATAAATCTATCGATTCTAGGTCATTTCATGTTATGCTTCTCATGTTCTAACTCGGAAAACCCTCTATCGAGTGCCTCCTTCCAAGTCTAGGATCAATTAATCCGTGATCAAGGAATCAATAGCAATAAGAGTAGAAAAACATAAATCAACTAACAACTCTATTAATGAATAATCAAAAGTTTAAGAACATGACATAGTTTCTAGTTTGGATTGATCTGCACCTATAAATAGAGGATTTAGTTCATTAATAAAGACATTAAAGCATGAAATAATATGATGAACATGAATATAAAACTAGAAGAAAAAAGTAGAAGGAAGAGAAAGCATAGGAGAATCTTCTATGTCTTCAATCTTGCTTTTTACCTCGCTTCCAAACCCTAGCCGTCTTCGTTCTCTTCTCTCTTCTATCCTCTATAATCCTCTTAAAACCCTAAACAATGATATATTTATGTGCCCAAGAAAATAGGAAGTCGTCCAACAAAAGTATAAGTTGAATTAGGAATGATCGCAACAAAATTAGATAGTTTCTAATTTTGTCGTGTATCCACTCTCTTCCTCTCCGTTTTTCCTCTTTTTTTCCACTCCAAATCCCTCTTAAAACCCTCTCATCTTATAATATTTCAGTTAAGAAATCCATATAAATAAACCGCGTCCAATTCAGGGTTGAATTGAGAAAGTTATGGCCAAAACAAAAACATCGCACAAAGTTGTCAAAGCTCGGCGCCGCAGCGCCCAGTTTCAGCTTTTTAGTGCATTTTTCTGCTATTTTCTTGTGGACTTAGCCATTTTATCATCTCCTATGACTTGCATCCTTCATGTTCTTGCATTTCAACTTGTTATAACTTGTTTCCGTCATCCAATTCCATGTTCAACACATCTAAACACCTACAGAACAACCCAAACCAAGTGAGTATCATGTTTTAATAATCTCATGAACCAACCTATAAAAATCCAAACTGAAATAATGCAAAAACACCAAAATGTATTTAAACTATCAAATAACCAAATTTATGGTAAACTAACCTAATATATGAACTAAATACCATAAAACACACCTAAAACATGCTCTAAAACATATACTAAATACCTACTTATCACACATCCTTTTGCTCAAGGCATACACACAACCTGCAAAATAGCAGTGGCACCGCGTGGTGCCACCAGAGACACTTTGATACTTAAGTTAGTTTCTAAGGGAGAGAAAATATAAGTGTAGAGAGTTAGAGGTTTCGAGCATCCCTGTTCCTAGGCAATGAGGCCCTTTTTTTATAGTGAGAGGGGGTGATCTTTGAATTTAATGATGTGTTCCATCAGTGAGAGTGATTTGTGTCTTTCCTCATCAAGAGTTGACTTGTAATTTTATGTCTTGAGATCCATTCTATGCTGTATCCGAGTTGTGATTAAGGTGTCGAGAAGGCTGATGGTGGCCTTGTCCGGGCTCGAGAGATGCCTTCAGTGGGAGCCGAAGCATGTGGTGCCTCAGTCGTGGCCGAGGCGTGTGTTGCATCGATCAAGGCCAAGACTTGTGGTGCCTAGGTCATGGTCGAAGCATGTGTTGCCTTAGCCATGGCCGAGGCTTGTGTTTCCTTGGTCATTGGCCAAGGTATATTGTGTGTATTTTGTGCTTTAGCCAATGGATGAGGCATGTGGTGCTTCGGTCGTTGGCCGAGGCATGTTACACCTCGACCTTTGCCAAGGCACGATGTGTTTTGACCTTGGTCGAGGTGTTGTTCCTAGTTCTGGCGCAACTTTGTTTATTACTCGGGGTTGGTTCAATTTTGGGTGTAACAGTAAATCCCTGATGAGTGTGTCGAAGTGAAAGTTTGACACGTTCCTACCTTAACATTTGAGGAGGCTTGGAGGTCAGGTAGAGAACCACCTTTGGATTTGGAGTTAAGAGACTCACTTGTCTCTGATACCAATTGTATGTGCATACGACGAGCGGGGTAATAGGTATACTGGCTGATATGATGAGCGGGGTAATAGGTATATTGGCTGAAACCTTTCAAGATACTAAGTGCTTGGTTGTGATATCGAGGTCGTCGCTTCAACACACGGATAGGGGATAAACTAGGATCGTGACTCTTCCATTGTAGCAACAACTGGTTAGTAAAAGATTTACATGCAGTATAATAGTACTATTTAAGCAAATTACACTGGACTTTAGGAATCTGAACAGTTAGAGTCATCACAAATGATAATAACACAAACACAACGACATATTATAACACATAGAATGAACACAACAACAAGTAGTACAATAACTCAGATAGGCAAAACACCTAAACGAGATAGCATGATAAGACTTCACACTAACAACTAGAAAACACACTGGAAAACAAAACACTAGAAGAAAAACCAGAAGGATGGGACAAGTAGAGAATTCAGGTTCAAACCAGGGAGAGAAATAAATCAAGCTCTCTACTTGTCCTGTCCTTCTGGTTTTTCTTCTAGTGTTTTGTTTTCCAGTTGTTAGTGTGAAGTCTTGTCATGCTGTCTCGTTTAGGTGTTTTTGGGTTTTTGTTTATGGTTACACTTTGTTTAACACTTTCTCTGTCAGTCAAATCCTTTCTCAGTGGGAAAATAAACTTCAAGAGCCAACCCTATACAGTGATAAGGAGTCTTTTGAACCTATTTTTGAAGATAATGATGCAATAACATACTCTGACTCAGAGTAAGTTTAGCTTTGTTCCCTACTGATCATGACCAGTAAGCATCGTGATACTCAAGAATAGTATGCTCTAGACTTGTCGTTTCATCGGATTTGGTCTATCAAAACACTTGAGTAAGCCTTGCTGAAAACTTGATCTTTACAGTCTGTGTCAGGCCAAGACATGTGTTCAACAGTTGCGGTCATTACCTTCGGCCATTGTTAGTCGTTAGCCAAAGGGGCGCCAGGCGTTTTAGGCATTAGGTTGACCCTTCTTTCTGTTCAAAATTTACAGTCTTTGGCCCAACATGGAACCTTCTGTATCTAAAGAATTCAAAGTTTTTGAAGCATCATGTTCCCAATAAAAAATCCAAGGGTTGTATGAAGTTGAGTACATTCAAGATGAAAAAGGAATTATCTCGTCCACTCAGTTTAATCCTATTATCCCTTCAAGTGTGTAAAATACATCCCCGGTTACCTTACCCAAAAAATTAAAAAATTGTTCCAAAGCCTGCTCCCAAAAGCCCAATCAAAGAATATTTGCAGCTCTCTGATTTTCAGAACTCAGGTGCCCGCAGACCAAGCTGATTATTTCCTCTCGCTTAGCTTTCCGAAGCCTTTGTTTCCACAATAGAAGAAAGAAGGCTATTCGCACATCCACTTTGGCACCATAAATATGGCCATTACTTTTCCTGGCAGAAAAGCCATTGAATCCATCTCCAGAATCACACTTCTTGATTCTAGAATGATGAGATACCAGAACGTAGTTATTGGTACAATCCAAACCACTCTGAATACAGGCACGGTTTTTGTGACATTCTTTCCAAATTTCAATTTGTCATTTAAAGATCCTCATGTTCTACAAGCCCTCAACATCCAGGTTCAGATAACTGGCGTTCCTCAAGTCCAATCAGCTATAGCGACCACGGTTCACTATTAGATAGCCTATCGAGTCCAGAATCGTTCTATTGATGTAGCTCTCCCCCACAACTGTCTGGATTCTTTCCTTCTTCATGTTAACTCTCAAGGCGCAGTGGTTCAAACCTTCTTGCCCGAAAATTGCCGCGACACCAACTTCAAGCACTATTTTCCAAAAAAGTTATTAACTAGTTATGAATCTCAGTTTGAACAACAAAAGGTCCAACAAACTACTCATGCAGTTCATACACGAAGACAGGATGGCCTAGTTGAATCTATTTTTCCTGAACCACCTCTTCGCAAGATTCAAGCAGGCAGGCATTCTATTTCCACCATTTTTTTCTCTGATATATCCCCGCCATCATCACCCACTTATAATCATATTTGGTGGGATGTTTGTGATTGTAGTGCTTGCCAAAATGATCAGAAGAACTCGAAGAAGAAAATAGGAAGAAAAAGAACAACAATCTCCTTTCTTTCCAACATCAAATACAACAGTGTTATGAAGCTAGAGATCCAGCGGTCGGTTATATTGATTCTTATTCTGGCAAATACCAGTACTATGTCCTTCTTAGTCCTGATGAAAATGACTCCAGTATAGTTTTTTCTCCACAAGCTCCTCCTCCCACTTGCTCTTCATCACCAACAGCTCCATCTTCTGAAGATGAGGATGCTTACTCTCTCATGGCCCCTAAGGACTCATCTCTTTCACCTTTTAAAAAGGTTACTCAGGCATGGGTTCCAAAGCAGTCATGTTGTAATGCTCGTACCTTAGGATGACGTCATTTTTACCCATAGCGTACCTATACGTATGTGTATACGTATTTGATGCTCGACTCGTGTTGTTTCAAGTTTCTTTGAATGCTTTAAGTTGTTTAATGTGTGCGTAAAGTTTCAGAATGATCAGAGACCCGCTTAATGTCGAAACATGTCAAAAATGGTGTTTTGAATCAGTCAAACTCGCTTCAAGGAGAAAGAAATTTTTGTCACCGATTACATCAATTGCTTGACTCCTAGATCCGTGGTCCGATTGAGCTGAAATTTTTTCAGCTTATTCTTCTCTGATAGATCTTCATTATGAACGGTGAAGATCTTGATCAGATTGTCTATTGTGAGATATAAGACTCCAAATACTGTTTCACAGATTTGTAGTTTTTCTTGCGCAGTTTTGATTAAATGGATGGATCTCGCAATCCCACCGTTGGATTGAGCAGAACTTTTACCCAGAAGATTTGTAACTGACTCATAAAAGTTCAGAACGCTTAAGATGTTAAATTGATGAGTCTTTTGCAACAATTTGATTATCTAAGTGTGAGTAACTGCAGTAGAAAAAAACTGTTCCTTTTATTTAAGTCTTCTTGTGGGCCCAAAATTTTCTATAAAGCAACCACACTCTAATTATTGGCACACTCGCTCATTTTTCACTTAGAAGAGGGGAAAAAGAGCTTGGAGAAGAGGAAAAGAAGGGGAGAAGAGAAAAGGGAGAGAAATTTCTAGGGTTTTGGTGATTCTTTCCCAAAATCCCCCTAAGGTTTGCATTTCTTCCTCATTTTCTTCCTTCTATCCCTTTCATGTGTGTTTGCAAGTTTTATTTTGACCTAGGGTTTGTATGAATCCCGGATGTGGTGGGTTCTTGACCTAGGGTTTACATGTTTAGGCTATTTTATGCTTGTTTATGATGCAAATGGCCTTCTTGAACCTAGAACAACCCCAAATGGTGTGTTTCCACCCATGAATCCTGAAATTTGTGGCGGGTGTTGGAAGAACACATCTTGGAGTTAGGGTTTGCATGTCGTATATGTTTGATTAGAGGCCATTGGGAACCTATTGAAGGTAAAACCCCCAATTTCTAGTAAGAAATTGGAGTGGTTATGTGTATTGACCTAAACTAGGATTTTTGGATTTTGGGTTTCCCATTGGATTGGCATGTAATGTATGATGAATAGATGGGTAAATGTGGTCTTATGGTGGTCCAATTTACTGATCTAGATGGTTGGAAACCCTAGGTGTAGTGCAATTTTGGCCTAGGCCTTGTAATTTGAAAAATTGCTTGTGATTTGGGAATGTGCCCAAATCTGGGGATTTTAACCTAATTGATGTCAATTGGTCAAATTGACTTGCAATTAGTTTAAATAACCCTATTTATGATTAAACGCATGTATTATAGTGGTTAAATCAACCTATTGCATTCAATTGGGCTAAATGTGGGTTAATTGGGTATTAAAAGGTTAAATTGGGCAATAAGGGATTGGCTCATGTATATAACCATTTTAGAATCTTAATTAGCATTTGATTTGGGTTTAAACATGGTTAGGTGGCATACTTGGACTGATTTTCAGTTTTGGCATAAACCCTGTATGTTTCAGGATTTGTGAATGATCTAAGTTGACCAAATAAGCCAATTGGGGATTGAGTTGCATTGGGTGATTGTGGCATCCTAGTGTTTCATGGAATTAGAAATTGGATTGGCTAGGTCTAACCAATCAAGTTGTGAGTGTTCCTTTACTTGTGAATTTTATATGTGGCATTGTAGTATAAAATGTTTTAAATGTTTATCTAATGTAGTATGCATGATTTATTGAATTCATGAACTGTATTTGAGCATAGTCAGTTGGGAAAGCAGTTGAGTTATGTTGCATTCCCTAAGCTTGGGATTCTTATGCAATCTCATTGGGCCGACTAGGATTCCTCAATTGTGGACCTTGCAGAGGGTTGCAATAATAGGTGCAGACGGGATCTCTGAGAAAGGATTGATCCTGGTGACATGCCCGACCCATTCAAATTCCTAATAGACACGAGTAAGAAGTCGATCGGGAATGGGTTTCGCGCACACATGGCCCTTGTATTTATTCTCACTCAAGAGGTGTTTAGGTTGCATATTCATGTTTATAAAATGGTATGCATTGTCTTGTTTACGACATGATACATTATATTGGCATGTATGTAATCTTGCTTATACCCATGTTATTTAAATGGTTTTAATGATCTTGCAATGTTTTAATTAAATGTATATATAAGTTGGCACTTGTATAGAACATTCACTGAGCTTGTTGTAGCTCACCCTCATCCTTATCTTTTCATGATCGGATAGGAGGGGGAAGGGGAAAGCTTAGTACTTTTGTTGACACTTGTATAGAACGTTCCCGTACTTTCGTTGACGTACGCGTTTAGTACTTTTTCGCATTTTTTTTTTGATAAATTGTACTATATAGCACCTAATGCTTATACTTAACATTTAGATGGGTTTGTACTTATGGTTAAATATACTTTCTACTTTTGAACACTATGGAGTTGGAGGAAAAAAAAATTCTGGTTGTCATTTTCAGTATCTTTTATAATGATGATCTTATGTATGTCCATGTGTTTGTTGTCGTGTATTTGGGATTATGGTGTGTATTAGAAGGCTTATTGGGATGCCGTGTATGTCGAGGGAGGATGTACACGGGGTTTTAACCTAGCGGTTCATCACTTAGCTCGTCTCTAAATTTATTGTGATAACGTATATTTTGATGATCACAAACATAGTACTTTTTGGTGTTAATGAACGTTTATCAAGAACTTCTCTCTGCACCCAAAGAAAAGCAAAAAGCCAAGGTACAACTCGATCAAGGAACTCAAAGATCACATCCAACGGTTAAGTTCATTTCAATCAAAAGGACTTCAACGATCACATCATGATTTCACTATCACTTCACTCGAACGATTCGATCAAGCTTCAAGACTACATCTCTTCATCAACGTTAAATCATGCAACTCCACAATGCTCTTGTTGAAGATCTCATAATGAAGAGTTGGATTTAATGATTATGAGAAATGAGAAATACACAAAGTATTTAAGGTATATCTTTCTCTAATCGTTATTCCTCAAAATGTTTTTCAAAATCATGCATAAATCATCCGCATATGTTTTTCAAATCGGCATGTTTCGATTTCATGTTTTTACGGTATTTCAAATGATCTAATACTATATATTTAATTTGAAATCTATTGAGTTTCTATTCGCATTCATCGCATATTTTATCGCGAGTCAAAACTGTATTCAAAGAGTCTTTCTATACGTTAATGAGTTAGCAATGCTCTCTTGAACTTGATAAGTCAAGACGCTAATAGTTCATTAAGACACCGACAACGTTCAAGGTTGAATTGAACTGATTAATCAGGAAGCTTACGTACATAGTAGCGGCCTCCTCTATTAGTCAACCTCTGAAGTTGTCTGGAAGCTGATGAAGCATCTGCTCACTGAAAGATTTCTTAAAAGTTCTTCAAAGAATGTATATTTGAGAACGCTAATAGTTGTAAGTTGATTAAACTATCAGGACGTTTTCTAGATAGAAGCGCCCTCACCTTTGGGAATCAACTTAGTAACTCTTAGGACGGTGATTGTCCTTCAGCGTGCTTTTGTCTTATATAAAACATTTTTAATCTGTAGGACGCTTACATTGATGTAGTGCCCTCATGTTTTGTTTTATGTTTTAAAAGCAAGACGCTTACTCAGATAATAGCGCCCTTATGCACTTAGCCAAGTTTAAAACATAGTAGGACTCTAAATGTGCATTAGCGCCCTCAAGGCTAAGTCGTTTAAATATCAAAGTAAGTCATGAAGCTTACGAGTCAGTAGCACCCTCACTTAAGTGTTCAGTAGGACGCTTATACGTAATGAGCGCTCTCAAGGAACAAAACGACAAAGTTGACATTATGCGGCAGGACACTGATTATGGAATCAGGACGCTAATTCAACAACCGTCATTGTTCGAACTAGTACACTACGTAAGTTTACTTTTTCATAGCAGACCTTTGCACTGAGTCCTTTTCAGATCTATCAGAGATCTTCTCTGATACATGAAATAAGTTTTTCTAAAACTTTCATTTTTCATAAAATCTGAAAAGAACAAGAATGTTAGTGAAAAATGCAGTTGTCTTTTCATATAACATTCTAGTCGTTGTGTGGAAACGTTCATATTATATGAACTTCAAATGTCTAACGGCTATGTCCCACTAAGTCTATAAATACCAGCACTTAGGACCAAAAAACTTGCCAATCACTTTGTGTTGTGCCAATACTTTTTGAAAGTTAGTATGTGTCAAAATGAATTTCATTATCTAATCTTTCAAAGTATTTTTCACTGATACCTTTACGATTACTATAGAATTTCATATTGAGCTTCAATTATATTATAACTTTGAAAATCTATTTTTATTGGCATCAACTCAAATTCTCAGCACTGATTCATATTTGGTATCATTCTTGCTAGAGATAGAATTTGAGAAATAGTTCAAGATACACAATTGTACTTGATTTCATATCTTAAGTATTGTATTGAACTATATCAGTAGTTGCGTTAACTACTGATCATTAAACCAAAAGTTTTTATATTTATATTTAATATCTATTTAATATCTATTTTTATTTTCGAAGAAGCATTGATTTTCATATCATATTATTCATGCTTTTTGAAACTGCACTTGAGCAATATCGAACATTGAAAGGTAAAGGACTGAAGGTGTATTTCAACTTAGCATTACCTATTTCATATTTCATATCTTTGTAATGCTATGTACTGAGCTTAATGTAAAGTGTTCTACTAGTAGAACCAACCAACATCTTAGTGTTGTAATGCTGGTGTGTTTCTAAACTGAAACAACCAGGAAAGGTGAATAAAGTCCATTTAATGATTTCAGGATTGAAATCATGTAAGGTTATCTCTGAACCTGTAAAAGAGAACTGGTTCATCCTCATCCCGTAAAAGGATAGGTGTGTCCTTAACCTGAAAAAGGATAGGTTATCTCTTAACCTGTAAAAGAAAAAAAGGTTTATCCTCACTTGCAAGTTGGAAAACGGTTCATCCTAATCCCGTAAAAGGATAGGTGCGTCTTTAACCTGTAAAAGGATAGGTTATCTCTTAACCTGTAAAAGAAAAAAAGGTTTATCCTCACTTGCAAGTAGGAAAACGGTTCATCCTAATCCCGTAAAAGGATAGGTGCGTCTTTAACCTGTAAAAGGATAGGTTATCTCTTAACCTATAAAAAGAAATGGTTCTTCCTTATCCTATAAAAGGATCACGGTTTTTCCTTATGCCGTAAAAGGATAATGGGTTTCTCTTAATCTCGGAAAAAGGAAACTTGGTTCTTTCTTATCCCACAAAAGGAACATGGGTTTCTCCTCATCTCGGAAAAAGGAAATTTGGTTCATCCTTAGCCTATGAAAGGATAGGTTTTCCTTTAACCTGTAAAAGGGCAGTTGTAACGGTTTGATTCTCACCCGTAAGAGAATCAATTAGTGGATTGAGAAAATCCTAATCGGGAGATTAGGTAGTGGACGTAGGCTTGGCCGAAAAACTATAAATTTGTGTGTCACACGTTTGCATTTTAGTCTGTGTTCTATTTTGCATCATATTCCAATACACTCATGTAAGTCACTCAGTTATTGGAAGAAAGTTAAAATTGACCATCGCACCCAATTCATCCCCCTCTTGGGTGGACCAACAATTGGTATCAGAGCGGGTTCTCTGAATGTATGGTCTAACAACCTTGAGTCTGATCCATTGGTCATTTTAGGGTTCGTCTTAGGTGTCTTTGCATTTCAGGTCTTAGGATGTATTTCCTAGAACTCTATGCCACCTAGCTGTAACCTCTCAAGTATGATTATGTTTTCTCTTAAATTTATTCCCTATTTAATCATATTCTTCGACGCATGACTCTGTGCCATTTCTGCATTAATTGCAGACTCTGTTTTCGATGTCCATTAGCTTGCTTCATACATTTCCCTCTCATTGCACTTCCCAGCGTGAAATCATTTTGCATTCATTTTCTTTGTTTCATCTCCATCTTCATCTCTCTAATGGCGTCCAAAGCTCCTGAGTATAG
This sequence comes from Paratinospora sagittata, assembly GCA_035771175.1. Taxonomy (NCBI): domain Eukaryota; kingdom Viridiplantae; phylum Streptophyta; class Magnoliopsida; order Ranunculales; family Menispermaceae; genus Paratinospora; species Paratinospora sagittata. The sequence goes on along the minus strand of CM069610.1, from coordinate 16,513,885 downwards.
GAAAAAATCTAGAATGGAATCATATTCCACCTCTAGCGACTTTTCTTTATCGTCTTCTTCATCAGATGGATCAAATATTTTAACCTATGAATTAGTCAAACTATTTCTCTATGTGCTTAAAAATAAGATCTTTTTCTCACATGATTTCAGTATAGTAGACCTTACGCATTCTCGCGTACCTAATTATCACACGGGGTCATAATTCATCTTGAGGGTGAATGCACAAAGTAAGGGGGAGTCTCTATGTAAGGGGGAGCTTTACTACTCTACTAAGTCAAGGGGTGATCTTATTCTCTTTTCTACATTTTTTATGATATCAAAAGGGGGAGAAGAAAAATATAAGAGAGGAATAGATAAGGGAAGAATTAACTTTAATCTTTTTGCTTATGCGTTTAAATTTTTCAATTTGTTTGTCATCATCAAAAAAGGGGAAATTGTTAACCTATACAGTTCATCACTTAGCTCGTCCCTAAATATACTGTGATAACGTATATTTTGATGATCACAGACAAAGTACTTTTTGGTGCTAACGAACGTTTATCAAGAACTTATCTCTACACCAAAGAAAAAACAAAAAGCCAAGGAACGACTCGATCAAGGAACTCAAAGATCACATCCAACGGTTAAGTTCATTTCAATCAAAAGGACTTCAACGATCACATCATGATTTCACTATCACTTCACTCGAACAATTCGATCAAGCTTCAAGACTACATCTCTTGATCAACGTTAAATCATTCAACTCCACAATGCTCTTGTTGAAGATCTCACAATGAAGAGTTGGATTTAATGATTATGAGAAATGAGAAATACACAAAGTATTTAAGGTATATCTTTCTCTAATCGTTATTGCTCAAAATGTTTTTCAAAACCATGCATAAATCATCTGCATATGTTTTTCAAATCAGCATGTTTTGATTCATGTTTTTACGGTATTTCAAATGATCTAATACTATATATTTAATTTGAAATCTACTGAGTTTTTATTCACATTCATCACATATTTTATCGCGAGTCAAAATTGTTTTCAAAGAGTCTTTCAGGACGTTAATGAGTTAACAACGCTTACTTGAACTTGTTAAGTTAGGACGCTGATAGTTCATTATGGCGTTGATAATGTTCAAGGTTCAATTGAACTGATTAATCAGGATACTTATGTGTATAGTAGCGGCCTCCTCTATTAGTCAACCTTTGAAGTTGTTTGGAAGCTGATCAAGCATTAGCTCACTAAAAGATTTCTTAAAGTTCTTCAATTAATGTATCTTTGAGAATGCTAATAGTTGTAAGTTGATTAAAACTATCAGGACGCTTTCTGAATAGAAGCGCCCTCACCTTTGGGAATCAACATAGTAACTCTCAGGACGCTGATTGTCCTTCAGCGTGCTTTTGTCTTATATAAAACATTTTTAATCGGTAGGACGCTTACATTGATGTAGTGCCCTCATGTTTTGTTTAATGTTTTAAAAGAAGGACGCTTACTCAGGTAGTAGAGCCCTTATGCACTTAACCATTTTTAAAACATAGCAGGACGCTAAATGTGCATTAGCGCCCTCAAGGTTAAGTCTTTTAAATGTCAAAGTAAGTCAGGACGCTTACAAGTCCGTAGGACGCTTATACGTAATGAGCGCACTCAAGGAACAAAAAGACAAAGTTGACATAATGCGTTAGAACGCTGATTATGGAATCAGGATGCTAATTCAATAACTTTCACTGTTCGAACAAATACACTACTTAAGTTTACTTGTTCATAACAGACCTTTGCACAGAGTCCTTTTCTGACCTATCAGAGATCGTCTCTGATACATGAAATAAGTTTTTCTAAAACTTTTCTTTTTCATGAAATCTGAAAAGTACCAAAATGTGAGTGAATGTTGCAGTTGTCATTTTCATATAACATTCTAGCCTTTGTGTGGAAACGTTCATATTTTTTGAACTTCAAAAGTTTAACGGCTATGTCCCACTAAGTCTATAAATACCAGCACTTAGGACCAAACAACTTGCCAATCACTTTGTGTTGTGTCAATACTTTTTGAAAGTTAGTCTATGTCAAAATGAATTTCATTATCTAATCTTTCAAAATATTTTTCACTAATACCTTTACGATTGCTATAGATTTTCATGTTGAGCTTCAATTATATTATATCTTTGAAAATCTATTTTTATTGGTATCGACTCAAATTCTCAGCACTGATTCATATTTGGTATCATTCTTCCTGGAGATAGAATTTGAGAAATAGTTCAAGATATACAGTTGTACTTGATTTTATATCTTAAGTACTGTATTGAACTATATTTGTAGTTGCGTGAACTCCTAATCATTGAACCAGAAGTTTTCATACTACTATTTAATATCTATTTTGAAAATTGTCCGTGTCTTTGATTTACACCAGTCCTTCGTTTTATACGTTAATGTTTATCTGCAATATTTTATTTTCGAAGAAGCATTGATTTTCATATCATATTATTCATGCTTTTTGAAACTACACTTGAGCAATATCGAACATTGAAAGGTAAAGGACTGAAGGTGTGTTTCAACTTAGCATTACCTATTTCATATTTCATATCTTTGTAATGCTATGTTCTGAGCTTAATGTAAAGTGTTCTACTACACTAGAACCAACCAACATCTTAGTGTTATAATGTTGGTGTATTTCTAAACTGAAACAATCAGGACAAGTGAATGAAGTCCTCTGAATGAATTGAAATCATGTAAGGTTATCTCTGAACCTGTAAAAGAGAACCGGTTCATCCTCATCCTGTAAAAGGATAGGTGTGTCCTTAACCTGAAAAAGGATAGGTTATCTCTTAACCTGTAAAAGAAAAAATGGTTTATCCTCACCTACAAGTAGGAAAACAGTTTATCCTAATCCCGTAAAAGGATAGGTGTGTCCTTAACCTGTAAAAGGATAGGTTATCTCTTAACCTGTAAAAGAGAAACGGTTCTTCCTTATCCTGTAAACGGATCGTGGTTCTTCCTTTTCCCGTAAAAGAAACATGGGTTTCTCTTAATCCTAGAAAAAAAAAACTCGGTTCTTCCTTATCCCACAAAAGGACCATAGGTTTATCCTCATCCCGGAAAAAAGAAATTTGATTCATCCTTAGCCCATGAAAGGATAGGTTTGCCTTTAACCTGTAAAAGGGTTGTTGTAACGGTTTGGTTCTCACCCGTAAGAGAATCAGTTAGTGGATTAAGAAAATCTTAATCGAGAGATTAGGTAGTGGACATAGGCTTTGCCGAACTACTATAAATTTGTGTGTCACACGCTTGCAATTTAGTCTGTGTTCTATTTTGCATCATATTCCAATACACTCATGTAAATTACTAAGTTATTGGAAGAAAGTTAGAATTGACCATCGTACCCAATTTATCCCCCTCTTGGGTGGACTAACACGGGGTCTTGTGCCGATCATGACGTCACAGCTAGTGGGTCGTGACAGCTTTGGTATCAGAGCCAAGTTTTAGGTTTAAAAACCTTAAAAAGAATAAAAGACTTATAAGATATTATCATTTCTTTTATGGGTATGATTATGGGTAGTTACCTTAGGGATAACAACTCTCGTGGATAGCGATTCTGATGGACGTTTCCTTATTTGTGACTTTTAAATTTGCAAGAAAGGAAATTCAGAACCAACCATGGACCCGGATGAGCGCTTTAGGCAGATTGAAGCCTTACTTGCTGCTCAGCAGGCTGCTCAGACCCAGATTCAGCAGCAGCAGACTCAGATTTTACCACTACTTGCCCTGGTCCAGGGCAACAGGCAGCCGCAACCAGGTGTTCCAGTTAAGGGGGAGCACAGTAGTGTTGGCATGGTCATGGGGGATAGGGCTGAACCAGTTGAGGTTCATGCCGATGTCTAGGCTGAGGTACCGGTTGAGGCTGTCAAAATTCCCGAGCAGAGGTCAGAGTCAGAGCGTTATAAAAGGGTCATGAAGGCCTTCCGGATTAAAGGCCCGAAGGAGTATGCTGGAGGCCTATGCATTGAGACAGTCGAGAGGTGGCTTAGCAGGATGAAGACTATTTTCAGTGACATGCAGGGTTCTGAGGCTGGCAAAGTGAATTTGGCGAGGTTCAAGCTTGTTGGCAGGGCTGATGATTGGTGGCTAAGAATGGACCGCGTGGTCGATGAGATTCAGACGTGGACCAGGTTTAAAAACTTTTCTACGAGGAGTTCTACCTGAGGTTAGAACGCCATTAGAGGAGGATCGAATTCATGCACCTGACCCAGGGCAGTCGATCAGTGAGGGAGTATGAGCAGGAGTTTAAAAGTTTGGCACTCTTCGCTCCTGAGATGGTGTCGACTGACTACCTTCACAGGCAGAGGATACGAGATGGGTTTTGTGATCGTATCCGTCGGGGTTTGGCACTTGCCGGCGTGCAGACTTACGCCCATGCAATGTTACATGCCGCTGACTTTAAGACTACTGAGCACGTCAGTCACAGTTCAGGCACCTACAGTTTCTTCTGGACAGGCACAGCCAGCAGCAGCGGGTAAGTTTTATGGTAAAAAGAGCCATAAATATAAGAAGTCGAGGTTTGGTGGCAGTGAGTACGAGGCATCAAGTAGCCTTCAGTCCAATGACAGTTGCACCACCAATTCCAGGCCAGAGTGTGCAGATGCCAGGCAAGCCCTAGCAAAAGTAGAGTTTGGCTAGGCACAATGGATAGCAGACAGCTAGGGAATCGAGACCGATAGTCTGTTTCAAGTGCGGTGTTCCGGGGCACAAGAGAAGTGAGTGTCCACATAGAGCAATTGCTACACAGCTCAGTTATATGCTAGTTGCTACCAGGGAGCAGGCCCGAGTTGTTACACAGGCAAATCCTGAGGCTAGCAAGCAATTAATCAAAGGTACTATCAACATTTGTGATTCTTTGATGTATGTTTTGATTGATGCTGGTTCGACTTTGTCTTTTATTTCTGGTAGTGTGGTAGATAGATTGAGGTTGTCTACTGTTAGGACTAGTACGCCGTTGATCTTGAGTACGGCTGCTGGTGAGAGGATTTGCCCTAACATGGTATGTGTGGGATGCATTGTGAGATTTGAGGGCCACGAGATGTCTGTCAACCTTAGAGTCTTAGAGTTCCTCGAGTTCGATGCCATTTTGGTTATGGATTGGCTGGCAGTGTATCACGCACACATTGATTGCTTTGGCACGAGGGTTGTCTTTTAAATACCCAGACAACCAGTCTTTGTTTTTTGAGGCAGGACTGCATCGAGACCACCTACCCAGGGTAGATTAGCCACTGATGATGAGGTTGCTACGATGGCTAGTTTGAGGCCAGTAGATGATGTGGGACAATGCATTCAGTTAGCAGACATTCCTATAATCTGCGAGTACCCAGAGGTTTTTCCTGATGAGTTACCTGGCTTACCGCCTAAACGAGAGGTACACTTTATTATTGAGCTGATGCCCGGGACAAAATCCATTTCCATTCCACCATATCGTATGGCACCGAAAGAGTTGAATGAACTCGGAGCCCAGCTTGATGAGCTGATGGGTAAGGGATTCATTTCTCCTACAATGTCACCTTGGGGAGCACCTGTGTTGTTCGTCAGGAAGAATGACAGGAGTCTTAAATTGTGTATAGACTACCGTCAGCTGAATAAGGTGACTGCAAAGAACAAGTATCCGCTTCCTCGCATTGATGATTTGTTTGATAAACTGATTGGGGCCAAGTTTTTTTCGAAGATTGACTTGAGGTCAGGGTATACCATCAGTTGAGGATTAAAGATGAGGATGTGCCGAAAATTACTTTTTAGATGAGGTATGGACATTACAAGCTTCTGGTGATGCCCTTCTGGTTGACTATTGCACCAGCTATGTTCATGGATCTGATGCAAAGAGTATTCAGACCGTACCTTGACCAGGTCATTATAGTCTTCATCGATGATATCCTAGTCTATTCTAAGACTATAGAGGATCATGAGCGCCATCTCAGAGTTACTTTGTAGATATTGTTGGAGCATAGGCTGTATGCCAAGCTGAGCAAGTGTGATTTATGGATGACTGAAGCGAAATTCTTGGGTCATGTGGTTAGTGCAGAGGGTATTTCAGTTGATTCTGCTAAGGTTGAGGCGATCATTGGTTGGCCAAGACCTACCACAGTGACAGAGATTCATAACTTTCTGGGTTTGGCTGGCTATTACGGGAAGTTCGTGAAGGACTTTTCCATGATAACCGCACCATTAACTAAGCTAACTCAGAAGAATGTAGCCTTCACATGGTTGGATGCCTGTGAGAAAGCCTTCAGTGAATTAAAACAGAGGTTGACTACAGCTCTAGTGTTTATTCTTCTAGAGCCTGGGAAGGAGTTGGTGATTTATACAGAATATCACTCTTAGGTCTGGGATGTGTACAGATGCAGAAGGGTCGAGTGGTTGCATATGCATCCAGATAGCTTCAGGTGCATGAGCACAACTACCCTGTGCATGATTTGGAGTTGGCAGCTATTATGTTTGCACTGAAACTATGGAGGAATTATCTGCATGGTGAGAGGTTCACATTGTTTTCTGATCACAAGAGTTTGAAGTACCTCTTTGATCAAAAGGAGCTGAATATGTGGCAGTGGAGATGGCTCGAGTTTCTTGAGGATTGTGATTTCTCTTTAGAGTATCATCCTGGCAAAGCCAATCTTGTGACTGACACTTTGAGCCGTAGGAGAGCAAAGACTCAGGTGGTTGGTTTTCAGATGGCCCAGCAGTGGCATTTACTTGAGAGAGTGACTATGATGAGTATACTCTCAGATGCACCACATACTGAGATATGTGCTCAGATGCATGTGCAGCATGTTGATGCCCATATTCTGCGGGATAGAGATCTACAGGAACATTGTCCGGATTATGAAATGCATCGTAAATATGCAGACAATGTTGACTAGGCCGATTGGCAGATAGGTCGAGATGATGTCTTGCGGTGTAGAGGGAGACTATGGATCCCATATGATGTTGAGTTGCGTGCTGAGATACTTCGAGAGGCTCACAGGTCTCAGTATACTGTTCATCCAGGGGCTACTAAGTGGTATCACGACATAAAGAGATCTGAGTGGTAGCATGGGATGAAGAAGAGAATAGCTAAGTATGTGCATAGATGTGAGGTGTGCCAGCAGGTTAAGGCCAAACACTGGAGGCCTGGAGGTTAGATGTAGTCGTCACCCACACCTGAGTGCAAATGGGAGCACATCACGACGGATTTCATCATGGGATTCCTGAGGTCTCAGGGCAGATTTGATGCCATTTGGGTTGTGGTCGATAGATTGACCAAGAATGCATACTTCCTTCCTATGAGCGCCAGAGACTCTGTGGATAGACTGAGTAAATTACATGTGAGAGAGATCGTGAGACTTCATGGAGTTCCCTTATCTATCGTGTCGGATCGAGATCCACAATTTACATCGAGGTTTTGGCAGGCTTTCTAGACTCGATTTGAGACCCATCTCTGACTCAGTACAACGTTTCACCATCAGGCGGATGGTCAGTCCGACAGAGTGATTCAGATACTGGAGGATACGCTCAGGTCTTGCATTTTAGAGTTCGGTGGTGGTTGGGGTGAGCATTTTCCCTTGTTTGAGTTTGCTTACAACAACAGTTATCAAGCGAGCATTGGTTTGGCACCGTATGAAGCTTTATATGGAAGACCCTGTAGTTGTCCAGCTTGTTGATACGAGATGGGTGATATGCAATTACTGGGCCCTGATGTAGTTGTTGAGAAAACAGAGAAAGTCAAGCTGATTAGACAGAGGCTGATGTCGGCTCAGGACAGGCAGAAGAGTTATTACGATAACTGGCATAGGTCGTTGGAGTTTGCAGTGGGAGATCTAGTTTTGCTTAATGTCTCGCCACTCAAGGGTCAAATGAGGTTCGGCGTCATAAGAAAACTTGCTCCTAAGTTTATTGGACCATTCCAGATTGTTGAGAGGATTGAACCAGTAGCGTACAGGTTGACTCTACCTTCTCAGCTCGAGAGTGTTCATGATGTTTTCCATGTGTCGATGCTGAGGAAGTATATTAAGGATCCATCGAAGAAGTCTTATCCCGATCTAGCTAATGTGCTTGATGTGAGCCATCTGCAAGTTGGGGAGGATACGACTTATGCGGAGTTGCCAATTTAGATTGTGGCTTGTTGGGTTCAGAAATTGAGGAATAAAGAAATTTCGCTTGTGCGAGTCAAATGACAATTTCACGATAATGAAGAGCAAACCTTGGAGCGTGAAGACCAGATGAAGGAGCACTTCCCCGAACTTTTTACTGACTAAGGTTAGTTCTCTTACTTTTATTTTGAGAACAAAAATATTCTTATGTTGGGGAGAATTGTAACGCCCGTACCTTAGGATGACGTCATTTTGACCTGTAGAGTACTCGTATACGTATGCGTATTCGTATTTGATGCTCGACATGTGTTGGTTAGAGTGTCTTTGCATGCTTTTAAGTTGTTTAATGTGTGTGTAAAGTTTCAGAACGATCGGAGACCCGTTCAACATCGAAACATGTTGAAAATGGTGTTTTTGATCAATGGAGCTCGCTCCATGGAGGAAGAAATTTCTATCACAGATTACATCAATGGCTTTATCTCCTAGATCCGTGGTCCGATTTAGCTGAAATTTTGTTAGATTATTCTTTTCTGATAAATCTTCATTATGAACAGTGAAGATCTTGATCAGATTTTTCTGTGAGATATAAGACTCCAAACACTGTTTCACGGATTTGCGGATTTTCTTGCGCAGTTTTGATCAAATGGTTGGATCTCGCAATCCCACCATTGGATTGAGCTGAGATTTTACTAGAAGAGTTTAAACTAAATCATAAAAGTTCTGAACAGTTAAGATGTTAAATTGATGAGTCGTTTGCAAAAAATGGATTATCTAAGTGCAAGTAATTGAAGTAGAAAAAAATTGTTCCTTTTATTTAAGTGGTTTTTTTCTTGTGGGCCCAAATTTTTTTATAAAAGCAACCACACTCTAGATTCCGGCATACTTGCCCATTTTTCACTTAGAAGAGGGCGAAAAGAGCTTGGAGAAGAGGAAAAGAAGGGGAAAAGAGAAAAGGGAGAAAAATTGCTAGGGTTTAGTTGATTTTTGCCAAAATCCCTCTAAGGTTTGCATTTCTTCCTCATTTTCTTCCTTCTATCTCTTTCACGTGTGTTTGCAAGTTTTATTTTGACCTAGGGTTTGTATGAATCTTGGATTTGGTGGGTTCTTGAACTAGGGTTTACATGTTTAGGCTATTTGATGCTTGTTTATGATGGCCTTCCCTAACCTAGAAAAACCCCAAATGGTGTGTTTCCACCCATGACTCCCAAAATTTGTGGAGGGTGTTGGAAGAACACATCTTGGAGTTAGGGTTTGCATGTCATATATGTTTGATTAGAGGCCATTGGGAACCTATTGAAGGTAAAACCCCCAATTTCTAGTAGGAAATTGGAGTGGTTATGTGTATTAACCTAAACTAGGACTTTTAGACTTAGGGTTTGCCATTGGATTGGCATGTAATGTATGATGAATAGATGGATAAATGTGGTGTTATGGTGGTCCAATTTACTGATCTTGATAGATGGAAACCCTAGGTGTAGTGCAATTTTGGCCTTGGCCTTGTAATTTGGAAAATTGCATGTGATTTGGGAATTTGCCCAAATTTGGAGATTTTGACCTAATTGATGTCAATTGGTCAAATTGACTTGCAATTAGTCTAATTAAACCTTTTTATGATTGAATGTCATGTATTATAGTGGTTAGATCAACTTATTGCACTTAATTGGACTAAATGCGGGTTAATTGGGTATTAAATGGTTAAATTGGGCAATAAGGAATTGGCTCATGTGTAGGACCATTTTAGAATCTTAATTGACATTTGATTTGGGTTTAAACATGGTTAGTTGGTGTACTTGTACTGATTTTCAGTTTTGGCATAAACCATGTATGTTTCAAGATTTGTGAATGATCTAAGTTAACCAAATAAGCCAATTGGGGATTGAGTTGAATTGGGTTATTGTGGCGTACTAGTGCTTCTTCGAATTGAAAATTGGAAATTGGATTGGCTATGTCTAGCCAATCAAGTTGTCAGTGTTCCTTTACTTGTGAATTCTATATGTGGTATTGTAGTATAAAATGTTTTAAATGCTTATCTAATGTAGTATGCATGATTTATTGAATTCATGAACTGTATTTGAGCATAGTCAGTTGGGAAAGCAGTTGAGTTATGTTGCATTCCCTAAGCTTGGGATTCTTATGGAATCTCATTTGGCCGACCGGGATTCCTCAATTGTGGACCTTGCAGAGTGTTTCAATGTAGGTGCAGACGAGATCTCTGAGAAAGGATTGATCCCGGTGACATGCCCGACCCATTCGAATTCCTAATAGACACGGGTAAGAAGTCGATCGGGCATGGGTTTCGCACACACATGGCCCTTGTATTGATTTTTACTCAGGAGGTGTTTAGGTTGCATATGCATGTTTATAAAATGGTATTCATTGTCTAGTTTATGACATGATACATTATATTGACATGTATGTAATCTTGCTTATACCCATCTTATTTAAATGGTTTTATTGATCTTGCAATGTTTTAATTAAATGCATATATAAGTTGCCACTTGTATAGAACATTCACTAAGCTTGTTGTAGCTCACCCTCATCCTTATCTTTTCAGGATCGAATAGAAAGGGGAAGGGGAAAGCTTAGCTGTGAAGCGTTCCTGTACTTTTGTTGACGTAGGTGATTAGTATTTTTCCTCATTTATTTTGAAAAATTGTACTATGTAACACCTAATGCTTATACTTAACATTTAGATGTGTTTGTTCTTATGGTTAAGTATATTTTGTACTTTTGAACACTATGGACTTGGAGGAAAAAAAAAATCTGGTTGTCATTTTGGGTATGTTTTATAATGATGATCTTATGTATGTTCATGTGTTTGTTGTTGTTTATTTAGGATTATGGTGTGTATTAGAAGGCTTATCAGGATGTCATATATGTCGAGGGAGGTTAGACACAGGGTTCTAAAGTAATATCAAATGATCTTATTGGTTTTGTGCGAAAGATAGACAAGTATATTGTTATCTTTCAAATGTGTATGTGTAAAAAAGTGAGCCTACAAGGAGCTTGGGAGGGACCCTTGGTTTTTGTGACTTAATTGTTTTGCAGCCATGTTTCATGTTGGCCTAGTATGTTTTGTAGGACTTCTGGTCACGCTAGTTCCTTCGAGACCTTAACCCTTTTTTTTATCAAGGATGTTACTACTTTAACATCCTGAATTAAATTATTTTCGACGTTTTTCTTATGATTGTGCGAGCAACGTTAAGCTCGCGATTATTTGTAACTATCTTCTTTCTTTTCATATAAATTTTGTTTGGTACTTACAGTATCCACCTTTACGAAGAAAAATCCCATTTTGTTTTTCAATTAAGATCCTTTATAAGGCTGGCTACACGTACTTCGGCAACGTATGTGACTTACTTGCATTTTGAGCACATGGGTTCATTTTGCAAGCCTCAATTTTGTCATTGCATGAGGTTTTTACTCTTCAGATTGCCTAGGGTATTCATTGTTTCCCCTAACCTTTTCGGTGTGTCATAGTGACTTAACATATGAGGGGGGTCATCCAGAGCATAGGGACAAACTGCGGTATGCCCCTTGTTTGATTCGTGACTTGTTATCTGGTTTTTCCGCTTACTAAGCACAGGTGTATGTTCGTCATAAGGTGTTATCTTACCTAGTGTTACATCGGCTTTGATTTGTTACGGACAGATCATTGGTTGTAGGCTTCAAGCTTTCAATTTTCCAAGCATATGACGCCTTGTGGGTTGTAACCCTCTATTCTTTTAGGGTGCGTAGCCTTCGCAACCCATTGCAACTTTGATAATTGGTCATCGCCTATTGAGGATGATCGGTTGTAGCTATTTGTTTAAACGTGGTTGTATTATTTGAAAGACGATTGGATGTAGTTTTTCGTTCTTCATTGGTTTTAATTTCTTGTTGTGATCAGCTATACCCTTTCATCTATAAGCGTCTGCAGCCTTTGGAAGGAGATCGACTGTGGCATTTTGTCTCTTGGTTATCGTAATTTTTTGTTATTTTATGGTACGTAGTGCAAGAGCTGTCGTAGCCTCTGCCTTATTAGGCTTGTGGTGTATATAGTTGGTCGTAGCCTATTTTTACTTCGGGTGTGTGGTATGCGATTGATCGTAACCTTTGTTATTTGGGGTGAACAACTCACACTTGGTCGTAGCCTTTGCTATTTGGGGTGAACAAATCACACTTGGTTGTAGTTTTTTCTATTTAATACGTGTATAACTCATGTTTTGCATGTGGCCTTTTCTATTTGATGCATGTGTACCTCACGTTGGGCTTGTGGTCTACGCTATCTGATGCGTGTACAACTCATGTTTGGCTTATGACCTCTACTATTTGATACGTGTATAGCTCACGTTTGGCCTATGACCTATGCTATTTCATATGTGTACAACTCACGTTGGGCCAGTGGCCTTTGCTATTTGATATGTGTACATTTGATATGTGTACAGCTTACGTTGGGCCTATGACTTTTGTTCTTTGATATGTGTACAACTCAGGTTGGGCCTGTGGCCTTTGCTATTTGATATGTGCACAGCTCAAGTTGGGCCTGTGGCCTCTGTGTTTGATTCCTGTACAGCTCTTGTTGGGCCTACGACCTTTGTTATTTGATACGTGTTGAGCTCATGTTAGGCTTACGACCGTCTCTATTTGAAATGTGTATAACTAGGGGTGCAGTTTGGCCAGAGGCCCATGGGCTTGATCTCGCCTGCTATAAATGGCTCTATCCAGACCCAGGTCCGACTATTATATGGGTCGGCTTGGCTCGGTCCCAAAACTTATTGGACAGGTTTGGATCAATAATTAGACACGGCCCGACCAGCTAACCTGGTCCAAGGGCTCAGCCCGAAGGCCCAACCCAAAGGCCCGATCTTAGGCTCGCTTATACATACACCTATTTATATCTTATATTTATTATAAAATAAACGTATGTATGTGTAATATACTCTAAATTACAAATTTACACATACACATTGACATATAAATATTTCAGAATAAATATAATATATATGTAATACCCTAAGATTGCAAATATATATATATATATATATATATAATTTAGAACTTCAGGCACTTTTTTTCACACCAAATCACTTGTTGATTTCTCTCCCTCTCTCTTAGTCTCCTTGAGTTTTTCTCTTCACTCTTCGAGACTCTCTTCGCGGTACAACGCGGTTCTTCTAGGGGGAAGGCACCAGTTCCAGAAGGAGTTGTTATTTGAAGGTGGGGAATGAAACATAGGTTTGCTTGTCTTATAACTTTTATTAAAGTTTATATTCATTTATCATTATGTCTATTGTTCAGTTGCACTGCATTATTGCGTATAATGTTCTATCATACTTATGCGTGTATATTTGGAGTTCATGTATTACACTGTTATTATGCCGGATTAGTGGTCAATCTGACTCAACCAGACATTGTCTTGCCCTTAGTAACTTTAAATAGTGAACAGGAGGCAGCTTGCTGCTCTAGACGATTGGTACTTAAGTAGACCTCGTGTCTCACCTCTCAAACTAGAGACTAATCTAGTGATACTGAACATCCTAACTTTACACGTGGTGATACTAACCTAATAAGAATCACCAAATGTTGCCAAAATCCTGTCTAATGTTAGTAAAGACCGAACTTGCTCACGCATTGGCATCATACATAAACACCACCTACGTACGTAAGTGGTTTATAATCCACAAAAGAGTTAGAAGCAATGCTCACTATCATTGATATTTCTCTGGAGAGGGACGTATAATGAGAACTTGGGTTTACCTAGGGATGAGCATTTGTACATGAATCCAAAGCGTCGTTCTCGAGGAGGGAAATACAATGAGAACCCGGTTACACCTGGGATGGACATCTGTACGTGAACTCTGGCGACATACAATCATGGAACCATTACAAGACGATGTCATGCATACATACATGTTGTATTGATTATGATGTTATGATATGTTTATGTGATATTTGATTATGAAGTTTCCATTATTAATTATTATATTCACGAACTATTTTATCCACTGGGCGAATAGCTCACCCCGTTGTTATCAAATTTTTCTCAGGAGATTAAGGTGGACTGGGTGGAGGTTTTTTGGGCCCACATTTTTGTACCCTTTGCTTATTCATTGGGAATTTTACAAGGATGTTCCTATTATTATTTCATGTACAAATATATTCTAAAATTAATGAAATCAGACTTGTACATAATTGTGTTCCTGTGCACTCGGTTATTGTTATAATGCATTCGCGCCCCGTCCATGAGTGTTCAGCCGATTTAAGAGCTTCCGGGCAGGGTGTGACATTTAATGGTATCAGAGCGAAAGGTCCACGGCCCGCCCACGTCCACCAATTAAGAGCAAAAATGATATTAGACATATATATATCTTTAAAACTATATATATAGTTAAGATTTATAATATATATATATATATGAGATATATATTCATAATTTGTTGCTAATGAGAATTTGGATTCATTGATGACATAAACATTTAGAGGAAAAATGAAAAATATTGTCCAACGGACAAGACATAAATCTTAAAGATGTTAGGAATATATTTTGTGTATTTCACAAGTTTTATCTTCCTTTCAGCTAGATAATGGCCTCAAGTGAAGGAACAACTTCCGGTAGTTGGAAACCAATTTCCACACGACTTACGAAACTTTCCAAATGGGAGGTTATGACTATGAGGAGTATCGACAATAGAGATCTTCGCCTCCGTCCTATCCTTCACGACAAACTATCAAAGCTGAGGTGGTTAAATATAAATAAAGTTGAGGGTTACATCTCCTTCAAGTTGGTGAATTCTTTTTACGAATCCATGAATTGTGTGGGACTTCAAGAACATGGGATCACTCTTGTCTTGGAAACAATGATCAAAGGAGTAAAGCTTTCCATCAGCGTCAAAATTATTTCACAACTTATGGAAATCCCAATAGGAGAAAAGATCATTGATCCACACAAACCCCAGACGGTTGCAGAGATTGCAAAATCCAAGGAACAGTTGTTCAATTTCCTTGCCGACAAGTCGTACACCCAAATGGCGTACGCCTACTTCCCAAATAATCTCCTTAAACCACCTTTTGCCGGCCTTCAGAAGATCGTATTCGACAACATCTTGCCAGAATTGGTGACTAGAGGATCCATGACAAGAGTTCAACTTCTTGTGTTATACTGTTTAGAAAAAGGAATCTCTGTCTCCCTACATCACATTATTATCCAGCAAATGTTGTGGGTGATTCAAAACCCTACAAAGAAGGAACTTTTCGGCTACGGAGTCTTGATCATGAGGATGCTTTGGGTGGCAAATATCAATACTTTTGATGAATCTTTGAAATAGGTCACTAATGTTGTTACAATATCCTCCATCTCAAAGACTTTTGTCTTAAGGGGAGGGGTGACTGACGAAGAAATTTTTGGCGCAATTTCTGGGGGAAATAGCTGCGGAGCTAGAGATAGCAATGGACATTGTCGACAAAAAAGTCGGCGCAAGATTCCAATTAGGGAAGCACCAGTCAATGTACCAAACTAGAACACAATAACAGACCTAGCCCCGAATAATGATCAAACCGGTCATCTATTCTCCGAGGATGATCACTTTGCCTACAGTCTATCCTCCACCTATGGGACAGACAACCTATCAACCATCAATGGGACAACCGAAAAATCCATTTTACCAGTTAAATGTGATTGTATCTAGTATTGCTCGGATGCAGGAGACCGAGAATGCTTTGATAACATGTGTGAAAGGCATGATAAAAGACCGAACTTCTTCTCAACGTTCTTCTGGAAGTCGTTCTGTAACTAACAGAAGTTTTAAGAGAAGCAGTTGTAGGCCGAAAAATTAGGAATGATTATTGGCATTGTAATTATATATATATATATATATATATTTATATATAAATGAAAAGTTTGTTTAAGACTATGTTTGGTGGGTCGACTTACAACCATTCTTTCTTTTGTATCACTAACTTTGGAGTGGTATGAGACACATCAAAATTGGAAGATACTAAATAAAATGTGGAAGTAAGAAAACCCACGACCTTGTGTGAAAAGAAACATCTGGGGAAAGCTGAATTACTAACATTATCACCAAGTTTAAATGGTATGGGACGAGTAAACTTGGACGATACTAGTAGTGAACTCATTTCCCGTCAATGTTTCGTAGAGACCGTGTTCTTACAACTTAACTTGGTTGAACCCTTTATTGCCAAATTCATGTGTTATGGGATACACGAGCTTCGATAATAGTCGAAGAGACTAAGAAAATGAGTTTGAACACATAAGAATGCGATAGAACGTTGGATTAAGATACTTACCGAGGCAAATCTTAGAACCTTTATGACTCGTATGAGTTTTCAAAGAAATATATATGTATGTTCACAAAAACCAAAACCAAAACATTTGAAATACTTGCAAAGTTTTATACTCTAACCTTATTTTACACCATGGCCAAACATACGAAGCACATAAGATTTTTTTATTCCTCAACAAAAACCTTACACTGTACCTAGAAACAATTGGTGGTTTTATATTGCAGTACTCTTGAACTTATTGCTGAGAATATCATAACATTATACTTGGCTATAGTTCCTAAATCATGGTTTTGTTTTCTCCTTGCTAGTGAGAAAATGAAAACCAGGAAAAGAGGAAGGCCATGCACAGTCCGTCCAGCAGATGAGGCTCCTCCTGTTGTTCAAAATCAGGAACCCTCACCTCCAAGGACAGAGCATGCCACAGATGATACTGCCACTACTTCTAAGCAGGCAGTGCCACCTCAACCCTCATCATTTGCCATGCCTTCGAGCATGGAAGTCATTTTTGCCGGATTTATCGAGGAGATGAAGGCAACTGTTCAAACGGTCGTTCGTGAGATTGCGGCCAACCAAGTAGTTACTGTACAAGCACCTATACGATCTGAGTCGAAAAGCCAAACTGACCAGATCATGAAGTACATGAGGCTAAAATCCCTTACTTTTAATGGCACCATTGATGCGGAGGAGGCGCAGAAATGGCTTGATGAGTCAAAGAAGGCTCTCGAGGCGATGCGAGTCAAAGAGGGTCGAAATATTCCACTTGCGTCCTACCAATTCTTTGGTGGAGCAAATACATGGTGGATAACGGTGAAGGAAGACCCAAAGGTCAATACTGCATACATGACTTGGAAGAAGTTTGAGTCATTGTTCATCAATGAGTACTGACTTGGCACTGTGAAGAGGCTGAAGTTCCAGGAGTTCGCTAGGCTATACCAGGGCAACATGACAGTCAGAGAGTATGTTGTCAGGTTCAAAGAATTATCGGTCTACTATCTCTCCACCATCTCAACGGAGCATGAAAAGACCAAGAAATTCTACAACAGCCTTCGTCCTGGCATCCGACAAGCCCTGTCGATCTTGGATCTCAAGATTTACAAGGAGGTCGTTGACAAGGCCATGAGCTTTGAGCAAGAAAAGATTGAGCTGGAGCAGAGAATGAATAGGGAAAAATGACCTGCAACATTTTCTCGACAGGGCTCGCAGCAAGGCTACAAGAAGAAGCCCTACTATAATTAAATCCCAGCCCCTGTTCAAAAGAATGAGGCCACGATACCTCCTGCTGAACCGTCTAACTCTGGCCATCAGGGTTTTCGCAATCAAGGTCAATGAGGTCGTAATGGCAGGGGTGGCGGTCAGCACCACAATCAGCATGGCCATCAGAACCAGTAACAGGCTCCTCAGCAGCAGAGGCTGACTTGTTACAACTGCGGCCAACAGGGCCATGTAAGAAATGCTTGCCCCCACCCTCAGCAACCGTGACAACCTATTCTCGTTATTCCAGTCCAACAAGCCCCACCTGCTGCTAATGCCCAACCCATGTAGAACCAAGGGCAACAGAACCAGGGCAGAGCATTTGCCATCGCTCAACAACCCCTCCCAGACAACAATGTAGTCGAAGGTACATTTTTCATGTTCAATACAATGGTGAATTTCTTGTTCGATTCAGGTGATACGCATTCCTTTATATCTTTTACATTGTTACTCAAATTTGGAGTTTCTTGGTTTGGCTGGCTACTACAGACACTTCATTAAGGATTTCTCAAAGATTGCTGAACCTATGACCAAGCTCACTCAGATAGACGTACGATTCATCTGGAATCCTACCTATGAATCGTCATTTCAGCAATTGAAGAAGCGCCTCACGACAGTACCGGTACTAATCACTCCACGAAATGGAGTTGGATTTTTACTATACATCGACGCCTCTCTCTAAGGCTTAGGTGTCGTACTAAAGCAAAAAGGCCAAGTAGTTGCATATGCTTCGAGGCAATAGAAGATTTATGAGGGTAATTACCCAATGCATGACTTGGAACTTGCAGTTGTCGTATTCGTACTGAAGTTATGACGTCATTACCTATACGGTTAATGGTTTGAGGACTTCTCGGATCACAAGAGTCTTAAGTACATCTACACTCAAAGAGACCTAAACCTCCGACAAAGACGATGGTTGGAGTTCTTGAGAGATTATGACTTTCAACTCCAGTACCATCCGAGTAAAGCCAATGTTGTCGCAGATGCCCTGAGTAGAAAATCTTATATTGCTTGCACTCTTAACTTCAAAACGGGGAAGTTGGCTACAGATATGGAAAATTTTAACCTACAACTAATTGAGAAGGGAGGAAGATCACGACCCTCTCAATTATCAGCCAACTCTGAGCTGGTTCAAATTATTTCAGCAGCTCAGACCAACGACCCTATGTTAATGGAGAAACGATAACTTCTACTTAACGGACAGAACCTTCCACACTGGTCTGTCTCTGAAGACGGGGCCATTTTTTACAAAAAAACGTCTTTGTCTACGGAACGATCCTGAGGTTCGGAAAGAAGTGCTAACTGAAACGCACTGTTCGAGGTTCGCTATGCATCTTGGGGGAGATATGATGTGCAATGATGTCAAGCGACAATTCTAGTTTTCTAGAATGAAGGAGGCGATTGCAGACTTCATTGCTCGATATCTCATTTGCCAGCAAGTAAAAGCAGAACACAGACTTCCCTCTAAACTTCTTTAGCCTTTACCTATTGGATAATCAAAGTAGGAGAACATTGCAATGGATTTTGTTACGGCCTTGCCTCGAAATAATAAAAGGCAAGATGCAATCTGGGTTATCATTGACAGACTTACAAAGTCTACACACTTTTTGCCAATAAAGTTCACGGATAACCCCGCCAAGCTCGCCGAATTGTATGAAAGAGAGTTCGTACACCTCCATGGCATACCACTCACGATCGTCTCTGATCGAGAGCCTCGATTCACATCAAAGTATTGGTAGAGCTTCTAGAGTAGAATGGGCTCCAGGATCACCATGAGCATAGCCTTTCACCCTCAGACTGATGGGCAGTCAGAGCGTCTTATCCAAATCTTGGAGTACATGTTAGGATACTGCATTTTTTACTTTCATGACAGATGGGCAAAGCACTTACATTTAGCTGAGTTTGCATACAACAACAACTACCAAACCAGTATTGGCATGGCACCATACGATGTTCTCTCTGGTCGCCCTTGCAGATCTCCGGTATGTTGGTTAGATATGGCAGATCGATGGTAGTTGAGGCCTGAACTAGTTCAACAGACTTTTGAGAAGATCACACTAGTAACTGAGCAACTTCTTGTTGCACAAAGTTGCCAGAAGTGCTATGCTGACAAGCGGAGACAACCTCTAGAATTTGATAAGGGGGACTTGGTTTTTCTAAAAGTTCAGCCTACAAGAGGTGCAAACGCTTTGGGATCAAAAGAAAGTTCTCCCCATGGTATATCGGTCTATTTCAGATCATTGAACGTATTGGCAAACTAACCTATCGTCTATCCCTTCCATCGTCCATGTCTAAAGTTCATGACGTTTTTCACGTATCCATGCTCCGAAAGTATCGTCTTGATCTTTCGCATATCATCCCTCTGGTCGAGGTTCGGGTTGAGAAAGGAAACAAGTATCAGGAGAGAGCGATACAGTTTCTGGATAGAAAAACTCAAGAACTAAGGTGACGTAGCATACCACTTGTGAAAGTGCACTGGGATCACCACGGAGTAGAGGAAGCAACATGGGAACTAAAGGCAACAATTAAACAGAAATATCCTGAATTGTTTTCTAGTAATAATTGATGATGTGATACATTGTACTTATCACGTATCAATAAAATGATGGAACTTTGTTTACGATATCATAATATATTCTTTCATTTAAATAACTATGCAGATGTTTGGAAATAATGTCGATGAAGGTAATGATGCACACACGCAATGGCCTCTTTGGCAACCTATGGCGACTCCTTTAGGATCTGAGTCAAGCCACAACTACTTTGCATCACCAACTTCATCGCCCCACAGACAGCGATCCTTATCGCCAGAGCGTGCATGGATTTTTCGTAACAATTTTTCCCAAAACAATCCTGTGCTCTCATCCTGGCAAAATCTCCTACCAAAATTGCCAGAGGGACGAATTTGGGCAACAACACGAAAAAGCATTCCACCGCTCAACCTACCTCTCCTAAAACGCTGCAACTTGCAGAACCCTACGCCACCATCTGTGAGGCAAATGTTGGAACCTTCTGAGGACGAATCCGACTCCATTTTCTCTCCAGTGTTTGATGATATAGAGGATTCCTCCGGCCACAGTGCTATTCAGGGGGCTTATAGGCACTACCCTAATTTTTTGAGTAATGACGAAGGCGGTGAATCCCACGCAGACAACAGTCATCACTACACAGATTGAATTTCGAGGGTGAAATCCTTTTAAGGGGGTAGAGTGTAATACCCTAAGATTGCACAAAAAAAAAGAATTTTTTTAGAACTTCGGGCACCTACCCGGATGGTCGGGCAGCCCGCCCTAAGGTTTGAGCACTTTTTTCTATAAAAGGAAACCCTCTTCCCCCCCTTATTTTTCATACCAAATCACTTACTGATTTCTCACTCTCACTCTCACTCTCACTCTCCTTGAGCTTTTCTCTTCACTCTTTGAGACTCTTTTGGCGGTGCAATGCGGTTCTGTTCGGGGGAAGGTGCCAGTTCTAGAAGGAGTTGTTATCTGAAGGTTTGCGTGTCTTATAACTTTTATTAAAGTTTATATTCATTTATCATCATGTCTACTGTTCATTTACATTGTGTTATTCCGTATAATGTTCATACCTGTCATACTTATGCCTGTATATTTGGAGTTCATGTATTACACTATTACTATGTCAGATTAGTGGTCAATCTGACTCAACCAGACATTGTCTTGTCCTCAATAACTTTAAATAGTGAACGAGAGGTAGCGTGCTGCTCTAGACGATTGGTACTTAAGTAGACCTCGTGTCTCACCTCTCAAACTGGAGACTAATCTGGTTGGTCTTATTTGAAAGCTATCAACTTGTACAAGTGATTCTGAACATCCTAACTTTACACGTGGTGATACTGACCTGATAAGAATCACTAGACGTTGCCAAAATCCTGTCTAATTTTAGTAAAGATCGAACCTGCTCATGCATTGGCATCATATATAAACACTACCTAGGTACGTACGTAAGTGGTTTATGATCCACAAAATAGTTAGAAGCAATGCTCACTATTATTGATATTTCTCTGGAGTGGGACGTACAATGAGAACCCGGGTTTACCTAGGGATGGACATCTGTACATGAATCCAGAGCGTCGTTCCTGAGGAGGGACATATAATGAGAACCCGACTACACCTGGGGATGGAAATCTGTACGTGAACTCATGCGACGTACAATCATGGAACCATTATGAGACGGTATCATGCATACATACATGTATTGATTATGATGCTATGATATGTTTATATGATATTTGATTATGAAGTTTTCTTTATTAATTGTTATATTCACAAACTATTTTACCTACTAGGCGAGTAGCTCACCCCGTTGTTATCAAATTTTTCTCAAGATATTAGGGTGGACTGGGTGGAAGTTTTTTGGACCCACATTTTTGTACCCTTTGCTTATTCATTGGGGATTTTGGGAGGATGTCCCCTTTACTATTTTATGTATAAATATATTATAAAATTAATAAAATTAGACTTGTACATAATTGTGTTCCTGCGCACTCCGTTATTGTTATAATGCATTCACGCCCCATCTGTGAGTGTTCCGCTGGTTTAGGCTCGTCCGGGGGGGTGTGACAATATATATATTGTATGTGTGTGTGTGTATGTGTAATTAAGAGTATATAAAATGAAAAAAAAATAAAACATAATTAAGATTGTGTTATATAATTAAGGCATATATAGTATATATAATACATACTACATACATTGTGTCAAAAAACAAATACTACACACACACACACACACACATATAATATATACATATATATATATATATATATATATATATATATATATATATATATATATATATATATATATATATATAAGAGTTCACAAAATCATAAAAAAAAACGTAATCAAGTGTGTGTAAAATATATTTAATTAAGTCAACAGTGTTATATAATTAAGGGTGTATATTTGTATTATATATACATTATTAAGAGTATGTTCAATTAAGTATATAATACGAAAAAAAAGTACATATAATTAACTAATATTATATATATATGTTATTGTATCCTTTTTATTTTGCTGCATTCCAACTTTATTAAGTGCGCTCTCAAAAAAAAAGAATTTTTTTTACCAAGTATGCTTTATTGAGTATACTCTCTAAAAGTATGTAGGGCTAGATATCAATATATAATGAATTTAACTTAATTATAATAACATGGGTTGAGCTACAATTATGAAAGAAAGACCTATATATATTATTGTATTCTTTTTATTTTGTTGCATTGCAACTTTATTAAGTATACTCTCAAAAAAAAAAAAATTTTTACCAAGTATGCTTTATTGAGTATACTCTCTAAAAGTATGTATGCCTAGATATAAATATATTATGAATTTAAGTCAGTTATAATAACATGGTTGGGCTACAATTATGAAAGAAAGACACTATCCAACTATATATATAAACTCACTCATTTAAATGATTAGAATGAATCAACAAATATTTAAGATAAATTAAAATAAAACAAATAATCCACATGCATAGTCTATTTCTTAATTAGAGTATATATAGTATATTATTAGAGTATAAAATGACAAAAACAAAATATAATTAAGATTTAGAGAATATATTACACACACACACACATATATATATAATTAAGAGTTTAGAAAATAAAAGAAAAAAAACATAATCAAGAGCGTTAATACAATTAAGAGTATATAAAGTGTGTGTAATAAGGAAAACACAGTAGTCAAGAGGGGGGTGAATTGGACTATTTTGTAGGTTAAACCATTCTCAAACAAATAACAGTGAATTTAAAGAACAACAAAAATAAAAACAATACACAAAGAGTTATAGTGGTTCAGCCTCGCCTACATCCAGTACCTGATCTCCCTGATTATGATTTTCAAACTCCACTAAAGAATCCTCTTCACTGGTGAAGATTAAACCGTTACACTCTATCAACTTACGGGTGTGAGAAAACCGTTACACTTCTTAACTTACAGGTGTAAGAACAACCGTTACAACTTGAGTGAACTCTAGCTCTACTTAGTGACTCCCCGTCACTTTACAAATGAATTACAGAGTAATGAGTTGATTCATTTACCATGAATAAATGGAAATACTTACAAAGCACATATGAACTCCACACATGCTATGTTTAGCAAGATGTTTGAATGATGAAGCTCAGCTGAAAATGTGAAGCTTACTCTGCTTCTCCTCTTTTGGATTTTGATTTAAAAGATAGAAGTTTTGGCAGTCAAACCCGAGGAAAGATTTCACAAATCTCAATAAGAAATACTTTTCTTTTCACAATATTTTTCACAAAGATATTAGACTAAATCTCATAGAGTTTTGGCGCAAATTTTCTCTATTGTATCTCTTTATCTCTCTAAAAAACGTTTTTGTTTTATAGAAGAATACTGGGGTTTCAATCTCCCAAACACCCTAAAAGATTCATTTGAAATTAAAATTCAACGGATAAAATCTTTCATGGAAATGATAAAACAAGTCCGTTGAAAATGTCTGTCAATAAGCATTCTCACCAAAATAGTAAATGATTTAGAACTATCGCCACACGCTTCAAAAATCAGTTTTTTCTGACACAGTTGGGTGAGCGTCTTGCTGCACAAAGAGGGCGCTGCTACAATGAAAAGCTAGAGGTTCATTTAGCAAATAAGTGTCCTGTAGTTCAACAACCTGAGAGTCATTCTGATCTCAGTCAAATTGGCGAGCGTCCTAATGCTATGTAAGTAGCCTCAAAGACTGTTATAAATTTTTTTTCTAGAAATTGTGAGTGTCCTACTCATGGGTGAGCTTCCTGCAATGTCGACCTAGTGTTAAGTTATTCGACGACTATTTTAGCGTCCTACCCAAGTGTGAGCGTCCTGCACAACGGAGAAAATTTTGAATTCTTGAAATTTTGAAAGATCCGACAAATCAAATCAACTGAAAACCTTTGTGGATCAAAACAAATACTTAAAACATCTGAACTACACAAAGATATGATCAAATTGAGCAATCAAATTCATTTTGAAACTATTTAAAAAATAAATAAAAAACTTGAAAAACTTATGATCTTTTAAAGAACTAATTTTGGAATGATTTGATCCTTGCTGAGCATTCCTAGTGTAGAATTCTACAATCCTAAAGACATTTTAAGCATTAAAAGAAATAAGTATCATCACAATCAAAGCTTTGAAGAATGACTTTCCTTGTTTTGACTTGAGTTTCACTTGATTAGATAGACTTCATATCATTTAAGCTTGAGAACTCTTGTCAAATAATAAATTAATATGGAATGTAGTTTGTAATCATCAAAATATCCAACCTCATAGGTAATTGATATAATAGTGTATAGCCCACGTTTGACCAAGGGGAGCAGGGAATGAGGTAGCGGAGCTGCTTCCTTGCTTCTCTGTAGTAGGTGATCACTCTAACTTTTTGGAGTTGTTGTTTCTCAAAGATTTAGCAGGTATTGTTCTAAAAATTACCACACATAGTTATTGCCATGTATCGTAACACACAAAGTATTAATTTAGAGTTTAGTACTTTGGCTTTTGAAATAAAATATGTATCATTCTATATAGCATTGAAGAACTTTGGTAAAACCAATCCCAAGGAAACATTTTGCTTATTGTGTCGTACATGGTTGGATTTGTTCTACGACCTCTTAAGACTTTTCGTTTGTACGTATGCTGGAAAGCTAAACAGAGGGTCTGATCGGTTGCTCCATATAGCTTTATCCAAGACTTGTACATCGTCAGATGGTTGACTAGATCCTTCTTTCCATTGTATAAGTCATTTTGGGGAATCTTGATTCTGTCGGGTAGGGGGGCATTTTCGATCTCGTCCACAAAAGAAAATTTTGTCTCCCTAAAGATCGCATCCACAGATGAACGAGCTCTTGATCCCTCCATGGCTTGAATAGTCTAGGGCTGGTCCCCTGTCCTCAAATTCGTGGCTTGTGATTGACGGGATGTGTTTGTTACTCCTGCATTTAATAGCCCCCTCTATACGTCGACCAAGGTCGAGATCTACTTTTGCATGTCGAGAAGGGATAATGGTTCTTTGGCCAAGGTTGGGGACGGCCTTGGCTGTGCTCGGGAGATGCTTTCGGCTGGAGCCAAAGAGTGTGGTGCTTTGATCGTGGCTGAGGCATGTGTTGCCTCGTCCAAGGCTGAGGCTAATGGTGCATCGGCCATGGCCGAGGCATGTGGTACCTCTGTCATGGCTGAGGCATGTGGTGCCTCAGCCATTGGCCGAGGTATGTTGTACCTTCGCCAATAACCGAGAAATGTGGTGCATTGGCCATTTGTTTAGGCATGTGGTGCGTCGGCTATTGGCCGAGGCATGTTGCACCTCGGCCTTAGTTAAGGCAAGGTGTGTTTTTGCCTTGGTCGAGGTGTTGTTCCTGGTTTTGCCACAACTTTGTTTATTACTCGGGGTTGGTTCAATTTTGGGTGTAACAATTTTTTTGGATCTGACAGTGCGCTCCTCTCTACACCAGTGTGCTCCTTTAAGACTATGACAAAACCCCTTCTCTGTCTGCTAACTTGCAGCGTGCTCCTTATTGGAGCAGCACACTACTTTCTGGGTAGCTGGGAGGTGTTCTTCCTGCATTAACACGCACCTTTCTAGAACAACGCGTTGTTGTGTGTGTTGGGAAGAACATTCATATCTAGGCAAAGAAAATGACACTTAACACACATTTTCTTCTGTGAATGTATGTACTTTTGCACAGATTCGCGCACGAATTTTTGCCCCATTCTTTTAGGTAAAACAATCAGAACATTGCATTTGAATTTCGAAATCAAATCAATGTGTTTCTTGGAGATTGAAACCCTAATTTGTGTTCATACTCTGTTTTGCATAGAAATTAGTTGTGTTCTTCATTCATAACAACCAACGAACTATTTGCAATTTCACCAAACTCTCAAAAGTTTTCTAAGCGTTTTTCTCAGCTAAAAACTCTAATTTTGAGTTTGAACTTTTGATTGAACAAGCTTCATTTCAAATTTTGAAATCATCCAAAGAACTTTTGAAGGAAGCCTTCACTCTCTGTTCTCGCACTTCATCCTTATCATTTTCTGAGCAATCTGTGAGTATGGCTCATAAGAGCTGTAAGTGTTACTAAGGTTTTCTGGTAAGGAAATCCTTTACATTCTCTCTTTGTATTTTAAGTGGCTTGTTAGTTACTAGGAAGTTCTCTCGTTGAGAACGGTGATCATAAAAAGGTTGCTCATACCTATGAAGTGAGTGCGTAACCAATTTTGATCCTCACCCATGAAGTAGGATTTTGTAGTGTTACGTTGGTAAATCTTTATCGGGGAGATCAAGTCATGAAGGTAAGCTTTAAGAGCCAAACGGTGCTAAATTGTTATGTGTTTTACTTTTCCTGCTTTCTTTACTTTCATTACCTACAAGTTTTTATTGTTTGAAAGGTTTTAAAATTTATGCAAAGTGTCTAATTCACCCAACTCTTGGACTTTATCTGGGCCAACATGAGCAACCTTTACAATGTCCTATTCACTCACTCTTTCTCACTAGTGACTCAAGTCAGTTTTCAAAGAATAAAATGAACAATAAAGGAAGGCGTTCTCTTACCAAGAATCCTTCAGAATCTCACACAAAAGTCTTAGGTTCTCCTCATGAATGCTCAGCAAAATGATTAAAGGATGAAGCGTAGATGAAGGAGAAGATCTCTTTTTGAAAGCATTAAAAATATTGAATGAAACTTACAAAGCTTTTGCTCAATGTAAAAATCGTTCACAATGCACTTAGAAAACTGATTTGAACGCTTAGAATGTTGGGAGAAATTGCAAAACGTTCTTACAAAGAAAACAATGTTTTGATCAAAATGGTTTTCCACTTAGATTCTTCCTAATATTTTGATGCTAACAAACAGTATAACAAATGTTGTTAACATGTTCATCTAGCATGTTTCAGCACCAAAGATAAGTCAAAAGGCCGGTACAAGACTCAAGTGATCTCAAGTCAAACCAATTGGATCAAACAAGGTCAAAGTCAAAAGTTTGGACGAGTTGACTTGGAGAAAAAAGGATGAAAGCTTATAAGTTGTGTTGTCTTAGAATTAGGTTGTAATCTTTCTTGCTTACATATTGCTCATTTATTTTCAAATCATTCCATACATGCATTCATGATTTTACTAATTCAAAATGTTTTAAATCATTCAAGTTTTATAAAAGTCAAATTGATCTTCAATTTGGTCAAACTTTTGATTTTTACTCAAAATGATTTAATCACTTGTTTAGACTTCAATTTGATTGTATTCAAATTTATTCAAATGTATTTAATTTTGATTTATCAAGAAAATATATTTTGAACTTGAGATTTTAAAGAAATACCAAGTTTCTGCTAATTGGATAGCTAGAAACACGTTTTAATTGGTCATATAAGTAAAGTTTCACTTAAATTAGGCAAAAACGCATTACCTTCACTGGAACATGTTTCCACCTATTTGCCTAGAGAACAAGTTTTTGCACTCAAAAGTAGAAACGTGTTTCCTCTTAAGAAACGCGTTTCCTAAAAATTTGGCAGATTGGTGAAAAATGTTGGCCCAGTATTATAGTCCAAGAGGGGAGGGGGGGTGAATTGGACTTTGCAGATTTTTGTATTACTGATAAGTTGAGTTTTAGTAGTTAGTTTGCATGATAATTTGATAGACTTTTAGGTTCATTTTGTTAGTTTTTAGGTGTTTTTACATGATCAATATACTTAGTTGTTTTAGATGCATTTAGGTTTCTATCTTAGGTTTTATAGGTTTTTATCATGAATAAATGATTGTTTGATACATGTTAATATCATAGAAGTCATATGTTTTGAGTACATTTCACTTTAGTTAAGACTTTGATTAATTGCATAGAATTTACATTTGTTTACACTTGTTTTGTAGGTAAATAAAGAGCTCAAAAGTGGGTTGAAACAACGCTCAAATGGTGTTCAAAAGAAGTCAAGAACATGTGTAAAAGATGTGCAAGAAGTGTGCAAAAAAATGAAAAAATCGGCTAAGTCCACAAATCAGCACCACAAAAACCCGAGACTGGGCACCGCGGCACCCATATGCAAAAGATTGGTGCTAGAAAACAATGTGTGGGCACTGCGTCGCCGGTGTTCGCAGAATTGCAGGACTTCATTTTTTGAGCGAGTTTTCATGCCCATTTTGGTCTTTTGACCCACTTAAGTGTAAAACACGATTTAGGGTTTTAATTTAGGATTATCAAGGTAGAAAATTAGGTTTAGGGTGTGAGAAAGGACGTCTAGGGTTTGCAAAAGGGAGTAGAGAAAGGGAAGCAAGAAAGAAGAGGAGAAAGTTTGGAGGAGTTGCAAGTTTTACAAGAGGAAGAAGAAGAAGATCTTCAAGGGGGTTTTCATCTTTTAATTTCTATTTCTTAAGTTCTTGCAATGTTTTCTTTCCTTGTTCTTCATTTTTTTTATCTTGTATCCATGGATTGGTTTATGAACTAAATAGATAATCTAGAGTTTTGATTTAGCTACGTTGGATCTTGTGATTGAGTCATTGTTTATGTGTTTTTGAGCAATCTTTTGGGTTTATTTACAATTCTCCATGTTTAATGCTTTCAAATTGTTAGCCATTCTTTGAAAGAACATAGACTTGGTTTCTTACACTCGAGAGAAGCGTTATCGAATTGGAGCAAGAGATTTGTAACCTAGGTCAGTAGTATCGAGTTGAGAGACCTACGAACACCTTTGAAATCATTTTAAATGAATCATAGATCTTAATGCATTCTTAATCTATTGGTTGGCACTCGAGAGAGAGGGAATCGATAACTTAATGATAGATGTTCAAATTAACGCTCGAGAGAGGTATTTGGATGGGTCAGGATTCATGATTTATAAATTCTAGAAATTAATTCATTAACATAATTATTAGAGATTATAAGATACAACATAGTGAGATCTAAACTCTAAAACTATAAATCCATTGATTTCTCTCTAATTTCCATTTAATTTGCATTGTTTCGTTTGATTTTGTTTATTATACATCTTAGCAATTAAATCATCTCTTTTTATTACCTAGATAAAACCATTAATCATTTAAGTTTTGGTCATTTATATTAGTAAAATTACCTTCCCTGTGGATATGATAACCCGACTCACCTCGGTAAATTATAACTTGACTATCGTACACTTGCGATTAACAAATATTCAAGATCACTTACCTTTCGGTTAATTAATTTAAACATAGTATATGCGCCATAGGTAAAAATCAAAATAATGAAGTGCAAGAAAAATAAATGGACACAACAATTTATAGTGGTTTGGTTTCCCTTGAACCTATGTCCACTACTCGATCGCCAGCGATCAGGATTTCCTAATACACTATTGGCTAGTCAACTTACGGGCGTGACTAGAAATCGTACACATTAGTCAACATCAAGGCTTGACTATAAGTCGTACACACTAGCCGACACAAAGGCTTGGCTAGAAAGCCGCACACACTAACCAACATAAAGGTTTGGTTAGAAAGCCGTACTAACCAACACAAGGGCTTGGCTAGAAAGTCACACTGTAACTAACTTACGGACGTAGTTACAAGCCGTACAACAATATGATATAGTCTCGGTTGACTAACAAGTCAACAATGTGTCAAGATTACAAATGATAGATAGAGATGTTCTAAAACACTCTCAACAATATTAAGCGTACAATCTTGAATGAATAATCAGTACTATTCCAACCACAATAATTTAAATTATGCGCAGTGTTGAAATAGATGATATCAAATACATGCAATTGATTCAAATATTAATAATGTGAGATCAAGAATCGAGTATGCACATGTATTCAAATATCGATTCAAACAATGATATGTATAAAGTACATGAATCAATATACACAAATGATCAATACTTGTTGATTCTAAATATATAAATGGTTAAGATCAAGAATCAAAATAATCAATGAAATCGATTAAAAATAATATAAGTTTAGCACATGAATCAATACCACATGAAATGTATGAAACCACTAATCAAGATAGTGTGATATGAAAATCAAGTATGGTTTCACAAACAATACTCAAATCAAAACAATTATTAAGATATCAAATCAAGCGCAAAACTTATTTACTCAATCAAAATCACAATAATCTTAATGGAGAGATTTTACCCAACTTAGGTAAGGATGAAGCTCAGAGATTCTTCAAGTGTGATGATGGTTGAGAGATTCCTCGTTCAATGATGATCCAGAATCAACAAGATGTGAAGAACTCACTCAAAAATGTCTTGATCGATTGCTCAAGAGAAACATACAAGTTTTTCAAAGAGTTTGAAGGATTACGCAAACTATACGGAACTATAAAGCAAAGATACAAATGTAAGTAAACTTTTGCTTTGAAAGATGTTTAAAATCACTCAAGAACTTGTTTTGGACTTGTAGAAGAGATAATATGAAAAACGGCACAAGTTCTCAAATTTTGCAAAATTTGCTCTTCAAATGAGCAAGTGTGGTATTTATAGAAAAATAAAAAAAAACAAGGCACAAGAACGTGTTCCTCAATGAAGGAGCGTGCTTCTGGTTTGAAATCTATAACTTTTTAGATTTTCCTCCAATCAAGGAGCGTGTTCCTTAATATGTCCATTGGCATAGGAGTGAGGTTCTTCATCAAGAACCACTGACTCTATAAACATTCCTATTTTTTCCTTGACTACAGGAGTGCATTTCTTATTCCCTGATCAGAAAAGTTTGAGTCTCGAAAAAAATCATTGGTTCCTTCACGTTGAAGTGATAGAAACTCAATTTTTTGATCAAAATGAGTTTAAGACATTGTCAAACATATAAACCAACTTTGAAAACATTTTTGACAAGATTGAAACACAATTTGCGAAGATAAACACGTGTACAACAATCGATTAATACATATGATCAAGACGTTTGATATGATACAAGTAAAATGATAAAAACCATGCAGAGTTGGTAATATGAGTGTATAATAAACAATGATATAGATATGCATGATAAACAACCTTAACTATATGATTGCATGATAGTCATAATAATGTATGTGCATGCACGATTAATATGATACTAGTATATGTGCATAAATATCTAATGACCTATATGCATGATTTTCAAAAGATGCAAATTATATTGTGGTTGAAACGAGTAAGGATTACTCTACAGCACTAAGATTCTAGACCAAAGATTACAGACATGAAGCTCTTGAATCTTCGTGCATTATTGTTCCATCCACACGCTTTGACATGATAGTTGAATCCATCTAATTTAGCTAGTTAGCATTGAAACAACTCAGTCAAAAATATTACTACCGTGATTATATTGTTTGTAAGCATCAAAACACTTAGGAGAATACTGAGTGAAAAACCACTAAGGTCAACAAAAAATAGCAGAACGTTTCCTCAGCGGAAACGTGTTTCCGTGTGTTTTGGCAGAATGCTATTTTGCATGTATTTTGAACAGAAATGTGGTTCCTCCTAGGGAAATGCGGATCTTGCTTTTTCCAGGATATTTTCTATAATACATGCTTTAGCTCATTGAGAGAAACTTTTGCAATTTTTTTAGAAACTTGTGCATTTGTGTGTTCTCTTGTTTTTCAAAATCAAAACATGTTTCACAAGTTCAAGTGTTTGTTGATTTGAAAGCAAAGGGTTTCAATCTTTAAGTGTATTATTTTTTAGAGATTTCAAGCACTTGGTGTTTTTGAAACTTGTATTATTGTTTTTGTTCACCTTATTTTCAAAAAGAAAACTCAAGTTTCTACAAAATCTTTTTTAACTTGGTTTTGAGAAAAATCATTCAAGTGTTCAATTGATTTTAACAAGTGTTCAAATGCTTTTAGAAGTATTTTAATATCTCTCTTTTGGTTTCTTTCCTCAATATTCAAATTCTAATCTCTTTGAGAGAAAATCTTTTGATTCTAGGGCAGATGAGTGTTATTTCAAAATATAAGATTCCCTAGAGATTTTGTGTTTTTATGAGAAAATGAGAGAATTAGCTTTAATCTCTATCCTTCATCTGTTCTCATTTTCAAAACACCTAAAGAGGGCATTTGAATGGAAAAATCATCTTGGTGATTTTGGAGCTTCAACTTTTGCATCAATTATGCATATTTTTTCAACAACATTCAAATGGAAAATATGAGATCAAGAAAGGTATATGGTTGTAAGTTTTTCTCAATCCATGAGCTTTATTTTCATATCTTCTATTGATTGGTTTGTAATATTTGAGGTTCATTGTAATTGTTCCAAGGATTTGGAACAAACATTTATGATTCAAGTTTCTTTGATTTGTTACTAGTTGAAACAAAGTGATTATTAATCACTTGTGATTCCAAGGTTGAAGTCATAGAGTTAGTTTCACCCTTTCTCTTCAATAGGGTTAAGTGATTCATCCTTAGCCTGGTAGAAGGATATTAAATTCTTTTTATCTCGCAAAAAGAAGTAGCATGTTCATCTTTATCCCATAAAATGATAGGTTTGTCTTGAACCTATAAAAAGACATTTGTAACGGTTTGATTCACACTCGGTAAGTGAATATGAGATTGTGGAATCCTAAAGAGGTTTTTTCTAGGCCTGGACGTAGGAAATTGGATTTTCGAACCACGTAAAAATCTTGTGTATTTGCATTTAATTTTTGTACTTTACCATTATACATTATCTATTTGATTAAATGCCTCAATCAATTTAAGGATCACTCAAGATTAACATAAGATAATTTATAATTGACTTAATTGGCCAAGACACCCAATTCACCCTTCCCCTCTTGGGTGTTCAACACAATGTTCTTTTTATATGAAGACAAGAGAATGCTCAAATTAGGGTTTCAATCTCCAAGAAAATTCAAATTCGTTGATCAATGAATCAAGCCTTTCACCAAAGAGATGGGAGACGTATCCGTTGAAAACATGGAAAAAAGGCATACCACGAAAGGAGAAATGAGAAGGTACAAGTCACTTTCTAGAAAACTTAGAAATTTCAGTTCATACTGACAAAGAGGTCCAACAAGTTGGCGCTTTGTACTAGCACACTGGCTAGTTTTTTCGAGAGCTCTTGTTTTTTATCCCCAAGGGCACCAGCATGTTGGCCTTTGTACCGGTACACAGCGTCAAATTCCAATGACACAACCATTTTCGGAGCAATGTCTAGCGCGTTGACCTCTATGCTGGCCAAAGTGACAGAGAGCCCCACTTAAATTCTGGGCTCTCACTAGCGCGTTCATCACTTTTTTAGATACTTGGAAAATTCTCAACCAACTACCTAGTGCGTTATAGCCTTGGCTTGCGCCTATAGGCCTTGAAACACACAAAAACTATATTTTTGAAAATCAAAAGGCAACTCTAATGAATCAAAAGACTTTGGCATTGTTTTGAAAACATTTAAATTATTTGAAAGCACTAAAGAATAAATTCAAAACACTTTCAAACTCATTTTAATAGATTTTGTGCAAAATTCAAAAACATTACGAAAAGAGAACAAAAAAAGGAATAATTGTGGAGAACTCCAAAGGTGAACAATACAACCTAAACAAGATCTAGCAAACAATATATGTAAACAGATAATGGTATTTATGCTTCGATCTTGAATGGTTTGCAAGCTATCTTGGTGAGATCTTGATATGCTTGGCTGAAATACTTAAACACACATTAAAGTGTTAGGAATGTTGTTTGTAATTATCAAAACTCCATCCTAAAGGGTCATTGGTGTTGGCCCAGATTATAGTCCCAGAGGGGGGGGTTGAATTGGACTTAGCAGATTTTCATGAAACCTAAATGGATACAACGATTTAGAGTGGTTCGGCTTCTTCAAAGCCTACCTCCACTACTTGACCTCTCAAATCAAGATTTCCCAAACATCAACTAACCTTGATTCAACTTACGGGTGTGAATCAAACTGTTACAACCTATCCTTGATTCAACTTATGGGTGTGAATTGAACCGTTAGAACCTAACCTTGATCCAACTTACGGGTGCGGATCCTACCGTTACAAACACCGACCTCTGGATAAGAGTCTTCCCAATTGGCTAACCAGCCAATTCAAATACAATATTGTTTACAAAAATAGAAAGAGATTGTTCTTTACCGAATAACTCTCAAATGAAGTACAAGTAAGAACGAATACCTTTCAAATGATGACCAGTCAAAGTATGTAAAATGAAATACAAGCTGAGATGTAGGAAAGCCCTCTTTGGACTTGATTGAAAATGATGAAGTTTTTGAAGCACTCAATCAAAGACCTTTATCACTTGAAATCTCTTGAAAAGACGTCTTCTCAAAATGAAGATTTGATGCACAAGAAATTTCCTTAAAGTGATTTGAAAACTTGAAAAACTTGGTTGAAGCACTTGAAGAACTTGGAGAACTTGAAAGCTTTTCTTCTCAAAAATGGAAAACCAAAATCAATTCAAACACTCATTTGAAACCTGTTTTCTTTTCAAAAATGTGGAGAAAAAACTTAGAGCACAAGTTTCTTTCTTTCAAAGATTTTTCAAAAGGTTGCTCGTAATGAACTAAGGCACATATTTATAAAAAGATATTTTTGAAAAAGTGAGAACCATGGATTTGTACACAAAACCTCACTTCTATTTAAAAAACACTAGAAAACAACTCTCTATTTTTGTCATGGAAATGCATTCCTATTGGACGAAACGCGTTTCTATATATGATTCCAAAGAACATCATCCTGGAAATTCTGGAGGAAGCGCTTAACTAGGAACGTGTTTCTGTTTGATTGAGTGAAATTTTCACTAAGTACAAATAGGAAACACATTTCACTTAGAGGAAACGTGTTTCTGCTTTTTACAGAAACATGTTTTTCCTTGAAAATCTTGCGACCAAAACATGTTTTCATAATACACCATTGTTAAATACAATTGAATAAACTTTGAAACAATGTAATTGAAATACTTTTGAGAACAAAACATAAATCTAAATCATTTTGATACAACATGCAAATCTTGACTTTTATGAAAACAGGTGACTTTTCAAAACAAACATAATTTTGAAATCATTTTAAACATGTGCATGACTTTAGCTGAAACAAATGGAATGCATTCTACAGCCCTTTGGAATCTAAGCAAGTACGAAGAATTTTACAATATTGATCTTCATGTTTTGATCCATTTCAAGCTTTTACGTTGACATTTTGGTTGACTTTTGATATTTGATCATTTAAGCACTGTAACAACTTAGTCAAAGTGATTAGTATATAATAACTTTTGTTTGGAATCATCAAAACATGCAAGGGTGAGGGTCAACATGGCAACAATTGGTCCTACACAAACAACATCCATTATGTTCTAAATCTCTCAATGAGCATTTCAGCCAAGTAGATCAAGATCACACCAAGAAAGCTGGACATTCAATCAAGATCAAGCATGAAAACTCATATCTCTATTCATTGAAATTTGCTTAAATCTTGCGTAGGTTGTAGAATTCCCCCTTGCATTCTTACCAAAGTGCATCAACATGTTTTATACCTTCAAAGCTTTCAATCTCGTTTAATAAATCCTCTAAAGATTTAATTCAACATGCTTTTGTAAGAGGATTCAATCACAGATATACTTCATGTCTTCCGGTCAATTACAAGACCTCTTGGATAAAGCGTTCTCCTCTCCTTATATAGCGATGGTCAAGTGGGGTTTACATGATATCTCATCCATTAGTAAAAATCCATATTTTTTCATCCATAAAATTGATGGATTCCCTCTCTTCGTATCTAATTTCGTAATAATCATAATGTATACTATGAAAAAAAAACTCTTATTATGATTACAAACCCATTTTCTTACAATTACGAGGTTCATTCGAATATGAAATTCAATCTCAGAAATACAACATCCTACTTTTTTTACTACCCAAGGGTAGAGAAAATGCCTTGACCCAATGTCCGAGCACCAGGCGCTACGACACTAAAGTAACCCATGTCATACTCCCAGGGAAAGCTCGAACGGTAGAAATGAGGCTTTCTTAAAGATTTCTCAAGTTTTTAGAATCATATCTAAGTGTTTAATTCCAAGAAAATGAGTTTAATATTCAAAAATCTCAAGTTCAAGTGTTTTTGGGTCCTCCAGCGCACTAGCCAAGAGCTATAGAATGCTACTTGCCTTCTCTGGTTTTTGGTCTAGTCTCTGGAAAGTTGCCCACCCTAGTACAGTTCATCAGTACGGTAGTGAGAGCCTAGAAATAAAAACTCTAGGGGCTCTCTGTCACTTTGCCCACGCATTAATATCGTGGCCAGGGCCTTATCATGAACCTAGAAAAATGGTTGGGCCTATAGTTTTTGGCCCAACATGGCTAGTACAGAGACTAGCATGCTAGGGTGTTGCTGCTATCAAAAACCTAAAAATCTTGGGAAACTTGACCATTGGATTGGTACAGTCCACTAGCATGCTAGTGACCCCTGTCAGTGCAAACTGACATTTTTGGGTTTCTTAAGAATGACATTTCCCCATTTCCTCTTCATACTACTTCTTTCTTCCACAAATTTTCAACGGATATGTTCCATATTATTTCCATGATAATTCTTGTGCATTGAACCGAAATTTGAATCTTCTTAGAGATTGAAACCCTAATCTCAGTTTTCTCTCTTAAACATATATAAACAACTCTTAATGCTTTAGAGAGAAAAAAAAACTTAGCACATTTTGAACTTTTTCCTGCACTCTAAGTTTTTCATAAAGCTTTCTTAACTTGAAATTAAAGATTGTACACTTTGATCCTTGATTTTGAGCTTTTCTTGCGCTTTTTCAAACAATCATAGAAGGTCTCCTCACGTCAGTTGTGCACAGTATTCATTATTTCTTGTTGAGCATTCAAGAGAGTATTCAAAGTCTCATTATAAGCATTTGAAGGATGATGCAATAAATTTAGATTCGCAAGTGTACGAATATCAAGTTATAATATATCTAAGGTGAGTCGGGTTATCATATCCACAGGGAAGGTGATTTTACTAATCCTAATGCCCAATTCTACAATGCTTTTAATTTTATCTAGGTGATCAAAGTGGAGTGAATTAATGGATAAAATGCAAATTAAACAAAAGCTAATAGAAACAAACAAGATGAAATAAAAATTGGAGAGAAATCAATGGATACAAAGTTCTAGGGTTTGATATCACTATGTTGTTTCTTAAGATCTATAAATATTGTGTTATTGAGTTAAATCCTAGATTTATAAACCATGAATTCTTAATCATTCAAGTCCCTCTCCCGAGTGACAGGTCAATCGAACAAGAACGCACTAAAATCTTTGATTCATTCAAAACGGTTTCAAAGGGTTTTGTAGGTCTCCCAACACGATACAAATTCCCTAGGTTGTAATTATCTTGCTCCGATTCAATATCTCCTTTTCCAAGTACTAGATATCAAATCTTAGTTCATTCAAAAATTGGCCAAAGATTTGAAAGCATTAAGCACTGACAATTGCAAATAAACATGGAAATTGCTCAGCAACACATAAAAGGTAATCAAATCTTAAGATTCAAAATAGTTCAATCGAAACCCTAGAGTATTCAATTAACCCAACATTGAATCTATGAATACAAGATAGAAAAGATGAAGAACAAGGAAAGGAAACATTGCAAGAACTTAAGAAATAGAAATTAAAAGATGAAAACCCCCTTGAAGATCTTCTTCTTCTTCCTCTTGCAAAACCTGCAACTCCTTCGAACTTTCTCCTCTTCTTTCTTACTTCCCTTTCTCTCTTTCCTGTTGCAAACCCAGGGCCGTCCTTTCTCTCCCTTTTTTTGTGACACCAAATCCTCTTATATGATACCCCTTTAAGTTTAGAAGAAGTAGAAAACAACTGTATCCAATTCTGAGTTGTATAACCCAAGATATCGCAAAATGTTGCAAAAGCAGATTTCGTAATGGTGTCGCGGCGCACAAAGCGTGAAATGCAATATTTTGTGCATTTTCTTCATGTTTTTGCACTTTTTCTCCATGGGACTTGTTGTGCAATGCCTTGAGACTTTTTCTCCATCTTTTATGCCTCATTTCATCCATTTAAAGCTCTTTATTCTCCTACAAGACAAAAAACAAAAATACAAGTAAGTGATCTAAACTGATCAAGTGTTAAAAGTCTAAATACAAATATGTATTTACATGCAAAATGTGAGATTGTCAATATGAAAGTACAAGTAATTATTTAAGGAAAAATTCCTAAAACTTATGATTATTTACCTAAACTAATCTAATGCATGCAATTTATGAAAACACCTAAACCTAACATCTAAAACACAACAAAACACCTAAATGAACCTAAATTAGCTAAATGAACTAATTATGCAAAAACACCTAAAAACTAACTAAATGCACCTTAAAATCTCACAAATTGACATGTAAAACACTAACCAAAACTCAACTTATCAAACTCCCCCAAACTTAGACTTTGATCGTCCCGAGCAAAGAGAAAAATAAAAGTTGGACAAACAGGACTCCACACATATTCTAAGATGAACAAGGATTTGATTAACTAGAAAAGATTCTAACTATCTCAAAGACAACATAAATTTCATTCAACATAAAACAACGAAAACTTTGACGGTTTAAACATGTTGTCTAGAATTTCAACCTACTAGTCATGCCTTCTTCTCTATCCTCATTCACAAATAAGCATACAAATCAAACACATCACCACTCATAAAGCATATAGATTATGCAAGCAAGATAGAAAAAGATGATCTCAATGAAACAAAACATAACTTCATATGCTTGTTTTTCACTCTTCTCTCCACTAATGTAGGTCTCATACCAATCAAGATCTATAGGACTTCATTAAGCTTGTAATGTATGGCTAAGGTTAAGGGTATGATAAAATGGATAAAATGAAGCTCAAACACCCAAAACATCTTTGATACATAATACTTTTAAACATCCCATGCCTTAGAAAGTAAACCAAACCCAACACATTATACAAAACAAGATTTTTTCAACATTTTCATTCTCATTGCCTCCAAAATACCCCCAAACTTATTCATTTCACTCATTGATGAAGAAACGTATTTTTCTTTTCTCATTCTTTTCATTCTTCATCTTTCTTTTTCTTCTTTGTCACACATTTTGAACCTTTTTTCTCATTTTAATACCTTTTGTTTCATCACCTTTTTCGCATTTCATACCATAGCACATTTACAAATAATTTTCCATGAAAAATAACCCAACCGATTACAATTTATATCTTTCAAAGATTTAAGGGTGCAAGGGTGAAAACAAGGAAAACCTCATCAAAGGCTTTGGCTAATTATTTTAGGTGACAATAAACAGGGTAAATGGCTCGAAATAGGGTGACTAGGGGTAATATAATAGCTAGGTAGGAGTTATGGCTCAATCTATCCAAAAATGGCCTAAATTATATCTCTCATGGTGTGATTCCTAGGGTTTCGCCTCAAGAAAAGTTCAAACAAGTTCTAGAGTCAAGTTTTGAAAAAAATTGAGATCAAAAGATGCTTACTTACAAAATCTCGAATTATCATGCAAGTGGCACTCATGATCATGATTGCATACTCAAAAGCCAACACGAATATCGAATACACATTGCAAATAGATTAAGCACACAGACTTAAGAGTACTATCTAATTTTCCAAGGTTTATGTTCAGAAATGAGTGCTAATCCTATCCTAGATCATCCATTCAAGATCAAATCAAATCAAAGTTCATAAAAGAATATGGAATTATTCAATGATCTAGACTCATGCAAAAACAAAAATTTTCCAGTTTCAGAAATTTCCACTAAAGACACCAAGAATTCAAACCCCCCCCCCCCCCAAAGTTAAAATTGGCATTGTCCTCAATGCAACACATCCACAATGTAAAACAATATTAAGAGATAAAGGATAAGGAAACTCCCCTAAACCACAAGGGTAGAAGGCTCTACAGTGATTCTCCTTCTTTTGGCAGTGATGAGGACCCCCAAACTTGACTGAATACCTGGGGAATGAAAAAAAAAATGTCATTAGTGAAAAAGAAACTCAAAATCTATACTACAATGACTAAAATGAAAACAAAAACATAAACAAAAATCAGTTGGGTTGCCTCCCAACAAGTGCTTCTTTATAGTCATTAGCTAGACTTTCTCTTCTTATTTGAACCGAGTATTTTTCTTTATTATTTCAAGCATCCTCTCGTCTTCCTCATTTTTAAGATTTGATGACGGAATCATCAGACTTGTATACATCTCCCACAAAAGTCTATAAGATTGATCCTCCGGTAGGGACATGAAGTCCGATGAATCATCACTCCCTACATATGGAAGGATGTCATTGAAATACTTAACTAGTGCTTTCTAAACAATTAGGCATTGACCTTCAAGCACCTCTAAATGGATTTTACCATTAACCTCCACAACTTCAACTTGTAGCCCTTGAGCAAATGGATCCTCAAAGTCAAAATTATATTCCTTGACATCCAAGCATTCTTCCACCTTGGTAGGCACCTCCTCAACATATGGCATCATAGGATCACCTGATTGTATATCCATAAGCACCCCTTGATCATCACACAAGAGCACATCCATAAGCACTGCTTGATCATCACGTTCAATCACATGTGGTTGGTGATATGTACTCGTTTCTCCTCCACTCAAGGCTTCATAACGTTGCATCTCTTCTAGAATAGTCAATTTCCTTGGTGGTGGTGGTGGTGTCATGTTTTGACATAAAAAAATTTTCCTTTAACATCTTCTTCTTCATTGTTTGAAGCAAGTGGCTCTTCTTGAACTCTCCAATTCATGAAAGAACTCAACGTCTCCTCCAAAGATGGTTTCTTCTCCACGTGGTTGTAGACAACCGGTTGAGATCGCAACTCATTCCATGAATTGTCTACTCTAGACTCGTTCTTAGTACGCCATGATTCTGATATAAAACCATGAACTAACTCTTCTAAGAGGTCTTCTGTTCCACTTGATCATACATGCTCGGTAGAGGTTTCAAGCCATTCCATGAGTAATTATAGGAGCAGTTCTCATGGTCATAAATACCCGAATGGTATTGATAGGGTAGAGGGTTACCCACACAATTATAATCCCATTGTTGACCATATGGAACTTGCTCCATTCTTGAATACATTCCAATATCTCACATGGTTGCAGCTCTCATACCATCCATAGTATGTTGAGATCTAGCATCAA
The DNA here is from genome assembly GCA_035771175.1 of Paratinospora sagittata. Lineage (NCBI taxonomy): Eukaryota > Viridiplantae > Streptophyta > Magnoliopsida > Ranunculales > Menispermaceae > Paratinospora > Paratinospora sagittata. Next base: position 16,472,174 of record CM069610.1, on the reverse strand, counting down.
TAATATTGTCCACTTGATGTTTAAGCTGTTCTAGTTGATGTTGAAGGTAGGAAAATGATGCCAACAACGTTGAAAAAGAATCCACTCGCCCAAAATTAACTTGAAAATTGGAGTGGTTGTAATTGTACGTCATTTTTACAAAAGAAACAATAAAAACAAATCAAATAACATTAAAATCAAATAAAAGAAAAATCAGAAAAAGAGAAAAAAAAATGTTTTTTTTCTTCTTTTTCTTTAAACATCTAACAAACAAACAAAAATACCTAAATTAAGACGAAAATCACTTCGAATTGGTATTAATAAAAGCAAAATTGACACCTTCCCCGGCAACGGCGCCAAAAACTTGATGCAATAAATATAGATTCGCAAGTGTACGAATATCAAGTTATAATATATTCGAGGTGAGTCGGGTTACCATATCCACAGGGAAGGTGATTTTACTAATCCTAGTGCCCAATTCTACAATGCTTTTAATTTTATCTAGGTGATCAAAGTGGAGTGAATTAATGGATAAAATTCAAATTAAACAAATGCTAATAGAAACAAACAAGATGAAATAAAAATATGAGAGAAATCAAGGGATAAAAAGTTCTAGGGTTTGATATCACTATGTTGTTTCTTAAGATCTATAAATATTGTGTTATTTAATTAAATCCTAGATTTACAAACCATGAATCCTTAATCATTCAAGTCCCTCTCCCGAGTGTCAACTTGAATATCTATCCTTAGACTATCAACCCCCTCTCCCGAGTGACAGGTCAATCAAACAAGAACGCACTGAGATCTTTGATTAATTCAAAATAGTTTCAAAGGGCTTTGTAGGTCTCCCAACACGATACAAATTCCCTAGGTTGTAATTATCTTGCTCCGATTCAATATCCCCTTTTCCAAGTGCTAGATATCAAATCTAAGTTCATTCAAAAATTGGCTAAAGATTTGAAAGCATTAAGCACTGACAATTGCAAATAAACATGGATATTGCACAACAACACAAAAGGTAATCAAATCTTAAGATTCAAAATAGTTCAATCAAAACCCTAGAGCATTCAATTAACCAACATTGAATCCATTAATACAAGATAGAAAAGATGAAGAACAAGGAAAGGAAACATTGCAAGAACTTAAGAAATAGAAATTAAGAGATGAAAACCCCTTGAAGATCTTCTTCTTCTTCCTCTCGTAAAACCTGCAACTCCTCCAAACTTTCTCCTCTTCTTTCTTACTTCTCTTTCTTTACTCCCTTTTGCAAACCCTAGATAATTCTAATCTATTCTCAATCTACTAAAATGAAAAATGATCTCCCACAACCCTAAAATGAGATTATATACATATTAGTGGGAAAAAGACCAAAAAAACCAACAAAAAATGCAGAAGGGTATTATGTAGCACTGCGGTGCTACACACAATTTATCGCACATTTTTGAGTTTTGAGCGTCGAGGCGCTCAGAACGCTCTTTTTTTTCTTCTTTTCATCTTGGTTCTTGTGTGGACTTAGCCATTTTTTGGCTTTTCACTGGATTCTTTCATCCATCTTTTGCACCTTTCTTTGACATGGTCTTGTCACCCTTTGAATCACATTGCATCCCACTTTTAAGCTCTTTATATACCTACAAAACAAAGCACAAAAATGCAAGTAAATGATCTAAACTAATCGAGTATTAAGAGTCTAACTGAAACTATGTATTAACCTGCAAAATGTGACAATATTAATATGTAAATGATGCAATTGACTTTCGGAAAAATACTTAAAAATCATGATTATCTTCGTAAGCTAGCCTAATGCATTTTATTCATGAAAACCACTGAAACCAACTTATAAAACTCGTAAAAATATCTAAATGAACCTAAAACACTAAATATGAACAGTTAATACAAATATATCTAAAAATAACTAAGTGCACCTAAAAACCTATGAATTTAACATGTAAAACATTATCTAAAACTAGACTTATCAAAGGATTCTTGGAAAGAGGATCCATATTCTCATTCTTCTCATATTGTAAGTGACTTAGGTTAATAGTATGTTGTGAGAGTGAGTGATTATTTTTCACTTGTAAAAGTTCCTCACACTTGTGAAATTGAGATTGTAACTAGTTCGATCCTCACCCCTAAAGTAGGATCCTTAATGGGATTTTGAGAAATCTTGAACGGAAAGTTCAAGTCTTGGACGTATGCTTGAAGGGCCGAACTACGTAAAAATTTTGTGCCATCTTTGCTTACTTTCCTATTCTTAACTTTTGCTTGAATTTGAAAGGTTTAAAATCCTGCATAGAGTCTAATTCACCTTTTCTTGGACTCTAATATGGGCCAACAATGAAATTGTGGTTACAATAAATGATCTGGAATAAAGGACGACACTTTTGTCTAGTGAGTTAAAAATAAAAGATTTTGGTCATGAAATATTTTTTTTAGGATCAAAATATCTCCATCTGATAAAGAACTTTTTGTGACAATGAAAGTATGCCTTGGACTTGTAACAAGAGATTGGTATATCAGTTGTTAACCAACTGATACAGTAATGGATGAAGGGTTGAAGTTTTTTGTGAAACTAATCAAGTACCAGTTATAAAAGGAGGACATTAAAGACTTGTGGGAGATTTATGTACTTAGCGCACACAAGGTAGGATCTCATCTATGTGTTAAGTGTTTGCCCAGTAATTCCGTCCAAAAGGGGGGCGTCAATTGGACGTTGCAGATTTTTGTTTTACCTTTCAATTAATTTAATTAATCAATTTCAGTGTGCAATAGGTAATAAGCAAAATGATAAAGTGCAGAAAAAGTAAACAAATGGACATAGCGATTTATAGTGGTTCAAATCCCCTACTCCACTACCTGACCACCAACGATTAGGATTTTCCAAATCCACTAAGTCTATCTAACTTACGGGCGTAGATATAAACCGTACAATCTAGTCAACTTACGGGTGTGACTAGAAGTCATAAACCTAACCAACTTGCGGATGTGGCTAGAAGCCGTAAACTAATCAACTTATGGGTGTGATTAGAAGTCGTACAGATATGGTATAATCTCAGTTGACTAACCAGTCAACAATACATCAAGGTTACAAATGATATAAAAAGAAGTTCTAGGAACTTTCTTACAATTCTAGCATATAACCTTGAAATGAACAATCTCTACTATTCCAACCACAATGTTGAAATAGTTGTTCACAAATACATGCAAACGATTCAAAATATGTTTATGCAAGTTCAAGAATCGTATGCATACATGTATTTCTAAATATTGATTCTAAGTACGATGAATGAAGCACACAAATCAATATGCAAGTTATTGATTCAAAGATATACATAAATATTCAAGTTGTTGGCCCAGATGTGTCTGAAGGGGGGTGAATTGGACACTTAGAAGGTTTATACCTTTCATCTAAAACAATAATGAAATGAAAATAGGTTTAGCAAGATATGATAGACATAGCACAATAACAATGATGAAGGCAGCTAAATAACAATGCACACAAGATTTATAGTGGTTCGACCGCTCCTACATCCACCACCTAACCTCCTCAGTTAGGATTTTGTCCAAACTCCACTAACGGATCTTCTTACAGGTGAAGATCAAACCGTTACACCTTCTTAATTTTATAGGCTTGAGAACAACCTTGATAGTTTCTCAACTTCACATGCTTGAGAACAACCTTGACAGTTTCTCAACTTCACAAGCTTGAGAATAACCTTGACAGATTGAACAACACTTGCTCTATTCCAGTGACTAACCAGTCACCAATAACTGAAATACGAGATTGAGATATGATTCCATTTACTCATAATCAAAGGGATACTTATAAAGCTTTTGGATTGAACCTTCTGTTACCACAGATTCAACAAAGTATATATGATGAAGTGCAACTGAAATGAAAAGTCTGAAAAGCTTCCTTCTTCTTCAATGGATTTTGAAAAGATATTGAATGAAGATCGACAAATCTAGAAGATTTCAAGTATTTCAAAGTATCAAGAGTTTATGCAGCAAATAGAAGTATAACTTTCAAGAGTATTTGCACAAGCGAAAACTGTTAAAGATTTTGAAAATAGGTTTACAGTTTTCTCATTTTTGTTATGTATTCAACTGCTCTAAAGTAGCATATATATAGAGAGATAAAAATGGCACTTGAACTTGAACTTTTTCAACAATGTTTTTGGCACGCAGAATTATTTCAAATCAACGGATACATTTTTTCTTAAAAGGGATTGATTAAGTCTGTGCAATCTCGACAAGAACACCTAAATCTTTTGAGTATTCCTGAGAATAGAATATTCTGATAAAGTTTTAAAACATTTTGAAAGGTTTGAAAAGTTCTCAAAAAGTTTAACTAGAAAAGTGCATAGTTAACAACTTTATGACAATGTTGGATTAGCTTCCTGATAATCAATCAACGTCCTGACGCTTAAAGCCAACTTTTGTCGTTTTGTTCATTGAGGCGCTCTTACAACCTGAGCATCCTACTGAACTGTGAAGTAAGGGTGCTACTGGAACGTAAGCGTCCTGACTTACTTAAGATATTTAGAACCGTAAGGGAGCTACTAGAACGTAAGCGTCCTAATGTTAAAAAGACTTAAAGAATAAGAAAACGATGAGCGAGCTGATAATCAATCAACGTCCTGATATGTTTAAAAATATTTAAAACTTAGAAAGCGATCAACGTGTTGATGTTTTTAGAACAAAATATCATAAGGGCGCTACTGTACCGTAAGCGTCCCGATGTTTAAAACATTTAAGTTCAATCAGCGTGCTGATATTCAATTAGCGTCCTGATAAGTTCATTTGGTTGAATCAATGAAGGTGTTACTGAAGACGTAAGCGTCCTTATAAATATGAGCATTTTCAATCTAGAACCTACCAGCGTCCTAATGTGTCATCAGTGTCCAGACTTACCAAGTACAAGAGGGCGTTGCTGAGACATTAGAGTCCTGATCAATGCATTAACGCCCTGATGACCACTTAAAACTATTTTTATATTTTTCAACTTTTAAAGCTCAATTAAACATGATTAAACACTCGGTATTTTTGAATCAAATCAATCATTGAAAATTCATTATGAGTGATTGATAAAATCAATGAAAAATACTTCGAAATCAAATCAACGTTACCATGCAATCATGCATTGTAATACCCATGGTTTACACAAAAAAAGGCAGTACCCAAACGTTCTGGCACCCCTTTTTCCTATAAAAGGAGGCTTCCTTCCCCTCATTTCTCACACCAACTTCTCCATCTCTATCCTCACTCCTTGGGCATACTCTCTCTCTCTCTCTCTCTCTCTCTCTCTCTCTCTCTCTCTCTCTCTCTCTCTTCCGAGACTCTCTCTCATAGAGACTCTCCACTTGTAAGGTGCGAAGCTGCTACTCAGCAAAGAGCGCAGAACATCAAGTGTCCAATTTGAAGGTGGGAACGAAACATAGGTTTGCGTGCCTTATGACTTTTCATAAATTTTTCATTCATTTATCATTATGTCTATTCTTCACTTACACTGCATTATTGTGTATAATGTTCATACATGTCATAGTTATGCCTTCATATTTCGAGTCCACGTATTACACTATTACTACGTTGGATTAGTGGACAATTTGACTAAACCAGACTTAGTATTCTCCTCAGTAACTTTAAATAGTGAGCGGGAGGCATCTTGCTGCTTTAGAAGACTTGGTATTTAAGCGGGACCTCGTGTTCCCACCTCTCGACCTAGAGACTGTTCTGGTTGGTCCCATTGAAAGTTATTTGCTCGTATAAGTGATGTTGGACGTCCTAATAATGCACGTGGTGATGTTAACCCTGATAAGCATCACCAGATGCTGCCAAATCCTATATAATATTAGTAGAGACCAGACCCGCACATGCATAGTCATCATACATGAAATAAGAACCACTAAGGGACGTAAGTGGTATGTGATCTGTAACGTATTTACTGGTGCAATTGTGCCCACTATTATTGATGTTTCCTCTAGAGATGGACGAACAATGTGAATCCAGGATTACTAATAAGTTGATTTTTAGATTAGTTCATTTGCATGATTTTTAGAAGCATTTTCCCAATTTCTAAATGTTTTGGGCACATTTTGCATATTTTGTGTCTTAGGTTTATTTAGATTTTTTATGAGTTTTATAGGTTAGTTTTAGTGGTTTTCATGAATAAAATGCATTACGTTAGTTTAGGAAAATAAATATGATTTTTTTGAATTTTTCCAAAAATTATTAGTTTCATTTTCATGTTATCATGTTTCATGTTGCATTTTCAGTGCATAGTTGCACTTCGAGTTTTAGCATTTGATTAGTATGATGGATTTACTTGCTTTTCTGTGATGTTTTGTAGGTGAATAAGAGCTTCACAGTGTGGTGAAACGAGGCTCAAACGATGAAGAAAAGTGGCCAAGATCATGACCGAGAAGTGCGCAAAAAGTGGGAAAGAATGGAAAAATCGGCTAAGTGCAATTTTTGTACTTACAACCCCAATAGCACTGTAGCGCTATGGCGATTCTAGTTCTTGAGTTTTCGTGATTTTTGGGCATTTTTTAGGGTTTCTCTTGCTGTTTTTTGGTATTTTTGCACACTTATGTATATAAGCTCATTTAGGGTTTGTTTAGAGAGATATGTTTCACATTCTAAACACTTCCAATTTGTAACTGAGAGAGGAGAGAAAGGGAAGCAAGAAAGAAGAGGAAAAAGTTGGAGAAGGAGTTGCAGGTTTTGCAAGAGGAGGAAGAAGAAGAAGATCTTCAATTAAAGGGGGTTTTATCTTTTAATTTCTATTTCTTAAATTCTTGCAATGTTTTATTCCCTTGTTCTTCATCTTTTCTATCTTGTATTCATGGATTCAATGTTGGGTTAATTGAATACTCTAGGGTTTTGATTGAACTATTTTGAATCTTAAGATTTGATTATCTTTTATGTGTTGTTGAGAAATTTCCATGTTTATTTGCAATTGTCAGTGCTTAATGCTTTCAAATTGCCGATCATTCTCTAAATGAACTTAGTTTTGATATCTAACACTTGGAAAAGGGGATATTAAATCAGAGCAAGATAATTACAACCTAGGAAATTTGTATCACGTTGGGAGACCTACAAACCCTTTGAAACCATTTTGAATGAATCAAAGATCTTAGTGCATTCTTGTTCGATTGACCTATCACTCGGGAGAGGGGGCTGATAGATTAGAGATAGATATTCAAGTTGACACTCGGAAGAGGGACTTGAATGATTAAGGATTCATGGTTTATAAATTTAGGATTTAATTCAATAACACAATATTTATAGACTTTAAGAAACAACATAGTGATATCAAACCCTAGAACTTATTATCCATTGATTTCTCTCCAATGTTTATTTCATCTTGTTTGTTTCTATTAGCTTTTGTGTATTTTGCATTTTATCCATTAATTCACTCCACTTTGATCACCTAGATAAAATCAAAAGCATTGTAGAATTGGGCATTAAGATTAGTAAAATCACTTTCCCTGTGGATACGATAACCCACTCATCATGGGTATTATAACTTGATATTCGTACACTTGCAAATCTAAATTTACCGCATCAATTACCTGGAGATGGACATTTGTACATGAACCTAGGGTGATATACGGTCATAGAGCCATTACGAGACGGTGTTATGTATACTTACTTGTTAAGCCACGTTGCACTATTTATGGTGCTATGTTGTGTATATTTGATGTATGATTATGATGTCTTCTTTATTAATTGTCATATTCATAAACTATTTTACCCACTGAGCAATAGCTCATCCTGTTGCTAACCATTTTATAGGAGTTTAGGGTGGATTGGGTGGAGGTGTTTGGGCCCTCATTTTGTACTCCCTTACTTATTTGCTCAATTAGTTAGGGAGAGTTTTGGGAGGATGTTCCCTCATTATTGGCGGTTCCAGACTGCCTACATTCTGTACAAAATACATTCTAAAATTAATGAAAACAGAGTTGTATTTGAATTGTGTATTTGCACACTCAATAACTGTTATAATGCAATCGTGCCCCGCCTATGAGTGCGTGTCTGGGCTGGGTGTGACATTTAATGGTATTAGAGAGAAAGGTCCACGGCCAGCCCAAAGCCACCAATTAGGAGATACAAAAAAAAACAATATATATATATATATATATATATATATATATATATATATATATAAATTATTGCTAATTAGAAATTTAGATGAAATGTTGGCATAAACATAAAGAGGAAAGTATAACATATTGTCCAACAGGCAAAAGCATAAATCTTATAAATTTCAGGAATGTATTTTTATGCACATTATAAATTTTGACATAGTTGTTTCAGTGCTAACTAGCTATATGAGATGGATTCAACTAGTCTGTCAAAGCATGTGGAAGGAACAACACCTTTCGAAGATTCAAGAGCTTCATGGTTGTATCTCTTTATTAGAATCTTAGTGTTGTAGAGTAACATTTACTTGTTCTAACTACACATGATTTCCATCTTTTCTAAAATCGTTCATATAGTTTATTATTCTCATCCATATACTATCACAACCCAAGATCAGTGACATCATGACCGGCACGAAAACCCCGGGTATATCCTCCCTTGATATCCCCAGCATCCCGTCAGCCTCATCTAACAACACACCATAATCCCAATACAACATCAAAACATATGGACATAAACAGATCATCAATATAGTCTCATAATTATATTTGAGTTTCCCAGACACGTGATGATCAGTCTAAATAATTTCTACCACCCTCTAAAATATTTTCACAGTGAAAGACAGTAGAAATAAGTTTTTTAACCTTATTTTTACAAGTTTCCAAGTCTAACGTATTTACTAAAACCATTCAATCGCATACTAAAAATACCAATCGATATCCAAAAGTCATGATCTTGGTGTCGAAGCGTCCGAAATTCAGTCCTCTACGATTCGATGGTTTCAAACCAGAATTTCACCGGAGTTTGACATGGTTCGAAAGGGCCCTAGTGTCAAATTTGGCTTTCGGCAGCTGTACCGGCACCAATAGTATACATGAACACAAACAAACTACATATTCACGATCTACACGACTATAGGAGTGAGAATATATAATTTTTACGTGTTTTGATGCAAAGTGGGTCAAAACCCTATTTTTAAAAATACTACAAAACACCTCCTATAGCAAAAGTTAGACTACTAGAATCGCCATACACTAGTTAAAGATCAATTTCATGACAAGAAATAGTGAAAAGAGCTTATCGACGCGTCGGTTTTGGCCGCGAAATGCCACGAAACCCTCGCCCCTTTTTCTTTTGTTCTCGGCTTTTCTCTCTGGACGTTATTCTTCATTCTCTTTTCTTTTTTTTGACATAAAACGTGAGAGAATGAGAGAGAATTGAGAGTTTAAGTGTAAAGATTATAATGTATTCTACTCCCATACATTTCATGCTAAATATAAACCAACTCCCATATACTTTAATTTAATATCATGCAATTTCCATCTAATGCATATACACATAAGATTGTTATTATTAGATAATAAGGTATGTATAATATTCTTAGCCATGTCCATAGCATACATTATCAAATATATAAGGTTATGTATGATGGTATGGTATGTATAATATATTCATAACATACATACACTCATAAACAATTTACATCACAAAAACATACCACACAACATCTAAAAATTTTTGGGGTCCCATGTTATGAAAATGAGGGTCATTACATCAAATGCATTATCCTTTTTTTTTTTTTTGGTATGATAAATTGTTAAGTATCCTTGCTATATGGTACTACTTGAGTTTGAGCACAACATCTATTGATGAAAATGAAATATTTAGTAAATGTTAATTAACTTGTTACTAGCTAAGGTGGCAGCTTGTAAATATTCTTTTTTTTTTCTTTTTTTCTCTATCATTTAATTTACATTACAAGTTACTTATATCTCCAATGATTTGGGGTGTTCATATTGATAAAAGTTTTAGACATTTTTTTCTTACTTTCTTTGCATTGCAACTTTTAGAGCCATTGGATTTCATTTTTTAGTTTTTTTTTTCCATGATTTATAGTTTTGCATTCTAGTTCTCATTTTTAGATTAATTAGATTACATGTTTTAGCTAGGTGATTTAAAGAATATACTCACATAAAAATTTAAGTCTTGAATTTTGAGATGTTTAAATTATTTAAGCAACTTACATCTAGGTTACTTACTTAGTTGTTTTATTCATAAAAGATTAACCTTATAAGTTTTTCTATTTTTGTAAAACTTCCATTCTAAATTTTAAAATGCATAATAATAGTTTGATAGATGTGTTTTAACTGTCTTACTGATTGGATTGTCGTTTAGTTTCCAAGCTCTATATCATTGTTTTGAAGTATATTATGTTAGATTTAGGTTTTTTTTTAAGGGTGTGTTTTGGAAAAAAAAAAAAAAAGATTTAAGGGTATGTTTTGCTTTCAATTTCTGATGTTTTATATTTTGTTCTAAACTTGTTGACTGTTCTTATATTTGAAATTGTTATTCTTTTTGTTATGAACTGACATGAGGTAAAAGGTAAAAGGGCCCCACTAGAACCATGAAGGCGAGCGCAATGGTGATAAACATGTGGGACCTAAATCTGAACTATGTATCCCACTTCATAATCCAACTCCCACATAGGGAGACCACGCTCCCCCTTATTTATATATAAGGGGAGAAAGGACTTGAACCCATGACGTGGGTAACGTCTATTCAAGATGTCAACCACTTGGACAAGTTTTTTGGCATATGAAATTATAATTTTAATTATGGAATTGTTGGTGTTTGCATCATTGATGTTTTTTTAATACATTGTATTAAGATCTCCCTTCTTTTTCTTCTTTACACCTTGTTCTCAAAAATTAGGTTCCACAAATAGGGATTACCAAAAAAGAGAATTGGGTGTGAATTATTGCACGTAAGAACATTCAATATAATGTCACCCAAGTATTTCCCAATTTAAAGATGACGTCATGAGAGGCATATAAGGTAACCATTGACGAGATAAATTGAAGATTTTGTCGTCAGATTAAAAAATTATTTGGTTTTCCACACAGGTTGGTTGATCATAATGGATAAAGAATGGACATATTTATCAAGGTTGATTCCGATACTTAAAAGGATAAGTTATTCACTGATAATTGACCTAGATTTGATGCTAATACATAGTTATATTGTTTTGTAGATTGCCAGAAGAGTATAGAAATGAAGTAAGAAATTTTATTAATGTTGCACGTGCAAATGTTGAAGGCGCAAATATAATAGTATGCCAATGCGTAAAATGTAGAAATTACAACACCACCATTTTGATGTAGTTTATGAACATTTGGTTATAAAAGGGATAGATCCTACCTATATGACTTGGGTACTTCATAGGGAACTCCCTAGTGCATTTGTACAAGAAGAAGAATTTGTTAAAGAAACAGAGATATATCGGATGTATAGAGATCAAATTCATTAACAAAATAATAATATTGTTGAAGAAGGAAATGAAGGAATTGACAAGATCATGAAAGATTTGACAGATTCAATTAAAAATGTAGAAATTCCCTTGTATCCTAGTTGCATGAAGTATACAATGATGTCTGCAATAGTTGTTTTATTTAGGCATAAGGCTTCGTATGGTTTATTAAATAGTGGATTTGATGAACTTATTCAAATAATTTGTGATATGCTGCCACAAGACAATGTGCTCCCTGTTTTTTTACATTTAATGAAGAAACTATTAAAGATGTTTGACCTTGGATATGAGAAAATTCATGCATGTATAAATTACTGTTGTCTATTTACAAAAGATTTAAAGCATGAGGATATATGTCCTAAATGTGGAGCCTCGAGATGGAAGAGTTATGGACATACTAGAAAGATTCAAGAGGGAGTACCTGCGAAAGTCTTGCATTATTTTCCAATAATACCAAGACTTAGAAGGATGTTTGGGATTGCAGAAATGGTAAAACAATTTAGATGGCATAAAACAAACAAAAGTACAAATGGTATGATGAAGCAACCAGTTGACTCACTTGAATGGGATAAAATAAATAGAAGGCGGCAATCATTTGCAAATGACCCTTGAAATATTAGATTTGGGCTTGCTACTGATGGGTTTAACCGTTTCCAAAACTTGAGCTCTAGATATAGTCGTTGGCCAGTGATTTTGGCAACTTATAACTTGCCTCTATGGCTATGCACGTCAAAAGAAAATTTAATGTTGACACTATTGATCCCGAGGCCTAAACAACCAGGTAATGACATAGATGTTTACTTAGCCCCTCTTATACATGATTTGAAAGAGTTGTGGATTAACGGGGTTGAGGTATTTGATGCATTTAGTAAGTCAATATTTACTTTAAAAGCTATTTTGATGTGGACAATTAATGATTTTCTAGCTTATGGTAACATGTTTGGGTGGCCTACAAAGGGAAGGTTTGCGTGTCCTGTATGCCAAGTAAACACTTGTTCACATTAGCTAAAACACAGTAAAAAAATTTGTTACATGGGTCATAGGCGATTCATTTGATTGGATCATCAATTTTGGGCAAAACGTGCAGTGTTTAATGGCCAACAAGAATATGGCAGTAAGCCTAAGATATTAACAGGTGAAGAAATTGCAATACAAATTGAAGGCTTGGTGAATGATTGGGGGGAAAAGGATAAAAAGAAAAAGCGAAAAGAATTCAATTCATATCATTTTTGGAAAAAGAAATCAATACTTTTTGAATTGCCTTATTGGGAGGTATGTTGCATACTTGCATTACTACTATATTTTAGATAGTATAAGTCCTATGTTGAAATTCTTGGTATTTCTTGAAATTCTATCATTTTCATTTGTAGGGTTTATTTGTCACACCCCGCCCTGACGCTCCTAAACCGGCGGTACACTCGCGGACGAGGCGCGCATTTGGAACAATAACAATGGTAACAACAGAGTGCACAGCGAAAATATAAAACAGTACAAATCTGATTTCATTTAATTCAGAATATTTTTGTACATAAAACGGTCAAGGGAACATACTCCCCAAAATCCCCAATGAATCATACAAAGGGTACAAAATGTGGGCTCCATAACCTGCACCCAGTCCACCCTAATTTCCTGTGAAAGATTGGATAATAATGGAGTGAGCTTAACGCGCTCAGTGGGTAAATAGTGTGTGCGTATAACAATTAATAAAGCATACTTTAATATCAAATATCTTAAATACGCATGTGAGCATCATAATTAATCAATATGTATGTATGCATGACACCGTCTCGTAATGGTTTGATGAACGTACATCGCCTGAGTTCACGTACAGGTGTCCTTCCCTGGGCGTAGCCAGGTTCTCACTGCACGTCCCTCCTCAGGAACGATGCTCTGGATTCACGTACTGATGTCCCTCCCCGGGCGTAGCCGGGTTCTCATGTACGTCCCTCTCCAGAGAAATGTAATGAATAGCGAGCAATGCTCCTAACTATTCTATGTGTCAAAAACCATATACGTCCCTAGGTGGTGATATGTATGATGCCAATGCATTAACTGGTCCAGTCTACTGGTCTGGTCTTTTCTTGACATTTAGACTGACTTCGGCAACGTCTGGTGATCCTTATCAGGGTCAGTATCACGGCGTGCAAGGTTAGGACATTCAGTATTACTTGTATAAGCTGATAGCTTTCAATAAGACCAACTAGATCAGTCCCCAGTTGAGAGGTGAGACACTAGGTCCGCTTAAATAACCAATCGCCTAGAGCAGCCCACTGCCTCCCATTCACTATTTAAAGTTACTGAGGACAAGATCAAGTCTAGTTGTGTCAGATTGACCACAAATCTGGCATTATAACAGTATAATACGTGAATTCCAAGTGTACAGGCATAAGTGCGGCAGTATAAACATTATATGACATAATGCAGTGTAAATGAACAGTATACATAATAATAATTGAATGTAAACTTTAATAAAAGTTATAAAACAAGCAAACCTATGTTTCGTTCCCCAGCTTTAGATAAGAACTTCTTCTTTTTCAGATCTGGCACTTTCTTCCGGACAGAACTTCGTCATACTGCACTGAGAGTCTCGGACAGAGAGTCTCAAAAGACTAAAAACTCAATATGAGTGAAAAGAGGAGGAAAAATCACAATTTGGAGTGAATTTGGTGTGACAAATGAAGAGGGGAGGGTTGGTTTAAATAGAGTTTTTGGCGCCTGGAAGTCCAGGCGGGCTGCCTGGACTTCCGGGCATGTGTCTGGACTTCTGGGCATGTGCCTGAACTTCCGGGCATGTGCCTGGACATCCGAGCATGTGCCTGGACTTCCAGGCACATATGCCCAAATTTTATTTTTTTTTGTGAAATACAGGGTATTACACTCTACCCCCCTTAAAGGGATTTCGCCCTCGAAATCAATTCAAGTAGTTATGATGGTTATCTGCTTGAGATCCACTGCTGGAGTCATCTCTAGCGAGTTCAGGATGGTGATTGTATGGTCCCTGAACAACACTGTGGCCGGTGGAATCCTCATCATCATAAAACCATGGAGTAAACAAAGTTTCATCATTTTATTGATAAGTGAGAATAGTACAATATATCGCATCATCAGTTGGGACTGGAAAACAATTCAGGGTATTTCTGTTTAATTGTTGCTTCTAGTTCTCATGTTGCTTCCTTGATGCCGTGGTGATCCCAGAGCACCTTCACAAGTGGTATGCTACGTCACTTTAGTTCTTGAGTTTTTCTATCCAAAATCTGTATCGCTATCTCCTGATACTTATTTCCTTCCTCAACCCAAACCTCGACTAAAGGGATGATATGCGAAGGATCAGGACGATACTTGCGAAACATAGATACGTGAAAAACGTCATGAACTTTAGGCATGGACGATGGAAGGGACAGACGATAAGCAAGTTTGCCAATACGTTCAATGATCTGAAATAGGCCAATATACCGCGAGGAGAGCTTTCCTTTGATCCCAAAGCGTTAGACACCTCGTGTGGGCTGAACTTTTAGAAAAACAAAGTCCCCCTTATCAAATTCTAGAGGTTGTCTCCGCTTGTCAGCATAGCTCTTCTGTGATCTTCTCAGAAGTCTCTTGAACTAGTTCAGGGCCTAACTGCAGTCGATCTGCCATATCTAACCAGCATATCGGAGATCTGCAAGGCCGACCATAGAGAGCCTCGTATGGTGCCATGCCGATACTAGTTTGGTAGCTGTTGTTGTATGCAAACTTAACTAAATGTAAATACTTTGTCCATTCGTCATTAAAGTCCAAAATGCAACACCGTAACATGTCTTCTAAGATTTGGATAAGCCTCTCTGACTGTCCATCAGTCTGAAGGTGGAAGGTTGTGCTCATAGTGATCTTAGAACCCATTCTATTCTGGAAGCTTTTCCAAAAGTTGGATGTGAATCGAGGATCTCGATCAGAGACGATCGTGAGTGGTATGCCATGAAGGCGTACGATATCTCTTTCATATAGTTCTGCAAGTTTGGCGGGGTTATCCGTGAACTTTATTGGCAAGAAGTGTGCAGACTTTGTAAGTCTGTCAATGATAACCCAGATAGCATCTTGCCCTTTATTGTATGGAAGACCTTGCAAGTCACTAGTGTGTTGGACGACATAACTGACAAAATAGAGTTGGGCCCTAAATTGATTAAAGAAACCAGTGAAAAAATTCAGCTCATCAAAAACTAACTAAGAATTGCCCAAAGTCGACAGAAAAGTTATGCAGACAAACGAAAACATCCGTTGGAATTTCAAGTTAATGATTTTGTATTTATCAAGGTACAACCACTTCGAGGAATGCGACGTTTTGCACTCAAAGGAAAATTATCACTAAGGTTCACTGGACCTTTCAAAATATGCAAACGAATTTGACCAACAACATATCAACTACTTCTGCCAGCATCTATGACCAAGATCCATGATATATTCCGTATATCCATGTTGTGAAAATATTGTCCAAATCCCTCACATGTGATTTCGTGGACTGATATACAAATGGAAGAAGGAAATGTTTATGTAGAGCAACCAGTTAAGATTCTAGATAGAAAAACACAACAATTAAGGAAAAAGACTATACCATTAGTCAAGGTCTTATGGAATAATCATGAAACAGAAGAAGCCACATGAGAATTAAAAGTATTATTTCTAAGGATTTTCTTGCACGGTTTAGGCTATTCATTTAAGCAACCAATTTGACTATACTATGACAATAAAGCAACAAGGTATGTAGCTCATAATTCACTTAACATGATTGTTGAAATCATGTCGATGTGGACAAATTCTTTATTAAGAAGTTAGATAAAAAGATTGTAAAGTTGCCAAAATTTTGATTTAAAAATCAATTAGCAGACATTCTCAACAAAGTAGTATCCATTTAAGTGTTCTGAAAAATTTTAAGCAAGTTGGGCATGCGAGAAATCTGTACACAACTTGAGGAGGAGTGTTGAGATTTATTGATTGATTCTCCTTGTAATTACCTTTTGTCATTTTTTCCATTTTTCACATTCTTTTTATTTTCAAAGAGATCTATACAATAAGTTTTTTTTTTTTTTTTCTAGAGAGATCTGTGGCTTGATTGCTAGGGCTCTCGACTGCATTCTCCTTTGGAAACAAATGGTTTATATGATAAGAATGAAAAATATATTCTTCTTTGTGCTGAAGATATTTACAAAGTTACAAAGAATATTTTAGTTGAAAAATAGAAGGACTTTTAAATGAAATTGA
The DNA here is from genome assembly GCA_035771175.1 of Paratinospora sagittata. Lineage (NCBI taxonomy): Eukaryota > Viridiplantae > Streptophyta > Magnoliopsida > Ranunculales > Menispermaceae > Paratinospora > Paratinospora sagittata. Next base: position 16,455,511 of record CM069610.1, on the reverse strand, counting down.
CCAATTTTCTTGCGGGCATAACATGATGTTTTTGTCCAAGAGTAATGTCTTAAAGAATGAAACAGGAAAATATAAATATATATTTTTAGTGCACAAACCATTAAAATAAAATCTGCAATATCTTCTCAGCCATTCAAATAACAATATGATGGTTTTTATAACTGATATTTTATTTAAGCAATATCAACAAACTGGCAGATCGGTCCCGATGAAAATGTTTGCAAACTTGTCAACCTGTTGAGTTTATCTCATAAAATAAATTTCCTGCATGTATTCTTACAATGTATTGGACTTATTTATTATCGAAATACTAACCTTATAAGAAATAATAAGAAATGAGATCCATGCATGGTTTAAAGTTACTAGAATCCACTACAAGCATATATATTAATGCTAGCTAGCTATGTGGTAATACATAAAATTACATAAACAATGAATGATGTCCTCCCACGAAACCATCAGTTAACGGGATGGTTGCAAATGCTTTGTTTTTATTTTTAAATTATACTGATATAGTGTCCAATAAGTAGATGTTTTTTTTTTTTTTTAGGAAGGAATGATACGATACATCATCACATCACCATAGTATAAATTTGACTTCATATCTAAAGTTGATTTAGCGCGTACTCCTATCTTTTTGTTTTTCTTTTTTTTTTTTCTATTTTTTCTGGTTATTCAACTTTTTCCAAGAATTATTTTATAACAAACACATTGTGCAATGGAACCCACTACACAACCAAATCTTCCTGAAGCAATAAAATAAAAACTTAAAAGAAGTGGTGAGGTAGTAAGCAACGATTTTGATTACCCAATACAACAAAAATTTATATAAGAAAAATAAAATAAAGTTGTGGGCCCATGAAAAGACCTATCAGCTGTGATGGGTTTGTCGGGCAAAATCTAACGGACATTTCTTTTGTAGGTCCCACCAAAGATATCCCCTCACCTCATCTTCAATTCCTATATAACACCGTTCTTCGCCCTCCCCACAACTCCCCTCTCCTTCCATCCCACCCTCATTTACTTTTCCCTCTCTCTCTCTGTATATATTAATCTCTTTTTGCTACTTTTTCTTTCTCTTTTTCTCTAGTCTTCTTCTTCTGAAACTGTCTTACTTTGCTTTACTAAATTGTCACGGTACTATAACATTGCCGGTGCTCTTCATTTTGTGGAGGTTTTGTTTGATATTAGAAAGGGGCTGGGTTAATTGAGAATTGGTGTGTACGTAGTAGGTGTGGGGGTGAGTGAGAGAGAGAGAGAGAGATCATGAAAGAAGCAAGCAGGAAACAAGGTGCGGCTTCACCTTGTGCTGCGTGCAAACTTCTTAGGAGACGATGTGCGCAGGACTGTGTTTTTGCCCCTTATTTCCCTGCTGATGAGCCTCAGAAGTTCGCCAATGTTCACAAGGTGTTTGGTGCCAGTAATGTCAACAAGATGTTACAGGTTTTTCTTTTCCACCTTCTTCTTCTTCTCCTTCTAGTCACTCTCTCTCGGTCTTCCTCTCTCTCTCTCCCTCTATTTTAAAATTAAAATACTAAAGATTATTCTGCTATTTCTGACTTTTCCTAAGGATAATTTTGTAATTTCTTATCTAAGAAATTCTTCTCTCTTTCTTTCTTTTAAAATTAAAATATTAAAGATTATTCTGCTATTTCTGACTTTTCTAAGGGTAATTTTGTAATTTCTTACCTAAGAAATTTTTGCGCAGTTAAAGAAAGTTGAGTTGAATTACTTTTAATAATTAAACCCACCCAATATTCCGAGCCAATCTAGCTTTTCAAAGAAAGATCGTGTACATCTAGAGTTGGTTAACTATACCCAAGTACTAGCTTCTTGTTTTTTTTTTGTGTGGAACACTAAGACGATGGCTAGAGATAAGCCTATCATTTCAAATCAAAGGTTATTGTCAATAAATTGATGATTAAAAGTACATAAAGCGGCACGAAAAGAAGATCCAGATCTAGAGTCGGTTAAATTATAGAGCTCCTGTTTTACGGTGGATTCTCTTGATTTGCCCAAGTGAAATCCCGCTCCTTTTAATGATGGGACGCACGAAGCCAAAGCAGTCAATCTCTGGTGAAGAGATCTTGTGTTCCCCAGAAGTCCATTCTGTCAATGGTCACGTTTCAAGATTGGACTGGCTGCGGCAAGCTGCTGTACCCGGAGTTTCATTTGTAATCCGACTCCTGGTTGTATAAGATTACAGCTCATGACATTACCACAAAAACTCTTTTTTATCTTTTAACTTCAAAATAATGCAACTTTAATTATACATTTACTTTTTTTTTTCACAATTTTTTAATAAAAAAATGTTAAAATAACATTTATAATGCACATCTAACGCCTTTGAATGGTATATTTTTAGTGTTAATATAACATTACTTTTTTATTTTTTTTATCTGATAATATAACATTACTTTTTTTTTAATTAATATTAGATTCGGAATTGATGGATCACTATATTCTACGGCTGAGATAGTCCCCTGAATTATGAGAGTTTTTGACATTCAACTCTATCTTTAATCATTTCCCATCATACCATTTGCTTCCTTACTGTCCAGCCATTTGCTTCACTTTTTTAAGAGTATAATCTATTAGCAATAATTCTCAAGCCATTTTGGGAACAATTAATGATCATTGTTGCCTTATACCCCCCAAGTAGTTAGTTGTGATGAAGTAACAAAAGTGTGAAAGAATATTTGAAGCATTTCATTTTTTTTTGGCTATTTTTAAGACAAAACTAAAGCAATCTTGAAGGATCGTACCATACTCCTAATTAAAGAATAAAGGTTATGACATTGAATCATGTGATATTAAAGTAGGTTGAAATGAATTCTTTGTTTGACAAAAGAAATGAAAATACAATCTCAGGGTTGACGAAAAGATGCAATCAATCGCTCACGGGGCGTGATCATCTATCAGTATCTATCACCATATAGGTAAAGATAACTAGGATTGCATGACAAAAGTGGTCCCTGAGATGACATTTTACAGTGATGGACGCACTAGGCATTAGATATAGAGGGGTTGATTTTTCTAAGTAAATTAAAATATGTTCTACAGGAAGTATCCATGCATTTCTTAACTTTTGTCCCTCTACACATAGCTATAGCTGGTGGGTCCACATCGATAGAGATTGATGCCCTTGTAGTGGGTCAAAAAGAGAGGTTAGTACCTTGTAATAGATACAAAAGTTAAGACATAGGGGCGTGTAATATGTGTCTGCCTCTGCCTCTCCTTTTTAATTTCAAAATAATACCATGAAATAATAACAATAACAATTAAATATATGTCATGTGATGTGATCATAACATCACTCTTATGTCATCTTAAAATAATTAATTTGACTCTTTTACCAATAATAGCTTGTTATACATTGAGCAGCTTTGTCTATTATTTGGGTTCAGTAGTTTCTGACACATCTCAAACTATCAAAGTCAAGGCGACATTATTAATTTGGTTGTTGATATTGTGCAGGAATTACCGGTGCACCAACGGTGCGATGCGGTTAGTAGCATGGTGTATGAAGCGAACGCTAGAGTAAGGGACCCAGTGTATGGATGCGTGGGAGCCATATCGTCTTTACAACAGCAGATCGACGAGCTACATGCACAATTGGCAATAGCGCAAGCGGAAGTGGTGCACATGCGAATGCGCCAAGCAGCTTCCATGTCTAGCAGCAATGCCGGCGCTGCTAACTCGAATAACAACAGTAATGTCTCACCTTCCTCCAAGATAACAGCCTCTCACCACAAGTCCTTGTTTCCGATAGACATGGTGGTGGATCAGGCCAGCATGGGGGAGTCCTTGTGGTCATGCTAGCTTAATAATTGTTAGCGCGCATGCTTTCTCTCTATACTATAACCTATTGCTACGTTATATATGCTTTTAGCAAGCTAGGTTTTTTTTTCTTTTTGAGCTTGCCTCCTTAGTTTTTCCGGCCTGTTTTCCTTTCTTTTAGTTTACCCTTATTTCGCTATACATGCTTAGGATCTTACAACACAGCTTTATACTTTGGTTTGGTAGGGGGGACCCTTGTCATTGACCATATATTGTAAATATATTTATCTAATAGATATGAGATGGTATAGTAATTACTATATATGGAAAAATTAATACTCTTCCGTTGTTGTTTATTGAGTATATGTCTTCGTACTTGGACAAATTGTAGGAAGCCCAATACCGTCGGTGCTTCTTTGCAATTAATCAATCACAATTGCATTCCAAAAGTTGTGAAAAATAATTTCCTTTCCTTTTTTTTTTTTTTTTTTTTGAACTGTGATTTAATATGGTCTTATTATTGTCAATAATTGAAGATGAAAAGAATTGATGCCCTGAATCTTTTAATGATACCTGATGTGCTTAATGGACAGGCAATGTGCTACTTAAAATAGAGTACTGAAAATGTGTAGTATGAATAGTACCTCTAAAAAAATAATGCTACATTGATTCGGGTGAAAATTACAATACAAATTGTACAGATCCATCACCTTTGAGTTTTTACTGAATCACATGTTAATTAGTAAATGATTCTGTACAATCCAAAGAAATCTAAAGGTAATAGAATGATAATATATATTAGGAATGTTGACGGTTCGGTTTGGTTCAGTTTGATGTTCAAACCTAACCTAAACCGAACATGATTGAGTTCGATTTGGTTTATTCCGAATTACCAACCTAAATCAAACTGATCAAACTGAACCAAACATAATCGATTTGGTTTGAGTTGAGTTGATCGGTTTAAAATTTTAGATGTACATACATTAAATAAATCAAAATATTCATTTATATACTCGATATATATAAAGTAATTATGACTTTCCTAATGCATATTTTAAAATTTTGAAAAAAATCTTTACTATATAAGATGATTTTATAATTTTTTAAGCACGTTTATATCATAAAAGAATTATAGATATTAAAAATAAGTATTAATAGTTTTACTTTTAGAATCGGTTCGATTTAATTTAGATTGATTTTTAAAGCTTCAAAACTATAACCCAAACCAAATCTATAAGATTACACTTTTTCGATTCGATTTTATTTTACAGTTTGAACCAATTCATTAAATATTTTCAACATATAATTATATGGGACTAAGCTTGCTTAAAATGTTCATGCTGACGGGATTTGTTTCCTTTGGTATAGTACTTTTTCCAGACAGCACCTGGCACTTGGGACCTAGCTAGTTTTTTTCTTCATTTCAATTATAGCGCAATGCAATAATGGATTTGAGTGGAACGGTAATCCTATGTGAATTCAAATTGATCCAAGCCCAACAATCTTCTATGGATCGATTAATTATTCAATTTACACATGGATTAAGCTGCTTCAACTTAAAGCCATCTGTGCATGATTATATTAACCCATGATATACATTTAAAGTAAATAACATTGAAAATTCTTGTTTCTGTTGAGTCCTCTCGGACAATAAACTCAAGTTAAATTTCTCCAAATCATCATGTGAAAATGATGTCATTTTACAAAATAATGATTTATTATTGTTGTCATTGTTTAACCTGATTTAGTCCTGGAAACCCTACTTTTCGACTAAATTGTGAACAGTAAGAACGGAAACGAATTTCAAAATAGAGGCAAAATAACCTTACAAGTGGGTGAAAAGTGGCTAGGCGTAATGACATTTCCTAATTTCATTGTGGGCATAACCCTAGGTTCGAGTAATGCCAAGTGACTTTCTCCGCCCATTTATTAGTTCAAGGTGCGTCTTCCACTCAAGCAACCAGAAGCCTAAGTGAATTAGTCTGCATTAGCCCAGATACCACTTAGTTATCCAAAAAACAAAATAGTTAATAATAAAGGCAAAATAGGTTGACGCCTTAGTAGTTAGTACTCTAATGCGGTAACAGAAAGGGCAAGAGCATAAATAGAGATTACAATGAAATTAGTCCTCACTGTTCATTTATACTTGTGTTTACAGTATATTTTCATCATTAGTTAACAGTCCTACTTGCAACTGTGCATATGACTTGACATGAATGCATGAATATCATTTGATAGATTGAAATGGCATGGTTGATGTACAGTAAGAATGGCCCTTTCAATCATGGATTGAGTTATCAACCACGGGTAAAGCACTATTAGTCATGGCTGAGGGCTCCGGGTTCTCAACCGTTGACAAAGCCCAAGCCCAAAGGCATTGGAGGTTGGGCAGGACCTACGCTCTTGGGCATGGCTTGTGTTTGCCCAATTTTAAAATCCAAAAAGGGTTTATCTCTTTTAAAATTAATTTAAAATTTCTTTGTATCAAATAAGATTAAACTGAAAAAAATGGTTTAGCAAATACTTGCCTATGTTCACAACTAAAGAATTCCCTCTCTTGTATTCTTCTAATTCACTAGGGTACATTTAGTACCCAAGAAAATTTTCCATGAAAAAATAAAATTTTCCCGTGGCGGTTTGGTTGGACATGAGAAAGTATTTTCACATATTTTTCACTATTTGGATGCACATGAGAACATGAATAAGATTTTTTTTGGTTCTTGTGATGATATATCATAGGGGTGTAAATGGGTTGAGTTGGAGCAAAAATCCAATCCAACCCAAACAGTTAGGGTTAGAAAAAATGAACCCAAGCTTAACCAAACTAACTTTTCAAACCAACCCAACCCAAAGTTCAAGTTGGGTTCGATTGGTCATTCGGGTTGAGATTACTTGATTTTTTTTTAAGAAGATGGCTTGAATTATTAAGAAATAAAAAAATAAAAATACACCTTATTGTTCTTTGTCGAAGCAACAAAGAAGAAGAAGAGGCAAAACAAAGAATGGAAGAAGAAAGAGAAACAAAGAAAAGGAACAAGAACAAGAGCAAGAACCTTAGGTGCGATTCGGGTTGGGTTGGGTTCTAAAAGCGCCAACTCATGGCTCAACCCGAACCATTCGGATTGAAATTTTTGAACCCAACCCAACCCAAACACCTAGATCAACCCAATCCAACCCATCGGGTTATGGTCGATTTGGTCAAGTTGGCTTATACCCCTAATATCAATATCAACTCTAATTCTCAACCACTTCCTCCTTCGAACCTTCATCCACCTTAATAATTTTGCCAAGACATTCGTTAAATAAACAAATGACATTCCTTCCTCTGCAATTTAATGGTAGTCCATGAATTCGAACTCAAATTTGTATGAATAAAATGACATGGATCTTGTGGTCAATGAGGGATCCCATGGTTTCAACAAAAAGAGTTGTTCATTGAACAACCATGACCATTTTCTAAGACAAACTGTATTGTTGAATAGGTTTTAATGAAAATATGAAAAATATTGTTTGGAACTTTTGTAAATCTTACGTCAGAGTCAAGGGCCCATGCTTTGATATGGTTATCCTTAAAGTCCAATTGATAAGTTGAGTTTTAGTTGTTAGTTTACATGTTAATTTCATAGGTTTTTAGGTGCATTTAGCTAGTTTTTAGATATATTTGCATTAATTACTCATATTTAGTGTTTTAGGTCCATTTAAATGTTTTTATGAATTTTAAAAGTTAGTTCTAGGTATTTTCATGAATTGCATGCATTAGGTTAGCTTAGGAAAATAATCATGATTTTTAGGTATTTTTTCTAATGTCAATTGCATCATTTTCATATTAATACTCTCATATTTTACATGTTAATACATACATACTTGCATATAGTTTTATATTAATTGATTAATATAGTTTACTTACATTTGTTTTTGCTTTGTTTGTAGGTGAATAAGGAGCTTAATGAGGAGCAATTAAAGCCAAAATGAAGTCAAGAACATGCCCAAGAAGTGGACCAAAATCCAACAAAAAGCCAAGAGAAGAATGCACAAAATGTGCATTTTTCACATTCTGGGCGCCATGGAGCTGTTGCAACTCGAGAGAGAGAGGTTCTGGGCGCCACGGTGCCGTTACTATTCATCAGGCAGGTTTTTGTTGCCCATTTTGGTCTTTTGACTCCTCCTTGTATATAAGCATTTTTTAGGGTTTTAGTGAGGGATCTTAGACTTTATCTTAGGGTATTTTTTTGTCTTGCAAATTAGAATTAGAATTAGAACAGAATAGATTAGGTTAGGGTTTTGAAGGAAAGGCAAGTGAAGGATTGAAGAAGAAGAAGAGTTGCAGGTTCGAGACAAGAAGAAGAAGGAGAGTCCACCATTGACAAAGGGGGTTTCTTCATTTATCTTCTAATCTTAGTTTGTTTCCATGTTTTCTTCTTTAACTCTTTCTTTTGTATCTATGGATTTGATTAAGAACTAAATAGATAATCTAGAGATTTGATTTAGCTTTGTTGGATCTTGTGATTGAGTCATTGTTTGTGTGTTTTTGAGAAATCTTTTGAGTTTATTTATGATTCTCCATGCTTAATGCTTTCAAATTGCTGATCACTCTTTGAATGAACTTAGATTTAGTTTCTATCACTCGAGAGAGGGGATATCGAATTAGAGCAAGAGATTTGTAACCTAGGGTAGAGTAATGAGTGGAGAGACCTACAAAACCTTTTGAAATTCATTAAAATGAATTATAAAACCTAAGGCCTTCTTGATCTAAAGGTTTATCACTCGAGATAGGGAATTGATAGATTGAGAGTAGATATTTAAGTTATCACTTGAGAGAGAGGTTTGAATGAAAAAGGATTCAAGATTTATAAACTCCAGAAATTAATTCATTAACACAATTATTAGAAATCATGAGAGACAACATAGTGAGATCTAAACTTTAGAACTATAAATTCATTGATTTCTCTCCAATTTCCATTTATCTTGTTTGTTTTTATTTGCCTTTATTTAATTTGCATTTTATCATTTAATTCACTCCACTTTTATCACCTAGATAAAATCACTAATCATTGTAGCATTGGGAATTAAGATTAGTAAAATTACCTTCTTTGTGGATACGGTAACCAACTCACCATGGGTATTATAATTTGATAATTCGTACGCTTGCTAATTTAAATTTTCACTATGACCAATCCTATTGAACTTTTTAATCGTTGCTAGGTTACTCAGAAGGCTAAGTTCATGTCAGGACCCCTTTCACAAACACTAGGGCATCCCAATCAACATAGGATTTTAACCATCCTATCCTCCATAAGACAATTAAAATCCTAATAAGTCTCAACCTTGTTGACCTAAGTGTTTTTTCACTTATAATTCTCATAAGTGTTTTGATGCTAACAAACAATATAAATATTAGTGCGAATGATTGAATTGAGTATGTTTCGACACCAAAGATCAAGTTTAAGGCCAGAACAAGATTCAAGTTCGCTTAAATCCAATCAAGCAGATCAAATAAAGACTAAATCAAAGTTTGGATGTGTTAAGATGAAGAAAAGACAATGAGAGCCTACCTTCATGGTCTTACACTTAGATGTAAGCCCATTTGCACCTATATTGCTCAAGTATGTTGGCCCAGAAATGTGTCCACGAGGGGGGGGGGGTGAATTAAAGCTTTTGAAACTTTCAAGATTAAACAATGACAAAAGACTAAAGTGCAATAGAAAATAATCAATGAACACAAAGGATTTATAGTGATTCAGCTTTATGCCTACCTCCACTACCTAACCTCCTCAGTTAGGATTTCCCAAATTTCACTAATGATCACTCTTTACAAGTGAGGATCAAACCTATTACATTTTCTCAACTTCCCAGGTGTGAGACAACCTTTACAATACTCAACTTCACAGGCGTGAGTCTACCTATCCTACTCAACTTACGAGTGTGAGTCTCCCTATCACTACTCAACTTAATAGGTGTGAGTCTACCTATCACTATCCTTATTCTAAGGATAATCTTGCAACTTAGATAGCTACAACAAATTACAGCTGATTACACAATACAAGATACAAATTGATCTTCAGATGCTTACAAACAAACTTTGAACCTATACTCAACACTGATTCAACAAAATGATAGAGATATTAAAAACAACTGAAAGATGAGTAAAGTAAGAACCTCTTCTTTCTTTGAATTTTCAAAAGAATATAAAATAATCTCAGGTAATCCAAAGTTAAAATTTTTTTTGATGAAAATACACAGAGTATTTGCACGTTAAAAACAGTTTACAACGACTAAATTTTAAAGAGTGCAAATATACCAGATTTCCAAAAGTCTGTGAATCTAATGTTCAGGTTGAGTATTTATAAACAAGTGTTGCGCCAAAGCCAAACTTTGAATTCTTGAGACCATTGTGAGAGTAATTTGAATTTTGAATCAAACGGCTTCATTCTTTCGTGGAAATGGCATGAACAAAGATTATGAAGAATTCTAATAAAAAATGTGTTTACACAAAAATGGAAAAGAATAAGAAAATCAAATTTTCAAAAAAGTAGAAATAGTGTCAGGTTTCTAACACGACTATCATGAGCATCCTGATAGGGTTGAAGGCACTATTGCAACTTAACTCAAACTGGACAAGAACATTCATGAGCGTCCTAGTGCAATATGAGGGTCCTGAAAATGACAACCCGAGAAATGAAAATTTATTAGACAAATTGAGAGGGAGCTATTGCTCCATGAGAATCCTGCAGTGTTGGCCTTATGATTTAAGTGAATTGGCCACTACTTGCACGTCCTGAAACGCTTTGAGTGTCCTACTCAAAACTGATAAAAATTTGAATGATTTTCTTTTTTTGAAATTTGATAAATCTAATCAATTTTTATGCATTTCGGATCAAATCAAACATTCTGAAATCAGTTGAAGAACTTTTTAAAACAAGCTGAGCACTTTAAAAGATCGATTAAAAGCAATTCAAAATTCAATTATTTGAAACTTTGTGAGTATGGAAAAATCATTTTGAAATCATTGGGAAATCAAACTGAAAGTTATTGAGTAAAGATTTTATAATCCTAAATCAATCTAAAAGACGAACATAATACTCTTTGCAGCTTGAGTCTTGATTGATCATGGCTTGATTGTTCTTTGACTTGATTGATCATAGCTTGATTCTCTTTTTTAACAATCGAATGATTCATCTTGAGATATATTGAACCTTTTGATCTATGAGTAAAACATTCAACAAATTGATTAGTTCAATAGGTGGAATAGTTTGTAATCATCAAAACATTCATTAGGGGGTCATTGGAACAACAAAGGATTCCTTAAAATTCATGCATGCATTAAATTTTCTTTAAAAATGATTTTTAAGTATTCAAACATGTTTAGTTTATGTTTTAAACAATTTCAAACTTGTTTAAATCATATATGCTTTAGTTTTGTCAAAATCACTCATCCATTAGTTTTTCCAAAAACTCATTTACTTAAGTTTTTGAAATTCAACTTGTTTTCGAACCTAGACTTGTTTTCTGTGTTTGAAGTGTTTTTGAAAATTACTAATCATCAAACTCTATGTATTTCAATCACATTTAAGTGCTCAAACAAGTCTATAAAATTAGAATTTTGAAAAATTGGGTGTTATGCAAAAAAAAAAAAAAAAGAAGTCAGATTGGCACAAACTAGTCGACTAGATTAAGCAGAAACTCATTTTTGCATCTGAAATGCGCTTTTGTCTGCCAGTATAGTTTTTGAAATATTTTTAAGGAATGCGCTCTTGTCAAGAGAAACATGTATCTGATTGTTAGAACGAGATTTCAAGGTTCAAAAATTCAAATTTTGAATCCCCAACGGCCATGTTTTTGTGTTTAACGGCTAGAACTTGTGTCTAGACTATAAATACACCTTTTCTAGCCATTTTAAACATAAGAGAGACATATATGAGAGGAGTTTGAGTGATTTCAAGTTTTTCTACTCCTTTTCTATATTATTAATGTAACACCCCGTAGTTTTAATTAAATACATACGTTAAATTATGCATATATCGAGATATATAATACACATATTTTATACGTAAGAGGCAAATATATGCGTATATGAAAATACATGCTAGATTTAAGGGTATTAGTAAATAAATAAAATTATTAAATGAAGATGATACATATGGGATCATCCTATATGGGTGCTTCTAATTTAAAAAAAATGAAGTTAAATTAAATTGATTAATTTATGGGGTTGAAAATATGTGGATTGGAGTATGATGTAATGAATTAATGAATAGTATGATTTAATGCATGCAAGTTAAATATTAAGATGGGGAAGTTGCTTTATTAAGTTAGATGAGGTGCATTGGATCATTTTTTATATGTAATTATCATCTCTCTCATTTCTAATCTCAATCTCTCTCAAACGTTTAAATAAATAAAAAAAAGAAGAGAAAGAGAAGAAGAAGAACCGAGAAGAAGGAAGAAGAACGAAGGGAGAAACGCGGGATTCGCGTCAAATCGGGACTCATGGTAAGTGATTTTCACTTTAGTTTTTCGTGAAATTGCTCTTTAACTAGTGTATGACGTTCTAGCGGAGTAATTTTAGCTATGAGAGTTGTTTTACAGTGTTTTCAAAATTGGGGTTTTTACCCCATTTGAATGAAAATTTGTTCGAAAGATGGAAAAACATTCCCTAGACTATAAAAGCCCTAGATTTGTGGTTAGATTTCATTTATTTGTTCATTTGGAACTTTTATGGCTGTTGGAAGTTAGATTTGATATTTGAGACATTTCGAATCATATTAAAACCCGATGAAACTGCAGTTTAAGGCTATAGAATGGTAGAATGAACTGTTGTGAGTCCATCGATACTAATTTCATGATTTTTGGAGACCGTTTCACAATTTTAGTAAAAATTTACATGTTTCCAATGAACAGTGACGTGAACATTATCGTGAATAGTACTGTGATTATATCCAATGAATAAAATGGAATTGGAAACCAATGAAACTCCGGTTTGAGATCATAGAATCGTAGAGAACAGAATTTCGGACGTTTCGATGTTAAGGTCATGATTTTTGGATATGCTCTGATACCAATATTGTCTCGACGCCCTTGACGTCATGACCGGCACAGTATACTATCCACTGTACATACCCATATACAGTAGATAACATACTGTCAGCCTTCACATAGTCTCACAATGCTACCGAAATTTTTGAAAATTTTAGAAAGGATTGTGAGACTATGTGAAGGCTGACAGTATGTTATCTACTGTATATGGGTATGTACAGTGGATAGTATACTGTGCCGGTCATGACTTTAGGGGCGTCGTGACAATTGAAGTTTCAAAATCAAAATGAGTTGATTCAAAGGAGTTTTCAAAGCTTTCAACGTGTGCATCATTCTAAAGCTTCATCAAACAATTCTTGAGCAATCTTCGATGCAAGTGAGGTAAAATTGTTTGTAAGGACTCTCCAATCATTGAGTTTAATGTTTTACATCTTGTAGTGATCGATTTATATTTCTTGATCTTCATTGTAATTGTTATAATTGTTTAGAACAAACACTTATTATTTTCTCTTTTTTGTTTGATTCTAGTTGAAACAAACAAAGTTGACTGATTGTCAATTACTTGTGATTCCAGGTTGGAACCAAGGTTCTAGTTTCATCCTTAATCTTGAAAAGGGTTTATAGGTTCATTCTTAGCCCAAAAAAGATAGGTTTGCCTTAAACCAGTAAAAAGGCATTTGTAACGGTTTGATTCACACCCTTGAAGTGAATCCAAAATAGTGGAATCCTAAATAAGATTTCTCTATGCATGGATGTAGGAAAAGGTTTTCCGAACCACATAAAATTTTTTGTGTCTTTGCGTTTAAATTATGCATTTTACTATTGTACATGATCTATTTGTACAAATACCTCAACCAATTGAATAATACCATAAGATAGGTTTAAAATTGACTTAATTGATAGAAACACCCAATTCAACCCCCCCTTTTGGGTGTCCAACACTATGAAGTGAAGAATTAGTACAGTGGTAGAAAACATTACGCGAATCGCAAGGATATTAAAGCGAATCGAGTAGGCTCATTGGGTGACACCTACGAGAGGCGAGTTCTCAGCCTTCGAAAACGAATGTCAAGATGAAAGCGTCGCGGAATCGATCGAGCCCTCGGTAAAATAAGAAAGCCAAACCCGACAGTTTCTAGGGGGAGTCGGAGTAGCGATCCACTACGAAGAACCTAATCATGGAGTATATGTTGCTTACAGGTAAGGCTAACCTATAAGCAACATGTCCAATCATCTCAAGCATCTCAAAAGGTCCAATAAATCTAGGAGCCAATTTCCCTTTCACCCCAAATCTGGTCTGCACTTTCTTTGGAGTGACCTTCACTAGCACGTGATCTCCCACATCAAACTCTAGGGCCTTCCTTTTAGTATCCACAAAACTTTTTTTTCTATCTTAGGCTGCTTTGAAATTTTGTCTGATCTATTTTATTTTCTATTTTCTTACACAAAATTTTCGACCTTAGTCCAACAGAGACTAGGGATCTGCACGACCTCCCATATAAAGCCTCGAATGGAGCCATATGGATACTGGATTGATAACTGTTATTATAAGCAAACTCACACTGATGAATATACTCCTCCCAACTCTAATGAAACTCTAAGACACAAGATTTGAGCATATCCTCCAATATTTGAATTAGTCTATCTGTCTAACCATTAGATTGAGGATGGAAAGCTATATTGAAATTTAGCCGAGTACCCAACTGCCCTTGCAAACCCCTCCAAAAATGGGAAGTAAACCTCGGGTCTCTATCTGAAACTATGGACACTGGTGCTCCATGTAATCATACAATCTCACGTACATACAATTGGCTTAATCTGTCTGCTGAGTCCCTGGTGTTTATCGGAAGAAAATGTGCAGACTTGGTCAATCTATCCACTATAATCCAGATGGCATCATGTCTTCATTGAGATCTAGGAAATCCAACCACTAAATCCATAGCTACATGTTCTTACTTCCACTAAGGAATGGAAAATGGTTGCATCTGCCCTCCAGGCTTTTGATGCTTAGCTTTTACTTGCTGATACACCTCACATCTCCTAATACACTTTGATATATCTTTCTTCATATTAGGTCACCAGTATACCCTTTTCATATCTTTGTACATCTTGGTAGCACTTGAATGTATAACATATCTAGATCTATGTGAATCCTGAAGCAAATCTCGTCTGAGTTGTGGATCTATAATAATCCATAAACTTTCTTTAACTCGCAAAACACCATCCGATGTCAGTGACTAGTCCACATGACATCATGTAATCGACATCCAACTATTACTGATCCACTAACTCCTGAATATGAGTAGGTTGGGCTTTCATCTGAGCACATGTGATAGTATCTATAGAGATAAGAAGAATACTCATCATAGTAACATCTTATAATAACCTCCACTCATGAGACATCTACTAAGCTACAACTGTAATCTCCTTCTTCCTGCTCAGTGTATCAGCCACAACATTAGCTTTCCCAGGATGATACTCCAAGGTGAAGTCATAATCCTTGAGAAGCTCTAACCACTACCTTCGCCTCATATTTAGATCTTTTTGTGAAAACAGATAGTTCAGACGTTTATGGTCTAAGTAGAGTGTGAATTTCTCTCCATAGAGATAATGCCTCCAGATTTTCAATGCAAACACCACTGCAACCAGCTCTAAGTCTTGCACAAGATAACTCTTCTCATGCACCTTTAACTCCTAGATGCATAAGCAATGACCCTATCCTTCTACATCAGAATACAACCCAAACTTATATGAGAAGCATTTGTATAGATCACTAACTCTTGACGAGGTTATGGTAAAATTAATACTGGTGCAGGTGTCAACTTTTTTTTCAACTCAACAAAGGCATTCTCATACTCATCCGTCCATACAAATGACACGTTCTTCTAGGTCAGTCTAGTCATTGGTGCAATTAATTTTTAAAAACCCTACACAAATCTCTTGTAATAACCAACCAATCCCAGAAAACTCTTAATCTCTGTCACTGTGGTAGGTCTAGGCTAACTGATATTGACTTCAACCTTGACTGGATCAACTGAAATCCCCTCTAAGCTCACCAAATGATTAAGAAATTTCACCTCTGATATCCAAAGCTCACACTTGTTGAACTTAGCATATAGCCTATGCTCTGTCAAAGTCTACAAGGTCATCCTAAGGTGCTCTTCATGCCTCTCATGAGTCTTGAAATATACCAAAATGTCATCAATGAAAATAATGATGAATTGGTCTAAATATGACTTAAACACCCTCTGCATTAGATCCATAACCAAGGTTGGTACATTGGTCACAACAAATGGCATCACTAGAAACTCATAGTGTCCATATCTAGTCTTGAAGATTGTTTTAGGTACATCCTCATCCCTAATCCTTAGTCGATGGTAACCTGATCTCAAATCAATCTTCGAGAAAAATTTGGCTCCCTTCAGCTAATCAAGCAAGTCAGCAATACATAGAAAAGGGTACTTATTATTCGTTATCACCCGATTCAACTATCTGTAATCAAGACACAGTCTCAAGCTCCCATCTTTTTTCTTCACAAATAATAATGGAGCTCCCCATGGTGACGCACTTGGGGGTTATAAAACCCTTAGCCAACAATTATTCTAACTGTATTTTCAACTCTTGTAATTATTTAAGAGTCATCCTATACGATGCCATAAAAATTGGTTTAGTACCGGGAATTAGCTCAATAATGAAGTCAGTCTCCCTTCTAGGAGGTAATCCCAACAAATCTACAAGAAACACCTCTAGGAACTCTCTCACAACAGGAATATCATCAAGCTTCACGTCACTGGTCTTCTTATCATCTGGTATCAAACCATCCAACACCTCTTTCTCATCAGTTGTCACCAATCTACCTCTCATAGTTGGTTAATCTGATGTTCCACCTCTATACTCAAAGGCATGAAATCCCAGAATTAGAAATATAATCTTCTTAGCAAAGCAGTCTTCATAAGCATGGTCGATTGCTAGCCAATCCATTTATAGGATAGCATCTAACTTTAAGAACTCTAGAACTCTAAAGTTCACAAGCATTTCATAATCACCCAGTCTAACCACACGGTGCTCACAAACCATATTAGGGTAAATTCCCTCCCCTGGTGTTGTACTCAACATCAACCATATACTAGCTTTAACATGAGTAAGTTTCAATTTATCTACCACATGCCCAAAAATAAAAGACAACTTAGATCCAACATCAACAAGCACATACATCGATATATCATAAATATTGATCATACCTTCTACCAATATCTTTGATACCTCTGGGTCAGATTCTGTCATTGCCTTAGCTTTCTCCTTGCTGACACGCTGAGGAGTGCTTCGTGGAGACATCACTAATGGATTCAGACACTCAAACATTTGGTGCCCTACCTGTCCACACTGATAACATATATACAAAGCTTTAGGTGCAGAAGATCCCACCTGTGAAGCTGTGTCAGGTGTTCTCGAACCATGACTCTCTCCTCCTCTGCCTCTACCTTTGCCTCTGGCATATGTCTGCTGAACTGGTGGCTTTGTTGGTGTACTCCGAGTTTATAAAACAACTGGTGTCGAAGAAGTAATAACTGGTTGAATCATTACACCTCCTCACACAGTAAAAGCCTCACTCGATGCACCTTTGCTAGAATTTTGTCGCTTTCTCCATCTCTTCTTACCCCATGAGGATTGTTGTTTACTGCTAGAAGTTGTTTGTGTCTGAGGTGCCATACTTTGAATCGCCAACACCATAGGACGGTCTTTTAACTCTGCCAACTCAAACTGCAAGACCTTGTTAAAGGCATGCTTGTATTGTTCCTCCCTAGTTACTGATAATGCCTGCCTAATAGTTGGCCTCAATTTTCTACAGAGCAACTTGATTTTACCCTCTTCATCTTTAATAAACTTCGGTGCATACACCGAAAACTGAGTAAATCTGAACTCATACTCACGCACCGTCATGTCCCCCTACTTTAAATTAAGGAATTCAATCTGCTTCTTCTCTCTTTCTGTAGTTGGGACATCTCAAAGAATAATTCTTTAAACTTAGCCCAGGTTTTCACGTGGCCTTCAATACTCAGCACTGAGATCCATCATTCACCCGCATCACTTTCCAGCATCTGTGCAAATAGAAGTACCTAAGACTCATCATCTAGCTTTAAGGATCTGGCTATATTTTCCATGTTGCAAATCCAATCCTCTGCCTGTTTTAGGTCTACACCGCCCTCAAACTCCTTGGGCTTCATCCTCATAAACTTTTCCATCAGTTTTGTCTAACGCATAATTACATCATCAACTGATGTAGGAATAAGTGATGGCACTGGTAGTGCCAGCTGGCTCTCCTACAACCTCTGACCTGCTAGTACCTGTCTCAGCCCTGCTAGGTCCAACCTCCTGAGGCACTACTGGAGTTGGATCCGCATCCCAGCCTCCACCTTTGTTATCCATTCCTACATCTGGGCATTCTGGGTTGTCAGCAATTGACCTTGTGTTGACTCATTGACCCTCATCCTTGTATGTTTTGATGATTGCAAACAACATTCTTTGCATACTAATCACTTTGACTAAGATGTTTCAGTACTTCAATGACCATATTTGTAAAGTCAACCAAAAAGTCAAAGTCAAAGCTCGAAGTGGATCAAAGCAATCGAACGATCAAGATCACATCTATGTAATGTAATTGCTTAGATTCCATAGGGTTGTAGAATACTTTTTACTTGTGTCAGCCAAAGTCTATGCATGCATCATATCTGAAAATCATTCGTGTTTTTGCTAAGTCAATTGTTTTGACCGAAAGTCAACTTTTTGTGTGTTTGATCAAAGTTATCTTGATTTATGTTTTGATCATAAAATCACTTCAACTGTATTGATTTGAAGTTGAGTTGAATGTATTAACTTTTGATTTGAGAAAGTCAACCATTTTTTAAAGTCAAATTGATTTTGATTTAGTCAAAAGTTTGACTTTTCATCTATAATGAGTCTAACACTTGTTCATTCTTCAATTTGATCAGATTTAGTGTATCCAAGTATATTTAGACTTTTTTGATGGAGAAAACATGTTTCGATTGCACACATATCAAAAGAAAACATGTTTAAGTTTTTGTGTATTGCATAAACACGTTTCATGTTAAATTTTTTGTATGGACTTGGTGAAAATTTCACTCAGTTAAGCAGAAACATGTTTCCTGTTTAAGAAATGTGTTTCTTGTTTTGGACTTAGTGAAAAATTTCACTCATAATTCCCAGAATTGTGCTCTAAAAAAATGCACACAAAACGCGTTTCTCTCAAAGGAAATGTGTTTCCGTGTTGAAAACAGAGAGGTCATTTTCAACAGAAACGAGGTTCTGTGTATGAACTAAGGTTCTTACTTTTTCGAAAATATTTTTCTATAAATATGTTCCTTAGCTCATTATGAGCAAACTTTTGAAAAATCTTTGAATGAAAGAAACTTGTACTAAAATTAGTTATCCACATCTTTCAAAAGGAAAACAAGTTTCAAATTAAGTGTTTGATTTGTTTTTAATTTTCTATCTTTAAGAAGAAAAGCTTTCAAGTTCTCCAAGTTTTTCAAGTATTCAAATCACTTTGAGGTAATCTCCTATGCATTAAATCTTCATTTTGAGAAGACATCTTTCCAAGAGATTTCAAGTGATAGAGGTATTTGATTGAGTGGTTAAAACTTCATCATTTCTCAATCAAGTCCAAAGAGGTCCTTCCTCATTTCAATTTGCACTTCATTTTACACATTTTGGTTGTACATCATTTGGAAGGTATTCATTCTTACTTGTACTTCATTTGAGAGTTGTTTGGTATAAAACAATCTCTCCATCTTTGTAAATACATTTGTATTGAAATTGGTTGGTTAGCCAATTGGAAAAACTCTTAACTAGAGGTCGGTGTTTGTAACGGTCCAATTCACACCTGTAAGTTGCATCAAAGTTAGGTGGGATCCACACCCGCAAGTTGGATCAAAGTTAGGTAGAATCCACACCCGTAAGTTGGATCAAGTTGTAGCAGTTTTGTTGGTCCAGTATTGTAGTTCAAGAGGGGGGATGAATTGGACTTGGCAAATTTTCGCATTACCTTTCGGATAATTTAATTAAACAAGTAAAGTGCGCAATAGGTAACAATAAAAATAACGAATGCAGGAAAGATAAATGAACACGGAGAATATAGAGTGGTTTGGTTCCCCTTGAACCTATGTCCACTACCCAATCACCATGATCAAGATTTTTCAATACAGTATTGGCTAATCACTTACGAGTGCGATTAGAAGTCGTTTACACTAACCAATACCAGGGCTTGGTTAGAAGCTACAACAGCTAACCTACACAAGGGCTTTGTTAGAAAGCCACAAAAACTAACCTACACCAGGGCTTGGCTAGAAAGCCACACTAGGTAACCAACTTACGGGCGTGGTTGCGTGCCATACAAAATATGGTAATGTCTCGAGTTGACAAAACACGTCAACAATACATCAAGATTACAAAAGATATGGAGAAGTGTTCAAAAACACTCTCAACAATTTAAGCTTGCAATCTTCAATGAGTCAACAATTCCAACCACTATGATTTTAAATGATACAAAGTGTGGAAATAGTTTTTCTCAAATTCATTCGATTCAAATATATATGATGTGAAACAGTGAATCGAATATGCACAACTATCAAGATATTGATTCTAACAATGATAAGTTTAAAGCATGAGAATCAATATACTATGATGAAAAAAAAACTTGATGATTCTAAATGAATATGTGATTAAGATCAAGAATCAAACAAATCAATTATTGATCTAAAACTTCGATTCAATATAATATAATGTTAACACATGAATCGATATCACAATCTATTTATGAAACCACTAAACAAGGTATCATGATATAAAGATGAAGATAGGGTTTCACAAACAAAACTCAACACAAAATCAATTTTAATGATGATAATATAAGCCCAAAACTGATTTGCATAAACCAAAATCACAAGAATCTAGATATAGAAATGTATACCCCACTAGGTAAGGTTGAAGCTCCAAGATTCTTCTTGTGTAAAGTTGGATGAAAAAAACCACGATCAAGACTCAATAGAAGATGTAGATAGCACTTAAAATGTCTTGAACAGTTGCACATGAGAAACTCCCAAGTTTCTCAAAGTTTTGAAAGATGTGGAGAAATTTTTGAAAGTATGAAATAATAGATCAAATGTTGTTGAACTTTTGCTTTGAAAGAAGATTTAAATCACTCAAGAACTTGTTTCTGGCTTGTATAAAGGATGAGAAGAAAAAGGCACAAGTTCTCAAAGTTTTGAAAAAGTTGCTCGTCAAATGAGCAAGTGTGGTATTTATAGAGAAACACCGCACTGAGGCACAGGAACGCGTTCCTTAACACAGGAGCTCGTTTCTGGTTTGAAATATGAAAAAATATCAAATCTCCCTCCAATTAAGAAGCGCGTTCGTTAATATGTTCGTTGGGCATGGAAATGGGTTCCTTCAACAAGAACCACTGACTCTACAAGTTTTTCATATTTTACCCTTGGCAACAGCAGCGCGTTCCTTTTCTTTGATCAGAAAAAGCAACAGGAGCACATTCCTCTTACAAAGTGTGCGTTCCTTAAACCCTAATAAAAAACATAAACTAACATTTTAAAAACATTTTTGACAAGAGTGAGGTACAATTAACACAGTTAAATGCGTGTGGGGACTATTTATTAGTACACTACTATTGTGTTAGTAACTCTGATTTTAATTTTAATTTTCTTTTGTTTTATTTTCTGAATTTTTCTTTCTTTCTTTGTTTGTTTATTTTAGTTTTTAGTACTTTATACTTCATTTTTTTCTTTGTTTCTATTTTATAATACTTCAAGAGTTTATGCAACGATCAAGAGGTTTTGAAGTACTACCGTTCGATCCCGAAATCGAACGCACTTTTGGAAGACTAAGAAGGGACAAGAAGAATTGAAGTTGAAGCAATGGCAGACGATCAACATCAATTGACCTTGAGAGACTACTTCAAGCCGGTCATCAATGAGAATTATTCAAGCATAGTTCGTGTTCCTATCAACGCGAACAATTTTGAGTTGAAATCGGTGTTGATCTCTATGGTTCAACAAAATCAGTTTGGGGAGTCTCCTATTGAAGATCCTACTATCCACCTCACCACCTTTTTGGAGACGTGTGATACAGTTAAGATAAATGGTGTTACTGAGGACACCATAGGACTGAGATTGTTCCTTTTTTCTCTAAGGGACAAAGCACGAGCATGTTTGCAGTCTTTGCAACCGGGGAGCATTGCAACTTGGCAAGAGATGGTACAAAAGTTTCTTCAAAAGTTCTTTCCACCCACCAAAACCGCCCAACTACGAGCCGAGATTGGGCAATTCAAGCAACTAGAGTTGAAATCTTTGTATGAGGCTTGGGAAAGATTTAAGGAACTTTTAAGGAAGTGTTCTCAGCATGGATTCCAGGATTGGCTACAAATTTAGCTTTTCTACAATGGTATGACATTTTCTACTGGGACACTAGTTAATGTGGCAGCCGGTGGATCATTGTTGACAAAGACGGCTACTGAGGCACTAAACATGTTGGAGGATACGACTACCAACACTTATGAGGTTCTGGGTGCATGATCAATAGTAAATAAAGTGGTCGATGTACATGAAGTTGATCCATTCACATCTCTCTCTGAATAGATGTCATACATTGCCAACTAACTTGTTGTGCTTACTACTCAAAGTGCACAATCGTCTATTAAAAAGGCGACGACTTTACACATGGGTTCTTCGAAGAATGAAGCACATGAGGAGGAAGTTCAATACATTAACAATCGGGGGTACAACTATAGAAGCAATCAAGAAGTTTCGAATTAGTACCACCCAACCATTAGAAATCATGAGAACTTCTCCTATGCCAACACGAGGAATACATTGCAACCTCCACCCAGTTTTATAATCAAGCTCAAGAAAAGAAGCCATCTTTGAAGGATATGCTGGGGTCGTTTATGATGGAAACTAGGGCATCTATAAAGAATCTGGAAGTACAAGTGGGGCAACTAGCTTCAAATATGAATACCCAAAAGAGGGGGTCAATACCTAGCAACACTGAGGTAAACCCGAAAGAGCAATGCCAAGCCATATCCTTGAGAAGTGGAAAGGAAGTAAAGGGGGCTAATTCGAGCCTAAGTTCACCACCACCACCTAATGAAGAGCATAAAGAAACAAGCACTGAGACTGAGCCGAGTAAAGAGAAGGAAGTTGAGTAATTAAAGGGGGAGAAGCTACATGGCCCTACCGGGCTGGTTCTATCACTTTCATGAATAACCCTCCTAAACTCTCAACTCCTATTCCATTTCCTCAAAGATTTCAAAAGAAGAAGCTTGATGAGCAATTCCCCAAGTTTCTAGAAATTTTCAAAAAAGATTCACATCAACATCCCTTTTGCAGATGCGTTGGACCAAATGTCAAACTACGTCAAGTTCATGAAGGATGTGATGTCAAAGAAGAGGAAGTTGGAAAATCATGAGACGGTAAAGCTTACGGAGGAGTGTAGTGCCATACTAAAAAAGAAGCTACCCCAAAAGCTAAAGGATCCAGGGAGTTTCACTATACCTTGCACCATTGGTTCTTTAAATTTTAATAAAGTTTTATGTGATTTGGGTGCAAGCATTAACTTGATGCCTTTGTCCATTTTCAAGAATTGGGGCTTGGTGAGGTGAAGCCAACAACAATATCTTTGCAACTAGCAGATAGATCACTTACATACCCTCGGGGTATCATTGAGGACGTGCTACTGAAGGTGGAAAAGTTCATCTTCCCGGTGGACTTTGTACTTTTGGACATGGAGGAAGATGGCAATATTCCTCTTATACTTGGGGGGCCATTCTTAGCTACCGGGAGAGCTTTGATCGATATGCAACGTGGCGAGCTTACCTTGCAAGTGAATGATGAAGAAGTGTTGTTTAACATATACAAGACTTTCAAATTCCCATCGGAGGGGAATACATGTCACCGGATTCATGTAGCGGAAGTAGTTGATGCATGTGTGACTGAGGTACATGATGAGACTACACCAAGAGATCCTTTAGAGAAGTTTCTTATGAGTTTGATATCTAGAGATGAGGCGGTTCATAATGAAGTCCAACATTATGCCTTAGCTCTTGAGGTCCATAATCATGATTATTGAAGCTTTTTCGCCACCCGAGTTAGTAGAGTCTTCATCGGAGTTGAAGCCCTTGCTGGAGCATCTTTGCTATGCATTTTTAGGTTAGAAGTCTATTATGCCGGTCATCATATCATCGACCTTGTCTAGTGAGGAGGAAGAGAAGCTATGATGCATCTTAAGAGAGTGCGAGTCCGCTTTGGGGTGGTCCATAGCCAATATAAAGAAGATAAGTCCTTCCATTTGTATGCATAAGATTTTGATGGAGGAATCTTACAAGCCTTCAATTGAGCATCAACGAAGGCTAAATCCACTCATGAAGGAGGTTGTAAAAGCTGAAATATTAAAGAGGTTCAAGGCGGGAATCATATACGCTATTTCAGATAGTTTGTGGGTAAGTCTGATTCAAGTGGTGCCCAAGAAAGGTGGTATGACTGTGGTGATGAATGATAAGAATGAGCCGATTTCTACTAGAACAGTGACGGGTTGGAGAGTTTGCATAGACTACCAGAAGCACAACAAGGCCACAAGGAAGGATCACTTTTCTTTTCCTTTTATTAATCTTATGCTGGATCGGTTGGCAAGCTTCCATTACTATTATTTTTTAGATGGGTATTCGGGGTATGCCGTTTCGGTGCATGTCGTTTGGATTATGTAATGCACCGACGACTTTTCAATGCTTCATGATGGCTATATTTTCTGATTTGGTAGAGGACATCATGGAGGTCTTCATGGATGATTTTTCAGTTTTTGGGTTCTCATTTGATCACTGCTTATATAACATGTCCCTTGTGTTGAAGAGGTGTGAAGAAACAAACCTTGTGCTTAATTGGAAAAAGTGTCACTTCATGGTGCATGAGGGGCTTGTTCTTGGACACCAAATTTCTTCCAAGGGGCTTGAGGTAGACAAGGCAAAGATTGTTACTATTGAAAAGCTTCCACATCCAAAGAGACTTAAGGACATAAGGAGTTTCTTGGGGCATGCGGGGTTTTATAGAAGATTCATAAAGGATTTTACCAAGATTACAAAGCCTCTTTGCAACCTACTTGAGAAAGAGACTCTATTTGTGTTTGATGAGCATTGTGTGGAAGCTTTTGAGTTAATAAAGAAAGTTTTGATATCAGCACCTATCATGGTGATACCAAATTGGAGTGAACCGTTTGAGATCATGTGTGATGCGAGCGACTATACAGTAGGAGCAGTTCTTGGGCAAAGGAAAGAGAAGATGTTCCGGGCCATCTACTATGTGAGTAGGACACTTGATGAGGCTCAACAAAATTACACTACAACCGAAAATGAACTACTACCGGTGGTCTTTGCTTGTGATAAGTTTAGATCCTACATCATTGGGTCTAAAGTGATTGTATACACCGACCATGCCGCCATTTACTACTTGTTTGAGAAGAAGGATGCCAAGCCTTGGTTGATTAGATGGGTCCTCTTACTTCAAGAGTTTGATATGGAGATTAGGGACAAGAAAGGGAGTGAGAATGTAGTTGAGGATCACCTATCTCGGTTACAACTACATGAGAAAGAAGATGTGGTCCCTATTTTAGAAACGTTTCTGGATGAGCAACTATATGGGCTGTTTGTGACACTTCCATTGTATGTCGACTATGTGAATTACTTGGCTAGTAGTGTCCTACTTCCGGATCTATCATATGCAAGGAAGAAGAAGTTTCTACATGATGTGCATTTTTACCTTTGGGATGAACCCTTGCTATTTAAGAGGTGCAATGATCAACTTATTAGGAGGTGTATACCGGAGGAGGACATGCAGTCCATTATCCATGATTGTCATTTGTCTCCATATGGTGGTCACTTTGGGGCTACAAGGACAGCGGCAAAGGTTCTTCAAAGTGGGTTCTATTGGCCTACATTATTTTGGGATAGTTATGCTTTTGTGAAGACATGTGACCGATGCCAACATTTTGGTACTATTTCAAGGAGACAAGAGCAACCACTGACTAATATCCTGGAGGTGGAGCTATTTGACGTTTGGGGTATAGATTTCATGGGACCATTCCCTTCTTCATGTGGGAAGACATAGATTCTCTTGGCGGTTGACTATGTTTCAAAGTGGGTGGAAGCAATTTCCATGACTACAAATAATGCAAGGGTAGTGTGGAAGTTACTTCAAAAGAACATCTTTACATGTTTTGGCACTCCTCGGGCAATCATTAGTGATGAAGGATCTCACTTTCGTAACAAGCTCTTTAATGCACTACTTGCCAAGTATGGGGTGAAACACAAGGTTGCCATGGCCTACCATCCTCAAAGCAATGGACAAGCCGAGATTAGTATCTGGGAGGTGAAGCAAATCCTGGAGAAGACCGTGAATACTAAGAGAAAGGATTGGGCTTTAAAGCTCGACGACGCTTTATGGGCTTACCGGACAGCTTTTAAGACACCCATTGGGATGTCTCCGTATCGTTTAGTGTTCGGTAAAGCATGCCATTTACTGGTTGAGTTGGAACACCAAGCTTTTTAGGCTATTAAGAAGCTAAATTGTGATTTGAAGGCATCCGGTGACCAAAGATTTCTACAATTGAATGAGATGGATGAATTCTGCCAAGATGCATATGAGAATGCCAAGATATACAAAGAGAAAACAAAGAAATGGCATGACAAGATTATAATGAAGCAGGAGTTCAAGCCGAGACAAGAGGTTCTTTTATACAATTCAAGGTTAACATTGTTTCCGGGTAAATTGAAGCCTAGGTGGTCAGGTCCTTTTATTATTGAGAGAGTGTTTCCATATGGCACAATAGAGTTGCGTAGCAAAGAAGGCTATCTCTTTCGAGTCAATGGCCATCGGGTGAAACACTACTATGGGAAAGAGCACGCGTATGAGGAAGATATATACTTGGAGGATAATTGAGGAGATTGATGAATGTCGGGCTGCGGACTTAAAACCAAGCACTTGTTGGGAGGCAACCCATCAGTTTTTGAGTTTTCTTATTTTATATGTTTTACATTTTTAGTCATTGTAGTATAGATTTGAGTTTCATACCATTGACATATTTATTTCTTTTCCTTTCTAGGTTCTAAAACAAGTTTGAGGGTCTTCTTGAGCATCTAGAAGTGCATCATCTGAGATCTTCACCAATTTTGGTTAAGGGGGTTTTTTTAAACTTTCTTCTTTTATATTTTGCCTACGTTTTTCTTTGTTTATGTCATGCATTGAGGACAATGCACGCTTTAAGTTTGGGGGGAGAGTTTTGAATTTTTGTTATGGTAAGTTTGCTAAGTGTGCATTAGTTTAGGTTAGGTAGTCACATTCTTTTACAATTTTAAAACTTACTTATGGAAAGCCAATGACATGAGAACACTTTAAAGGTATGAAACGATAGGGGAATGTAGAGAGTAACTATATGTTTGTGTGCTTGATCCATTTTTGCTGAGTTTTAATGGAGAGACTTAACCAATTATACACGATTTTGATCATTATATTAAGATTGTTGGATATGGACTTTTGCTTGTTAAGTCATATTTTAGATCTCTAAGGATTCTAGAACAAGTTTGATCACTACTTGAGGCGAAATCCTAGAAAACACACCATGAGGAAGTTGATTTAGGCCATGTTTGAAAAAGAGTTTGAGCCAAATAGCCTACCTTACTTTTTATTGTATCCATAGTTCCCATTTTGAGCTGAATACCTTTTTCTTTGTTACCTATGCATCATGAACTTCGAGCTTATCATGTTTAATTTTCCTGTTTTTCAACCTATGTACCTTATACACTTTGATCATGTTGGAGTGTTATTATTTGGAAGGAAGAACTATGAGAAAGAAAAAGTGAAGAAAAAAAAATGTGAAGTTTGCTTATGAGCTATATTGAAAAAAAAAAAGAAAGGAAAAAAAAAAGAAAATGAAAAAAAAGAGAAGAAAAGGGTGTTACATCTATGTATTGAAAAGAAATAAGTTTGGGGGTGTAGCATTCTATGAAAGAAAAAAAAAGAATGATGAAAAGAAGCAAACAAAACAAAAGAATGAGGAGTGAATGAAAAGTTAAATTTTGAAGTGGATATATGTACTGAAATTAGGCTTACATTACAACCTATGAAAGACCTATTGATTCTAAATGGTGTGTGATCTACATGAGTGGACAGGCGTGAAAGACTTGCGTATGGAGTTCCAATCTAAATATTATATTTTGAGATCTTACACTTAATACTTGCTTGCATTTGATCATGACTTGCATGATTAGTTTGATGAGATTAGCTATGTACTTATACGTGAAAGAATCAAAGGTGGAGTTTGGTAAGAGTTGGGTTGAAATTCTAGACAACTCTACACTCTTGAAGTTCTTCCTAAAAGTGAATATTTTTTTTGGTGTAATCGTGGATGCCATATAAGTGTTTACAATATTGAGTTAAGACTTTATTTGTGTGAGAATGTGATTTTAGAAGGGATATGTTAATCATGAGTTTTTATTTTTATTTTTCCTTTGCTCGGGACGATCAAAGTCCTAAGTTTGGGGGTATTTGATAGTTGCATATTTAGATAAGTTTTAGAGCATGTTTTAGGTGTGTTTTAGGGCATTTCATGCATTAGTTTCATGTGTTTATGTTAGTTTTGATGCATTTGTTAGTTTAGGATTATTTGAGTTTTTATGCATTTATTTGGTTTATTACTATATAATTTGATCCAATTCATATTTTAGTATGTTATTGATTTGATTTGCTTTGTTTTGTAGGTAAATAGATGTGTTAGTCATGGTTTTGGATGATGAAAACATGTACAAGAAGATGCAAAAGAGAAGCATGAAGAACCCAAGTCAAAAAGGTGTGAAAAAAAGGCTAAGTCCAAGAAAAAAAAGAGCCACAAACGACGTTCTGGGCGCAGCGACGCTGTAGGGTGGTGAAACGTGAGAAGAAAGTAACGGACTGAGCGCCGTGGTGCTGAAAGGAAAAAAATTGCGGATTTTTTGCAAGTTAAAAGTGGATTTTTTCCCACTTTTCAATTCTAATTCCACACGACTTTAGGGCATATTATATATCAAAATTTAGGGTTTTTCAAGAGGAATACATTGGAATAGAGT
Organism: Paratinospora sagittata; assembly: GCA_035771175.1. Taxonomy (NCBI): domain Eukaryota; kingdom Viridiplantae; phylum Streptophyta; class Magnoliopsida; order Ranunculales; family Menispermaceae; genus Paratinospora; species Paratinospora sagittata. The sequence goes on along the minus strand of CM069610.1, from coordinate 16,426,524 downwards.
AAAGAACAAAAAGATTACAGCTAGAACGAAGTGGAAAAGAAGAAGATCAACCTTGAAGATTATTGAAGTTTTTTTACAACCTTTTAGTTTGTTTTCCATTGTTTTTATTCATGTTCAAGTCATTGTTTAATGTTTCCATGTCTTTAGTCATGAACTAAACCTCTTTTCTAGAGGATAGATAGGTCCAAACTTGATACTATGTCTTAGATTTTATTGCTTAATTATTATTAATGAAGTTCCTAGTTTATTTATATTTTTCTGGGTGTAAAGCTTTTGATCCCTTGATCAAGGATTGACTGATCATAGATTTGAGGGAGATGCTCCAAAAAAAGGTACCTTGGGTTGGAACTTGAAAACTAGAACCTAGGCTATCGTGAGACTCAAAAGAGATTGAGAACCTTTGAAGTCATTAGGTGGAAATCATAAAGTTTAATGAGTTGTTGTCGTTTTAGGTTTTCACCTAAAGAGTAAAGCCAAGGCGACAATAACATGTTCTAATTGGTGCTCCAAAAGAGAGATTTAGTAATGTTAGGATTTTTGACTTATAAACGAGGAAACCGAATTAATAATAAATACATATAAAAAAGGCATAGTTGAGAGTGAGGTGATATCGAACCTCTAGACCATTCGACCATTGATTTCGCATTAGTTTTACATTGCATTGTTACCTTGGGTTGGAACTTGAAAAATATAACCTAGGCTATTGTCAGACTCAAAAGGAGATCGAGAACCTTTGAAGTCGTTAAAAAGAAATCACAGAACTTAATGAGTTATTATCATCTTAGGTTTTCATCGAAAGAGTAAAACCCAGATGATAATAATATACTCTAGTTGTTGCTCTAAAAGAGGGAATTAGAAACGTTAGGATTTTTTTACTTATAAATGAAAGAACTGATTTAATGATAAATATATATATATAAAGGCATAGTTGAGAGTAAGGTGATATTGAACCTCTAGACTATTCTATCTCTGATTTTCTATCCATTTACATTGCATTGCTTTAGTTTACTTTCTAGTTATTTAATTATTTATTTATTTCACTTAATCACTCAAATTTTATTCTCTAAATAAAGTTAGGGTTAATGAAATGATATTTAGTGTGAGTGTCAATCCTAGAGGACGACAACCCGATATCTCATCGATTTTATATTATAACTTGACACCGTACGCTTGCGGTTTGCATGTAACAAGTTTTTGGCGCCGTTGCCGGGGATTGATTCACTCTATTTTCACTAATGTCGTTAGTAACTAAATTTGATTTTAATTTATATATTTTTTTATATTTTTTGATTTTTCTTTTTTAGAGCAATGGCGTACAATTTCAACCACTCAACTTTTCAAGATAGTTTTGGGCAAGTTGATCCTATTACAACATTGTCGACATCAATGTCCAATCTTCAACTTCAAATATCCAAACTTCAAGATGCAAGATCTCAACCTACTATGGAGAGAATGAGAGTTGCAAGCATGAGATATTCAGGATTTGATTCAATTATGGAGCAAGTTCAATATGGTAACCATTGGGCTTATGATTGTATGGGTAACCTTTTCCCTACCAATATCATTCGGGTATTTATATCCATGAGAACTACTCTTATGATAATTCATGGAATGTCTTGCAACCTCAATTGTGCTGGTCCACCCAAGAGGGGGGTGAATTGGGTGTGATGGTCAATTTTAAATTTCTCTTCAAATAACTTAGTGATATACGTGAGTATATTGGAATTGAACGCATAAACAGAAACTTAGACTAAATTGCAAACGTGAGACACACAAGATTTATAGTGGTTCGGCCAAGCTTACGTCCACTACCTAATCTCCCAATTAAGATATTCTCAATCCACTAACTAATTTTCTTACGGGTGAGAACCAAATCGTTACAACTGCCCTTTTACAGGTTGAAGGTGAACCTATCCTTTCACGGGCTAAGGATGAACCAAATTTCCTTTTTCCAGGATTAGAAAAAACCCATGTTCCTTTTACGGGATAAGGAAGAACCGTTTTCCTTTAACGGGATAAGGAACAACCGTTTTTCTTTTACAGGTTAAGAAATAACCTATCCTTTTACAGGTTAAAGACGCACCTATCCTTTTACAGGTTAAAGACGCACCTATTCTTTTACGGGATTAGGATGAATCGGTTTCCTACTTGCAGGTGAGGATGAACCTTCTTCTCTTTTACAGGTTCAGAGATAACCTTAACATGATTTCAATCCTGAAATCATTAAGTGAACTACAATCACTTTCCCTGGTTGTTTCAATCTAGAAACACAACAGCACTACAACAAAATAATGTTAGTTCTAACTGAGTAGAACACTTTACAATTAAGCTCAATACATAGCATTACAAAGATATGAAATATGAATACGTAATGCTAAGATGAAATACACTTACAGTTCTTAACCTTTCAATGTTTGGTATTGTTCAAGTGCAGTTTCGAAAAACATGAATGATGTGGTATGAAAATCAGTGCTTCTTTGAAAATAGTATGATACCAATAAACATTGACTTGAAAATGAAGGACCAGTGTAAATCAAGGACACAAATAGTTTTCAAAGTAGATATAAAATATGAGTATGAAAACTTTTGGTTCAGTGTTCGGTAGTTAACACAACTACTGATATAGTTCAATACAGTACTAAAAATATGAAATCAAGTACAATTATATTTCTCATGAACTATATCTCAAATTCTATCTTCAGCAAGATTGATATTAAGTAAAGATCAGTGCCGAGAATTTGAGTAGATACCAGATCAAATAGATTTTCAAAGATAGAATATAATTGAAGCTCAATATGAAAATCTTTTGAATATGTAAAGGTATCAGTGAAAAATACTTTGAAAGTTTAGATATTTGAAAAATATTTTGACACAGACTAACTTTCAAAAAGTGTTGGCACAATAAAAATTATCAGCGAGTTATTTGATCCTAAATGTTAGTATTTATAGACTTGGCAGGACATAGTCGTTAGACATTTGAAGTTCAAATAATGTGAGCGTTTACACACAATGGCTAGAATGTTATGTGAAATGGCAACTGCATTTTTCACTAACATCCTGGTTCTTTTTAGATTACATGAAAAATGAAAGTTTTAGAAAAACTTAATTCAGGCATCAGAAATGATCTCTGATAAGTCTGAAAAAGACTCTATGCAAAAGTTCGTTCTGAAAAAGTAGACTGATGTAGTGAACTTGTTCAAACAGTGATGGTTGTTGAATTAGCGTCCTGATTTCAGTAATAAGTGTCTTGACACACAATATCAACTTCGTCGTTTTGTTCCTTGAGGGCGCTTATTACGTATAAGTGTCTTGTTGAACAATGAAGTGAGGGCCATACTGAAACGTGAGCATATTGACTTACTTTCTCACTTAAACTACTTAACCCTGAGGGCGCTAATGCATAGTTAGCGTCCTACTATGTTTTAAAACAAATAAGTGCATGAGGGCGCTACTTTCCGAGTAAGCATCCTACCAGTTAAAACATATAACATAATATGAGGGCGCTACAACACTGTAAGCGTCCTACCACATATTAAAAACATTTGAAACCAAGAACAAGTACGCTGAAGGACAATCAGCGTCCTGAAAGCTCTTAAGTTGATCCCCAAAGGTGAGGGTGTTCTTATCCAGGTAGCATCCTGATAGTTTATTCAACTTATAACTATCAACATCCTCAAAGATAAATTCTTTGAAAAATTTTAGAAATCTTTCAATAAGCTGATACTTAATTAGCGTCCTGACAACTTCAAAGGTCGACTAAAGGAAGGAGCTACTTACAAGTAAGCGTCCTGATTAATCAATTCAATTCAACCTTGAAGGTTATTAGCCTCCTAATGAACTATCAGCGTCCTGACTTATCAAGTTCAGGAGAGCTCTGCTAACTTATTAGCGTCCTGAAAGACTCTTGAAAAATAGTTTTGACTCGCGATTAAAAATACGATGAAAGCGAATAAAAACTTGGTAAATTTCAAATTAAATATAGAGAATTAAATCATTTGAAATACCATAAAATGTATGATCAAAACATGCAAGTATGCAAGTGGTTTGTGCATGGGTTTGGAAAATGTTTGATCAATGACGATTAGAGAAAGATATACCTTAAATACTGTGTATTACACATTTTCTCATAATCTTTAAATCCAACTCTTTAATATAAGATCTTCAATAAGAACTTCGCTCTGGAGTTGAATGTCTTGAACGTTGATCGAAAGATATAGACTTGAATATGTTTAGTTCGGGAGTGCAATACAAGGTTTTTAGATATCATAATAGCACTAGTATTGTCACACAAAATTTTAGCACATTGAATAAATATTTGATAATCTTGAAGTTGTTGTTTCATGTATAGAACCTGAGAACAACAACTTCCAGTTGCAACATATTTTGCTTCAGTTGTGGATAATGCCACAGAGTGTTGCTTCTTGCCAAACCAAGAAATTAAAAAATTTCCAAGAAAGTGACAAAATTCTGAGGTACTTTTCGTATCAGTTAGACTACCAGCATAGTCGGAGTCAAATGTAGTACCTTTGGAATACCAAATTCCTAAGTGTGTTGTGCCATTTATGTATCTGAATATTTGTTTGACACACTTTAAATGAGATTCTCTAGGTTCTTATTGAAATCTTGCACAAAGACAGACACTAAATGTCACGACCCACAACCAGTGACGTCATGACCGACACGGAACCCCCGAGGTATATCCTCCTTCGATACACCAAGCGTCCCGTCAGCCTAATTTAAATAACCTAATGAACGCATAATTCCCATATAAGCATAAATCTAAATGGACATAATCAAATCATTAAGATAATTACATTCCCAAATTGACAACCATAAAATTTCATAAGTCCACAATAGTCAAATATACAAAACCATACCTAACCATAAGTACATCCCATCTATGTGTTAAGTATAAATACAGTAGGTGTTATTAAGTACATATTTACCAAAATACAAAATTGTAAAAAGATACCTACATCACCAAAAATATGAAAAATGCTCCACAGCTAAGCCTTCCCCTCCCCCTACCTATCAAAACCTGAAATGATAAGAATGAGTGAACTACAACAAGCTCAGTGAATGTTTTTTACAAGTGGCAATATACATGCATCTAGATAAAACATGGTAAGATAATCAAAACAATTTAAATAACATGGTGATATACAAGATTACATACATGCCAAATATAATGCATTATGTCAATACATATGACAATGCATATCATTTTTTCCAAACATGCCAATGCAATCTTACCTCCTGAGCAAGGGCGATCAAATGCCTAGGTTCGCGACACTCAGCGCCTGATCCATCCAAACAATACTCATATTCTAATAGGATTTTTGGGGTTGTGTAGCTAATAGGATCAGCCCACTAAAACAAATACCATGTCGAGGCGATCCTATCTACACAAGCCATAAAATCATCTGCAAGGTCCACAACTGGGGATAACCGCTAGACTTACAAAATTTCTCAAAGAAAATTCCAACAAAGAGACCAAAACCCAATTGCTAACCCAACCAGACTATGCTCAAATTCATTTCATGAAGCATTAAATCATGCATAACACATATGTATTAATGTAAAACATTTTATATAATACAATGCCACATATATAGAATCCAAATGTAAGAAACACTCACAAATGATTGGCTAGACTTAGCCAATCCAAATCCAATCAATATGAGTACTAGGACGCCACCAAAACACTCCTATACACCTCAACCTCCAATTGGCTTAATTGGGACACTTGGATAAATCACAAACCCTGCATATACATAGGCTCATTCATCATTAAAATCAGTCCAAATGCATGACATCCAACCATGAATAACCCCAGTTCAATAGCCAATTTAAGACTCTAAAATGGTTGCGCCAATGAGCTAACCCATATAGCTCAATCAACCCATTTTACTTCTAATTAAACCACATTCAACCCAAAAGAATGAATAAGGTTGATTCCCATGATCCAACCATCATAATACAATGCATTCAATCATAATTAGGGTCAATTAGACTAATCCTCATGTCAATTTCATCAATTGACTTAGTCTAGGTCAAAATCCACAAATTTGGGCAAATTCCCAAATTCATGGCCTAGGCTAAATTTGCACTACACGTGGGTTTTCCAACATTAAAAATCAGTAAATTGAACCATCAATCATCCACATTTACCCATTTAATCAACATAGATGACATGCAACTTGAATGGAAAACCCTAAGTCCATAACCTAGGTTTAGGTCAAATACACACAACCCTACCAATTTCTTTCTACAAATTGGGGGTTTCACCATTAATGGGTTCCCAACACCCTCTAATCACACATATCTAACATGCAAGACCTAACTCCAACATGTGTTCTTCTACCACCCCCTTCAAATTCGGGATTCAAGTGTGGAAAACACTCTTCGGGTGTAGGTTTAGGTTAAAGAAGCCATTACTACCATTTACAAGCTCATATGAGCACATGCAAACCAAACCCTAACTTGGTTCTACACAAAATCGCGGTCCATAGCAAAAGATACACCATTCAAAAGCTTACAAACATCAATGAAGGTATTCTAATGGAAGAAAATGGAGAAATTATACCTTAGAGCAAGATTTGGGTGGAAACCCCTTTGGAAGGTACCCTCTTCTCCTTCTCCCTCTTTTCCCCTCTCTTTCCCTTCAATTTGGTGTAAAATGGACGAGAAATGAGCGTTGGTTGCTTAAATACACGTGCTTGGACCCACACATAAAAATACACTTAAATAAAAAAAATAGTTTTCCTGTTGTAATTACTTGCACTTAGATAATCAATTTCTTGCAATGACTCATCCATTTAACATCTTAACCATCCAAAATTTTTATGAGTTAGTTACCAACGTTATGGTAAAATTGCAGCTCAATCCGACGGTGGGAATACGAGAACCATTTATTTGATCAAAACTGCGCCAGAAAATCTACAAATCTGAGAAGCAGTGTTTGGAATCTTATACCTCACATTAGAAAACTCTGATCAAGATCTTAACCATCCATAATGAAGATCTATTAGAGAAGAATAATCTGTCAAAATTTTAGCTCAATCGGACCACGAATCTAGGAGATTAAGCCTTAATGTAATCGGTGACAAAAATTTCTTCCTCTATGGAGCGAGCTCCACTGATCCAAAACACCGTTTTCGACATGTTTTGACACCGAACGGGTCTCCGATTATTCCAAAACTTTACGCACACATTAAACAACTTAAAAGCATGCAAAGACACTTGAACTAACACACATCAAGCATCAAATATGTATACGTACACGTATATGGGTACTATACAGGTCATGATGACATCATCCTAAGGTACGGGCGTTACATTGAACATAATGTCAGGTTGACTTGCAGTTAAGTACAAAAAATTTCCAATCATACTTCTATAAAGTTTTGAATCAATTGATTTACCTTTTTCATCATTATCTAATTTGATTGCAGAGGTACAGGGAGTATCAATCGATTTCAAATTATGCATTTGAAACTTTTTAACCATTTCCTTAGCATACTTTGATTGGTTATAAAGGTGCCTTTCGACATAATTTGCAAGCGGAGAAAGTATGTAAGTTATCCCATCATACTCATCTCAAATTCCTTCTGCATTAATTTTGAAAACTCATCACACAATTCTTTGTTTGATGCACCAAAAATGATATCGTCCACATATATTTGAACAATAAGCATATTATCATTATGGTGTTTGATAAACAAAGTTGGATCAAGTTTTTCCTATTGAAACTTATGATCTAAAAGAAATGAACTCAGTCGATCATACCAAGCCCTTGGAGCTTGTCTTAACCCATATAAGGCTTTGTGGAGTTTGAACACATATTCCGGGTCTTGAGCATCCTCAAACCCTGGAAGTTGTTCCACATATACCTCTTCATTGATGTATCCATTTAGAAAAACACTCTTTACATCCATTTGGTATAAGGGAAAGTCCTTGTAACAAGTATAGGCAAGTAGCATCCTTATTGTCTCTAATCTTGCTACTGGTGCAAAGGCTTCTTCGAAGTCTATGCCTTCTTCTTGGTTATACCCTTGTGCAACCAATCTAGCCTTATTTCGAACAATGATACCTTGTTCAATCCTTTTTTTTTTTCTAAAGATCCATTTGGTTCCTATGACAGATTGATGAAAAGGTCTAGGAACTAATTCTCATACTTTGTTTCGCACAAAGTGTCCTAGTTCTTCTTGCATAGCAAGAATCCAATTTTCATCTTTTAGTGCATCTCTCACTTTAATTCGTTCAAATTGTAATACAAAAGCAACAAGCTCTTGATCTTTTTGAATTGATGTTCTAGTGGATACACCCTTTCGAGGATCTCCTAAGATATGATCTTGGGAAAGACCTTGAAGCAGTCTAGAGTTTTTAGAAGATTCTAAAGATGTTTCAAGTTCAAGATCTATAATCTTGGTTGAATTGGGCTCATCATCATCAATATTTAATTGTTGAAGTTCATCTTCAAGACTTTTCTTATTTTCACATTCATCAAAATTTACATGAATTGATTCTTCTACAGTTTGATTAGATTTGTTGAACACTCTGTACGCTCTACTGTGAGAAGAATATCCTAAGAATATTCCTATGTCAGATTTAGGTTCAAACTTATCTAGATTGTCTTCATCATTAAGAATAAAACATTTGCAAATGAATACTCGGAAGTAACTGTTGTTGGGTGCTCTACTCTTTCACGGTTCATATGAAGTTTTATTCAAATCTTTTCTTACTAGGATTCGGTTCATTACATAGCAGGTTGTGTTAATAGCTTCACCCCAAAAATGATTTGCAGTGTTATACTTATTAAGCATTGTTTTACACATTTCCTGCAGAGTTTGATTCTTTCTTTCAACTACATCATTTTGTTGTGGCGTCCTAGGGTCTGATAGATGGTAAGTGTAACCTTGATTATTACAAAATTCTTTGAGATTTTTATTGACAAATTCACCCCCTCTATCACTCCTAATTATATTGATTTTATAACCCTTTTTCACAACTGTAACGCTCGTACCTTAGGATGACACCACTTTGACCCGTAGTGTACTCGTATATGTATACGTAAATATATATGTATGTGTATATGTATTTTGATGCTCGACGCGTGTAGGTTCGAATGTCTTTGCATGATTTTAGGTCATAGAGAGTGTGCATAAAGTTTCGGAACCATCGGATTAGAATTGGCTTGGGAATTGGCTAATTGGACCCAAATAGAATGAAATTAAGGGTTTAGAATGGTTGAACTTGGGTTAGAATTGATTGGCCTATTTCAATTTGACTCTATGCCTATTGTATCGATTTTTCCCAAATTGGGGCATAAGCTAAGTATTGGCTTGACTTGGGTTCAAACATGGTGGATTGGCATGAACTAATTTTTAGTTATGTGAACCATGTATAATGCAAGATTTTGATTGACCCGATTAGGCCTATTGATAGTCGTGGTGCATAGGAGTGCCTTGGGAGCATCCTAGTGCTTGTTTGGTTGGAAATCGGATTGGTTAAATCTAGTCAATCAAATTGTGAGTGTTTCTTTTACTTGTGATTTCTATATGTGGCATTGTAGTATAAAATGTTTTAAATACTTATCTAATTTAGTATGCATGATTTATTGAATTCATGAACTGTATTTGAGCATAGTTAGTTAAGAAAGCAGTTGAGTTATGTGCATTCCCTAAGCTTGGAATTTCTTATGGAATCCCATTAGGCTGACTGGGAATCCTCAATTGTGGACCTTGCAGAGGTTTTCTATGGGTTGTGTATGTTAGGATTTGCCTAGGCATGGTGCTTGCCTTGGTGGGCGAATCCTAGGGTTCATGCAACCCTAGGAATCCTAGTAAATACGGGTAAGAAATCGGTCAGGCATGGGCTTCGCGCACACATGGCCCTTGTACTGATTCTTACTCAAGAGGTGTTTAGGTTGCATATGCATGTTTATAAATGGTATGCATTGTCTTGTTTATGACATGATACATTAAATTGGCATGTCTGTAATCTCGCTTACTCTCATGATTATTTAAATGGTTTTAATGATCTTTCAATGTTTTAATTTAATGCATATATATGTTGCCACTTGTATAGAACATTCACTGAGCTTGTTGTAGCTCACCCTCACTCTTATGCTTTTAGGTTAGGATAGGAAAGGGAAGGAAAAAGCTTAGCTGCGGAGCGTTTTCTCATACACTTTTTGATGTAGGTGTTTAGTACTTTTGTATTTTGTTAAATATGTACTAAATAACACCTATAGTATATATTTAATACTTAGATGGGTTTGTAATTCATGGTTAAGTATTATTTTGTACTTTTGATCATTATGGACTTAAAAAAAAATAAAAATTTATGGCTACATTTTGGGAATGTAATATTATTTGATTATGTCCATATGTGTTATTGTTGTGTATTTGGGGATTATGGTGTGTATTATAAGGCTTATCGGGATGCCATGTATGTCGTGGGAGGATATACACGGGGTTCCGTGCCGGTCATGAAGTCAGGTATCGTGGGTCGTGACATCGACTCTTTTACAGAATTTTATAAATTTTTCACATGAATCAGATTTATGAGCTAATAGAAATACCCATGTGAATTGAGTAAAGTCATCAACAATCACAAAAACATATGATTTGCCACCTAAGCTTTGGGTTTTTGTTGGTCCAAAAAGATTCATGTGAATCAGTTCGAAAGCTCTAGAGGTCGATTGATGCCTCTTACTCTTAAATGATGATCAGGTATGCTTACCAAGTTGACATGGTTCACATACCTTATTATTTGAATAAGTTCCTTTTGGAATACCCTTGGCGAAATCATGTTTAACAATTCTAGATATGTTGTCCATATTAACATGAGTTAATCTCTTATGTCATAACCATGCATCGTTAGAAAAGATAGCACTTACACATGTTACATTTTGTTTCTTCATGTCATTAAAGGTTGTGCAATACACATTATTAAGTCTAGATGCCATGAATGCAACAGTTTTATCTGCATGCTTGACAGTGCACCTATTTGCTTCAAATGAAATGTCATAACCCTTGTCACATAATTGACTTATGCAAGAGATTATGTTTCAGCCTTTTAACATAAGGTACATCAGTTATGGATAGAAAATCGTTACCAATAGTTTTGATGCCTTTAATGTCGCGTTTGCTATCATCTCCAAAAGTGACATTTCCTCCTTTCTTCTTTTCAAGGCTCAGAAATTTAGATTAATCTCTAGTAATATGCCTTGAGCAACCATTTTCTAGATACCATATATCTTCATTTTTGCAGCTCTACACAACATAAAATATTTTGGACTTTGGTACCCATGCAAGTTTGGGTCCATGCATGTTAGCATCAGTAAGAACAAATTTCTCGATCCATGCATATTTCTTTTTCTTTCTACTTAAGACATTACATCTAAGTGTGGTATGACCTTCCCTATGACATTTGTGGCATGTTGGTCTGTTGGTCAATAAGGTATTGTATTCCTTTTGTTTTGACCCATGTGTATAGCCTAGGTCAACTTTGTCGAATGCACATCTTTGTGATCCTAACATCATGTCAAATAACTTTTGACCATTTGTGAATTTAATCACAGTGCAGTTCAGGTCTTCATTTTCTTTTCTAAGAGTTTCATTTTCATTTTTCAGTTTCCCAACAACTTTCTTAAATTGTTTATTATCTAGAGACAGTTCGTCTAGCTCTTCTTGTTGGAATTCTATTTCCTCAAGAGCTTCTTCAAGACTATGCTTGAGCTTTTCATTCTTTCTGGTCTCTTTACTAAGTTTTGTCTTAAGCTCCTGAATATGAGTATAGAGCTCATTAAGTTCGTCAATGGGTTCAGATTTTACCTTTGTGCTTGCCATTAAACATAATGCAGCAGTGTGATCTGAATCTGCTTCATCTTCGCTTGAGCTAGAATCATCCCATGTAGCTTTGAGTACTTTCTTGTCTTTCTAAACGAGTTGGTGTTCTTCTTATACTTAATGAGACATTCACTCTTTACATGACCTGGTTTGTTACAGCCGTAACATATTAAATCTACAGGTTTAGACTAGGGTTTCTTTCCTTTATGAAACCTTGAGTAAGAGTTGTTCTTACTCTTTCTCCTAAGGAACTTGTTGAACTTTCTAGATGACATAACCATGTCATCTTTTGAGTATGAATCATCTTCAGAATCAGTTTCAACATTGAGGGCAATAGATTTCTTTTCTTTTTCCTCAACCTTGACCGGGCACATCATATCTTTTATCTTCAATTCATAGACCATTAATGAACCACATAGTTCATCAAAAGTGTATTCAGCCATAGTTTTGGCTTCTTCAATGGTCGTGGTCTTGGGTTCCCATGATTTGGGTAGGCCTCTTAGAAACTTTGTAACAGTGTCTTCTTGGTCATAAGTTTTTCCTAGGTTCTTCATCTCATTGATGTTTGTTGTAAACCGACCAATAGCCTCAACTATCGAATCAGTTTCTTTCATCCTATAGGTCTCATATTTTTCAACTAACAGTTGGAGCCTTGTCTTTTTAACTTGCAAAGTTCCTTAATGGGTGACCTCTAACTTGTTCCAGATTTTCTTAGCGGTTTCACACGCACTAACTCTATTAAACTCTTCTACGGATAAACTGCAAAACAAAATGTTTACAACTTGGTTATTTAATAGCTCTCTTTTCTTTTTCTTAGTACTCCATTCATTTAGTTCCTTCGGGACAATAGCATCGTCTACTATTTTAGTAGGTGTTGGGCAGTCGTTTGTTACAACATCTCACATTTCTAAGTCTTGGGCTTTAAGGTAGTACCTAATCTTAGTTTTCCAATGTGAATACTTTTCTCCCTTGAACAATGGTGGTCGGTTGGTGGAGTTTCCTTCACCAGAGAGATAAGTACTTCTTTCATTTTGTCCTGCCATACTCAATCAAAGATGGTTAGATACTTTGACGGTTAACTTGGCTCTGATACCAATTGTTGGCCCAGATATGTCCAAGAAATGGGTGAATTGGACACTTAGCAGATTTTAACCTTTCTTAATAATGTGGGGATTAATGAAAGCAAATTAAACAAAGTATAGCAAATATATACAGTAAATGTAAATGATACAATGCAATCAGGATTTATAATGGTTCGACCTCGCCTACATCCACTACCTAACCTCCTCAGTTAGAATTTGTTCAAACTCCACTATAGACTTTCTTATGGGTGAAGATCAAACCGATACACTTTCTCAACTTACGGGTGTGAGAAGACCGTTTCTCATCTTACAGGTATGAGAGGACAATTTCTCAACTTCTGGGTGTGAGAAGACCGTTACAACTTTGAGCAGCACTTGCTCTTGCCCAGTGACTAACCAGTCACTGCAAAACTAAATACAAAATGAGATATGATTCCCTTTACTCAAAATCAAAGTGATACTTACAAAGTTTTGGATTGAACCTTCTATTACCATAGATTCAACAAAGCATGTATGATGAAGTTTGGCTGAAAAATAGGTTCAAAGAGCTTTTGTCTTCTTCAATGGATTTTGAAAATGATGAAGATGAAGATCAATCAATCCAGAAGACTTGATATTTTTCTTTCAAAATGATTGCAAGTGCAAGCACAATTGAAAGACAACTAACTTTCAAAAAGTTATTTGCACAAGTGAAAACGATTAATACGTTTTTGAATGAATATCAGTTTTCATATTGATTCGTTCTTTTTCTGCCCTAAAGCAACACATATATATGTAGAACCAATTATCCTCATGTCCCTTACGAGAATATGTCCCTAATATGAAAGATATTTTGATGACTACAAACCACATTCTATTTATGATATTACTGAATACATGGCATACCTAATCTTACCTAAAGGTTTAAAAAGAATCAATGATGCATGGCGAACGTATTAAAGATCTACTTGAAGACCATGACCATTTGAAGATGTTCGGTAGTATAATTAGATTATGATAGGTTGTAGAACCTTCTATGCCATTTGATTCAGCATTATGCATGACTTCATGTTTTAATCGTTTACATATTTGATTTAATCTGGTTTATCGAGCTTTAATCGAGAAATCAAAAATCGCTTTTATAGAGTCTTTCAGGACGCTAATGTTTTAGCAGCGCCCTCCTGGACTTGATGAGTCAAGACACTGATAAAATATTAGGACACTCAAGGTTGAATTAAACTGACTCATAAGGACGCTTACTTGTAAGTAGTGACCTTCCTTTTCAACCTATGAGAATGTCAGGACGTTGACTTAATTTCAGCGCGCTAGAAGTTCTCTTTGCTTTTAAGTAATTTCTATCTTTATGGACGTTGATAGTTATAAGTTGAATAAACTATCAGGACGCTACCTATGTAAAAGTGCCCTCATTTTTAGAATTAACTTGATAACTTTCAGGACGCTTACTGTCCATCAGTGAACTCAATACCTTTTAAGCTAGTTTTTAAAACAAAATAGGACTCTTACTTGTGAGTAGCGCCCTTGTGCGTTTATATGTTTTTAAAACAAAGCAGGACGCTAACTGTCGAAGTAGCGCCCTCATGATTTGAGTCTTCTAATCATCAAAGTACGTTAGGACGCTTCCAATTTAGTAGCGCCCTCACTTTACTATTCAACAGGATGCTTATAGATAATGAGCGCCGTCGAGGAACAAAATAACGAAGTTGATATTATGCGTCAGGACGCTAATTCAACTAATGTTACTGTTCTGACAATGGCACTATTTCTGTTAACTTCTTATGAACCGTACAAATACTTTTCAAAACTTTTTAGAATCGTACAACAACTTTTTTAGAACTTTTTAAACTTTCTAGAACTGTGCCAAAACATTCCTTTTTTTTGTGAAAGGATCAAATGATTCAGGTGTTATCGTCGTAATATGCACAAAGCTGAATTGATCCATTTGAGGAAAGAATGTAGACGTTGTGTTTGAAATAACCTAGAGCACCAAAATTCATCGAGTCCATTGCGCCTCTGTTATTTCTATATATATGTGCTGCCTTAGAGCAAAAAAACCACTAATCATATACGAAAACTGATATTCATTCAAAAACGTACTAACAGTTTTCACCTGAGCAAAAAACTCTTTGAAAGTTAGTCTTCTTCATTTGTGCTTCAGCTTACAATCATTTTGAAAGAAAAACTTCAAGTCCTCTGGATTGATTGATCTTCATCTTCATCAGTTTGAAAATCCATTGAAGAAGACAAAAGCTCTTTGAGCCTGTTTTCAACTAAACTGCATCATACATATTTTGTTGAATATGTGGTCATAGAAGATTCAATCCAAAGCTTTGTAAGTGTCACTTCGATTCTATGTAAAGGGAATCATATCTCATCTTGTATTCAATTTGCAGTGACTGGTTAGTCACTGGGCAAGAGCAAGCGTTGTTCAAAGTTGTAACAGTCATCTCACACCCGGAGAGTTGAGAAACGATCATCTCACACCCGTAAGTTGTGAAAGTGTACCAGTTTAATCTTCACCCGTAAGAAGGTCCATAGTGGAGTTTGAACAAATCCTAACTTAGGAGGTTAGATCGTGGATGTAGGCGAGGCCGAACCACTATAAATCCTGATTGCATTGTCTCATTTACATTTATTATATCTAATTGCTATACTTTCTTTAATCTATTTTTATTATTCTGCACATTTTTAAGAAAGGTTAAAATTTGCTAAGTGTCCAATTTGCCGCCCTCTTGGACATATCTAGACCAACAATATATAGAAATAACAGAGGCGCAATGGACTTGGTAATTTTTGGCGCTCTAGGTTATTTCAAATACAACGTCTACATTCTTTCCCGAAATGGATCGATTCAACACTATGCATATTACGGCGATAGCACCTGAATTATTTGATCATTCACGATAAAGGAATGTTTTGACAAAGTATTAGAATGTTCAAAAAGTTTTGAATAGTTTTTGAACGATTCTGAAAAGTTTCTGTACGGTTCTAAAAAAGCTAATAGAAATAGTGTTAGTGTCAGAACCGTAACATTGTTGAATTAGCGTCCTGACGCTTAATATCAACTTTGTCGTTTTAGTCCTTGAGGGCGCTCATGAAGCATAAGCGTCCTGCTGAAAAGTGAAGTGAGGAGCTACTAAATCATAAGCATCCTGACTTACTTTGACGATTAAACGACTCAAATCATGAGGGTTTTACTTCGATAGTTAGCATCCTGCTTTGTGTTAAAAACACATATACGCACAAGGGCGCTACTCACAAGTAAGCATCCTAAAATTTGAAAACTATTTTAATACACGATTAAGTGCGCTAAAGGACAGTAAGCGTCCTGAAAGTT
Source organism: Paratinospora sagittata (assembly GCA_035771175.1). NCBI lineage: Eukaryota > Viridiplantae > Streptophyta > Magnoliopsida > Ranunculales > Menispermaceae > Paratinospora > Paratinospora sagittata. The sequence continues at coordinate 16,410,253 of CM069610.1, read as the reverse complement.
ATTAAGTTAATTCTAAGGATGAGGGCGCTCCCGTACAAATAGTGTCCTGATAGTTTATTCAACTTATAACTATCCGTGTCCTTAAAGATAGAAATAGATTAAAAACTAAGAGAACTTCTAGCGATCTGAAACTAAGTCAACGTCCTGACACTTTCAAAGGTTGACTAAATGAAGGTCGCTTCTTACAAGTAAGAGTTCTTATGAATCAGTTCAATTCAACCTTGAGTGTCCTAGTATTTTATGAACTTCCTAACTCATCAAGTCCAGGAAGGCACTGCTAAAACATTAGCGCCCTGAAAGACTCTATAAAAATGATTTTTGATTTCTCGATCAAAGCTCGATAAGGCATGATATTATTGGATTAAATCAAATATGCAAATGATTGAAAATCAATTCGATTAAAACGTGCAGTCATGCATATTGTTGAATCAAATGGCATAGAAGGTTTTACAACCTATCATAATCTAATCATACTATCGAACATCTTCAAATGATCATGGTCTTCAAGTAGATCTTTAATACGTCTATCATGCATCATTGATTCTTTTGAAACCTTTAAGTAGGATTAGATATGTCATGTATGCAATAATATCAAAAACAAAATGTGGTTTGTAATCATAAAAATATATTTCGTATTAGGGACATATTCTCCTGAGGGACATGAGGATAATTGGTTCAACAAGGGATTGATCAAAGTGTTTAGGGTGCTTTGAGCCTCGTTTTTGCCAATCTTTTCCTACCTTTGAACCTTGGCCATACATTACAACCTAGGAAAGACCTATTGATTCTAAATGGCATGTGATCTACATTAGTGAAGAGTGGTATGAAAGATTTGCCTATGGGATTCACTTTATATATATTTAGTTGAGATCACTTACACTTCATACTTGCTTCAACTTGTCTATAAATTTCATGAATGGTTTTATCAGATTGACTATGTGATGGTGTGTTTGAGAATGGGAGATGAGTTATTATCTTTTAATGTGATCTTAGAGTCCATGATGATGATCTTGCATGATATTTCGAATCAAATTCTCAATTTGTCTGAGAATAGGATGGTAGATTGATTGAGTGAGTTGAATTTTAGTTTTGTTTTCCCTTTGCTCGGGACGATCAAAGTCCTAAGTTTGGGGGTATTTGATAGTTGCATATTTAGATAGGTTTTAGAGAATGTTTTAGGTGTGTTTTAGGACATTTCATGCATTAGCTTCATGTGTTTATGTTAGTTTTAATGCATTCGTTAGTTTAGGATTAATTGGTTTTTCATGCATAATTTCGGTTTATTAATTTATAATTTGATTCATATTATGTTTGAGTGTGTTATTAATTTGATTTGCATTGTTTTGTAGATATTTAGATGTGTTAGTCATGTTTTGGATGAAGAAAACATGTACAAGAAGTTACAAAGGAGGAAGATGAAGAACACAAGTCAAAGGTGTGAAAAAATGGTTAAGTTCACAAAGAAAATGCCAAAATCGAAGTTCTAAGCGCCGCGGCGCTGCTGGGTGGTGAAACGCAAAAGGAAAATAAGGCTCAAAGTGCCACAGCACTGGAATTGAGCGATGCGGCGCTGAAATGGTACAACTTGCAATTTTTGCAAGTTAAAAGTGGACTTTTCCCCACTTTCCAATTCTAATTCCACACGACTTTGGGGCATATTATATATCAAAATTGAGGGTTTTTCAAGAGGAATAAATTGAAATAGAGAAAAGACACGAAGGAAGATGGCTAGGGTTCGGAAGCGATGAGAAGAGCAAGATTGAAGACATTGATGATTTTTCCTACACTTTCCCTTCCATCTACTTTGTTTTTCTGGTTTTAGATTTATGTTCATCATGTTTTTATGTCTTTAGTTATGAACTAAACCTCTTTTCTAGAGGGTAGATTGATCCAAACTTAATATTATGTCTTAGATTTTATTGCTTGATTATTATTAATGAAGTTCTTTAGTTTATTTATATTTTTCTGAGTTTAATGCTTTTGATCCATTGGCCACGAATTATATGATTATAGACTTGAGGCAGATGCTCCAAAAGAAGGTACCTTGGGTTGGAACAAGGAAAATATAACCTAGGCTATTGTGAGACTCAAAAGGAGATTGAGAACCTTTGAAGTCGTTAAAAGGAAATCACGGTACTTAATAAATTATTATCATCTTAGGTTTTCATTAAACGAGTAAAGCCAAGATGATAATAATATACTCTAGTTGTTGCTCCAAAAGAGGAAATTAGAAATGTTAGGATTTTCGACTTATAAACGAAAGAATTGATTTAATGATAAATATATATATAAAGGCATAGTTGAGAGTAAGGTGATTTGTGATATAGAACCTCTAGACTATTCTATCTCTGATTTTCTATCTATTTACATTGCATTGCTTTAGTTTACTTTCTAGTTATTTAATTATTTAATTATTTATTTATTTCACTTAGTCACTTGAATTTGATTTTCTAAATAAAGTTAGGGTTAGTGAAATGGTATTTAGTGTGAGTGCCAATCCTAGAGGACGACAACCCGATATCTCATCGGTTTTATATTATAACTTAACACCGTACGCTTGCGGTTTGCACGTAACAATTAAACCAATGATCAAAGTAGTAAGTACAATACAAGTAAAACGATAAAACCATGCAAAGTTGATAGAATGAATGCATGATAATCACTGATCAATGTATGCATGATGAACAATTTTAACTATGTGAAAGCATAATTATTAAACTAATGTGTGTGTATGCATGATTAATCATATAATAATGTGTATGCATGAGTATATTAAACTATACAAATGATTTTTGAAAAGATGCAAATCATGTTGTGGTTGGAACATGTAAATATTACTCTACAACACTAAGATTTAAAATAAGAAATACGACCATGAAGCTCTTGAATCTTCATAAGAGATTAGTTATCACTGTTGAACCAATTATCCTCATGTCCCTAATACGAAAGATATTTTGATGATTACAAACCGCGTTTTGTTTATGTTAATATTGCATACATGGTGTATCTAATCTTACTTGAAGGTTTCAAAGAATCAATGATGCATGGCGAACGTATTAAAGATATACTTGAAGACCATGAGCATTTGAAGATGTTCGGTAGTATGATTATGTTAGGTTGTAGAACCTTCTCTGCCATTTAATTCAGCATTATGCATGACTACATGTTTTAGTCATTGGTTTTCGATCTTTTGCATATTTGCTTTAATTCGAAAATATCTTGTTTTTAATCGTGATTTATCGAGCTTTAAACAAAAAAAAACATTTTTATAGAGTCTTTCAGGACGCCCTGGACTTGATAAGTCAGGACGCTGATGAAACATTAAGACACTAACCACATTCAAGGTTGAAATGCACTTATTCAATACGACGCTCACTCGATAGTAGCGGCCTCACTTAAGTTAACCTGCGAAATTGTCGGGACGCTGATTGTGAATTAGCTAGCTGAAAGATCTCTAAGAGTCTAAGTTCTTCAAAGATCTTATCTTTGAAGTCGCTGATAGTTATAAGTTGAAAATATTGTCAAAACACTACCTAGATAGAAGCGCCATCATCTTTAGAATCAACTTAATAACTTTCAGGACGCTAATTGTCCTTCAATGTACTTAGAGATACTTTTTTAGTACTTTTAAAAATATCAGGACGCTCACTCTTAAGTAGCGCCCTCATGCTTTTAAATGTTTTTAAAACAAAGCAGGACGCTAACTGTCGATTAGCGCCCTCACGGTTTAGTCGCTTTTAATCTTCAAAGTAAGTCAGGATGCTTACGTCTAAGTAGCACCTTACTTCACTGTTCGGCATGACGCTTATGATCCATGAGTGCCCTCAAAGGAACAAAATGACAACGTTGATATTATGCGTCAGTACGTTAATTCAACAAAGTTATTGTTCTGACACTCACACTATTTTAGTTCACTTTTTCAGAACTGTACAAAAACTTTACAGAACTTTTTGAATCTATTCAAAACATTCTAATACTTTATCAGAATATTCCTTTTTTGTGAAAGATCAAAAGATTCAGGTGCTATCGCCGTAATATGCACATAGATTAATCGATCTATTTCGGGAAAGAATGTAGTCGTTGTATTTTGAAATGACCTAGAGCGCCAAAATTCACTAAGTCCATTGCGCCTCTATTATTTCTATATATATGTGCTGCCTTAGAGCAAAAAAACAACGAATCAATATACAAAAACTGATATTCATTCAAAAACGTTTTAACAATTTTCACTTGTGCAAAAGACTTTTGAAAGTTAATTTACTACTCTTTGTGTTTGAACTTACAATCATTTTGAAAAAAAACAAGTCTTCTAGATTGATTGATCTTCATCTTCATCATTTTCAAAATCCATTGAAGAAGACAAAAGCTCTTTGAACCCTTTTTTCAACCAAACTTCATCATACATATTTTGTTGAATCTGTGGTAACAGAAGGTTCAATCCAAAGCTTTGTAAGTATCATTTTGATTCTGAGTAAAGGAAATCATATCTCATTTAGTATTCAGTTTGCAGTGAATGATTAGTCACTGGGATAAAGCAAGTGTTGCTCAAAGTTGTAACAGTCTTCTCACACCCGTAAGTTGAGAAAGTGTACCGGTTTGATCTTCACCCGTAAGAAGATCCATAGTGGAGTTTGAACAAATCCTAACTAAGGAGGTTAGGTAGTGGATGTAGGCGAGGCCGAACTACTATAAATCTTGATTGCATTGTCTCTTTTACATTTATTGTATTTATTTGCTATACTTTGTTTAATCTGCTTTCAATATTCCGCACGTTATTAAGAAAGGTCAAATCTGCTAAGTGTCCAATTCACTCCCCTCTTGGACATATCTGAGCCAACAATTGGTATTAGAGCAGGTTAACCATTAAAGTATCTAACCATCTTTGATTGAGTATTGCAGGACAAAATGAAAGAATTATTTATTTTTCAAGTGAAGGAAACTCTGCAAATCGACCACCATTGTTCAAGGGAGATAACTATTCTCATTGAAAAACTAAGATTAGGTACTACCTAAAAGCTCAAGATTTAGAAATGTGGGATGTTGTGACAAACGGTTGTCCAACACCTACTAAAATAATAAATGGTGCCACTGTCCCAAAAGAGTTAGACGAATGGAGTACCAAGGAAAATAAAAAGAGAGTTATTAAATAACCAAGCTGTAAATATCTTGTTTTGCAGTTTATCCATTGAAGAGTTCAATAGAGTTAGTGCGTGTGAAACCGCTAAAGAAATATGGGATAAGTTAAAGGTCAACCACGAAGGAACTTTGCAAGTCAAAAAGGCAAAGCTCCAATTACTAGTTGAAAAATATGAGACCTATAGGATGGAGGAAATTGAATCAATGGCTAAGGCTATTGCTCGATTTACAATAAACATCAATGAGATGAAAAATCTAGGAAAAGGATATGACCATGAAGAAACTGTTGGAAAGCTTGTAAGGGGTCTACCCAGAGTATGGGAACCCAAGGCTACAGCCATTGAAGAAGCCAAAAACCTGGCTGAATATACCTTTGATGAACTATGAGGTTCACTCATGGTTCATGAAATGAAGTTAAAAGATAAAAAGTATCCAGTCAAGGTTGAGGAAAAATAAGAGAAATCTATTACCCTCAATGTGGAAACTGATTATGAAGATGATTCAAACTTAGAAGATGACATGGCTATGTTGTCTAGAAAGTTCAACAAGCTGCTTAGGAGAAAGAGTAAGAGTAGCTCTTACTCAAGGTTTCAAAAAGGAAAGAAACTCGAGTTTAAATATGTAGAGTTAATATGCTCCAGATGTAACAAACCAGGTCATACAAAAAGTGATTCTCTTGCCAAATATAAAAAGAACCCTAGAAAGTACAATAAGGTTCTCAAAGCTACATGGGATGATTCAAGCTCAAGCAAAGATGCACCGGATTCAGATCACACTGTTGTATTGTGCTTAATAGCAAACACAGAGGTAAAATCTCAACCTATTGACGAGCTAAATGATTTGGATATTCATATTCAGGATCTTAAAACAAAACTTAGTAAAGAGATCAGAAAAAATGAAAAGCTTAAGCATAGTCTTGAAGAAGCTCTTGAGGAAATAGAATTCCAACAAGAAGAGCTAGACGGATTGTCTCTAGATAATGAACAATTTAAGAAAGTTGTTGGGAAACTGAAAAATGAAAATGAAACTCTTAGAAAAGAAAATGAAGACCTGAACTGCACTGTGATTAAATTCACAAACGGTCAAAAGTTATTTGACATGATGTTAGGATCACAAAGATGTGCATTCGACAAAGCTGGCTTAGGCTATACACAAGGGTCAAACAAAAGGAATATAATACCTTACTAACCAAAAGACCAACATGCCACAAATGTCATAGGAAAGGTCATACCATACTTAGATATAATGTCTTAAGTAGAAAGAAAAAGGAATATGCATGGATTGAAAAATATGTTCTTACTGATGCTAACATGCATGGACCCAAACTAGCATGGGTACCAAAGTCAAAAATATTTTATATTGTGTAGATATGCAAAAATGAAGATATATGGTATCTAGACAGCGGCTGCTTAAGGCATATGACTGGAGAAAAATCTAAATTTCTGAGCCTTGAAAAGAAAAAAGGAGGAAAGGTCACTTTTGGAGACGACAACAAAGGTGACATTGAAGGCATCGAAACTATTAGTAATGATTCTCTATCCCTATTTGATGTACTTAATGTTAAAGGGATGAAGCATAATCTATTGAGCATAAGCCAATTATGTGACAAGGGTTATGACATTTCTTTTGACGCAAATAGGTGCATTGTCAAGCATGTAGATAAAATTGTTGCATTCATGGCATCTAAGCTTAAGAATGTGTATTACACAAACTTTAATGACATGAAGAAACAAAATGTAGCATGTTTAAGTGTTATTTCCTGTAATGATGCATGGGTATGGCATAGGAGATTAGCTCATGTTTGTATGGATAACATATCCAGAATTGTGAAACATGATCTTGCCAAGGGCATTCCGAAAGGAACTTATTCAAATGACAAGGTATGTGAACCATGTCAACTTGGTAAGCATACCCGATCATCATTTACGAGAAAGAGGCATCAATCGACCTCTAGAGCTCTCGAACTGATTCACATGGATCTTTTCGAACCAACCAAAACCAAAAGCTTAGGTGGCAAATCATATGTTTTTGTGATTGTTAATGACTTTACTCGATTCACATGGGTATTTTTATTAGCTCATAAATCTGATGCATGTGAAACATTTATAAAATTTTGTAAAAGAGTCAAAAATGAAAAGGGCTATAAAATCAATATATTTAGGAGTGACAGAGGTGGTGAATTTATCAAAAAAATCTCGAAGAATTTTGTAATAATCAAGGTTACACTCACCATCTATCAGCCCCTAGGACACCACAACAAAATGGTGTAGTTGAAAGAAAGAATAGAACACTGCATGAAATGTGTAGGACAATGCTTAATGAGTATAACATTGCAAATCATTTTTGGGGTGAAGCTATTAACACAGCCTGCTATGTAATGATCTGAATCGTAATAAGAAAAGATTTGAATAAAACTTCATATGAACTGTGGAAGAGTAGAGCACCCAACATCAGTTACTTCCGAGTATTCAGATCCAAATGTTTTATTCTTAATGATAAAGATAATCTAGATAAGTTTGAACCTAAATCTGACATAGGAATATTCTTAGGATATTCTTCTCACAGTAGAGCCTATAGAGTATTCAATAAATCTAATCAAACTGTAGAAGAATCAATTCATGTAAATTTTGATGAAAGTGAAAGTAAGAAAGTCTTGAGGATGAATTATAAACAATTAAATTTTGATGATGACGAACCCAAGACAACCAAGATTATTGATCTTGAACCTAAAACATCTTTAGAATCTTCTAAAAACTCTAGACTGCATCATACATTCAGGGAGAGATTTCATGATACTTTACTTTTTTTGATGTTTTCAAAAGGGGGAGAAGTGATATCATTGAAGCATCATACATTCAGGGGGAGATTACATAAGGAATATTAGTTAATGCATTATTCACTGCATTTCATGCATACTTACATCATTATTTTAGCTTGCTTCAAAGCCTATACTAATGTGTTTGAAATCATCAAAAAGGGGGAGATTGTTGAACCAATTATCCTCATGTCCCTAATACGAAAGATATTTTGATGATTACAAACCACATTTTGTTTATGTTAATACAGCATGCATGGCGTATCTAATCTTACTTGAAGGTTTCAAAGAATCAATGATGCATGGCGAACGTATTAAAGATCTACTTGAAGACCATGATCATTTGAAGATATTCAACAGTATGATTATGTTAGGTTGTAGAACGTTCTCTGTCATTTAATTCAGCATTATGCATGACTACATGTTTTAGTCGAATTGGTTTTCGATCTTTTGCATATTTGCTTTAATCCGAAAATATCTTATTTTTAATCTTGATTTATCGAGCTTTAAACGAAAAATCAAAAACAATTTTTATAGAGTCTTTTAGGATGCTAATGTTTCATGAGCGGCCTCCTGGACTTGATAAGTTACGACGCTGATGAAATATTAGGACACTGACCACATTCAAGGTTGAAATGCACTTATTCAATACGATAGTAGCGACCTCACTTAAGTCAACATGTGAAGTTGTCAGGACGCTAATTGTGAATCAGCTCGCTGAAATATATCTAAGAGTTTAAGTTCTTCAAAGATCTTATCTTTGAGGACGCTGATAATTATAAGTTGAAAAAATTGTCAAGACGCTACCTGCATAGAAGCGCCCTCATCTTTAGAATCAACTTAATGACTTTCAGGACGATGATTGTCCTTCAGCGTACTCAGAGCTATTTTTTTAGTATTTTAAAAATATATGGACGCTTACTCTTAAGTAGCGCCCTCGTGCGTTTAAATGTTTTTAAAACAAAGCAGGACGCTAATTGTCGATTAGTGCCCTCACGATTTAGTTGCTTTTAATCTTCAAAGTAATTCAGGACGTTTACATCTAAGTAGCACCCTTACTTCATTGTTCAACAGGACGCTTATGATCTATGAGCGCCCTCAAAGGAACAAAACGACAAAATTGATATTATGTGTCAGGACCCTAATTCAACAATGTTACTGTTCTGACACTTACACTATTTTAGTTCACTTTTTCAAAATTGCACAAAAAAAATTTAGAACTTTTTGAATCTATGCAGAACGTTCTAATACTTTATTAGAACATTCTTTTTTCGTGAAAGATCAGAAGATTCAGGTGTTATCGTCGTAATATGCACAAAGCTGAATCTATCTATTTCAGGAAAGAATGTAGTCGTTGTATTTTGAAATGACCTAGAGCGCCAAAATTCACTAAGTCCATTGTGCCTCTGTTATTTTTATATATATGTGCTGCCTTAGAGCAGAAAAACAACGAATCAATATACGAAAACTGATATTCATTCAAAACGTTTTAACAATTTTCACTTGTGTGAAACCTTTTTATAGTTAGTCTACTACTCTTTGTGTTTGAACATATGATCATTTTGAAAGAAAAACAACAAGTCTTCTAGATTGGTCGATCTTCATCTTCATCATTTTCAAAATCCATTGAAGAAGACAAAAGCCCTTTGAACCTGTTTTCAGCCAAACTTCATCTAACATATTTTGTTGAATCTATGGTAACAGAAGGTTCAATCCAAAGCTTTGTAAGTATCATTTTGATTCTGAGTAAAGGGAATCATATCTCATCTTGTATTCAGTTTGTAATGACTGGTTAGTCACTGGGCTAGAGCAAGTGTTGCTCAAAGTTGTAACGATCTTCTCACACCCGTAAGTTGAGAAACGGTAGTTCTCACGCCCGTAAGTTGAGAAAGTGTAACGATTTGATCTTCACCCGTAAGAAGATCCATAGTGGAGTTTGAACAAATCATAACTGAGGAGGTTAGGTAATGGATGTAGGCAAGGCCGAACCACTATAAATTCTGATTGCATTGTCTCTTTTACATTTATTGTATTTATTTGTTATACTTTGTTTAATCTGCTTTCAATATTCTGTACATTATTAAGAAAGGTTAAAATCTGCTAAGTGTTCAATTCACCCCCCTCTTAGACATATCTGGGCTAACAATCACAGATATGTTGTTTGCAATCATCAAAAAAAAACTGGGTGATAGTAGTTACATCAATAGGTTTAATTCACACCCGTAAGTTGAATCAAAATTAGTGGATGTTTGAAAAATCTTAACCGGGGAGGTCAAGTAGTGGAGGTAGGTTTTGAAGAAGCCGAACCACTCTAAATCATTGTGTCTGTTATTTACTTTCCTTGCACTTTGTTTAATTGCTTATCTTTGTTATTAAGTGTTTAGTAAGGTTTTACAAAAATTTGCTAAGTCCATTTCCCCCCCCACCTCTTGGACTATAATCAGGGCCAACACTTTGAGCCTCAACTAATTCTTCTAGCCTCCATATTATATCCTGATTTGTATGTTCCATACGTGTACCTCTTGGTCTACCTCTCCTTCTCATAACAGCTGAGAAGACAAATGAGGCAACCATCATATATAGAGAACAAAACATATCATCTAATATCATATTTACCATGATAAATTTATACACATAGAAATAATATAGTAAGGCTTCTCATTATCTTGCAAAACTTTTAAATCCTAAATCTTTTATTACCTAGGCTCTGATACCAACGTTGTTAGGGCCCCTACACAAACACCCAAGACATCCTGAATGAAACATGAATCTAACCATCCTATCCTCCATAGGACTATTAGACCCCTGTTAAGCCTCGGCTTGACTCTGTCAGAGTCTCCTCTGTAAATGAACCATCTAACAACGTGATAATCCATCCAACAAATTACTACTATTGTCATGACCCCCTTTGTAGGGTGACATCACGATCGACACAAAATACCAAATACACCATACACAGACGTACATGATACTCTGTCAGCCTCTCATACTCCAAAATCACTAAAAATTTTCGACTGAAACTCCCCATAAATACGAGGTTTCATAAAGACCTGGTAATCCACATAACATCAAATCTCATATCACAACACATAAATCATATATCACATATATCCACATGTATCTTTTCAATATCATTCACATGTGTTCACATCCCATTATCATCTGTTTCTCAAACCATATATACACTCACTACATTATACATATCAATAGTGTTATATATATATACATATACAAAATATGAAATGCAAATCCAAAACATTCCCTTTTCATACATACATCAGCAGTTAGCAAGCACTGATCAACCCTCTATAGCCTTGCCCTTGCGTTTATAGTCACCACCTAGATTGAAAGGGATTTTGGGTGAGCTACAAGGAGCTTAGTGAATAATCTACCAATGACATTGCATATACATTCACAATAAATCATGGAATTTGAAACAATATAAACCGAATATGCAAACAACATATAATATCAATACATGATCAAGATAATTTGCGCCACTCTATACATTTCGTACAATGCATAAGCCAAATAAAACAAATCCTCACAATCAGGTGTATGAGTGAGTTTGTGTCCTTATTATGCATACATAAGGAGAACCCAACCTCATCTAACCATTCACTCCGATCATTCCAAGGCCTCATCCATTTCTAGGAACTGCACCAATGACATGAGTACTTACTCTATACTCATGCGAGTCTTCGAACCTAGAGATTTACCCCAACGGAATTGATCACATACCTTACTTACTCTAGTAAGCCTAAGCATGTTTGATGTTTAAAACACAGTTTAATGCATTTAATACAAAATTCAATCAATCATGTCATGCTTACATTTCAAAAAACATAGTTTATATCTAAAACACCACACATAAAACCAAAGGTAGGAAATACTCACAATACTATGGTGTAAACCCTTACACCAACATACTTTTTCTACACTTCTCAACTCAACTAACTCAACAACACACACTTTACAACACAAATAGCTCACTTGTATGTTTTGTCCAATTCACCAATTTCTTCCACAAATCTCTGCAATTACCATTGCCAATTCATTCCAAATCATTATCCAAACATAATTCACATTAAAACACATCAAAACATCATTTAAATCCATTCCCAAACCCTCGGTTACTTCATCACAGTTGGGTTGGAAATCATCACTTTCAACCATGGAATTTCATCAAGTCAACCATCAATTTGTTGGCCTAGATGTGTCCAAGAGGGGGGTGAATTGGACAACCAAGCAGATTATACCTTATAAAACAAATAGTTTACTTATTTGACCAAGAACAATAAATAACAGTAACTAACAGAAAAATGAACAAAGTACACACAGATTTAGAGTGGTTCGGCCCTTGCCTACATCCACTACCTAATCTCCCTAACTAGGATTTTGTCCAAACGTCACTATCAAATCCTCTTACGGGTGAGGATTAAACCGTTACACCTTTTCTCAATTTCACAGGCTTGAGAACAATCGTTACACACCTTGAGCAACACTTCCTCAATCTTAGTGACAGACAATCACTTACTCAAAGAGAGTACAAGTTTAAGAATTTGATTCATTTATCAAGAATCAACGAAATACTTATAGAGCAATGATTGAACCTCAGACCGTCACTGATTTCAGCAATGAATGAAAGATAAGCTTGGTTGAAAAGTGAGAAGTTATTGCTCCTTTTTCCTTCAACGAATTTTGAAAGATATGAAAGTGAGGAACAACTAATCCAGAAGGTGATTATAAATCAAAGTATTTTCATAAGATTATCAAGAGTTTTTGCAGCGAAAAATGATTGACAAACTTTCAAAGAGTTTGCTCAAAACAAAAATAAAATTTTGTCTCAGTTTCAACGGTTCAAAGAGGTATTTATAAAGCATGCTCAGATTTGGATTCTCAAAAAGTACTTTGGCGCTCGATTTGAATTTCAAATCAAACGGTCAAATTGTTTAATCAAAATGTGTATGCTCAAACTGTTTGATAAAACCTGAAGCATCTGTGCAATCGCAATAATAGAAAGTTTCATAAACAAAGCAGGTTGACAGTCTTTTCAGAATTTCTGACGGTGTCCCTGTAACATCCCATACTTTTGGTCAAAAATTCTATTTGACTTATACGTATATAGAGATGTATAATATGCATATAATACGTAGGGATACAAGTATGCAAGTGGATGTAGTTGTGTTTCTATAAATTTCAATTAGATTATCAAAATCTAAACAATATGTGTAAGTTGGGTATATATATTTAAATTAAGCAAGGGGAGTTGCTTTATTAAATTGCATGAGGTGTATGGGATCATTTTTTTATACTTATCTTTCAATCTCTCTCTCTCTCCAACGTGCTTGTGAAGGGAAAAAAAAAGGAAGGAAGAAGAACGAAGAGAGGAAAAAAAGAAAAATAGGTGGGAACGCCAAATTGGGACCCACGGTAAATGATTTTCACTTTATTTCTTTGTGAAATTGATATTTAAGTTAGATGTAACGATTTCGTCAGAGTGATTTTTGCTATGGGAGTAGTTTTACGGTGTTTCCGAAATTAGGGTTTTAACGCAACTTGAATGAAATTTTGTTGGGAAGGTTGAAAAACACTTCCTAGACTGTAAAAACCTCAAATATGTGGTTAGATTGCATTTATTGGTTCATTTGAAATTTTTATAGTTGTTGGAAGTTAAATTTGATACTGGAGACCTTTGGAACCTTATTAAAACCCAATGAAACTCTGGTTTGAGACTGTAGAAAGATAGATCTACCAATTCCAAAAATTTCGATGTTAAGATCATGATTTTTAGGTATGATTTGATATTTTTAGTAACTAAATATAAGGTTTTGGTGAGTAAAATTGACTTTTGAGACCTCCGCGAACATGTAAAACCTCAACGAAATGTCTGTTGAGGGTGGTAGAATGATAGTATAATTGATTTTACACGTGTTGATGTGTGCAGAATAATTTTATGAATGTTCTATATTTTTAATAAAATTGATATATGTTTCCAGTAGAAAAATAAAATGGAGAATTAGTAGAAATATGATTTGGAAATTTATTTTCACTGTTTCTTCTTGTGGAAATATCTAGATTGACAGTAGAAACGGTATAGTAGCGTCTTCAATTGCTTATGAATCCTAAATTGAGTTGGAATTTAAATTTATGGAATGTGTATAATATTTTTCAGGTTGTTAAAGTAAGAACTAGTGGTAAATGAACAATATTTGGATCAAGTGGGGTGCACTTAATAAATAATACTAGTGAGTATGATTAAGTATGATGTAGATTAGATCTTTAAATGAATTGAAAAATATTTATTGGTGATTGGAAGTGTGCTGGAAAATTTAATATGTAAATGCAAACTGAGTATTTATGTGTGAAATGGGTCATGAAAGGTTGAGTTAGTTGGATTTAAATTGGAACTAGACTCAGAAGTGATAGTGATTGTATTTTAAGTTGGAAAGGTTTGTACTGTAAGTAATCCTTACTTTTGGTTTTTACGTATGACATTGATATATAATATGAAAGTGTTTGTGAACTAAGCATATTAATATATGTATTCGACTGGTTGTTTGAAAATCATAAAATGATTTGATGCATTGGAGCATGTCAATGGACTTACTAAAGTAGGTCATTGATATGAAAAACATTTCTATGGGTCTAAATCTCAGGGAATAGACTCGTAGGATTGACGGTTTTTGTAATCCTAGTTGGTGCATTCCTGGTATGAGATAAAAGAAGTAGAAATGGTGTAACTTGATCAATGGGTAATTTAAGGTCGGTGCACTCCTCAACGATGCATAATAAGGAGCAGACTCACTCAATTATCTAGAATGAGGAAGATGGATGATGAATTTTTATAGAAATTTGCATTGTTTTAGAACTAAATGCATGTTCATGAATTATATTGTGCATATATATTATTTATGTTTTCCTTTGGATATGATTTAAATGCTTTGAAATAAGTTCCATGTTTATAAATATGATGCATACATGATACCATCGGTAGGATTATTTATTGAGCTTGTTGTTTTCTCACAACATTTTCCATTTCTTCCAGGTTCTGATAGGAAGGGAAAAGGGAAAGCTCAGGAGTAATAGTTGTTGGACTCCTGATTTTCTTTTTGATGTATGTTTTGATATTTTGGGTTGTATTATGACTTTGTATTGTGATGTATATACTTGTAACCCTATGATATCTATATAATTATTACATAGATGGGATATAGGATGTTTATGGAAATTACATGAGATCTGAGGATCAGTAGACATTATGTGGATGTTTAAAATGCTATGGAATTAATGTTTTGTGGAAATTGAATATTGTTTTATTAGGTGGCGTTTTGGACTTGTGATTTTATTAATTTTATGGGGAGACTTTATCAAAAATTTTGAAAAATTGAGGTTAGTGTGAGAGACTGACATGATTTCAAGTATGTCAGGGTACAACGTACTTGGAATTTTGTGTCGGTCGTGACGTCACCCGAAGAGGGGTCGTGACAATATTGGTATCAGAGCATAGGTTTAAAACCCTTAAAAAGATAAAAGTGTTATTATATTATGTTTTTGTGTATGGGTAGCTAAATTATATTATAAAAAATATGATGTGATTATCTGATGTAATGTTCTTCTCTTTCTACAAACTGACAGCCATGCAACAGCAGCAAAATGCTCAATGAATGGAAATGATGACTAAGTTGAGAGAGGAAATACAGAGGCCTAATGCACCGGCAGTCCCTGAAGTTGGTGCTAGCAGTGTTAAGGCCACAGAGGAAGTGCCTGCTAATGAGGCAGAGACTCCAGAACCTGAAAATAGGGAGGATGAGAAAGAAAGAAAATGATATGAAAAGGTGATGAAAGCCTTTAAGATGTAGGAACCTCCAACATTTGCAAGGAGTCTGACTTTGGAAGATGCTGAGAACTGGTTGATGAGGATGGAAACCATCTTCAATGATATGCAAGTTCTGGACAAGGATAAGATTTGTCTGGCCAAATTCAAGCTCATAGATGACGCAGAGCGGTGGTGGAAGGCCGCAGATAGAAAACGTGATGAAGTTAATTCCAGGGATAAATTTAAGGCGTTATTTTATGAAGGTTTCTTCCCTCCTGCAAAGAAGGATAAAATGCGTGATCAATTTACCAAACTGAATCAAGGAAACATGTCAGTCCGTGAGTACAAGCATGAATTTAATAAACTGGCTTCGTTTGCACCAGAAATGGTACCTACTGACAATTTAAGGATGAAAAGACTTCGGGATGGTTTTCGAGACCCGATCCGTCAAGGGTTGGCAATAGCTAGGGTACAGACGTATGCTCAAGCCATGAATCAAGCATTTGACTATGAGATAGAAGAAGTTGCGAGTAGAGATGTCGCACCACTTGCATAGCCACCATCATCTGAGCAGTATCTGTCGCTCTTTGGAAAAAAAAACGTCAAACTGGAACAAAAAGCAATGGGGTGATGTCACGACCACTATCTGTAACGTCATGACAGGCACAGAACCCCGTGTATATCCTCCCTCGACATACACGGCGTCCCAATAAGCCTTCTAACACAAACCATAATCCCAAATACACAATACTACACACATGGACATAAATATAAGATCATCATATAAAACATATCCAAAATGACAACTAGAAAATTTTTCTCCAAGTCCATAGTGTTCAAAAGTACATAATATACTTAACCATAAGTACAAACCCATCTAAATGTTAAGTATAATCACTGGGTGTTACATAGTACAATTTATCAAAATAAATTACGAAAAAGTACTAAACACCTACGGGAACACTTCACAGCTAAGTTTTCCCTTTTCCCTTCCTATTAGATTCTGAAAAGATAAGAATGAGGGGTGAGCTACAACAAGCTCAGTGAATGTTTTCTATACAAGTGGCAACATATATATTCATTTAAGTAAAACATTGCAAGAATCATTAAAACCATTTAAATAATCATGAGTGTAAGCAATATTGTATGCATGCCAATATAGTGTATCATGCCATAAACAAGACAATGCATACCATTTTATAAACATGCATATGCAACCTAACATCTCCTGAGTAAGAATCAATACAAGGGCCATGTGTGCGCGAAACCCATGCCCGATCGACTTCTTACTCGTATCTATCAAAATTCCTATGGATTGTATTAACCATAGGATTCGCCCACCAAGACAAGTACCATGTCTAGGCGAATCCTAACATACACAACCCATAGAAATTCTTTGTAAGGTCCACAATTGAGGATTCCCGGTCAGCCCAATGGGATTCCATAAGAAATCCCAAGCTTACGGAATGCACATAACTCAACTGCTTTCCCAACTGACTATGCTCAAATACAGTTCATGAATTCAATAAATCATGCATACTACATTATACAAGCATTTAAGACATTTTGTACTACAATGCCACATATAGAATTCACAAGTAAAAGAAACACTCACAACTTGATTGGCTAGACCAACCCAATCCAAATTTCCAATTCCAAAAAGCACTAGGATGCCACAATCACCCAATGCAACTCAATCCACAATTGGCTATTTGGGTTATATCGATGAACCACAAGATCCTGAAATAACATGGTTTACCAAAACTGAAAATCATCCTTAACGTATGCTAAACCTCCATGTTTAAACCCAAATCAAAAACCAATTAAGATTCTAAAATAGTCTATCACATGAGTCAATCTCATATTGCTCAATTTAATTATTTAATACTACATTAACCCACATTTAACCCAAATTGAATGTAATAGGTTGATCCCCATGATCCAACCACTATAATACTGGGCATTCAATCATACTTAGGGTCAATTAGACTAATTTCATGTCAATTTAATCAATTGACCAAGTCTAGGTCAAAATTCCTAATTCAAGCCAATACATAGCATCCACCCCAATTTGGGGAAAAATCTCTACAATAGGGCATAGAGCCAAATTGAACTAGGTCATTCAATTCTAACACATGTCCAACCATTATAAACCCATAATTTCATTCAATTTGGGTCCAATTAGACAATTCCCAAGTCAATTTAATCAATTGACTTGGTTTAGGTCAAAAGCCCCAATTTTAGCAAATTCCCAATTTACATGGCAATTTTTCAAATTACATGGCCTAAACCAAAATTACACTACATTAGGGTTATCCACTAATCAAGATCAGTAAATTGGAGTTCCATACCTCCACATTTACCCATCTAATCCACATAAATCACATGCAAATTCAATAGGAAACCCTAAGTCCAAAATCCTAGTTTAGGTCAAATCCATATAACCCCTCCAATTTCTTGTTAAAAATTGGGGGTTTCACCATTTACGGACTCTCAACATCCTCTAGATTAACATATCACAAATTCAAGACTTAAGTCCAACATTGGTTTTCCACCACTCCCTTAAATTCCAGGATACATGGATGGAAAAGACCCCTTAGGTGTTGGTTGAGGTTAGGGAAGGTCTTTAACCTTCATAGAAACCCTAGGTCGAAAATCAGTTTGCATGCATGAAGGGAAGTGATAGAAGGAAGAAAAATGAGAAAGAATGGGGAAGAAATGATTACCTTAGGTGTTTTTGGGCAAAAATACCAAAAAATCCTAACTTCTCCCTTGTTTCTCCTTTCCCCTTCTTTATCTCCTCCCCAAGCTCTCTAGCCCTCTTTGAAAGTGAAAAATGAAGAAACTCACGTTCAAATGGCTTATATAGAGGTTTAGTTGCATTTTTGGGCCCACAAATGAAAGTTAGAAAAAACCACTTAAATAAAAGGAACAATTTTTTTCTGCTGCAATTACTTGTACTAAGATAATCAATTTATTTCAAACTACTTATCAATTTAACATCTTAACCGTTCATAACTTTTATGATTCAGTTAGAAAGCTTCTGGTAAACTTTCAGCTCAATCTACACATATTGTCACACCCCAGTACACATATAGATACCATATATATGTGTAGATTGAGCATCCACTATCTAGATACCATATATCTTCATTCTTGCTCATCTACACAACTTAAAATACTTTTGATTTTGGTACTCACGTTGCTTTGGGTCCATGCATGTTAGCATCAATAAGAATACTCTTCTCGATCCATGCAAGTTTTCTCTTCTTAGTGTTCATGACATTACATCTTAATACAGTATGACCTTCTTTGTGACATTTGTGACATTTAGGCCTCTTGGCTAGTAGAGTAGTATACTCTTTTTGTTTTGATCCTTGTGTGTGACCTATTCCTGCTCTATCAAATGCACATTTTTGTGATCCTAGCATCATATCAAATAGTTTTTTACCATTTGTAAATTTGCTCACTATGTTATTTAGGTCTTCATTTTTCTCCCTAAGCAACTCATTTTCATTTTTAATTTTCTCAATTGTTCTTTTGAGTTGTTTATTGTCTAATGATAACTCATCAAGATCCTCTTGCTGAGACTCAATCGCGTCAAGAGCTTCTTCTAGGCTTTTTTTGAGTTTCTCAGTTTTCCTAATCTCTTTACCAAGTTTAATTTTATCATCATACACATAAGAACCAAGAATATCAACATTTTCATTGAATAATTCAGATTTTACCTCAGTATTTTCCATGAGACAAATTGCGACTTTGTGGTCTGTATCTGAATCACTTTCACTTGAACTTGTATCATCCCAAGTGGCTTTGAGTACCTTCTTGTCCTTCTTATTTGAACTATGACTTTTCTTGTACCTGTTGGGACAGTCACTCCTAACATGTACAGGTTTGTTACAACCAAAACAAATGAGTTCAATGGGTTTAGCTCCAAATTTCTTTCCTTTATGGAATTTAGAACTTGAGTTTCCCTTTCCTTTCCTTATAGTCAATTTGTTTAACTTCTTAGACAATATGGCTATGTCCTCATTCGTACTCTCATTATCAGAGGTAGTTTCGAACTCAGTATCTACATTTCACGCTATGTTTTTCTTTCCTTTGTCCTCACTTTTGATTTGGACTTGGTTATTCTTCAACTTCATTTCATGTACCATTAAATGAACCACATAATTCATCAAAGTTATACTCCGCTAGATTCTTGGCTTCTTCTATAGTCGTGGCTTTGGGTTCCCATACTCTAGTTTCGACATCCTCCATCTTATAGGTCTCATATATTTCAACTAGCATTTGGAGCTTTGCCTTTTTAACTTGAGAAGTCCCTTCATGGGTCACTTCTAATTTCTCCCAAATCTCTTTGATTTTTTCACATGCACTAACCCTATTAAATTCTTCAACTGATAAGCTACTAAAGAGTATGTTTACAACTTGATTATTGAGCAACTCTCTTTTCTTTTCTTTTCCTCTTCACTCTTCTACTTCCTTAGGAACAGTTATACCATTAACTATTTTTGTAGGTGTTAGACAACCATTTATCACAACATTCCACATTTCTAGGTCTTGGGCTCTAAGGTAGAATCCAATCCCTAGTTTTCCAATATAGGTAATTATCCCCTTTTAATAAAGGTGGTCTGTTGGTGGAATTTCCTTCACCAAGGATTAAAATGTTTTTAAGACTTTGTCTTGCCATAATCAATCAAAGATGGTTAGATACTTTGATGGGTAACCTGCTTTGATACCAATTGTTGGCCCAGATGTGGCCAAGAGGGGGTGGTGAATTGGACAACTAAGCAAATTATACCTTTTAAAACAAACAGTTTACTGATTTGAACAAGAACAATAAATAACAATAACTAACAGAAAAATGAACAAAGTACACACATATTTAGAGTGGTTCAACCCTTGCTTACATCCAGTACCTAATCTCCCCGACTAGGATTTTGTCCAAACTCCACTATTAAATCCTCTTACGGGTGAAGATTAAACCGTTACACATTTTCTCAATTTTACGGGCTTGAGAACAACCATTACACACCTTGAGCAACACTCGCTTAATTTTAGTGACAGACAATCACTTACTCAAAGAGAATACAAGTTTAAGAATTTGATTCTTTTACCAAGAATCAATGAAATACTTACTTACAGAACAATGATTGAAGCTCAGACCGTCACTGATTTCAACAATGAATGAAAGATAAAGCTTAGCTGAAAAGTGAGAAGTTATTGCTCCTCTTTCCTTCAATGGATTTTGAAATATATGAAAGTGAAAACAAATAATTCAGAAGGTGATTATAAATCTGAGTATTTTCATAAGATTATCAAGAGTTTTTGCAGCGAAAAATCATTGACTAACTTTCAAAGAGTTTGCTCAAAACAAAAACAAAATTTTGTCTCAATTTCAACGGCTCAAAGAGGTTTTATAAAACATGCTCAGATTTTGATTCTCAAAAAGTATTTTGGTGCTCAATTTGAATTTCAAATCAAACGGTCAAATTGTTTCACCAAAATGTGCATGTTCAAACTGTTCGATAAAACCTGAAGCATCTGTGCAATCACAAGAATATAAAGTTTCGGAAACAATGCAGGTTGACAATCTTTTCAGAATTTCTGACAGTGCCCCATTAGCGCCTTGAAGTACACTATCCTGAAAAATCAAGTTTTTGCCAATTTTTTCAGGGAGGGCACTAATACTAGGTTAGTGTCCTGATGGGTTTAGAATTCAAAAACCCAGATCTTTCCGTGATAGAGCTAATACTCCATTAGCATCCTAACGCGCAATTGCTGGTTTTCAGGTTCATTCGATGAGGGCGCTCATACTCGATCAGACCGCCCTGATGGTCTATTAGCGTCCTACAGTATTGGCTCGATATTAAGTGACTAGCCACTGCATTAGCGTCCTAATCAACCATCAGCGTCCTGAAAGACACTGAAAACAGTTTTCTTAAAATTTGATTTTCTAAAACACGGTCAAATCAAATTAATACTCGAGCTTTTTTATCAAATCAAACATTTAGAAGATTGTTCAAATGGTTTAGAAATCAATTGAAAATTCTTTGAGTAGAATCGATAAAAATCATTTTCTTCGAAATCCAATAGTTAAAACTTATGAGAAACATGAGAGGATTCATGAAGTGAATGATTTGTTGAATCAGGACACGAATGACATTCTACAAGCCTAAATCATTCTAAACAATATATAATAAATTCCTAAATAGACTTGATCTTCATCTTGATCACAAGCTTCTCATCCACGTGCTCTTGAGTGAATCTTTCATACATCATCATGTGTGCAATGTTTGTAGTAACATGCATAGGAATGTGGTTTGCAATCATAAAAATATATTTTCTCATTTGGGACACAAGGGTTACTAAGTTAACACAATTAACTAAAAAACTAGCAAGGGATCAATTACCTATCAATTGCTCATCATTTGCCTTAAATCCCAGCTCAAAGCCTCTTTTTCCAATCTTCCAATCTAACCATGGAAAACACACAATTTTCACATATGTTGTGTGACTTGAAGAGAATAGCAAGAATAAGGAATTTTTAACTAAAAACCATCAATTCTTACCTTAGATTTTTGCCACCCTGGCTCATTCTCCTCTTTCCCTTTTCAGTCCTTGGGTTTTCTCTAGCTCCAGTTCCAACAAGTGAAAATATGTTGGAATGGTCGAGAATTGGCGTTAAAATATGTACAAACTGCCACATCGACCATTTAAAAAACTATTAGAAACATAGAAGAGCCTACTTCTCCCCTCTTGAAGCGTGTTTCTCGCTGCCCAGAAAATAGATTTTTCATTACAATTCCATGAGGAGCGCGAGCACGCTTCTCCCCTCAAGAGCGTGCTTCTCCCCCTCTAGAGCGTGTTTCTCCTCCCAGGAACACGCTTCTTAAAGCTCCTGGTGAAAAATTCTCTAAGTGTTGGGTTCCAAATGTTATGTTTAGGGTCCAAGTACATCTACCACCCTAGTATACACACATTCACCATATTCTTAGGCCATGTACATATGTATACGCGTATAAATATGTCTAACAATACATACAAGTCAATGTACAAGTTTGACTCGCAGGTACAGGGTGTTACAACTATCACAACTCTAAATCAAATAACATCCATAACATTATAGTTCAAGTGGGGGCTGATATACACATATATTTACATAATCAAAATATCAAAATATACATATACATCCCATATCATCAAACCTACATCATAAGTTTCATTCTACAGGAACATTAATCTCTTACTCTTGTGTTATTCCCTTGCCCTTGTCAACAACTGAAGGACCTGAAAGTTGGGAGTAGGATGAGCCAATGGTGCTCAGTGAATAGAATTCAAATATATCACCATTTATACATCTACATAATCATGTTATGCCAAGAAAAATTGCACTTTTATATACATATGTTAAGTTGCATATTTAGATATGTTTTAGAGCATGTTTTAGATAAGTGTTAGGATAATTTATGCATTAGTTTGGCTAGGTATAATATGTTTTATTTTGGTTTTTAATTCTATAAGCTGATAGATTTGATTATCTAAGTGCGTTACTAATTAGATTTGCTTTGTTTTGTAGGTGTTTAGATGATGTGAATGTGAGTTTGGATGATGGAAACAAAGTACAAGAAGTTTGAATGAAGACACTCGTGCAAAAAAGTGTGAAAAATAGAAGAAAACAAAGGAAAATGCCATATTGCATCACTCTGGGCATTGCGGTCCTCAATATGAGCGTTACGGCGCTCGCGCAAAGTGCAAACTGCGCAGGTTCGGGTGTTTTGGTCACTACTTTGCCAATTGAACTCTGAATTGGACGCGAAAGAGAAAGGCGAAGATCGAAGCAAAGCGATTCAAAGCGAAGAAGATATTTTCTACCATTCTTCCACCAATCTAGTTTGTTTTCATTGTTGAGATTTATGTTCATATCATTATTTAGTGTTTTCATGTCTTTATTCATGAACTAAATCCTCTATCTAGAGGTGTAGATCAATCAAAACTCGGTACTATGCTTTAGGTATTATTGTTTTGATTATTGTCTATAAAGTTTCTAGTTTATTTATGTTTTTTTGGGTGTAAAGCTTTTAATCCCTTGATCATGGATTAGATAATTCTAGACTTGAAATAAGTGCTCGAGAGGGGGATATTTTGGGTTGGAACAAGGAAGATATAACCTAGGTGATCGTGAAACTGAGTGGAGATCGAAATCTACCTTGAAGTCATTGAAGAGAACCATAGTTCTTAATAAGTTATTAGGGTTTTGGGTTTTCATCAAAAGAGTTAAACCTAGAATTCTAATAGCATGTTCTAGCTGGTGCTCGAGAGAGGGAGTTAGTAACGTTAGGGTTTTCGACTTATAAATAAGGAAATTGTGTTGATGATAAAGCCATATTCATGCATAGTTGAGAGGGTGGTGAGATTTGTTAGCCCAGGAATGTCCAAGAGGGGGGTGAATTGGACACTTAGACAAATTAAAAAATTAATACAATGGCAAACAATAAAGTGTGGAATCAAATGAAATAGACACAGCAGATTTATAGTGGTTCGGTTTTTTGCCTACCTCCACTACCTAACCTCCTCAGCTAGGATTTGAAACACTCCACTAACGAATCTTCTTAACAGGTGAAGACCAAACCTTTACAACCTCTCGACTTACAGGCTAGAGACTTCTTATACCTTCTTAACATACAAGCTTGAGAATAACCTCTCACCTTCTCGTCTTACAAGATAGAGAAATTACATTTACCTTCTCAACTTACGGGATTGAGAACAACCTATGTGCTCAGCTTCACGGGCTTGAGCAAACCACTATCTTAGGTACAAGATAAAGTGAAATCAGTAGTTCATATAACTACTTTTACAACACTTGATACAGTTACAAGAAATATGAAATGAAGTACAATTGTATCCTATGAACTATCTCTCAAATTTCTCCTTTAGTAAGTAATGATATGAGGTTTAAAACTAAGCTGAAAATTTGAGTGAAAACAATTCTCTTTTCTTCAAACAGATTTTCAATGAAATAGATAAAGTGTAAGCTCAATATGAAAATCTTTTGAATGAAACTTGTTTCAAAAACAACACTTTGAAAAACAATTTAACTTTGAAAAATGATTTGAAAATTCGACTAACTTTCAAAAGTAGTGGCTCGAGAATTTTCGGTGCTGTGTGTTTTGAATCTAAGTACTAGTATATATAGACTTAGTTGAGATAAAGTTGTTGAGCATTTGATTTGAATTTCAAATATGAACGTTTTCTCACAACGACTTTAATCTTTCATGAAAATGGTAAGTTTGGTTTCTTAAGATTACTTCTAGTACAATTCAGATAGCATGAAAAAAGAAAGTCTTGGTGAACACGATTCATGCACCTGAACTGTCAGCAATTAGGTTAACAGTTGCTTTTTCAAAACTTATGTCAGTGTTGGATTAGAGGTCTGATGTTCAATCAGCGTCCTGGCGCATAATACCAACTTCTATCATTTTGTTCCTTGAGGGCGCTCATGCAATGTGAGCTTCCTTCTGAACTTTGAAGTGAGGGCGCTACTGAAACGTAAGCATCCTGACTTACTACAGACATTTTGAACCGTAAAGGCGCTACTGGAATGTAAGCGTCCTAATGTTAAAAAGACTCAAAAATTAGAAAACAATAAGTGTGTTGACAAACAATCAGCGTGCGTAGGTGTTTAACAATCAGCGTGCTAACTCGTTTTAAAACAAAAGAACATAAGGGTGCTACTGTATCATAAGCGTCCTGATGCATGAAATACTTAAGTTCAATCAGCATATTGATATTCAATCAGCGTCTTGATAAGTTCATTTGGTTGAATTAATGAGGGCGCTACTCAAGACGTAAGTAGATAAAAGCATTTTCAACCTAGAACCTTATCAACGTTCTAATGTGTCATCAGCGTCCTGACTTACCAAATACAAGAGGGCGCTGCTGAGACATTTGCGTCCTGATTGATGAATCAGCATCCTGATGGACACTTAAAAACAATTTTGAAAATTTTCAACATTTTAAAGCTCAATTAAAAAGGATTAAACCCTCGGTATTTTGAATCAAATCAAACATTGAAAATTCATTGAGTGATTGATAAAATCTACGAAAAATACCCAAAATTAAATTGATTAAGCCATGTAATTATGCATATTTTGTAAATCTTGTTAGGAGTTATTTGAGCGAAAGTTTTACATTCTAAATGCTCAAAACATGAAGCCTTGATCTTGATTAATCAATTGTCTTGTAAGCTCAACTCTTTGATTTTGATTCATAATATTTCTGAAACACTTAACAAGATCATTAGATACTCAATTGAGTAGTTTGGAATCATCGAAACATTCAGATCATGGATTTCTTTGAGATAACAAAATTGAACCTCTAGACTATTCTATCTCTGATTTTCTATTTATTTCTATTGCATTGCTTTAGTTTACATTCTAGTTATTTAATTGTTTATTTATTTCACTTAATCACTCGAATTTGATTTTCTAAATAAAGTTAGGGTTAGTGAAATGATATTTAGTGTGAGTGTCAATCCTAAAGGACGACAACTCGATATCTCATCAGTTTTATTATAACTTGACATTGTATGCTTGCGGTTTGTACGTAACAAGTTTTTGGCACCGTTGCCGGGGATTGATTCACTTTATTTTCACTAATATCGTTAGTAACTAACTTTGATTTTAATTTAGAATTTTCTTTTGATTTTTTTGTAGTTTCTTTTGTAGAACAATGGCATACAATTTCAACCACTCAATTGTCCAAAATAGTTTCGGGCTAGTTGATCCTATTACAGCGTTGTCGGCATCAATGTCCAATCTTCAACTTCAAATATCGAAACTTCTTGATGCAAGATCTCAACCTACTATGGAAAGAATGGGAGTTGCAAGCATGGGATATTCAAGATTTGATTCAAGTATGGAGCAAGTTCAATATGGTAACCATTGGGCGTATGATTGTATGGGTGACTCTTTACCCTATCAATACCATTTGGGTATTTATAACCATGAGAATAACTCCTATGATAATTCATGGAATGTCTTGCAACCTCAAGCGGATTTCTACTATCAAGTAGAGGATGAGTCTTCTTTGAAGGATATGAGCTCATTCATGATGGAGACAAGGGATTCACTCAAGAACCTTGAAGTGCAAATGGGGCAACTAGCATCAACTATGAATGCCCTATAACGAGACTCATTTCCAAGCAATACTGAGGTGAAACAAAACAAGCAATACAATGTCATCACATTGAGAGATAAAGAAGATGTTAAGGTGGCTAACTCATCATGTCAAGACATGGCACCACCACTACCACCACCACCCCAATTGATTAT
This sequence comes from Paratinospora sagittata, assembly GCA_035771175.1. Classification (NCBI taxonomy): domain Eukaryota; kingdom Viridiplantae; phylum Streptophyta; class Magnoliopsida; order Ranunculales; family Menispermaceae; genus Paratinospora; species Paratinospora sagittata. The sequence goes on along the minus strand of CM069610.1, from coordinate 16,383,150 downwards.
TCTAGAAGAGATGCACTGTTATGAAGCTTTAAGAGTAAAAGAAATGAGTTCATGTCACTGGGTGGATGTGCTTGAGTGTAATGATCAAGAGGTGCTTATAGATGTGCTATCGAGTGATCTTACTACGCCATATGTTGTTTTGGTGCCTACCAATGTGGAGGGGTGTTTGGATCTCACGGAGTGTGTTTTTGCCTTTGAGTATCCGTTTGCTCAAGTGCTACAAGCTAAAGTTGTGGAGGTTGATGATGATGTCCAACACTACTTAGAGGTGTTTGGAGGCCAATGCATAAATGGTTGGAAAGTGCGAGTGGAGTATTTCGATGACATTCCTCCATTAGATTGGAGTAATGCTTCATCGGACTTTTTGTCACTTCCAAGGGATTATTCTTTTGTGTTTTTGTGGGAGACGTTCACAAGTCCGGTGACTCCATCCTTAATTTGAAATAATGAGGAAGACAGGAGGATGCTAGAAATAATGAGGAAACATACTCTATTTACGTGAGTAGAAGAAGTCGGGCTGAGGACTTTAAACTAAGCGCTTGTTGTAAGGCAACCCATCGGTTACTTTTATATTTATGTTTTTATTTATTGTATTAGTTGTTTCCTATCTATATTTTTCATTGATATATCGTTTTTTATCTTTTTCCCAGGTTCTAGATCATGTTTGGGGGTCCTTGTGCAAGCTACATGGAAAGGATGGAGCACTTATGAGGAAACATCAACCCTTTGGGTTCAAGGGGGTTTCTCAACCTCTCTTTTTTTTACTTCCATCCATCCTCTGATTATGTTATTATTTTGAAGCAATGAAGACAATGCTTGTTTTAAGTTTGGGGGGGAGAATTTTGATTTTTGACTTGTCATGGTGAAGATGTGGTAGTTTTAGGATAATATGTTCTATGATCTTACAAATTCTGATTTGATTCAATTTTTTTAAAATTTTTGAATGGCCAATGATAGGAGAACATATATATGAACATGACTTTAGGAGAATGTAGAGAGATATTTATAAGTTTGTGTGCTTGATTCGACTATTAACTTGGCTTTGTTTAAAATTCTCTATATGTCTAGTGTGGTTGATGTTAACCTAAGCTATTCATCACTTAGCACATCCCTTAAGTATACTTGATGAAGTATATTTTGATGATCACAAACAAAATCTCTTTCGGTGCTAACGAGCTTTAATCAAGTACCTATCTCAGCACCTTAGGAAAGCAAAAGGCCAAAGTATGATTCGATCAAGGAACTCAAGGCCATAACAATCATTCAAGATCATCTCAATTAAAGGACCTCAAAGATCATACCATGATTTCAAGATCACATCACAAACGATTCGATCAAGCCTCAAGATTACATCTTTTGATCAACATTCAAGACATTCAACTCTAGCACGAAGTTCATCGAAGATCTCATAATGAAGAGTTAGACTTAAAGATTATGAGAAATACACAGTATTTAAGGTATATCTTTCTCTAATCGATATTGCTCAAACGCCTTTCAAAACCATGCACAAATCACTTGCATATTTACATGTTTTGATCATACGCTTTATGATATTTCAAATGATTTAACTTTATATGTTTAATTTGAAATTTACCGAGTTTTTATTTGCATTCATCGTATTTTTAACCTCGAGTCAAAACTACAATTCAAGAGTCTTTCAGAATGCTAATGATTTAGCAGCGCTCTCCCGAACTTGATAAGTCAGGACGCTGATGATTTATTAGGACGCTGATAACATTCAAGGTTGAATTGAACTAATTCATCATGACATTTACTTGTAAGTAGTTGTCTCCCTTTAGTCAACCTCTGAAGTTCTCAAGACGCTGACTCAGCATCAGCTTACTAAAAGATTTCTAAGTTCTTCAAAGAATTTATCTTTGAAGACGCTGATAGTTATAAGTTGGATAAACTATCAGGACGCTACCTGGATAGGAGCGCCCTCATCTTTGGGAACCAACTTAATAACTTTCAGGACGCTGATTGTCCTTCAACGCACTTGGTTTTGTTTTCAAATATTTTGAAATGACAGGACACTTACATAGTTGTAGCGCCCTTGTGTTTTATGTTTTAAAAGGTAGGACGCTTACTCAGAAAAGTAGCGTCCTCATGTACTTAATTCTTTTAAAACAAAGCAAGACACTAATTGTGCAATAACGCCCTCAGGGTTAAGTTACTTATGTCACAAAGAAAGTCAAGACGCTTACGAATTAGTAGCGCCCTCACTTCATTGTTCAGCAGAGCACTGATACATAGTGAGCGCCCTCAAGGAACAAAACGACAAAGTTGATACTATGCGTCAGGACGCTAATTACGGAATCAAGACGTTAATTCAACAACAGTCACTGTTCTAACAAGTACACTATATCAGTCTACTTTTTCAGAATAGATCTTTGCACACAATCCTTTTCAGATTTATCAGAGATCTTCTCTGATACATGAAACAAGTTTTTCTAAAACTTTCCTTATTCATGTAATCTGAAAAGAATCAAAATGTTAGTGAAAATTGCAGTTGCCATTTTCATATAACATTCTAGCCGTTGTGTGTAAATGTTCACATTGTATTTGAATTTCAAATGTCTAACGGCTATTATCTACTAGGTTTATAAATAACACTTTGAATCAAACAACTTGTTAATAATTTTTATTGTGCCAAAAACTTTTTGAATGTTAGTCGTTGTTCAATCTTTCAAAAGTTTTTCAATGTTCTAAGTTTTCAAAGTATTCGTCACTAATACTTTACTTAGTCAAAAGATTTTCATATTGAGCTTCAATTATATTCTATCTTTGAAAATCTATTTTGAACTAGTTTCTACTCAAATTCTCAACCTGGATTTATACTTAACATCAATCATGTTGTTGAAGGAATTGGAGAAATAGTTCATGAGAGATACAGTTGTACTTGATTTCATATCTTAAGTATTGTATAGAACTACATCAGTAGTTATGTTAACTATTGAATATTGAACCATAAGTTTTCATGCTTATACATTTTATCTATTTTGAAAACTATCTAAGTCTATGCTTTACACTTGTCTTGCATTTTCATCTTCAATGTTTCATTGGTATCATAATGTTTTCGAAGAAACACTAAATTGATTTACATATCATTCAGCTTTCCGAAAATGCACTTGAGCAATACCGAACATTGAAAGGTAAAGGACTGTTAGTGTATGTCTCTTAGCATTACGTATTCAAATTTATACATCTTTGTAATGCTATATATATGAGCTTAAGTATAAAGTGTTCTACTCAGTTATAACCAACATTATTATTTTGTGTTGTAATGTTGGTGTGTTTCTGGATTGAAACAACCAGGGCAAGTGAATGTAGTTCACTTGATGATTTCATGGTGAAATCATGATAAGGTTCATCTTTAGCCTGCAAAAAGATAGGTTTTCCTTGAACCTGTAAAAGGGCATGTATAACAGTTTGGTTCTCACCGGTAAAAGAATCAGTTAGTGGATTGAGAAAATCTTAATCAGGAGATTAGGTAGTGGACGTAGACTTGGCCGAACCACTATAAATCCTAGTGTGCTTTAAGTTATGCATTTTACTTTATGGTCAATATGTGCATTTAATTCCAATGTACCAATGTATATCACTAAGTCATTGAAAAAGTTTTAAAGTGACCATCACACCCAATTCACCCCCCTCTTGGGTGCACCAACAGTTGATTTTGTGAAATCATGACTTGTTTGGATTGGATTTGTGCAAGTAAAGTTATGTCTATTAAATCTCTAGAAATCCTAGAACAAGTTTAATGATCACTTGAGGTGAAATCCTAGAGAACAAGCTATGAGGAAAATTATTTAGGCCATGTTTGGATAAGTTTGAGCCATACCTTATTTTTTATTATATCCTTAGTCAACCATTTTGAGCTTTATGATCTTTTCTTTGTTACCTATGCATTGGATAGTAAGAGCCTTATATGTTCAAATATCCCATTTTCAACCTATGCATCTTATACACTTTGAGTATATTGGAGTGTTATCTTTTTGGAAGTTGAAAAAGGGAGAAAGAAAAACAAAGGGGGGGGGGGGGATGAAAAAAAGGTGATGAAGAAAAGTACATTGAAAGTTTGCTAGTTTATTTTAAAAAAAAAAATTCTACATCTATGTGATCAAAAGGAATAAGCTTGGGGGTGTAGCATTCTATGAAAATAAGCTAACAAGACTAAGATGAGGATTTGAGTGAAAAAGTTGAATGTATGAAGTGGAAATATGTACTCATTATATGGTTTTGGGTTCTATATGTAATGTTGTCGATGTTTGCAATTGATCAAAGTGTTTAGGGTGTTTTGAACCTAAATTTTTCAATTTTTCCTATGTTTAAACCTTGGCCATAATTACACCTAGGAAAGACCTATTAATTCTAAATGGCATGTGATCTACATTAGAGGAGAGTGGTATGAAAGATTTGCTTATGGGATTCACTTTATATATATATTTGAGATCACTTACACTTTATACTTGCTTACACTTATCTATGAGTTTCATGAATGGTTTTATGAGATTGACTATGTGCTGGCGTGTTTGAGAATGGAAGATGAGGTTATGCGAGGAGTTGGATTGAAAATCTAGACATCTCCAATACTCTTGAAATTTTTTGATGAGTTATTATCTTTCTATGTGATCTTAGAGGCCATGATGATGATATGTATGCTATATTTGAAATCAATGTTTAATTTGTTTGAGAATAGGATGGTAGATTGATGATTGAGTTGTTAGTTGAATTTTAGTTTTGTTTTCCCTTTGCTCGGGACGATCAAAGTCCTAAGTTTGGGGGTATTTATTAAGTTTCATATTTAGATAAGTTTTAGAGCGTGTTTTGGATAAGTGTTAGGATAATTTATGCATTAATTTGATTAGTTTATCTTAGTTTTGAACTATTTGTTAGTTTAGTCACATTTTGGTATAATATGTTTTATTTCGGTTTTTAATTCTATAAGTTGATAGATTTGATTATCTAAGTGTGTTACTAATTAGATTTGCTTTGTTTTGTAGGTGATTAGATAATGGAAACAAAGTACAAGAAGTTTGAATGAAGATACTTGTGCAAAAAGGTGTGAAGGATAGAAGAAAACAAAGGAAAAACGTCATATTGCATCACTCTGGGCGTTGCAGCACTCAATATGAGCGTTGCGGGGCTCGCACGAAGTGGAAATTGTGAAGGTTCAGGTGTTTTGATCATAACTTTGCCAATTGGACTCTGAATTGGACGCAATTTGCTTCTATGGACTCCTTACTTTAAATAGAAAATTATGATAGGGTTTTGAGAAGGGAATAGAGTGGAGAACGAGATTGACGGTTAGAGGAAGAGGAAAGAGAAGATCAAAGCTAAACAATTCAAAGCGGAGAAGAGATTTTATACCATTCTTCCACCAATCTAGTTTGTTTTCATTGTTGAGATTTATGTTCATATAATTATTTAGTGTTTTCATGTCTTTATTAATGAACTAAATCCTCTATCTAGAGGTGTAGATCAATCAAAACTCGATACTATTTAGGTATTATTGTTTTCATTATTGTTAAAAAAGTTTCTAGTTTATTTATGTTTTTATGGGTGTAAAGCTTTTAATCCCTTGATCGTAGATTAAATAATTCTAGACTTGAAATAGGTGCCCGAGAGGGGGGTATTTTGGGTTGGAACAAGGAAGATATAACCTGGGTGATCGTGAGACAAAGAGGAGATCGAAATATACCTTGAAGTCATTGAAGAGAACCATAGTTCTTAATGAGTTATTAGGATTTTGGGTTTTCATCAAAAGAGTTAAACCTAGAATTCTAATAGCATGTTCTTGCTGGTGCTCGAGAGAGGGAGTTAGTAATGTTAGGGTTTTCGACTTATAAATAAGGAAATTGAGTTGATGATAATCCCATATTCATGCATAGTTTAGAGGGCGGTGAGATTGAAACTCTAGATTATTCTATCTCTGATTTTCTATCTATTTCTATTGCATTGCTTTAGTTTACTTTCTAGTTATTTAATTGTTCATTTATTTCACTTAATCACTTGAATCTAATTTTCTAAATAAAGTTAGGGTTAGTGAAACGATATTTAGTGTGAGTGTCAACCCTAGAGGACGACAACCCGATATCTCATTGGTTTTATATTAGAACTTGACACCGTACGCTTGTGGTTTGCACGTAACAATATATCATAGCACATTCAATATACAATGCATTTCAAATTCATATGCAACACATACCATTCATCCTTATTCAAATTGTGAAAAACTTTCCCAAGACATATATGAAGGCATATAGCCACTAGGTACTAGTTTTAACAGCCTAAGGTCACATTCCAGCCTTACTTAAATAATTCAGCCAAGAGTACTTATAGACATGTTCTTTGTATTACCCAGTAATCACTAATCAACATTCTATAGAGGGAATGTAAATTGTACTCATTTCCAAGTAGACATCCCTCATCTAGAACTAGTTTTCCTCAAAAATAATAACTAAACAACATCGACTTTCCTCAATTGTATAGATTCTACATAGTTCTTTAAACCTAAATAGGATTACTAGACCCGATTATTCTTGTAGGGAGTATTCTCGACCTATTCGGTTATATTCAAAAGTCTAGCTTCCAATAGACTTATTAAGCCCACGTAGAAATCTCTACCATTCTATCCATGCCACACACATTCATACATATATGAACAAGCGCATCAATATAAATACATATGATGATATAAATAAAATTCTACTCACAACAATTGCCAGAATAATTTTCTCACACTATCAATTGATTCCACCTCCTCTACTAGAACCTGCACACATTATTGCATTTACATCAATACAAATTATCTGATCCCTTTTTATTCTCATACAATATTATAATATTTTTACTATTTCCACCATTGGAAATCTACCAACTCCACTCCTAAACCCAATCTCAAATACATGTAACATTAAGAATAGTAGGAATTAACACTTTAATCTAATTCACACAAGTTCCTAACTTCATTTCTATGTGTTTACAGTTGATCTTACACTTCTAATTAGGTTACCAGCCTACATAACCATCAATCCGAAGTGTAAACCCTAACAAAATACTATTCAATGTGATTTGGGTAATAGGACGCCATCTCTACCATTTCCAACCAATTCCCAGTCAAGGATGCCAAAGCCCTAACTTGGTGAGAATACCCCAAGTCATCATTTACAACAAAAATTAATCTGAGAAAAAAGTTTCTTTCATCACCATTAGCAATTTCACAATGAAACTTGTGGAAGAACCACTTACGTAGGCTTAGATTTGGCAAAGGATTGCTCGAAACCCCTTTTCCCCTATTTTCCCCTTCGTTCTCAGCCGAAATGAATGAAGAAATAAGGTTTTCCCCTTTTATATTTTTGCATCGCCTCATCTACTTTTTTTTTTTTAAATTGTAATTTACCGTGAGGAGCGCGCTCCTCCTTGCACTGAGACAATACAACATTTTGTCTCTTGCAAGGAGCGTGCTCCTCCCTGTTGGGAACGCATTCTTCTCCTGTCCAAAAAATTAGATTGATCTCTTTCTCAAGGGAGCACACTCCTCCCCACTGGGACCAAGCTCCTAGTGCTCGAATTCACTATTTTCACTCATTTCTTCCTTGATTGGTTCCCCGTCCAATCCTACGCTAAACACAAACAATTTTCATTCTAGGAAACATACAACACACATCAATTGGTTGCATTTTTCAAAGGTTTTGGAGTCCTAATTTATGAAAATGAGGGTCGATACAGGACATGCCTTACACGTGCTAGAACATATTTATTATGTAGATATACTCTTTTTTTCATCTGTTGTGTTATTATATAATATTGTAAGATATGTAATATTATTATATATATAACCAAAGAGTCTCTGTAAGGAAACTTAAAAGTTAAAGTAAAAAATTGAAAAAGAAATAAAGGCAAAAAATCATAAGATTATATTAAAAAAACTGAATTTTTACCCTCGGTAACTAGGTATTCATTTTTTTCCTCCCTATCCGCACCCAACTACTTTTCAGAGACAGAAATATTTTTTGTTTTCATACTCGGCTCGATTTCAAGATTCTAATTTTCAAAATCACTTATAACCGGGTCGGACGATTTCCGACAAATAGGTCTAAACGTCGATTGCCACGCCTAATTTCACATTTAGGGGTGACAAAATTGATCTAGTCCCCGTTGTCCAGTTTTTTTTTTACCCAATGTTAAATGGATATGGATAGGATTTTTATAAAATCGTGCCACATATGGACAAAAACTTGTGTTTGGACCAAAAATGGATAAATGGTTAAAACATTGGGTACCCCATTCCTACTTAATACCTAAGGATAATATAGGTATTTTAATTCACTTTTTATATGCCCTAACTTGCTGAAACTCTTAAATTTTCTTGAATTCTGAACCCTTATTAATAAGTTTTGAGAGTTTTTCATAAAATCCACCATTTCTAGTTCTTGCAGTTGATACAAAAAGCCTCCATCATAGGGAGCCTGTACCTACTCGTATCTGTTTTTGGCCTCCCGACTCCCTACTCACATCACCTTTTTTATTAATAAATTTTAAAAATTAAAGTGGTGGGGAAAAGAACATTGAGTTGAACGACAGGACGAAAGATAAGTTCCTGTCGTGGTGTTGGACAAAGCTTAGTCAACTAAACTTGGAATAGAGTGGGTACCACAGACAGGAAACGTCCTGATTCATGCACCCTATCTACGGGGCGGTATGGTCAAACAAAAAAAGAAAGGGAAAAAATTGGAAATCATGCATGCAACGCCATCAATCTCGTAATGAATTAATTTCTTTCCTTGAAAAAAAAAAAATCTTCAAAAAAAAAATCTCCCAATTAATCTATAATACTATGTGGCTTAGATATCATGCTCTGACAGTGGTCATAGGATTATATTATATGATCCTACGTTACAATCCTGGTTTAATGATCCTCATGTGGCAGATACTCAATTCTCTAAAACAGAAATCATGAAAGAAAACTTGGTACTGTTCCAAGGCAAACATAAGTCTCTTCATCTAAAAACCAAGCCACCAACCCAAGAAAAATATGCCAATGGGATTTTCCTGCTTCTGTTCCTTAAAATATTTGTTGAGAATGATTCAGGCTTAGTTAACTCATATTAATAAGGTAAAGATGCATGTATGCTTAACTAATAAGATTATTACTTATTTTATTAGATTTGTAAGTATTACCGTAAATTCTTTTTGAGGTCTGTGGCATGTTATTGCCTTAAACTGAATTGTCACTTCTCACTTAAACTTTTTGAATCAAATTGTATTTTCATTTTTCATTTGTTTTTTTTTTCTTTTTTTTTTTTGTTTGGTGGTCTTATATTTTGACACCATAGGAACTTGCAAACAGCATTGAAAGTAAAGAGGCGCTGAAACATGCCGTGGAAGCACACTTTTAAAATATATTATTTACTGCTATGCATCTTTCTCAAATTACTATCTGTTCTCTAGGGATAAACTCCTGCTGCGGGCATAAGCAATTTTTTTGGACTCTTAAACCAAAAAGATCAACGGATAATTTCATACTTATGTCATCTTTTGTTCCCTTCATGTTCTTGAAATTCAATACTAACCTCACAACCTTTTACCCCTTCTCCCAAGAGAAAAAAAAAAAATGGTAAGTGTATATATTATTAGCACATATTCATGTAATGTACTTACGGAGGAACTGTGTGTTGAAAAGAAGTGCATGAATAGCACTCTTCAACAAAAACAGAAAAGCACCTTTTAGCCCCTTTGCCGTTTTCCACCTCAATCAATTAACTGCCTCATTGCAATGGAATCTATTAATAAATAGCCAACTACTTTTAATCAACCTACTAGTGAGACAAAAGAGCTGGTGAATATGGCACATAATAACTAGAAATAACAAACTTCATTATTCGGAAATCAAAAATATTATTATCTTATCAAAGTCAGGAGACATTTTCCTTGAAGTAGAAGCTAGAGAAATGCTAGGGAACATGAGTGTCATCGGTTCTCTTAGGGTAGGTTTAGTGCTTAAATCGAAACCAAACCGAACACTTGATTAAATTGAATCGAATCGAATCGAACGAAGTCGCGGTTTGGTTCAGTTTGGGGTAAATGATTTAGACGTTTAACCTATAATAATTATTATTTTAAATAAAAAATAATAAAAATAGATAATTTTACTATCAAGAACTATTTTTGTAATTATGTAACGAGTACATATCATAATATATTTAACATAGATTATAATTTTAACTTTGATTGGTTCGATTTTGGTTAGTATGATTTTCAAATTCTCAACTCGCAACTTAAACTGAACATATTAAAATCGAACCGAATCAAATTCAACACATCGGTTTAATTCAATTTTATAGTTTTGGCCAAATCATTAACACCCTGGAAGCCCGGGTGAAGGGTGGGCATGGGATTAATTAATGGGGGCAAAATTGTAAAAATGTTTCTTGGTGGATCACACGTACGTCATTTAGCATTTTGGTCGCTTCCCATTGTTTATTGAAGTAGAGATAACAGAACAAAAACACTTAAGATGTAATGAATTTAACACCCTGGAAGCCCGGGTGAAGGGTGGGCATGGGATTAATTAATGGGGGCAAAATTGTAAAAATGTTTCTTGGTGGATCACACGTACGTCATTTAGCATTTTGGTCGCTTCCCATTGTTTATTGAAGTAGAGATAACAGAACAAAAACACTTAAGATGTAATGAATTTAATATAAAAATACAAATGAGAAAAGCTCAACGGTTTCTCTATAAATTTAGGTTTGTGTAACGAGTTTATAGTGCTATCTCCAGAACAAGTTGATTTAATTCCAATGGCTCTAAGTTTTGATGAAAAGAAATTGTTCAACTTTGTTGTCAAAGATGGTAATGGTGTGAAGGGCATGGTTGATTCAGGCATATCTAAGGTTCCTGATCAATACATCCAACCCTTACATGAAAGGATAAAGAAGCAAGAAGCAAGCCCACATCATCTCCTTCCAATCGATCTATCTCGGCTTGACGGCTCTCAACATGATGATCAAGTTATGGAGGAGATAGTGAAATCTGCAGAAAGTGTAGGGTTCTTCCAAGTTGTGAACCATGGGTTGCCAATTGAACTGCTAGAGAAGCTTAAGGATGCAGCACACCAGTTCTTCAACCAGCCACCAGAGAAGAAAGCAGTTTATCTTCAAGGAGTAAGTCCATCTCCATTGGTTAAGTATAGTACAAGTTTTTTGCCAGAGAAGGAAAAGGCATTGGAATGGAAGGATTATATTAGTATGACATATACCAATGATACTGATGCTCTTCAACACTGGCCTGAACACTGCAAGTAAGTTTCCCGTTTGGTATACAATTTTATTTTATTTTTTATTTATTTTTTGTTTTTGAATTCAAGATTCCCAAAAAACAAAAAAAAAAAAAAATGTTTGGTTGACCTGTTTTCAAACAATTCAGAACTGCTATTTTTATGATTAACTTTAAAGTTTGTGGAAGAAACAAGAATAAAACAAAAAGTTGTTTCTAAAAATAAACTCTAAAAACAAGTTTTTTGAAAAACAAATTTTAAATTGAATACAAATTTCAATATCAAATTGCAAAAACTGTGGCAGGGAAGTAGCACTTGAGTACCTGAAGAAATCAAGCAAAATGGCAAGAAAGATTCTTGAAGTGTTGATAGAGAAGCTTGGAGTGACATATGGAGACTCAATAGCAGAAGCATACATGGGAGCAAAGATGGTGAATATGAACTTCTATCCAACTTGTCCTAATCCAGAAGTAACAGTTGGTGTTGGAAGACACTCTGATATGGGTACCCTAACTGTATTATTGCAAGATGGTATTGGTGGTTTATATGTAAAAGTGGAAGATGATGGAGATATTGAAGGAAAGAATAAGGGAGAGTGGATAGAGATTCCTCCCATCCCTGGTGCCTTGGTTATCAACATTGGTGATAGTTTACAAGTAAATAATCTTCAACGATCATAACCCTGAAAAATTATAATCTAATTATTCAAGTATTTTTTTTTTTATTACCAGGATTCCGGCATCCGGTGGTGTCCTTCTCCTTTTGGGCGAGACTATTTCACCGGACTTCGGAATTTTGCAGAAGTAGGGGTGTCCCTTCCAACCATAATTTTGTCAAGGGGGGCTCGAACTCGAAACCGAGTCCCTCAAGTCCCCCCTTGGATTTGGCCCTTAAACCACCAAACCTACCGATGGTTGGTAATTATTCAAGTATTTAGTTGTTCATATACGCAACTCAACTAAGCTTATTCCCATCAATATGAAATCCACCTATAAATGATTGAAAAGATTCATGTAATAGTTGAACTCTCACAAACTTTTACACCAGTTGTCAACTAGCTAATGCAACTCTCCTCTTTTATGCAAGCTTGAGACTGGCCGTGTTTAAAGATACGTAAATATACTCAACACATACAGAGTTCAAATATGCAATCATTGATATTACTGATAATTGTTTCTATACTTGTTTCTTTCATTTCTGCGCCAGATATTAAGCAATGGAAGATATAAAAGTGCAGAACACAGGGTCAGGACAACAAGCAGCAAGTCACGGGTATCCATACCCTTATTTCTGATTCCAAGACAAGGAGAAATGATAGGACCACTGCCTGAAGTGGTTGAAAAGGATGGGAAGACACGATACAGAGAGTTGTTGTTTGAAGAATACAGGAAAAATTTCTTTGGGATGGCTCACGATGGCAAGAAGTCTCTGGAGTTTGCTAAGATCACCACAAATTGATACTCTGCACTTATTTCTATCACCAGATTATATACATAAATCAATTTGTGTTTGTTTCACCCTTCAGTGATTATGTTTATGTTGGAAGTACTATAATCCCGTCAAAAGATTCTGGAGAACCATGCAGAACTGAATAAAACCTGCTTTAATAATGACGTTTTCTATTGCTGCATATTGTGGTGTAATCCTCTCTACATACTAATTACTTTTATTCATACCTTTTAATCCTTCAGCAAATGCTTGCATTTGCCCTTTTTTTGTTATTCCATTTAGACATAACATGGATATAACTTTATACAGCTGAATTATACTTACATGACCAAACTTCATGTGTGAACAAGTATGTAAATGCACGGTTATTTCTTTTATTTTTAAAATAAAAATAAGTTACTAAAGTATACATTTTCAACCACTGCTGGTAAAAATCTTGCACTTTATAAGATCATTTAATAAATTTGATTTCTTTAAAGCCTATTGATAGATTGATAGAAAGCTTTTGCATATAGCTAGCTACTGTAAATCCCTGTGTAAAGGGTAGAAATGGCCCATTATTGCCTAAACAAGAAAAGAGACTAAGAAAACAATGTCGAAGGTGATTTCATTAATACAAAAAAGAAAGAGGAGGCCGTTGAGCCCATCAAACTACAAAAATAGTCAAACCCAGATTGGCAATTGCTACCACACCTATCCTGCTTACTCTGCTGAGTTCAAAAGGATCAAGAAAGCTGCTACAGCTCACTCCGCTGTTTCTTTTGAAAAGAAGATCCTTCACAAGGTCCTTCGCAAAGTCTGCACAAACAAGTCAGAACCTTAGTCAAAAGAACATGGTTGGGTGTTCTACAAAAACCCACCACGATCAACTAAACTGACGTCCATTGGGATGATATATTTCTTTTTGTGTTTTCACTGAAAAGATTATGAAATACAAAATGCAGGAAGATATTGCTTCCAGTTAGTTTCCAAAGTAAACCAGCATGAAGAACACCAAAATGGCAATACCACACAAAATGATGATGTCAAGGCTTCTCCAGGTTGATTAATCCAGGTATCTTGGTTAGTCCACAAATCAAATTGCAAATAAAATATAAACTTAAAGGCATAAAATTGCAGCATTTGCATACCCTTCAACTATTCTTTTTCTTGAATCGTCGTCTCTCAAAGGTAGCATGTCTTCAATACAGGAAAATAACCCATCCTTGCATGCCAACTCTGGCTGGTTGTAGTCTTTTAATAATGAAGACGTCTCCGCCAAGTCCAAAATAACTGGTGAGTCCTCAAGGCGTTTCTTGAAATATTTCATCATGATGAAACCTGTAAAAGCACATATGAAGTCACATTTTATTCCCTTTTTCAAATGTTTTTAGGCTAGAAAAGAGTAGATGAAATGAGAGAAAATGAGAGTAAGCCCCTTCTAGAGTTTTTGTGGCAATTTAAGAGTCAAAAAATTAAGGTTAGAAAGCCATAGAATTGTTTTGGTGTTTGTCTTACTAGGAAGGAAATAAGTTAAATAGGTGAAGATAATCTACATGAAGTCATAGTTTTAGGGAGTCATTAAGGCTACACCCAGGTGTATTAAGTTGTTAGCACACTAAAAGGTGACTTCAATTTCTTTTTTTATAATAAGAAACAAAAAAAATTATATTAGTATATAAATTAGAAGAACAAAGAGGACAACTACCTCAAAGAGATGAGTCCCTCAATTCACCTAAAAGATTAATAAAACCTAACTTTTTATGAAGGTTCCATAATGAATTCTTGCATTTAGTGATTTCCCCCACTTGCTCAACATCATTACAAAAAGCTTCCAAAATCATATTGAGCCTTTCCTTCGATAGAGACCAACATAGTGCTAGGACTATCATTCAAAATATTATTCTTTTCATACGAGCCCCTTCAATCAACATAAGCATTATGTCCACACATTTTCTCAAACATGTTTAGAACTGATTTAATTTTCCTTCCTAAAGGTTGAAAAGAAATTAGCATTTTAGACAGTCCAGTTATAAATTGTTTATTAATGGTGCATTTTCAGGTTTAAGAACATTTCAACGAAGTTAGAATTGAAAAGCTTATACAGAGAATATTGTTCCAATTCAATTAACTTCACACATAAACAAGAGCCAAAGTCAAGGTCTTGGAGTTGTTGAGAAATTCACACCACATACATATTTATAGTTTAAATACATGGATTTCGAGCTTCTAAGTTCAATGGTATTGAACTCAAGGTGATCCGAGATTTTTTGATTGGTTCTCTACTCACATAATGATTCAAAGTGTCTATTAGCTTCAAACTTGAGTTTTGCTTTAGGCCTTAATGAAGACTTTACAAGTTCAACGCATTTGAAGTGTTTTCAGCCAAAGACGGAAGTGCCATGTGTCTTTTTTTGAGCAGAAACAAATATTGCATTTATTAAAATAAATGATCTACATCCGCAAGGAGCACCAGAAGTGCAACCTCACTAACTATAGCATCCACAACACACAAAAAGCCAACCCTAAGGTTACATAGTACTTTACACCTGATACAAACAATTTCCCCAATCAAGGACCCAATCTGAAAGAGAGGGACCTCGAACCAATGCCGCCGCATGTACCCACAAGCTAGCTACAAACCTGATGTCCTCCCATAATCATTGAAAATCCTATTGTTCTATGCCAAAGGGTAGCAAAAGAAGCAACAAAGAGCCACCTCTTTTGCCGTGCTAGATATGATCATATTGTGAGACAAAGGCATGCTACCTTCTAAGCTAGTTGGAGGATAGAATCTCCCCGTTCCTCCCCCCCCCCCCCCCCCTTCCCTGCGAGAAACTAAGCCATCTCTCCCACAACCCTCTTGCCAAGGGACAATGCAAGAAAAGGTGGTCCGGATTTTCTTCTGCCTGAAAGCACAATCCACAACACTATGGTGGCAAATACACATTAGAAAGACGCCTTTGTAGTAGATCCATAGTATTTATTCTCCTATGAGCCAGTAGGCGAACTAAACACTTTGGATGGAATATGTGTCGCTAATGGGAAATGAGGGTGATTTTGATTAGGTGGGGAATGTAAGGCTTCAACAAGGGATTTACATGAAAACTCTCCATTAGGTTCAAGGGTCTACTTGAATTTATCTGGGGTGTTTGACAATTGGACTAGTTCTAATGTAGATAGAAGGTTGGTTATCTCCTCTTGTTCCCTAGAAGTTAAAGCTCTAGGAAAGTGAAGATTCCATGCCGTTCCATTGGGTGGTGAGGCGTGGGATGAGCTAATGAAGTGTGAAATAGGCTGATTGTGGATAGTGGATAGTCTATATAAATTCGGAAAAGACCTTGCCAATGAACCATTTCCCACCCATTTGTCCTCCCAAAAGCCATGCCTACCAAGGGGTGAACATGATCAAGCACCACCAGCGCCAAAGAAGCAATGAACTTCCAAGGACCTCTAAAAGAAAAACTTCTCATGCTCCTCACCCCAACACCTTGTCTAAGAGAGACACTCTCCCATATCTCCTAGCAATCACCAAAGCCCACAAGGAATCATGGTCATTCAATATCTTCCATATCCATTTCTCACATAAAACCATATTCTTCTTAACAACATTCTCAATGCCCAGTCCCCTTTCTTCCACTGGTC
Organism: Paratinospora sagittata; assembly: GCA_035771175.1. NCBI lineage: Eukaryota > Viridiplantae > Streptophyta > Magnoliopsida > Ranunculales > Menispermaceae > Paratinospora > Paratinospora sagittata. The sequence goes on along the minus strand of CM069610.1, from coordinate 16,366,796 downwards.
TCTACACAATCTCCCACTGAACCAAGCTTTTCATTTCTCGCCCCCCTTCCCCCCAAAAGAACGTCCTGATCTTCCTCTCAATTATCCTAGCCACTCCATTTGGAATTTTGAAGATTGAGAAAAAGCATTTCTCACATAGAGCTTTTCATTTCTCGCCCCCTTTCCCCCCCTCCCCCCCAAAAAAAGAACGTCCTGATCTTCCTCTCAATTATCCTAGCCACTCCACTTGGAATTTTGAAGATTGAGAGAAAGTACGATGGAATAGCTTCTAACACAGACCTTATCAAGGCTAATCTCCCTCCTTTTGACAAAAAGGCATGCTTCCACCCCTCCAGTATTTGTGAAATGCTAGAGATAATTGGATCCCAAAATGCTTTGGATTTAGGACTTCCACCCAGTGGGAAGCCCAGATATTTTAATGGCCAAACTCCAACTAAACACCCCGCAGAGTTGGCAAGTTTTAATATCACCTTCGGCTTCATATTAATCCCCGCCAATTGGCACTTAGCCATATTCACCTTCAACCCAGAAAACTCACAAAAGCACTGTAAGATCTTCAACGCATTGCCCACATTACCCTCATCCCCATGTAGCAAAAACAAGGTGTCGTCAGCATACTGTAAAAGTGCAACTTCTATTTTCTCCCTACCAACATGGAAACCTTTCACAAATATCAAACTGTCTCGCACAAGACATTAATCTCGCAAGACCATCTCCAACTAGAGGAAATAGAAAAGGAGATAGAGGACCATGACGTAGCCCCCTACCTACCGCAAACTTCCCCCTTGGCTTTCCATTAATCACCACGAAGTAGGTAACTGAACTCACACATCCCGTCATCCACCTAATCCACCTCTCACCAAAACCCTTCTGCTGCAACACATGCTTAAGGAATCCCCAATCAACTGTATCATATGCTTTGGCAAAGTCGACTTTAAACACCACACCTGATTTCCCCAATCAAGAGTTCACATGCGCATCCATGGATTCTTGATATAACCATCCATTTCTACTTGGTAGTGACCACGCAATCAAAGTTTTGTTCAATCCAAACTCTAAAAGAATGCTCGTCTCGTCTGCTGATATAAAAACCAACATTTAGTTAGGATTTTTTCCTACCAAAAATTTTACAGAAAGGAATTAATTTAAGAAAAGAATCAAAATATTAGCTTGTATAAACATCATCTTTATTCAAAAAAATAAATAAATAAACCCTCGATTAAATGGACGATTCATGCAACCTTTCCACCACATCAGATATGTTGTTTTTAAATTTAAACCTATAAAGACTATGGAGCACCTTGGCGTAACGGTTGAGGTTGCTCCTTAGTAAGTCTTTATAGGTTTGAATTTAAAAAACAATATATTCAATGTGGAGGAAAGGTTGCATGAATCGTCCATTTAATCGAGGGTTTATTTATTTTTATTTTTCGAACAAAGATGATGTTTATACAAGCTAATATTTTGATTCTTTTCTTCAATTAACTCTTTTTTGTAAAATTTTTTGTAGGAAAGAATCTTAACTAAATGTTGGTTTTTATATCAACAAACGAGACGAGCATTCTTTTAGAGTTTGGATTGAACAAAACTTTGATTGTGTGGTCATTACTAAGTAGAAATGGATGGTTCTATCAAGAATCCATGGATGTGCATGTGCACTCTTGATTTTAAGGTTTGACCTCCGAAGCTAAGCGTTAATCTAGTTGATGGAAAGCATGTATGCATCTAAGATTGGGTTGGATAAGGTTGAAAGTACTGGAAAAAAATCGTCCTGAAGATGTTTGATGGCTTTCTTCCTCAACAGATTCAGAGCTTGTAAGTAGGAAACCCTCTTGTTATGTTTTCTGACACCATTAGTGTTGTTATTGTTATTTTTATTATTATTACTCTTGTTCTCAAACTTCATTTGTTAAATAAAAGTACCAAATAAGGCCTTTTTATCAAATAAGGTTGAGTTATCAATTCCGTTGATGAGGGGCGTTCATCCTACCATACAACCTGACTACTAACCTGAGCATCCCAAGCCATGTGAGTTGGATTGCGTTGGGTTTGTATATTAGATTGGGTTGGGTTGAGAAATTTGAAACTTGACTAATTTGGGTTGCGTCAACAAAAAGATACCTGACCAACCAGAACTAATTGAAAATAATAATTATTATTCTTTTTCTTTTTCTTTTTTATTATAGTCACTTCGTGACAAAATTGCTTAAAATGTCATAATGCATTTAGATTAATAGAAAACTTCTTATAATATTTCCATTTGACATGAAAATAATTTTATAAGAAGACATTCTAAAATCCACTACTGAACGTGCACGTGTGTTGCACGTGGACACGAGTTATTTATACTTTCAGAAAGATGAATATATAGTTGTAGGGAATGCTTTGAAAATGATGATGAAAAAGAAGAATTTTAATTGAGATTTTGAGGTTTTGAGCTTTAAATGGAATACATTTGGTAGTTAGAGTAGAACGTTGTGTTCTTTGGTGTAGAGATTGGTTTGAAAGTAACTGATTTGAGAAAAAAAAGGCCGGTTGTTTTCTTACGCTTGAGTCTTTAGGAGTTGAGGGGCATTTTGGGCAGAAACGGCGCCGTCAACTGCCCAAAAGCCCTTTTATAATAGTACATAGATATATTGAGTAGTACATGAGATTTTGGAATACATGGATTGAGTAGGCCAACCCGACTAACCCAATCCAAACCATTTTGAAGTTATTAGGTTGGGCTGGGTCTAAAAATTTTCAACCCGACTTGATTGCGTTGGGTTGATATTTGGCCAAAACCCAAACCAACCTAAGTTGTAAATACGCCTACCATTGATGGTACATACTTTGAGAAGAAGTGGTCTTGATTTCTTAGATTATATTGTCAATGTAGATTACATAATATGTTGAGCTAGGATGAACTTGTATGCATGTATCATGCATAAGTGGCTACAACTTTCCATGAAAGGGCTTCAAATGTAATTTTTTCTTGGTGCAAAATTATTTTGTACTCTTTATGATGTTCTTAACAAGGAAATTTTGACAACGAGAATTTACAAAAGATTGATGTTTATTTTTTATGAAGCATATTTTGGTATTTGGAACCTTTCATCAAAGAATGTCTAAAAAATTAAATCAACATACTTCACACTGAATTTTTGGTAGTTAATTTTGAAAATGAAAAATTTTGACACAAAATTCAATGAACTTCAACAAAATTGGATAAAAGTTTGATTTTTTTTTTCCATTAGAAATGCAAACAATTTAACACAATGTGATAAATTTCGATGAATTCAGCAAAGAAACCCACCTGTTTCATTTCATCAACAAAAAACAATAATAAAAAATATGCGTCATTTTTTATTTCATCAACTAATATAGCAAGATTTAAGATAACAATAGTCTAATAGCAAGCTACAAAATCATGCAATTTTATCTAGTAATTCAACTATGGAAAAAAGAAGAAAGAGCCAAAAATATGTACATAAACAAAAGCAAAGAAAGAAATAAATTTAAACTGAGAGAAGAAACTCGAAAAAGCGCCAAAAGAGTTTTCAAAGCCACCATTTGTGATTTTAACAATCCACATGACAAAGATGGAAAAGTAATATGCTACCTAATCAAGCAAGGTATAATGTCAATCTAATAGATTATGTAGTCTAGAAGATGTGGGACAAAGGTGATTGATTTGAAAGAAGCTTATAGGATTGGTAGTATTTGGGTTGGAAATGGCTGAGAGAAATAAAGAAAAAGGGAATATAATAGCAAAGTGAGTTAGAAGATCTAGGAATCACTCCTAGAAATCCTTGACATCACACGTAGATTGGATTGTATCACTCAAACCCAAAGGAGAGTAAACCAAAACCTAAAACTTTGTTAGATGCCACAAATAGAATGTTATAAGCCTATTTCTATACTCTTATAACACAAAAATATCAAGAATCATCAATTATTCTTGGAAAATGCACGCATTAAAACCCTAGGAAATCTAAGAACTTTGTGGATACACTAAAAATAGTTATGACTAGTATTTTTTTTATCTAGGAAAACTAGAGACACTTAATACTCCCTTGGTACAAAAAGTAACTCTTTGACTTCCTTCTTGACCAATTCTTTGGTTGCTACAATTTTGTTAATGAGTTGATCCATAAAAGGTCATAAGTAGCTCCACCATCTTCTAAAGAGCTCCAAAGTAGGATTTTAGCTTCGGTATCCTTTTTTCTGCTCCTATTATAAATCTTTTTTGATTTTTGGAACTTATCTATTTCACAAGGATCAAGCCACCAAAAAAATTGAAAATCATGAAATTGAAAAGGAATCAAGACAAGAAGCCACTTAACAACCCACTTAACAAGATTAATTTTTTTGGGTTATTTATGGATACTTTTATGTATTTAAAGTTTTTATTTATATTTATTTTTAGCACATATTACAAAACCTTTGGATATTTTAGCATATATACAAAAAAAAAAAATTGAACTTCTCTAGTTTTTTGAATTCCTTCAAAAAAAAAAAATTAAACCTCCATGATTTAATTTTGATTTTTGAGTGGTCGAAGCCTAGGTCGACCTCAAATTTTCAATCATTTCCATGATCAAATTAAAGGGTTTTAATTTGGAAACCTTTAATATTTTTTGATCCTCAAATTTTTGAGTATTAAAAATTAGTAAAAATTATTTTCTTATAGAATTCTTTTATATCTTTTTTTTTTTTTTTTTGTGTTTTGAAATATGTGGGTATTAAGACTTGTTTACAACTTGAAAACAACCAAAAATATACATCCCTTGCTAAGTGTTGGTGGTTTGTTTGATGGAGATTTGAGCATGGGAATGCACGAATTTTATCAATGTAGTATTAACCGGTAGGCTTCCAATGCAAAGAACTAATTAGTTGTATATAACTATATATATATAATCACTCATTAGAGGCCTTATATTTGTTTGGATGTGAGATTCATTTTTTACTAATGGCTATTTGTTTGAGTGCGCCTTACCCTTTTAATTACCTTGAGAAATTGTATTGAAAAAATCACCTTATTCTATTGCTTGGTATGGAAGAACTAGCCACAAGTCTTGCATTCAAACTTTAATCAACATCTTAGTACTCTTTAGATTGACATACTAAGATACACCAAGAACAGCTTGCTTGTATTTGAAGGTTGAGGTATTGTGCTTCGGAATGTATGGCATAAGAAGTAAATACGCTTCTTGCAAGAATCAAGGAGATGGCTCAATTTGTTAGACTTGGAAGGAATTACAAGATTCTAGAAGTATTTTATGATTTACTTCAAGATTTTGCAGTATTGGGGCTCAAGTTGTAACTCACAAATTCAAATTAGGCTTTTACAATTATGTGCAAGACTAAGAAAGACAAAATCTAGAATGTTTTATCCCATCTAATCTATGTTTATAAAGGTTTTTGAGGATTGATTTATGCAGCTTGTTATGGAATGTATAGAATACCTCTCCTTAGCTCTTACTTGGTTTCAATTAATGCTCACTATACTTATCTCTAGTAAATCTCTTTTTCTGTTCTTTCCCCAATTTTTGACTAAATTATTTCCCCTTATAGTGAAAAAATTGGATAGCATTTTGGCAATCCTATTTACTTCATTAATTGCTTGTAATGTTGAATAAAAAAATATTTCATTATTTAGATTTCATCATGATCTCTCATGGTATGAGTTTACCTAATTACTAGAATTATTTAAATTTTTTTCAGGATTTGTTGATTAGCTTGAAACTTGTGGTCATTCAACGTGCTAAAATCATTGGCCATGAGCATATAGCTCAAAAATTTGATTTGAAGATGCTACGAACTCTTGGTATGATGTATTCTTCCCATTTAAATGTTGGTAGTTGATTGATGCTTGAATAATTCATTGAATGCTAAAACTAGTAATTGGAGCTCTTATATAGAAAAGTAAGAACTATGAGATAAAAGAAAGAACTTGATGTAAAATTGATATCCGATCACTATATTGATACCCCTTTGACAGAAAATAAGTAATAGGAAAAAAATGATAGAGTTTAGGCTTGCAATTTTAGAACTTGAATTTCTTCTAAATATTTAAGATTAGAACTTCTTGGATGATAATAATTTAGCTTTGGAGGGGATTGGTATGAGGTTCTTGTGAAAGAATGATCACCGTCCAAAGAATGGCCATGGGCAACGTCATCAATATCGCCAACGAAAATGGGGATTTTCACGAATAGCTTTCAGCATGGGAAGAAGCATTCACGTTCTTGGAATTTCTCGGTATGTATGGATGAAAGAACTCGCCAGTCTTTTAGGGTGTTGAGGAAGAATTTCAGTGTGGTTCGAAGTGAAGATGGCAAGCTTTTTAGGGTGGAGGAGTTCACTGGCTGGCGTAGTTTTGCGATGGAGTTTGACATGGATTCATTCCTTTAGGTACTTAAGCTATTGCCTGGCGCTGCTAAGGCAAGGAGGGATGGCTCTTTTAAACGAGTTTTTCAAAGTGGAAATATCGATGTCCTTGCGGAAATGTTTTCAAACTCTGGCGGGAGTTTCCTTTGTCTGACGAGGGTGATGGCGGGCAAACAAGCCTCGTTGTTTTTTCCGGAAGAGGGGGATTCCAGTGGATGGGTTCGCCTGGAGAAATGTTTGCAGTCATTCAGGGTCAAGAACGTTGGCAAGGGCGAGGATAAGAGATTTCCTCATAAAGAGCGTATAACTAAGTGGCGTGATAAAGCTGCAAACATTTCTGGTGATGAGACTGGTCGGAAAACCATCGCCGAGAAATTCTGGAGGCAGAAAAGCAATTTGGAGATGCAGAATAAGGACACGGGTCTGAAGTTTTGTTCAAACGACCCTTCATAATATTCAGCAACCAAAACATGTAATTTAGGAGTTGAACTGAAGTCATCTATGGCAGTGGAGTTACATGGAGATTTGGGAAGGTTCTAAAAGGCTTGTGGAGGTTAGACGACGAGTTAAGAGGGTGTTGTTATGGTGAGGCAGCAAGATGGAAGGGTTGGGAGGACTATTAGAAGATTGCAAGATTGTTGAAACCTGATTGATTGACTTCCAATGGTTCAGCTGGGTCTTCTACTTTCTTTTTCCCATAATGCTTGTCAATGACAGAGAATCATCTCTTCAATCTTCATGAACAAATGATCTTCAAATTCCTTGAACTATTGACCCAATTGATCATGGGTTACACAAGTTAAATGATTTTCAACCATGATGCCACTAGTAGGCTCTTAAGCCAGGCTTTGATACCATTTAATGTTGCGGAAGCATGCATAAATAAATGAATTTAAAAGAAAATAGAAAAGTAATGAACTATGAAAAGCTAAATTGTATTCAAAGTAGATGAATATTGATGATTGATGATTGATGATTGATTATTGATTTTAGTAATTGAAGCTCTTCATATATAGATAATTTCATTGAAACAACTTCGAAACTTACTAAAGCACTTAGGTGGCGTTTCATATGCAGGAATCTCTTTCTCGAGAAAGCAATTGAAGGGATCTCAGGAGGGGAATGTTACATTGTTATGTTTGGTTACGCATAAGAATCTTAAACAATTTTCCTGAAACTATTATATTAATGTATTTGGTTGCACATCAAAATCTCATACAATTTCTTAAATTTTAATGATATTAAATAAATTAATTAATAAAGCCTTTTAAAAATAATTTCAAATTTTAATTTTAATTAAATTATTATTATAGATACTAATATCAAATTAATAAATTAAATTACTTATTTTAAAATTTATAAAGATAAAAATAAATTATATGAAATTAATTACATATTTTAAATAAAATAAATTTATTTATTATTAATCATATTTTTTAATTTTTCAAATAATTTAAAATTTATTCATTTTTACTAAAAATTTTAAAAAATAATTCTTTAATCAACTAAAAACAAACTTTTAATAACAATAAAAAAGATTTTTTTTAAAAAAAAAGTAGTAAAATAATATTTAATAAAATTAATAATCTTAAAACTATTAGTTATATTATTTTAATAAAATTAATGAAGTTATTTTCAATAAAAATATATTTCATTTAAAAAAAATAAAAATAATAATAAAATTGATTTTTAATAAATAGAATATAATAAATTTCAATAAAAGTGATTTTTTAGAGAATTTATAAAAGTATTTTTCCATTAAATTAATAAAATCATTTTTAATCAAATTTATTATTAAAATTAATTAATTTTGTAAATTATTTAATTTTTAAAAAATCATTTAATATTTTAATAAAATTATATACTCTTTTAATAGAAATTTTAATACCATAATAAAATATTTAAAGTTTCAATAAAATTATCTAATACTTTAATAAAGTTATTTAATTTTTTATAAAAATGTTTAAAACATGTTTAATTTTTAATGAAATTAATCAACTTTACTAAAAATAACTTTTATATATAAAATTTAATCATTTTTATACAAAATTAATTGATTTTATTTAATTTTAATGAAATTAATTAATTTTACTAAAGATAATTTTTATGTATAAAATTAAATAATTTTTAAATAAAATTAATTGACTTTTAGTAAAATTAGTAAAATCAATTTTATTTAATATTACTTAAATTTAAAATTAATATCTTTTAATATTAAATTACTAAAATTATTATGAAATTTTATTAATTATGATTATTATGTTAATAAAATATTGTGGAAGTAATTTGAAATCAAATAACATAAAAATTAAATAAATTAATAAAATAAAGCCAAAATAAAAATAAACTTTTCCATGATAATCACTTTTCGTAAAAAGTAAATACCACCTATCCTACTTTCTTGGGAATCACTTTCTCACCTCCAAAAAAATGCAAAGAGGAAAACAAACATGAAAATTTTTAAGATTCTCATTCTCATTCTCGACATTACCCCCAAATGCCACCTTAATATGTTTCTTACAAGGTTCGAAACTTCGATTTTAAACAAAACTTCGATTTTAAACAAAACTTCGACCTTCAAAAATCAAAATTAATTCGAAAAAGTTTAATTCGACATGAAGAATTTTTGTAAAAATTAGCTAAATTAGAGAAGTTTAGAAAATTTTCGCATATATGCTTAAATATCTAAACTTATTGTAGGATAAGCTAAAAACTAATATAAATAGACACTTTTAAAACATAAAAATATCAATAAGCGACCTAACAAAATCAATCTTGTTAAGTGAGTTGATGAATTTGAATGACGGCTTTTGGTCTTAATTTGTTTTCTTTATTTTGATATTTAATTTTGTGGTGGTTTGCTTCTCGACCATATACTTTACTAGTTTGAATTCTATCTTGCTTTGAATTCTATCATGCTTAATTTATTAGTGTATTATTTGAATGTGTTGTTTATTAATCTTATTTCAAAAGAGTTAACTAAAAGAAGATGACTTTAGGAAATCTTTTAATTTATTTTTAAGTTTTTATCTTATTTCAACTTTAATTAATTAATTATTTATTTATTTTGCTTCTTTTCTTCTTTTCTTCTTTTTTTGGTAAAGCATATCCCATAAACTACATAATTTGTTAGCTTGTTAAATTATTTTTTAAAATTTATATTGCTATGTTGGTTGATAAAGTTGAAAATAATACATAATTATTGGTGTTTTTTTTTCTACTGATGAAGTAACATTTTTTTTTACTTCTCTGTCCAATTTCATCGAATTTTTTGTCGATTTTTTGCATTTTTTTATTGAAAAACTAAACTTTTGTCGAAGTTTATCGAATTTCATCGAAGTTTATCGAATTATTTTGGCGAATTTTTGCATTTTTTATTTTACATCCACTTTGTATTTCGATGGTTAAAAAACAGAAAAAATTCACCGAATTTCGCCAAAATTCGACGAATTTTTAAACCATGGTTTCTTAAACTATCTACAATACTATAGAAACTTTCTAATGCTATTAGAACTCTCTTTAAACACTTTAAGAACTTTCTTATACACCTTGAATAACAAAAATAAGAAAATTATTAAAATCCATCTAGAATATAAGGCTTCATTTGGTATCATTTTTAAATTCAGTTTTCTATATAAAACAAAAAGTGAAAATAGTTATAAAAAACTTGTTTGATATATTGTGATTCAAAATATGTTTTTAGAAGAAAGTTAAGAAAACGGGTTGTTTTTAGAAAACATACAAAAGTTGTTTTTCGAGTTTTTCTTTTACTTGATTTGTAATTAATGGGACCCACTTTTTTCACTTTATTTGTGTGAAATCGTTAAACAACCAAACAAGTTTTCCTTATTTTTCAAATTTAAAAAATATTTTTTGAATATGATACCAAACATATTTTCAAAAACTATAAATCAATTAAAAATAAGTTCATATTTCATTTTTTTTAAAATTGTTCTTAAATTGTATAACAAATGCAGCCTAAACTTCTATAAAATCAAAGAAAAGAAAACTCCTCCTAGAATACAAACTTCTCTAGAAAAAAAAACTTTAAAGAAAATAAAATAGATAGATACTAAAATTAAAATTTTGGAACCTTCCTTAACATTATTTCATTTATTACATGAGAAGATTACTTTGATTGGCTATTTTTGTTATGAGAGATTTCTTGACAACTTTCTTGTTTATCACATCACTTCTACATCAAGTTCTTTCTTTTATCTCATAGTTCTTACTTTTCTATATAAGAGCTCCAATTACTAGTTTTAGCATTCAATGAATTATTCAAGCATCAATCAACTAACAGTATTTAAATAGGAAGAATGCACCATACCAAGAGTTCGTAGCATCTTCAAATCAAATTTTTGAGCTATATGCTCATGGCCAGTGATTTTAGCACGTTGAATGACCAAAAGTTTCAGGCTAATCAACAAATCCTGAAAAAAAAATTAAATAATTCTAGTAATTAGGTAAACTCGTACCATGAGATATCATGATGATATCTAAATAATTAAATATTTTTTTTATTCAACATTACAAGCAATTAATGAAGTAAATAGGATTGCCAAAACGCTATCCAATTTTTTCACTATAAAGGGAAAAAACCTAGTCAAAATTTGAGGAAAGAACAGAAAAAGAGATTTACTAGAGATAAGCATAGTGAGCATTAATTGAAACCAAGTAAGAACTAAGGAGACATATTCTATACATTCCATAACGAGCTGCATAAATCAATCCTCAAAAACGTTTATAAACATAGATTAGATGGGATTAAACATTCTAGATTTTGTCTTTCTTAGTCTTGCACATAATTGTGAAAGCCTAATTTGAATTTGTGAATTTTATGATCCACAATTCATTTCAAAGAGAAAATATTCAAATTGTTACACTTGAGCCCTAATACTGCAAAATCTTGAAGTAAATCATAAAATACTTCTAGAATCTTGTAATTCCTTCAAGTCTCACGAATTGAGCCATCTCCTTGATTCTTGCAAGAAGCGTATTTACTTCTCCTGCCATACATTCTGAAGCACAATACCTCAACCTTCAAATACAAGCAAGTTGTTCTTGTCGTATCTTAGTATGTCAACCTAAAGAGTACTAATATGTTGATTAAAGTTTGAATGCATGACTTGTGGCTAGTTCTTCCATATCAAGCAATAGAATAAGGTGAATTTTTCAATACAATTTCCCAAGGTAATTAAAAGCGCATGGCGCACTCAAACAAATAGCCATAAGTAAAAAATGAATCTCACATCCAAATAGATATAAGGCCCCTAATGAGTGATTTTATATATATATAGTTATATTCAACTAATTAGTTCTTTGCATTGGAAGCTTACCCGTTAATACTACATTGATAAAATTCACACATTCTCATGATCAAATCTCCATCAAACAAACCACCAACACTTAGCAAAGGATGTATATTTTTGGTTGTTGTCAAGTTGTAAACAAGTCTTAATACCCACATATATCAAAACAAAACAAAACAAAAAAAAAAGATATAGAAGAATTCTATAAGAAAATAATTTTTACACATTTTTAATACTCAAAATTTGAGGATCAAAAAATATTAAAGGTTTCCAAATTAAAACCCCTTCATTTGATCATGGAAATGATTGAAAATTTGACTTCGACCTAGAGCTCGGCCACTCAAAAATCAAAATTAAATCAAGGAGGTTTAATTTAATTTTTGTTTTTGTTTTTTTTTTTGTAGAAATTCGCAAAACTAGAGAAGTTCAAAAAAAAATTGTATATATGCTAAAATATCCAAAGTTATTGTAATATATGCAAAAAACAAATATAAATAAAAACTTTAAATACATAAAAGTATCCATAAATAACCCGACAAAATTAATTTTGTTAAGTGGCTTCTTATCTTGATTCCTTTTCAATTTCATGATTTTCAAATTTTTTGGTAGCGTGATCCTAGTCAAAAAGATAAGTTCCCAAAAATCAAAAAAGATTTATAATAGGAGCGGAAAAAAGGACACCAAAGCTAAAATCCTAATTTGGAGCTCTTTAGAAGATGGTGGAGCTACATATGAGCGTCAACTCATTAACGAAGTTGTAGCAACCAAAGAATTGGTCAAGAAGGAAGTCAAAAAGTTAGTTCTTCTACCAAGGGAGTATTAAGTGTCCCTATTTTCCTAGATTAAAAAAAAAAAAATACTAGTCATAACTATTTTTAGTGTATCCACAGAGTTCTTAGATTTCCAAGGGTTTCAATGCGTGCATTTTCCAAGAATAATTGATGATTCTTGATATTTTTGTGTTGCAAGAGTATAGAAATAGGCTTATAACATTCTCTTTGTGGCATCTAACAAAGTTTTAGGTTTTAGTTTACTTTCCTTTGGGTTTGAATGATACAATCCAATCTACGTGTGATGCCAAGGATTTCTAGGAGTGATTCCTAGATCTGCTAACTCACTTTGCTATTATATTCCCTCTTTCTTTATTTCTCTCAGCCATTTCCAACCCAAATACTACCAATCCTATAAGCTTCTTTCAATTCAATCACCTTTGTCCCACATCATCTAGACTACATAATCTATTAGATTGACATTATACCTTGCTTGATTAGGTAGCATATTACTAAATTGTATTACTTTTTCATCTTTGTCATGTGGATTGTTAAAATCACAAATGGTGGCTTTGAAAACTCTTTTGGCGCTTTTTTGAGTTTCTTCTCTCAGTTTAAATTTATTTCTTTCTTTGCTTTTGTTTATGTACATATTTTTGGCTTTCTTTCTTTCTTCTTTTTTCCAAAGTTGAGTTACTCGATAAAATTGCATGATTTTGTAGCTTGCTATTAGACTATTGTTATCTTAAATCTTGCTATGTTAGTTGATGAAATAAAAAATGACGCATATTTTTTGTTATTGTTCTTTGTTGATGAAATAAAACAGGTGGGTTTCTTTGCTGAATTCATCAAAATTTATCACATTGTGTTAAATTTTTTGCATTTCTAATGGAAAAAAATCAAACTTCTATCCAATTCAGTTGAAGTTCATTGAATTTTGAGTCAAAATTTTTCATTTTCAAAATTAACTACACTCTTTTAACTCGCCTTGTTGGATATATGAAAAAAATATCTAAAATTTCAGTGTGAAGTATGTTGATTTAATTTTTTAGACCTTCTTTGATGAAAGGTTCCAAATACCAAAATATGCATCATAAAAAATAAACATCAATCTTTTGTAAATTCTCGTTGTCAAAATTTCCTTGTTAAGAACATCATAAAGAGTACAAAATAATTTTGCACCAAGAAAAAATTTGGAGACTAAATTACATTTGAAGCCCTTTCATGGAAAAGTTGTAGCCACTTATGCGTGATACATGCGTACAAGTTCATCCTAGCTCAACATATTATGTAATCTACATTGACAATATAATCTAAGAAATCAAGACCACTTCTTCATAAAGTATGTACCATCAATGGTAAGGGTATTTACAACTTAGGTTGGTTTGGGTTTTGGCCAAATATCAACCCAACCCAATCAAGTTGGGTTGACAATTTTTAGACCCAACCCAACCTAATAACTTCAAAATGGTTTGGATTAGGTTAGTCGGGTTGGCCTACTCAATCCTATTCCAAAATCTCATGTTCTACTCAATATATCTATATACTATTATAAAAGGGCTTTTGGGCAGTTGATGGTGAAGCTTTTTTGCCACCGTTTTTGCCCAAAATGCCCCACAACTCCTAGAAACTCAAGCGTAAAAAAAAAAACCACCCCTTTTTTTTTCAAATCAGTTACTTTCAAACCAATCTCTACACCAAAGAACACAACGTCTACTCTAACTACCAAATGTATTCCATTTAAATCTCAAAATCTCAAATAAAACTCTTCTTTCTCATCATCATTTTCAAAGCAAATCCCCTACAACTATACATTCATCTTTCTAAAGTATAAATAACTCGTGTCCACGTGCACATTCAGTAGTGGATTTTAGAATGTCTTCTTATAAAATTATTTTCATGTCAACTGGAAATATTATAATAAGCTTTCTTTTAATCTAAATGCATTATGACATTTGAAGCAATTTTGTCACGAAGTGACTATAATAAATAAGAAAAAAAAAACAATAGAATAATAATTATTATTTTCAATTAGTTCTGGTTGGTCAGGTATCTTTTTGTTGACGCAACCCAAATTAGTCAAGTTTCAAATTTCTCAACCCAACCCAATCTAATATACAAACCCAACGCAATCCAACTCACATGGCTCGAGATGCTCGAGTTAGTGAACACCTCTCATCAACAGAATTAATAACTCGGCCTTATTTGGCACTTTTATTCAACAAATGAAGTTTGAGAACGAGAGTAATAATAATAACAATAACAACAGTAATAATAATACAAAAAACATAACAAAGGGTTTCCTACTTACAAGCTCTGAATCTGTTAAGGAAGAAAGCCATTGAACATCTTCAGGACGATTTTTTCCAGTACTTTCAGCCTTATCCAACCCATTCTTAGATGCAGGCATGCTTTCCATCAACTAGATTAAGGCTTAGCTTCGGAGGTCAAGAAGAAACCTTAAAATCAAGAGTTCACATGCGCATCCATGGATTCTTGATATAACCATCCATTTCTACTTAGTAATGACCACGCAATCAAAGTTTTGTTCAATCCAAACTCTAAAAGAATGCTCTTGTCTCGTTTGTTGATATAAAAACCAACATTTAGTTAGAATTCTTTCCTACCAAAAATTTTACAAAAAGGTATTAATTTAAAAAAATATATATATATTAGCTTGTATAAACATCATCTTTATTCAAAAAAATAAAAAACAAACCCTCGATTAAATGGACGGTTCATGCAACCTTTCCTGCACCTCGGATATGTTTTTTTTAAATTCAAACCTATAAAGACTAACTATGGAGCAACCTCAACCGTTACGCCAAGGCTCATTAAGACCAAAAAAAAAAAAAAAGAAATGAATCTCATAGAGAAAATATTGGACAAAACAAGACTCCTTCATTAACCGTCAATCCACCAAAACCCTTTACCCAAAGAGATTCTTTAAATATAAAGTACCAACGTGAAATATACTATATTTTCAAATTGAAATGGTTTTAGGTTATGCGAGACTATTGAAAGAAAAGAGAAAAAAAAATCAAGAGAAAAGTGATTTTTCCATCCAAAATCCGATGGCCGCTTTAGAGAAAAATGCCCAATCATTCTTCACGAGTGAGACCGAAAAACAAAACCTCTAAATTTCCATCTCTATAGAACCCCAAAAGAAGCAGATACCCTTTCATCCACATTCAATTGGCAAGCAAGCATAAGCAGAGAGAGTTAAAGAGTAGAACTTAAATAAGAGACTAACCAACCTGTGGCAGAGAGAAATGGTGAGAGTAAGCTTTGACCAACGGCGAGCATGGATGTCAATTTAGAGGTGAGGAAGATCAACTTCCAAGATGCGAGAAAAAAGAGACTGAACCAGCGGTGTTGCTGCTCCAGTTTTTTTCTTTTTCTTTTACTTTTTTTGTTGTTGTGCGTGTACGTGTGTTTTCGTACAAGAGAGGTTTTTTTTTTTGGTCAAGTCACGGGAGAGGTTTTCAGCAACGAAGATATATAGCACGTGAGAGTTGGGATGGGATGGGAGGGCTTTTGACTTGATTAACCTAATTATAAAAAAAATTGTCACTAATACCAAACTTTTAAAAGTTATGACATATATACCGAACTTCCAGCAGTATTTGTCCGCATGGATGGGGGGCCGACTCTTTTATTTTGGCCACGTCGAAGGCGTCTTCTTAGAAAACACCTTCAATTTGTAGTAAACGCCTTTAGTACAAAATCAATTTGTACTAAAGGTGTGACCTTGGTACAAGAAGTGTGGTTTAGATGTTCTCTATTCTATATTTGCTCGGTTGGTTCTCTTTGATCTCCATTGGTTACTCATATTTGTCCATATCTTTCATTTCTTCCTTTTTCCTGCCATCAAGTTTGATTGTCTCTATATTTGGTTCCCTTGATTTGTTCATATTCCCTTGGAAGAGAAAATTTTACTTCAAATCAAGGGAACCAAATATAGAGACACATGTTGGATGCGAGCCATTCTTCACCTCAAGGTTTCATTTCATTAAAACAAAGACGGCAAGGAAATCAAAGAAAGAAACAAACAAACAAGTAAAAATTGAGCACAGTTGGAACAAGTCTATATATTTACTGAAATGAGCTTAATTAGTTCCCAATGGATCACCTCATCATCATCAATAATTAAATCAAATGGACTTCAACATTTTCTTTCTTGCTTCTGACACATGTTGCATGCGAGTCATTCTTCACCTCAAGGTTCATTTCATTTAACCAATGTAAGAGCTTATGTAACAAACAGAAAGATGAGGCAGGAAAAGAAACAAAAGCAGACAATATATTATTCAAAATAGCCACCATATGAAGCGAAGAAGAAATAGTAATGCTTTTTCTTTTTGGTATCATCTCCTCTTGAGATCTCTCCTTGGTTTCAATTATAAAACTCCTTCCTTCCCTAATTTTTCAGCAGTGGTAAAGGCGTACAGGTACAAAAGTAAGAAGGATTTGGACCCATGTGTTTCAAAAGAAAGTGGTGCTTTTCCACATAATTGGTTTGATTTGGGTTGTAAATATGGCTCTGCGTTGTCTTTGTTTGGACTATATTGTCACTCCAAATACCATGTAAGGGAATGAGTTGGTCATGCTGTCAGCTAGCATAAATATTGCCATTCAATACTTTTTAACGCTTCTGCTGTATTTGTGAGAAATCAAAGGATTTCAATCACATGCTAGAGTTTGAGATTTAGGAACTAAATCTTCATTTAGGTTTTAGAGCCATCTTCAATTCAATTCTCTGCTACACATTTTTCTCTTTAATCCTTAAACACATGTAACAGAACTTCCCCAAATTGATAGTGACCAATTAAATGAATGAATGCCAAACAAGATGGAGACAAAAGCCAACCAAGAAAATTTATATCACTAATGAAGGAGAGTGATCCCCATTTTATATTCCATGGAAGATGGTCTTTATATTCAATATGTATGAAACAATTTATAACACTAATGAAGGAGAGAAATAAATTTATAACACTAATCAAACATACGTGTTTTGTCATTAGAGAAAAAATCAACTATTATTCAACAAAGATGAACCAATTTTGCTACCTTTAGCCAAATCAACTAATACCAGAATATATACACTAATGAAGGAGAGAAATCCCCATTTTAAGCATATAAGAACCATAGCTCATGTGACAAAGAAAACCTTTTAGTGCAATTTTGCTACCTTTAGCCAAATCAAACATAGTCTAATTTAATGAAGGAGAGAGATCCCCATTTCTAGCATTCGAATCCTGGCAATGCCAAATACACTCATATGGAAACATATTGGAACTCATTCTCCTGTGTATTGGGTATCTGTAATTGCAAGTAATTCACCAAGATGTAGAAACATGTGAAACTTCACTAATATAAATGTACCAAGTGAGTAGTATATATAGTGATGGATACTATAAGGATCTTGATACAGAAAAGTAAGCTTACCAAATACCTACTATGAAAAATCTAGGGAAACAAGTGTGATAAACCATGAAAAATATTACTTGATCAATAGCAAAACAGTAAGAATGCACATTCACAATCAATAGAAAATTTCAAGAAGTAAACTACCTGTTGGCCTTTGATCCCATATGAGATTCCTCTGTCCTATCCTATGCAAAGGGATAGAGATAAAATTAGAAAATTGAAATAGAATTACATAACCAATAGGATCTCTATGTCATAGATATTTGGATTAATGTAAGTGTTTGTCTCGTAGATATTTGATTGAAATAGAGTACTAATCAAACATATGTGTTTTGTTATTAGAAACAAAATCAACTATTATTCAACAAAGATGAACCAATTTTGCTAACTTTAGCCAAATCAACTAATACCATAATATATATATATATATATAACACTAATGAAAGAGAGAGATTCCCATTTTATATTCCATGGAAGATGATCTTCATATTCAATATGTATGAAAAAAAAAATATGAGACTATTATTTCAATCCATGCTTACTAAGAAAATAAGTAAAATAGAAATCTTGTTTCAAGAAACCAATGCCTCCCAATCATACTTGTGTTTGAATTGTAAACCAATAAAAAGAGAGCTTCATGTACGGATGGCTCAATTATTATATCCAACCACATTGATCAAAAATTAAGTTCAACTAATATAAGATAATAAAAAAAAAAATTAAGCTTAGCTAGAAGAAAAATTGCCAGATTTATAGAACAAAAAAGTTAAAAAAAAATAGGAAAAAAGAGCATAGTAGTACCTCTAGTGATCTTACTGTCATGCTTATTGTTCTTCTTACTCTGTCCTTGGATGCCAAAATAGAGTACTGTACAAACAGAGGAATAGCAAATCAAACAGGTTGTCTTCAAAATCAAAGTTCAATAAGACAATTTCAAACCATAAACTTAGTAAGATTCAAAAACAAATTGCTAGCATTTGGAACAAGAACTGGAGATTACAGTAAAAATCAAAAGAATAATCAACCATCAAACTAAAACCAACTTAATCCACCAAAATTCTCACAAAAAAAAGCAATAAAGAAAAAATAATTAGAAGCAGAGAAAGAATATACATTCTTCAATTTCATGATTAAAAAAATTAAACACAAGAAGACACATTATAGAATGAGAGAATGAGAAACAGAAAATAGAAGAGCTTTAGATAAGAGATTATCTCAAACTAAACCTCACCCAACCAAACAAACAAAAGTAGATTGCTAGGGTTTCTAATCGAGATACAGCTTCATACCCAAGCGGTAAGTAACACCCCCACATCAAGCTCAACGTTCTCGAGGCATCAACTACTCATTCATAAAAAATCAAGCCCTAGAATTATATAATCTTGCTCGAAGAAGAAGAACAAGACGTTGTTCTTCTTTGTCCGAAACACAATCGCTGCAAACAGAGAGAGAGGGCGTGGGGCGCACCGGATAAAAGTAAAAAAAAAAAAACGCAAAAAGAAAGAAGATGATTACCGGATTAGAGGAGCGTGAAGATGCAGCGAACCCACCGGAGAAGATGAGTCGGACGAAAGGGAGTGAGTTTCGAAGTTTCGGAGAACCAGCGCAGAGAGAGAGGGATTTGGTGAGGCGCGATTTTGCAGCAGAGAGAGAGAGAGAGAGAGAGGGATTTAGTCTTCTTCGCGCGTTTTTGGAGAACCAGCACAGAGAGAGAGAGAGAGGGATTTGGTGAGGCGAGATTTTGGGTTTGTGGGTTTGGTTTTCTTCGCGCGTTTTTGAAGAACCTGCACAGAGATAGACAGGGATTTGAGGCGCCATTTGGTGAGGCGCGTGACCTCACCGGAGAGGATGAGTCGGGGTCGAGTGGGAGTGAGTTTCGGGGGCTTTTGAGCTGATTGCCCTTAAAAAATAAAAAAATTTCACAAATGTCATCAAAACGTAAATATTAACTCATTTACTTTGACTATTCAATGCCCAGTTAGTTGACATAAGCGCCACACGGGCAGGAGAGTTAGAGATGTTAAGAAGGCGTTTTTAAAAAAAATGTCTTCCATTGTAATTTTTTTTACAGAAAAGGCATTTTTTTCAAAAGATGTCTTCCTTTTCTTTTTAATTTCATACAAATTTTTTTTTCAATTTTTTTTTGTACTTGTGTCAATCAAGTACCACTTTCAGCGCGTCCCACTATCCTCTCACGATCCCCAGAGGTGACAGAATCTCATTCCCATGTCCGGTTGAATTTTTGGACCCCCATCCCGAATTTAAGTTATTAAGAAAAATTAAAGCTTTTAGTAAACTATTCAGTCTTACCGAAGCCAAACCACGTGGTTTTTTTTTACCGTACCACTTTTAGCGCATCCCACTATCCTCCCATGATCCCCCGGAGATGACGAAATCTCATTCTTATGTCTGGTTGAATTTTTAGACCCTCATCCCGAATTCAAGTTATTAAGAAAAATCAAAGCTTTTACTAAACTGTTCGGCCTCACCGAAGCCAAACCACGTGGTTTTTTTTACCCGACCACTTTCAGTGCCTCCCACAATCCCCTGGACGACGGAATCTCATTCCAATGTCCGGCTGAATTTTTGGACCCTCATCCCGAATTCAAGTTATTAAGAAAAATCAAAGCTTTTACTAAACTGTTTGGCCTCACCAAAGCCAAACCACGTGGTTTTTTTTTACGCGACCACTTTCAGCGCGTCCCACTATCCTCCCACAACCCCCCGGAGGCGACGGAATCTCATTCCCATGTCCGGTTGAATTTTTGGACCCTCATCCCAAATTCAAGTTAT
Source organism: Paratinospora sagittata (assembly GCA_035771175.1). Classification (NCBI taxonomy): domain Eukaryota; kingdom Viridiplantae; phylum Streptophyta; class Magnoliopsida; order Ranunculales; family Menispermaceae; genus Paratinospora; species Paratinospora sagittata. The sequence goes on along the minus strand of CM069610.1, from coordinate 16,346,116 downwards.
TAAGAAAAATCAAAGATTTTACTAAATTGTTCGGCCTCACCGAAGCCAAACCACATGGTTTTTTTTTACCCGATCACTTTCAGCGTGTCCCACTATCCTCCCACGATCCCCCGGAGGCGACGGAATCTCATTCCCATGTCCGGTTGAATTTTTGAACCCCCATCCCGAATTCAAGTTATTAAGAAAAATCAAAGCTTTTACTAAACTGTTCGGCCTCACCGAAGCTAAACCACGTGATTTTTTTTTTACCCGACCACTTTCAGCGTGTCCCACTATCCTCCCACGATCCCCCAGAGGCGACGGAATTCCATTCCCATCTCCAGTTGAATTTTTGGACCCCATCCCGAATTCAAGTTATTAAGAAAAATAAAAGCTATCAAAACATATACAAGGTAATTTTGTTTAAAAAAATTTATTAAATTGAAGTAGCAAGTATACATACATGTTGAGTACAACATTATCAAAACATATACAAAAACAGTAAAACAAGCTGTCAATCTGTGCCACATATTGGCTATTTACGTCGTTTATTGCGCCGTAAGTGATCTCTTGTATATTGCGTCGTTTATCACACTTGTGAAGGTCAACACTTGTGTCGCATGGCTCCGAAATCATTTGTCTCATGCCAAATTGACGTAACACTCGATCTGGCCGATGTAACTCAACTATGGCGAAACAAATGAGTGGAGAAACAATGTGCCAAATGTGTCACCCATGCTTGCAATAATCTGGCAAGGCATCAATCAAATCATTGGTGTATGGAGTCCACCTGACCTGTACATGGACCCCTAACGCCAAAACTAAAAAACCATGCAAAAAATTAAGCAATACATGTATGTAAATTGTTTAGAATATTGTACCTCTTCAAAACCTTTAGTGTCCAAGGTCTCTCTATATTTATTCAACACATGCGTTGGGACCTCTTTCTTTATCAAGGCGTGTCTCCACCTGTAAATATTAAGGACAAATTAATAAATGTTAACAGTGAAAAAATATTAGAAAAAGATCAAAATGAGACAATAAAACACTATATAATTGGAAGGTACAAAACACTACAACTGCTTGCGATAATCATTAATACAATAGCTCGTACATGACAAAGTCTATCCAAAAGTGTCATATTACATTGCAAAAGATACAGGAGACTGAAAAAGTAGAAAACATGAAATATATGTGGGCAAACAATAGCTTATGCAGCCCCATCACGGAGGGTTGGACAACTCCGCCTATTGTGGCCTTCCTGTCCACAATGTCCACATCTAATCTTAGACGATTGTTCCCTTATATCCATCTCATTTCTTATGCGCGACGACCTCGGTCGACCAGATTTGCAAACATGATCAGAATCAGGTATCACCGTATGCGGAACAATACATTGTGGCTAATAAGATTCGTGCGGAATGAGATGAAACTGAGGTTCATAACACTTGGAGTAATGCTCGAGGAGGTACCAATGATCAATGTATTGGTCACAATTGATCGAAGCATAATGACACGCTGCTTGGACGTGTGAACAAGGAATCCCATAACATTGCCATTTGCCACAGCTGCAGAAACGATCTTTTAGTCGAACGGCTTGCTTGTTTCCCCCTTTGTTCATGCGGGCATCCTGTATACCGGTAACAACCTCAAATGTCTCAAGTTGTCGATTGATTAATGTAACAGTGTGGTTCCCTGCCTTAAGCCCCCAATTTCTCATTTTCTCTACAACATACTTTGTGAAAACTTATCCTTTACTAATTGCTTCGTCTATTTCTTGTCGTCTAACGATGAACCACGCAACACATTTATAAAACGTCAACTGCACCAATGTTGTGATCGGATAAAATCGAGCCCCCTTCAATACTCCATTGAAACAGTCTAAAGAAAAAATAGGAAAAAAATCAGACGGTAATTGCACAAAATATTAGTAAAGTAGACAATAAAAATAAATAGCTCAGAGAATTCAAAGAAGTAAATGCATAGACTAACCAGCCACATTGGTAGTCATCCAACCATACCGCACCCCACCATCGTAAGCCATTGTCCACCTCTCTCTAGGAAGGGTAATAGGATTTAACCATCTTGTGCAACCCTCTTTCTGGTGCTCTAGTTCTTTCATTAGTGCCTCAAACTTACGTGGTTGGTGTTGTGACCCTGCTGCCTTGGCCAAATCTTTCAACTTCTCGTTATGGAACTTATCATTAAAATTACTACCCACATGCCTCAAACAAAACCTATGATATGCCTCAGGCTCGGTCCAACCATTCTCTACTCTTTTAACAACATTCAATATGCCAGGGTGACAATCACTGACAAGGCAAATGCCTTCTCTGTTTGTCACGCTATAACGAAGCTTCGTTAGAAACCATGCCCAATTGTCAGTATTTTCTTGATGAAAAATAGCAAATGCGAGAGGGAATATGTGACTGGCTGCATCGATTCCCGTGGCGATGAGCAACTTACCACGGTATTTTTCATATAAGTGTGTACCATCTATTTGTCTGATAGGCCTACAATGCTTAAAACCCTCGATTGAGGGACCAAAAGCCCAAAAAGAACGATGAAACGCGGCAGTCCCATTGTTGTTAGGTTCGTAGTGATCTACAAATGCGTGCGAACCTGGATTACTAGCATTCAATGCATCCATCCACTTTGGGAGTAGGTTATACGATCCCTCCCAATCACCAAATATATTTTCCATCACCTTCTTTTTTGCACGCCACACTTTTCTGTAATGCACATCATATTTGTAATTATTTTTAATTACTTGATGTAGCGCCGACACAGAAGTAGAAGGATCTCGCTTTACAATATCAAATATATCGCGATATATTAGCTTTAAATCCAATTATCTATGATCTTGCGACATTTGGGCAAAAATACATGTGTGGGGGAATGAGCATTTTGTGATCTCAAACAATCCTAATTTCTTGCATTTCGAAGCCCTTAGCCTCCACCGACAACCATCTTTCCATTTCTTACACCTAATTGACCAAAACTTGGGTTCTGAATCGACCACGACATATTCTTGTTGCTTGGCTATACAACATCGTTTTACTATATGTTGCATGTATTCCTTTGAGGGAAATGTGAGTCATTTGCAAAGATCTTGTGACTCATTCCACCCCATAGATTATGTTATCATGGTTGTCTGATAATGGGGTCATAACTTCATGATTAAGTTTCATGAAATTCGGTGATGGAGCCTCAAAACTTGCTATGGTAGGTTGTGGTGTATCACCCATACTATGCAACTCAATGTCTTGTAACTCTGTTTCTTCAATGCTTACGCCATTGCCATCTTCTCGTAGTGGTGATGCATACATAGACCCATCATTTTCAATTACTCTCAACAAAGTACCACGCATATCAACAAAATTAGACATCTCATGTCCATCATCGTCATCATTGTTTTCATCACTGTCTTCGTCGAGGTGGGCATTGTCGTCTTCATAATTGAATTCATCATCAGACAAATGTACATTGGAAGGGCTGGCATCTTCAGAATCATTGGTCATGTGATCGATTGTAGCATCAATAGGTGAAGCTGTACTTGAACCAATGTTCTCCATTGATCTCCGTGCACTATGACCGCCAAAATTCATGTGGCTTCGGCGACGACCCGTTTGACGACCTTGGGTTGGATTTCCACCAACAACTTCTACATACACCTTCATATTATTAGGAGGTGGGAGCTTTTGCAACATAGAAAAAATATCCCTTAGCGCTTGCTCAGTGCTAATCGGGACCACCGTATAATTGAAATCCTTATCGCCAAATAACAAAGGATATCTATAGGTGATATTGATCGTTGCACACATTGAAATTCTTAGTGCACCTCAAATAACCCCTTCAAATTCTTCAAGACCAATGCCTAATCAGACTCTTAGAAGCCCGACTGGCGGTCTATCATATGATGCACCTCGCAAACCATGTACTACAGAACCACCACTGTAGCATATTATAGAAACAAACATATCTGTCATCTGGACATAATAAGCAAAATACAATCGTCATTCCTTCAAACAAAATATGAATAAAAGTCTATGATTTCAACAAAGTAACAATTAAAAAGAAATGTAATTAACATTTGACCTTCCCGAAGATTGAATAGTATAATCACGGACCACTTAAGGTGAATTAGTCAAGGAGGCAAAATCTTTTTTGAAACAAAAAAAAAAGCGCCACAATTAATTATATAAGTCCAAATTCAAGCCACTAGCTTCTTTAAATAGACTTTATTGATTATATATAACTGTTCTCTTTTCATTAATGTAATGATATTAACAACTAGGAAATTAACTAAAGAATATTTATTTATAACAACAACAACCACAGAAAAATTGACAACTTTTTGAAGAGAAGCTCAAAGAGATAGATATAATATTGAAAATGATAAAATTCGTGACTTATGAGTTGAGCAATTCGGTTGATTATTTATTTTATTTATGTTTGGAGCTGTAATTGATAATTTAAGTATCTTTAGACTTGCTGTCACTACCTTAATTTACATTCTTTGGTGTTTACATTGATTATGCATATTCTTCTAGTGCAAATCTTTTTTTCTTCTTTTTTACGTGGTATTTTATAACATTGGGTTGGAGTTTTAGATATTTTGATCTCCTAGTACAAATTAAATGTAAATAAATTGATTTTTTGGTGGCAAAGTTTTAGCTCTCTCAATCGGACATCTATATGCATTGTTGATCTACTAGGCATCATTTGATTCTCGAGTCTTTGCATATTTCACTTTCCCTGAAGTGTTATTAAATCTATGATATAATTTATTTCTAATAGTTTCCTCTATGAAACCATTCTATGATTTTGATTTAATAACACTAAATGAAAATTTTCTCCTGATACTCTCTGTACTGATTTAATAACACTAATTTGTTGATTATGATGCACAATTTTTTTAATTGAACTCATCAAGTTTTGTTTTAATTAAATCCATTTGGGGTATATAAAGCAAAACCAAGAAAATTGCACTATAATATTTATACTTTACACAAATGAAAATTTAAAGAAAAACCAAGAAAAACTATTATAAAAATTAATATTCAATTTAAAAACATCTCTCTCGAGGTATTTGAACAATTTAACTTCATGATTTAAAATTTATTTTTATGTTTTGATATAATTACGTCAAAACTTATTTTTAACGTGACTAATTGCTAATAAAATAATTTAAATAACAAATCAAATTATTATATACCTGATTCTCACTGGAGAGGTCTTCGCAATGCTGCCTACTTTGACATCGACACCAAACGTCTACAATATACGTCAGAAATAAAATTAAATTAGTTATTTTATCCAAATAATTTATACAACTCATCAAAGCATAAATATTTTTCATAAGTTACAAAAATCATAAAATATATCAAAAAAAACCTACCCAATCTAATAAAATAATTTGATGGAAGTGTTGTAACAAGCTAGGGAATGGCGTCGCTCGCAAGAAGAAAACGAAAGGGTCGACACAATGAGGAAGACTTCCGACGACGGTGATGACGATGGAGGAAGGAGTTGCAGAGAGAGAGAGAGAGAATGGCGTCGAGAGGGAGGGAGAGCACAAGCAATCACTCAAAGGAGACGGCAAAGCAAGAGCGCCGACATAGCGAGGAGGCCGAGACTTCGTCTGTTTCCGACAACGGTGACGGCGACGGCACGGAGGAAGGACTTGCAGAGAGCGAGAGGGAATGGCATCGACAAGGAGGGAGAGCACGAGCAACGAAAGACGGAATGGCGTTGCTCGTAAGGAGAGAGCGAGAGGCTTCCCACGACGGAGACGGCGACGACAACGGCAACGGCGACGGTGGGGTCTTCGATGACTTTCAGAGAGAAGGCGTGAGTGTGTGTGGGGTCGGAGATGGTGGGGTCTACGCATAAGTAGCGCTAGGTTAAGGAAAGACGTCTTTTGAAAAAATGTCTTCCTTGTAAAAAAAATTACAAGGGAAGACGTCTTTTCAAAAGACGCCTTCTTAACATCTCCAGCTCCCCGCCCACGTGGCGTTTGTGTGTCGGCTGACTGGGTATTGAATAGTCAAAGGAGTCAATATTTACGTTTTGATAGCATTTGTGAAATTTTTTTATTTTTTAAGGGCAATCAGGTCAAAAGCCCTGAGTTTCGGAGTTTTGGAGAACCAGCGCAGAGAGAGAGAGAGAGGGATGTGGTTTGGCGCGATTTTGGGTTTGCGGTAGGGGTGGGCTCGGGTTCGGTCGGGTTTGGGCCCAACCTTCACCCGACCTGCTTAAGTTGGGTGAGAAAATGACACCAGCTATCAACCAACAAAGCCTTTTGGGGTAGGCAAACCCGATCGACCCCTGATCGAGTTGGGTTGGTCCGATTAGTTGGGTCACCCGTGGCTTTTTTTTTATTTTAGGTCAACAGCCCAATTTGTTGTTAATTGAGCTTGTGTATTAAATTTTTGGGCTCCTAAAATAGAGCCAATTTGCTATTACTAATTTTGAAGAAAAACTTTTTTTATCAATTTGCTAACAAATTTTGACAAAAAAAAAAATTGCTAAAAAATAACATTCTCAATATCTATATAAATTTTGCATCAATTATACAAAAAAAAAATGGCCCAACCTGCTACAAAAAAACATTTCTATATTAAAAAAAATATTCTCCTAAAATTCTAAGCATCAAAAACTATTCTAACACATATAAATCACACAAAGAGACATTATTAACCTTCTTTGGGTGGATTCAAAAATTGTCTAAAATGCATGTCAATATTAAGTCATAATTATAAAGTTTACATAATCCATCACCAATCATTCCTTAAATAAAACCTAAAGTTTAAAGCAAAGCACTCAACAAGATAATATAATCCACACTTCAAATACAAGTCCAATGCACAACAATAAAAAAAAAAAAAAAGAAAGACCACTTCAAAAAGCTTAGTTTTTTTCATCTTGCAACTTTTTCTAAATATCTAATGATACAATAATCTCCAATTCTCCATCCATTTCTCCTTGTGCCTAGAGTCAAAGTTGGAAAATAATAATAATAAGCATTAGTATATGATGCAAATGATATACAAACAAATATAAATAGATGTAAAAAAATAACTTACATAAAATGAAGCCATTCTAAATTATGGGTCATACACTATTAACTCATCTTCAAAAGTAAGATAATCTAGAAAGATAAAGAAACACAAGAGTTTAAGCACAATTAAATTAATACATGATTAGCCTAGGGTCTTAATTGGGCGGGTCGGGTTCAATTTCATCAATTGACTAAGCCTAAGTCAAAATTCCCAAATTTGGGCAAATCCCCACATTCATTGAAATTTCTCAAATTACATGGCCTTGGCTAAAGTTACATTACACTAGGGTTATCCACTAATCAAAATTAGTAAATTGGCTATACATCCACATTTATCCATGTATTCAACATAAATAAGATGCAAATTGAATAGGAAACTTAAGTCCAAAATCATAGTTTAGGTCAAATACCTATAACCCTACAAATTTCTTGTTAGAAATTTGGGGTTTCACCATTTATAGACTCCCAACATCCTCTAGATTAACATAGCTCAAATGCAAGACCTAATTTCAAAATGTATTTTCCACCACCCTCTTTAAATTATGGGATTCATGAGTAGAAAACACCCATTTGGTTAAAAGCAAGCTTGCATGCATGAATGAAAGTGATAGAAGGAAGAATGAGGAATAAATGATTACCTTGGGGATTCTTGAGCAAGAATGCACCCAAAACCCTGACTTTTCCCTTTTCTTTTATCCTCTCCCCTTCTTTTCCTCTTCTCCAAGCTCCTTGGCCTTTTTTGGAAATGAAAAATGAGAGAAATCATGTCTCAATGGCTTATATAAAGGTTAAGTGGCATTTTGGGCCCACACTTAAAAAAAAAACACACTTTAATAAAAGAAATAGTTTTCCTGCTACAATTACTTGCACTTAGATAATCAATTTCTTGCAACCTACTAACGAATTTAACATCTTAACCGTTCAAAGGTTTTATGAGTCAGTTTCCAACCTTCTGGTAAAGTTTCAGCTCAATCCAACGGTGGAATTTTAAGATCCATCTATTTGATCAAAACTGCGCAAGAAAATCTACAAATCCGAGAAGCAGTGTTTGGAGTCTTAAACCTCATAGTAGACAACTCCGATCAAGATCTTCACCGTTCATAATGAAGATCTATCAGAGAAGCACACTCCTTGCGAGGATCTTATACGTATACGTACACGTATACGGGTACTCTATGGGTCAAAATGACGTCATCCTAAGGTACGTGCGTTACAACACCTCTCAACCTGGAGACCGGTCTGGTTTGTTGGCCAAGATAAAACGTCTAAGAGGGGAGTGAATTGGAAGAGTTGCAAGTTTTTCACCTTTTAAATATAAATCGAAATGAACTCAAGTAAAGTGCAATGGCAAAAAGTAAAACACACAAGATTTACCATGGTTCGGTGCTAACGACTTATGTCCACGATTTGATCTCCCTGATCAAGATTTTCCCAAAACCTCTCGCTAGTGGATCCTACTTCGAGGGTGAGGATCAAACCTGTAATGACCCACTTTCGCATATAATGTCATGATGGCATAGAATGCCTGACTTTAGGTGCTTGTGTATGTATTTGATGTGTATAATACTCATATTTGTGTGTATACGGAGTATTTACGTATATTTTCATGTTTACTATGTTGTTAGTATGAATGTGTAAGTGAAAATACACTAAGACATGTAAATTTTCAATTTTTGGGTAGCAAAAGCGTGCTCCTTAAAGAGAGAAGCACACTCCTTGCGTAAAATCGAGAGTTGAAGTTTTTCAGTATTTGGAGAAGCGCGCTCCTTGAATGGAGAAGCGTGCTCCTTGCATGAAACAAAAATCTGAATTTTCTGGGAATGAGAGAAGCGCGTTCCTTAAGGGAGAAGTGCGCTCCTCTGAAATTAGCTGGGACTTGTGTTTTCTCAATTTTGGGCTGAGAAGCGCGCTCCTAAGGTCTAGGCAGTTTTTTTTTTAATTTTGCAAGTGGGCCCAATGATGGTATATAATCAAATTTCTCATTTTTCTTCCTCCTTTGCATCAGTTGCAGAAAAAGAGGAGAAACCAAAGAGAAGGAAAAATTGGAGATTTTGGGTGATTGGGAGCTAGGGTTGGTGGATTTTGCTCCCAAGGTAATATTTCTTCCCCATTTTCCTTCTAGTTATGCTTATTTGGTTTATTTCTAGCTTTTGTATGGTGTTTTGATCACATGCATGAGTTGAAATTTGGGATTAAGTTAGGGTTTTGGAATTTCAAACCCTAACCTACCAATTTTAAGCTTAGATTCCATTAATTGGAGTGTTTATACATACTTTAATGGTAAGTTTCCATTTTATTGACGAGTTTAGCTTGTATAATTGGAACTTAGCATGTATGTAGACTTTAATGAAATTTATTATGATTTAGGTGTACAAATGATGTGCATGTGAACTATGTTGATGTTTATGACATATTTTATTAAAGTATGGCGCCAATTTAATGAATTCCATTGTGTAACATGGTGTTTAGTTCAAATTGACCATGTAGAGATTTATCTAATTTGGGGCTCTTGAGGCAATTGGATTGGAATTGGCCAATTGTTGTGTGTTAGGTATTTCTAATCCAAATTGGTGTGGATTAGATGTGATTTGAGTTAGTAATTATGTATTTAGGCATAATTGACTTGAATTTGATCATTTGGTGTATGTATATGATTTATTTCAGGTTTATATGAGTTGATTGGCCAATTGGGATATAATTGACTTGTTTAATTGGCTATTGGACTGTTTGTGAGTATTTCTCACCTTATTTCTCCATTTATTGCATTGTATTTATATGAAATTGCATTGTTGAATGGTATGCATCTTATTATATATGTGTGCAATGTGTTTTAAGAACATGAGCATAGAATTTATGCATTGGTATTGCTTGGGGTATTTTGGATTAAATACCTTGGCATTATTTGACTTTATACTTACTTGTTCTTTGGGGAAATGTGCCGCCAGAGTGCTTGGATTGGTACTTCGTGGAAAGGACTTTCTGGAGCACTGAAGAATGAAAGGGTAAGAGGATTAGTGAAGGATAATGCGCCGGTCTGAACCTATTGGCCAATAGGGGAAGTAAAGACACTTGTTATTGTGTTATGTCCTCTAGGTAAAGTGTCTGCATATTTGACTCTTATGGAAATGATGCATAACTCATATGTTTAGTTTGGAACCATATATATTATGATTTTCCTTGATGCATTTGGTTTATGAATGAGATTTCCAATATCATACATGTTTTATATAAATGCATATGTGGAGATTATTGTGAAAGATATTCATTGAGCCAGTTGAGCTCACCCCATTTTTCCCCTACTTTTCTCAAGTTCAGATTAGAAAAGAGGAAAGGCTTAAAGTCTGAGCGGTCTTCCTTTTCTTCTTTTTGAACGTAGGTGTTGTTTGTATATTTTTGGGGATACTTGGGTCTAGTTTCAGTTGTTTTGTTCTTTTGAAACTGTATATAACTATCATAGATACTTATGTATATAAAACATAGATAGTTATGGTTTTGTTTGAGCTGTATATGATAAACAAATGAATGATGGACCATTATTCTGAGTTCCATGTTGTTAGTTGAGGATTTTAAACCTTATGATAATTATTTTGGATATATGTCATCATAGATTTGGATGATGATGTAATATTTATTTTTGTTTAATTATCCTGATCATATACAGGTTGTGTATTGAGTTTTTAGGTACTTTCTGTTTAGAAGCTTATCAGTGCCTCAAGTTTTGTCCTGTTGTGATATTATTTGTGGTATTGTGCAGTCGCAACGTCACCCGTGTTGAACCAATTATCCTCATGTCCCTTACGAGAATATGTCCCTATTATAAAAGATTTTGATGATTACAAAACTACATTCTGTTCATGATATTACTGCACATATGACATATCTAATCTTACTTGAAGGTATCAAAGATTCAATGATGCATGAAAAATGTATTAAAAGATCTTCTTGAAGACCATGATTGTTTGAAGATGTTTATTTGTATGATTAGATTATGGACCTTCTATGCCATGTGATTTAGCAATATGCATGCCTGCATGTTTTAATCGATTGGTTGCATGCTTTTAATCCTGTTGCTTTTTGTTTTATCGTGTTTTAAGCGAGAAATCAAAAATCGCTTTTATAAAGTCTTTCAGGACGCTAATGTTTTAGCAGCGCTCTCCTGGATTTGATGAGTCAGGACGCTAATAAAATGTTAGGACGCTTAAGGTTGAGTTGAACTATTTAATAAAGATGCTTACTCATTAGTAGTGACTTTTTTCTTATCAACCTTTGAGAATGTCAGGATGCTGACTTAGTTTCAGCTTGCTGAAAAAATCTTTTTATCTTTAAGTGATTTTTATCTTTATGGACGTTGATAAGTTATAAGTTGAATGAATTATCAGGACGCTACTTGTGTAGGAGCACCCTTATCTTTAGAATCAACTTAAGTAACTTTTAGGACGCTCAAACATTATTTTAAAACTGCTTTTAATAGTTCAGGACGCTTGCTTTTGAGTAGCACCCTCATATGTTTTGCGTTTTCAAACAAAGCAAGACGCTTACTGCGAAGTGGCGCCCTCATGCTTTAACTCATTTAATTGTCAAAGCAAGTCAGGACGCTTACTACTTAGTAGCGCCCTTACTTCATTGTTCAGTAGGACGTTGATGTTCTATGAGCGCCCTCAAAGGAACAAAATGACAGAAAAAATATTTTTGCCGTTCTGACATTATTGTTATTTCTGTTAACCTTTTTCAGAAATGTACGAATACTTTTCAGAACTTTTCAAAATCGTACAACAACTTTTCAAAACGTTCTAAAACTTTGTCAGAACATTCTTTTTTCATGAAAGGATCAAATGATTCAGGTGCTATCGCCGTAATATCCATTAAGCTGAATCGATCCATTTCTGGAAAGAATGTTAACGTTATATTTGAAATAACTTAGAGCACCAAAATTACCAAGTCCATTGCGCCACTGTTATTCCTATATATACGTGTTGCCTCAGAGCAGTAAAACTAACTAATGAAATACGAAACTGATATTCATTCAAAACGTATAGACAGTTTTTCGTTTGCGCCAAAACACTTTTTGAAAGTTAGTCTTCTTTCACTTGTGCTTGATCTTACGATCTTTTGAAAGAAAAACTTCAAGTCTTCTGGGTTGATCGATCTTCTTCTTCATTATTTGAAAAACCCATTAACGAAGACAAAAACTATTTGAACCTGTTTTCAGCATAAACTTCATCATACGTATTTCGCTGAATCTGTGACAATAAAAGGTTCAATCCAAAGCGTTGTAAGTATCACTTTGATTCTGAGTAAAGGGAATCATATCTCATTCTGTAATCAGATTGTAGTGACGGGTAAGTTAATGAGTTAGAACAAGTTTTGTTCAAAGTTGTAAGCGATCTTCTCACACCAGTAAGTTGAGAATAGGTTTTCTCTCACTTGTAAGTAGAGAAACGGTCCTCTCACACCCGTAAGCTAAGAAACGGTAGTTCTCATGCCCGTAGGTTGAGAAAGTGTTCCGGTATGATCTTCACCCGTAAGAAGGTCCATAGTGGAGTTTGAACAAATCCTAAGTGAGGAAGTTAGGTAGTGGATGTAGGCGCGGCCGAACCATTATAAATCTTGCTTGCATTGTCCCATTTACATATACTGTATCTCATTGCTATACTTTGTTTAATCTACTTTCATTATTCTGCAAAATTAAAAGAAAGGTTAAAATCTGCTAAGTTTCCAATTCACCCCTCTCTTGGACACATTTGGGCCAACAACCCGGAGAGGGGTTGCGACAAAACCGGTTACAACACTTACTTCACAAGTGTAAGTCAACCTTTATAAGAGCCTAATCACTCCGCACTTTCTCACTTGTGACCTCAGTCACTTACAACACTTTGCTGGAATGAAAATACAACTTTTGAAGATGTTCTCTTACCAAGAACACTTCATAAACTTACAGTTATAGCAATGGGTAGCCTTTGGAAATCTCAGCACAAAGATTCAAAATGGAGAACAAGCTGGAAAGTAAGGTTATCTTCAAAACAATGTGTATATTTGATTTGATTCAAAACTTGTTTGCTTAATATAGAAATCAGGTTTTTGCTCTCTGGAAACTCTCCTTGAATAGCTCAGAATAACTTGCAAAAATCGTGCTTAGATCTGGTTTGAAAATAAGTGAGTTGTTGTTAAAAATGGACAGCTGTTGTTTTTGAAGAACACAAGAGTATGGGTTGATTTAATTTCAAATATTGTTTAATCTAAAGTGATTATGGGCGTGCCAAACATTTGGAATATTTCATATGTCATGAAGGAATAAAACCGTTGAGGATAGTCTGACAAAACAAGTGGGAAATAAACAAATCGTGCAATTTGAATATTTCACGTTTTTCTGTCAGAAATGACAGTTTTCTGTCTCTGGGCTGTTGACCTATGCGGTTCATCACTTAGCACGTCCCTAAGTATACTTGATAAAATATATTTTGATGATCACAAACAAAATCTCTTTCGGTGCTAACAAGCTTTAATCAACAACCTATCTCAGCACCTCAGGAAAGCAAAAAATGTTTCGATCAAGGGACTTAAGGTCATATCAGACGTTCAAGATCGTTTCAATCAAAGGACCTCAAAGATCATATCATGATTTCAAGATCACACCACACGAACGATTCGATCAAGAGCTTCAAGATTACATCTTTGGATCAACGTTCACGAAATTCAACTCATGCCGAAGTTCACATAGAATATCTCATAATGAAGAGTTGGATTTAAAGATTATGAGAAATACGAGAAATACACAATATTTAAGGTGTATCTTTCTCTAATCGTTATTGCTCAAACTTTTTTCAAAATTGCATGTTTTGAAACATATATTTTAAGGTATTTCAAATGATTTAATTTTCTATGATTGATTTGACTTTAAATTGACCGAGTTTTTAATCGTATCTTTAAATACGTGTCAAAACAAGTTTTAGAGTCTTTCAGGACGTTAATGATTTAGCAACGCTCTCCTAGACTTGATAAGTCAAGACGCTGATGACTCATTAGGACGCTGATTCATCCGGACGCTCACTTGTAAGTAGCGGCCTCACTTAGAATCAACATTTGAAGTTGTCAGGATGATAATTGTGAATTAGCTTGCTGAAAGATCTCTAAGAGTCTAAGTTCTTCAAGAATGTTATCTTTGAAGACGCTGATAGTTGTAAGTTGGATAAACTATCAGGACGCTGCCTGGATAGAAGCGCCCTCATATCTGGGAACCAACTAAATAACTTTTAGGATGCTGATTGTCATTCAACGTACTTAGTATTGTTCTTCAAATGCTTTAAATATGTTAGGATGCTTACATAGAAGTAGCGCCCTCATTCATTTAATTGATTTAAAAAGTAAGCATGACGCTAACTGTGCTTTAGCGCCCTCAAAGTTGAGTCATTTATGTTGCAAGGAAAGTCAGGACGCTTACGAGTTTGTAGCGCCCTCACTTCATTGTTCAGAAGGACGCTTATACATAATGAGCGCCCTCAAGGAACAAAACGACAAAGTTAATATTATGCATCAGGACACTGATTACAGAATCAGGACGCTAATTCAACAACCGTCGCTGTTATGACAAATACGCTATATCAGTCTATTTTTTCAGAACGGATCTTTGCATAGAATCTTTTTTAGATTTATCAGAGATTTTCTCTGATGCATGAATCATGCTTTCTAAGGTATTCCTTATTCATGTAATCTGAAAGGAACCAGAATGGTTATGAAAATTGTAGTTGCCATTTTTGTGATACATTCTAGCCGTTGTGTGTAAACGCTCACATTATATTTGAACTTCAAACGTCTAATGGCTATTATCTACTAAGTCTATAAATACCAATACTTTGAATCAAACAATTTGCCAATAATTTTTATTATGCCAAAAAATTTTTGAATGTTAGTCGTTTTCAATAGGTTTTCAACAGTTCAAGTTTTCAAAATATTTGCACTGATACTCTACTTATTCAAAAGATTTTTATATTGGGCCTAAATTATATTCTAGCTCTAAAAATCTATTTGATTTATATAAAACGGGTTTCTACTCAAATTCTCAGCCTGGATTTATACTAAACATCAATCATGTTGATGAAAGAATTTGAGAGATAGTTCATGAGATGCAATTGTACTTTATTTCATATCCTAGTATTTTATCGAACTATATCAGTAGTTGTATTAACTACTAAATACTAAACCGGAAGTTTTCACGCTTACACATTTTATCCATTTTGAATCTGGGCTTGTGTTTTTACATTGGTCCTGCATTTTCAACTTCAATGTTCTAAATGGTATCAAAAGTTTTCGAAGAAGCATTCAACTGATTTACATATCATTCATGCTTTTCGAAACTGCTCTTGAGCAATACCGAACATTGAAAGGTAAATGACTGAAAGTGTATTTTCACTTAGCATTACTGTCACGCCCTGGGTTGCACAACGTGCCCCCTACCCAGGTGTGGGCTTATCCCCTCGGGGCGAACGCCTAGCCATAGTACCACATAATATTGTCCTATTCTGGTACAGCCACCGCCACACAAGGACGTCTCTTGTACCCAGGATTATTTGTCCACAAAGGGGGCCTCCCCCGGGATAGAACTCGAGACCTCCCCTCCAAGGAGTCTGAATTCGCATCCTAGGTAGCCACTTTCATAATATTGTCCTATCCTGGTACAGCCACCGCCACACAAGGACGTCTCTTGTACCCAGGATTATTTGTCCACAAAGGGGGCCTCCCCCGGGATCGAACTCGAGACCTCCCCTCCAAGGAGTCTGAATTTGCATCCTAGGTAGCCACTGAAATTATGTGGTACTATGGCTAGGCGTTCGCCCCGAGGGGGTGCGCCCACACCTGGGTAGGGGGCACGTTGTGCAACCCAGGGCGTGACAAAAAGGCCTTATGTATACATAAGGCCTTTTTGTCACGCCCTGGGTTGCACAGCGTGCCCCCTACCCAGGTGCGGGTGCACCACCACAGTGGAGAACGCCTAGCCATTATGGATCCATAATATTGTCCCATCTCGGCCAGCCACGCCACACCAGGACGCTGGACACCGAGATCATTTATCCCCCTGCACAATCCACAGCACAGGGAGGGCCTCCCCCAAGTTCGAACTCGCAACCTCTTCCTCATAAGGTTAGATTTCGCAACTTGAGTATCCATTGAGCCATTTCCCTGTGCTGTGGATTGTGCAGGGGGATAAATGATCTCGGTGTCCGGCGTCCTTGTGTGGCGTGGCTGGCCGAGATGGGACAATATTATGGATCCATAATGGCTAGGCGTTCTTCACTGTGGTGGTGCGCCCGCATCTGGGTAGGGGGCACGCTGTGCAACCCAGGGTGTGACAATTACATATTCAAATTTACATATGTTCGTAATGCTATGTATATGAGCTTAATTGTAAAGTGTTTTACTTTGTCAGAACCGACATAATACTCTGTATTGGTATGCTGGTGTGTTTCGAGAATGAAACAACCAGGTCAAGTGAATTTAATTCACTTAATGATTTCAAGGTTGGAATCATGTTAAGGTTCATCCTCACCTGCAAGTAGGATAACGGTTCTTCCTGATCTCGTAAAAGGAACATGGATTCTTCTTCAACTTGAAAAAAGAAATACAGTTGTTTCTCATCTCGTAAAAGAAACATGAGTTCTTCCTCAGCCCTGAAAAAGGAAATCCGGTTGTTCCTCATCTCGTAAAAGGATCATGGTTCTTCCTGAACCAGTAAAAGGGAAGGTGCGTCCTTAACCTGTAAAAGAATAGGTTATCTCTGAACCTGTAAAAGAGAATCGGTTTATCCTTAACCCACAAAAGGATATGTTCGTCCTTAACCTGTAAAAAGATAGGTTATCTCTGAACCTGTAAAAGAGAACCGATTCATCCTTAACTCGTAAAAGGATAGGTTCGTCTTTAACTTGTAAAATGATAGGTTATCTCTGAACCTATAAAAGAGAAATGGTTCTTTCTTATCTTGTAAAAGGAACATGGGATTTTCCTCATCCCAGAAAAAGGAAATGAGGTTCATCCTTAGCTCGCAAAAGGATAGGTTTGCCTTGAATCTGTAAAAGGGCAAGTTGTAACGGTTTGGTTCTCACCCATAAGAGAATCAGTTAGTGGATTGAGAAAATTCTAATCGGAAGAATAGGTAGTAGACGTAGGCTTGGCCGAATCACTATAAATTCTAGTGTGCTTTAGGCTATGCATTTTACTTTATGGTTAGTATGTGCATTTAATTCTAATATATCAAAGTATATCACTAAGTCATTGGAAAAGGTTTTATAATTGACCATCACCCAATTCCCCTCCCCCCTCTTGGGTGCACCGACATGGGCTTGATAGCGCGTTATCATGCCTTATAGCGCGTTATTAGGTAGTGTATTATGCTAGATATCCACCTATAACGGGCTATTGGAGGG
This sequence comes from Paratinospora sagittata, assembly GCA_035771175.1. Classification (NCBI taxonomy): domain Eukaryota; kingdom Viridiplantae; phylum Streptophyta; class Magnoliopsida; order Ranunculales; family Menispermaceae; genus Paratinospora; species Paratinospora sagittata. The sequence continues at coordinate 16,328,659 of CM069610.1, read as the reverse complement.
TTCTATTGCACATACCTGAGAGCTTCGAAAATTTCAGCATAGCGATAGCGTGCTATCAAGCCTTATAGAGCACTATTGCCTGAATTTTCAAAAAACTAAAATTTCGACAACAGCTGGATAACGGGCTATAGGGTAGTGCGCTATTGGTTCCTGATTTTGGAAGAATCAGTCTTTTAACATTCAATAACCATTTCATTGAATCAAAAGCACTTTGATATAAGATTAAACACTTTTAAATCATTCAAAACTCATTGAAAACATGATTGAAACCTTTTGAAAAACATTTTGTCAAAATCACACGTAATATTGAGATGATTTTGAAAATTTTGAAACTTTGAGTATTTTAGTGATGAGATTGATCGAGAGGTTACCCTACAAACCTAAGATCAAGTTAGTACATTACATATGAAATTTTATCTCCGTTCTTTGAGCTTGATCTTGGTATGTTTTGATAGCTATTGTAGATTTGTTCTTGGTGGATTAGCTGCAACACTTAGATAAACAATGCAAGTGATATCATGTTGTTTGTAATCATTAAAATCCCAACGTGAATAATTCTCAAAGTGTGAGCATTCACCGTGAAGGGCTTTGGTCCTTCAATCTCCCCATTTTTGATGATTTCAAACACTCGATATTGGCCTTATGTATCATGCATGAATTTTGAAAAAAAATGGCAGCATTTTGTTTAAAAATCTGATATCACCACGAAACAAGATTCAAATATACATGCAAAACATCAATCATATCCAAGCATATCAAGTGCAAAATGAGGCAACATATATACATATCAAGATGAATGTACATAGTGGGAATAAGTGCAAGAAAAATGAAATCAAAAACAAATATAGCTCCCCTTATCACTATGCTCTCTCCCTATCTGCCAATATCTTCTTCCAGATACTAATTATTCAATATCTTCTCCATATCTTCTCAATATCTTCTCCCCCTTTTGAAATCACAAAAAGAGGGTTACTATAACCTAAAAGGGGGGCATATCACGAGCAAGTTCTCGTAGAATGTCATCAATTGACTGCGATGAAGTCGATCGTCATGAAGATCATCCAGGAGCTGGATATGTAAAAGGACCCTGACTGCATTGAAGATGAGGCGGTATAGACGTCCATGACGACTGAGGAGGTATAGTAGGAGGGATCGGAGGCAGACGAGCACGAGATGCTAAAATAGCCTCGATCCTCTAAAGATAATCAACTCCAATGAGAACTCGAGTCGAGGTGGTGTGCATAGATCTCGTGACATGAGCAAGCAGAGAAGCCATGGACTGGAGTTGAGTATTGAAAGACATAATGCTCCCTACAGACTGGACAACTGCACCGCGTGTAGTCTTCTCCAGGTTAACAAACCATGGAGAAATCGTGCTAGATGCGGTTTTTGTAGCAGATGGGTCAGAGGTTTCTCAATCTCGTATGGCTATCAGCATCTGTTCCTAAGCGTTCATCCTAGTCTTCATGGCTGTCAAAGTTGATGTAATTGTCGAAAACATAGTCGTCTGCGTAGTCTGCATCTCCTGGACTATCTGGAGAATAGAGGCAAGAACAAAAGAAGAAGGCTCTGAGGCTGAAGGCACGGATGGAGTTGGCACCAGAGGAGGAGCAGTAGGGGCTGGAATCTTGACATATGGAAGCGGTGGTGGTGAGAATTTGTCGCCTGCCGAAGATCCATGATAAGCCGGATAAGGAGGGGCACACTCAGACCAAGAATATCGGCAGGAAGGCCACTAAAAGAAAAAAAAATGCTTTCAATGACTTAGTTTTTACAACATTTTTAGTATTTAAGCCATAAAAACATATTTAAGATGACTTGTTTAGCATACAAGCCGTTAAAAAGGATCTTAAAATTTGTTTCACTACTTACATTTTTTACATGCCGTTAAAAATAGCTTATCTCAACATATTCAACATGTTGTGAAATATTTATAAAATAACATGTTGATTTTTTTTATAGAAAGGGCATTACATATGACAACATGTGGCTATATGTTGTAGATTGTATAAAAAAAATGGCTTGTCGCATAGCCGTGACTGTTTTAACTGAAATGGCTCTAAAACTTTGGAATTACGTGAACAAAAAATCTCTATCTCAAACCCATTGCTCTTTCAAAACACAATCGCGCGTCTCTAGCTCTCTCTTAACTCTCTGCTCGGAAACACAATCGCGCATTTCTCTCTCTCAACTCTCTCCTCAAAACCGTTGGTCCACCACCTCATCACGTGGGCGGCTAAGGGCGGCCAACAACACATTCAAAGAGGGCGGCCAAATGAAAATTCATTAGTGTCGGGGCCGAAATTGCTGAGAAAAAGAAAGGTTTATATTAAAATATAATTTCTATATTTACGAAATTGCCCCTAAATACTCCTATAAATAGAGCCTTACTTTCATTCTTGAAATTCAATCCTAGAGATTCAAATACGAGAGATCTAATCCTGAGAGATCAAAATTCTAGAGATCTAATCCTGAGAGATCCAGAGAGCCTCAAAGAGAGTTTATTTGAGAAGAGAAAATGTGAGCCAATTTGTGAAGTTTTACCCACAAATTGAAGATACATAGTTATTGTATTTTTGTAAGAGATCCACCTAAGGGTGAAGTTTGTAATTCCATGTTATTATAGAGGAAGTCTTTAAGCGGCCTGCGGGTCCCGTAGTTTTTACTTCATTTTTAGAGGGTTTTTCACGCTAAAAATTGTTGGTGTTATTTTGTTCTATTTTAGTTTGGAAAATTATCCTGGGATTGTGGAATTTATTTCTTTACAACCATCGATTTTTCCAACAAAGTGGTATCAGAGCCTGGGTCATTTTCAGCGAAGGTACTGTTTACACATACAATACTATTCACGTATACGACACTGTTTTGTCCGCAGGTACTATTTGAAATAGTGAATAGTAGTACTATTCATAGAGTACTATTCACAGAGTAGTACTCACAAGGGGCTCTATTCATTGAGTACTATTCATATAGAACTATTTATCGCCGAAAAAGTGTCAAGCTCCACGAAACCTGTTGACTGACGACTCAAATGGAGGAGAGCACAGGCAATATGAGCACAGACAATATGATCAAGTTGACTGCATTTAATTATGCAATTTGGAAGCCGAAGATGGAGGATCTTTTATACATTAAAGATCTGTGGAAGCCGATTGTAATGCCGAAGGAGAAAATCGTGACTACAACTTCGACAGATGATAAGACACCAAAAACAACCAGCACAGACGCTGATTGGGTCGTGCTGAACCGAAAGTGTGCTGCTCAAATCAGACAATGGATCGACAAGAGCATTTTTCAAAATTTTGCTAATGAACACGATGCTTACGTTCTTTGGCAAAAGTTGGAGAAAATGTATGCGAGGACAACCGCACAGAATAAAGCTAATCTGATGCGACGATTAGTCAATTTGAAGTATAAAGATGGAAGCAGCGTATCGGAACACATGAGCGAGCTCCAAGGCATTGTAGATCAACTCAACTCTATGAAGATGACCGTAGATGACGAGCTACAAGCGTTGTTGATGCTGAGTTCTCTACCAAAAAGTTGGGACACTCTAGTTGTGTCAGTTAGTAACTCAGCTCCTGACGGCAAGCTTACCATGGATATGGTAAAAGACAGAATGCTGAACGAAGAGTCTCGACGAAAAGACGATGAATATACTCCTGAAACTGAAGCATTTGTCATGGAAAAACAAGGCAAGCAAGAATGGCACGAAAGAAGTAAAAGCAGAAATCCTCGTAACCAAAGTCAGCAAAGAGGATGCTCGAAGTCCATATCGTGGCATGACAAGAAGTGTCAAGCCCGGACACTTCATTCGACAATGTCGAAAGTTAAGGCGGAACGATCCAGAAATCAAGAAGCAGAAACCCGAACAAATGACACAGCAACTGTCACTGAAGAAGTTATCATTGTTCGAGATGCTGATTATGTCAACCTTGCATGTCAAGACTTTACATGGGTAGTTGACTCAGGTGCTTCCTACCATGACACCTCACGACAAGATTTCTTCTTAGCCTACACTCAAGGTGATTTCGGACAAGTGAGGATGGGAAATGATAATGCATCCAAAATTATCGGCATCGGCAATATTTAGTTCGAAACTAACCTTGGATGCAGGTTACTCTTGAAAAATGTGAGGCATGTTCCTGATATCCGCCTCAATTTGATCTCCACCGGAATGCTTGATGACGATGGCTACAATAATAACTTTGGTCAAGGAAAATGGAAGCTCACCAAAGGAAACTTGGTAGTAGCCAAAGGCAAGAAAGATACATCACTCTACCTCACAGAAGCCAAACTGTGTAGAGGAGAAGTAAATACCATGAGGAAAGAAGTTCCCACCGAGTTATGGCATAAACGTCTCGGCCACATGAGTGAAAAGGGTCTCAGAATTCTTTCCAAAAATAAGCTCTTGCCAGGAATGAAAGGTACATCTTTACGTACTTGTGTTGATTGTATTATGGGAAAACAACATAGAGTTGCATTTCGTAGTTCCCCACCATCTAGAAAAGCAAATATTCTAGATTTAATACACACAGATGTCTGTACTTCACATTATTTGAACTTCAAATGTCTAACTGCTATGTCCCACTAAGTCTATAAATACCAACACTTAGGACCAAACAACTTGCCAATCACATTGTGTTGTGCCAATACTTTTGAAAGTTAGTCTGCGTCAAAATGAATTTCATTTTCTAATCCTTCAAAGTATTTTCACTGATACCTATACGATTTTCATATTGAGTTTCAAATATATTTCTATCTTTGAAAATTTGTTTTTATATTGGTATCAACTCAAATTCTCAGCACTTGTTCATATCTGGTATCATTCATGCTGATGATAGAATTTGAAAAATAGTTCAAGATATACAGTCGTACTTGATTTCATATCTTAAGTACTGTATTGAACTATATCAGTAGTTGCGCTAAACTATTGATCGTTGAACCAAAATTTTTCATACATATATTCTATATCTATTTTGAAAACTGTCAGTATCTTTGATTTACACCAGTCCTTTGTTTTTAACGTCAATATTTTTTTGGTATATTTTATCTTTCGATAAAGCACTGATTTTCATATCATATCATTCATGCTTTTCGAAATTGCACTTGAGCAATACTGAACATTGAAAGGTAAAGGACAGAAGGTGTATTTCAACTTAGCATTACCTATTTCACATTTCATATCTTTGTAATGCTATGTACTGTGCTTAATTATAAAATGTTCTACTTTGTTAGAACCAACATTATTGAATTGTAATTTGCTGGTGTGTTTTGGTGTGAAACAACCAGGACAAGTGAACGTGGTTCACTTAAGTGATTTCAGGTTTGAAATCACAACAGTTCTTCCTGATACCATAAAAGAAACATGGGTTCATCCTCATCCCGTAAAAGGATAGGTGTGTCCTTAACCTTAAAAAGGATAGGTTATCTCTCAACCTTTAAAAGAGAACCGGTTCTTCCTTAGCCCGTAAAAAGAACATGGGTTTTTCCTAATCCCGAAAAAAGGAAAATGGTTCATCCTTAGCCCATGAAAGGATAGGTTTTCCTTTAACCTGTAAAAGGGTAGTTGTAACGATTTTGTTCTCACCCGTAAGAGAATCCCTTAGTGATAAGGTTTAAATCCTAACTGAGAAGGTTAGGTAGTGGACATTGGTGCGGCCGAACCACTATAAATCGTGTGTCTCACTTTTGCAATTTAGTTTGTGTTTTATTTTGCATCCAATTCCAATACACTCATGTAAATCATTAAGTTATTGGAAGATAATTTTAAAATTGACCATCGTACCCAATTCACCCCCTTCTTGGGTGGGACCAACAAATAGGTAATGGGACGTGTAGCTTTACTTCTTCACCATTCTCAATGAATCTAACATTTCCATATTCAACAATTCTCGCATTATGGTTAGGACAGTAAATTCTACAACCTTTGGATTTCTCAAGGTAACCTATAAAGTAACCACTGATTGGTCTAAAATCCAATTTCATTCTAGCCTCTACTAGACAACCCCATTTATGGAGATGCCTCAAACTCAGTTTCCTACCAGTTCATAACTCAAAAAGGAGTTTTAGGTACTAACTTATTAGGGATCCGATTTAATAAATATACAACAGTTTTAAGGGCTTCCATCCATAGTGATTTAGGCAATGTAGAATTACTTATCCTACTACTAACCATATACATTAATGTGCGATTACACCTTTCGGCTTCACCATTTTGCTGAGGTGTACCTAGCATTGTGTATTGAGCACAAATTCCATGCTTTTCAAGGAGTTTAGCAAATGGACCAGGACATTGTCATAATCCATCAAACTTTTCATAATATCCACCACCTCGATCTGATCTGAATGTTTTCACTTTTCTATTTAATTGTCTTTCAACCACATTAATGTACACCTCTAAAGCATTCCCTACTTGAGATTTTTCATGCAATAAATAGATATATCCACAACATGAAAAATCATCAATAAAGGTGATAAAATATTTTTCTCCTGTAATTGATGAAGCATCAAAAGGTCCACAAATATCTGTATGGATGAGCTCAAGGAAGTTAACATTTCTAGTGGCACCTTTCTTAGTGTCTTTGGTTTGTTTCCTTAATACAATCCACACACACATCGAAATCAGTAAATCTAGATTAGGAAGAATTTCATCTTTTACTAATCTCTGTAATCATTCCCTGGATATGTGACCCAGGCGTTTATGCCATAAATTGGAAGAAAAATCTTTAATATAACTACGTTTATTTCCAACATTATGATGCATAGTTTGTAATGAACCACACTCACACCTGACATTGTGATGACGTGTATTGCTCGACTCTAGATGCTTGTGTAGACGAGTGATGTGTATTGAACGTGTATTTTGTATGCCTGTAGAGAAAATTATTAATATTAATATTATTATTAGTGGCTTATGGGAATGCCACAAACAAATTAACTTATTTAATGCATTAATTATTTTCACCCTTTCAACCTTAGATTTTGATATAATATTATGGGTCAAACACATAAATTAAATTTATTGGGTTGGTTGTGTAATTTGGTGAAATTAATGTTTAAAAATCTTATTTGAATATTGGGTAGTTGAGATGGGGTGTTATTTAGGTAACTTGTGCATTGGAGCCTAGAAAACAAGTCATAACAAATCTCATTTATCCCATCTCCCTCTCTCTCCACATTCTTGAGCATGAAAAGGGGGGCAAAAAAGAAGAAAAGAAGAAAAGAAGAGAAAAAAGAAGAAAAGAGGAGAAAGTGACGAAGAACTTGGGGTTTTTGAAGATTTATGGTCTAATCCAACCAAGTTAAACTTAATTTGTCAATTTCTTCTCATGAAATATTTTCCTAACCTAAATCCAAGTTTTTGAATGGTGTAATTTGTAATATGGGTTTCGAATTTGGGGAGACCTAGCTTAGGTTTGGGTATACATGAGCTCGAAAAGGGTGGATTTGGGCGTTTTTAACCCATACCCACGCCCAAATCATGTTTTGGGTGCTTTTCTCCATCATTTTGGAGAGGTTTGAGGTTAGGGTTTTGATAGAAACCCAAGGTTCCAAGGTGATGGTGTATGGAATGATTTTTCTAGGACGATTTTGAGCTCGTTAGAGACAATTGTCATGATTTTTACTAAGGTTTACATGTGTTTCAATGTTGGAGACTTAGCTCTTGATTTTGAACCTAGGGTTTTCTAACGTTGGTGCATGTAAACTATGTTGATTAACTTGGGTTGATTATGCATTTTTGCATAGTTAATGCCTAATAATGAGTCTTATGAATTGATGAAGGATTAATGAATTAAGCATGTTTTAGAATGGATGATGATGTGTTTGACCTATGGTGAACATGAGTGGTCCTAGACTTAAGTGTTGACTTAAGTGATGAAATTGGGCATGAATGATGCCTATATAATAAGAGTTAGTAATTGGGGTTGAACTAGAGTTATGAGGTACTAAGGATACCTAAATTGGCCTACGTTAAGACTTAGACTAGGGATTTGGAATTGGTGCATGAATGATGTACATTAGTTGTGTTGTTGAACATGATAATTAATATGTGTATGTGCAATTTAAATATGTTTTAGGATCTTAATTTGGTTGACATTGGATTGGTCAAATTGGGAGTGTTTAACTTGGTTAATTGGCTTTTAGATTTGGTGTGAGTATTTCTGACCTTATTTCTCCATTTATAGCATTGTATTTATATGAAATTGCATTGTTGAATGGTATGCATCTTAGTATATATATGTGCATTGTGTTTTGAGAACATGTACATGAAATTTATGCATTGGTATTGCCATGGGTATTTTGGATTAAATACCTTGGTGGGAATTATCTTTCTACTTACTTGTTCTTTGGGAAAATGTTCTGCCAGTGTTACTTGGATTAGTATACTGTGGGTATGGTCTTTTCGTTACTGAAGAATGGAAGGGTTGGAGGATTAGGAGGACTAGTGTTGGGTAATGCGCTAGTATGAGCCTTTTGGCCAATAGGGGAAGTAAAGGCACGTGTTATTCTAACACGTCTTCTTGGTAAAGTGTCTGCATACTTGATTCTTATACAAATGATGCATAAATCATATGTTTAGTCGGAGCCATGTATATTATGATTTCCTTGATGCATTTAGTTAATAAATGTGATTTCCAACGGCATACATGTTTTATATAAACGCATATGTAGAGATTATTGTGAAAAATATTCATTGAGCTAGTTGAGCTCACCTCATTTTTTCCAACTTTTCTTTGGTTCAGATCTGAAAGGAAAAGGCAAGGCTTGACGTGCGAGTGGCCTTCTTTTTCTAATTTTTGGATGTAGGCTTTGTTTATAATTTTTGGGACTTGGGTCTAGTTTTCAATTATTTTGTTCTTTTGAAATTGTATATGACTATCACACGTACATATGTATATAAAACATAGATAGTTATGGTTTTGTTTGGACTGTAAATGATAAACAATTGATTGATGTACTATTATTTGAGTTCCATTTAGTGTTGAGGATTTTTGGACCTTATGATATGTATTTTGGATAAATGTCATCATATATTTGGATGATGATGTAATATTTATTTTGGTTCAATTATCTTGATCATATACAGGTTGTGTATTGAGTTTATTAGGTACTTTCCGCATAGAGGTTTATTAGTGCCTCAGGTTTTGTCATGTTGTGACATTATCTGGGGTACTGTGCCGGTCGCGACGTCATCTGGAGAGGGGTCGTGACAATTTTGGTATCAGAGCCTGAAGTTTAGGTTGCCTATGGTTAGGTTATAAAAACCTTAAGAAAGATAAAAGCCTTATAATATTATGTTTTATTTTATGGGTAGTTAGATTTTGTTAAAAACTATCTATTGTATGCTACCCTGCCTGATGCATTCTTGCCCATTGAATTTTCAGTTTTCTGAGGAAGGGCAAACAAGGGTTAGCAATTAACCCTAGCTATCAAGATAGGCTAAGGAGGTTGAAAAAAATGTTTGCAATCCAGCAGCAGCAGAATGCTCAACTCTTAGAGATGATCACTAAGCTGCAACAGGATAGGCCACGTGTTGAGACACCTCCTGTTCAGGGTGTGGGCACCTGTAGTGTTGGTGCAGTGGTTGTTACACCTCTTGCTGAAGCGAGAGTACAGATTCCTTAGTCCCGAGAGGACATTAGGAAGAAGAAACGAAATGAGAAGGTAGTGAAGGCATTCAAAATGTGGAAACCTCCAACATTTTAAAAAAGTTTGAAACTTGAGGATGCTGAATGTTGGATTCTGCGCATGGAACTCATCTTTGACGACATGCAAGCGCTAAACAGGGACAAGGTTCGTCTGGCTAGATTTAAGTTGGCTAATGGGGCCGATAGATGGTGGGAAACAACTAAGAGATCTCTTCCGGAGATCAAGTCTTGGACGAAATTTAAAGAACTGTTCTACACTACTTACTACCCGCGATCAGAGGTTGATCGGAGGCTCAATGAGTTCATTCAGTTGACTCAAGGTAGTAGATAAGTTCGAGAGTACGAGCATGAATTCAATAAGCTCTTACTTTTTGCTCCGGAGTTAATTCCTACTGATGAGTTGAGGATGGCGAGACTTCATGACTATTTTCGGGATCAGATTCGATAGGGTTTGGCATTGGCTGGTGTGTCGACTAATGATCAGGCCTTTAGACAGGCCATGGATTTTGAGACTGCTGAGGCTGTAGCGAAATCTAAAGCAGCTGCCATTTAGCCAATACCCATATTTTCGTCTGATTCATCTTTTCCATCTGAAGGGAAGAAAAAGAAGAAATGAAACCAGAAGTTTTGGGATGATAACAAGAAGCCCAAGACTAGTGCTAGATTTTCTGGGGCTAATTCTTTTGTTGCTTCTATTCCTGTTTCATCTGCTCTAGCAATGTACAATAAGGGAGATCAGGCTCTAGTTAGATCACAGGGTCAGTCGCAGACTACATCTTTAGGCCTGAGAGCCGTTATTACTTGTTTCAGGTGTGGCGTGAAGAGCCATAAGGCTAATCAGTGTTCTATGCCGAGGCAACCTTCTACTCCTGCTATTTCTGTAGCATTTAGTACAAGGGAGCTAGCTAAGGCAATGACAGAACTGGATCCTGATGCTAGCAAGAATCTGATAGAGGGGATGATTTATATATGTGATATGATGATGCATGTATTGATTGATTTTGGTTCCACTTTATCATTCATATCTGGTCATGTGGTAGATAGACTTAAATTGCCTGTCGTTAGACCTAATACGCCTTTGATATTGAGTATGGCTATGGGTGAGAGAATCTACCCAGATATGATCTGTATGAATTGTGTTGTCAAACATGAGGGACATGAGATGATTGTAAACCTTAGGGTGTTAGAGTTCATCGATTTTAAAGCTATTTTGGGTATGGACTGGTTAGCGGCGTATCATGCCCAAGTGGATTGCTTTCGTAAGTATATAGTATTTTAGATCCCTGGGCAACCATCTTTTATCTACCGAGGTGTGACTACTACCAAACCACCTACGCGAGGCAGGCTGGCTATTGATGTAGAAGCCATACTCATGGCTAGTATTAGGCCATTGGAGGAGAAGGGTCAGGGTATTCAAACTTCTGATATTCCAGTAGTGAGTGAGTTTCCTAATGTATTTTCGGATGATTTACCTGGGTTACCACCCAAGAGGGAAATTGACTTCATCATTGAATTGATGCCTGATACGAAACCCATCTTCATTTTACCTTATCGAATGGCACCGAAGGAGTTGCAAGAGCTCAAGGTACAAGTTGAAGAGCTTTTGAGAAAAGGGTTTATTACCCCTAGTATGTCACATTGGGGTACACCGGTTCTTTTTGTGAAAAAAGAAAGACGGGAGTCTTAGACTGTGTATTGATTACCGTCAGCTGAACAAAGTAACAGTGAAAAACAAATATCCTCGACCTCGCATTGATGATCTGTTTGATCAGTTAAATGGTGCCACGTTTTTCTCTAAGATTGATTTGAGATCGTACCATCAGTTGAGGATTAAAGAGGAAGATGTCCTGAAGACTGCCTTCAGGATGAGATATGGTCACTATGAGTTTCTGGTCATGCCATTTGGGTTGACGAACATACCTGCGATGTTCATGGATTTGATGCAGAGGGTGTTTAGACCGTATCTAGATCACTTCATCATTGTCTTTATTGATGACATTTTGATATAATCCAAAACACATGAGGAGCATGAGCAGCACCTCAAGATCACATTGCAGTCATTAAGGGAACATAAGCTATATGCTAAGATCTGCAAATGTGAGTTTTGGATTTCTGAAGTGAAATTTTTGGGTCATGTGGTTAGTGCAGATGGTATCTCTGTTGATTCTGCTATGGTTGAGGCGATCATTAATTGGCCAAGACCGACCACAATGACAAAGATTAGGAGTTTTCTCGGTTTGGCAGGGTAATACAAGAAGTTTGTACAAGGATTTTTGAAGCTAGCTGCATCACTTACCAGATTAACCCAAAAAAAATGTTCCTTTTGTGTAGATTGATGCCTGTGAAGAAGCTTTTACGGAGCTGAAGAAAAAGCTTACTACTGTGCTTGTTTTGATACTTCCAGAACGTGGGAAAGAGTTAGTGATCTACACTGATGCATCTCATGCAGGATTGGGTTGTGTTTCGATGCAGGACGGTAAAGTTGTTGCGTTTGCATCCAAACAGTTGAAAGCGCATGAGAAGAATTACCCCATTCATGATTTGGAGTTGGCGGCAGTAATATTTGCTCTGAAGCTTTGGAGACATTATTTATATGGCGAGAGGTTCACATTGTATTCTAATCATAAGAGTTTGAAGTACTTGTTTGATCAGAAGGAATTGAATATGAGGCATTGTAGATGGCTTGAATTTCTTAAAGATTATGACTTCGCATTGGAGTATCATCTTGGGAAAGCCAATGTTGTTGCTGATGCATTGAGCAAAAAATGGGTTGAAACAGGCGTTGTAGCTTATCAGATGGCCCATGAGTGGAGATTATTGGAGAGGATCTCGATGATGATTATAAGTTATGTTGAGCTATCTTTGGATGTTTGTGCTCAGATGCGAGCACAACTGTTGGACACACATATTTAGAGGATCAAGTATTTACAACAACATAGTTCAGATTTTGGGATGTTTGATGCTTGGGTTGACAGTACTGATCGAGTTGATTGGTTAAGAGATGCAGATGGGATTTTGAGATTTCAATGGAGACTGTGGATTCCGTATGATCCAAAGTTGAGGGATGAGTTACTCAGAGAGGCACATAGATCACAGTATACTATTCACCCCGGAGCGACCCAGATGTACCATGATATGGAGCGTATAGTTTTGTGGCATGGGATGAAGAAGGACATAACTGAGTATGTTCAGAAGTGTGGAGTGTGTCAGGAAGTGACAATTGAGCATCAAAGGCCTGGAGGACAGATGTCATCATTATACATTCTAGAATAGAAATGAGAGCATATTACAATGGATTTCATTATGGGACTTCCTACGTCTCAGGGTAGATATGATGTCATTTGGGTAATTGTTGATAGGCTCATGAAATCTGTGCATTTCTTGCCGATGAACACCAAGGATTCCGTGGATTGGTTAAACAGATTATACCTTCGAGAAATTGTGAGACTTCATGGAGTTCTTGTTTCGATTGTGTTAAACAAAGAATCGTGTTTTACTTCGAGATTATAGCGTGTGAAGCAGAGTTAGAAGGGAACTCAGCTTCGTCTCAGTACGACATTTCACCCTCAGACAGACGAACAGTCTGAGAAGGTTATTCAGATGCTGGAGGATATGCTCAGGTCGTGTATTTTGGAGTTTGGTGGGAGTTGGATTGAATATCTTCATTTGTGTGAGTTTGCTTATAATAGTAGCTTTCAGGCTAGTATTGGCATGGCACCTTTTGAGGCTTTTTATGGGTGACTATGTAGATCTCTTACTTATTGGTTCGAAATGGGAGAAACACAAATTTTGGGGCAAGAAGCAGTGGTAGTACAGACTAAGAAGATTAAGCAGATTAGCGCAAGGTTGAAGGCAGCTCAGGATCGACAAAAGAGCTACTTCGACAAACATTACAGACCATTAGAGTTTGTTGAGGGAGATTAGGTTTTATTGAAGGTCTTCCGCAGCAAGGGCATATGAGATTTGGTGTGAAAGGAAAGCTATCTCCTCGTTTTATTGGGCTATTTAAGATCCTTGAGAGGATATGTCCCTTGGCATACAGGCTTGCTTTGCCACCTCAGCTTGTTGGAGTTCACGATGTATTCCACGTGTCTATGCTAAGAATGAATAAAACAGACCCCACGCATGTACCTATGCTTAATGTATCACAGTTACAAGTTGGGGAGCATGCTACTTATGTGGAACAACCAATTCAGATTGTGGCTCGCAGAGTTCAAAAACTCAGGAATAAAGAAATTCCTCTAATACGAGTCAAGTGGTAGTTCCATGATAACGAAGAGCAAACTTGGGCGCATGAAGATCCAATGCGGGAGATGTTTACGAATTTGTTCACCGCTTGAGGTAAGATTTAACTTTATCTTAAATTATGAGGACGAGATTTCCTAAGTTGGATAAGTTGTAACGACCCACACTCACACCTGACGTCGTAACCAAGCCTAGAATCTTGGTTAGTCTATCATCCTCTATGTGTGCTGGCCTAGGAGTATCTAAATTCTCTTTCAGACTAGAGATGGCTTGCAACATTGGATCAAGAGTTTTCTTGCTAGTTACCTGATCCAAGATAGCATCCAAAACTGATTGTAAAGTGTCAGAAATGGAGTTATCTTTAGAGGTCTCAACCATTTTCCTCGTAAGCTTTGAAGTTCTTCAAAAATCTTTTGCAAAGTTTCTGCAGTCACAACACTCGAAGTATGGCTTGATGTTACTTAGGTTGAGTGACTCTGTGATACTTGAGGTCTCTCTTGAGGAGGTTGAGAGCTTGATGATCCTTGTATAATTGATGTAGCAAAGGCTTTCATGAATGGCTGCATCTGTTGCATGTTATCTCGAATATCCTTAACCAGATCATTATTGATTGATGAAGTAGGTAAGGATCGCATGACACTCAACTATTGGTCCCTTTGTTGTGTCACTTTCTTGAGCATGCAGTTGCCTGGATCATGTGAGTGTTAAATTCTTTCATCTTATTAATTTCAACTTTCTCTTGAGATTTCAAAGAATCTTGGACCCTCTGCCAATATCTCATTCTTCAACTGAACTTGATTCTGTTCTTAACGAGTCATTAGTTGATACATGACAAAAATCTGATATTCATGTACTTTTCTCAGGAAATCTTCCTCTCTGAAAAATTCATCTGTTGGCTTGCTGGTAGAAGGATAAGAAGGCGATTCATGATCAAATGAGCTTTCCTTATGAATATTTTTCATTTCATCTTCTGCTTCGAACTCAGCATTGGCCTCATAAAAATCTTCAATATGATCTTCTTCATCAGCCTTTACATTTATGTCATCTCCCTGATAGGGTATGATAGCCAGATCATAACCCTCTGAATCATGACATTTTTCACCATCAGACTCTCTCTTTTTCGAGTCATGCGATTCTATTGATACAGGGATATCAAATGGTGATGGTGGCCTTGAGATGGTTTTATTTGAGTCTGCACTGACTTTCTCTCTGGTTATTTCCTCTAAGATTGCATTAGCATTTTCTGACTCATTTAGATGTTGGTCAACAATGACCTGAGCAATCTGGGTCACCTCTTCCATTAGATGCTCTTCAACATGAACAGCTTGCTCTTCATATTTAATTTTCACATCGTCAATTGAAACATGCTCAATGTTAGCTATGGTAACAACTTCCTCTTGCATAGGCTGTTCTTCTTGAGTAGTTAAAGCTTGTACAACTTCTTTCTCCATTGCTGAGACATCTTCTTATATTGTTTCATCTTTTCCACTGGATTCTCCCTTAAGTGGAACGCCTGATATTGGAAGCCATTTGTCCAATATAGGGACATAAGTGTACCTCGTCAATTTCACAGTGGTTTGGCCAATGCAGTTGTATCTGTAGGTCTCCTTGAAGCTTTCTCCACTGAAATCAATACCACACCTCTCGAACAGAGTGGTGAGGTACATACCAAATGGCAGACCTCCTCCTCTACTAACTACTGTATTCATCACATGCATGAGGATGTGGGCAAGATTCACTTTCTTCTTTTCCAGAATGCACCAGAATAAGAATAAATCTAAGTCATTTACATTTACCCTGCTCCCGGTGGTAGGCTAAATGATATGGGTAATGATGTTGTGGATTATTTTGGGGATTAATTCAAAGGACTGATTTTGTGAGTTTCTTGTCGGCACTCGAGTGGTCCTTTTTCTTTGAAACAAGATTTAGAGCAGAGAGGCTATTGTAGCCTGGATACTTGACTTTATTTTTAGTGAATGAAAGTATGTGGGCACTTTCCTTACTTGGCAAAGAAAATGCTTCAGAAAAGAATCTGGGAGAAATCCCAACAAAATTTTCTTTTACCATAGATTGTTTTGTAAATTCAGAATCGGGTATAACGACCAAATTTAAATAGAATAGGCTGATGAGACTGAGGTACCATTTCGAATTGAAGGTAAGTAAACCTGTCCAGCCTTGGAACTCGAATAAAGATAGACTGTCTAGGTGAGAGTTGATAAAGAACTCAAAATCAACAAAACATCCATCGATTATAGCTCGGTTAATGAGCTTCTCTGTTTTGTCTCCTTTTCTTCTTATCTGGGAAGAAGAAGGTGGGTGAGATGGTCTAGACACAGTTTCAATAGGAGGTGTGGGTATAGATGGTGTGGGTTCCTTAGCCAGTTCTGCTTGAGTTGGTTCAGTTCTTGGTCTCACACTCCTATTTGGAGGTGATGATGGAGAAACAACTCTCTTTCTTGCAGAAAATGGGCGAAGCTTTTCGAATTTGGGTGCCATTGAAAATCAAACGAAGAGAGACAAAGAACTGAGGCAACAGAGCATAAACTGATACAATAGGAATCAAAGGATTCAAAGATGAATAGAGATCAAGATTTACCAAAAGTTAAAGATGAAGATTCAGCAGTAACTTTTGAAGCGATTCCTATTAAGTTTTCGTTGAAGCGTCCTAGGGCATCAAAAGAGAAAGTGACTGCTAGGTCACTGAAGGTTTGATTTTATGATGCTAAAGTGATAAGCTCACTCCTGACACACACTCACACGTGTCGCAACCTATTAACTAAAGGAGGTTTAATTTATCTAACATTTGCGACCGATCATCATCCTCCTTATGACGAGTAATTTTTGAACAACTAAGGGCTTCAGGCACATTAGCGTCCTCAAACATTGTCAGCGTCCTCATTGATACTTAAACTCTAATATTAATCAAATTTTACCAATTAAACTTAAGTATCGTATGGTTGAACAAACAATATCACAAATTACATTCCATCAACCAACTATCAATAATTTAATCATGAGCGAAAATATTTAAGCATTCTAAGCATTGCATGATTAAAGATAATCATTTCTTTCTAATAATCACTGATAGATATATCTATTATAATAAAATCAACAATGATGAGAATAACTTTTATACCTTTGCATAGTTTTGACTTTTGCCTCAAGGTACTGCAAAGTCCTCAACTTGTGCACTCTGTCTCTTTTTGAAGCAGCTGAGATAATTCATTATCTTTGTTCTCCATGCTGGCTTCTTTCTCAACATTTTATTAGGAGAACTCTCATTGAGCGTCTTGGATGTGCTTGCTAAGGATTGTTGACTCATTGTGTATATATCATTAGCAACTTCACTTCCGTTCCTGCTTGGTGCATTTGCAAGAATGTCTTCTCTCTCTTATGAGGTTTCTCACCCACTCAAAATATAATCAATTTCTTGAAAACTAATTTCAAATGGATTTGAAAACGTTTAGAAAATCTACTTTATATTTCCAGTTTTTAGGAAAATTGTTTAGAAAGCATTGTACTAAAGTAGAGTGGGAGATGGTTTTTCCAAAGTATTCAAGTTCATTTACAAGACGTATAAAACGTTTAAGGTTATCATGAACTGACTCACTATCTAAAACCCTGAAGTGGACGAGTGGCTCTTCTAATGTTCTAACTGGGTCACTAGTCTCATCCCTTCCTTTCATGGTTTGCAAGAGATCACATAACTCTTTTAAACTTATTTCCCATGGTTCAACAGATTCAACTAACATAGTTAGCTTATCATTCCATTTCTTTGGAAGCTTATCACAGAAATATACTAGAGATATTTTTGCAAGTATTTCCTGATTTAGTTCTTGCATTCCGACAAGATTGGATTGATATCTGTTGCATGCCGTATCGAGAGATTCATTCTCGGATATCTCAAAGGCATCAAATAGTCTATCAGACTCTTTGAGCTTTTCATCTTGATTGTTAATCTTTTCACAGTGAAATGATTTGAGTGTTTCCCAAATCTCTTTGGCACTCTCAAGATGAACTACTCTTTCTACTTCTTCCTCAGGTAGAGAGCAGTACAAGGCATAGACAGCTTGAGTGTTATGCTTATCATTTAGTCTTTCCTAGTCAGTCCACAATTCAATAGGCTTGTTGGACATGGTGTAACCATTTACAACCATTTCCCTATGACTGATATCCTTAGATCGTAGAAAGGATTTCATCCTTATCATCCAATCTTCAAACCAGTCTCTATTGAATAGAGGAGGTCTATCTAAAGGTTGACCTACTTCTATGACTGTGCCTCTGGTCAATGCCATTGATATCAAAGAAATTGTGAATTTTCTTTGAAGAGCAACACTGCTCTGATACCAATTATTGGCCCAGGTATGTCCAAGAGGGGAGGTGAATTGGACACTTAGACAATTTAAAGTTAATTACAATGGCAAAGTTAAAGTGCAAAATATAAATAAATATGCACAGTCGATTTATAGTGGTTCGACTACTTGCCTACATCCACTACCTAACCTCATCAGTTAGGATTTTAAACCTTATCACTAAGGGATTCTCTTACGAGTGAGAATCAAGCTGTTACACCTTTTCTCAACTTGTGGGTGTGAGAACTACCGTTACATTGCTCAACTTGCTGGCTTGAGACCAACCTATCCCAACTTACAGGTATGAGAAAAACCTAAGCTTTCTCAATTACTGGTGTGAGAACTACTGTGTGAGAAGACCATTTCTCAACTTACGGGTGTGAGAATACCGTTTCTCAACTTACGGGTGTGAGAATACCGTTTCTCAACTTACGGGTGTGAGAAGGCCTAACCTTGTTGAATATAAGAATATCAACTCAGTAGTTTATCTAACTGCTATTACAACCTTGATACAGTATACAAGATATGAAATTAAGTACAACTGTATCGTATAAACTATTTCTCAAATTTCTCTTCCAGCAAGAATGATGTAAGCCAAAACAGTGCTGAAAATTTGAGTGAAAACATTTCAAGATTTTAAATAGATTTTTAGATAAAGATAGAAATTTAGCTCAGTATGAAAATATTTTGAATAATTAGAGATTCAAATAAAATGCTTTGAAACTAGAATAACTTAAGCTTTTTGAATCAGATGAAAATTCGACTAACTTTCAAAAAGTGTTTTGGCTCAGAGAATTTTCAGTGGTCTTAACAGATTGTTAAGTGCTGGTATTTATAGACTTGTAGAGATGAAGCTGGTGTTTATTTGAATTTGAATTTCAAATATGAACGTTTACTCACAACAACTAGAATGTATCACGAAAATGACAACTGCACATTTCATGAACATTTTGATTTTCTCCAAATTCACAAATAAGGAAAGTTTTTTAAAAGACGTGGTTCATGAATTTGAGAATATCTCTTACAAATACATAAAGTTGATTTTTGTACGAAAATTTGTTCTGAGAAGGTGGCTAATAGGATGTACGTGTCAGAATAATAGAAATATCATTTTTGTCGTTTTGTTCCTTTGAGGGCGCTCATATAGCATCAACGTCTTACCGAACGATGAAGTGAGTGCGCTATTGACTTGTAAGCGTCTTGACTTACTGGGAGACTTAAACGACTTAAATCCTGAGGGCCCTAATAAATAGTTAGCGTCCTGCTTTGTTTTAAAACATTAAAAGTATGAGGGCGCTACTCTCAAATGAGCGTTCTGAAATTCAAAAACTATTTTAAAACAATATTAAGTGCGCTGAAGGACAGTAAGCGTCCTGAAAGTTATTAAATTG
Source organism: Paratinospora sagittata (assembly GCA_035771175.1). Lineage (NCBI taxonomy): Eukaryota > Viridiplantae > Streptophyta > Magnoliopsida > Ranunculales > Menispermaceae > Paratinospora > Paratinospora sagittata. The sequence goes on along the minus strand of CM069610.1, from coordinate 16,309,018 downwards.
ATTATAAGGATGAGGGCGTTCTTATACAAGTAACGTCCTGACAGTTTATTCAATTGATAACTATCAGCGTCTAAAGATAGAAATCAATTAAAACTAATAGAACTTTCAGCGAGCAGAAGCTGAATCAGTGTCCTAACACTTTTAAAGGTTGACTAAAGGGAGGCCGCTACTTACAAGTAAGCGTCCTTATGAATTGGTTTAATTCAACCTTGAGCGTCCTAATGTTTTATTAGTGTCCTGACTCATCAAGCACATGAGGGCGCTGCTAAAACATTAACGTCCTAAAAGACTTTGGAAAAGTAGTTTTGACTCGCGATTAAAAATACGATGAATGCTAATAAATCGGTAAATTTCAAATTAATCATAGCGAAGTTAAATCATTTAAAATACCGTAAAGCGTATGATCAAAATACGAAAATGATTAAATCTTGATGAGAGCAAATTGATCGATAGACTTTACGTTCTAAGTGCTGACAGACTCAGAACTTTACTTGTGATGTTCAATAGGCTTATGAGCTCAGTTCCATGATCTTGATTCTTGATAAATATGAAACACATGACAAGACCATTAGATACACAGATTGGAGATATTTAGAATCATCAAAACATTCATGACATGGGGTTCATTGAGATAATAGTAATTTGTAATATGGGTTTCGGATTTGGGGAGACCTAGCTTAGGTTTGGGTATACATGAGCTTGAAATAGCTTGAGAAGGGTGGATTTGGGCATTTTTAACTCATACCCATGCCCAAATAATGTTTTGGGTGCTTTTCTCCATCATTTTGGAGAGGTTTGAGGTTAGGGTTTTGATAAAAGCCCAAGGTTTTGAGGTGATGGTGTATAGAATGATTTTTCTAGGACGTTTTTGAGCTTGTTAAGGTTTACATGTGTTTCAATGTTAGAGACTTAGCTCTTGATTTTGGACCTAGGGCTTTCTAATGTTGGTGCATGGAAACTATGTTGATTAATTTGGTATACCTAGATGATCCATGGTGTTAAATTGAGGAATTTCATGATGGAACATATGGGTTTAGATTTTACCCAAATTGGGGCTTTTGATGCTAATTGACCTAGGATGGTAAATTGTGGTGGATTATGTGTAATGGACATGAATTTGGTTGATTCATGTCATATTTGGTCTATGTTGGATATGCTATGACCTAGGCCTAAGTGTTGGGTTGATTATGCATTTTTGCATAGTTAATGCCTAATAATGAGTCTTATGAATTGATGAAGGATTAATGAACTAAGCATGTTTTAGAATTGATAATGATGTGTTTGACCTATGGTGAACATGAGTGGTCCTAGACTTAAGTGTTGACTTAAGTGATGAAATTGGGCATGAATGATGCCTATATAATAAGAGATAGTAATTGGGGTTGAACTAGAGTTATGTGGAGTACTAAGGATACCTAAATTGGACTATGTTAAGACTTAGGCTAGGGATTTGGAGTTGGTGCATGAATGGTGTACATTAGTTGTGTTGTTGAACATGATAATTGATATGTGTATGTGCAATTTAAATGTGTTTCAGGATCTTAATTTGGTTGACATTGGATTGGTCAAATTGGGAATGTATAGCTTGGTTAATTGGCTTTTGGATTTTGTGTGAGTATTTCTGACCTTATTTCTCCATTTATAGCATTGTATTTATAAGAAATTGCATTGTTGAATGGTATGCATCTTAGTATATATATGTGCATTGTGTTTTGAGAACATGTACATGGAATTTATGCATTGGTATTGCTATGGATATTTTGGATTAAATACCTTGGTGGGAATTATCTTTCTATTTGTTCTTTGGGAAAATGTTCTGCCAGTGTTACTTGGATTAGTACACTGTGGGTATGGTCTTTTCGTTACTAAAGAATGGAAGGGTAGAAGGATTAGTGTTCGGTAATGCGTCGGTCTGAACCTATTGCCTAATGGGGGAAGTTAAGACATGTCTTATTCAGACATGTCTTCTTCGTAAAGTGCCTGCATACTTGATTCTTACGAAAATGATGCATAAACCATACGTTTAGTCAGAACTATGTATATTATGATTTTCTTGATGCATTTAGTTAATAAATGTGATTTTTTAATGGCATACATGTTTTATATAAATGCATACGTAGAGATTATTGTGAAAAATATTCATTGAGCTAGTTGAGCTCACATCATTTTTTGCTCCTTTTTTAAGGTTTTGATCCGAAAGGAAAATACCAGGCTGGACGTGTGAGTGGCCTTCCTTTTCTAATTTTTGGATGTAGGTTTTGTTCATAATTTTGGGGACTTGGGTCTAATTTTCAATTGTTTAATTTTTTTGAAATTGTATATATAACTATCACAGGTACATATGTATATGAAACATTGATAGTTATGATTTTGTTTGGACTGTATATGATAAATAGTTGATTGATGGACTATTATTTTAGTTCCATTTAATGTTGAGGATTTTTGAACCTTATGATATGTATTTTGATGATGATGTAATATTTATTTTGGTTCAATTATTTAGATCATGTACAGGTTGTGTATTGAGTTTATTATGTACTTTTCGCGTAGAAGCTTATTAGTGCCTTAGGTTTATCGTGTTGTGACGTTATCTGGGATACTGTGCCCGGCGTGACTTCACCCAGAGAGGGATTACGACATAATTAATCAAGATTGACAAAATTATCATCTAAATTTAATTTATATAAATCATTACAAAGTTTTCCAGAAGCAATAAAATCAGAACTTTTGAACAAACTAAAATATCCACTTTCAAACTTAAAAGAATATCCTTCAAGATCAAGCCTAGACAATGAAATTAAGTTTCTAGACAAAGTAGGAATGTAAAAAGTATCAACTAAATCTAAAATAACGCCAATATCCAAAAATAGACAAAAAGTCCCATTAGCTTCAACCGGAGCCTTATCCTGATTTCCCATGAGAATGTACTTCTCATTTGCTTTCATAGTTCGGGCAGTAAGGAATCCCTACAATGTGTTGGAAACATAAATAGTAGCACCCGAGTCAATCCACCAAATATTTAAAGGATCTTCGGTAAGATTAGATTTGAAACAAACATTAATGTAATTAATACCTTTCTTTTCGAACCATGTCATTTTTTGAAACAATCTTTCTGATAATGTCCAAACTTTTTGCAGAAGTGACATTTATCTTTACGTTCCTAAAATTAAAACAATTAATTCTTCTTTAAATTAAAACGATTACTTATTGTAGGATTTTAACAGCTTTTTGTGTTTTATTTAAAAAAAAAAAAAGAATCTTAAGTGATAGCCACATGCTGCAAAAAAAACTCGGTGACACGCGCATTAGGAAAAAACACTTGAGTCGAAGTACATTGAAAAAACAAATAAAAATAAACATGAAAAAAATAGAGGAAATTTTTTTTAAAAAAAGAAAAAAAAGAAAAAGAAAAACCTCAACAATACACTCCTAATAAATAAATAGTACTTAAACTATGTGTGCCTTCTTTTTAGATTCCTAGTTCAACATCAACTGATATATATTTGCCAACTTTTTTTTTTAATGAACTGAAAAAAAAAAATGGGAGGATACAAATTAGCTACATCTTGCAAAAGATACATCAGGTTTATCTATTTTCCATATGTGGCGGGAACTCAAAAGAACTAATTAAAAGTCAAAAGAACTAATTAAAAGTGAACTCTCTACGAACACAACACAATCGCCGTGAGCCAATCAATTAGCTTGTTCATGTAAGCAATATTCCCATCTTCTAAACTCTCTTAGAAGAATGTGAATTTATATAAGAGCAATGTTAGAGCGATTAAAAAATCATTGAATTTATAGCCGGACTTTATGCGTGCTACAAATTAATTCACCTTTAAAGGTTCGTCATCATCTTCTTTAACATTTTAATAATTTCTAGAAATTTAGGCTCTTATCAATAATGTATTGAGCAAATTTACAATTAAACCATGTGGTTTGGTGTGGTGTGGGCCACTTGGCGCGGGGTTACAATTATTCTAGTCACATTGGTAATAAGATAGCAAAATCGCATTTACGAGAAAATAAATGATATTTGTAATCTGATGCAGATTTATGAACTTTTTGTTTATTCTTTTAATTAGTTTGTTGGTTGTGTGAACTTAAAAGTCCACTTATCGTATCCAAGGGTCAACTTACGTTTTTTTTTGTTTGATAATTGTGTTGGTAGCGAATTTTTATTGTCTATGCAACCTTTAGATGTGTGATAAGTAGGTATTTAGTATATATTTTAGAGCATATTTTAAGTGTATTTTATGGTATTTAGTTCATATATTAGGTTAGTTTATTATAAATTTGGTTATTTGATAGTTTGGTCAAGTTTTGGTATTTTTGGCTTGTTTCGAGTTGGATTTTTTTAGGTTTGTTGATGTCATTATGAAAATATGTTATTCACTTTGTTTGATGTGTTTTGTAGATGCTTTTATGTTCTAAATAATGATTGAGAAGATGAAGACATGATGCAAAAGGAGCCAACGGAGTTAGAGCAGAGAAACAGGTGCATCCAAGCCTTGAGAGTGTAAAAAATTGGCTAAGTCCACAAGAAAATCAGAAAAAATAGGTAAAAAAAGCCGTAACTGGGCGCTGAGGTGCCGGGGTTCGATAGCTTTGCCAGACTTTTTTTTGTTTTGGCCATAACTTTCTCAATTCAACTCTGAATTGGATGCGGTTTGTTTCTATAGATTCTTTACTTGAAATACTACAAGATGAGAGGATATGGATTGGAGAACAAGAGGGAAAATGGTGAGAAAGAAAGTGGAAATGCGATAGAATTAGAAGCTTTCTAATTTTGTTGCGAACTTTCCTAATTTGACTTGGACTTCTCTTGGACGACTTCCAGGACACATAAATATATCATTGTTTAGGGTTTTCAATGCATCATATATGCTGGAGAATAGAGAACGACGGCTAAGAGCGAAGAGATTGACTTGAAAACAATGAGAAATCTATAAGTTCACAAACAATTAGTTTGGGTTTTGATGTTTAATTTCATGTTTCTCTACGTGTTTTGGTTTTTATTATTCCAAGTAATGAATTAACTTGTTAGTCTAGAGATGAGATGGATCCTATATTAGAGATTATGCAATAATATTAGTATTTGTTTATTATCAATGAATTATTCATAGTTTATTTATATTTCTCCATGCTTAATGCTATTGATTTCTTGGCCAAAGATTAATTGATCATAGACTTGGGGGGTGACACTCGATAGAGGGTTCTCTAGATTGGAACATGAGAAATATGAAATGAGATTATCATAGTATCGATAGATATGCGATATCTTATGAAGTTGTAGGAAAATCACAAGGCTTAATGTATTGCTACTGTATTGGGTTTTATCGATCGATCGAAACTAGTATTTTGGTGATAGACTGTAACACGACATTCAACAGAGGGTGTTAGAAACTATAAGATTTTGAATTATAAACTTGAATAAAGATTTGATAATAATCATGTTTAATATTGCATAATTGATAATTAGGTGAAATTCCAGAAAATAATGATAAATTATTGTTTTAATTATTGCTTTAGTTTAAGTATTATTTTAGTTCATTGATCATTAAAATTTAGTTTTCTAGATAAAATTAGGGCTAGAAATGATATAACTAGTGTAGTTTGTCAATTTCCGAGGACGATACCCAATTTTCATCGAAAAATATTATAACTTGACACCATACACTTACGATTTGTACGCATCAATGTGCCCGAAGCTTCAATCTCTGGGATTGAATTATATATATAAAGCCTTAATTTACGAATCCTCCACTTAAGCTATAAACTTTTTTTAATCCTTTTTGAAAGATTCTCCAAGATTTTAAAGCCAAAAAATGAAACGACATTTGAGATGTCACGGGAGAATAGAAATATCTAAATTTATGCTTATCTTTTATTTTAGAAAAAAATTTATAATTAATATAGTAACGAATCCATAATTCAATTCTCACTTCTCTTGACTTCTCTAATTTTTGTTTTACTTGGCGTGCTATATTTCTCTATTTTACCTATCTTTTTCATTCCTAATATTCAAAAATCTGTCAAACTGTATGGATTCAGGCTCCATGAATTAAGCAGGATCTTGAAGCTTTCAAACATAGACCAGCCCGCCTTGCACTAACATGATTTAAGAGAAAGTTTAATTATTGGATCAAACAAAGAGATTAAATAAACAAATCAATTTAAAAAGTAAAGAACTAATTAATTAAGATCCTAGTATATAAATGGGTTAGTAATCCAACATAGGATAGCAATGGAGGAAAGCGGACCAAATAACTTTTTGGTATATCATTTATTTGATATTTCGGGTAGTACTTTGCAAAAAAGAAGAAGATACTTTTGGTAGTATGAGGAAATATTGCAACTATTATTTTTGAGTGCAAGATTGAATGATATATGTCGATGTCTATATTATGGTTTTCTTCCATTGAATATATACTATTAAAATTGATTTTTTTTTAAAAATGATGATGGCTGAAAATATGATGGCATAAAACTCGCAAAATAATTGAGCTAAAAAGTATATATAAAAATGATGATAACTTAGGCCCCATTTGGTTGGTGATTCGAATACAAAAAAAATCAAAAACATAAAAAACTTGTTTGGTTCAAAAGATTTCGAAAACAGTTTTTCTGTTTTTATTAAGGAAATAGGTTGTTTTTCGAAAATAATAAAAAGTCATTTTCCAATTTTTTGTTTTGTTTTTGGATCGTATTTTTATTTTCAGATCACGAACCAAATGCAACCGTAGTGTTGTAAAAGTGATGCAGGATGCTCGTGATCACCGTGTTCCTCTTGATATTATTGATGAAGGAATAATATGACAAATATGATAATCATTAAACTAAAGTTGCGGAAGTGTTACCGATCGTTTACGATATCTCTGAAGAACACGGTGAGATCCGAAGCACCATTGATCGCTACGAATTGAAATCCACAACCCAAGTACGCCACTTCAACAAGATCAAGATCACAAGACCAAGTTTTGGTCTCTGCTTTTCACCAAAAGCACTCACACCACTCCTCGTAACTTTTCAAAAACTCAAGATTCAACTTAACTTTCCCAAGATAGTAGTTTTTATATCAGTTTATCCATTAATCCCTAAAATTAGGGATTTGATATAAGCATGAGACTCATGTTACGAATCCCACTCCCACTAATATTAACTACATGGGAGTGGGTAGATATCTTAGGAGATATATGTGGGATCATGCTTATCATGTTTGATATTTTGTGGGATCCACCTTGTGGGCCCACTTATGGATCAAATTTTTTAACATCTCCCACTCACACATGATGTGTACAAGGAGATAAGTTGAACACAACATGGGCGCCTTTTAAATTTGATCCATAACCTCTCACTCGCACATGGTGTGATTGATGATCGATATCTTGAATGAGAAAATTGTAAATGGGCCGTACGACCGTGAGAACACTCGAAAATGGGAGCACAATACTAGTAACCCATAGAGAGCCATCATAGAGACATCAACCTCCTTATTGTAATTTTGTGTCTCATAATGCCTTAGATCTATTTTGTCACTCCTTGGTCAAGTATTCCCTATCCCTCCAGGGCAATTCCTTGACATCTCATCTAACAGCATAATCTTACTGACATTGCCATCCTGGTGATGCAACATTAGTATCGTGCGATAAAGAGTACACTGTTGAGGTGTGATAAAAAATGGTCTTCTTTTCGCCCTCACACCACTAGGTTTAGTATTAACCGTTTACCCAGTAATGTCCCATAAAGGTCGAATCACACTTGACCATTGGTTACTTACCAAAGTAGCGGACATTAAAACTTCACTTTGTCGTGTAGTCAAAAGTAACAAAGGGCTTAGTCTTATATAGAAATGGATTCCTTGAACTCACACAACGAGGAAGCAGGGATCATCCACTTACTTTCAAAGTGGTCGGATAACACATGTAATGAAAATTTACATTCTATAGTGGACCTCATCTTGACTCTAATCAAGGCGACATGGAATCTAAATGACCTATTGTGGTGTAAAGAAAAATTAGTCGATTGTCTCATCTCTGCTCGCTCTACACCAAGCTCCAGAGGCGATTGCTTGTGTGAGAGAGCCAATCAATCCAGTGAATATACTAGCGTGTTGTGCTAATAATAATAGATCAAATGCAAAGAAATATAAACAAATAGTGGGAGGAATTTATTAAATAATCTATAACAATGAGTCTATTACAAAATAAAAGTTACAACCTACGCAAACCTAAGGATTTAACATGTTGAAGAAATACATATCTGGCAATTGGCTTAGTTAATGGATCAACCAACATCCTATGCGTAGAGATATGTTGTATACAGACTTCTATACGTTCTATTATGTCTCGAACAAAATTATACTTGATGTCAATATGCTTGGTTTTTCTATGATACTTTGGATCTTTAGTGTAGGCAATTGCAGCTTGGTTGTCACTATAAATGACAACAGGTTTTGATGCATTCTTGACTATCTGCAGATCTTCTAGAAATAGCCACAACCAAATTGTTGTTTGTACTACTGCTGTTTCTTACTACTCCATGATATAGCACCATTGTTCACCAAGAAAGCATAACCAGAAGTAGATTTGCGTTCATCTGGGTCACCACCCCAATCTGCATCAGAGTATCCTAACAAACGTATCTCATGGCCTTGATAACAAAGGCATAGATCCATTGTGCCTTTTAAGTATCTTGGAATTCGTTTCACTATTTTCCAATGTGCTTCACTAGAATTTGATTGATAACGACTGACTAAACCAACAACATAACATATATCCAGCTGTTTACACATCATTGCATACATGAGGCTTCAAATTGCACTGACATATGGAACTTTGGACATCTTTGCTTGTTCAGATGGAGTCTTAGGACACATTTCTTGACTAAGGTGCATTCCTTTGACGATTGGTGTATCAATTGGCTTGGAGTCTTTCATGTTAAAACGTTCAAGGATCGTTTTTATGTACTACTCTTGTGACAGTGCTAAAATCCTTTCAGAACGGTTTCTATGTATCTTCACACCTAGTCTGAAGTCTGCGTTGCCCATGTCTTTCATATCAAAAGTAGAAGACAACCAATCTTTAATCATGACAATCAATCTCATGTCATTTCCAACAAGAAGAATATCATCCACATATAAGGATAAGAAAACAAAATTAGTTTCTGAGCGTTTAATGTAGACACAGTGATCTTCACCAGTCATTGTAAATCCGTAGGATGTTACTATTTGATGAAATCGTAAATACCACTGTCTTGATGATTGTTTGAGACCATATATAGATCGTTTGAGCTTGCAGACTTTGCGCTCTTGATCTTTTACAACAAACCCAATAGGTTATTGCATGCATATTTCATCATCTAGTTTAACGTTTACAAAAGCAGTCTTTATATCCATTTGATGTAATTCTAGATCCAAATGTGCAACGATAGCTAAAAGTAAACATATAGATACAAATCTCATGACTGGTGAGAAAGTCTCTTCATAATCTATCCCTTCTTGCTGGGTGTAACCTTTAGCAACCAAACATGCCTTATATCTCTCTATTAATCTATCTGCTTTGAGCTTAATTTTTAGAACCCATTTGTTCTCAATTGCTTTACGCCTAGATGGAAGATCAACCAGGTCCCAGACATGGTTAAGTTTCATTAACTTCGTTTCTTCTGTCATTGCTTTCTTTCATTGATCCCTAACATTTTATGAAAGAGCTTCTTGAACCGTGTTTCGTTCACTTTCATCATGTGGAGTTATCATAAAAGCTTGATACTTTGTGGGACCCACCTACTTATGAATCAAAGTTTCCAACAATTGATTACGGTGATATTTGACTAATTTATTTTCTTTTAATACTCAGATTTACTTCCTTTATATTAGTTAGAATTAATTATTTCCTTTATTAGTATTTCCATATTCATTGTATTTTGATTATAGTAATTTTTGTTTGGAAACACCTAGTTTCCTAATTTAGGTGATAGATGAGTTTCTATTTTTGAGTAGGTTAGATTATTATATATTGAGGAGATTGTGACGTAAAAGACACGTTTGATGAATTGAATGATATTGCTTCCTACTTTCTTGGCTTTCGTTTCCTTCTTGCCATTATTTGGTATCAGAGCTTCTTCGATCCCTTTCCTCTGCTCATTCTCTTCTTTTCTCTCTTCTCTTTTTCACTTCTTTCTACTTTCTCTCCGTCTCATTGCTAACAACATTGTCAATATCACGTAGTGATCTCTGAAACCACATACTTTCATTTCCTGTTGCGTCATCATTGATCCGCCAAGAGAGTAAATTGAAGCTTGTTGAAGAAGAAAAATCGAGATTTTGATTTGGTGCACTGGGTAGCAATTCCACGCTCCACACTTACATTACCACTTTACGACTCATCAACTCTCGACACCTTGAATTGGTATAAAGTTTTTTCCTTTTAAAATTTGGGCATTTAATATTCATACTGGTGGTTTTCAACATATTGCGTTAAGTTTTAACTTACTGATGTGCACCTATTTTACCATAGCTGTCGTGACCCCGTGTCGGGGGATGTCACGACTGGCAAAGTACTCAGATAATGCCACAACACGACAAAACCTAAGGCACTGATAAGTCTCTACGCGGAAAAATACGTAAAAACACAATACACAACCTGTACATGATCAAGGCAATTGAACCAAAATAAATATTTCATCATCATCCAAATACATGATGACATCCATCCTGAATAAATATCATAGGGTTCAATATCCACAAACATCTACATGGAACTCAAGTGAGAGTCCATCATCCAAAGATTATCATATACAGTCCAAACAAAAACCATGACTATCTATGTGTTATATACATATGTACTTGCGATAGTTATATACAATTTCAAAAGAACAAAACAATTGAAACTAAACCCAAGTCCCCAAAAATATACAAAACCAACATCCAAAAATTAGAAGAGGAAGGCCACTTGCACATCAAGCCTTGCCTTTTCCTTTTGGATCTGAACTTGAGAAAAGTAGGGAAAAATTGGGTGAGCTCAACAAGCCCAATGAATATCTCTCACAATAATCTCCACATATGCATTAATATAAAACATGTAAGCCATTGAAAACACATTTATAAACACAAATACATCAATTGAAGTATAATATACATGATTCAAACTAATCATATGGTTTTGTGCATCATTTTCATAAAATATGCAAATGCCTCCATGAGGTCACAACAAGATACCTATACTTCCCCCTTGTTGGTCTCATCCAAGAGGGGGGTGAATTGGGTGCGATGGCCAATTTTAAAATTATCTTTCAATAACTTAGTGATTTACATGAGTGTATTGGAACATGATGCAAATTAGAACACATACTAAATTGCAAACGTTTGACACATAGATTTATAGTGGTTCGGCCAAGCCTACGTCCACTACCTAATCTCCAGATTAGGATTTACTCAATCCACTAACTGATTCTCTTACTGGTGAGAACCAAACTGTTACAACTGCCCTTTTACAAGTTAAAGGCAAACCTATCCTTTCATGGGCTAAGGATGAACCATTTTCCTTTTTCCGGGATTAGGAAAAACCCATGTTCCTTTTACTGGCTAAGGAATAACTATCTTTCCTTTTTCCAGGATGAGGAGAAACCCATGTTCCTTTTATTGGCTAAGGAAGAACCATATTTCCCTTTTTCAGGATGAGGAGAAACCCATGCTCCTTTTGTTGGCTAAGGAAGAACCGTTTCTCTTTTATAGGTTAAGAGATGACCTATTCTTTTCAAGGTTAAGGACACACCTACCCTTTTACTAGTTGAGGATGAACCAACTTCTCTTTTACAGGCTCAGAGAAAACCTATATGATTTCAATCCTGAAATCATCAAGTAAACTACCTTCACTTGTCTTGGTTGTTTCAATCCAGAAACACACCAACATTAAAACACTGAGATGTTGGGTGGTTCTAACGTAGTAGAACACTTTACATTAAGCACAATACATAGCATTACAAAGATATGAAATGTGAAATGGGTAATGCTAAGTTGAAATACACCTTTTGTCTTTTACCTTTCAATGTTCGGTATTGCTCAAGTGCAGTTTTGAAAAGCATGAATGATATGATATGAAAATTAGTGCTTTATCGAAAGATAAAATATACCAAACAAATATTGATGTTAAAAACAGAGGACTGGTGTAAATCAAAGACATAGATAATTTTCAAAATAGATATAGAATATATGTACGAAAACTTCTGGTTCAACGATCAATATTTTGACACAACTCTTGATATAGTTCAATACAGTACTTAAGATATGAAATCAAGTACAACTGTATATATTGAACTATTTCTCAAATTCTATCATCAGCATGAATGATACCAAATATGAATCAGTGCTGAGAATTTGAGTTGATACCAATATAAAAACAGAGTTTCAAAGATAGAAATATATTTGAAACTCAATATGAAAATCGTATAGGTATCAGTGAAAAATACTTTGAAAGATTAGAAAAATGAAATTCATTTTGACACATACTAACTTTGAAAAAGTATGGGTACAACACAAAGTGCTTGGCAAGTTGTTTGGTCTTAAGTATTGGTATTTATAGACTTAGTGGGACATAGCCGTTAGACATTTGAAATTCAAATAATGTGAACCTTTTCACATAACGGCTAAAATGTTATATGAAAATAGTAACTGCGATTTTCACTAACATTCTGGTTCTTTTTAGATTTCATGAAATAGGAAAGTTTTAGAAGAACTTTTTCATGTATCAAAAAAGGGTCTCTGATAGGTCTGAAAAGGGCTTTGTGCAAGTGTCTGTTCTGAAAAAGTAAACTGACGTAGTGTACTCATTCGAACAGTGATGGTAATTGAATCAGTGTCCTAATGCATAATATCAACTTTGTCATTTTGTTCCTTGAGGGCTCTTATTAAGTATAAGCGTCCTGCTGAACACTTAAGTAAGGGCGCTACTAACTCGTAAGAGTCCTGACTTACTTATGACTTTAGACGACTTAAACCTTGAGGGCGCTAATGCACAGTTAGCGTCCTGCTATGTTTTAAAACTATTAAGTGCATGAGGGCGCTACTATCCGAGTAAGCGTTCTGCCTTTAAAACATAAAACAAAACATGAGGGTGCTACTACTATGTAAGCGTCCTGCAAGTTAAGACATTTGAAAACACGCTGAAGGATAATTAGTGTCCTGAAAGTTATTAAGTTGATTTTCAAAAGTGAGGGCGCTCCTATCCAGTAAGTGTCCTGATAGTTTAATCAACTTATAACCAACATCGTCCTTAAAGAAACATTCTTTGAAGAACTTTTAAAAGATCTTTCAATGAGCAGATGCTGAGTCAGCTTCCTGACAACTTCAAAGGTTGACTAATATATAAGACCGCTACTATACAAGTAAGTGTCCTGATTAATCACTTCATTTCAACCTTAAGCGTTATTAGCGTCCTAATGACCTATCAGCATCCTGACTTAACAAGTTTAGGAGAGCGCAGCTATTTCATTAGCGTCCTAAAAGATTATTTGAAAATAGTTTTTTACTCGCGATAAAATATTCGATAAATGTGAATAAAAACTCGGTATATTTCAAATTAAATATATAGTATTAAATTTCTTTAAATATAGTTAAAAACATGAAATCAAAACATGCAGATTTAGAGAACATATGAAAATGATATATGCATGATTTTGAAAAACAATTTGAGCAATAAATATTAGAGAAAGATATACTTTTGATACTTTGTGTATTCTTATTTCTCATAACCGTTAGATCCAACTCTTTATTATGAGATCTTCAATGAGAGCAATTCGAAGTTGAATGACTTGAACGTTGATCGAGAGATGTAGTCTTGAAGCTTGATCGAAACGTTCGGGTGAAGCGATCTTGAAATTGGAATGTGATCGTTGAAGTATAATTGTTGAAACGAGCTTGACCATTGAATGTAAACTTTGAGTTCCTTGATCGAGTCGTTTCTTGGCTTTTTGCTTTTCCTTTGATGCAGAGATAAGTTCTTGATAAACGTTCATTAGCACTGAAAAATACTTTGTTTGTGATCATCAAAATATACTTCATCAAGTATATTTTAGGGATGTGCTAAGGATGAACCATATATGTTAAGACCCCTTTTGCGCTATAGGGTATAGATCAGCATATTACCCAAACACATTCTTCTACCCTTACATTCCTCGGTAAACTGGAAAGTCCCCACTGTGGAGTACTAATCCAAGTACTCAAGTGACACTATTACCCAAAGAACAAGTAAATAGGAAAACCACCATGCTCTAGTATTCAATCCAAAATACCCAAGCAATGCAATGTATGAAAACCCACGGTCATGATCATAAATATCATGCACATATACAATAGGATGCATACCATTCAACAATTTCATTTCGTAAAAATATAAAGCCATAAATGGAGAAAAAAAGTGAGAAATACTTACAACCAACAACTAGCTCAATTACCCCAGTCAAAAGCCCTCAAATTAGCCAATCAAAACACAATGACCTGAAATGAATCAAATATATACCATATGATCAAAATCAAGCCATACAAGCCTAGTTACACAATTTCCAACTCTAATCACATTTAATCCACACTATAATGGATTAGAGGCACCTATTATAACTCAATTAACTAAAATCAACCCAATTGCCTCAAATTGGATAAATCTCTCATGGTCAATTGAACCAATCACCATGCTATACCATGGGAATCATTCAATTTCCCCAATTCAAGTCAATAGGCATCAAAAGCCCCAAAATTGGAAAATTCCCTACAATAGGCCATATGGGTCAATTCCCCAATGAATTTGATGATTCCAAATATCTTCAATTTGTGTATCTAATGATCTTGTCAAGTGTTTCAGATTTTTCAAGAATCAAGATCAAGGAACTGTGCTCACAAGCCAACATCACAAAGTAAAGTTCAGAGTCTGTCAGTACTTAGAATGTAAAGTCTATCGATCAACTTATTCTTAGCAAGATTTTATCGTTTGCATATTTTGATCGTAACATTTTAATCGTACCTTATGATTTCTAAAGTATTTGATTTGATTAAGAGAAACAATGATTTTTATTAAGCTTTAATCGAGAAATCAAAAATCGCTTTTATGAAATTTTTTTAGGACACTAATGTTTTAGTAGCGCCATCCTGGACTTGATTAGTTACGATGCTGATAAAATATTAGAAAGTTCAAGGTTGAATTGAACTGATTAATAATGACGCTTACTTGTTAGTAGCGACCTTTCTTTTATCAACCTTTGAGAATGTCAGGACGCTGACTTAGTTTCAGTTCGTTGGAAGTTCCTTTTTGCTTTTTAAGTGATTTCTATCTTTAAGGACGCTGATAAGTTATAAGTTGAATACATTATCAGGACGCTACTTGTGTAGGAGCGTCCCCATCTTTAGAATCTACTTAAATAACTTTCAGGACGCTAACTGTCCTTCAGCACACATAACATTATTTTAAAACTGTTTTTAAAAGTTCAGGACGTTAACTCTTGAGTAGCACCCTCTTGTGTCAAATGTTTTAAAACAAAGCAGGACACTAACTGCGAAGTAGCGCTCTCATGATTTAAGTCGTTTGATTGTCAAAGTAAATCATGACGCTTACTATTCAGTAGCGCCCTCATTTCATTGTTCAGTAGGACGCTGATGTTCTATGAGAGCCCTCAAAGGAACAAAACGACAGAAATGATATTTTTGCTGTTTTGACATGTACGTTCTTTTAGCCACCTTTTCAGAACAACTTTTCATACAAAATCAATTTTCTGTATTTGTAAGAGATATTCTCTGATTCACGAACCATGTCTTCTAAAACTTTCCTTATTCGTGTATCTGGAGAAAATCATAATATTCATGAATTAAGTAGTTGCCATTTTCATGATATATTCTAGCTGTTGTGAGTAAACATTCATATTTGAAATTCAAATTCAAATGAACAACAACTTCATCTCTACAAGTATATAAATACAGACACTTAACAATCTGTTAAGACCACTCGAAAATTCTTTGAGCCAAAACACTTTTCTCGAAAGTTAGTCGAATTTTCATTTGATTCAAAAAACTTAAGTTATTCCAGTTTCAAAATATTTATTTGAATCATTACTTATTTAATTGATTTTCATATTGAGCTAAGATTCTATCTTTATCTAAAAATCGATTTGAAAGTTTGAACTGTTTTCACTCAAATTATTCAGCACTGTTTTCACTTATATCATTCTTGCAGAAAGAAAAATTTGAGAGATAGTTCATAGGATACAGTTGTACTCAATTTCATATCTCATATACTGTATCAAGGTTGTAACAGTAGTTAGATAAACTATTGATTTGATATTCTATATTCAACAAGGTCAGGTCTTCTCACACCCGTAAGTTGAGAAAGCTTAGGTCTGTCTCACACTCGTAAGTTGGGATAGGTTGGTCTCAAGCCTGTAAGCTGAGCAGTGTAATGGTTGTTCTCACACACGCAAGTTGAGAAAGTGTGTAACGGTTTGATTCTCACCCCTAAGAGAATCCCTTAGTGATAAGGTTCAAAATCCTAACTGAGGAGGTTAGGTAGTGGACGTAGGCAAGTAACTGAACCACTATAAATCGACTGTGCATATTTGTCTAAGTGTCCAATTCATCCCCCTATTGGACATATCTAGGCCAACAATTTGTATCAGAGCAGTGTTGCTCTTCAAAGAAACTTCACAATTTCTTTGATGTGAATTACAATGACCAGAGGGACTGTCATAGAAGTAGGTCAACCTTTAGATAAACCACCTCTATTCAATAAAGACTGGTTTGAAGATTGGATGATAATGATGAAATCCTTTCTACGATCTAAGGATATTAGTCTATGGGAAATGGTTGTAAATGGCTACACCATGCCCAACAAGCCTATTGAGCTATGGACAGATAAAGAAAGACTAAATGACAAACTTAACGCTCAAGCTATCTATGATTTGTGTTGTTCTCTACTCGAGGAAGAAGTAGAAAGAGTAGTTCATCTCGAGAGTGCCAAGGAGATTTGGGAAACACTCAAATCACTTCATTGAGAAAAGATTAACGTTTGAGATGAAAAGCTCAAAGAGTTTGATAGACTATTTGATGCCTTTGAGATATCGGAGAATGAATCTCTCAATATGACAAGCAACAAATATCAATCTATTCTTGACGGAATTCAATAACTGAATCAGGAAATACCTGCAAAAATATCACTACTATACTTCTATGATAAGCTTCCAAAGAAATGGAATGATAAGCTGACTGTGTTAGCTGAATCTATTGAACCATGGGAAATGAATTTAAAAGAGTTATGTGATCTCTTGCAAACCGGGGAAAGAAGGGATGAGACTAGAGACCAAGTTAGAACATTAGAAGAGCCACTCGTTCACTTTAGGGTGTTAGAAAGTGAGTCAGTTCATGGTAACCTACAATCTTTTATACGTCTAGTAAATGAACTTGAATACTTTGGAAAAACCATATCTCATTCTACTTTAGTACAATATTTTTTTAACAGTTTTCCTGAGAACTGGAAATATAAAATAGATTTTCTAAATGAGTTATCAAATCCATTTGAAATAGCTTTCAAGAAATTGATTATATTTTGAATGGGTTAGAAACTTCATTTGAGAGAGAAGACATTCTTGCAAGTATAACAATCAGGAACAAAAATGAAGTTGCTGATGATATTGACACTACGTGTCATCAATCCTCAGCAAGCTCATTTAGGACGCTCAATGAAAAATCTCTTGATAGATTTTCGAGAAAGAAGTCAGCATGGAGAATGAAGATGATGAATTATCTCAGCTGTTTCAAAATGAGAGAGTGCTCAAGCAGAGGACTTTGCAGTACTTTGAGGTAAAAGTCCAAAATCATGCAAAGGTATAAAAGTCATTCTCATCACTATCAGTGATAAATGATTATCTTTAATCATGCAATGCTTAGAATGCTTAAATATTTTCACTCATGATTAAATTATTGATGATTGGTTGATTAAATGTTTATTCAACCATACGTTACTCAAGTCTAATTAGTCAAATCTGATTAATAGTAGTGCTTAAATGTCCTAAAGCAAACTAATAACAAATGAGAACGCTCACGTGCATATTAGCTCTACTTGATCAAGAACGCTAGTCAGAAGAAGGAGTTAATCGATTAATATTGGTAATTAAATTAAACCGCCTTTAAAGACTGTTGGCCCAGATATGTCCAAGAGGGGGGGTGAATTGGACACTTAGCAGATTTTAACCTTTTTTAAAATTGTGCGAAATAATGAAAGCAAATTAAACAAAGTATAGCAATTAGATACAATAAATGTAAATTGGACAATGCAAGCAAGATTTATAGTGGTTCGGCCGCGCCTACATCCATTACCTAGCCTCCTTAGTTAGGATTTGCTCAAACTCCACTATGGACCTTCTTACGGGTGAAGATCAAACTGGAACACTTTCTCAACTTACTGGTGTGAGAACTACCGTTTCTCAACTTACTGGTGTGAGAAGATCGCTTACAACTTTGAGCAACACTTGCTCTAACTCAGTGACTTACCCATCACTACAATCTGATTACTGAATGAGATATGATTCCTTTTACTTAGAATCAAAGTGATACTTACAATGCTTTGAATTGAACCATCTATTGCCACAGATTCAACGAAATATGTATGATGAAGTTTATGCTGAAAACAGGTTCAAATAGCTTTTGTTTTCAATAATGGGTTTTTGAAATAATGTAGAAGAAGATCGATCAACCCAGAAGACTTGAAGTTTTTCTTTCAAAGGATCATAAGATCAAGCACAAGTGAAAGAAGACTAACTTTCAAAAAGTATTTTGGCGCAAACGAAACTGTCAATACGTTTTGAATGAATATCAGTTTCGTATTTCATTAGTTCATTTTTCTGCTCTGAGGCAACACGTATATATAGGAATAATAGAGGCGCAATGGACTTGAAAATTTTGGCGCTCTAAGTTATTTCAAATATAACGTTAACATTCTTTCCAAAAATGGATCGATTCAGCTTAATGCGTATTACGACGATAACACCTGAATCATCTGATCCTTTCATGAAAGAGGAATGTTCTGACAAAGTTTTAGAACGTTTTACAAAGTTATGAAAAGTTGTTGGACGATTCTGAAAAGCTCTGAAAAGTATTCGTACGTTTCTGAAAAAGGTTAACAGAAATGGCAGTAATGTCAGAACAACAAAAATATATTTTTTGTCGTTTTGTTCCTTTGAGGGCGCTCATAGAACATCAGCGTCCTACTGAACAATAAAGTGAGGGCGCTACTAAGTAATAAGCGCCCTGACTTGTTTTGATAATTAAACGACTTAAAGCATGAGGGCGCTACTTCGCAGTAAGCATCTTGCTTTGTTTTAAAATGCAAAACATATGAGGGCACTACTCAAGAGTAAGCGTCTTGAACTATTAAAAGTAGTTTTAAAACAATGTTTAAGCGCGCTGACGGACAGTGAGCATCCTGAAAGTTATTTTAGTTGATTCTAAAGATGAGGGCGCTCATACACAAGTAGCGTCCTGATAATTCATTCAACTTATAACTTATTAGCGTCCTTAAAGATAAAAATCACTTAAAGATAAAAAATCTTTCAGCAAGCTGAAACTAAGTCAACTTCCTGACGTTCTCAAAGGTTGATAAGAGAAAGATCATTACTAACAAGTAAACGTCCTTATTAATCAGTTCAATTCAAAGTTGAGCGTCCTAACATTTTATCAGCGTCCTACCTTATCAAGGCCAGGAGGGCGCTGCTAAAACATTAGCGTCCTGAAAGATTTTATAAAAGCAATTTTTAATTTCTCGATTAAAACACGATAAAACATAAAGTAATCGGATTAAATCAAACATGCAACCAATCGATTAAAACACGCAGGCATGCATATTGCTAAATCACATGGCATAGAAGGTCCTACAGCCTATCATAATCTAATCATACAAATAAAAATCTTCAAACGATCATGGTCTTCAAGAAGATCTTTTAGTACGTTCGCCATGCATCATTGAATCTTTGATACCTTCAAGTAAGATTAGATATGCCATATGTGCAGTAATATCATGAACATAATGTAGTTTTGTAATCATCAAAATCTTTCATAAGAGGGACATATTCTCGTAAGGGACATGAGGATAATTGGTTCAACAATCTCCCCCTTTTTGATGATTTCAAAAATATTACTGTAGGCTTTGAAGCAAACTAATAAAGTGATGTACGTATGCATGAGATGCAGTACTAATGTTCCTTGTTTCATATGACATGAGTGTGTTAGCAAGGAATGTACATAAACTATCACTAAGACTCCCCCTTAGTGTTATACTCCCCCTGAGTTTATTATGCTTCAATGATAGTACTTTCTCCTCTTTTTGAAATATCAAAAAAAGTAAAGTAACATGAAATATATCTCATTCATTTGGAGGTAAGCATCAAAGTGCTACAGGTCGATTTCAGAGAACATTCCAAGTTCTCTGCGAATATGAACAAACTGGTCTTTTGGTAAGTAAATATGTCAGCTAGTTGTTCTTTGGTTCTAATATGAGATAATACGACTTCTCCATTTTGCACATGATCCCGTAAAAAGTGATGTCTTATTTGAATATGCTTAGTTCGAGAGTGCAATACAACATTTTTAGATATGTTAATAGCATTAGTATTATCATATAAAATTTTAGCACATTAAATAAATATTTGATAATCCTGAAGTTGTTGTTTCATGTAAAAAACCTAAGAATAGCAACTTCCAGCTGCAACATATTCTGCTTCAGCTGTGGATAGTGCCACAGAATGTTGTTTCTTGCAAAACCAAGAAATCAGAGAATTTTCAAGAAAGTGACAAAATCCGAAGGTACTTTTCCTATCAGTTAGACTGCCGGCATAGTCGAAGTCTACATAACTTCTAAGATCAAAAGTAGTACCTTTGGAATACCAAATTCTTAAATTTGTTGTGCCATTTATGTATCTGAATATTTGTTTGACACATTTTAAATGAGATTCTTTCGATTCAGATTGAAATCTTGCACATAAACAACCACTGAACATAATGTCAGGTCGACTTGTTGTTAGGTACAGAAGACTTCCAATCATGCTTCTATAAAGTTTTGAATCAATTGATTTACCTTTTTCATCCTTATATAATTTGATTGCAGAAGTACAAGGAGTGTCAATCGATTTCAAATTGTGCATTTGAAACTTTTTAACCATTTCCTTAGCATACTTTGATTAGCTTAAGAAGGTGCCTTTCAGCATTTGTTTAATTTGTATGCTGAGAAAGTATGTAAGTTTTCCCATCATACTCATTTCAAATTCCTTCTGCATTAATTTTGAAAACTCATCACATTGTTCTTTGTTTCATGCACCAAAAATGATATCGGCCACATATATTTGAACAATGAGCATATTATCATTGTGGTGTTTGACAAACAAAGTTGGATCAAGTTTTCCTTTTTGGAACTTATGATCTAAAAGAAATGAACTCAGTCGATCATACAAAGCTCTTAGAGCTTGTCTAAATCCATATAAGGTTTTGTGGAGTTTGAATACGTATTCCGGGTCTTGAGCATCCTCAAACCCTGGAGGTTGTTCCACATGTACCTCTTCATTGATGTAACCATGTAGAAAAACACTCTTTACATCCATTTGGTATAAGGGAAAATCCTTGTACCAAGTGTAGGCAAGTAACATTCTTATTACCACTAGTCTTGCTACTGGGGCAAAAGCTTCTTTGAAGTCTATGCCTTCTTCTTGGTTGTACCTTTGTGCAACCAGTCTAGCCTTATTTCGGACAATGATGCCTTGTTCATTCTTTTTGTTCCTAAAGATCCATTTGGTTCCTATAATCGATTAATGAAAAGGTCTAGGAACTAATTCCCATACTTTGTTGTGCACAAATTGTCCTAGTTCTTGTTGCATAACAAGAATCCAGTTTTCATCTTTCAGTGCATCTTCCACTTTAATTGGTTCAAATTGTGATACAAAAGCAACAAGCTCTTGATCTTTTTGAATTGAGGCTCTAGTGGATACACCTTTTCTTGGATCTCCTAAAATTTGATCTTGGGAAAGACCTTGAAGTAATCTAGAGTTTTTAGAAGATTCTAGAAATGGCTCAGGTTCAAGATCTATAACCTTGGTTGTCTTAGGTTCATCGTCATCAAAATTTAATTGCTTAAATTCATCCTCAAGAATTTTCTTATTAACACTTTCATCAAAGTTTACATGAATTGATTCTTCTACAATTTGATTTGATTTGTTGAAGACTCTGTAGGCTCTAGTATGAGAAGAATATCCTAAGAATATTCCTCTGTCAGATTTAGGTTCAAACTTGTCTAGATTGACTTTATCATTTAGAATAAAACATTTACATCCGAATACTCGGAAGTAACTGATGTTGGGTGCTCTACCCTTCCATAGTTCATATGGAGTTTTATTCAAATATTTTCTAATCAGAACTAGGTTCATCACATAACAGGCAGTGTCTATAGCTTCACCCCAAAAATGATTTGCAGTATTATACTCATTGAGCATTGTTCTACACATCTCCAGCAGAGTTCAGTTCTTTCTTTCAACTATACCATTTTGTTGTGGTGTCCTAGGGGATAGATGGTGAGTGTAACCTTGATTGTTACAAAATTCTTCGAGATTTTTATTAAAAAATTCACCACCTATCACTCCTAACTATGTTGATTTTGTACCCTTTTTCATTTTTGACACTTTTACAGAATTTTATAAATGTTTCACAAACATCAGATTTATGAGCTAATAGAATTACCCATATAAATTGAGTAAAGTCATCAACAATCACAAACACATATGATTTACCACCTTAGCTGTGGGTTTTGGTTGGTTCGAAAAGATCCATGTGAATCAGTTCAAGAGCTGTAGAGGTTGATTGATGCCTCTTACTCTTAAAGGATGATGTGGTGTGCTTGCCAAGTTGACATGGTTCACAAACCTTGTCATTTGAGTAAGTTCCTTTCAAAATTCCCGTGGCCAGATCATGTTTAACAATCCTAGATATGTTTTCCATATTAATATAAGCTAATCTCCTATGCCATAGCCATGCTTCATTACCAGAGATAACACTTAAACATGTTACATTTTGTTTATTCATGTCATTAAAATTTTTGCAATACACATTCTTAATTCTAGATGCCATGAATGCAACAGTTTTATCATCATGCTTGACAATACACCTATTTGCCTCAAATGAAATGCCATAACTTTTGTCACATAATTGACTTATGCTCAAGAGATTATGCTTCAGCCCTTTAACATAAAGTAAATCAGATATGGATATAGAATCGTTACCAATAGTTCCAATGCCTTCAATATCACCTTTGCTATCGTCTCCGAAGGTGACGTTTCCTCCTTTCTTCTTTTCAAGGCTCAGAAAATTAGATTTATCTCCAGACATATGCCTGGAACAGCTGCTGTCTAGATACCATACATCTTTGTTTTTGCATATCTCTGTGCTTGCCATTAAGAATAATGCAGCCGTGTGATCTGAATCCACTTCATCTTTGCTTGAGCTTGAATCATCCCATGTTGCTTTGAGAACTTTCTTATCTTTTCTGTAAGAGTTGGTGTTCTTCTTATATTTTATGGGGCATTCACTCTTTATATGACTTGGTTTGTTACAATCGTAACATATTAACTCTATAGGTTTAGACTCGGGTTTCTTTTCTTTGTGAAACCTTGAGTAAGAGTTATTCTTACTCTTTTTCCTAAGTAACTTATTGAACTTTATGGATAACATAGCCATGTCATCTTCTGAGTCTGAATCATTTTTAGAACCAGTTTTAGCATTGAGGGCAATTGATTTCTTTTCTTTTTCCTCAATCTTGACCGGACACATTGTCTCTTTTAGCTTCATTTCATGAACCATTAATGAACCACACAGTTCATCAAAAGTGTATTCAGCCAGATTCTTGGCTTCTTCTATGGCTGTGGCCTTGGGTAGACCTCTTAGAAATTTTCTAACAGTTTCTTCTTGGTCATAGATTTTTCCTAGGTTCTTCATCTCATTGATGTTTGTTGTAAACCGAGCAATAGCTTCAGCTATCGAATCAGTTTCCTTCATCCTATAGGTTTCATATTTTTCAACTAACAAATGGAGCTTTGCCTTTTTAACTTGCAAAGTTCCTTCGTAGGTGACCTCTAACTTGTTCCAGATTTCCTTAGTTGTTTCAGACGCACTAACTCTATTGAACTCTTCGATTGATAAACTGCAAAACAAAATGTTTACAACTTGGTTATTCAATAGTTCTCTTTTCTTTTCTTTAGCACTCCATTCGTCTATATCCTTTGGGACAATAGCATCATCAATTATTTTAGTAGGCGTTGGACAACTGTGTGTCACAACATCCTACATCTCTAGATCTTGGGCTTTAAGGTGATACCTAATCTTAGTTTTCCAGTGTGAATAGTTTTCTCCCTTGAACAGTGGTGGTCGGTTGGTGGAGTTTCCTTCACCTGAGAGATAAGTGCTTCTTTAATTTTTTCCTGCCATACTCAATCAAAGAAGGTTAGATACTTTGATGGTTAACTTGCTCTGATACCAATTGTTGGCCTAGATATGTCCAAGAGGGGGGGGGGTAAATTGGACACTTAGCAGATTTTAACATTTCTTTAAATTGTGCGAAATAATGAAAGAAGCTTAAACAAAGTATAGCAATGAGATACAATAAATGTAAATGGGACAATGCAAACAAGATTTATAGTGGTTCGGCTGCTCCTCCATTCACTACCTAACCTCCTTAGTTAGGATTTGTTCAAACTCCACTATGGACCTTCTTACTGGTGAAGATCAAACCAGAACACTTTCTCAACTTACAGGTGTGAGAACTATCGTTTCTCAACTTACTGGTGTAAGAACACCGCTTACAATTTTAAGCAACACTTGCTCTAACTCAGTGACTTGCTCGTCACTACAATCTGATTACAGAATGAGATATGATTCCCTTTACTCAGAATGAAAGTGATACTTACAATGCTTTGGATTGAACCTTCTGTTGCCACAGATTCAACGAGATATGTATGATGAAGTTTATGCTGAAAACAGGTTCAAATAGCTTTTGTCTTCGTTAATGAGTTTTTGAAATAACGAAGAAGAAGATCGATCGACCCAGAAGACTTGAAGTTTTTCTTTCAAAAGATTGTAAGATCAAGCACAAGTGAAAAAATACTAACTTTCAAAAAGTGTTTTGGCACAAACAAAAACTGTCAATACTTGAATATCAGTTTCGTATTTCATTAGTTAGTTTTTCTGCTTTGAGGCAACTCGTATATATAAGAATAACAGAGGCACAATGGACTTGGTAATTTGGCTCTCTAAGTTATTTCAAATATAATGTTAACATTCTTTCCAGAAATGGATCGATTCAGCTTAATGCATATTACAACGATAACACCTGAATCATCTAATCCTTTCATGAAAGATGAATGTTCTGACAAAGTTTTAGAACGTTTTAAAAAGTTATGAAAAGTTGTTGTGCGATTTTGAAAAGTTCTGAAAAGTATTTGTACGTTTCTGAAAAAGGTTAACAGAAATGGCAGTAATGTCAGAAAAACAAAAATATCTTTTCTGTCGTTTTGTTCCTTTGAGGGCGCTCATAGAACATCAACGTCCTACTGAACAATGAAGTGGGGGCGCTACTAAGTAGTAAGTGTCCTGACTTACTTTGACAATTAAATGACTTAAAGCATGAGGGCGCAACTTCGTAGTAAGCGTCTCGCTTTGTTTAACATGCAAAACATACGAGGGCGCTACTCAAGAGTAAGCGTCTTGAACTATTAAAAATAGTTTTGAAACAATGTTTAAGCGCGCTGCGGACGGTGAGCGTCCTGAAAGTTATTTAAGTTGATTCTAAAAATAAGGGCGCTCCTACACAAGTAGCGTACTGATAATTCATTCAACTTATAACTTATCAGCGTCCTTAAAGATAAAAGAAAATCTTTCAGCGAGCTGAAACTAAGTCAGCGTCCTGACATTCTCAAAAGATTGATAAGAGAAAGGTCACTACTAACAAGTAAGCGTCCTTATTAATCAGTTCAATTCAACCTTGAGCGTCCTGACTTATCAAGTACAGGAGGGCGCTGCTAAAACATTAGCGTCCTAAAAGACTTTATAAAAGCGGTTTTTGATTTCTCGATTAAAACATGATAAAACATAAAATAACCGGATTAAATCAAACATGCAACCAATCGATTAAAACATGCAGGCATGCATATTGCTAAATCACATGGCATAGAAGGTCGTAAAACCTATCATAATCTAATCATACAAATAAACATCTTCAAACGATCACGGTCTTCAAGAAGATCATTTAATACGCTCGCCATGCATCATTGAATCTTTGATACCTTCAAGTAAGATTAGATATGCCATATGTGCAGTAATATCATGAATATAATTTAGTTTTGTAATTATCAAGATCTTTCATAATAGGGACATATTCTCGTAAGGGACATGATGATAATTGGTTCATCAAAGACTAGGAAGCGACACGTGCTGGTGTGTGTGAGGAGCGAGCATATTGCTTTTTTACTATATAGCCAAACTTTTTGTAACCTGGCAGTCACTTTTCACCTTTTGTGCCCTAGGACGCTTCGACGAACTTTCGAGGAATCATTTTAAAAATTACCGCTGAATCTTCATTTTTAACCTTTGGTAAATCCTGTTCTTTGTTCATTTCTGAATCCTCTAATTCCTATTGTATCAGTATTTGTGTTGTTGTTCAGTTCTTCATATATACTTTTTTAAATGGCCCTGAAACCCGATAAGCTTTGCCCCTTCTTTGCACTTGCGAGCTGTTTCACCATCATCACCTCCAGAAAGGAGTGTGAGACCAAAAACTGAACCAACTCAGGCCGAACTGGCTGAGGTCTGTACCCACGCCTCCTATTAAGATCGCGTCTGGACCATCTCACCCACTTTCTTCTTCTCAAATGAGAGAATAGGGTGATAAAAGCCGAGAAGCTCATGAATCGAGCTATAATTGATAGATGCTATGTCGATTTCAATTTCTTCATTAACTCCCATCTGGACATTTTCTATCTATTCGAATTCCAAGGTTGGATCAATTTACTTACCCCCAATTCAAAATGGTACCCCAGTCAGGTTTGCCAATTCTATTCAAATCTAGTTGATAAACCCGACTCTGAATTCTCAAAACAATCTATGGTAAAAGGAAAATCTGTTGAGATTTCTCCCTAATCCTTTTCTAAAGCATTTTCCTTGTCGAGTGATGAAAGTGCCCACATATGTTCATTCACCAAAAATAAAGTCCAATATCCAAGCTATAACAACCTTTCTACTCTTAATCTTATTTCAAAGAAAAAGGACCACCGAGTGTCGACAAGAAACTCACAAATTAGTCCTTTGAACTTATTCCCAGAATAATCCATAACATCATTACCCACATCATTCAGCCTAAAACCAGTAGCAGGAGTAATGTGAATGAATTAGACTTATTCTTAATCTGGTGCATTCTGGAAAAGAAGAAAGTGAATCTCGCCCACATTCTCATGCATGTAATGAATACTGTGGTTAGTAGAGGAGGAGGTCTGCCTCTGGGTATGTACCTCACCACTCTATTCGAGAGATGTGGTATCGAATTTCGTGGAAAAAGCTTCAAGGAGACCAGCAGATACAACTACATTGGTCAAACCATTGCGAAATTGATGAGATACACTTATGTCCCTGCATTAGACAAATGGCTTCCAATGTTAGAAGTTTCACTTGAGGGAGAATCCAGTAGAAAAGATGAAATAAAAGAAGAAAATGTCACAACAATGGAGAAAGAAGCTGCCCAAGCTTATACTATTCAAGAAGAATAGGCTGTGCAAGAAGAAGCTACCCCCACAGCTAACATTGAACATATTTCAATTGATGATGTGGAAATTGATCATGCAGAGCAAGCTATTTATGCTGAAGAACATCTGATGGAGGAGGTGACCTAGATTGCTCAGGTCGTTGTTGAAGAACATCTACATGAGTCAAAAAATGCTGATGCAATCTTGGAGGACATCACTAGAGAGAGAGTCAGTGACGACTCAAATCAAACTATCTACAGACCACCATCCCCGTTTGATATCCCTGCATCAATGGAATCCCAAGACTCAAGAAAGACTGAGTCTGATGGTGAACAATGTCAAGATACAAAGGGCTATGATCTGGCTATCAAGTTGATGAAGAGGATCATGTTGAAGATTGTCATGAGGCCAATGCTGAATTTCAAGCAGAAGTTGAAATGAAAAATATTCATGAGGAAAGCTCATCTGATCATGAGTTGCCTTCCTATCCATCTACCAGCAGGCCAAATGATGAATTCTTCAGAGAGGAAGATTTTCTGAGAAGAGTGAGAGAAGATCAGATTTTTGTCATGTCTCAACTAATGACTTGTTTGGAACAGAACCAAGTTCAGCTGAAGAACGAGACATTGTCAGAAGTCCGAGAATCTCTGAAATCTCAGGAAAGAGTTGATATTAATGATACCAAAGAATTTAACTCTCACATGTTCAAGGCAACTGCATTGCCCGAGAAAATAACACAACAAATGGACACACAATTAAGCGCCATGCAGACCTTGCCTTCATTGAGCTCCACTTCATCATCAAATCATGATTTTATAAAGAACATTCAGGAGAACATGGAACAGATTAAGACATTCATTAAAGCTTTTGTTGCCAGTGTTCCTCCGAGATTGGTAGCTCCTCGACATTCTCCAACCAAACGTCAAGTTCCTCAAAGTCACACAATGGCAGCTACACCAAGTAGTACTGCAAGTGGCTTAACTGAAGAAGCTTTGAAGAAGATACTTGAAGATATTCAGAGCTTAAGACGTAAAATTTCTGAATCCTCTAAAGATAAGTCCATTTCTGATACTTTGCAATCAATTTTGGATGCTATCTTGGATCAAGTAACCAGCAAGACAGCGCTTGATCCGGTGTTGCAGGCCATCTCCAATCTAAAAGAGAATCTAGACACTGCAAGACCAGCACAACCAGAGGATGATAGACTAACCAAGATTCTCGACTTGGTTACTCGTGCGTTTGAACAACTACAAAACTTGGAGAACAAGATGCCTTTCCTTGCCACAACCATTATGGATCTGTCTTATACTGTTATCACAACTGCAGATCGAGTAGAAGGAGTAGTAGGCTTCTTTGAAGACCTCTTCAAGGAAATGAACAGTAGGATGCATTCTACTATGTGGTATATTACCTTTAGCATGAAACGTTTTGCAATGCTCTTTCATCTATTGAAGAAGAAGGGTGTCAAAGTTCCACCTGCACCACATGCTCCAGCCTTCACACATCTTTAAGGACCTAAGGAGTCTCTGACAATCTTCTTGGAATATTAGAGTGTGAAGATGAAGATGAATCGGATGAAGAGCCATTACATAGAATCAGTCGAAGAATGTCTCCACCCCCAGATCTCTCATCAGAAACTTTCCTAGATTCTAAACGCAAGTGACCGATCAGGCCAGAATTTGAAGGTCATATGCTTTCTCTTGAGTTTGCTCAAGGTTTTGCGGAACGAAAAACAAAAGGTTTCAAACCTGGTCCACCTCTTGATCCATTTAAATTTGGTGTTTCCAAGGATGCTCAAGAAAAATTCATTGAAAAATCTAGGAAGGGTATTGTAATTGATGAATCTGTCAGTAGTGCGAGAAAGAGCACACATGGTTTTTCAAGACCACAAGCACCAAGGAAACCCAAAACTTTTACACCTAGTTCCAGTGGATCCAAAAAAGATGAGGAAGTCGAACGAAAAAGGAAGGGAAGGGTCCTAGTACGAGCTAAGCCTACTCACTTTTTGATGTTTTCAAAAGAGGGAGAAGAGAAATATTCAGATATTAAGACTAAGTTAGCTCTAGAGAGGGAAACTACGTGTAAGGGGGAGTTTTATCTAAGTTATTGTATTCATTCTTGTATATTGTACTATTTGCAACTTATCGTGTAAATCCTTATGATTGAAATGAGATAGAACTAATATGTATGCAGTTACCGTTCTAAATTCGTTATATGTTTAATACATGAATATAATTATCTGCATGATCTCTGAGTATTTGAAATCATCAAAAACAGGAGATTGTTATCTCAATGAACCTCATGATATGAATGTTTTGATGATTCCAAATATCTTTAGTTTGTGTATTTAATGATCTTGTCAAGTGTTTCAGATTTTTCAAGAATCAAGATCAAGGAACTATGCTCACAAGCCAACATCACAAAGTAAAGTTCTGAGTCTGTCAATACTTAAAATGTAAAGTTTATTGATCAACTTACTCTCAACAAGATTTTATCTTTTGCATATTTTGATCGTAACATTTTAATCGTACCTTATGATTTTTAAAGTATTTGATTTGATTAAGAGAAAAAATAATTTTTATCAAGCTTTAATCGAGAAATCAAAAACTTCTTTTATAAAAATCTTTCAGGACACTAATGTTTTAGCAGCACCCTCCTGGACTTGACGAGTTAGGACATTGATAAAAAATTAGGAAGCTCAAAGCTGAATTGAACCGATTAATAAGGACGTTTACTTGTTAGTAGCGACCTTTCTTTTATCAACCTTTGAGAATGTCAGGACGCTGACTTAGTTTCAGCTCGCTGAAAGTTCTTTTTGTTTTCTAAGTGATTTCTATCTTTAAGGGCTCTGATAAGTTATAAGTTGAATAAATTATCAGGACGCTACTTGTGTAGGAGCTCCCTCATCTTTAGAATCAACTTAAATAACTTTCAGGACACTTATTGTCCTTCAGCGCACTTAAGATTGTTTTAAAACTATTTTTAAAAGTTCAGGACACTAACTCTTGAGTAGCGCCCTCTTGTGTCAAATGTTTTAAAACAAATCAGGACACTAACTACGAAGTAGAGCCCTCATGATTTAAGTCGTTTGATTGTCAAAGTAAGTCAGGACGCTTACTATTTAGTAACGCCCTCACTTCATTGTTTAGTAGGACGCTGATGTTTAATGAGCGCCCTCAAAGGAACTAAACGACATAAATGATATTTTTGCTGTTCTGACATGTACATTCTTTTAGCTACCTGTTCAGAACAACTTTTCGTATAAAATCAATTTTCTCTATTTGTGAGAGATATTCTCTGATTCACGAACCACGTCTTCTAAAACTTTCCTTATTCGTGTATTTGGAGAAAATCATAATATTCATGAATTGAGTAGTTTCCATTTTCATGATATATTCTAGTTGTTGTGCGTAAACATTTGTATTTGAAATTTAAATTCAAATGAACAACAACTTCATCTCTACAAGTCTATAAATACAGAAACTTAACAATCTATTAAGACCACCCAAAAATTCTTTGAGCCAAAACACTTTTCGAAAGTTAGTCCAATTTTCATTTGATTCGAAAAGCTTAAGTTTGAACTATTTTCTCTCTAATTACTCAACACTGTTTTCACTTATATCATTCTTGCTGAAAGAGAAATTTGAGAGATAGTTCATAGGATACAATTGTACTCAATTTCATATCTCGTATACTGTATCAAGGTTGTAACAGTAGTTAGATAAACTACTGAGTTGATATTCTATATTCAACAAGGTCAAGTCTTCTTACACCCATAAGTTGAGAGACGGTAGTTCTCACACCTGTAAGTTGAGAAAGCTTAGGTTTGTCTCACACCCGTAAGTTGGGATAGGTTGGTCTCATGTTTGTAAGCTGAGCAATGTAAGTGTTGTTCTCACACCCACAAGTTGAGAAAAGGTGTAACGGTTTGATTCTCACCCATAAGAGAATCCCTTAGTGATAAGGTTCAGAATCCTAACTGAGGAGGTTAGGTAGTGGACGTAAGCAAGTAGCCGAACCACTATAAATCGACTATGCATATTTGTTTAATTTCTGCACTTTATTTCTGCCTTTGTAATTATTTTAAATTGTCTAAGTGTCCAATTTACCCCCCTCTTGGACATATCTAGGCCAACAAATACATGGTCCCACAAGCAAGCCTTACTAAAAACTATAGCAAATGCCTCTAATTTGCTCAAAGATATCATAGAATCCCAATAGAGACACATTCATTCCATTTTCAAGCTATTTTAGGCACATGCAAACAAAACCCTAACCTGGTTTTACTCAAAACCGTGGCCTATAACAAGAAATACACCATTTAAAAGCTTACATTCATCATTAATAGTGTTCTAATGGAGAAAAATTGAGAAGTCCTTACCTTGGAGCAAGATTGAGCACATATCCCCATGGAAAGCTCTCCTTTCTCCTTCTTCGTCTTTTCCCCTTGCTATTGGTCCAAAATGGACTAAATTGGGTGTATTTTGGCTTATATTCACGTGTTAGGCCCATACATGACCAACACTTGAAATTTCCAGAAATAGACCATGGAGCGCGCTCCATGTTTTGACCTGTTTCATGGAGCGTGCTTCTCTTTCGTGGAGCGAGTTCCATATTTCATCTTCATGTTTCTCTCTCAATACAAACCAGAAATTCACGTATAATAGGTCAATTTTTATGTAAAAGTGCGTTCCAGACTCATTTTATTATCCCCTTGTTCATTTACGACACCCCTCATAAAGTTATAACCGAATCAACATAAAATTACACTGTATACGAACAAAATAGAAGTATAATACACATCAAATACATACACAAGCACCTAGAGTCGGGCATTCTACATCACCATTGTTGGCCCAGTATTAGTATTATAGTCCAAGATGGGGGTGAATTGGACTTGGCGAATTTTCGTGTTATCGTTCGGATAATATAATTTAAACAAACTAAAGTGCGCAGTAGGTAACAATCGAAACAAACAAATGCAGGAAAGATAAATTGGACACAAAGATTTAGAGTGGTTCGGTTCCCCTTGAACTTACGTCCACTACCCAATCACCATGATCAGGATTTCCCAATACACTATTGGCTAATCACTTATGGGCGTGATTAGAAGTCGTTTACACTCTAATCGACACAAGGGCTTGGTTAGAAAAGCCACACAACCACTAGCCTACACCAGGGCTTGGTTAGAAAGCCACAAACTAGCCTACACCAAGGCTTGGCTAGAAAGTCACAACTTGTAACCAACTGGTTACGTGCCGTACAAAATAAGGTAATGTCTCGGTTGACGTAATCAAGTCAACAATACATCAAGATAACAAAATATATAGAGAAGTGTTCAATAACATTCTCAACAATTTAAGCTTACAATCTTGAATGAGTCAACAATACTATTCTAACCACTATGATTTTAAGTAATGCAAAGTGTTGAAATAGTTTTTCTCAAATGCAATCGATTCATATATATATATATATATATATATGATGTAAAACAGTGAATCGAATATGCACAACTATCAAGATATTGATTCTAAACAATGATAAGTTTAAAGCACAAGAATCAATATATTATGATGATTCTAAATGAATATGTGATTAAGATCAAGAATCAAATAAATCAAGTATTGATCTAAAACTTCGATTCAAAATAATATAATGGTAACACATGAATCAGTATCACAAACTATTTATGAAACCACTAAACAAGGTATTTTTTTATGAAGATCAAGATAGGGTTTCACAAACACATCTCAATACAAAATCAGTTTTAAAGATGATAATATAAGCACAAAACTGATTTGCATAAACCAAAATCACAAGAATCTAGATATAAAAATGTATACCCCACTAGGTAAGGTTGAAGCTCCAAGATTCTTCTAGTGTGAAGTTGGATGAGAGAAATCATGATCAAGACTCAATAGAAGATGTAGAAAGCACTTAAATCATCTTGAACACTTGCACAAGAGAAACTCTCAAGTTTCTCAAAGTTTTAAAAGATGTGGAGAAATTTCGAAAGTATGGATCAATAGATCAAATGTTGTTGAACTTTTGCAATGAAAAAAAGGTTTAAATCACTCAAGAACTTGTTGTTGGCTTGTAAAAAGACTGAGACAAAAAATACACAAGTTCTTTAAGTTTTGCAAAAGTTACTCTTCAAATGAGCAAGTGTGGTATTTATAAATAAACACCACACCGAGGTATAGGAGTGCGTTCCTTAACACAAAAATAAGTTTTTGGTTTGAAATCTGAAAAATCTCAGATTTCCCTCCAATCAAGGAGCGCGTTCCTCAATATGTATGTTGGGCATAGAGGTGGGTTCCTTCAATAAGAACCACTGACTCTTTAAGTTGTTCCCATTTTTTCCTTGGAAACAGGAGCGCGTTCCTTTTCTCTGATCAGAAAAATTCTGAGTTTCAGAAAAAGCCACAAGAGTGCGCTCCTCTTACAAGGAGCGCGTTCCATAAACCCTGATAAAAAATTTCAGAGTCTCAGAAAAAAGCTCAGGAGTGCGTTCCTTCACTGAGAAATGAAAAAAACTCAATTTTTGATCATAATAAGTTTAGGACATTGTCAAATACATAGACTAACATTTTAAAAAAATTGACAAGATTGAGGTACAATTAACACAGTTAATTGCGAGTGATTCGATAGATTAAACCAATGATCAAAGCAATAAGAACAATACACGTGAAACAATAAAACCATGCAAAGTTGATAAAAATAATGCTTGATAATCACTGATCAATATGTGCATGATAAACAATTATAACTAAGTGATAGCATAATTATCAAACTAATGTGTGCATGCACGATTAATCATATAATAATGTAAATGCATGAGAATGATAAACTATATGAATGATTTTTGAAAAGATGCAAATTATGTTGTGGTTGGAACATGTAAATGTTACTCTACAACACTAAGATTGTAAAATAAGAAATACAACCATGAAGCTTTTGAATCTTCGTAAGGTGTTGTTTCTTCCACATGCTTTGATAGTGCAGTTGAATCCATTTGATATATCTAGTTAGCACTGAAACAATTACGTCATAAAGATTAGTTATCATAAGTATGCTATTTGCAATCATCAAAACAAAACTGGGTGAGAGTAGTTACATGAACAACCATGGCATCATATGTGAATGTGGGTCGTTACAATAGCCCATTAATTGTATATCCATTAATCTATTCCACCTTGTTTCACGCCTTTAGCCCATAACGTTTGACCTGTTGATTATTTAACTCATTGACCTGCATTATTCTATTCCTCTTTAAATCTATTTCCACTTTGTTTCACGCCTTTAGCCATTATAATAATAATACTTTTTTTTTACTTCACTTGTTTGCAACCCACTTCATTAAGTCTTTCTTTCCACCATTATTTAATTGATTGTCTTTAGTTAGCCTTTTATTTCACTTTGTTTGCATGCATCCCCATAACCCCACCCCCCCTCCCTAAAAAAAAAAAAACAAAATACTTTTTAGCCATTAGGACCTCTTGCATAATTATTTTATTGTGCGATTCTTTTTCGTGCATGCATTATTAGTATTCATCTTATAATTTCATTGGTTGTGCTTTCATAGTCAAATATCAACATTTTTCTTGCAATCTTTTTCTCTCTAGACCTTATACACCATTACTATCACTCGCTCTATGCTTGAAGCCCAGAATAGGCTACAATTTGATATTGACACCTTCAAAGACCAAGTCAAATCCCTCCAAATGTCTATTGAACAATTCAAAGAGGACATGCTTGTTGCGATTAGGTTTGAATTTGCCAAGGTTTTCTCCCATAGTGGAAAACAACTAATAGATGAGACTAGTGTTAACCTACTCCCACCACCTAGAGTCTAGTTAGGTTCTAGTTCTAGTCAGGTGCAAGTCCCTGTTAGCGGTTACATTTCAATGGGAACCTCACATACTCCTTTTGGGTTGTTACCTACGAATCTGGAACCTCATGTTCATCATAGGTCTTTGCATGTCATGAGGTGCATTTTATCCACTCCTACCCCCACACACTAGTATCTTCTACACTAACATTAAGTCTGGCGAGAAAGTGTGCAAGATTGTAATTGATGGTGAAAATTTTATGAATGTTGTGTTTACTTCTAGAGTTGCTAGAATGAACCTTAAGGCTAAACCATGTCCTCAGCACTATAGGGTTGCTTGGGTTGACAATATTCTACTGCCAGTCTTACAATGATGTTTAGTTCCTCTTACCCTGGGTGATTATCGAGATAGTGTTTGGTGTGATGTCCTCCCTGTGGATGTAGCACATGTGTTGTTAGGTCGTCCCTGGTTGTATGATCGTGATGTCACCCACTATGGTAGGAAAAATATCTATGTGTTCAAACATTAGGGAAAAACTATCAAGTTACTTCTCGAAAAACCTATCGACAGTAAACCCAAGACTCATCCTCACTCTAGTGCACCTCAAGTGTGCAAGTCATCCTCCCAAACCTCCACTACCAATTTCCATCAAGGAAATTGATGGGTTCCTTTGTACCGGACCTAGCCCTAGATTTTGGGTTTAGAGATTCCTAAATGGGTTGCATGTGAACTATGTTTTGTTTATGAATGAATGTTGGAAATTCATGATGTAAATTGGGATTTCCATAGTGAAAAATACTATGGTTAATTCAACTTGGCCAAATTGGCC
Source organism: Paratinospora sagittata (assembly GCA_035771175.1). Classification (NCBI taxonomy): domain Eukaryota; kingdom Viridiplantae; phylum Streptophyta; class Magnoliopsida; order Ranunculales; family Menispermaceae; genus Paratinospora; species Paratinospora sagittata. The sequence goes on along the minus strand of CM069610.1, from coordinate 16,272,562 downwards.
TAATATTGGAAGTTCCCGAATTTTGGGGCTTTTGATGCAATTGACCTTGAATTGTATAATTGAGATGGTTTATGATTAAATTGATGTGAATTAGGTTAATTCATGTTGTAAATGACCTATATTGACTATGTTATGACCTAGGTCTAGGTGTTGGCTTGATTACATAATGGGGCGTGAAGTATAATTAACCTTAATTGGAGGTCTTTGATTAATGGTATTAATTGCATGATTATTTGAAATGGGAAAGGATGGAATTGATCATGATAATAGTATGAGGACCTAGACTTGAGCATTTGGCTTAAGTCATGCATTTTGGGCATGTATGATGCCTACATAATAAGAGTTGATGATTATGGTTGGAATAAAGTCATGTGGTGGGTATAAACCTAGTTTGACCAATTTGAGATCTATAATGAGTTGTACATATTGTGAATCATGGAATTAATGTGTCTATATGATATTAATGCACTTACAAGATCTTGATTTGGATATAGGTGTTTTTCTTTTGGATTGGGCTTCGTGTGTGTGGTCAGTGTTTCTCTCGCGAGGCTTGGTTGTGAGTAAATGTTTTTTATGTTTTAATCCCTTAAGTCATCATACTTGTATATGTATTTTTATATCAAAGCATGAATGGATTTATATGAATGATGCAAGCTATGAAAAACCCTATGAGCATGGTCCGTCTTACCTATCAGGGAAGAATGACACGATGAAATAAGCGTGGATTACTAACCCCGATTTGACCTTATCATAGGAGAGTTTTAGAATGGGGAAGAAAGGCATGATAAAATAGGTGTGTACGATTACCTCTAATGAATAAGGCCGAAATCATAGCTTGTGTCTGTTGATCTAAGAGGTTTTCCACTTAGTACTCTTCTAAGTGTTTTGATGCTTACAAACAATATAATCACGGTACTAATGTCTTTGACTGAGTTATTTCAGTGCTAACTAGCTATATCAGTTGGATTCAACTAGTCTGTCAAAGCTTGTGGAAGGAACAACATTATGCGAAGATTCAAGAGCTTCATGGTTGTATTTCTTATTTAGAATCTTAGTGTTGTAGAGTAGCATTTATATGTTCCAACCACAATATGACTTGCATCTTTTGAAAATTATGCATGTAGGTTATCATAATCATGCACATACACTATTACTATACTGATCATGCATGCACACACTTAATTATGATTATCATGCAATCATTTGGTTAAAATTTGTTTATCATACATATCATTATCATGTTTATCATGCATATTCATTTTACCAACTCTGCATGTTTTTATCGTTTAACATGTATTGTTCTTATTGCTTTGATCATTGGTTTAATCGATCAAATTACACGTATTTAACTGTGCCAATTCTACTACAAACTTGTCAAAAATGTTTTTAAATGTTAGTCTATGTATTTGACAATGTCCTAAACCTAATATGATCAAAATTCAAGTCTCTTTCACTTCTCAGTGAAGGAACGCGCTCCTATAGTAAAGAATGCGCTCCTGAGTTATTTCCCGAGACTCAGTGATTTTTTATCAGGATTTAAGGAACGTGCTCCTCTGGCTTTTCCCTAGACTCAAATTTTTTCTGATAAGGGAAAAGGAGCACGCTCCTTCAAAAAGGAACACACTCCTGTTGCCAAGGGCAAAATAGGATCAACTTGCAGGGTCAGTGGTTCTTGTTGAAAGAACTCGTTCCTATGCCCAACAGACATATTGAAAAATACGCTCCTTAAGAAAGGAACGTGCTCCTTGATTGGAGGGAAATTTGAGATATTTCAGATTTCAAACCAAAAATGCGCTCCTGTGTTAAGGAACGCGTTCCTGTGCCTCGGTGTGGTGTTTATCTATAAATATCACACTTGCTCATTTGAAGAGCAACTTTTGCAAAATTTTAGAACTTGTGCAGATTTTCATACTTTCACTTCTACAAGTCCAAAATAAGTTCTTATATGCTTTAAACATCTTTTAAATGTAAAAGTTCACCAACATTTGAATCTTTTGTTCAAATCTTTCGAATAGTTCACCCAATCTTTCAAACTCTTTGAGAAACTTGTGAGTTTCTCTTGAGTATAGATCAAGTCATTCTTTAGTGAGTTCATCACATATCCTGTAGATCTTGATATTTCTTGAAGGCGAAATCACTCTCAATCACCTTCACACATTAAAGAATCTTGTGTGCTTCATCCTTTCAAAGAGTTGGGTAAAATCTTTATTTAAGATTCTTGTGATTGTGTTTGTGATTGTTAAACGGTTTTTATGTTTGATTTATCTATTTTTAAAACCGTTTTGCTATAAGTGTTTATGAAACCATACTTGATCTTCATATTACATTATCTTGTTTAGTGGTTTAATACATATCACATGTGGTATCGATTCATGTGCTAAACTTATATTATTTTGAATCGATTTCTTTGATTATTACGTGAGTGTTTTGATTCTTGATCTTACCACTTAATATATTTAGAATCAACAAGTACTAATCATTTGTGCATATTGATTCATGTGCTTTACACATATCATTGTTAGAATCAATATCTAGATACATGTGCATATTCGATTCTTAATTTCATATCACATATATTTGAATCGATTGTGTATTTGAGAAAAACTATTTCAACACATCACATCATTTAAGTCATCGTGGTTGGAATAGTATTGGTTACTCATTCAAGGTTGTACGTTTTATATTGTTGAGAGTGTTTTAGAATACATCTCTATCATTTGTAATCTTCATGTATCGTTGACGTGTTTGTCAACTTTGGATTTATACCATGTATTGCACAGCTTGTAACCACGCCATTAAGTTGGTTACATGTGGCTTTCTAGCCAAGCCTTGATGTAGGCTAGAGTATGGCTTTCTAACCAAGCCCTTGTGTAGGTTAGCGTGTGTGGCTTTTCAACCAAGCCCTTGTGTCGGTTAGTATAAGGTTATGAGCCAATAGTGTATTGGAAAATCTTGATCGTGGGTGATTGGGTAGTAGACATAGGTTCAAGGAGAACCGAATCACTCTAAATTGCTGTGTAATTTATTTACTTTTCCTGCACTTTAATGCTTTGCTTGTTACCTTTTGCGCACTTTAATTGATTAATTAAATTAACTAAAAAGAAAAGCGAAAAATCTACCGAGTCCAATTCACCCCCCCTCTTGGACGGTAATACTGAGCCAATAGTGTCTAGATCTCATCATGCGATATGCCTGGACTAAAATATGAATTGTAGGATTCAAAAATGATAGGTTTTTCTTGCATTGAATTGTATATATGAATGCTTGATATTATACTATTATGATTATTCAACATTCATGATGGCATGCATACATGATATTTTATCTGATGACTATTGGATGACATGTTTGTATTCTATTCACTGGGCATCGCTGGATCACTCTACTTTTTCCCTTTTCAGGTCCTTTAGTACAAGATAAAGGCAAGGGAGTAGTCATTTCTTGAGGTCCTTGCCAACATTGAGTTAGGTCTCGATGAGAGTGTAGGAGGCATGGCTGAATAATGATTTTGTATTATGTTAGATACATTTATTTTGTCACTATGAAATTATAACTCTTATCACACGTACTTAGTAGGTGAGAACGGGATGTGGATATGGATTACTTGTGGTCGTATGTGGACATGGTCATGTGAGTCCCTAGATCTTAGATGTGGACTTCATTTTATGGAAGTATGATATTACACAGGTTGTTATGGAAATGTGATTTTACTTGCATGGTTAGTGGTGGATAGTAGTATTGTTATAGGTACCCATAGGTTATTACAGGTTATTGGGAGGCTTGTAGGGTCTTAATTACCTCTTGTGTGTTGAGGGGTGGTTGAAAATGTTAGCCCAAGTGGTTTTCCACTGAGCATTCTCTTAAGTGTTTTGATACTAACAAACAATATAACAAATAGTGTTAATGTTTTCATCTAGTATATATTTCAACACCTAAGTAGAGAAGAGCAAATACAAGATCAAAGTACTTCAAGTCCTTCAAGCAAAAGATCAAAGCAAAGGATCAACCATATGCAAAGCTTGGACAACTTGGAAGAAAGAAGAAACAAGAGGTTGAGAGTCTTATTTTTGCTAGAATTAGGATGTAACCTACTTGCTCCAGTTTGCTCAATCATCATCTTCAAAATCATGCACTAGTTATTTGAAGATTTCAAGCTTTCGAAAATGTTTTAATCTTTAGCATGATCTTGTAAAAATGGTTTTTGAAAAGGTTTTGATCTTGTTTTCAATGAGTTTTCAATGATTCAAAGGTATTTAATCCTATATCAAAATGTTTTGATTCAATGGAAAGGTTCTTGAATGTCAAAAGTTTAATTTTTCCAAAATCAAGAATCTATAGCGCGCTATCATGGATGATAGCATGCTATCCAGCTATTTGCCTAAATTTCCAGAAGGCAATAGCGCGCTATTGAGTAAACTATCAAAATACCGAGTTTCCGAAAAAACATGCTATAACGCGTTATCAAAGAATTCTGAAATCAGGAACTCTCGGTCTCATCAGGATATCGAGTGTAAGCAGCCCGCTATAGAGCTATTGCCAAAAGTTCACTTTGAGCAGCAATAGCGCGCTATCGTTGTTGATAGCGCCCTATTCCAAAAATCTGAAAGTTGGCACTCTTGGTCGTTTTCAGTATACCGAGCACAACAGCCCGCTATAATCCAATATCGCACTAAGTGAACAGTGCGACAGTGCGCTATAGGCCATGATAGTGCGCAATCAATGGCGAAGACAAAAATATAGTTTTAAAAACATGAAACTTTCACATGCTTGATTTTTATAATCCTTGGACAGGTTTTCCAGGCCATGCCAACTGAAATATTCTCTACAAACACTTGAGGGATTCTCATTGTCTAGCATGCTCTTACACACTTTGGATTAAACAATTTTTGAATTCAAATCATTCTCTTGAAACCTGCAACTGCTCATTCTCTTTAAAACCTGCAAGTGCTCATTTCCAAGGCACCAACTAATTTTGAAACCAAGCCTAAGCACGTTTTTGCAAGTTGGTCATTTTTCTCTGAGTGTTGAGAAGTGATGAACACTCCCTGGTTTTGATCTTCACGTTTTGGGTTTGCTCAAGTTGAGCAACACAACCATGAAAACCCAGAGAAAAGAAAGAGAGAAAAACAGAGCATGAAAGAGTGTGAGTGTATTAAGTGTTTTCCAAACATCAAACCATCTCTCACTCCTTAAACGTCCTAAAGCTAAGTATTTGAGAATCAAATGAGTTGATTTCGAAAAGTTTTTCAAAGCACATTTTCTAGGTTTCATTCGTATCATCATCAAATGCATTCTTGAGCAAAAACTGTTGCAAGAAAGGTAAATGCACTGTAAGGACTCTCCCTCTCTCTTTAAGCTTAATTTTTATATCTTGTATTTGAAAATATGTGTTGTGAGCTTCATTGTAATTGTTCTACTGTATAAAACAAACATTATAATCTCTGTATTCAGTAGTGTTGGATTGTTTCAAGGTTGAAACAAACCAAGTCAAAGTGATGGTACATCACTTGTGATTCCAAGGTTGGAATCAAGGTATAGTTTCACCCTTTATCTTAAAAAGGGTCAAGTGGTTCTTCCTTAGCCCGTGAAAAGGATATCAACCTTCCTTTGCCCTCGAAAAAGGAACAACTGGTTTGTCCTTAGCCCGTGAAAATGATAGGTTTGTCTTGAGCTTTGAAAAGATATTGTAACGGTTGGTTCACACCCTTGAAGTGAATCCAATATAGTAGAATCCTAGAGATGGTTTCCGAACCACATAAAAATCCTTTGTGTGCATTGTCTCTACTTTCAGCATCTCATTGTGCACTGTGAATTTGAGTACATAACTGAATCAATCAAAGGATTTCCACCAAAGAAATTAGAAATTGTCAAAACCAGTCATAACACCCAATTCACCCCCCTCTTAGGTGTCCAATAGAAAATGCCTACGTTAGGCGTCCCACCTTGGCTTTTTGCATGTTGTCCAGTTGAGGGATAGTGGTTCGGGGTTGGGAGGTGTTATCACAGTAACCCTTGTGACCCATGAGAGATATTTTGTGAAGGACCGATGCCCCTCACGGTGAATGTTCTCGAGTTGAGTATCATTCACGTTAGGATTTTAATGATTACAAACAACATTAATAATAATGAAAAATATAGTGTTTCTAAGTGTTGTAGCAAGTTCATCAAGATCACATCAAGAGAAGCTATAGAAGAAACTCAAGATCAAGCTCAAGGTCAAGCAACGAAGACAAAGTTCTACAAGTAATGAGTCATAGTTTGATCTTAGGATTGTAAGATTATCTTTAGAATATCTCGGCAGGATCATATTCAAAGTTTTCAAAGTTTTCGAAAATATTTTGATCTTCAACTTGATTTTATCGAAAAGGTTTTTCGAATGTTTTCGAACATGTTCTTAGCATTTTGAATGATTTAAATGTGTTTAATCATGTGACAAAATGTCCTTAAAGCAATGGAGTTGCCTTTGATCGTTTGATTTTCAAAAATCTAGAAAAATCAGTTTTTAAAGGCCTCCAGCGCGCTAGCGACATGCTGGAAGAATGGCTAGAGCGCCAGCAATGTGGCCAGCGCGCTAGGGAGACCAACTTGTTGGCCCAGTATTACCGTCCAAAAAGGGGTGGTGAATTGGACTTGACAGATTTTTTGCTTTACTTTTTAGTTAATTTAATTAATCAATTAAAGTGTGCAGAAGGTAATAAGCAAAACAGTAAAGTGCAGGGAAAATAAATAAACGTGCAGAGCGATTTAGAGTGGTTTGGTTCCCCTTGAACCTACATCCACTACCTAATCACCCACGATCAGGATTTCCCAATACACTATTGGCTAGTCAACTTACGGGCGTGACTAGAAGCCGTTTACAAAAGCCAACATCGAGGCTTGGCTCATAGCCTTACACTAATCGACACAAGGGCTTGGTTAGGAAGCCACACTCTAGCCTACACCAGGGCTTGGCTAGAAAGCCATAATGTAACCAACTTAATGGCATGGTTACAAGCCATACAATATATGGTATAAGTCCCAAGTTGAAAAACACGTCAACTATACATCAAGATTACAAATGATAAAGATGTGTTCTACAACACACTCAACAATATAAATCGTACAACCTTGAATGAGTAGCCAATACTATTCCAACCACAATGATTTAAATGATGTGATGTGTTGAAATAGTTTTTCTCAAATATGCAATCGATTCAAATATATGTGATATGAAATTAAGAATAGAATATGCACATGTATCTAGATATTGATTCTAACAATGATAAGTTTAAAGCACAAGAATCAATATACAATGATGACCAAAACTTGATGATTCTAAAAGTGTAAATTATTAAGATCAAGAATCAATAAAACCAAGTAGTGATCTATGAAATCGATTCTAAAAGATTTATGCTAGGCACATGAATCGATACCAAAAGATTTGTGTGAAACCACTAAACAAGATAATGTAATATGAAGATCAAGTACGGTTTCACAAACACTTAAAACAAAACGATTTTAAAGATAAATAAATCAAACACAAAAATCGTTTAACAATCACAAACACAATCACACGAATCTTAAATAGTGATTTTACCCAACTCTTGGGAAGGATGAAACACACAAGATTCTCGAATGTGTGAAGGTGATTGAAAGTGATTTCGCCTTTAAGAAAGATCAAGATCTACTGGATATGTGATGAACTCACTAAAGAATGGCTTGATTTATACTCAAGAGAAACTCACAAGTTTCTGAAAGAGTTTGAAAGATTGGGCGAACTATTTGGAAGATTTGAACAAACGATTCAAATGTAGGTGAAATTTTGCATTTAAAAGATGTTTAAAGCACATTAGAACTTGTTTTGGACTTGTAGAAGTTAAAGTATGCAAATCGGCACAAGTTCTAAAATTTTGCAAAAGTTGCTCTTCAAATGAGTAAGTGTGGTATTTATAGATAAACACCACACCAAGGCACATGAACGCGTTCCTTAACACCGGAGCGCGTTTCTGGTTTAAAATCTGAAATATCTTAAATTTCCCTTCAATCAAGGAGTACGTTCCTTATTTAACGAGCGCCTTCCTCAATATGCTCGTTGGGCATAGGAACAGGTTCTTTCAACAAGAACCACTGACTCTTAAAGTTTTTCCTATTTTGCCCTTGGCAACAAGAGCACGTTCTTTTTTCCTAATCAAAACTATTTTGAGTCTCGAGAAAAGCCACAGGAACGCGTTCCTCTTACAAGGAGCGCGTTCCTTCACTGAGAAGTGAAAAAGACTCAATTTTTTTTTATCATAATAGGTTTAGGATATTGTCAAATACATAGAGTAACATTTTAATTTTTTTTTTGACAAGTTTAAAGTACAATTGACATAGTTAAATACGTGTAATTCGATCAATTAAACCAACGATCAAAGCAATAAGAATAATACACGTTAAACGATAAAAACATACAAAGGTCGTAAAATGAATTTGCATGATAAACATGATAATGATATGTATGATAAACAAATTTTAACCAAATGATTGCATGATAATCATAATTAAGTGTGTGCATGCATGATTAGTATAGTAATAGTGTATGTGCTTGATTATGATAACCTACATTCATGTAGGTTAAACGATAAAAACATGCAAAGGTGGTAAAACAAATTTGCATGATAAACACGATAATGACATGTATGATAAACAAATTTTAACTAAGTGATTGCATGATAATCATAATTAAGTGTGTGCATGCATGATCAATATAGTAATAGTGTACGTGTATGATTATGATAACCTACATGCATGATTTTCAAAGGATGCAAGTCATATTGTGGTTGGAACATGTAAATGTTACTTTATAGCACTAGGATTCTAAATAAGATATACAACCATGAAGCTTTTGAATCTTCGTGCAATGTTGTTCCTTCCACAAGCTTTGACAGACTTGTTGAATCCAACTAATATAGCTAGTTAGCACTGAAACAACTCAGTCAAAAGCATTAGTACCGTAATTATATTGTTTGTAAGTATCAATATACTTAGAAGAGTACTCGGTGGAAAACCACTTAGATCAACACAACTATTAAGATTGGTGCTCTCGGCCATCGTGGCCAACGTGCTAGCTTAGTGTGGCCAGTGTTGTAGGACCAATGCTCCTCACGTCAGTATCTCAGTATTGTGATGATTACAAACCATATGATATCACTTGTATTGTTTCTCTAAGTGCTACAACTAATCATCAAGAACACACAAATAATAGCTATCGAAGTTTACAAAGATCAAGCTCGAAGAACGAAGACATATCTCATATATAATGCATTAGTTTGATCTTAGGTGTGTAGGGTGACCTCTCCATCAATCTTAACACAACTCTCTAAATTGCAAAGTTTTTAAAATCATTTCAATTTCGTATTTGATTTTGACAAAATGGCTTTGGAAAGGTTTTAATCATAACTTCAATAATTTTTGAATGATTTAAAAGTGTTTCATCTTATATCAAAGTGTTTTGATTCAATGGAATGGTTCTTGAGTGTCAAAATATTGATTCTTCCAAAATCAGGAACCTATAGCGTGTTATCATTGATGATAGCCCGCTATCCAGCCAATTGCCAAAGTTTTTCAGAAGGAAATAGCGCGCTATCATAGATGATAACACGCTATCATGTCGATTGCCAAAATTTTGACTATCTGGAAAATAGGTAATAGCGCGCTATCATTGATGATAACTCGCTATCAAGCTATTGCCAAAATTCTATTTTTTGTATAAAGGGCAATAGCTTGCTATCATGGATGATAGCGCGCTATCAATGAGTTTGGAAAATCAAGAACTCTCGATTTTCAGTATATCGAGCTTCAATAGCCCGCTATAGGCCAATATCGTGCATAATGAACAGGCCGATAGCGCACTATAGGACATGATAGTGCACTATCATTGCCGGAGACAGAAATTTGACATTTCTAACAAGAAAAACGTGGACACTTCCACTTGCTCGATTTTTTTATTCCATGAACAATTTTGCTAGGTTATCTTAATTGAAATATTCTCCACTAACACCTGGATGATTCTCATTATCTCGCACGCCCAAAACAACTTTAGAATAAACAATGTTTTGAATTCAAATCATTCCATATTGTCTTGTTCTTCAACCTGCAACTGCTCATTTTATAAAACACTCATTCTCTAATTTTCAAATACACAACACACACGATTTTTGCAAGTTAGACTGAGCTTTTCAAAGAGTCTTTCAAGAGAAGAAAGTCATGATTCTTGCATTGCACAAATAAGTTTCGAATTAAATCAAAATTACAAACTATTTTGAAGATAACCTCACTTTTTCAACAAGTTCTTCATTTTATCCTTTTGTGCTGAGATTTCCAAAGGCTATCCATAGCTTTAAACTGTAAGTATATGAAGTGTTCTTGGTAAGAGAACATCTTTAAAAGCTATATTTGTATTCGAACAAGTATTGTAAGTGACTGAGGTCACAAGGGAGAAAGAGCTGAGTGATTAGGCTATTGTAAAGGTTGACTCACACCTGTGAAGTAAGTGTTGTAATCGGTTTGATCCTCGCCCTCGAAGTAGGATCCATTAGTGGGAGGTTTGGGAAAATCTTGATTGGGAAGATCAAGTCGTAGATGTAGGTCGTTAGCACAGAACCACGTTAAATCCTATGTGTTTTAATTTCTACCATTTCACTTTACTTGCTTTCATTTCGACTTATTTTTGAAAGGTTAAAAAATTGTAACTCGTCCAATTCTCCCCCTTCTTGGACCTTTAATTTGGGCCAACAAGTGGTATCAGAGCAGGTAAAGCCATCAAAGTATCTAACAATCTTTGGTAAGTTATAGCAGATCACAACTCGAAGGACAACTACTTTGGTGAAGTAAAATCGTCTCATAGACCACCACTCTTTAAGGGTGATAATTACCTTTACTGGAAAACTAAGATGAGATTTTTCCTTAGAGCCCAAGACCTTGAAATGTGGGATGTTTTGATAAATGGATGTTTAACTCCTACAAAATTAGTAGATGGTAAAAAAGTTCCTAAAGATATAAATGAGTGGAGTGTGAAAGAAAAGAAGAAAGCTTTCCTAAATGACCAAGATGTAAACAACTTATTTTGTAGTCTTTCTCCGAAAGAATTTGATAAAGTGAGTGCATGCGAAACAACAAAAGAGATATGGCACGGACTTAAGGTAGCCCATGAGGGAACTCTACAAGTCAAGAAGGCCAAACTCCAAATGCTTGTGGGGAAATATGAGACCTATAGGATGTTGGAAATCGAGACTGTTACGGAAGCAATAACAAGATACACCAAGAACATAAATGAGATGAAAACATTAGGAAAAACCTATTTCCAAGAGGAGACCGTTAGGAAATTTTTGAGAAGGTTACCTAAGATATGGGAACCCAAAGCCACAGCCATAGAAGAAGCCAAAAATTTGGCTGAATACACCTTTGATGAACTTTGTGGATCACTAATGGTTCATGGAATGAAACTTAAACAAAAATGGTCCCACACTATAGTGGAAGAGAAAAGGAAGAAGGACCTAGGACTCAATGTCGAAACTGACTCATACGAGTTAAGTGAAAATGAGTTCATCGATGATGAAGTAGCCTTGTTATCCAGAAAACTAAATCTCCTCATAAAGAGGAAAAGGAATGGCTAGTTCAAAGTTTCACAAAGGAAAGAAGTTTGGTGCCAAACCTAGTGAGTTAATATGTTTTGGGTGCAATAAACCTGGATATATCAAGAGTGAGTGTCCTAACAAAAAGAGACATAGTTTCAACTCAAAGAGAAATGACAAAAAAGTGCTTAAAGCTACTTGGGATGACTCAAGCTCAAGTGAGGAGGATTCCGGATCCGAAGGAGAAAAAACGGTGATTTGTCTCATGGCAAACACGGAGGTAAAATGCGAACCCCAAACTGATTATGATGATATTTTTTATTCCAATGATGCTGATTTTACTAAATTATGTTTTGAAATGGAAGTAAAAAAGAACACTAAACTGAAAAAAAAGTTGGTGCAAGCCCTGGAAGAGATTGAATCTCTACAAGGAGTTATAAAAACCATGACCTTAGAAAATGAGAACTTAACCAAGGACAATGAGACACTAAAACAGAGTGTCGATGACATGTCCAACAAAGTGAAGAAGTTCACAAATGGCCAAAAAATGTTTGACATGATGCTAAGCACACAAAGATGTGTCTTTGACAAAGCCGGTCAAGGATACACTAAGGGGTAAAAACAGAAAAGTTACACCAACTTGCTGACCAAAAGACCAACATGCTATCACTGTAATAGGCAAGGTCATACCATACTTAGATGCCTATATAAGAGAAGTAAAAACGGTAGACTTGCATGGGTAGAAAAGACAGTTTTGAATGAAGCTAACTTTGAAGGACCCAATGCAACTTGGGTACCAAAGTCAAAAGTAATCTATGTGGTTTAGGTTGAGTCCAAAAGGCGATGTTGGTATCTTGATAGTGGCTGCTCAAGACACATGAGTGGAGAAAAATTAGTGTTCTTAAGCATCCAAAGCAAACCGGGAGGAAACGTCACATTTGGAGATAATGGCAAAGGCAAAATAACCGGCATTGGCACTGTTGGTAACAATTCCTTAAACATTCATGATGTATTATATGTTAAGGGCCTTAAATATAATCTCTTGAGCATAAGAAAATTATGCGACAAGGGTTATGATGTTAGCTTTGAAGCAAATAGATGCATAGTCAAGCATGCAAATGGTTTAATTGCATTCATAGCACATAGACATAAAAATGTATACTCTACTATGCTTGATGATATTAGTGATCAAAATATAACTTATTAGACCATGGTTATGGCATAGAAGACTAGCACATGTTAGCATGGGTAACATATCTAGACTTGCCAAAAATGAGCTTGCAAAAGGCATTCCCAAAGGAGTGGAGCTAAACGATAAGGTGTGTGAACCTTGTCAAGCAAGCTAACCAAATCGTCTTTCAAGAGTAAAAAGAGTATGTCTACTAGTAGAACTCTTGAAATGATACAAATGGACTTATTTGGACCAACACGAACACAAAGCTTAGGTGAAAAATCATATGTGTTTGTGATTGTTGATGATTACTCTCGTTATACGTGGGCATTCTTTCTTGCTCATAAACATGTAGTGTGTGATTTATTTATGAAATACTGCTATAGGGTGGAAAATGAGAAAGGATACAAAATCACGATCATTAGCAGTGATAGAGGTGGAGAATTTGTAAACAAAAATCTTGAGGACTTTTGTAATCATCAAGGACACACTCATCACTTATCAGCCCCAAGAACTCCTCAACAAAATGGGGTAGTTGAAAGGAAGAATAGAACACTTCAAGAGATGTGTAAAACTATGTTTTATGAATACAACACAACTACACACTTTTGGGCTGAAGCAATTAGTACCGCGTGCTATGTAATGAATCGAACCTTAATTAGAACAAGCATGAAGAAAACTCTATATGAAATATGGAAAGATAGAGTACTCATCTAGGATACACTCATCACTTATCAGCCCTAAGAACGCCTCAAGAAAATGGGGTAGTTGACAGGAAGAATAGAACACTTCAAGAGATGTGTAGAACTATGCTTTGTGAATACAACACAACTACACACTTTTGGGCTGAAGCAATTAGTACCGCATGCTATGTAATGAATCAAACCTTAATTATAAAAAGCATGAAGAAAACTCTATATGAAATATGGAAAGATAGAGTGCCCAATATTGGACACTTTATAGTGTTTGGATGCAAATGTTACATCTTGAACACTAAGGAAGATTTGGATAAATTTGATCCAAAATCTAATGTAGGCATTTTTTTAGGATATTTATCTCGTAGCAAAGCTTATAGAGTGTACAACAAGTCATCTAAGGTCGTAGAGGAGTCAATCCATGTAAAGTTTGATGAGCTTGATCCAAGGCTAAAACTATGTGAAAAATTGAACTTGGATAATGATGATGATGATATGATTCACAAGAACACTGTGAACTTAGAGGAAGACAACCAAGAAACACTAGTTCCTAAGAATTTCAAACTACTTATAGATCATCCCAAAGTTCAAATTTTAGGTGATCAATCTAAGGGAGTGTCCACTAGAGCTGCATTGAATAAAGATCAAGGGCATGTGGCCTTTGTATCCCAAATAGAACCCTCTAAGGTAGCGGACGCTATAAATGATGAAAACTGAACTCTTTCCATGCAAGAAAAGTTAGGAAACTTTGTTAGAAACAATGTCTGGAAGTTAGTACCTTGACCATCTCACCAATCAGTCATAAGAACTAAATGGGTTTTTAGAAATAAAAAGGATGAAAACGGAGTGATTGTAAGAAATAATGCTAGATTGGTTGCCCAAGGATATAATCAAGAAGAAGGAATTGAAAAAATCCTAATTGGAAGATTAGGTAGTGGACGTAGGTTTGGCAGAGCCACTATAAATCCTAGTGTGCTTTACGTTATGCATTTTACTTTAAGGTTAGTATGTGCATTTTGTTCCAATGTACCAATGTATATCACTAAGTCATTAGAAAAGTTAAAAATTGACCATCACACCCAGTTCACCCCCCTCTTGGGTGCACCAACACTTCATTGATGTACCCATTTAAAAACGCACTTTTCACATCCATTTGGTATAGTGAAAAATTTTTATAGCAAGCATAAGCTAGTAACATTCTAATTGCTTCTAGTCTTTCTACGGGTACAAAGGCTTCTTCAAAATAAAAAACTTAATTTATGTATCAGAGAAGATCTATGATAAATCTGAAAAGGACTCTATGCAAAGACCCGCTCTAAAAAAGTAGACTGATATAGTGTACTTGTTAGAACAATGACGGTTTGTTGAATTAGCATCCTAATTCCGTAATCAGCATCCTGATGCATAATATCAACTTTGTCGTTTCGTTTCTTGAGGGCGCTTATATGTATAAGCGTCTTGCTGAACAATAAAGTGAGGATGCTACTGACTCGTAAGCGTCCTGACTTTCTTTGCTATAGAAGTGACTTAACCCTAAAGGCGCAAAAACACAATTAGCGTCTTGCTTTGTTTTAAAACAATTAAGTACATGAGGGTGCTACCATTCCGAGTAAGCGTCCTACCTTTTAAAACATAAAACACAACACGAGGGCGCTACAACTATGTAAGCCTCCTACTATATTTAAAAACGTTTGAAGAACAATACTAGGTGTGCTGAAGGACAATCAACGTCCTAAAAGTTATTAAGTTGATTCCCAAAGGTGAGGGCGCTCCTATCCAGGTAGCGTCCTGATAGTTTACCCAACTTATAACTATCAGCATCCTCAAAGATAAGTTCTTTGAAGTACTTAGAAATCTTTCAGTAAGCTGATGCTGAGTTAGCGTCCCAACAACTTCAAAGGTTGACTAATAGGGAGGCAGCTACCAACAAGTATGTATCTTGATGAATCAGTTTAATTCAACCTTGAATGTTATCAGCGTCCTAATGAATTGTCAGAGTCCTGACTTATCAAGTTTAGGAGAGCGTTGCTAACTCATTAGCGTCCTGAAAGACCCTAAAAACACAGTTTTGACTCTCGATTAAAAATACGCTGAATGCGAATAAAAACTCGATAAATTTCAAATTAAACATAGAAAATTAAATCATTTGAAATACCGTAAAGTGTGATCAAAATATGCAAGTATACAAGTGAATTGTGCATGGTTTTGGAAAACGTTTGAGCAATATCGATTAGAGAAAAATATACCTTAAATACTGTGTATTTCTCAATTTCTCATAATCTTTAAATCCAACTCTTCATTATGAGGTCTTTAATGAACTTCGAGCTTGAGTTGAATGTCTTGAACGTTAATCGAAAGATGTAGTCTTGAAGCTTGATCGAATCGTTCGTGATGTGATCTTGAAATCAGGATTAGATCTTTGAAGTCCTTTGATTGAAATGATCTTGAACGTCTGATATGACCTTGAGTTCCTTGATCGAATCATTCTTTAGCTTTTGCATTCCTGAGGTGCTGAGATAGGTTCTTGAATAAAGCTCATTAGCACCGAAAGAGAAGATTTCGTTTGTGATAATCAAAATATATTTCATTAAGTATACTTAGGGACGTGCTAAGTGATGAACCGCTTAGATTGACAATCTCCCCCTTTTTGATGATGGCAAACAAATCAAAAAATTACGCGCTTAAGCAAAAAGATCAATGTGAATTTCTTTTGCCATCTAATTCTCTTATTTTTCTTCTCCCCCTTTGATATCATAAAAAAGGTGAAGAAAAGAGACTAAGATCTCCCCTTGTGATGTAGTAGAGTAGCGAAGCTCCCCCTTACATGGAGACTCCCCCTGACTTTGTGCATTCACCCTCAAGATTATTTATGACGACTTGTCATAGTTAGGTACGTGAGAATGCGTAAGTTCTACTATGCTGTAAAACATATATTATCTTTAAGCACAGTGAGAAATAGTTTGACTTATTCATAGGCTATAAGATTTTGAAACACTAGCGTAGTCGAGAATCGTAGTCATAGGAGATGAGAAAGAATTGTCGAAAGATGAATTCATAGGAAATTTTTAAACGTTGGCAATTATTCTCCTGGTGCTTGGCATAAATATAATTTTGATAATCAATTCAAGCCAGACACATAGTATGCTTTAAAATTTATAAATAATAGAGCATAAACATACTTATAGCATAGGCAAAATAATTTATGATTAAGCAAGGCCTAGCTATTATGATTCTAATAAGATGTAAAGTACATAGTTTGAAGTACATGACATCTATTAGATATCAAAAATCACAATCAATTGATGCATACAAGATTTAATATTGAAGAGCAACATCAATGTCATGAGAGAGTGAAAGTCGTGGACTTTCCATAGTTTAGGCATATGAAAATATATAAGATGAAGAACAAAGCCTAAACATATTGAATATATGCTAAATTTCATAGATATCGTTCAAACAACAACATATATTCATTTCATATACTAGGCAAATAATTTCAATTGAAGCATAGCCTAGATTGTTTTGATTCTAATGAGAAATAATTTTGAAGCATATGCAATCATTATAAATCAAATGTTCAAGAGTTTGATGCATTTATGATGTAAGATTAAAAGCATGCATCAAAGACAGGAAGTCATGAAGAGATATTGCCGAAAGATGATAATCATGAGTAGGCAATTTTCTTTTCACGAGATATAGGCGTATGATATAAATTTGTATACATGGCCTATATTCAATTGCATATTCATGAGTCATGCAAAGATATGATTTAAAGTAAGGATGATCATGATATGAACTAGCTTAGGCAGAGATAAATTGTCAAGCGTAGCCTAGCTATAATGTGATCAAGTATCACATGGAGTTCAAGATGAACAAATAGTCAGATACTCACAAATGGATGATGCAGATAATGAACAGATAATGACGAAAGATGTGATTAACCTCAAGAAAGATATGGCAAAAATAATAGCATTAGTCGTAATAAGATTTCATCATGATACAACTTATCAAGAATTATTCGAATCAAGATGAGCAAGACATTATTAACCTGATAACAGATAATCATGTTCATGAAAGCAAAATAGTTATGCATCAGAAATAGTCAGAAATAATTTTGCAATCACATAACCGGGGCAAATAACAAAGCATAAACAGGTAAGCATCAACTAAGTAGTGAGATGTGCAAAACTCATTGTGAAGGTGAAGCAAGGGATTAAAACAGAGTAAACTCATATAGTTAAGACATTAATGTTGAGCTACTTATCTTCAAATATCTTGTATTAAAGTTTTGAAAGGTCTAGAGGACCATTCCCAAAAAAAAAAAGCATTTAAAACAACAAAGATTTACATCGGGCAGACAGACAGACAAAAAGCGGTTGTCATTAAGCTTGGGGTGGAGTGCCCTGAGCATCGCGAGGTTGAGCTTGTCTCACTGAGACTGTGGGAGAATGTCTAACCGAGGCCGTGGGTCTGACAGATCGCGGCAGACGAGGCGGGTCATCTATGCTTACACCCTTTTTCTCAATGTACGCAAACATAGGACCGAGCCTTTTCATCTGGCTCATGGTGTAGGCAGAGCTCCTTCTAATCTCTTCTTTAAGATCAGCTTGAGACTTTTCTAATTTCTTGAGAAGAATCATCAGCATATCCTTCTGAAGTCTAGTGACCTTCTCAAGTTCTTTTAGTCTTTGCTCATGCTCGGAGTTGGGCTCGGAAGACTGGCCTGGGAGATTCTCAACTGAAGATCCCTCATGAACAGTACGTGGTGGCTCAAGCTTTCCGGAAGGTATGGAGCAGGTTTTCGGATACATAATACATCTGATTTCTTCAACAGAGTCATCGGATGAGGAAGATAAGGAGAAACCACTAGAGGAAAAAGATGTTTCTTTCCTTGGTCGTTTTTGTGACACTGGGGTTCTGGAAGCCATGGGTGTGACAGAGAAGATGAGGAAACAAGGGTATTTCACTGCAGATGGTGCAAGTGAAGATGAAACGTAAAGGTATTCTTAAAGATGTCTACAAGGCGGTCATGCAATAAATGCAAGGTGGCGTGCAAGTACGAGCTAACGCCATTGAGATAACTACACAGAGAATAAAATATTCAAAACGTGCAGATCGACGATGTGACAGCTAGGGTTTTCTATCCTAAGACTCGAGATACAAGATACCTAAGAAGAATCCTATAAATTGACCATTGGATCTTTAGCTCTAGGCGGTTAGTCCTAAGCACGTGAGCACCCGCTCTGATACCAATTGTTGGTGCACCCAAGAGGGGGTGAATTGGGTGTGATGGTCAATTTTAAACTTTTTCAATGACTTAGTGATAGACATTGGTACATTGGAAAAAAATGCACATACTAACCTTAAAGTAAAATGCATAACGTAAAGCACACTAGGATTTATAGTGGTTCGGCCAAGCCTACGTCCACTACCTAATTCTCGATTAGAACTTTCTAAATCCACTAACTGTTTCTCTTACGGGTGAAAACCAAACCGTTACAACTACCCTTTTACAGGTTCAAGGAAAACATATCCTTTTACAGGCTAAGGATGAACCATATTTCCTTTTTTCGGGAAGAGAAAAAAACCCATGATCCTTTTAAGGGATAAGGAAGAATCGTTTTTCTTTTACGAGATAAGGAAAAACTGTTTTCTCTTTTACAAGTTCAGAAATAATCTTTCCTTTTACAGGTTAAGGACGAACCTATCTTTTTACGGGATTAGGATGAACTGGTTTCCTACTTACAGGTGAGGATAAACCTTAACATGATTTCAAACTTGAAATCATTAAGTAAACTACATTCACTTGTCTTGATTGTTTCAATCCAGAAACACACCAGCATTACAACACAAACTAATGATGTTGGTTCTAACTGAGTAGAACACTTTACAATTAAGCTCATGTGTATAACATTACAAAGATGTATAAATTTGAATACTTAATGCAAAGAGAAAATAAACTTACAGTGTTGAACCAATTATCCTCATGTCCCTTACGATAATATGTCCCTATTATTAAAGATTTTGATGATTACAAAACTACATTTTGTTCATGATATTACTGCACATATGGCATATCTAATAGTACTGGAAGATATCAAAGATTCAATGATGCATGGTGAACATATTAAAAGACCTTCTTGAAGACCATGATCGTTTGAAGATGTTTATTTGTATGATTAGATTATGATAGGTTGTAGGACATTCTATGCCATGTGATTTAGCAATATGCATGCCTGCATGTTTTAATCGATTGGTTGCATGTTTGATTTAATCCGGTTACTTTATGTTTTATCATGTTTTAATCGAGAAATCAAAAACCGCTTTTATAAAGTTTTTCAGGACGCTAATGTTTTAGCAGCGCTCTCCCGGACTTGATGAGTTATGACGCTGATAAAATGTTCAGACGTTCAAGGTTGAATTGAACTAATTAATAAGGATGCTTACTTGTTAGAGTGACCTTTCTCTTATTAACCTTTGAGAATGTCAGGACGCTGACTTAGTTTCAGCTCACTGAAAGATTTTTTTTTATCTTTAAGTGATTTCTATCTTTAAGGACGCTGAAAAGTTATAAGTTGAATGAATTATTAGGACGTTATTTGTGTAGGAGTGCTCTCATCTTTAGAATAACCTTAAATAACTTTTAGGACGCTCACCGTCTGTTAGCGCGCTTAAACATTGTTTTAAAACTGCTTTTAATAGTTTAGGATGCTTACTCTTGAGTAGCGCCCTCATATGTTTTGCATTTTAAAACAAAGCAAGACGCTTACTACGAAGTTGCGCCCTCATGCTTTAAGTAGTTTAATTGTCAAAGCAAGTCAGGACGCTTACTATTCAGTAGCGCCCTCACTTCATTGTTCAGTAGGACGCTAATGTTCTATGAGCGCCTTCAAAGGAACAAAACGACAGAAAATATATTTTTGTTGTTCTGACATTACTGCCATTTCTGTTAACCATTTTTCAGAATCGTACAACAACTTTTCAAAACTTTTTAAAACATTCTAAAACTTTATTAGAACATTTCTCTTTCATGAAAGGATAAGATGATTCAGGTGCTATCACCGTAATATGCATTAAGCTGAATCGATCCATTTCTGGAAAGAATGTTAACGTTATATTTGAAATAACTTAGAGCGCCAAAATTACCAAGTCCATTGCGCCTCTGTTATTCCTATATATACATGTTGCCTCAGATCAGTAAAACTAACTAATGAAATACGAAACTGATATTCATTCAAAACGTATTGAAAGTTTTTCGTTTGCGCCAAAACACTTTTTGAAAATTAGTCTTCTTTCACTTGTGCTTGATCTTACGATCTTTTGAAAGAAAAACTTCAAGTCTTCTGGGTTGATTGATCTTCTTCTTCATTATTTCAAAAACCCATTAACGTAGACAAAAACTATTTGAACCTATTTTCAGCATAAACTTCATCATACATATTTCACTGAATCTGTGGCAACAGAAGGTTTAATCAAAAGCGTTGTAAGTATCACTTTGATTCTGAGTAAAGGGAATCATATCTCATTCTGTAATCATATTGTAGCGACGGGTAAGTCACTGAGTTAGAGTAAGTGTTGCTCAAAGTTGTAAGCGGTCTTCTCACACCAGTAAGTTGAGAATAGGTTCTCTCTCACCTGTAAGTAGAGAAACGGTCCTCTCACACCCGTAAGTTGAGAAAATGTTCCGGTTTGACCTTCACTCATAAGAAGGTCCATAGTGGAGTTTGAACAAATCCTAACTGAGGAGGTTAGGTAGTGGATGTAGGCGCGACCAAACCACTATAAATCTTGCTTGCATTGTCCCATTTACATTTACTATATCTCATTGCTATACTTTGTTTAATCTGCTTTCATTATTCTGCACAATTAAAAGAAAGGTTAAAATATGCTAAGTGTCCAATTCACCCCTCCTCTTGGACACATCTGGGCCAACATACAGTCCTTTACCTTTCAATGTTCGGTATTGCTCAAGTGCAGTTTCGAAAAGTGCATGATATGCAAATTAATTAAGTACTTTTTCAAAAATATTATGATACCAATTAAAAATTGACGTAGAAAATGCAAGACTAGTGTAAATCGTAGACACAGACAATAGGTATAGTATATAAGCTTGAAAACTTCTGGTTCAGTGTTCAGTAGTTAACACAACTACTAATATAGTTCAATACAGTACTTAAGATATGAAATCAAGTACAACTGTATTTCTCATGAACTATTTCTCAAATTCCTTGATCAACATGATTGAAGTTAAGTATGAATCCGGGTTGAGAATTTGAGTAGAAACAAGTTCTAAATAGATTTTCAAAGATAAAATATAATTGAAGCTCAATATGAAAATCTATTGACTAAGTAAAGTATCAATGAAGAATACTTTGAAAACTTAGTGCATTTGAAAACCATTTTGAAATATTAACATCGACTAACATTCAAAAAGTTTTTGGCACAATAAAAATTATCGGCAAGTTGTTTTGTCATGACCCACTATTTGTGACGTTATGATCGACACAAAACTGTTATATCAATGAACCCCATGATATGAAGGTTTTGATGATTCCAAATATCTCCAGTTGGTCTATCTAATGATCTTGTCAAGTGTTTCAGATTTATCAAGAATCAAGATCAAGGAACTGAGATCACAAGCCTATTGAACAGAAAAATGAAGTTCAAAGTCTGTCAGTACTTAGATTGTAAGGTCTATCAATCAATTTACTCTCAGTAAGATTTTTATCATTTGCATGTTTTGATAGTAACATTTTAATCGTACCTTATGATTTCTAAAGTATTTGATTTAATTAAAAGAAACATTATGTCTTATTGTGTTTTAATCGAAAAATCAAAAATTGCTTTTATAAAGTCTTTCAGGACGCTATTGTTTTAGCAGCGCTCTCCTGGACTTGATGAGTCAGGACGCTGATAAAATGTTACGACGCTCAAGGTTGAATTGATCTGATTAATAAGGACGTTTACTTATTAGTAGTGACCTTTCTCTTATCAACCTTTAGGAGTGTCAGAACACTGATTTAGCTTCAGCGCGCTGAAAGATTTTCTTTTATCTTTAAGTGATTTCTATCTTTAAAGATGTTGATAAGTTATAAGTTGAATGAATTATCAGGACAGTACTTGTGTAGGAGCGCCCTCATCTTTAGATTCAACTTACGTAACTTTCAGGACGCTCAATGTCCATTAACGGGTTTAAACATTGTTTTAAAATTGCTTTTAATTGTTCAGGATGCTTGCTCTTGAGTAGCGCCTTCATATGTTTTGTGTTTTAAAATAAAGCAGGACACTTATTGCGAAGTAGTGCCCTCATGCTTTAAGTCGTTTAATTGTCAAAGCATGTTAGGACGCTTACTACTTAGTAGCGCCCTCACTTCATTGTTCAGTAGGACATTGATATTTTATGAGCGCCCTCAAAGGAACAAAACGACAGAAATGATATTTTTACTATTATGACATGCACATATTTTTTGCCACCCTTTCTAACAATTTTTCGTCCAAAATCAATTTTCAGTATTTGTAAGAGATATTCTCTGATTCACGAACCATGTCTTCTACAACTTTCCTTATTCGTATATCTAGTGAAAAACAGAATATTCATGAATTGTGTAGTTGCCACTATCGTGATATGTTCTAGCTGTTGTGAGTAAACGTTCATATTCGAAATTCAAATTCAAATGAACAACAACTTCATCTCTAGATGTCTATAAATACAAACACTTAACAATTTGCTAAGCATCAAAAATTCTCTGAGCTACAACACTTTTTGAAAGTTCGTTGAATTTTCATCAGGTTAAGAAAACATTTAAGTCGATATGTTTTCACAGTAGTTTTTCTTTGAGACTTTACGTACTCAAAAGGTTTTCATACTGAGCTAACATTTTATCTTTATTTGAAAATCTATTTGATGCTTTGAACTTTTTTCACTCAAATCGTTCATAACTGTTTTAACTTATATCATTCTTGCTGAAAGAGTAATTTGAGAGATAGTTCATAGGATACAGTTGTATTCAATTTAATATTATGTATATTGTATCAAGGTTGTAACAGTAGTTAGATAAACTACTGAGTTTATGTTTTATATTCAACAAAGTCGGGTCTTCTTACACTCGTAAGTTTAGATAGGTTGGTCTCACGCTTGTAAGCTGAGCAGTGTAACGGTTGTTCTCACACCCGCAAGTTGAGAAAATGTGTAACGGTTTGATTCTCACCCGTAAGAGAATCCCTTAGTGACAAGGTTAAAAGCCTAACTGAGGAGGTTAGGTAGTGGATGTAGGCAAGTAGCCGAACCACTATAAATTGACTGTGCATATTTGCTTATTTTTTGCACTGTATCTTTGCCATTTTATTATTTTTTAAATCGTCTAAGTGTCCAATTCACCCCCCTCTTGGACATATTTGGGCCAACAGGAACCCCAGGGTATACCCTCCATCGGTACACCCGGTGTCCCGTTAACCTAATATAACACGAATCCCAATAAAATACAATCGTATAAATACGTCCATCTAAACACAATCATCAACAATAAATAAAAATATTACATCTCCAAAATTTCCAAGTATAAAATTCCATAAGTCCACAAATTAATACAAAACCAAACACATCCCATCTATGTGTTAAATATACATATACTAGGTGTTATCATGTACATAATATCAAAATACAAAAATGTACAACACCTACATCAAAAATACCAAGGGAGTGCTCCGCAGTCAAGTTTTCCTTTTTCATTTCCTATCCGAACTTGAAATGGTAAGGATGAGGTGTGACCTACAACAAGCTCAGTGGATGTCTTCTACAAGTGGCAATATACGTGCATTTAAATAAATAAGATCATAAAAAGCATTTGAAATAACATGGTGATGAATTACATACATGTCAATACAATGCATCATGTCATAAACAAGACAATGCATATTATTTTCTAAACATGCCAATGCTCCTCTTGAGCAAGGGCGATCAAAGGCCTGGTGCGCGACACACAGCGCCCGATTCAACCAAACAATACTTCTAGTAGTATTTCTGGGGTCGTGCAGCACGTAGGACCAGCCTAAGCTATCCTACCTATACACAAGCCATAAAACCCTCTGCCAGGTCCACAACTAGGGATCACCAGTAGACTTACGAGACTTCCTAAGGGAAATCACAACTAGGAGATCCATCCAAATTTCTAACCCTATAGACTATCCTCAAATACATTTCATAGAACATTAAAACATGCATAACACTTATAGATATCAATTCAAATCAATTTACGTAATACAATGCCACATATAGAAATCCAAATGTAAAGACACACTCACAGCTTGATTGGCTAGACTTAGCCAATCCAATTTTCAATTCCACAAGAAAGCACTTGGATGCCACAAATCACCCCAAGCACTACAACCTCAAATTGACTATTTGGGCTACTTAGATCAACCACAAAATCCTGAAATAACATGGTTTATACAATACTGAAAATCAGTCTTAAAGTATGCTAAGCAACCATGTTTAAACTCAAATCAAAAGCCAATTAAGATTCTAAAATAGTGTAACACATAAGCCAATTCCATATTGCTCAATTTAACTATTTAACACTACATTAACCCACATTTAACCCAATTGAACGCAATAGGTTGATCCAACCACTATTCTACGAGGCATTCAATTATACATAGGGTTAATTAGACCAATTTCATGTCAATTTGATCAATTGACATCAATTAGGTCAAAATCCTCAAATTTGGGCAAATCCCCAAATCCATTGCAATTTTCCAATTCACATGGCCTAGGCCAAAATTACACTAAGTCACCATGTTCAGCTAAGTAAAATATTGATCTAGTATCATGGGTTCATCAACAATGCCCACTAGGTCATCATAGTTTACAAGCAAGGCTTGTTCTTAACTCTAGGTTAATGAACCAAACAAGGGCCATTTGTACTAAACCCTATGATTTCACCATGAAAATCTCTAACAAAATACATGGATCAGTTTCTAGTGTACCTAAGCCTAACATAGATGACATGCAAGCCATTTGGAAAAGTCTAAGGTCAGGAACCAAGTGTAGGCCCATTTACAAAGGGTTTCACCAAATCCAAGTGAGAAATTGGGAAAAATGGCATCAATGGCCTCCATTCAACACTAGGGTTCATAAAAACATACTTGCAAAGGAAACCTAGGTCTGGAACACCCTCTACTGAAAACCCAAAGCATTGCTTAGGTCAAAATACAACACTCAAGCAAGAACTAAAGAGATTCAAGGAAGAAAACAAGGAAAATGTGCAAACCTTAGGGATTTTTGAGCAAAAATCACCAAAACCCTAACTTTTCCTTCCTCTCCTCTTCTCCAGCTCTTTTCACTTTTTTCTGAGTGAAAAAAAGTGCAAATGAGCCGAAAATTAGGTGTTGGTTGGTTTTATAGAAGTGTTTGGGCCCACACATAAAACTGCCAAAAAATAGATTTTCCTGCTGCAATTACTCAAACTTAGATAATAAATTTCTTCCAAACCACTCACCAAATTAACATCTTAACTGTTCAACATTTGTATGAGTCAATTACCAACATTCTGGTCAATGTTTAGCTCAATCAAACAATGAGATTGCAATATCCAGCGTTTGATCAAAACTGCGCAAGAAAATCTGCAAATCTGAGAAACAGTGTTTGAAGTCTTATATATCATAATAGACAACTCCGATCAAGATCTTCACCGTTCATAATGAATATCTATCAGAGGAAAACAAGTTAAAAAACTTTTAGCTCAATCGGACCACGGATCTAGGAGATCAGACCATTGACGTAATCGTTGACATAAATTTCGTCCTCCATGGAGCGAGCTCCACTGATCCAAAACATCGTTCTCGACATGTTTCGACGTCGAACGGGTCTCCGAACATTCCGAAACTTTACGCACTTATTAAAAAACTTAAGAGCATACAAATACACTCGAACCAACATGCGTCGAGCATCAAATACGTATACGCATATGTATACGGGTACTCTATGGGTCAAAAATGATGTCATCCTAAGGTACGGGTGCTACATGTTTGATTCAAAGTGTTGGTATTTATAGACCTGGTAGACAATAGCCGTTAGACTTTTGAAATTCAAATACAATGTGAACGTTTACACACAATGGCTAGAATGTTATATGAAAATGGCAACTGCAATTTTCATTAATATTCTGGTTCTTTTCAGATTTCATGAAAAAATAATGTTTTAGAAAAACTTAATTTATGTATCAAAGAAGATCTCTGATAAATCTGAAAAGGACTCTATGCAAAGTTTCGTTCTGAAAAAAGTAGACTGATATAGTGTACTTGTTAGAATAGTGACGGTTTGTTGAATTAGCGTCCTGACGCCTAATATCAACTTTGTCATTTTGTTCCTTGAGGGCGCTCATTATGTATAAGCGTCTTGCTGAACAATGAAGTGAGGCGCTACTGACTCGTAAGCGTCTTGACTTTCTTTGCTATAGAAGTTACTTAACCCTGAGGGCGCTTAAACACAATAGTGTCGTGCTTTGTTTTAAAACAATTAAGTACATGAGGGCGTTACTATTCTGAGTAAGCGTCCTACATTTTAAAACATAAAACACAACATGAAGGTGCTACAACTATGTACGCATCCTACTATATTTAAAAATGTTTGAAAAACAATACTAAGTGCGCACAAAGACAATCAGCTTCCTGAAAGTTACTAAGTTGATTCCCAAAGGTGAGGGCATTCTTATCCAGGTTGCGTCTTGATAGTTTACCCAAGTTGTGACTATCAGCATCCTCAAAAATAAATTATTTGAAGTACTTAGAAATCTTTCAGTAAGCTGATGCTGAGTCAACGTCCTGACAACTTCAAAGGTTGACTAATAAGGAGGCAGCTACCAACAAGTAAGCGTCCTAATGAATTGTCATTGTCCTGACTTATCAAGTTCAGGAGAGCGCTGCTAACTCATTAGCGTCCTGAAAGACTCTAGAAACACAAATTTGACTCGCAATTAAAAATACGCTGAATGCGAATAAAAACTCGGTTAATTTCAAATTAAACATAGAAAATTAAATCATTTGAAATATCGTAAAGTGTATGATCAAAACATGCAAGTATGCAAATGAATTGTGCATGGTTTTGGAAAACGTTTGAGCGATATCGATTAGAGAAAGATATACCTTAAATACTGTGTATTTCTCATTTTCTCACAATCTTTAAATCCAACTCTTCATTATGAGGTCTTGTTGCGTAAAATTGCAAGTGCACAATACCGTTAACAAGTAATAAAGTGATGAATAGACTATTGTTCCCATGGAGATTTGTTATTGAATTTTTATGTTAAATATTAAAATTCGTTGTAATCTAACAATAAAGTTAAATCTAAAACAAATCAAAATTAATCAAAGTAATAAGAATAATTAAAATCTAGAAATACAATCATCTCTCATATTTCAATTGGATTTATCTAACTAGTTTTCAATTAATTAATTAATTAAATTTGTTAACCAAGAGTCTAAATTATTTACAAGCCTCTTTCGATGGTCAAGCATAAATAACTTGAATAATTAAATCTCTATATTTCTATGAAATTTAAATTAAAACAAGATTCATTAAGATTATACTCTTCAATGGTTACACATGTCACATGAGTATATTTCCATCTCACATGAACTATTTCGCCCTTATGATCATATGTTATTTTTATCAAGTTCACAAATCTAAACTCCCTTCATCAAGATCATATAAATTCAACAAATCATCTAATTAGTGATCAAGTAATTAGAAGTATTAAGAATGGATTAAAATAAACAACTCTAAATAATCAATTAAAATCTAAAATCAAACATAAAATCCAATATCTATATGAGATCCAATTGTAACTCTAGAAAAACAACTTAGCTCATCATTGAAATAGAAGAAAACATAAAAATATTGATGAACATGTTGAATAGAAATAAGAAGAAACTAGAAAATCAATTGGAAGATGTTGAAGATGCTCCCTTGTTTCCAACTTCGAGTTCTTTGCCTCCTTCGATTCAATTTTCTTCAGCTCGTTCTCTTCTCTCTTTTTTCCTCTATGATCCTTTAACAACCCTAAAAAATGGTCTATATATAGCCAGAAGTCCATAGGAAGTCGTCCAAGAAGTGTTCAAGTCGAACTAGGAAAGTTCGCAACAAAATTAGAAAGTCTCTATTTTGAATTGCACATCAGCTTTCTTCTTCGTAGTTTTTCTTTATGTTATCAATTCCAAATCAGCCTCAAAACTCTTTCATCTCACAGTATTTCAAGTAAGGAATCCATAAAAACAAACCACATCCAATTTGGAGTTAAATTGAGAAAGTTATGGCCGAAATACAAACGTCGCGCAAAATTGAAGTTTTCGGCGCCACGGGGCGCAGTTACAGGTTTTTACACCTGTTTTTTTTCTGATTTTCTTGTGGACTAAGCCATTTTTCCACACTCCCAAGGCTTGAATGCATTTGTTTCTTCACTCTAACTCCCTTGGCTCCTCTTGCATCATGTGTTCATCTTCTCAATCATCATTTAGAACATCAAAACACTTACAAAATACATCAAACCAAGTAAGTATCATGCTTTAATAATCTCATGAACCTATAGAAATCCATATCAAAATAATGCAAAAATACCAAAATGTAACTAAATCAAATAACCAAATTTATGGTAAACTAACATAATATATGAACTAAATTCCATAAAACACACCTAAAACATGCTCTAAAACATATACTAAATACCTACTTATTAGGTCTTCAATGAACTTCGAGCTTGAGTTGAATGTCTTGAACGTTGATCGAACGATGTAGTCTTGAAGCTTGATCGAATCGTTCATGATGTGATCTTGAAATCAGGATCTGATCTTTGAAGTCCTTTGATTGAAACGATCTTGAACGTTTGATATGACCTTGAGTTCCTTAATCGAATCATTTTTTAGCTTTTTGCATTCCTGAGGTGCTGAGATAGGTTCTTGAATAAAGCTTGTTAGCACTGAAAGAGGTTTTGTTTGTGATCATCAAAATATACTTCATCAAGTATACTTAGGGACGTGCTAAGTGATGAACCACTTAGATTAACATGAAGAAGTATATGTTGAACAACCTCCAGGTTTTGAAGACTTTCAAAACCCAAATCATGTGTTTAGGCTAAACAAGGCGCTATATGGTTTAAAACAAGCTCCTAGAGCTTGGTACGATAGATTAAGCACATTCCTTCTTGAGCACAAATTTCTTAAGGGTAAATTACACCCAACGTTGTTCATTAAGCACAAAGATAATAATATGTTGCTTGTGAAAATATATGTTGATGCATTATCTTTGGTGCCTCAAATAATCATCTTTGCAAAGAATTTTCTAAACTTATGCAAGATGAATTTGAGATGAGTATGATGGGTGAACTTACATACTTTCTAGGCTTGCAAATCAAGCAATTACCAAACGGTACATTCTTGAGCCAAAACAAGTATACTAAAGACTTGATAAAGAAATTTAAGTTTGAAAACTTGAAAACAATTGAAACCCCTTGCAACTCAGTTGTAAAAATAGATAAAGATGAAAAAGGAAAACATATAGACACTAAGCTTTATAGAAGCATGATTGGTAGCTTGTTGTACTTAACAGCAAGCAGACCAGACATCATGTTCAGTGTTTGTCTATGCGCAACATTTCAATCAAGTTCCAGAGAATCACATCTAAAATGTGTTAAACATATTTTGAGATATATTAATGGGGCAATTGATCTTGGAATTTGGTATCCAAAAGATACTTCCTTTGAGCTTAGGAGTTTTGTAGACTCTGACTACACAGGTAGTCTCATCGATAGGAAAAGTACTTCAGGATTTTGTCACTTTATGGAAAATCCATTGATTTCTTGGTTTAGCAAGAAGCAAAATTTAGTGACATTATCCATGGCTGCAGCGAAATACGTTCCAGCTGGTAATTCTTGTGCTCAAATCTTATATATAAAATAACAACTCGACGATTACCAAATTGACATTGAGTGTGCGGAAATATTTTGTGATAACACAAGTACTATAAATATTTCGAAAAATCCAGTATTACACTTAAGGACCAAGCACAGTGAAATTAGACATCATTTTCTTAGAGATCGTGTGCAAAGAGGAGATGTAAAATTGACCCATGTTGGTACAAAAGATCAAGTCATATTCTTACTAAGGTATTACCAAAGGATCAATTATACATATTCGTCGAGAATTAGGTATGTTTAGCGAATCGAATTCATCAAATCTTTGATTTGGAGTATTTGATCACGTATAAAATGGCAATATTAAATAAAGAGGAGCTTACAAAGTAACAATTTGAAAAGGCTCACATACTTTTTAGCAGCATATAAACAAGAACAAAAATGTCGATGAGGTCAGCAACTTTATTGCTAATAGGTAAAACGTGTATAGCCATACTTTAAAGAATGATCACATGAATTTTAAAAAAGAATGTGTTTCAATATTTTTCAACACCTGCTACAGTACTGTAAATAAAACTGCTCCAGTAATTTATAAGTGCATACATGTTTCAAGTAACAGACGGACATCAAAATGTTACAACATGTAAAAAGAGAGTAAGAGCACAAATCCAGGTTGTTCTACCACACGCCATAACATTAAACTTCCAACACCTAATGTTGCACTTGCATCAGTGTGCCTCCACTAGAATGTGTTAACTTGTGCATTCCATTTGTTATAAATAGTGAGAACGGTTCATTTCATAATATTTTGGGCATCATAATCAAATAAGTGCATTCTCTCTCTCTCTCTCTCTACGTATACAACTTTATTTGGATTCATAAACATTGCATATGCATGTGTCTGTTGTTAAAGTTTAACATGCATAGGCTTCATTAGTTATTACTTGAT
This sequence comes from Paratinospora sagittata, assembly GCA_035771175.1. Lineage (NCBI taxonomy): Eukaryota > Viridiplantae > Streptophyta > Magnoliopsida > Ranunculales > Menispermaceae > Paratinospora > Paratinospora sagittata. The sequence continues at coordinate 16,241,252 of CM069610.1, read as the reverse complement.
GACAAAAGATTGACGAGGAATAAAAAGATACCAAATAAGTGCATTCTATTGAACACTATTTTCTGGTTCATCCACATAAATCTAAGCTTATTCAAAGGTCCAACCATTGTTACAAGAAGAGTTATAATACTGTAAATGCAGGCAACAGATCATCAATATCATTATATCCTCTATACCTCATCCCAAGTAGGCTGACAACATGAAACATTTTTTCCCCTCCGTTATATATACCCCACAAAAAATAATTCAGATGAGACAGCGACAGTTATCACAGTGACACTTACGCACTAAGGGCGCCACCACCTTTTGCATGACCATCCATTTTGGTAACAATTACAGCACCCACAGAGACACTTTGCTTAAATGCCTGAGCTTGATCAAAAGCAGCTTGACCAATACTGCTGTCCATTACAAATATAACAAGATCTGGTTTCTGAAATATTTGGTAAAAGAGAATCACCATTTCACCATTCCAACTGAAAAAAAAAGAAGATTATGCATCTCATGATTAGAGCAGACATACCGTTGCTTCAGAAACTTGGCGCATTTCTTCAAAAAGGGCGGCTTCCTGCTTGTGACGCCCACTAGTGTCTACAATAATCAAATCACAATTTTCCTTCTTAAACCTTTCAACACCTTCTACTGCAATCTTCACAGGATCAGACTCCATATAACTGTAGGCGACAACCAAATTATTAAATATTACATAAAAGACCAGAGGAACAAAAAAGTAAACAGAATTGTCATTGCAGGAAAAATTTTGTCTGGCTAAACATGAATGATTAACTAGACATATAATTGTACTCCTCACCTTTAAACATATTCATGACATCAGATCTATAGAAATTAATAAACTTACAGCAGTGCCAAGCTCCTGCTTCCAGGTAGCTTGATGAAATTTTCATAAGTTCATATGCAAGTGTTAGGACCTAATTCCAAGACAGTTTACTGTTTCATTTGTTTCTAAGAACATAATTCATTTTTTGGACAAATATTCTGTATTTTTTTTTTTCTAAACCGCACTCCTATTATAATTTTCTCTCTTTTGTCTGCATGGTATACAAAAATTAAGATGATAAAATAATTTTTGACGCTTGTTTCACATGAAATAACATGTTAGAAAAATTAAATAGTTCAGTTGTCAAGTTAATGAAACAGTGTGACTGTGTGATAATATGGTAGCAACGAAATGATGGTTGCAGTGTACTTGATGGTGCATGGAGGTAATCAAGATGACACAAACAATGATAGGGGCAAAAGTTGTAATGGTGGCAGCATTGTTATAATTGTAATATAATGGTGTAACTACGTAAGATGAGAAACCAATGCAGGGGAATTGCCTTGATCTCCAATGTTAGTCGTGTAGAGGGTGGTGGTGCAATGGCATCTTGGAGATCAAGGCAATGATAGCTGAAGTAATAGAAGTGGCAAGCTGCCAAGATGGTGATAATTGTTCTGTTAATGGTGGTGGCGGTGCTTACTTCTTAGTGTGATGATGCGTGTTGTGTTTGTTTGTGAGAGTTCAAAGATGTGGGAGTGGGTGTCAACAGGTTAGCCTTGAAGTTGATGCTTTCACATTAAATGGACATAAAAAAAAAGTTGTCCAAGAACACTTCACTCCACTCCACAGTAAAATCAAAGTCCTAAAGTGATCAAATCATGAAACATGATAATTCGCAAAAGCTAAGTCTAGAGGCACCAGAATTTTAAAAATTTGAAGATCCTTAATAGGTGCTCGCCTTATCTTGTAGTGAAGACACCCAGAGAGGGAATAGCTGAAAACAGTTTAATTAGAGATATATGAGGCAAATTAGCTAAAAAGTTATTAGAGTAATTATGTATTACTAGAGGTACTATAGTAATTTTACTTGTTTAGACAACTATATTAGCTGTATTTCATTTTTTGTGTAATTTATTTCTTTCAGTCTTCATCTCCTTACCATCCTATGTTCTTGGTACTATTGAAATGCAAGGTCGGGGTTGTATCTATTATACGTTTCTGGGAAGACATATGGTGCAGTGATGATGCTTTTAGTGAGGCTTTTCTCTAATGCCTAGTACAAGCCAATTTCCTTTGTTTTCTTCACCATTCTAGCAATTCCAGTATTAGCTTCCCTCTTGAGGCTTGCATTTTTAAGGCACTTAAATGACTTCGAGACAGATGAGTTGTCACATCTTCTGGGAAAGATTAATTAGGATGAAAGAAAGTCAAGACACTAGAATTTAGTCTTGCAATAGGTCAGGTTCCTTTACTTGTAAGTCCTTATTCAATTTCTTGTCCGAACACCCCCACCTTCCCAAGTTTAGTCCCGGTAAAGCCCCCAGACGGCGTATTTTTTGAAACGAGGCCCTCGCTAACAAGACATAAAGACTCCTTATTTAAATTTTATTGAAATTTTATTTTGCAGAAAAACCAAAATTAAGACTGAACTAAACGAAGGGAAAAGACTAGACAAGACAATCATTGGAATAAAAGAGCAAAAAAACACTGAAGAAGCATGGGTTTCACCTATTTATGGAAGACCAAAATTCTAGTTATGGTCAAAGTTTTTGGCTGGTTACTTGTGCTAGACAAACATAATGTTTCAGATTTTATTCAGAAGAGAATGCCATCTTTGGCCTTATCTCCCCATTAGCGCATACTCTGTAAAGAGGATGGTGAATCTATCAACTTGCGCCTTTACTTAGGAGCTTTATCATAGACTTTTGAGGGAAGTTGATTTGGCTTGGATTATGCTAAAAAGGTGTGCGGACACTCTTCACTATGACACAATGAAGGAGATTGAGTACTTTAGGAGGATGCTTTGGTATATGTTGCGCAAGCTCTTCTTTGGTTTGTTTGGCCTGAAAGGCACCATAGGATCTTTCAAGATTGCTCCAACACAGTAGGGTGCATGTGGGACCAAAAAAAGATTTAGGACCACCATATGGTTATACAAGGAGAAGTCTTTTCATTCTTTTCCGATTGTTGATTTCCTTAGCATCTTGTTTTAGGCCATTTCATTTAATTAAGAGGACTTCTTGTCCTCTTTTTGTACTTTCAATTGGTGTTTAATGCATAGACTCTTTCTTTTATATATACAAAGGAAGAGCTCGATTATGTAACTATAATAAGGTCCTTTGTCTATAAAAAAAAAAGCACATTGTTGATAGATTTATAGAACGAGAATTCGCAGTGTCTTTTTAGGAGTGTTTAAATGCAATTCCCAATCGAAGGTAATGTTATCATGTGGATTGATACAAACATGAGTCCACTCTTCATGGATTGGAAAGATTTTGATTTCTACTTTGTGGAGGACCCAATCTTTAGTCAATTAGTAGAGTAAGTCTACATGAATTTGCCACCTCCACTCCACTCTATTAAGTGCCAAGTATATATTTGAAATATTATATGACAAGTAGTTACATCTTTCTTTTTCTTTTCTTTTTTTTTTTTTTTTTTTTGTGTCATCCTCCATTCCTCCTCATCTTAATGTTTGCTCTAACCTAATTCACTTTTTCATGATTCTAAACTTAATTCAAAAGCCTAGAAAATGGTGGAATGTTTTTTTATGCTAGAACAAAACGTGCTTTCTATCACAATCTTAGCTTAAAGCTTCTACGAAGAAGATTGTTTGAAACCACTTGACCTAAAAGCTATAGCTGATAGGTAGAGGCCCAACAATGCATACTCGAGTGCAGCCCCATTTTTAACATGAAGAGACAGAAGAAGAGACAAATACCAATCAAGCAAATGAAATATGCAAATGTCAATAATGAGACTTGACCCCAAGACCTCTTATAAAACTAACGCTCTGATACGATGGTTATAACCACTTGAACCAAAAGCCATAGCTAATAAATGGAGGCCTAAAAATACACAAGGATCGAAAATTCGATTTCGACTTGACTTCGGTCACTTGAAAATTGTAATTAATTCGGAAAAGTTTAATTCGACATGGAGAATTTTTGTTCTCTAAATTAGAGAAGTTTAGAGAACCTTTGCATATATGCTTAAATATTTAGATTTATTGTAGTATAAGCTAAAAATTAATATAAATAGACATTTTTAATACATAAAAATATCAATAAGTGACCTAACAAAATCAATCTTGTTTAGAATGTTGATAAATTTGAAATGGTGGCTTTTGGTCTTAATTCTTTTCTTTATTTTGATATTTAATTTTGTAGTAGCTTGCTCCTCGACCATATACTTTGCTAGTTTGAATTCCACCATGCTTAATTTATTAGTTTATTATTTAAATGTATTATTTTTTAATCTTGTTTTATAATAGTTAACTAAAAAAATATGAGTATGGGAACTCTTTTAATTTATTTTTATGTTTTTATCTTATTTTAACTTTATTTATTTATTTTGCTTCTTTTCTTCTCTTTTTCGTAAAACATATCTCATAAACTACATAAATTGTTAGCTTGTTAAATTATTTTTTAAAATTTATATTGCTATGTTGGTTGATGAAGTTGAAAATAATACATACTTTTTGGTATTTTTTTTTGTTTTCTATTGATGAAATAACATTTTTTTACTTCTTTGTCAAATTTCATCGAATTTTGTTAAATTTTTGTTTGTTTTTTGCATTTTTGAATTGAAAAATAGAAATTTTATCATAGTTTATCGAATTTCTCGAATTTTATCGAATTATTTCGGCTAATTTTTGCATTTTTTATTTTACATCCACTTCGCACTTCGGTGGTAAAAAAAAGAGAAAAAATTCGTGGAAGTTCGCCGAATTTCGAAAAAAATTTGAACCATGAAAATACATATCAAGCTACCATTAACAAAGATATATGTTGACTTAGGTTAGTCACCATTTTTGTGATACTATGAAATAATTACCACTTATGAAGCAATAGTAGGCAAAAAGAAGCCATAGCTCGCTCACAGTATTGTCTGGAAACAAGCTATAGCGCGTTATCATCAGCTATAACGCGTTATCATAGTTCTTAAAACTATCATTTCTGGACTGAGCTATAGCACACTATCGCTATCAACACTGTTTGCACAATGCGTATATAAGTCGAGCACGAGCTTTATTACCTCACTTCAACAGCCAACAACACGCTAACGAGAACCTTAAGCACGCTATCGGTGGTCCCCCTAATCCTATTCTTGCCCAAATCTTCATCGTTTTTCATCATTCTTGGCTCAAATCAACACAAAATCATAGTAAAACTTCTCTCAAACTCTTTGATTCATCATTTGATTCAATCTTCAAATCTCGCTACTGTTCATGGCGCCCAAGAGAAAACCACTTAGAACAACCAATCCCAGGGTTCCATCACCTGAACCTAATCTGGAACGTCGTGTTAAGGCATGACATGACCATCCCACACGTCCTTGATCATCCATTCCTCACACACCGTCCTCAGTCGATGTTTATAAGGAATTCAATACACGGTATATCTCTCACACTGTAACTAACGTTGCTTGGATTGATCTTGACTTCTTCCAACAGTGTAGGATTCTTGACGAAGAGTATTTAGCACACCAAGGGTGAATTCCATTCGTCACCTATAAAAACAAATGGTACCCCATTCTAATTCGCATCCTATTCACAACTCTTAAAATGAAACATGCGGATGGATGTGTGTATCAGACTGTTGTCCTAGGGTGAGATTTTGAGATCACTTCTGAATTGTTTGTGAGCCATTTCAATATTCCCAATGAGGGTCGGTCGATTGCTACAGAAGAAAATGGGATAGTTCACTTCCCAAATTATGATCCACTTGTTGCACTCAATCTGTTATCTTCAAAACATTATGATGCGGTCCACAAAACACTCAAGAATTAGGACCTTGATTTCATTCCTCACATCCTTCACAACATAGTCACTCGACTTTTTCAGCCTAGAGCGGGAAGTATGACCAATGTGAGTGTTTTTGATCTATTTCTAACATGGTGTCTGTACACAAAGACACATGTCAATCTCCCATATTTTATCATGAACTACGTGGATTCCATCAAGAATACAAAAAGAAAATCTTTCATTTGCCATCCACCTTACCCGCTTCTTTGAGTATACTGATATCAATTTGAAAAATGAACGGGATGTTATGCAGTTGCATCACAATAATTGCATCGAATCTTCAAAACTTAAGCTAAAGAGAAGATGGATGCGTAGAGATCAGCTACCTACAGACACTCAGCCCAAATATTTCACCTCGACCAAGGAAGGTGATCCTCCGACAATCGACTCGGAGGCCACTATGTCGGATGGACGCGCACCAGTTATTCCTGAGGTCCTCGTCCCCCATGATCAGGAGGTTACTTCAGCTCCTCCTGCTGACAATGCCTGACCGAGTATTGTGGCTCCTCCCTCTCCTATATCTGATGTTGCTAGAACCAACTCTTAGATTCCATTCTCTCCTCTGTTGGCCCATATATGTCCAAGAGGGGGGGTGAATTGGACACTTAGACGATTTAGAAAATAATAACAATGGAAAGGATATAGTGCAGAAAATAAACAAATATGCACAGTCAATTTATAGTGGTTCGGCTACTTGCCTACATCCACTACCTAACCTTCTCAGTTAGGAATGTAACCTTGTCACTAAGGGATTCTCTTACGGGTGAGAATCAAACCATTACACCTTTTCTCAACTTGCGGGTGTGAGAACTACCGTTTCTCAACGTACGGGTGTGAGAAGACTTGACTTTGTTGAATATAAAATATCAACTCAATAGTTTATCTAACTATTGTTACACCCTTGATACAGTATACAAAATATGAAATTGAATACAACTGTATCCTATGAACTATCTCTCAAATTACTCTTTCAGCAAGAATGATATAAGTTAAAACAATGTTGAACGATTTAAGTGAAAATAGTTCAAAACATCAAATAGATTTTCAGATAAAGATAGTATGATAGCTCAGTATGAAAACCTTTTGAGTACATAAAGTCTCAAAGAAAAACTACTGTGAAAGCAGATTGACTTAAACGTTTTCTTGACCAGATGAAAATCTGACTAACTTTCAAAAAGTGTTTTAGCTCAGAGAATTTTCGGTGCTTAACAAATTGTTAAGTGTCTGTATTTATAGACTTGTAGAGATGAAGTTGTTGTTCATTTGAATTTGAATTTCAAATATGAACGTTTACTCACAACAGCTAGGATATATCACATTAGTGGCAACTGCACAATTCATGAATATTCTATTTTTCTCCAGATACACGAATAAGGAAAGTTGTAGAAGACGTGGTTCGTGAATCAGAGAATATCTCTTACAAATACTAAAAATTGATTTTGTACAAAAAGTTGTTTAGAAAAGGTGGTAAAAAATACGTACATGTCAGAATAGTAAAAATATCATTTTTGTCGTTTTGTTCCTTTAAGGGCGCTCATAAAATATCAGTGTCCTACTGAACAATGAAGTGAGGGTGCTACTAAGTAGTAAGCGTCCTGACTTGCTTTGACAATTAAACGACTTAAAGCATGAGGGCGTACTTCTTAGTAAGCATCCTGCTTTGTTTTAAAACGCAAAACATATGAGGGCGCTACTCAAGAATAAGCGTCCTGAAACTATTAAAAGTAGTTTTAAAACAATGTTTAAAGGCATTGACGGACGGTGAGCGTCCTGAAAGTTACTTAAGTTGATTCTAAAGATGAGGACTCTCGTACACAAGTGTGTCTTGATAATTCATTCAACTTATAACTTATCAACGTCCTTAAAGATAGAAATCACTTAAAGATAAAAGAAAATATTTCAACGAGCTGAAGCTAAATCAGTGTCCTAACACTCTCAAAGGTTGATAAGAGAAAGGTCACTACTAACAAGTAAGTGTACTTATTAATCAGATCAATTCAACCTTGAGCATTTTAACATTTTATCAGCATCCTGACTCATCAAGTCCAGGAGAGCGCTGCTAAAACATTAGCGTCCTGAAAGACTTTATAAAAGCGATTTTTTATTTCTCGATTAAAACAAGATAAAACATAAAGTAATCGGATTAAATCAAACATGCAACCAATCGATTAAAACATGCAGATGATAAAATCGTGCTGAGGGCAAGTTGATAAATTGACCTTACAATCTATGTATTAACAGACATGAAACTTCATTTTTCTGTTCAATAGGCTTGTGATCTCAGTTCCTTGATCTTGATTCTTGATAAATCTGAAACACTTGACAAGATCATTAGATAGATCAACTGGAGATATTTGAAATCATCAAAACCTTCATATCGTGGGGTTCATTGAGATAACATCCTCATCGAGGATATTCTCTGACAGGTGATTGCTTCTCACCTCCACCTGTTGAGGTCCCAACTCCATCTCATGCCGAGGCTCCCACTACTCCTCATCTGATGCCTCAGTCTTTCGAGCCCTCCCTAGGAGTTGCCTCCATTCTACGGATTGTTCAGGAGATGCAGATGACTCAAACGACAATGTTCTTGAGGATTACATTGACCTTGGCCACCATGCAAACCATGATTGATGCTATGAGAAGATCCTACGGGTGATCAGAGACAGAAAGCCGACTAAACCTTCATCAGAGATTCCTCCATGGTTTGTTAACCTGGAGAGGACTATATGCAGTGTGGTTGGTCAGTCAGTAGAGAGCACCATGTCATTTGATTCTCGGCTATAGACTACGGCTTCCTTGCTCTCCCACACTACGAGATCCATGATTATAACCTCGCATCAGGTTCGCATTGAAGTTGACTATCGCATTGAAGTTGACTATCTCGAGAGGTTGGAGGCCATTCTAGCATCTCATCCGCTACTACCTCCTGCTCACCCTGCGCCTCCACAGTCTTCCTGGACATCCACCCTCAACATCTTCGACCCGGTCAGGGCCCCACGACCTATCGAGCTTCGGGACTATCCTCACGCAAATCGAATCAGACTCTTGATGAGATTCTTTGGGATCTAATCAACAATCATGCAGCTCGGGGTCACCCCCTTTGTAGTAGAGTGTCCCCACTTTTTGTGATTTCAAAAGGGGGAGAAGATATTATGAGGATACTGTGTATATGAGTGACATAGATATGGGGAGAGGCATATGTATTTTTTATAGGGGGAGAGATGCATGCTCTAGAAGTATGTTTTGATGATTGTACCATATATCTGTGATGATGCTCTGCCATTATTTTTGATATATATGAGATCAAGGATACCCTGTTACATGTTATGAATGTGTTTGCTTGTGTTGATTTATTGTGAGCATTCATTTTTTTTTTAACAAAATGCTGCCAAATTTTTTCAAAATCATACATATCAGGATTGCTTCTTAAGGCCAATATCAAGTGTTTGAAATCATAAAAAAAGGGGGAGATTGTAGGAAAAATGCTCCTCTCATCGGTATTTCGGTATTTTGATGATTACAAATCACATGATATCACCTGTATTATTTCTCTAAGTGCTACAGTAAATCATCAAGAACACATCAAATAATAACCATTGAAGTCTACAAAGATCAAGCTCGAAGAACGAAGACATATCTCATATGTAATGCATTAGTTTCATCTTAGGTGTGGAGGGTAACCTCTCGATCAATCTCAACACTTAAACTCTTTAAATTGCAAAGTTTTCAAAATCACTTCGATTTCGTATTTGATTTTCACAAAATGGCTTTTGAAAGGTTTTAATCATAATTTCAATATGCTTTGAATGATTTAAAAGTGTTTAATCTTATATCAAAGTGTTTTGATTCAATGGAACATTTTTTGAGTGTCAAAATATTGATTCTTCCAAAATCAGGAACCTATAGCGTGCTATCATTAATGATAGCCCGCTATCTAGCCAATTGCCAAAGTTTTTAGAAGGCAATAGTGTGCTATCATGTGGATTGTCAAAATTTTGACTTTCCAAAAAATAGGCAATAGCGCGCTATCATTGATGATAGCCCGCTATCAAGCTATTGCCAAAATTCTATTTTTTGTATAAAGGACAATATGGATGATAGCGCACTATCAACGAGTTTAAAAAATCAGGAACTCTCAATTTTCAGTATATCGAGCATCAATAGCTCGCTATAGGCCAATATCGTGCATAATGAATAGGCCGATAGCACGCTATCATTGCCAGAGACAAAAATCTGACATTTCTGACAAGAAAAACGTGGGCACTTCCACTTGCTTGATTTTTCTATTCCTTACACAGTTTTTCCAGGTTATCTTAACTGAAATATTCTCCACTAACACCTGGATGACTCCCATTGTCTCGCACGCCCAAAACAACCTTAGATTAAACAATGTTTTGAATTCAAATCATTTTATAGTTTCTTGCACTTTAACCTGCAACTGCTCATTTTATAAAATACTCATTCTCTGATTTTCAAATACACAACACACACGATTTTTCCAAGTTAGAGTGAGCTTTCCAAAGAGTGTTTCAATATAAGAAGGTCATGATTCTTGCATTGCACAAATAAGTTTCGAATTGAATCAAAATTGCAAATTGTTTTGAAGATAACCTCACTGTTCAACAAGTTCTTCATTTTATCTTTTTGTGCTGAGATTTCTAGAGGCTATCCATTGCTTTAAACTGTAAGTATATGAAGTGTTCTTGGTAAGAGAATATCATCAAAAGTTGTATTTGTATTCCAGCAAGTATTGAAAGTGACTGAGGTCACAAATGAGAAAGAGTTGAGTGATTAGGCTCTTGTAAAGGTTGACTCACACCTGTGAAGTAAGCATCGTAACTTGTTTGATCCTCACCCTCGAAGTAGGATCCATTAGTGGGAGGTTTGGGAAAATCTTGATCGAGGAGATCAAGTCGTGGACGTAGGTCGTTAGCACCGAACCACATTAAATCCTGTGTGCTTTAATTTCTGCCATTTCATTTTACTTGCTTTCATTTTGACTCATTTTTAAACAGTTAAAAACTTGCAACTCGTCCAATTCACCCCCCTTTTAGACGTTTAATTTGGGCTAACAAGCGCTAATGAGCGAGAGTATGTAATACTTTGCTTCTGCGCACATTGGCCAGTGCGATAGTAGAAGTGCCAGCGGCTAGTGCAGTTGACCAGACAACGTCTTACTATTCAGGGCAGAAAAAAGTGGATTTTCCTTTTGTACGATTATTATATATTTTCACCCATTCACTCTAATGTTTAAATAGCTTTTGCCCATAAATTTCAAGAGAATAATCAGACCTTTATATTTGAAATATATTATCAAATTTGCACCATTCTTGGGGATTGAAATTCAAGTGATGGGCATGCTTTACGGTTTGCATTTTTAATAGATGGCTTGTTCATTGTTGAACTACAACTTACACAAATCAACACTACTGAGAGAAAAACAACGAATAATAAAAGAAAAGAGTTTTCTATGTTTTGAAAGCGCTGTCTAAAAGTTCTAAGTGATAAAAAACGTTTTGCATCTTGTTGATTCAAAACAGTTTTTCAAAAACGTCATTTTGAAGGTTTGCCTCTTTTTAGCTGTACTTCAAACTTCATTATCTTGTTGAGATTCCTAGAGGTGATCAACACTCATAGTGTGTAAGTAAAAGTATTCTTGGTAAGAGAACAACTTCAAATTTGTACACATTGTAATCTTTGATTTCTTTAAAGTGACGTTTGTCACTTGTATGCTATAACAATGATTGTTGTCACTTGAAAGTTGAGAGTTGTGTGATTAGGCTCTTGTAATGGTTGCTTAAACCCGTGAAGTAAGTGGTTGTAATCGGTTTGATCCTCACCCTTGAAACATGATCCTTAGTGGGTGGTTTTGGAAAAATCTTGGTCGGGGAGTGATAAGTTGAGTTTTAGATTAGTTCATTTGCATGATTTTTGATAGACTTTTAGAAGCATTTTCCCAAAGTCTAGGTGTTTTTGGCATATTTTGCATATTTTGTGTCTTAGGTTCATTTAGATTTTTTATCAGTTTTATAGGTTAGTTTTAGCGGTTTTCATGAATAAAATGCATTAGGTTAGTTTAAGAAAATAAATATGATTTTTTGGAATTTTTCCAAAAATTATTAGTGTCATTTTCATGTTATCATGTTTCATGTTGCATTTTTAGTGAAACGAGGTGAATAAGAGCTTCAAAGTGTGGTGAAACGAGGCTCAAACGATGAAGAAAAGTGGCCAAGATCATAAGCAAGAAATGCGAAAAAAGTGGAGAAAGAATGAAAAAATCGACTAAGGCATATGAGGGCAATTTTTACACTTGCAACACTCTAGGCGCTGCAGCGCCTAGGGAAATACTACAACGCCCAGAATGTGTAAAAATCAGTGGTGTAGCACTGCAGCGCTACCTTCTAAGGTGCTACAGCGTTACGATGATTCTAGGTCTTGGGTTTTCGCGATTTTGGGCATTTTTTAGGGTTTCTCTTGGGGTTTTTTGGTACTTTTGCACACTTTTTTTTATATATATAAATTCACTTAGGGTTAGATTAGAAAGATTTAGACTTCATTTTTGTAGCAACTTTTCTTGGAGATTAGAGAGAAAAACTTTGGAAGCTAGAGGCAAGAGAAACTTGAGGAAGAAGACAAGTTGTAGGACATTTTTGGAGGAGAAGGAAGGAAGGAGATATACTCTAAAGGGGGTTTTCTTCATTTCTTATTCAATTCTTCTTGTATTCATGTGTTCTCTCTTGAAACTCTCTCTTGTATTCTTGAACATGAGTATGAGTTAAATTTCTAATCTAGAGGTTTAATTGGTCTATATTGAGTCTTATGGTTTGATTATTCTTTACATGTCCTTCATTGATTATGTGGGTTTATTTGCAATATCCAACTCTTAATGCTTTCAAAGTGCTGGCCACATTTTTAATGACCTTAGATTTGATATCTAACACTTGGAAATGGGGATATTGAATTGGATTAGGGAAATTGCAACCTAGGGTTATTGTATTGTGTTGGAAAACATACAATTCCCTTGAAATCATTCAAAAATATGGATCCCAAATCTTAATGCATGTTCAATTCATTGGTTTATCACTTGGAAAAGAGAATTAATGTTTTGAACATAGATAATTGAACTATCACTTGGAAGAGGGGTTTAATTGAATTAAGATCCATGATTTATAAATCCATGAATTAATCATTTACATAACCTTTTGAAAACCAAAAGTGAAGACATAGTGATATTAATCCTTTAGAGTTTTTAATCATTGATTTTCTCTAATTTCTATCCAAATTACATCGTTTAGTTCTAATTCTTACTTATTTTAATTTTTAGTACTCAATTCATCAAATATTGATCATCTAGATAAAATTTAGAGTTTTTATAATTTCAGGCATTAAGAGATAGTTTTCCTAATCCTAGAGGACGATAACCCGGTATTCACCGGTATATATTATAACTTGATATTCGTGCGCTTGCCAATTGAAATTTATTGCATCAAGTTTTTAGGAGATTAAGTCGTGGACATAGGCCGTTGGTGCCAAACCACATTAAATCTTGTGTTCTTTGTGTCATGCCATCTTAGAATTAAATTTTTAAAGGAGAAAAACTTGCAACCGTCCAATTCACCCCCCTCTTGGACGTGTACCTGGGCCAACATTTTAATGATTACAAACCACATTTCTAAACACTTCATATGATGATGCATGAAGAAGGACAAAAATTGTGATCGTGTTGAAGACTATGTGATCGAAGTTCAAATCAAGATGTTGATATTATCTTTAGATGATATAGAATAATTTAGGCTTGTAGAACATCAATTATCACATATTCAGCAAAATCAGTCAACCTATCAAAATAAGTTTTTCACGTGATTTCAAAAATTTTGATTCAAAGTGAAAATGAGTTTGATTGATCTGTTCAATTATTTCCAAAATGAATTCTAAATTTTTTAAATGTTTCTTTGAGTATTTGATTTGATTCGACTAGCACAAAGCTTGATTTCATTTGATCGGATTTCAAAAAATGAAAAATCAAAATTTTTTCTGAAGTGTCTAGGAGGACGCTGATGGAGTTCTAGGACGCTAATGCAGTGGCTATTCACTTAATATCGAGCCAACACTGCAGGACGCTACTCCTTTATTAAGACGCTAATAGTTTCTGGAAATCGTATGAACATGTTTCAAGTAGGACACTGATAGTTGATTAGCGCCGTCCCTAATTTTCTGGAAAACTAGAAGCCAAGTCCACTAGGACGCTAGTGCAAATTAGAGCCCTCCTTGAGCAAACTGAGAAAAACTCGATTCTTGGGTTAACATTCAGTAGGACACTAATGTCGCATCAGGACACTAATGGACCAGCTGGATCTTCTGGATTTCATTGCTTCACGACGCCAGTGTCACAGTAGGATGCTACTCCATAACTGTCACACCCTGGGTTGCACAGCGTGCCCCCTACCCAGGTGTGGGCCTACCCCCTCGGGGCGAACCCCAGCCATTATGGATCCATAATATTGTCCCATCCCGGTACAACCACCGCCACACAAGGACATCTCCTGTACCCGGGATCATTTGTCCCACTAATCGCTGTGCAACCCAGGGTGTGACAAAAAGGCCTCATGTATACATAAGCGTGCCCCCTACCCAGGTGTGGGCGCACTCCCTCGGGGCGAACGCCAGCCATTATGGATCCATAATATTGTCCCATCCCGGTACAGCCACTGCCACACAAGGACGTCTCTTGTACACGGGATCATTTGTCCCAACTATTCATCATGAATAGTGCAGGGCCTCCCCCAGAATCGAACTCGAGACCTCCCTTAAGGAGTCTAATTTCGCATTCTAAGTAACCACTGAGCCAATACATAAGGTATTTTTTGTCACACCCTGGGTTGCACAGCATGCCCCCTACCAGGTGTGGGCGCACCCCCTCGGGGCGAACGTCAACCATTATGGATCCATAATATTGTCACATCCTGGTACAGCCACTGCCACACAAGGACATCTCTTGTACACGGGATCATTTGTTCGACACTATTCATCATGAATAGTGCAGGGCCTCCTCCAGAATCGAACTCGAGACCCCCCTTAAGGAGTTTGATTTCGAATTCTGAGTAACCACTGAGCCAATTGGTTCAGTGGCTACTCAGAATGGGAAATCAGAATCCTTAGGGGAGGTCTCGAGTTCGATTCTAGGGAGGCCCTGCACTATTCATGAATAGTGGCAGACAAATGATCCCGTGTAAAAGAGACGTCCTTGTGTGGTGGTGGCTGTACCGGGATGGGACAATATTATGAATCCATAATGGCTGGCATTCGCCCCGAGGGGGTACGCCCACACCTGGGTAGGGGACACGCTGGTCGGAAAGTCTGGATTTCTCGCGCCGTTTCGCTCAAACTTATAGATTTCCTCAATTTACCATTGTATGGATATTAGATTTGGGTATGCAGTTTACGACTGATATTTCTGCATTCTGGTCAGTGGAGATCTTGATTAGAGGTTTCGTCTGAGAGATCTAACCTCTCAAACAAAGCTGGTCGGAAAGTCTGGATTTCTCGCGCCGTTTCGCTCAAACTTATAGACTCCTCAATCTACCGTTGGATGGATATTATATTTGGGTATGTAGTTTACAACTGATGTTTCTGCATTCTGAATGGTGGAGATGTTTATGGGTTAAGTATGTTGTGTGATATAGTCATCTGAGTTCGAGTATTTGCCGCAGGAAAGGAGAAATTGTCTGATTGGAGACTTGTTCATCAAAGATACTTATCTTTTCGGTCCACCGTTGGATTGGGTTGATATTTGGACAGAAGGTTTGTTTCTTCATATACTTCAATCCGTACGGTTGATTTTGTGATTACATATTTCTATTGGTAGATTGATACATCTGAACATAATATTAAATGAAGAATTGGTAGGGTTGCTTGTATTAGACCTAAATTTAGAATATGAACTTAGACCTTTTCAAATAGCTTGCATGTCAACTATGTTGACCTAGTTGCCATTGTTGATGAACCCATGATGCAAAATCAGTGATGTACATGGCTGAACATGGTGACCTAGTGTAAATCGGCAATATGGCCTAAGTGTGGAAAATTTCATATTTTAGGGCTTTTGATGCTTTTGGCCTAGAATCATTGAATTGATGCAAATTATGTTTAATTAAGCATGATTAGGGTAGATTATGCTACTGATTTGGTGGTTGTGACCATATCATGGGTTAGGCCTACTTGTGATCAAGTGACCCAATTTGGGCATGTTTATGCCTAAGGAATTGAAAATCAGTATTTTTGATTAATAGAATGGTTTATGTATGAGAACTATGCACTAGAGGCCTAAGTCATGTGATTTGAGTTGATTGATGGGATTAGATGGGATTTAGGCCTATTGTCTATATGTGGGCTGATTTAGGGTTGATGTGTAATGTCTATGTGATTTTGCATAGAAATTGATGTATGGTAGGATATTGATGAATGTTTCAGGATCTT
Source organism: Paratinospora sagittata (assembly GCA_035771175.1). Taxonomy (NCBI): domain Eukaryota; kingdom Viridiplantae; phylum Streptophyta; class Magnoliopsida; order Ranunculales; family Menispermaceae; genus Paratinospora; species Paratinospora sagittata. Next base: position 16,224,969 of record CM069610.1, on the reverse strand, counting down.
GATTGGGTTGATTCGGTTTGGTGGTCGTGTGTGGTTAAATACTCTCGCGAGGTTTGGTTAAGAGTCGACTTCATTTATGATTTTATCTTTTATGTCATCATATCACTTATATATATTGTATGTTGAAAGCATGAATGTGTTCTAATATTTTGAATGATGCATTGATTTGAGAAAACCTTATGACTTTGGTTGGGCCCATCTATCTGGCTAATAGGGGGACTTAAACTTGTCATAGGAGGATTTTAAGAAAAGAAATATTTGGGGATGAGAACGGTGCGATGAAATAGACGTGCACTAGTAACCCCAAATAAACATGATTGGGGTCAACGGTACGGTGAAATAGACGTGCACTAATAACCCCAATGCATGTGGAATGTGGATCCAAATTGATAAGCTTTTACTTGCATCAAACTTATTATAAATGCTTGATATCTATATGATTATGAGCTTTTAATCATGCTACACATTGACATGCATACATGATATTTATTGATGAGTATTGATAGCATATTTGAATTCTATTCACTGGGCACCGTTGGCTCAGCCTCATCTTCCTCTTTTAGGTCCTTCTGTCCCGAATAAGGGCAAAGGAGTAGTCATATCTTGAGGGCCTTGCCTGCGAGAGAATCCAAGGCCTCGATGTGAGTTGAGAGGCATTTTGATTGAACTGTGTTTTAAATTGTGATGTATTATATTTTGGACTATGTAATTATAACACTTACCACATTGTAGTATGGGTGAGTTGAGACTTGTTAGATAGACCATGTGGGCATATGACGGTTTTTATTTGTACCCACAATTTTGGACTTTATGTGTATGTCAGTATCGATGGACTGTAGGGATTATGACGGTTTTATTTATGGTTCATTTTTATGGAGTATCTCTTGTCTTGGATGATTAATACGGTTGGTAGTTTTGTTTATAACCTTTTTATATTATGTCGTTGTTTGGGATAAGGCTCGTAGGGTCATTGGCTCAGTGGTTACTCAGAATGCAAAATCAGAATCCTTAAGGGAGGTCTCGAGTTCGATTCTGGGGGAGGCCCTGCACTATCTATGGTGAATAGCGTCGGACAAATGATCTCGTGTACAAGAGACGTCCTTGTGTGGCGGTGGCTGTACCGGGATTGTCCATCCCAGTACAGCCACCGCCACACAAGGACGTCTCTTGTACACGAGATCATTTGTCTGATACTATTCACCATAGATAGTGCAGGGCCTCCCCCAGAATCGAACTCGAGACCTCCCTTAAGGATTCTGATTTCGCATTCTGAGTAGCCACTGAACCAATGGCTCAGTGGTTACTCAGAATGCGAAATCAGACTCCTTAAGGGAGGTCTCGAGTTCGATTCTGGGGGAGGCCCGTCCTTGTGTGGCGGTGGCTGTACCGGGATGGGACAATATTATGGATCCATAATGGCTGGTGTTCGCCACGAGGGGGTGCGCCCACACCTGGGTAGGAGGCACGCTGTGCAACCCAAGGTGTGACAAAATTTTGTCACACCCTGGGTTGCACTGCGTGCCCCCTATTGGCTCAGTGGCTACTCAGAGTTCGAAATTAAACCTTATGAGGTCTCGAGTTCGAATATGGGGGAGGCCCTGCACTATTCATAAAGGAATAGTGGCAGATAAATGATTTCGTGTACAAGAGACGTCCTTGTGTGGCGGTGGCTATAACGGGATGAGACAATATTATGGATTTATAATGGCTGGCGTTCGCCCCGAGGGGGTGCGCCCACACCTGGGTAGGGGCACGCTGTGCAACCCAGGTGTGACAAAAAGGCCTCATGTAGTGGCAGACAAATGATCCTGGGTACAAGAGACGTCGTTGTGTGGCGGTGGCTGTACCAAGATGGGATAATATTATGGATTCATAATGGCTGGCGTTCGCCCTGAGGGGGTGCTCCCACACATGGGTAGGGCCACGCTGTGAAACCCAGGGTGCGACAAAAAGGCCTCATGTAGTGGCAGACAAATGATCCCGGGTACAAGAGACGTCCTTGTGTGGCGGTGGCTGTTCCGGGATGGGACAATATTATGGATCCATAATGGCTGGCGTTTGCCCCAAGGGGGTGACCCACACCTGGGTAGGGGGCACGCTGTGCAACCCAGGGTGTGACAATAACTATCAGAAAATTCTGAGCAGTCTGTCACCTCTGTGCATTGTCCACTTTTCTGATTACTTTCCATTCTCATATAAGCACAGATTTTTCAAAAATTTTCAACGTTATTTTTAACTACATTTTGGTGAAAGTTTCTGACCATTGCATTTGAAATTTAAATCAAAGTAGGTTTTTGGGAGATTGAAACCCTAATGCATTCTCTAAATAATGCAACATTGTGTTGTTGGTAAAACAATACTTAAAAAAATCTTTCCGCGCTTAAACTCTTTGAATGTTAGTAATTTTTTTGTTTTCAAAAAAGATCAAGAATACTAATTTGTTACTCTGATTTTGAAATACACTTTTTGGATTTGTTGTTCGTGAACATCAATCATTTGAAAATCCAAGGAAGACAAAAGAAAGAACCTCGTTGTTCAGTTGTTCTTAAACATAAATAATTTGCTGAATTTGTGACTCATGAGGTTCATTTGCGCCGTAAATATTTTATTGATTCGTGGTAAAAGAATCAATATATGCTCTTGTATTTGAATTGTAAAGTGACGGGGAGTCACTAAGTTGAGATGGTGTAAGCTCAAAGTGTAACGGTTTTTTCACACCCGTAAGTTGAGAAATTGTAAAAGCTTAGTCCTCACCTATGAAGAGGGTTGTTTAATGGACTTTGAACAAAATCTTAGTCGGGGAGATTAGGCAAGAACCGAACCACTATGAATCTTGCATGTTCATCTTTTACTTAGTGTTATTTACTGTTAAATGTTGCAATTTGTTTAAATCTATAAACTAAGATATTGAAAGGTATAACCTGCTAACTTGTCCAATCCACCCCCCCCCCCCTCTTGGACATTTATGGGCCAACAAGTGGTATCAGAGCAGGTTACCCATCAAAGTATCTAAAAATCTTTGATTATCCATGGCATGAAAAAATCATAAGGATACCATTTTTGGTGAAGAAAACTCCACAAACAGACCGCCACTTTTGAAAAGAGATAACTATCTTCATTGAAAAATTAGAATTAGATTCTACCTTAGAGCCCAAGATTTAGAGATGTGAGATGTAGTGATGAATGGTTGTCCTACACCTACTAAGATAGTGAATGGTATAACAATCTCTAAAGACTTAAAATAGTGGAATGCAAAAGAGAAAAAGAGAGAGTTGTTGAATAACCAGGCCGTGAACATCTTGTTTTGTAGTTTTTCTAGTGATGAGTTTAATAGAGTTAGTGCAGAAATATGGGAAAGACTTGAAGTAACCCATGAGGGAACCTTGCAAGTCAAGAAGGCTAAGCTACAAATGTTAGTCAAAACCTATGAGACTTATAGGATGGAGGAAACCGAAACCATAGCTAACGCCATTGCTCAATTTACCAAGAATGTGAATGAAATGAAAACTTTAGGAAATGTTTATGAACAAGAAGAAACAGTTAGGAAACTTTTGAGAGGTTTGCCCAAGGTATGGGAACCCAAAGCTACTGCCATTGAGGAAGCCAAAATCTTGGTTGAATATGCATTCGATGAAGTATGTGGTTCATTAATGGTTCATGAACTTAAGATAAAAAATAACCAAGTTCAAACCAAGGTAGAGGATAAAGGAAAGAAAGTCATAGCTTTAAATGTTGACATCGAATCAAAAAACACTTCAGGAAGTGAGAGTACTGATGAGGATATTGCTATGTTATCTAAGAAGTTTGACAAATTGATTAGGAGAAGAGGAAAGGGAAACTCAAATCCAAAGTTCCACAAAGGAAAAAACTTTGGAGCTAAATCCACTGAGTTAATTTGCTTTGGTTGTAATAAACTAGGCCATGTCAAGAGTGATTGTCCTAACAAATACAAAAAGAATTTCAGCTCAAAAAGGAAAAACAAGAAGGTACTAAAAGCTACATAGGATGATACAAGCTCAAGTGAAAGTGATACATATTCAGACCACAACAAAACAACTATTTGCCTTATGGCAAGCACCGAGGTAAAATTTGAACCATTTGATGAAAATATCGATGTTTTTAATGTTCATGTTCATGATGTAGTAAATACTAAACTTGATAGAGAAATTAGGAAAAACATGAAGCTCAAGAAAAGTTTAGAAGAAGCTCTTGAAGAGATTGAATCTCAACAAGAGAATCTAGATGAACTCTCTTTAGATAATGAACAACTTAAGAGGATGCTTGAGAAAATGAAAAATGAAAATGATCTACTTAGAAAGAAAAATGAAGATCTAAATAATATAGTGATCAAGTTCACAAATGGACAAAAATTGTTTGATATGATGCTAGGATCTCAAAGATGTGCTTTTGACAAAGCTGGAATAGGTCACACTCAAGGGTCAAAACAAAAATATTATAAAACTTTATTGACCGAGAGACCTACATGCTATAACTGTAATAGGGAAGGTCACACCATGTTAAGATGCAACGTTACGAAAAGAAAGAAAAGAAAGCTTGCATGGATAGAAAAAAATGTTCTTATTGATGCTAACATGCATGAACCCAAAACAACATGGGTACCAAAATCAAAAGTGTTTTATGTCATGCAGATGAACAAAAATAGAGACATCTGGTATCTTGACAGTGGATGCTCAAGACACATGACTATTGACAAGTCAAATTTCTTGTGCATAAAGAAGAAGAAAGGATGAAATGTGACATTCAGATACAACAACAAAGGTGAAATTGTAGAAATTGGTACCATTGGTAACAATTCTCTTTCTATATCTAATGTACTTTACGTTAAGGACCTTAAACATAATCTCTTGAGCATAAGTCAATGATGTGACAAGGGTTATGAAATTTCTTTTGAAGCAGATAAGTGCATTATTAAGCATTATGATAGTTCAATTGCATTCATAGCTTCTAGACATAAGAATGTTTACTGCACAAATTTTGATGATATGGAAAAACAAAATATTACATGTTTGAGTGCTATATCCTGTGATGATGCATGTCTTTGGCATAGAAGATTATCGCATGTTAGCATGGATAACATATCTAGGTTGGTCAAAAATGATCTTGCTAAAGGTATTCCAAAAGGAATATATCTGAAAGATAAGGTGTGTGAACCATGTCAATTAGGCAAGCACACAAAATCATTATTTAAGAGCAAAAAATATTTATCTACTACTAGAGCTCTTGAATTGATTAACATGGATCTTTTTGGACCTACGTGTTAGTCATCCAAGAAGGGGGGTGAATTGGGTGTCTTGGCCAATTTGGTCAATTTTAAATTTATCTTATGTTAATCTTGTATTCCTTAAATTAATTGAGGCATTTAATCAAATAGAACATGTGAAAAGGTAAAGTGTAGAAATTAAAATGCTAAGACACAAGATTTTTACATGGTTCAAAAATCTAATTTCCTACGTCCACGCCTAAAGAAAACCTCTCTAGGATTTCACTATCTTGGATTCATTTACTGGGTGTGAATCAAACCGTTACACTTGCCTTTTTATAGATTGAAGACAAACATATCCTTTTATGGGCTGAGGATAAACCGTTTACTTCCTTTTGCAAGATAAGGAAGAACCCAATATCCTTTTACTGGGCTGAGGATGAACCACTTGTTCTTTTTTACGGGCAAAAGAAAAATTGGTTTCCTTTTCGTGGGCTAAAGAAGAACCACTTGACCCTTTTCAAGAGAAAGGGTGAAACTAAACCTAGATTCCAAACTAGGAATCCTAAGTGAACCAAATTATAAATGTTTGTTCCAAATCCTTGGAACAATTACAATGAAGTGGGATATTATAATTTCATTCATACAAGATATGAAATTAAAGCTCATGGAATGAGAAACACTTACAACCATATACCTTTCATGTATCCATATTGCTCATTTGAAGGTTGTTGGAAAAAATTCATGATTGATGCAAAAATGAAGCTCCAAAATTACTAAGATGTATTTCATTCAAACTCTTTCTCTCTCTCTCTAGGTGTTTTGAAAATGAGAAGAGATAGAAGATATAGATAAATGCTCATTCTCTCATTTTCTCACAAAACACTTAAACTCTAGAGAAACTTTTGGATTTAAAATCAAGCACACAATTTTCCTAAGAATCAAGATTGGTTTCTTTCAAAAGAAGATTTCAAATTAAAGCTTGAAGTGAAGACTCAAAAGAGAGATATTGAATGTAAAAATAGTTGAACACTTGTTGAAAATAATTTGGACAGATGATTGATTTTTCTCAAAACCAAGTTGAAAAAGATTTTGTAGAAACTTGGATTTTCCTTTTGAAAATAAGTAGAACAAAAATATTAACACAAGTTTCAAAAACACCAAGTGCTTGAAATCTCTAAAAACGATCTTCTCAAAGATTAAAGATTTTAGCATAGGAGATTTCTGCGAAGTAGAGAGAAAACTTGAAGGATGATGAATACTTGAAGATCAAGACCTTTTTCTCTCAAAACAAAAACACTTGAGTTTGTGAAAACTTGTTTGATTTTGAATACCAAGAGAAAAACACAAATGCACAAGTTTCTAAAGATTTTTGCAAAAGTTACTCACAATGAGCTACGGGGTGTATTTATAAAGAAATACCCCAAAAAAAGTAGGAAACAAGTTTATGTAGAGATAAACACCTTTATGTTTAAAAAAACACTGAAAAACAGCTCTCAAGAAAACATGGAGAAACGTGTTTCTGTGAAAGGAAGCACTTTTTTATGTGAATTTCAGAAATATCCAAAAAGAGAGAAACACGTTCCAATGGAAGAAGTGCATTTTTGTGTAAATTTCCAGAAATGCCCAGAAAGAGAGAAGCGTGTTTCTCGGAGGAAAAACGTGTTTCTGTTCAATTCCAGAGGGCATCGATTTCTGGACATTAAGAAGCACATTTCTTAAGAGGAAGTGCATTTCCTTGTCTCTGAGAAAATTTCATCATTTTGGGAATACAAGAAGGGTGTTTCTGTATAAGGAATCTCGTTTCAATATGTCCAATTGAGAAACTTCTCTCAAGATAGCAAGGAAGCAAAAACTTGGTTTATGAGTTTTCAAAATTTTTCTAAGTCCACAATATGATTTCTTGAAAAACCAAGTTCAAATACAATTGAAAACATTGAATTATGATCGAAGTGAAGTTCATGCAAGTGTTTAAATCAATTTTGGTAAAAGTCAAACATTTAACTAAATTAATAATTCGTTCGACTTAGCAAACAAATGATTTTAAAATATGATGCATGCATGCAATGATTTGAAAATAAATGAGTAATATAGAGACAAGGAAATCACTTGAATCTTGTATTAGCCTTTTACATTTGATCTTTGATGTTGAAACAGACTCAGTTAAACCATTAACACCATGGTTATATTGTTTGTTTATAAATTTTGTTATAGGAGGTGTTTTACCCTATTTCCATAAATGGGGTTTGGACTCATTTTGAATGAAAACACATAGAAGTGATATATTATCACTCCTCTAGTAGAGTGGATTCTAAATATGTAGTTAGTTTGTGTCCACGTGTATTATTGATGCTGGTATAGTCGCCGGAAGCCAAATTTGACACTAAAGGGCTTTGGAACCATATTAAACTTAGGTAAAATTTTGATTTGATATCGTAGAATTGTAGTGGACTAAATTTTGGACGTTTCGATACCAAAATTGTAATTTTTGGGTATCGATTGATATTTTTAGAAAAATGTTGAATGGTTCTGGTAAACACGTTGAATATGAAAATTAATGAAAATATGGCTGGAGAACCCATTTTTATCTTTCTTCTTCGTAGAAATGTTTTATATGAATGTAGAAATATTTTATTAGATTGTAGAAATTATTTTGGACGCCCTCATATGATTTTGGCATCGAGATGGAATTATGCGAATTAATTGCATGAATTGGAGAGTTAGAATTAAATGATTAATTAATATAAATAAATATAATGACTTGAAAATTAATTATAAATTATTTTGGAAATTGTTATATATGACAAGATTATATTGTTGGTTAGATACGGATAGTGGAGTGGCGTAGAAAGTAGGTCTATGTGGTACCAATGTGAGCATTCTTATCTTGGTTTTATGTATGACATTATATGTATAAACTTGGCTTGTGAAATGTAAGCATGATGTTGTCCTTGCATATGTGTTTCAAATATACGAAATGGTTTTAAAAATGGAAAATGTATGTGAATCTATTTAATAGCTCAGTGGCATGGGAAGCCCTCCTACGAGAATAGGATTTGGCTATGGTCCATGGAAAAATGAGGACGGTGCATTCCTCGTGAGTATAATGAGGAGAAGGCGCGCTCATTTTCCTGGGATATATGAAATTGTGGACGGTTCACTCCTCATCGATACATAATGAGGAGAAGACGTACACAACTACCTAATAAAAGGTAGAAATATCAAAGCATGTCATCTAGAGGGCAAATTCGATATCATGATTAGGGAATATCCTGACATGACTACATGGCTTGCCACCAGTGTGGTTGGCTGATTCGAGAGGCTCAGTGTAAAACATGTTGTGAAATACATTGACAGTTGCATAGTATTTTTTTAAATGATTGTGCATTGATGCAATAAATTTAGATTTGTAAGTGTATGAATATCAAGTTATAATATATCCGAGGTGAGTCGGGTTATCGTCCTCAGGGAAGGTTAATTTCATAGTTAAAAATGCACAAAACTACAATAAATAGTGGTTTTATCTAGGTGATCAAATGGATGATTTAATTGTAGAGATGTAAAATAAACAAAATCTAAGAAAACAATGCAAATTAAATGGAAATTGGAGAGAAATCAATGGATTTATAGTTCTAGAATTTTGATCTTATTATGTTGTCTCTCATGATTTCTAATAATTGTGTTAATGAATTAATTTCTGGAATTTATAAATCTTGATATCTTTTTCATTCAAACCCCTCTCCTGAGTGATAGCTTGATATCTACTCTCGATCTATCGATTTCCTCTCCGAGTGACAAACCTTTAAATCAAGAATGCCTTAGGTTCTATAATTCATTTTAACGAATTTCAAAGGATTTTGTAGGTCTCCCGACTCGATAGTCTACCCTAGGTTATAATTCTCTTACTCCAATTTGATAACACATCTCCGGAGTGTAAGAAACCAAATCTCTGTTGATTCAAAGAGTGATCAGTAATTTGAAAGCATTAAGCATGGAGAATCATAAATAAACCCAAAAGATTGCTCAAAAACACATAAACAATGACTCAATCACAAGATCCAACATAACTAAATCAAAACTCTAGATTATCTATTTAGTTCATAAACCAATCCATGGATACAAGATAGATATTCAAATAGGAAATCATTGAAATAAATTAAATTTGGAAAGAAATTAGAAAAACCCCCTTCAAGAGTGAGATCTCCTTCTTCTTCTTCTTCTCCAACCTACAACTCCTTCTTCTTCTTGTCTCTTCTCTTATTCCTCTTTCTCTAAACCTAATTGCTATCTTTTAAAGTATAATAACAAATGAGAGAGTTCCCTATACAAACCCTAAAACAAAGGCTTAAATACATTGGTGGGCGAAAATGACCAAAATCGCCGAAGAAAATCCGCTCAAAATGGACAAAATCGTGCACATACAAACCACACTTTGTGTATTTTCTTCTTGCTTTTCTCTATGGCTTTTGGTCCACTTATTGAGCATGTTCTTGACCTCATTTTGACTTCAATTGCACCTCCTTAAGCTCCTTATTCACGTACAAAACAAAATAAAAACAAATGTAAATAATCTAATTTAATCAAATAATAAAAATATGTATGAAAGTATGTAGTAACATGTAAAATGTGAAAATGTTAATATGGAAATGATGCAATTGACTTTAGAAAAAAATACCTAAAAATCATGATTATTTTTCTAAGCTAGCCTAATGCAAATTATTCATGAAAACACCTAAAACTAACCTATAAAATTCATAAAAATATCTAATTGGACCTAAAACACTATATATGAACAATTAATGCAAAAATACCCAGAAATTAACTAAATGCACCTAAAAACCTATCAAAGTAACATGTAAACTAATACCTAAAACTCAACTTATCATGCATTGTTTTAGATATGCATAGATATGATAGGAACTTATATTGATCATGTATTTATGTTCCGTTCAATTTGCTAGCATCGAGATGTTTATACGGTTTTAAATGTCATGTTTTCTTATTGATGCATATATGCCATAGATAGAATATTCACTAAGCTAGTTGTTGGTCACCCCAAATTCTTAATCTTTTTAGGATAAGACATCAAGGGCAAGATGCAAAAGAATGTTTGTTGCTTTTCTTGATGTAGGTATATGTGGAGTTTGGTAACATATATGTATTTTTGGTATATGTATATGTATAACATTACCTATTGTATTTATAATTTAGATGGGTGTGAACATATATTTTGAAATAAATGACTAAGTTGAGAATGTGAGTGTAGTGATGGAGTTTGGTATTAATGTGAATAGATAAATATGATTTGTGTTTTATGAGAATTGAATATGATTTGAACAGGTGGCGTTTGGACTTGTAATAGTCAATATTTTAAGGGAGATTATGCTGAAAATTGTATGGAAATTGATGTACAAGGATGGTTGACATAGTATCATATACGTCAGTGTGGCGTATATGGTATTATGTGCTGGTCGTGACATCATTCTACGAAGGGGGTCGCGACAATGTTGGTATTAGAGCGTTAAGTTTAAAATCCTTAAAAAGATAAATGCTTTATGATATTATGTTTCTTTGTATGGGTATAAATGTATGGGTAGGACAATTAAGTGTGGGCCTAGTCCATGATGCTATCTTGTATGATAATTACCTATATTTGTATATTTCAAATTTTGGGAATATGAACAGTCAAGAGTCGCAATGGGAAATACAGATTAGGAAAAGGTCAAAGGGCTAGAAGAGTTGGTAGAAACCCAACTGTTAAACACCCACCTATTGTTTTTTATGTTCTGTTTGAGGAGTTGTCTCCTCTTTCTTCTTCTTGAATGAAGTGGTTTAGGTTAAAAAAAAAAAAAAAAGGGAGGTGAATTGGGTGTAATGGCCATTTTTTTATCTTTTCTAACTTCTTATGAGATTCCTTGACTTAATTGGATTCAATGCATAAATAAATCTAATGAGCATAAAGTAAAATGAATAAGGTAAAGCACACTAGCATTTATAGTGGTTTGGCTGTGCCTACATCCACTTCCTAATCTCTCGATTAGGATTTTCAAACTTCACTAATGAATCCTCTTATGGGTGAGGACCAAACCGTAACAAATTGCCCTTTTACAGGTTCAAGACAAACCTATCCTTTTGTCGGCTAAGGATGAACCATATATCATTTTCACGGGCTAAGGAAAAATCACTTGTTCCTTTTGTGGGATACGGAAGAACCGAGATCCTTTTTGCGGGCTAAGGAACAACCACTTGACCCTACTTCAAGCTAGAGGGTAAACCTTCCTATGATTCTAACCTTGGAATCTTCAAGTGAACTAAGTTCACTTGACTTGGTTGTTTCAATCATGAAACACACCAAACCTTAGTTGCAGAATTACAATGATTAAGATGGTTCTAAACAAGTAGGACACTTACAATATAGCGTATATACATCAATCACAAGATATGAAACATTGAGCTCAAAATGGAGAAAAAGATAGAGATATCACTTACAACCTTTTACCTTTCAAAGGTTTGATATTGCTCAAATGCGATCTTTAGAAAGCTTGTATGATGATCTTTGAAATCCTTTGACTCGATCAAACACCAAATCTGAATCTTTGAGAATGAGAGAATAACTTTGAAAAGATTGAAGCTCATTTTCTCATTTTAGAAAACTCTTTTAAAACTAGAAAACCCTAGAAATATAGCAAATGTGTTTAATACTTTGTGTGTGCTCTCTCTTGTGTAAAATAGCTACAGTAGATGTATAATATGACCGTTACACTAAAACATATGACCGTTGGGATTCTACAGACCGCAAGAAGAGCGCTTCTCCTGGGTAGGAGTGCACTTTTCTGAGAAGCAAAAACCCAAAAACATGCTGTCACGACCCACTATCAGTGATGTCATGACCGGCACGGAACCCCGGGTATATCCTCCCTCGATATTCCCAACATCCCGTCAGCTTCATCTAATAACACACCATAATCCCAACATACAACATCAAAACACATGGACATAATTAGATCATCAATATAATTTACATTCCCAAAATGACAACCATAAAATTTCCTAAGTCCATAATGTTTAAAATATACAAAATCATACTTAACCATAAAATACAACCCATCTATGTGTTAAGTATAAACATTAGGTGTTATATAGTAAAATTTATCAAAATGCAGAAAAGTACTAAAACACCTACATCACAAAATACAGGGAAATGCTCTGCAGCTAAACCTTTCCCTTCTCCTTCCTATCCGAACCTGAAATGATAAGAATGAGGAGTGAGCTACAACAAGCTCAGTGAGTGTTTTCTAGAAGTGGCACCATATATATACATTTAGGTAAAACAATGCAAGATCATTAAAACCATTTAAACAACATGGATATATACAAGATTACATACATGTCAAATATAATGCATCATGTCATAACCAAGCCAATGCATATCATTTTCTAGACATGCACATGCAATCCTAACACCTCCTGAGCAAGGGCGATCAAGGGCCTGGGTTCGCGACACTCAGCTCCCGATCCGACCAAACAATAGTCGTATTCTAATAGGATCCCTGGGGTTGTGTAGCTAATAGGATCAGCCCACCAAGAGAAATACCATGTTTAGGTGATCTTATCTACACCAGCCATAAAATCCTCTGCAAGGTTCACAACTGGGGATCATCGCTAGACTTACGAAATTTTCCGAAGAAAATCTCAACTAGGCGATCCAACCCAAATTGCTAACCCAGCTGGACTATGCTCAAATACATTTCATGAATCATTAAATCATGCATACTACAATAGATAAGCATTTAAAACACTTTATACTACAATGCCACATATAAAAATCAACAAGTAAAGAGACACTCACAAATCGATTGGCTAGACTTAGCCAATCCAAATCCAACCAATGAAGTACTAGGAAGTCACCAAAACACTCCTATGCACCTCAACCTCCAATTGGCTTAATTGAGTCACTTAGATCAATCAAAATCCCTGCATAATACATGGTTCATTCATCACTAGAAATCAGTCCACAAGAATGCTATTCAACTATGTCTAACCCCAATTCAATAGCTAATCTAAGACTCTAAAATGGTTGTACTCATGAGCTAATCCATGTTGCCCAATCAACCCATTTAATATCTAATTAAACCATACTTAACCCAAATAAATGCAATAGGTTGATCCCCATAATCCAACCAAAATAATATAAGGCATTCAATCATAATTAGGGTCAATTAGACTAATCCCCATGTCAATTTCATCAATTGACTTAGTCTAGGTCAAAATTTTTGAATTTGGGCAAATCCCCAAATTCATGGCAAATTTTCAAATTTCATGGCCTAGGTCAAAATTACATTACACCTAGATTTTTTACCATTCAAAATCAGTAAATTGGACTACCAAACATTTACATTTACCCATCGAGTCAACATAGATTACATGCAACTTGGATGGAAAACCCCAAGTCCATAACCTAGGTTTAGGCCAAATACACACAACCCTTCTAATTTCTTGCTAGAAATTGGGGGTTTTACCATCAAGGGGTTCCCAATAGCCTCTAATCACACATATATGACATGCAAGACCTAACTCCTACATAGGTTCTTCCACCACCCCCTTCAAAACCGGGATTCATGTGTGGAAAATACTTCTTAGGTGTTGTTCTAGGTCAAAGAAGGCCATTAATACCAGAAGCAAGCTTAAAATAGCATAAATAAGCAAACCCTAGGTCAAGAACCCTTCAAATCCGGGATTCATACCAATGCCTAGGTCAACATAATGCTTGAATGCACAAACCAAAGAGATTAAAAGAAGAAAATGAGGAAAAACATGATACCTTAGAAGATTCTTGAGCCAAACTGCTCCAAAACCCTAGCCTTTCTCCTCATCTTCTCTTCTCCCCTTGTTTTCCTCTTTTCTAAGCTCTTTTGCTCCTTTTGGAAGTGTAAAAATGAGAAAAAACACGTCCAAGGGCTTTTATAGAAGTTAAAGTTGCAAAATTTAGGCCCACACTTACATAAAACGAACAATTTTCCTGCTGCAGTTAGTTGCACTTAGATAATCAATTGCTTACAAAAGACTCACCAATTTAACATCATAACCGATCACAATTCTTATGAGTCAGTTACCAACCTTATGGTAAAATTTCAGCTCAATCCAACAGTGGAATCTGGAGATCAAAACTGCGCAAGAAAAGTCCACAAATTTGAGAAATAGTGTTTGGAATATTACACCTCATAGAAGACAACTTCGATCAAGATCGTCCTTTCATAATGAAAATCTATCAAAGAAGACTAAGCTGAAAAAATTTCAGCTCAATCGGACCACGAATCATGGAAATCATGCCACTGATCTAATCGGTGACAGAAAATTCTTCCTCCATGGAGCAAGCTCCACTGATCCAAAACACTGTTTTGGACATGTTTCGACGCCGAACGGGTCTTCGATCTTTCCAAAACTTTATGCACACATTAAACAACTTAAGAGCATGCAAAGACACTCGAACCAATATGCATCGAGCATCAAATACGTATACAGGTACTCTATGGGTCAAAATGATGTTATCCTAAGGTACGAGGGTTACAATTCTCCCCAACTTAAGGGATTTTTTGGTAAAGAAATCCGGGAACTGCTCCCTCATCTTGTCCTCACGCTCCTAGGTTTGCTCTTCATTATCGTGGAATTGTCATTTGACTTGCACAAGCAAAATCTCTTAATTTCTCAGTTTCTGAACCCGACGAGCCACAATTTGAATAGGTAACTCCTCATAAGTCGTATCCTCCCCAACTTGCAGATGACTCACATCAAGCACATGAGCTGGATCAGGATAAGACTTCTTCAATGGATCTTCATTATACTTCCTTAGCATCGACACGTGGAATACATCATGAACACCCTCAAGCTGAAAAGGTAGAGCCAACTTGTAAGCTATTGGTCCAATCCTCTCAACAATCTGGAATGGCCCAATAAACTTAGGGGCAAGTTTTCCTCTGACGCTGAACCTCATCGGACCCTTCTGTGGAGAGACCTTAAGCAAAACTAGGTCTTCCTTGGCAAACGTTAACGGCTTATGCCGGTTATCATAATAACTATTTTGCCTTTCTTGAGCCGACTTCAGCCTCTGCCGAATCAACTTGACTTTCTCTATCTGCTCAACAAGTGCATTAGGGCCTCATAATTGCGTATCGCCCACCTCGTAACAACAAGCTGGAAATCTACAGGGTCTTCCATACAAAGCCTCATACGGTTCCATACAGATGCTCGCCTAATAACTGTTATTGTAAACAAACTGACATAAGGGCAAATGCTCACCCCAACCACCACTGAACTCTAAAATGCAAGACCTGAGCATATCCTCCAGCATCTGAATCACTCTCTCGGTCTGACCATCCGTCTGAGGGTGAAACACTGTACTGAGTCAGAGACGAGTCCCAAATCGAGTCTGCAAAGCCTACCAAAACCTCGATTTAAATCGTGGATCTCTATCCAAGACGATAGACAAGAGCACTCCATGAAGTCTCACGATCTCTCTCACATATAATCTGCGCAGTCTATCCACAGAGTCTCTGGCGCTCATAGGAAGGAAGTGTGCACTTTTGGTCAATCTATCGACCACAACCCAAATGGCATCAAATTTGCCTTGAGACCTCGGCAATCCCATGATGAAATCCATCGAAATTTTCTCCCATTCCACTCAGGTATGGGTAATGCCTGCATCAGACCTCCAGGCTTTCGGTGTTCAGCCTTAACCTACTGGCACACCTCACATCTCTGCACATACTCAGCTATACTCTTCTTCATCCCATGCCACCACATAGACCTCTTCATGTCGTGATACATCTTAGTAGCCTTTAGATTAATAGTATACTAAGACCTGTGCGCCTCTCAAAGTAACTCAGCCCGCAATTCCGCATCATATGGGATCCACAGTCTCCCTCTATACCGCAAAACATCATCTGACCCTCTCTGCCAATCGGCCTGGTCAACACTGTCTGCATATTTACAGTACATATCAAAATCAGAATTATGTTCCTATAGATCTCTAACCCTCTGAATATGGGCATCAACAAGGTGTACGTGCATCTGAGCACATATTTCACTACGTGGTGCATCCGAAAGTATACTGTTGGTCCACCCAAGAGGGGGATGAATTGGGTGCGATGGTCAATTATAAACTTCTCTTCCAATAACTTAGTGATGTACATTGGTATATTAGAATTGGACGCAAAATAGAACACAAATTAAATTGCAAATGTGAGACACACAGATTTATAGTGGTTCGGCCAAGCCTACGTCCACTGCCTAATCTCCCGATTAGGATTTTCTTAATCCACTAACTGATTCTCTTACGGGTGAGAACCAAACCGTTACAACTTCCCTTTTTCATGTTAAAGGCAAACCTATCCTTTCACAAGCTAAGGATGAACCAAATTTCCTTTTTTTGGGATTAGAAGAAACCCATGTTCCTTTTACGGAATAAGGAAGAACCATGATCCTTTTATGGGTTAAGGAACAACCGTGATCCTTTTACTGGTTAAAGAACATCCATGATCCTTTTACGGGATGAGGAACAATCATTTTTCTTTTACGGGATAAGGAAGAACCGTTTTCCTTTTTCGGGATAAAGAAGAACCGTGATCCTTTTACGGATTAAGGAACAACTGTTTCTCTTTTACAGGTTCAGAGATAATCTTACATGATTTCAATCCTAAAATCATTAAGTGAACTACATTCACTTGTCCTAGTTATTTCAGTCCAGAAACACACCAGCATTACAACACAATAATGTTGGTTCTAACTGAGTAGATCACTTTACAATTAAGCTCATTGCATAGCATTACAAAGATATGAAATATGAATACGTAGGGCTAAGTTGAAATACACTTACAGTCCTTTACCTTTCAATGTTTGGTATTGCTCAAGTGCAGTTTCGAAAAGCATGAATGGTGTGATATGAAAATCAGTGCTTCTTCGAAAATAATATGATACCAAATAAACATTGATTTTAAAATTGAAGGAGTAGTGAATTAAAGACACAGACAATTTTCAAAATAGATATAAAATATAAGTATGAAAACTTCTAGTTCAGTGATCAGTAGTTAACAAAACTATTGATATAGTTCAATACAATACTTAAGATATGAAATCAAGTACAACTGTATTTCTCATGAACTATATCTCATATTCTATCTTCAGCAAGAATGATACCAAGTATGAATCGGTGCTGAGAATTTGAGTTGATACCAGATCAAATAGATTTTCAAAAATAGAATGAAATTAAGCTCAGTATGAAAATCATTTGAATACATTAGCTATCAGTGAAAAATACTTTGAAAGTTTAGACAATGAAAAACATTTTGACACATATTAACTTTCAAAAAGTATTGGCACAATACAAGCAGATTAGCAAGTTATTTGGTCATGAGTGCTGGTATTTATAGGCTTAGTGGGACATAGCCGTTAGACATTTAAAGTTCAGATAATATGAACGTTTATACACAACGGCTAGAATGTTATATGAAAATGGCAACTGAAATTTTAACTAACATTCTGGTTCTTTTCAGATTTCATGAAAGAGGAAAGTTTTATATAAACTTAATTTATGTATCAGAGAAGATATCTGATATGTCTGAAAAGGACTCTGTGCAGAGGTTCGTTCTGAAAAAGTAAATTGATGCAGTGTACTCGTTCGAACAGTGATGGTTGTTGAATTAGCGTCCTAATTTCGTAATCAGTGTCTTAACGCATAATATCAACAAAGTTATTTTGTTCCCTGAGGGCGCTTATTACGTATAAGCGTCTTACTGAACACTTAAGTGAGGGCGCTATTAACTCGGAAGTGACCTGACTTACTTTGACACTTAAACGACTTAAACTTGAGGGCGTTAATCCACAGTTAGCTTTCTACTAGGTTTTAAAACAATTAAGTGCACGAGGGTGCTACTATCCGAGTAAGCGTCATGCTAGTTTAAAACATAAAACAAAACATGAGGGCGCTACAACTATGTCAACGTCCTACCAATTAAAAACATTTTAAACAAAGACACAAGCATGCTGAAAGACAATCAACGTCTTGAAAGTTACTACTTTGATTCTCAAAGGTGAGGGCGCTCCTATCCAGATAGCGTCCTAATAGATTATTCAACTTATAACTATCAGCGTCCTCAAAAAAACATTCTTTGAAGAACTTAAGAAATCTTTCAGTGAGCTGATGCTGAGTTAGCTTCCTAACAACTTCAGAGGTTGACTAGTAAAGGAGGCCGTTACTTTACAAGTTAGCCTTTTAATAGATCAGTTTATTTCAACCTTGAACGTTATCAACGTCCTAATAAACTACCAACGTCCTGACTTATAAAGTTCAGGAGAGCGCTGCTAACTCATTAGTGTCTTGAAAGACTCTTTAAAAATAGTTTTGACTCACAATTAAATATTCGATAAATACGAATAAAAAATCGATAAATTTCAAATTAAATATATAAATTAAATCATTTGAAATACCGTAAAACGTGTGATCAAAACAGGCAAGTATGCAAGTGATTTGTGCATGGTTTTGAAAAACGTTTAAGCAATGTCGATTAGAGAAAGATATACCTTAAACACTTTGTGTATTTCTCATTTCTCATAATTATTAAATCCAACTCTTCATTATGAGATCGTCAATGTGAACTTCGAGCTAAGTTGAATGTCTTGAACGTTGATTGAGAGATGAAGACTTGAAGCTTAATCGAATCATTCGAGTGAAGTGATCTTGAAATCACGATGTGATCGTTGATGTTCATTGGTTGAAACAAACTTGAGCGTTAGATGTGATCTTTGAGTTCCTTGATCGAGTCGTTCCGTGGCTTTTTGCTTTCCTCAGGTGCTTTGATGAAATCTTGATAAACGCTCGTTAGCACCAAAAAGTACTTTGTTTGTAATCATCAAAATATACTATATCACAGTTGACGGTCCACCCAAGAGGGGGGTGAATTTGGTGTAATGGCCGATTTTGGGAATCTTTAAATTCTTTGTGGAAATCCTTTGGTTAATTCAAGTCATGTACTCAAATCAGTGTAAAGTGCATAATGGAAGATACTGAAAATAAATACAATACACACAAAGGACTTTTACGTGGTTCGGTAATCATTTTTCTACTCCACGCCTAGAGAAACTGTCTCTAGGATTCCACTATACCGGGTTCACTTCAAGGGTGTGAACCAAAACGTTACAATGTCTTTTTCAAGGCTCAAGACAAACCTATCCTTTTGTGGGCTAAGGATGAACTTATAACTTCCTTTTGCAAGATAAGGAAGAACCTACTATCCTTTTTGCGGGCTGAGGATTAACCACTTGATCATTTTCAAGATAAAGGATGAAACTATACCTTGACTCCAACCTTAGAATCACAAGTGACAAACTGTCACTTAACTTGGTTTGTTCCAACCTTGAAACAAACTGTAACACCCCATAATTTTAATCAAATACGTATGTTGACTTATACGCGTACCAAGATGTATAATACGTGTATTTTGTACGTAAGAGGCAAATGTATGCGTGTATGAAAGTACATGCTATATGTAAGGGGTATTAGAAAATAAACGAAATTATGAAATACATAATATAAGCTCAATTAGGTGAATGGGGATTGGCTAATTAAATATGTCAATTGAGTTGATGATTAATGAATTAATGAATAGTATAAATTAAGATAAGGAATCAATAGTATCAATTAATGAATGAAATGAATTAAGATAAGGAAGTTGGGTTGCTTTATTAAAGTGCATGGGGAGCATGAGATCCAATTTTTAACAATTATCTTCTCTCCTTTTTTATCTCTCTCTCCAACTCTCTCAACATTTTTTTTTAAAACAAAAAAAAAACTCAAAGAAAAGAGAAGAGAATAGAAGGAACGAAGTGAGAAAAGAAGAGGAGAAAATGAGAACGTTAGATCTTCGCCCAATTGGGACCCACGATAACTATTTTTCACTCTATTTCTTTGTGAAATTGATATTTAAGTTAGATGTAACGATTCCCTCAGAGTAATTTTTTCTATGGGAGCAGTTTTACAGTGTTTTTGAAATTGGGGTTTTGACCCGACTTGAATGAAAATTTGTTCGAAAGGTTGAAAAATACTTTCTAGACTGTAGAAGCCCGAATATGTGGTTATATTTCATTTATTTGTTCATTTGGAATTTTTATGGCTGTTGGAAGTTAGATTTGATATTGGAGACCTTTTGAACCCTATTAAAACCCGATGAGACACTGGTTTGAGACTGTAGAAAGATAGATCTATCAATTTTGGACATTTCGATGTTAAGATCATGATTTTTAGTAACTAAATATATGGTTTTGGTGAGTAAAATTGACTTTGGATACCTACGCGAACATGTAAAACCTCAGTAAAATTGAAGGTGGTAGAATGATAGTATGACTGATTTTACACGTGTCGATGTGGGCAGAATAATTTTATGAATGTTCTATATTTTTAATAAAATTGATATATGTTCCCAGTAGAAAAAAAATTGAGAACTAGTGAAAATATGATTTGGAAATCTATTTTCACTGTTTCTTCTTGTGAAAATATCAAGATTGATCGTAGAAACAATATAATAGTGTTTTCAATTGCTTATAAGTCCTAAATTCAGTTGGAAAACTAAATATGTAAATGAAAACTGAGTATTGACGTGTGAAATAGATTTGAATAAATGATGCATTTTCATGGTGCAATAATTTCCTCTGGGAATGTGGAGCTATTGTAATGGTGTTTAAATGAGTTTGAATGGTGCTTAGTTGATTTTAATGATTAAGTATGACTTAAATTTCATATGTGCAGTGTTTGAAATTGGGAATTTGATGCATTGGTGACTTATCTTGAGAGAACATTGGTGCTGAAAACTTGATGATGCAATTGTAATTGGTGATGATCACTTTTGTTGGATATTAGTGGGCACATTGACTTAGACCTGTTGTTTAACCACTATGAGTATATTTCTTGCTTTTGGTTCTTGTATGGCATTGTATTATATAAAATATTTAACTGTAAGCATGTTATATACGTAAATGGATTGTATTTTATTGGTCATTCAAAATGATTTTGGCATTTGGAGCATGTGAGACTTGCGAAGGCAGGTCGCATATGATGTAATTTCGTTAGGAATTAGCCCCGTATGAGTGTTATGTGTAACCTCATTGACTGTAGGACTATCTTAACAAGGATTGGAGATCCTTGAAATGACTGTGAATTGAGTAATTTGAGGACTAAGCGTAGGCTCCTTATCGGTGCATAACAAGGAGTTTGTACCATCTCTATTACAAGAATGAGGAAAATTGTGGTTCTAGTTGAAAATGATGCATTGTTTTCTTGAAAACTCATGAAATTTATGTTGTTGACATGTATGATATATTTGTTGAATGATGCATTTGTTTCATAATTGTTTTAAATGATTTTAAATGTCATGTTTCCCTAAATGCATATGATTGCCATATCAAGATATATATTCACTGAGTTGTTGTTTGCTCACTCCATTTCCTTCAATATTTCAGGTACAAAGTTAAAAAGAAAAGGGAAGGTTAGAGAG
Source organism: Paratinospora sagittata (assembly GCA_035771175.1). Taxonomy (NCBI): domain Eukaryota; kingdom Viridiplantae; phylum Streptophyta; class Magnoliopsida; order Ranunculales; family Menispermaceae; genus Paratinospora; species Paratinospora sagittata. The sequence goes on along the minus strand of CM069610.1, from coordinate 16,203,207 downwards.
TGATCGACTTGTGACCCGGATCCTTACTTTGTTGATGAATGTATGCATCGGAGTAATGGATTATACTTGCCTTAGTTTGATATACATATCACACATTATATATATGTATTATCATCTAGATGGGATGTGTGGCCATATATATGATAGCTGAATATATTGGATTATGAAATGCTAATGATGATGTACATGATTACATGGTGGGAAGAATGGATGATATGATTTGATAAATGAATGGAATGTGAATAGCTAGATGTATGGATGACTATTGTGGGTGAATTATCTATATATATATATATGATTTGATTTGTGGTATATTAGGGAAAAGTGTGAATTGTCCAGAATATAGGGATATGCCGCCAAATTATTTGAATTTTTTTTAAATTATTGTGAATGTATGTTGAGGCTGACAGTGTATTATATTCTGTATACGGGTATGTACGGTGTATAGTACGCTGTGCCGGTCATGACGTCAGCCTATGTCAGGGGCATCGTGACACAAACCAAAACATTGAATATACAAGGACGTGGTGTTTGTTCTATACAAGTAGAACAATTACAACAGAGCTTACAATACACATTTCCAAATACAAGATATGAAAATTAAGCTCAAAGAGAAAGAGAGAGAGAGAGACCTTATAGTGCATTTACCTTTCTTGCAACAGTTTTTGCTTAAGAATGCATTTGATGATGATTTGAATGAAATTCGGAAAGTTCACTTTGAAAATCTTTTTGAAATCATCTCATTTGGTTATGGAAATGCTTAGCTCTAGTACGTTCAAGAGTGAGAAATGGTATGATGTTTGGAAAACACTTAATGCACTCACACTCTTTCATACTTTGTTTTTCTCTCTATCTTTTGTCTTCGTTTTCATGGTTGTGTTGCTCAACTTGAGCAAACAAAAATGTGAAGCTCAAAACCAGAGATTGTTCATCACCTCTCAACACTCAAAGAAAAACGACCAACTTGGAAAAACGTGTTTAGAATTGGTTTCACAATCAGTTGGTACCTTGGAAATGAGCATTTGCAAGTTTTAAAGAAAATGCATTTGTAGGTTCAAGAGAATGATTTGAATTCAGAAATTGTTTAATCCAAAGTTGTTTGGGCATGCTAGACAATAGGAATCAATTAGGCGTTAGAGGAGAATATTTCAGTTTGAATGGCCTGACAAAACTGTGTAAAGAATAGACAAATCGAGCAAGTGGAAGTGCCCATGTTTTTCCAGTTAGAAATGTCAGATTTCTATTTTCCACCAATGATAGCGCACTATTCATGCACACTATTGGCCTATAGCGGGCTTGTGTGCTCGATATCCAAAAAACCAAGAGCTCCTAATTTTTGAAACTCATTGATAGCGCACTATCATCCGTGAGAGCACGCTATTGCCCTTTGCACAAAAAATTCAAAATTTTGGCAATAGTTTGATAGCGGGCTATTAGTATGCTACACTTTAATGATCCAACTTATCCTAAACCAAATATAGGCATATAATAGCTTAAATTTAATCGAAAAATCATTCTGGATCTATTGGATCCTTTTATGAAGCCATCGGAGAAACCTATCAAACATTTTTTAAAGGATTAAAGATCAAAACAAGTTGAACTTGAAAAACTTAGTCAATAGGTTTTGGGAAACTTTGTAGAAAACATCATTTTGATTAAAACTAGTGCAAATGTGATTAAAACAAGTTTAAGATACTTTAAAAACATAAACCAAAACATGTTTGAAAGATTGAAAATCATTTTCAGAGAAATCTAATGCATGTATGGATTTTAAGGAAAGTGATTGAGCAAGTTGGAGCAAGGAGGTTTACAACCTAAATTAAACTCTATGAATTTTATCTCTCATCCTTCTCTTCTCATCTTGACACGTCCAAGCTTTGATTTAGACTTCTTTTGATCCACTTGATTTGACTTGAACGAGCTTAAATCTTGTATTGGCTCTTCTTCGCTTATTGTGCTGAAACATACTTAGTTCAAATATTAACACCAAATTACATATTGTTTGTTAGCATCAAAACACTTAGGAGAGTGCTAAGTGGAGACCCCCACTTGGGCCAACAATCTCCCCCTTTTTTATGATAACAAAACAATATGATCATGATAAACATTAACACCAAAGAGATACATGATAGCATGATTAAAATGAATATGAAGTATTACAAATATACTATCAACTCATATTGTTTATCAAGGTTCTATTGGCTTTCCCATTATCTCCCCGTTTTTGATATCAGCAAAAAGGATAAAAAAAAATCCAAATTCTCATGGAGAAAGTCCTACGACTTAGGCATCAAAATACGAGAGCTCCCCTTTTCCAAAAGAAATAGAGGCTCCTCCTGAATCTATGCACTCAACACTCAAGAAGATTCATGATATACAATCAAGATTAAGCACACATGAATGCATAGTAGATGCCATACCATAAGACACACACGTGAGATTCAACAATGATAATTTAAGCACATGGAGGGATTTAATAAGATATAAATTGGAAAAATTTAGCTCAAAAGTTTCATAGGCTAGCTAGATAAGATCTTGAATATTTGCATAGCATAGCCAATTCGAAACATGTAGATGCATAGATATAGGATAGAATTCTATGAGAGGCATCTAGACATGTAACAACAAGAAGGATATGCGAAGAAGATAAATTCATAAAGAATTTTAGACACACACGATCATTCTCATGTTGTTAGGCATACGCAAGAATTTGGTATATATAAAGAACATGGCCTAAAATAATATATGATTTGTCATGTATATCAATAATAGCATAAGCACACATCAAGATCAATAGCATAGGCAAAATGATCTATAATTAAGCATGACGTAGCTAGGATGATTTCAATAAGATGCAAAATATAGTTTAAAAACTCAAGGCATCCATTTGAAATCAATTTTTTGAACATTTGATGCATATAAGATTTAAAATTTTAGCAATGCATCAAGATTATGTATGAATGGAACATGAACGCCAAAATGGATAAGTATGAGTATGGGCATTATATTTCCATTGACTTAGGCATGTGAAAGAATGTAAATACGCACATAGCCTAAGATATGGATTCCAAGTAATGCATTAAAGGATATAAATAATATGGAATGCATACTTGAATCGTGAAGTAGATGTGAATCATGTAGAGGAGATAAATAACTTCAATTCCAAACATGACTACACTCTAAGTGAAATAACATAGACAAGTCAAATTTTGTAGAGTAATGCATTGCCTAGCTATTGGGCATATAACTAGATACTAGGGATATTTTGAATTTTAATTCAAGGATCTAGCATAAATGTCCTAAAGAGAGATGTCATGAGTAAGGGTATCCATAAAGGATGAAAATGTTCAAGCACTCTCTTTTCATGATATTAGGCATATATAAGGGTCTAAAAATAATTCGAAGCCTAAATCGTTGATTCAAATTAATGCATGTAGGAGATATGAAATATAGCACCCATACTTGAATATGAGTATGTATGAGTCATGTGTATATGAAGAAGATTAAGTACTAGCATGATCATACTTCAAATGAGATAGCATGGGCAAAATAAGTGATATAATGAAGTACAATGCCTACCTATTCATTTTTGAAATGGATGCCAAAAATAATTTTCAAGTTTAAAAATCATCCATGGAATAAAGTGTCCAATTTGGTTTTCAAATAAAATTGAGATTACACTTCTAAACCAATTGGAGGATTCTCAAGAGCCTCTGATACCACTTGTTGGAATTGGTCATCACTGATACTTACGTGTGTCCAACAACTGTGATCTATCAATCTCTTTACATGTTTTTCCTTTTCATAATATAAATAATAGTTTTAAAGAAAATATTTATTTATTGAGAGTATGCCTTGTGGTATAATTAAAATATATGCATGACATAACTTTAAATGTGACTACTAGGCAATATTAAATCACAAGAGCCTAGCAATGTCACTGTTTTGATCAAGAAAGGTAGATATGATAGGCATGTGATCAAAACAAGTCTTAGTGAATATGAGCCAAAATATATCAAGATTTTTAAAGCACATGGCAACATATACACATGACACATATATGCATTAATAGATCAGAAGTTATGAAGCAAAAGCCTATATAGAAAGCAATATGACATTATATGTGTATCTATGAAGGACCTTCATATTGCATTCAACAAACAAGTATAAGCATGATAATTACATGGCATAACGTGCAACATGCTTATAGATCATACATGTGTCATAAAGTTGAGAATTTAAATATGGGACACATGACATCAAAAGTAAAACAAATCGTTTCATTGATGTTCAAATAGTTCAAGGAATGAAGCTCATACATCAATGACATCATGGTCTCATAGAAATAGGCAATATGATAGCAAAATCATGAAGCAAGGACCTATTTCATGCTGAGGGGTGCCATATGATAAATGATATATAAGCATTTTATCCATATTGCAAGCATTTTGGTTTATGATAAGTGTCACACCCCGGACGCGCCTAAACCGGCGGGACACTCACGGACGGGGCGCGAATGCATTTTAACAATAACTGAGTGAGTAGAAACACAATTAAGTACAAGTCTGATTTCATTAATTTCAGAATATATTTGTACATGAAATAGTTAAGGGAACATTCTCCCAAATCCCCAATGAATAATACAAAGGGTACAAAATGTGGGCCCAAAAACCTGCACCCAGTCCACCCTAATCTCTTGTGAGAAATTGGATAACAATGGGGTGAGCTACACACTCAGTGGGTAAAATATTTCATGAATATAACAATTAATAAAACAAACTTCATAATCAAATATCTTAAATACACATCAGAGCATTATAATCAATCCAATATGTATGTATGCATGACACCGTCTCGTATTGGTTTGATGACTGTACATCGCCTGAGTTCACGTACAGATGTCCCTTCCCAGGAGTAGCCGGGTTCTCATTGTACGTCCCTCCTCAGGAACGACGCTCTGGATTCACGGACATATGTCCCTCCCCAAGAGTAGCCAGGTTCTCATTGTACGTCCCTCTCCAGAGAAATATAATGAATAGCGAGCATTGCTTCTAACTATTCTATGAATCATAAACCACATACGTCCCTAGGTGGTGCTATGTATGATGCCAATGCATGAACTGGTCCGGTCTTTACTTAATATTCAGACAGGATTTGGCAACGTCTGGTGATCCTTATCAGGGTCAATATCACTACGTGCAAGGTTAGGACATTCAGTATTACTTGTATAAACTGATAGCTTTCAATTAAGACCAACCAAATCAGTCTCCAGTTGAGAGGTGAGACACGAGGTCTACTTAAATACCAATAATCTAGAACAACACGCTGCCTCCCATTCACTATATAAAGTTACTGAGGATAAAACTGAGTCTGGTTGAGCCAGATTGACCACTAATCTGGCATAACAATAGCGTAATACGTGAATTTCCAAATATACAGGCATAAGTATGACAGTATGAACATTATAGGCAATAATGCAGTGTAAATGAATAGTAGACGTAATGATAAATGAATGTAAACTTTAATAAAAGTTATAAGACATGCAAACCTATGTTTCGTTCCCCACTTTCAGATAAAAACTCCTTTCAGAACTGGCGTCTTCCCCCGGGCAGAACCGCGTTGCACCGCATAGTGAAAGTCTCGGAAAGAGAGTCTCAAAAGAGAAGACAAAAACTCAAAATGAGTAAAAAAGAGAAGGAAAATCACAATGAGAAGTTATTTTGGTGTGAGAAATGAGGAGGGGGAGGGGTTCTTTATATAGAAAAAATGACACCTGAATGTTCGGGCATGTCTGCCCGAACAATTTTTTATTTTTTATTTTTTTATTTTTTTTTGTACGAACCTAGGGTATTACAATAAGCATGAAGGACTATATAGGTTTTAAGCATAACATACTTATCACACATAGGCATGAACATATGAATATAATTTCTAAGCACATCAATGCCTAAGACATAATTTTGTTAACTTAATTAATCATGTTAATCAACTGTCCATACACCTATTGATTAAGTTTAAGTACGAAGTTAACAACATACGTGTCATGATAGATATGAGATAATAAATCTAGACACATACACTTTTTTTTTTTTTAAATGTATTTTTCCTGAAAATATTTTAATGAAGTACAAAGAAAAACATTTTTAAAGTAAGATCTTTGATCATAAGTGGTAAAACATATATGAATATTAATAAGCACTCTCATCAAATATATTTACCATGGTTTCACATAATTGATCAATGAAGATGCAACACATGGCAGATGATTGAATGACTTAAATATAAAATGTGAACAACTTAATCATTCAAGACCTTATTATTAATTCTAGTTGGCTAGTCCTATTAGTTTGATATAAATCTGGACTCATGGTCAACTAGATCTCTTAGTTTGAATTTGTCATAAAAAATTTGATACTTAGAAACAATAGACAAATCCAACTATTTTTCATGGAAATGACTAAAATTTCATAAGATAGAAATTTGAAGTCAAGATAGTCATTCCATATTGTTCTCCTTCAAGTATGAGTGAATGGACACGGTAGAGGTATAATTTGATTTCACTCATTTACCCTAGAAGGATAATGGTCATGATCATATATGTTTTATGATTGTCTATGATTTATGATAAGCACATCAATCATATACCAAGACTTATAATGAAACATGACATTTTATATGCAAGCTCTAAAAATAAGATTTTAGTACAAGAGTATGCATACAAGCATAATCATGACAATGAAATAGAAATGACACGTAAGTCATGATTGTATTTTAAACATATTTCCTTCTAATATAATAAACATTCATCCAGGCATAGAAGGTAACTAAGCATTCATGATATCATATAAGCATGATGGTACAAGATAGATAGATAAATCACACATCAATGCTAATTCATGAAAGCTAGCATGTTCAATTTGTTTCACATGATTGACTAAAATCTATTATAAGTGAAAGTGTGAATATCATTTTAGTCATTTATTTTCATTTTGTTCTAAATAGATGAATACAAGTACATAAAAGTTTTAGCATATGGTATTCATTCAAGTGGAGCATGTAACATCTAATTATGTGTTGTCATGCCTTGATTTTTGACCTATATATATATATGATAATTGTCCTTACAGCTCATGGGCGGGCTGCCTTTCGGTCTCTAAGAGACAAGGACTAAATATTTATGTCTTATAAATAATTGCTAGAAACTAAAGTTTTTGTTTCTTATTCAATGTCTCCATGAAATTCATTCTTGATTTTTATTGATAGATACTAAGATTTTTAATTAAGCTTAAATGATGGATCAACTTAATTTTCCTTACCCCTTCTCTATAATAAAAAATTATTAATAAGCATGGGAGTAATGTTTCCTTAGTTGGGTTGGAGAAGTGACCTTTAAGGTTTTCTTATAGTTGCTAAGCATCTAAATTCTTAGACTAAGCATGATTAATCTCTAAGGAATGGCTATTTGAATGTCTTGTACTTAAATGATATATGTCATTAAACTTAAAGGTACAAGAGTGATGGACTTTAGTGAATAGTCATTAATTCTAGTCCATTGCTAAAGTATGAGCATATAATGTAAGTAATTGAAATCCTAAATAGAGGCAAGCTTACATATAATTTAATTATGCTCACATCTCTTATAAGGATCTAAATGGATTGATAGATATGTAAAGTTAACATATTCCATTTAGACACAAGCATACATCTTATAAAATAAGATAAATACATAGAGTATGCTTTAGACAAGTGAACAAGAAATATAAGTATAGTGGAAGCAAGTTCACAATATGGAAGTAATAAATATGAAATTCAAATTATACTTCCGGGTTGCATACCTAGTATGCTTTGCAAACATTGAACAAGATAAATAAATATTTAGCATGTTCAATGTGATAAACAACTTAGGCAATTATAGACATCATAATTAAAATCATTTAATCAAGCCTAGAATACTTTCAAATGTCATGAAATGATATAAATAAGCACATATGACAAAAAATGCATGGAAGTTTGCCTAAATATGTTTAAGGGCCTTGGCATATGGTTTAATGATGAGACTCTATGTGATCCGGTGAACCATAACCTTTTGTACCCATACTCCTTTGAATTTTTCAGTTTTTTTTTATCTAAGAGTAGGTACTTTGGTACCCATGCCATTTTATGAGATTTATCATTAACATGATATGTAGAGCTCCTATGGCATGTCTTGGGCTTATAATATCTAATACTTGATTTGCCCAATTGTTTGTCTAAGGTGGAGGTCTTTTGTTTTTCTAATTGAAGTTCAATCTCTAAGCCCACCTTTTCATTAGTAATCTTAGTTACTAATTGGGTCAACTCATATAACCTTTCTTGAATAATGGTATTTTCATTTTCTATATCATTCTTTTCTTCAAGAATTCCCTATTTTTCTTCAACACTTTCAAAATCATTTTGGAGAGTTTCCAACTCATCCATCACATTGGATATCATGTTCTTGAGTGTCTCATTCTTTTTGATGAGTTTGTCAAATTCAATTTCAAGGTTATTAGCGAACAGTAGACAAATCATCAAAAGTAATATCAATAATATTTGTAGAATAGTCACTGGTATTTGAAATAAGACATACATGTTCTACACTCTCCTTATCTTCACAAGATGATGAGGAGGCATGTGAATCATTATAGAGTTCTTCTAATTTATTCCAAACATCTTTGGATGAAGCACATGATACTCTATCATTTTCACTTGGGGAAAGACTAGACATTAGTATATTCTTGACTTAACCATCAAGTCTAGCTAACTGTTTTTCTTTCCTATTCCATTTCTTCTTAAGTTTGGGGATTTCGACTCCATTTACTGTTCTTGTGGGTACATATGGTCCATTTCGAACTGTATCCCACATATCTAATGATTGAGCCTTGATAAAAGTTGTCATCCTATTTCTCCAAGTCATGAAGTTATCTACATTAAGCATTGGAGGTAAATATGGGTTGTCACCAAAGTCAAAACGATTATATTTACCATTTGATCTTTAGCTCAAGGTGGTTAGACCTTAAATCAAGAGCACTAGCTCTGATACCACTTGATGGTCCACCCAAGAGGGACATTGGGGCAGGTTTTGACAATCTTTAAATTCGTTGTGGAAATCCTTTGCTTAATTCAAGTCATGCACTCAAATCAGTGTAAAGTGCATAATGGAAGATACTGAAAATAAATACAATGCACACAAAGGATTTTTAAGTGGTTCGGAAATCCTTTTCCTACTCCACGCCTAGAGAAACTGTCTCTAGGATTCCACTATACCGGGTTCACTTCAAGCGTGTGAATGAAACCGTTACAATGTCTTTTTCAAGGCTCAAGCCAAACCTATCCTTTTGTGGGCTAAGGATGAACCTATAACTTTCTTTTATGTGATAAGGAAGAACCTACTATCCTTTTCTCGGGCTGAGGATTAACCACTTGATCCTTTTCAAGATAAAGGATGAAACTATACCTTGATTCCAACCTTGGAATCACAAGTGACAAACTTGGTTTGTTCTAACCTTGAAACAAACCAAAACATTGAAAATACAAGGATGTGGTGTTTTTTCTATACAAGTAGAACAATTACAATAAAGCTAACAATACACATTTCTAAATACAAGATATGAAAATTACGCTCAAAGAGAGAGAGAGAGAGAGACCTTACAGTGCATTTACCATTCTTGCAACAATTTTTGCTCAAGAATGCATTTGATGATGATTTGAATGAAATCCGAAAAGTTCACTTCGAAAATCTTTTCGAAATCATCTCATTTGGTTCTGGAAATGCTTAGCTTTAGTACGTTCAAGAGTGAGAAATGGTATGATGTTCGGAAAACACTTAATGCAGTCACACTCTTTCATACTCTGTTTTTCTCTCTTTCTTTTCTCTTGGTTTTCATGGTTGTGTTGCTCAACTTGAGCAAACTAAAATGTGAAGCTCAAAATCAGAGATTGTTCATCACTTCTCAACACTCAAAGAAAAACGACCAACTTGCAAAAACGTGCTTAGAAATGAGCACTTGCAGGATTTAAAGAAAATGCATTTGCAGGTTCAAGAGTATGATTTGAATTCAGAAATTGTTTGATCCAAAGTTGTTTGGGTGTACTAGACAATAGAAATCAATTAGGTGTTAGTAAAGAATATTTCAGTTTGAATGGCCTAACAAAATTGTGCAAAGAATAGACGAATCGAGCAAGTGGAAGTGCCCATGTTTTTCTCATTAGAAATGTCAGATTTCTGTTTTCCGCCAATGATAGTGCGCTATCATGCCCTATAGCACACTATTCATGCACACTATTGGCCTATAGCGGGCTTGTGTGCTCGATATCCTGAAAAATCGAGAGCTCCTAATTTTTGAAACTCATTGATAGCGCGTTATTTCCCTTTGCACAAAAAATTCAGGATTTTGGCAATAGCTTGACAGTGGGCTATCAATCATGCTAACTGGGTTATCAACCATGAGCGCGCGCTAGTAGTACACTGCACTTTAATGATTTTGTTTCTCTTCATTTCCCGACTTATCCTAAACCAAATATAGGCATATAATAGCTTAAATTTTATGGAAAAATCATTCTGGGTCCATTGGAAGCATTTACGAAGTCATTGGAGAAACCTATCAAACATTTTTTAAAGGATTAAAGATCAAAACAAGTTGAACTTGAAAAACATAGTCAATAGGTTTTGGGAAACTTTGTAGAAAACATCATTTTGATTAAAACTAGTACAAATTTGATTCAAACAAGTTTAAGATACTTTAAAAACATAAACCAAAACATGTTTGAAAGATTGAAAATCATTTTCAGAGAAATCTAATGCATGTATGGATTTTAAGGAAAGTGATTGAGCAAGCTGGAGCAAGGAGGTTTACAACCTAAATTAAATTCTATGAACTTTAGCTCTCATCCTTCTCTTCTCATCTTGACACGTCCAAGCTTTGATTTAGACTTCTTTTGATCCACTTGATTTGACTTGAACGAGCTTTAATCTTGTATTGGCTCTTCTTTGCTTACGGTGTTGAAACATACTTAGTTCAAATATTAGCACCAAATTACTTATTGTTTGCTAGCATCAAAACACTTAGGAGAATGCTAAGTAGAGACCCCCACATGGGCCAACAATAGTATATTTAGGGACGAGCAAGTGATGAATCGTATAGGTTAACATATACTCATCATAGTCACTCTCTCAAGTAAATACCACTGTTGGGCCATCTGAAAAGCAACCACTCGAGCCTCTGCTCACCTACGGCTCAATGCGTCAGCCACAACATTGGCATTACCAGGATGATACTCCAAGGAGAAATCATAATCCTTAAGCAACTCAAGCCATCTCCTTTGCCGCATATTCCGCTCTTTCTGATAAAAAAGATACTTCAAACTCTTATGATCAGAAAACAAAGTGAACCTCTCACCATAAAGGTAATGCTTCCATAGCTTCAGTGCAAACACTATAGTTGCCAGCTCCAAATCATGCACAAGGTAAGTGTGCTCATGCACCTTAAGCTGTCTAGATGCATATGCCACCATTCTACCCTCCTGTATCAACACACATCCCAGACCCAAGAGTGATGCATCTGTGTAAATCACCAACTCTTTTCTAGGCTATGAAAGAATCAACACTGGAGCTGTAGTCAACCATTGTTTCAACTTACTAAAAGCTCTCTCACAGGTATCCGACCATGTGAAGGTCACGCTCTTCTGAGTTAACTTAGTCAACGGTGCGGCTACGGTGGAAAAGTCATTCACAAACTTCCTGTAATAGCCAGCTAAACCCAGGAAACTACGAATCTTTGTCACTGTGGTAGGTCTTGGCCAACCAATGATTGCCTTAACCTTAACAAAATCAACTGAGATACCCTCTGCATTGACCACATAACCCAAAAATTTCACCTCGGTCATCTAAAAATCACACTTGCTCAGCTTGGCATACAGCCTATGCTCCAACAATGTCTGCAATGTAACTCTGAGATAACGTTCATGATCCTTTCTAGTCTTAGAGTAAACTAGGATATCATCAATGAAGACTATAATGAACTGGACGAGATACGTTCGGAATACTCTCTGCATCAGATCCATGAACATAGCTGGTGCATTTGTCAACCCGAAGGGCAACACCAAGAACTCGTAATGTCTATACCTCGTCCGAAAAGCAGTCTTCGATACATTCTCATCCCTAGTCCTCAACTGATGGTACCCAAATCTCAAGTCAATCCTCGAAAAGAACTTGGCCACAATCACTTGGTCAAACAAGTCAACGATACGTGGAAGAGGATACTTGTTCTTCACAGTCACCTTATTCAGCTGACGGTAGTCTATGCACGATCTAAGACTCTCGACTTTCTTCTTGACGAACAACACTAGTGCTCCCCAAGGTGACATACTAAGGAAAATGAATCCCTTGCCCATCAACTCATCTAGCTAGGCTCAGAGTTCATTCAACTCTTTTGATGCCATATGGTACGGTAGAAAGGAAATGGGTTTTGTCCCAGGCATTAGCTCAATAATGAAATCTACATCTCGCTTAGGCGGTAAGCCAGGTAACTCATCAGGAAAAACCTCTAGGTACTCACAAACTACAGGAATGTCTGCTAATTGAACACCCTGCCCCACATCATCCACTGGCCTCAAACTGGCTATCGTAGCAACCTCATCATCAGTGGCTAAACTACCCTGGGTAGGTGGTCTAGACGCAGTCTTGCCTCGAAAAATAAAGATTGGTTGTCCGGGTATCTGAAAGACAACCCTCTTGCCGAAGCAATCAATATGAGTGTGATACGCTGCCAGCCAATCCATACTCAATATGGCATCGAACTCGTGGAACTTTAAAACAATATGGTCGACAGACATCTCATGGCCCTCGAATCTACCAATGCATCCCACACATACCATGTTAGGGTAAATCCTCTCACCGACCGTCGTACTGAAAATCAACGGAGTACTAGTCCTAACAGGAGATAGTCTCAATCTATCTACTACACTACCAGAAATAAATGATATAGTAGAGCCAACATCAATCAGAATATACATCAAAGAATCACAAATGTTGATTGTATCTTTAATTAACTGCTTACTGGCCTCTGGATCTGCCTGTGTAACACCTTAGGCCTGCTCCATGGTAGCAACTGGCATTGGACTAAAATGTGTAGCAGACGCCCTCAGTGGACACTGATTCCTTTTGTGGCCCTAAGCTCCACAACCAAAGCAAACTATTGCTCTCGGCGCTCTAGGTGTTGAAGATGCAGCCTGCGACTCTGCCCCTGCTGTCGACTGCCCACCATATCACACAGAACTCTGTTGTTGTTGGGGCCTACCTGAAGTCTAAACACTCTGGCCTGGTACTGGTAGTGTCACAGTCACTGGAGCCGAGGCTACATATGCCTCACATCCACTGCCACTGAATCTCTGCCTCTTATTACGTCAGCCCTTCCTATCACCAAAATACTGACCCACTGACCCTGTCAGTTGTGCCTATACTGAAGGAGCTGCAGATGCCAAATCTGTGACTGATTTCCTCATCCGTGAGTAAGCCTCTACAGTCTCAAAGTCAGCTGCCTGCATCAGCGCCTGTGCGCAAGTCTGTACGCCAGCAAGTGCTCAACCCTGATGAATACGGTCGCGAAACCCATCCCGTATCCTCTACATGCATAGGTAATCAATTGACACCATCTCTGGAGCGAAGAGCATCAAACGGTTAAACTACTGCTCATACTTCCTCACTAACCGGCTGCCCTGAGTCAAGTGCATGAACTCGATCCGCCTCTGGTCTTGCTCTGACCTCAGGTAGAACTTTTCATAGAAAAACTCTTTAAACCTGGTCCATGTCTCGATCTCATCAACCGTGCGGTCCAGTCTCAGCCACCAATCATCAGCCTTATCGACGAGCTTGAATCTGGCCAACCTCACTCTGTCAGCCTCAAAAACCTGCATGTCACCGAAAATGGTCTTCATCCTCCTGAGCCATCTCTTAGTTGTCTCAATACAAAGGCCTCTAGCAAACTCTGTCAGGCCTCTGATTTGGAAGGCCTTCATGACCCTCTCATATCTCTCTGTCTCAAGCCTCTGCTCTAGAATCCCCACAGCCTCAGCCTGGACCCCGACTTGTACCCCGGCCTGAACCTCAGCCTGAACTGGAGCTAGTCCGACCCTATCTCCGAAAGCCATGCCAACACTGTTGTGCTCCCCCTCAACCGAAAAACATTGTTGTGGCTGCTTGTTGCCCTGATCCTAGGTAAGCAGTGCTAGAATCTGAGTCGGGTCCATGGTTGAATCTGTATTGCCTCTCTTGCAAATCTGAAATTTAAAAATAAAGGAGGACTCAATCAAAATCATACTCCATGGGAGTTGTTATCCCTATGATAACTACCCATAATCATACCCATAAAGGTAATCATAATATCATATAAGTCTTTTATTCTTTTTAAGGTTTTTAAACCTAAAACACTCGCTCTGATACCAAAGTTGTCACGACCCACGATCAGTGACGTCATGACCGGCACGGAACCCCAGGTATATCCTCTCTCGTAACACCGACATCCCGTCAGCCTCATCTAATAACACACCATAATCCCAACATACAACATCAAAACACATGGACATAATTAGATCATCAATATAATTTACATTCCCAAAATGACAGCCACAAAATTTCCTAAGTTCATAATGTTCAAAATATACAAAATCATACTTGTCCATAAAATACAACCCATCTATGTGTTAAGTATAAACATTAGGTGCTATATAGTACAATTTATCAAAATGCGAAAAAGTACTAAAACACCTACATCACAAAATACAGGGAAATGCTCAGCAGCTAAGCCTTTCCCTTCCCCTTCCTATCCTAACCTGAAATGATAAGAATGAGGAGTGAGCTACAACAAGCTCAGTGAGTGTTTTCTACAAGTGATAACATATATATATACATTTAGGTAAAACAATGCAAGATCATTAAAACCATTTAAACAACATGGATATATACAAGATTACATACATGCCAAATATAATGCATCATGTCATAACCAAGCCAATGCATATCATTTTCTAAACATGCACATGCAATCCTAACACCTACTGAGCAAAGGTGATCAAGGGCCTAGGTTCGCGACACTCAGCGCCCGATCCGACCAATACTCATATTCTAATAGGATTCATGGGGTTGTGTAGCTAATAGGATCAGCGCACCAAGACAAATATCATGTCTAGGCGATCTTATCTACACAAGCCATAAAATTCTCTGCAAGGTCCACAGCTGGGGATCACCTCTAGGCTTACGAGATTTGCCGAAGAAAATCTCAACCCAAATTGCTAACCCAACTAGACTATGCTCAAATACATTTCATGAATCATTAAATCATGCATACTACAATAGATAAGCATTTAAAACACTTTATACTACAATGCCACATATAGAAACCAACAAGTAAAGAGACACTCACAAATCGATTGGCTAGACTTAGCCAATCCAAATCCAACCAATGAAGTACTAGGAAGTCACCAAAACACTCCTATGCACCTTAACCTCCAATTGGCTTAATTGGGTCACTTAGATCAATCAAAATCCCTGCATAATACATGGTTCATTCATCACTAAAAATCAGTCCACAAACATGCTAGTCAACCATGTCTAACCCCAATTCAATAGCCAATTTAAGACTCTAAAATGGTTGTACTCATGAGCTAATCCATGTTGCTCAATCAACCCATTTAATATCTAATTAAACCATACTTAACCCGAATGAATGCAATAGGTTGATCCCCATGATCCAACCAACATAATATAAGGCATTCAATCATAATTAGGGTCAATTAGACTAACCATGCCAATTTCATCAATTGACTTAGTCTAGGTCAAAATCCCCAAATTTGGGCAAATCCTCAAATTCATGGCAAATTTCCAAATTTCATGGCCTAGGCCAAACTTACACTACACCTAGGTTTTCTACAATTCAAAATCAGTAAATTGGACTACCAAACATCCACATTTACCCATCTAATCAACGTAGATTACACGCAACTTGAATGGAAAACTGTAAGTCCATAACCTAGGTTTAGGTCAAACACACATAGCCCTTTCAATTTCTTGCTAGAAATTGAGAGTTTTATTATCAATGGGTTCCCAATAGCCTCTAATCACACATATACGACATGCAAGACCTAACTCCTACATGTGTTCTTCCACTACCCCCTTCAAAACCGGGACTCATGTGTGGAAAACACTTCTTAGGTGTTGTTCTAGGTCATTGAAGGCCATTAATACCACAAGCAAGCTTCAAATAGCATAAACAAGCAAACCCTAGGTCAAGAATCCTTCAAATTCAGGATTCATACCAATGCCTAGGTCAAAAGAAAGCTTAAATGCACAAGCCAAAGAGATTAAAGGAAGGAAATGAGGAAAAACATGATACCTTAGAGGATTCTTGAGCCAAAATGCTCCGAAACCCTAGCCTTTCTCCTCCTCTTCTCTTCTCTTCTCCCCTTCTTTTTCTCTTCTCCAAGCTCTTTTGCCCCTTTTGGAAGTGTAAAAATGAGCAAAAACACGTCCAAGTGCTTTTATAGAAGTTAAGTTGCAAAATTTGGGCCCACACTTAAAAAACACACTTAAATAAAAGGAACAGTTTTTCTACTGCAATTAGTTGCACTTAGATAATCAATTTCTTGCACAATACTGCCAACTTAACATCCGTATGGTTTAAAATTTGTATGAGTCAGTTACCAACCTTCTGATAAAATTTCAGCTCAATCCAACGGTGTGATTTTGAGATACAACCGCTTGATAACAAATGCACAAGAAAAGTCCACAAATCCGAGAAACAGTGTTTGGAATCTTACACCTCATAGTAGACAACTCCGATCAAGATCTTCACCACTCATTATGAAGATCTATCAGAGAAGAATAAGCTGAAACAATTTCAGCTCAATCGGACCATGAATCATGGAGATCAGACATTGGTGTAGTCAATGACAGAAATTTCTTCCTCCATGGAGCGAGCTCCACTGATCCAAGACACCGTTTTCGATATGTTTCGACGCCGAACGGGTCTCCGATCATTTTGAAACTTTACGCACACATTAAAAAAATTAAAAGCATACAAAGACACTCAAACCAACACATGTTGAGCATCAAATACGTATATGTACATGTATACGAGTACTCTACGAGTCAAAATGTTGTCATCCTAAGGTACGAACATTACACATGCAGGAAGCGCGCTAATACTACGAGTAGCGTCCTGATGGTTTCATCAGGTTGGTTTGATGAGGGCGCTCCTAGATGAGTAGTGTCCTGACATGAATGAGCATTAACCACCAGCATCTTGACGCTTCATCAGCGTCCAGACATGCTGGCTTGTAACTAAGTGACTGACCATTGCATAAGCGTCCTGATGGAACACTGAAACTGATTTTTGACAATTTTCAACTTTTCAAAAATCGATTAAACCAAATTGAAAACTTGATAACTTTGGATCGAGTTAATCATTGAAAGACTCATCAAATTTGAACAACATTAGATTGAAACACCTTCAAAAATGAATCGATCAAAATCATTATCTCTTTGAAAAAGATATGTGAACAACATGATTGAAAACATTTGGATCATTTTCAAATAGATTAAACATCATGATCATTTGAAATATAATAATTTTGCAAAATACTTATGCAGGTATGATTTGAAATGATTGAGCAATAAGGACTAAAGAAAGTACATCATAATTCTAGACTTACATATCTCTCTCTTAATCTCAATTTTACTCTTCTTGAAATCTTCAGACTTTTGTTCGTGTTGTTCATCCTTGGAAGAATCTTTGATCTTGAATTGAGCTTTGAGTCCACTATAATCCTTCTTCTTTCAATTTAGCTTGTAATCCTTCTTCTCCTTACTTAAGGCGCTGAAATATACTCAGTTCAAACATTAGCACCAAATTACATATTGTTTGTTAGAATCAAAACACTTAGAAGAGTGATAAGTGATAAACCACTTAGGTGAACACCAACAACATCAACATGTTGAACTTATGAAATTAGTAGCTACCCAACAATAACGAGATACTCAGCTTATGGAGCTGATAACTAAGTTGCAGGAAGAAAAGCAGAGGCCTGAGAACCCAACAGTTCCTAATGTAGGTATACTTGCAGAAAGGAATAATGTGGAAACTGAAACACCAGTACAAGGAGTTAGGGAAGATCTAGATGAGAAGAAAAGATATGAGGAAGTGATGAAAGCTTTCAAAATGCGGGGTCCTCCGAGTTTTAGTGGCAGCTTAGTGTTAGAAGAGGCTGAGAATTGGTTCATGAGAATGGAGACTATCTTTGAGGATATGCAAGTCTCTAAAAAGGATAAAATCATATTAGCAAGATTTAAATTAGTTGAAGATGTTGAACGATGGTGGTAGGCCATGGTTCAAGCACATAAAAAAATTGATTCTTTGAGGAAATTCCAAAAATTGTTTTATGTTGGATTTTATCTTGAAGTTGAAAAAGAGAAAAGGCATGAAGAATTTATACAATTGAAGCAGGGAACAAAGACTGTTCGAGAATATGAACTTGAGTTTAACATGTTATCTGTATTTCACCAGAAATGGTGTCAACGAATGCTTTGAGGATGAAAAGGGTTAGGGATGGATTTTGGGATCTTATACGACAAGGTTTAGCGGTGACCGGAGTATAGATGTATGAACAGATCAGCCGAAGCTTTAGCCATATTGTCAATACCCTCAGCACTAGTAATACTAGCTATACAGTTGATTGCAGCAGAGCCGTCAGCACCATCTCTAGGTAAGAGAAGAAATAAATGGTGTAGAAAGTATAGGGGCGACAAAAAGAAAACCAAAGTGGGTGAGACACCGAGCGAGGTTGCGACCTTGGCACTACCAATGACTTTAGCTTTGACAGCGCCTGACCCGGTAGAAATGGGAGAGAGGGTAGAGATCTCAAGAAGACCTGCAAGCCAGAATTGGTTCTCGATGTCAGCAAGTGAGTCGCAGATTGGGTCATTTATATCTTGACCTCTGATTGTGTGTCATCAATGCGGTCAACTGGGACACAAGAAGAATCAGTGTCCGGTCCGGTCAATGTAAAAAGCCCCAGTAGCTTCAACTAGTATAATTTTGTCAAGTTTTACACTGTGGAAGTAATCACTAAGTTAGATTCAGCGATTAGTAAAGGTATGATCAAGTACTTTGTGGGTATATAATTTTCTGCTTGATCGTTAGATCTACCTTGTCTTTATCTCTAGTAAATATGATAGATAGATTGTATTTATCTACTGTTTGGATTAATAAATTATTGATTTTGAATACAATTACAGGAGAAACAATCTATTATAATATGTTTTGTAAATAGTGTATGATAATTATCAGGGTTATGAGATAATTATTGATTTTAGAATATGAAGATTTTTGGAATAGGATGCTTTGTTAGGTATGATTGGTTGGCCACCTCTCATTCTAGGTGGAGTGTTTCTCTGAAAAGAAGTAATATTCTGAAAAATTGGAAAATTCTCATTTTGAGTATTGAGGACTGATTTCCTTGAAATCTTTTACCTGAGATAGGATGACTATTGATGAGGAGATAGAGATATGACTAGTACAAAGCCATTGAATATCCCTGGAGAGCATTGTGATAATGTGAAAATACAGAATAGCAGGGTATACTCATTTATTCCAAAAAATTGAGAGGGGCAAAAATAACACCTCATGATTATATTGCAACTACTGAGAGAGCACAATCTGCTAGGCTCAGAAAATGCAAGATTTTGACAAATGAGATAAAATTTATGGACCAAGTGGTTAGACCAAATAGTATCTTGATTTAGACTAAATGGTAACATGGTTAGACTAACTTGTATCTTTAAGGATACTCTAAAGGTCAAAGTGATCATAGATTGATCAAGACCGATTTTAGTGATTGGAAAATGTGAAATTCTCTAGATTTAGCTGGGTATTATGGAAAGTAAGTGGTAGAATTCTTAAAGTTGGCTACTCCACTCACTTTATTCATTAAGCTAATCCAGAAGAATGTTTTATGTATGTAAACAATTATATGTGAGGAAGCTTTCACAAGTTTGGAAATGAAGAATTGGCTACTGTACCAGTATTAGTATTTCTAGAATCTGGGAATTTAGTTGTGATTTGTATAGATATATCATTTGCAGGTTCTGATCATGTGTGATACAGGAGGATAGAGTGGTTATTTATGCAACCAGATAGTGACGGTGCATGAAAATAACTATCCTATGCATGATTTGGAATTGGTTACAGTAGTGTTTGTTTAGAAAGGTGAAAGCATTACCTCGATAGTGAAAGGTTCACACTAGTTTTAGATCTAGAAGAGTCTAGAAGGATTATTGATCGGAAAGAAATTGAATATGAGGTAATAAGTATGGCTAGAATTTCCAAAGGATTATGACTTCGTATGGGAATATTATTCTGGGAAAGGCCAGTGTTGTCACTGAAGCATTGAGCAAGAAACGGGCTAAGACTGGAGTGGTAACTGCTAGTTAGCCATTAATGGAGGTTATTTTTGAGTAAGAGTTACAGTTATGAGTGTACTCTCCATTACTCCATTATGATGATATTTGTGCTCAAATGCATGTTCAGTTGATTGATACTCATATTAAAAAAATTAAGAATTTATGATGATATGATCCCAGTATCAGTATGAATGATTCTAGAATTGGCAACGTGGATTAAGTTGAATGACAATGGGATTCAAATGGTGTCTTGTGGGTATTGGGTAGATATGATGCCATTTGGATGACCGTTAATAGACTTATAAGTTTGTATTTTTCCAATAAGCACTAGAACTTTGTAATAAACTAAGCAAATACTATATGTATGAGATAGGGAGATTTTATGGGGGTGCCTGGATACTTACTATATCGGATTGAGATCTTAAGATTTTGTCGAGATCTGATAAATGATGCAGACTCGATATGAGACCCATCTCCATCTTAGTGTGGTATTTTACTCTTAGACTGGTTGATAGACTGAGAGAGTGATATTGATGCTTGAGAGCATGCTCACGTCTGGTATATTAGTGTTTTGGTGGAAATTGGAGTGAATATTTTATTTATATGAACTCGTGAATATTAATAGCTATTAGGCTAGAATAAAGATGGCGCCCTCAAGGCTCTATATGGTAAGCCTTATAAATCTACGACTTGTTGATTTGAAAGTATGGAGTTATTGTTATTGGTGCCAGAAGTTATTATTGAATACACAGAGTTTGTTCATAAGCACTATAGGCCTTGGAATGCGTAGTGGCTGACCCAGTTTTGTTAAGGGTCTCACAACAGAAAGGCCAGATAAGATTTGGGGTGAAAGGAAAGCTTGCACCGTGAATGGTAGGACCATTTGAGATCCTTAAGAGGATAGGTCCATTGGCTTACCAACTTTCTTTACTTTCACAGTTGGCCAGTGTCCATGATGTTTTCCATGTAGCGATTGATGCGTGCAAACCGCAAGTGTACGGTGCCAAGTTATGATATTTACTGATGAGAATCAAGTATCATCCTTAGGGATTGATTTACTACACTAATTATATCGTTCCTAGCCCTAATTTTATCTAAAAAACAAAATTTTAATGATCAATGAACTAAAATAATATTTAAACTAAAGCACTAATTAAAATAGCAATTTATCAGAATTTTTTAGAGAAAAATCAATATTAAAAACACCTAGAGATTAGATTTCACCTAATTATCAATCATGCAATATTAGTCATGCTCGTTATCAAATTATTATTCATGTTTACAAGTCAAAATCCTATAGTTCCTAACACCCCTTGTCGAGTGTCGTGTTAGAATCTATCACCAAAATAGAATTTTGATCTATCAATAAAAACTCATATATTAGTAATGCATTACGCTTTATGATTTTCCTACAACTTCACGAGGCATCGTATATCCATCGATACTACTACCATCTCATGTCATATTTCTCATGTTCCAACCTAGAGAACCCTCTATCGAGTGCCGCCTCTCAAGTCTATGATCAATCTATCCTTGGCCAAGATATCAAAAGCATTGCGTATAGAGAAATATAAATAAACTATGAATAAATCATTGATAATAAAAAAAAGTTAATATTATTGCATAAAATCTAATAGAAGATCCATCTCCTCTCTAGACTAACAAATTAGTTCATACGTTGGAATAATGAAATCCAAAACATGTAGAGAAATAAGAAATTAATCATTCAAAACCAAACTAGTTGCTATTGAACTTGTAGATTTCTTCTTGTCTCCAAGTCGTCTTCTTCGCATTCCTTTGCTCCTAGTCGTCGTTCTCTCTTCTCCAATGTATTCCTCTATGATTGTTTGGAAATTCTAAAAACCGATCTTTATATTAGCTACAAGTCCATAGGAAGTCGTCCAAGAAGTGTCCAAGTTGAACTAGGAAAGTTTCCAACAAAATTAGAAAGTTTCTATTTTGAATTGCACATTCGCTTTCTTCCTCTCTATTTTTCTTCTTTTTCACTTCTCCAAATCAACCTCAAAACTCTTTCATCCTGTATTATTTCAAGTAAGGAATCCATAGAAACAAACCACTTCCAATTCAGAGTTAAATTGAGAAAGTTATGGCCGAACTACAAAAGTTGCGCGGAATCGAATTTTCGAGAGCCGTGGCGCCCAGTTACGGGTTTTTACACTTGTTTTTCCTGATTTTCTTGTGGACTTAGCCAATTTTCCACACTCCCAAGTATTGGATGCACTTGTTTCTTCACTCTAACTCCCTTGGTTCCTCTTGCACCGTGTCTTCATTTTCTCAAACATCATTTAGAACATCAAAGCACCTACAAAACACATCAAACCAAGTGAGTATCATGCTTCAATTATCTCACGAACCAACCTATAGAAATCCATACCGAAATAATGAAAAAATACCAAAATGTAACTAAACTATCAAATAACCAAATTTATGGTAAACTAACCTAATATATGAACTAAATACCATAAAACACACCTAAAACATGCTTTAAAACATATACTAAATACCTACTTATCAGCGATGTTGAGGAAATATCATCCAGATCTAATATATGTCTTGGATATAACTCAACTATACGTTGGGGAGGACACCATGTATCTAGAAGAGTCAAATTAGATCGTAACTACAAGAGTTTAGAAACTCGAGAACTAGTAAATCTCACTGGTTAAGATTAAATAGAAATCTCATGATAATGAGAAGCAAACCTGGGAGCGCGAGGACTTGATGCAGAAGACATTTCCGGATCTTTTTACCACTTGAGGTATATTTCTCCTTATTCTTTAAATTTCAAGGATGAAATTCCTTAAGTTGGGGAGATTGTAACACCCTGTAGTTTTAATAAAATACATACGTTGGCTTATGCATATATCAAGGTGTATAATACACGTATACGTACGTAAAAGTTAAATATATGTGTGTATGAGAATACATGAGAAATACGTAAATTAGATGGTATTAATTAAATGGTATTCTTAAGTGAGTTTGTTTATTTAAATATGTGAATTGAATTAAGTTGAATTAAGTGAATTGCATGAGAAGAATTAATAAAAAAAACAAAAATGATGAGGAAGTTGATTATTAATAATAGGTTATGAATTGAATAAAATAAAAAGGCAGGTTAGTTAATTAGGTGGTTTTTGATGCATGGAATCATATCAAGTTGATGCTCATCTTTTAAAACTCAACGCAAACCTACTTGAAAAGAAAGAAAGAAAAAGACGAATTAAAGAAAGAGAGAAAGAGAGAGAACGTCCCACGGAGGGAAGAAACGCAGTTTCACGGCCGAATTGACACCCCGGTAAGCCATTCTCGCTCTCTTTCGTTGCAAAATTGCAATATAAGCTACATGTGATATTTCTACCAGTATAATTTTTACTATAGGAGGTGTTTTACCGTGTTTTAAAAAATGAAGTTTGGACTCACTTTGAGTGGAAACACGAAAAAATGATATATTATCACTCCTCTAGTAGCGTGGATTTTGAATACGTAGTTAGTTTGTGTCCGCGTGTAATATGTATCGGTATAGACACCGAAAGCCAAATTTGACACTAAAGGGCTTTGAAACCATATTAAACTTCGGTGAAATTCCGGTTTGATATAACAGAATTGTACTGGACTGAATTTCAAACGTTTCGAAACCCAAATTGTAATTTTTGGGTATCGATTGCTATTTTTTGAAAAATGTTGAATGGTTCTAGTGAACACATTAAATATAAAAATTAATGAAAATATGGCTGCAGAACCCATTTTTACCGTTCTTCGCCGTAAAAATGTTTTGTATGAATGTAGAAATATTTTATTGGATTGTAGAAATTATCTGGGACGTCCTCATATGATTTTGACATCGAGATGGATTTATGCGAATTAATTGTGTGAATTGAGGAGTTAGAATTAAATGATTAATTGATAGAAATAAATATAATGACTTGATTATATTGTTGATCAGACACGGATAGTGGAGTGGTCATAGAAAGTAGATCTACGTGGTACCATTGTGAGTATTCTTATCTTGGTTTTATGTATGGCATTATATATATAAACTTGGTTTGTGAAATGTAAGCATGATGGTGTCCCTGCATATGTGTTTCAAATACATGAAATGGTTTTAAAAATGGAAAATGTTTGTGGATCTATTTAATAGATCAGTGACATGGGAAGCCTTCCTATGAGAATAGGATTTGGCTTTGGTCCATGTAAGATGAGGACGATGCACTCCTCGTGAGTATAACGAGGAGAAGACGCGCTCATTTTCTTGGGTTCTATGAAATTGTGGACGGTGCACTCCTCATCGATGCATAATGAGGAGAAGACGTGCACAACTACCTGGTAAAAGGTAGAAATATTTGAGCATGCCATCTAGAGGGAAAATTCGATATCATGATCAAGAGATATCCTGACATGACCACATGGCTCGCCACCAGTGTGGTTGGCTGACTCGAGAGGTTTGGGGTAAAACATGCTATAAAACACAATTATTGTAATACCCTAGGTTTGCACAAAAAAAAAAAAAGAATTGTTCGGGCAGACATGCCCGAACGTTTAGGCGCATTTTTCCTATTTAAGAACCCCTCCCCCGTCCTCATTTCTCACACCAAAATCACTCCTCCTTGTGATTTTCCTTCTCTCTTTCACTCATTTTGAGTTTTTGTCTTCTCTTTTGAGACTTTCTCTCTGAGACTCTCTGTGCGATGCAACACGGTTCTGCCCAGGGGAAGGCGCCAATTTTCAAAGGAGTTTTTATCTTAAGGTGGGGAACGAAACATAGGTTTTCGTGTCTTATAACTTTTATTAAAGTTTACATTCATTTATCATTATGTCTACTATTCATTTACACTGCATTATTGTGTATAATGTTCATACTATCATACTTATGCATGTATATTTGGAGTTCATGTATTACATTGTTGTTATGCCGGATTAGTGGTCAATTTGGCTCAACCAGACTCAGTTTTGTCCTCAGTAACTTCAAATAGTGAACGGGAGGCAGCGTGCTGCTCTAGACGATTGGTATTTAAGTAGACCTCGTGTCGCACCTCTCAACTGAAGACTGATCTAGTTGGTCTTATTTGAAAGCTATCAGCTTATACAAGTAATACTGAATGTCCTAACCTTGCACGTAGTAATACCGACCCTGATAAGGATCACTAGACGTTGCTAAATCTTGTCTAAATGTTAAGTAAAGACCGGACCAGTTCATGCATTGGCATGATACATAGCACCACCTAGGGACGAATGTGGTTTATGATTCATAGAATAGTTAGAAGCGATGCTCGTTATTCATTATATTTCTCTTAAAAGGGACGTACAATGAGAACCTGACTACTCCTGGGGAGGGACATCTGTACATGAATCCAGAGCGTTGTTCCTGAGGAGGGACGTACAATGAGAACCCGACTACTCTTGGGGAGGGACATCTGTACGTGAACTCAGGCGATGTACAGTCATCAAACCAATACGAGACGACATCATGCATACATACATATGGGATTGATTATGATGCTCTGATGTGTATTTAAGATATTTGATTATTAAGTTGGCTTTATTAATTGTTATATTCACGAACTATTTTACCCACTGAGCGTGTAGCTCACCCCGTTGTTATCTAATTTTTCACAAGAGATTAGGGTAGACTGGGTGCAGGTTTTTGGGCCCACATTTTGTACCCTTTGTATTATTCATTGGGGATTTTGGGAGAATGTTCCCTTAACTATTTCATGTACAATTATATTCTTAAATTAATGAAATCAAACTTGTACTTAATCGTGTTTCTGTGCACTCAGCTATCGTTATAATGCATTCGCGCCCCGTTCGTGAGTGTCTCGCCGGTTTAGGTGTGTCTGGTCGGGGTGTGACATTTAATGGTATCAGAGAGTAAGGTCCACAACCCGCCCAAGTCCACCAAATTAGGGGAAGAAATTATTTATTAGATTTATATATCTTTAGAACTATATATACATATATATATATGAATTATATATAGTTGAGATTTATATTAAATATATATCTAGAAAACTATATAGTTTTTTATATAGTTTAGATTTATATATATATAGTATGAAAACTATATATATAGTCCATGATTAAATATATATATATATATATATATATATATATATATATATATATCTATGTATATATGATATATATATATCATATTGCTAGTGGAGAATTTGGATTAAATGATGGCATAAACATCAAGAGAAAAAAATAGAAAATATTGTCCAACGAACAAAGCATAAATCTTAAAAATGTTAGGAATATATTTTGTCTTTCACAAGTTTATTTTCCTTTCAGCAAAATAATTGCCTCAAGTAAACGAACGACTTCCGGTAATAGGGAACCAATTCCCACCAGACTCAAGGAAATGTTCAAAAGAGACATTATGACTATGAGGAGTATTGACAATAGAGATCTCCGCCTCCGTCCAATCCTTCACGAAAAACTCGCAACATTGGGGTGGTTAAACATAACAAAAGTTGAGGGTTACATCTCTGACAACTTGATGAAATTCTTCTACGAAGCCATGAATTGCATAGGACTTCAAGAAGATGGGATCAGCCCTGTTTTGGAGACAACAGTTAGGGGAACAAAGATTTCTATCAACGTCGAAATTATTGCGCGACTTATGGAGATTCCGATTGAAGAAAGAATCATTGACCCATACGAACCTCAGACAGTTGCAGAGATCGCGGAGTCCAACGAACAGTTGTTCAATTCCCTCGCCCAAAACCCGTACACCCGATCGACGTACACCTACCTCCCAAACAATTTCTTTCAACCACTTCTCGCCGGCCTTGGAAAGATCGTATTCGAAAACATCTTGTCGGAAATGGTGACTAGAGGTGCTATGTCAAGGGCACAACTTCTTGTGCTATACTGCATATAGAAGAAAATTAAGGTCTCCTTACCTCACATCATCGTCCAACAAATGTTGTGGGTGATTCAAAACCCTTTGAAAAAGGAACTCCTCGGCTACAGAGTCTTGATCATGAGGATGCTATACAAGGCTAATGTCAACACTTTTGATGTGTCTTCGAAGTAGATCATTGAGGCGGTTACAATAGCCTCTATCTTCAAGAAATTTGTCACAAGTGGAGGGGCAACTGACGAGGAAGTATTTGGCGCGACTTTAGGAGGAAATGGCGAAAGAATTAGAGACGAAAATTGACGTTGTTACCGAAAAAGTCGACGCAAGATTCCTGTAGGGAGATACCAAATAATGAGCCAAACCAGAACCCTACGTCATACCCAGCCTCGAATAATGATCTAACCGAGCACCTGTTCTCTGAGGAAGATTTATTTGCCAACCTAAATCAACCTCAACCAAATCAGGATAGACAAGAAGTTTCAGCAAATCAACTTTCCTGGAACATGCTAACTCAAGGTAATACTACATACAAAAGGTTTCCAACTCCTAAAGTACCGTATCGGCCAGTTCTACAAGTTCCTTTAAACCAACAACAAGAAAACTTTGCGGCACCAAATCTTGGAAGACAGAACATCCCAATGAGCCTATTGTTTCAAGACTTTTTAACCCAAGCATATCCAAATATCCAAGGGGTTCCAGTTAGGGAATCCCCATACAGTCAAAACAACTACCCCACACCTATGAGTCAACCATACGACCAATAATTTCCACCAATGCCTACGCCCTACCCTCCACCTATGGGACAGTCAACCCATCAACCATCGATGGGGCAGTTAAATGTGATAGTAGCTCGTATCGCTCGAATAGAGGAGACTCAAAATGCTTTGTTAACACGTACGCAAAACGTCGAAGAAAAATGAACAAACTCTCAACCTTCTTCTAGTAATCTTTATGTACCTAGCAAGAGGTCTAGAAGCAGCAGTAGTAGGCAGGAAAATCAGGAATGATCACTGGCATTGTAAAAAATTATTTTATATATGAATGAAAATGTTTTGTTTAAGACTATCTTTGGTGGGCCGACTTACAACCATTCTTTCTTTTGTATCACTAACTTTTGAGTGATATGGGACACAACAAAATTGGAGGATACTAAATAAAATGTGGAAGTAAGAAAACCCACGACCTTGTATGAAAAGAAACATTTGGAGAAAGTTGCATTTCTAACATTATATCTAAGTTTACACTATATGGGACGAGTAAACTTGGACGATACTATTAGTGAACTACTATTCAGCCAATGTTTTATAGAGACCGTGTTCATACAACTTAACTTGGTTGACACCCGTATTACCAAATTCATGTGGTATGGGACACACGAATTTGGATAATAATCGAAGAGACTAAGCGAAAGAGTTTGAATACATAAGATTGCGATAGAACGTTAGATTATGATACTTACCGAGGAAACTCTTAGAATTTTTATGACTCGTATGGATTTTCAATGAAATATATATGTATGTTAAAAAAAACCAGAACCAAAACATTTGAAATACTTGCAAAGTTTTATACTTATTATATAAACATTCTAACCTTGTTTTACACCATGGCCAAACAAACGAGGCACATAAGATTTTTTGATTCCTCAACAAAAACCTTACACTATACTTAGAAAAATAGGTGGTTTTTATATTGCAGTACTCTCAAAATTTTTGCAAAAAATACCATAACATTATACTTGGCTACAGTTTCCTAAATCATGGTTTTATTTTCTCCTTGCCAGTGAGAAAATGCAAACCAAGAAGAGAGGAAGGCCACGTACTGTCAATCCAATAGAGGAGGCACCTCCTGAGATACAAAATCAGGAACCGCCACCTCCAACGACAGCACAGGCCACACTCGACACTGCCACTACGTCTGGGCTGGTAGTGCCACCCCAACCCACACCCTTTGTTATGCCTTCGAATATGGAAGTCTTCTTCGCGAATTTATCAAGGCGATGAAAGTAATTGTTCAGAGGGCCGTTCGTGAGACCGCGGCCAATCAGGTTGTCACTATTCAGGCACCTGTTAGATCTGGGTCGAAGACTCAAACAAACCAGATTACGAAATACAAGAGGGTACAATCTCTTACTTTTGCTGGCACCATTGATGCTGAAGAGGTGCAAAAATGGCTGGATGAGTCAAAGAAGGCTCTCGATGCAATGGGAATCTATGAGGCTCGAAAGATTCCACTTGCAACCTACCAACTTATTGGTGGAGCAAATACATGGTGGATAACAGTAAAGGAGGACCCAAGGGTCAACACTACAGACATGACTTGGCAACAGTTCAAGTCACTGTTTATTGATGAGTACTTCCCCGGCGCTGTGAAGAGGCAGAAGCACCAGGAGTTCGCCAAACTATACCAAGGCGGCATGACAGTCAGGGAGTACGCTGGCAAGTTTAAAGAATTATCGGTCTACTCTCTCTCCACCATCTCAACGGAGCAAGATAAGACCGAGAAATTCTTCAATGGCCTTCGTCCGGACATTCGACAAGCCTTGTCGATCTTGGATCTCAAGATTTACTAGGAGGTCGTTGACAAGGCCATGAGCTTTGAGCAGGAGAAGATTGTGCAGGAGCATAGACTAAATAGGGGAAAACGGCCTGCAACGTTTTTCCAACAGGACTCGCAATAGGGCAACAAGAAGAAGCCCTACTATAATCAAAACCCATCCCTCCCAGCCCTTGTTAAGAAGAATGAGGCCACGACACCTGCGGCTGAACCATCTAACCCTGGCCATCAGGGTTTTCGCAATCATGGCCGCGGAGGCCATAATGGCAGGGGTGGCCGTCAAAACGGCAATGGCAGAGGTTGTGGTCAGCACCACAATCAGCATGGACAACAGAACCATCAGCAGCAGAGGCTGACGTGTTACAACTGCGGCCAGCAGGGCCATGTAAGAAATGCTTGTCCGCACTTGCAGCAACCTATTCCTGTTGTTCCAGTCCAAGAAGCACCACCTGCTACTAATGCCCAACCCAGGCAAAATTAGCAGAACCAGGGGCAACGGAACCAGGGCAGAGCATTTGCTATCGCTCATCAACCCCTCCCAGACAATAATGTAGTCGAAGGTACATTTCCCTAGTTCAATACAATGGTGCATGTCTTGTTCGATTCTGGTGCTACACATTCTTTTATATCGTCTGCATTGGTAAGACATTTAGGGTTGCATCCTGAACCCACAGAAATCACAATCCATGTCACATCACCTTTAGGATCTAGTAGTGACGTGAATTTGTAGTGTTCTCGATGTGAGCTTCGAATGGCAGAATAAATAATATATGCAGATCTTTTTGTGATGGACATTGAAGACTTCGACATCATCCTCGGCATGGACTGGCTCGCACCACTGAATGCAAAGATCGATTGTATGAAGAAGCAAGTTCAGTTAACCTTGCCCATGGGGGAGTTTGTTAAGATTCAGGGAACAAGGAAATGGATGCACAACTCGACTGCTGCACTTCTCAAGGCACAGCTTCGAGCTCTATCCCATGGTGATGAAAATGAATCACCAGCACTGTACCCTCTCGAAGTACACGATGTCCCGGTAATATCTGAATTCCCAACAGTTTTTCTAAATGACCTTCCTGGTCTATTTTGAAATCAATCTCATACCTGGGACCGGGCCTATCTCAATTCCACCATACAAAATGTCAAATGTCGAGCTAGTCTAATTGGACATACAACTGAAGGAATTAGAGAGTAACGGCTTCATTAGAAAAAGTTCTTCAGCCTGGGGCGCTCCAGTTCTGTTTGTTCGCAAAAAGGATGGTTTGTTATGACTTTGCATAGACTATCACAAGCTGAATAACGTCACCATTAAGAACAGATACCCGTTGCCCAAGATCGATGACTTGTTCGACCAACTTAGAGATGCAAAATACTTCTCTAAGATTGATTTACGATTCGATTATCACCAACTCCGGATTCGAGAGTCGGACATTACCAAGACGGCATTCAGAACTCGGTACGGTCACTACGAGTTCTTGGTCATGCCGTTCGGTCTGACAAATGCACCGGCTGCATTCATGGATTTGATGAACTGCATCTTCAGGATATACTTAGACCAATTTGTGGTGGTTTTTGTGGACGATATCTTCATATATTCCTCAACCGAAGAAGACCATAAAATACATCTGAAGATAGTCCTCCAGTCCTTGAAAAGCCACCAGTTGTATGCAAAGTTGAGTAAGTGCGAATTTTGGGCGAAGCGAGTTCAATTCCTAGGCCATGTGGTTTCAGGCAATGGCATTGAGGTCGATCATTCTAAGGTTGAAGCGGTTTTAAACTAGAAGCAGCCTACCAGTGTTACTCAAATTAGGAGTTTTCTTGGTTTGGCTGGCTATTACAGACATTTCATCAAGGACTTCTCAAAGATTGTTGAACTTATGAAAAAACTCACTCGGAAAAACGTGCCATTCATCTGGAATCCCGCTTGTGAAACATCATTTCAGGAATTGAAGAAACGCCTCACGACGGCACCAGTACTCATCACTCCAAGAAATGCACTTGGATTTTTACTATACACCGACACCTCTTTCCAAGGCTTAGGTGTCGTACTAATGCAAGAAGGCCAAGTTGTCGCATATGCCTCGAGGCAACTGAAGATTCATGAGGGCAATTACCCAACACATGACTTGGAACTTTCAGCTGTCGTATTTGCACTAAAGCTATGGCATCATTACCTATACGGTGAACGGTTTGAGGTCTTCTCGGATGACAAGAGTCTTAAGTACATCTACACCCAGAGAGACCAAAACCTCCTCCAAAGACGATGGTTGGAATTCTTGAAAGATTATGACTTTCAACTCCAGTACCATCCCGGTAAGGCCAATGTTGTGGCTGATGCCCTAAGTAGAAAATCTTATGTTGCTTGCACTCTTAACTTCAAAATTGAGAAGTTGGCTACAGAGATAGAGAATTTTAACCTACAACTGATCGATGAGGGAGCAAGATCACGACTTTCTCAATTAACAGCCAACTCTGAGCTGGTTCGAAAGATTTCAGCAGCTCAAGCCAACGACCCTATGTTAATGGAGAAACGAGAACTTCTACTCAGCGGACAGGACCTTCCTCACTGGTCGGTCTTTGAAGACGGGGTTGTTTTCTATAAAAAACGTCTCTGTCTACCGAACGATCCTGAGGTTCAGAAAAAAGTGCTCACTGAGATGCACTGTTCGAGGTTCGCTATGCATCCTGGGGGTGACAAAATGTACAAGGATGTCAAGCGACAATTCTGGTTTTCTGGAATGAAGAAGGCGATTGCACACTTCGTTGTTCGATGTCTCGTTTGCCAGCAAGTTAAGGCAGAACGAAGACTTACCTCTGGACTTCTCTGACCGTTACCTATTGGAGAATGGAAGTAGGAGAACATCGCAATGGATTTTGTTACAGCCTTGCCTCGAAATAATAAAGGGCAAGATGCTATTTGGGTTATCATTGACAAACTTACAAAGTCTGCACACTTTTTGCCAATAAAGTTCACGGATAACCCCGCCAAGCTTGCCGAACTATATGAATGAGAGATCGTACGCCTCCATGGCATACCACTCACGATCGTCTCCGATCGAGACCCTCGATTCACATCAAAGTTTTGGCAAAGCTTCCAGAGTAAAATGGGCTCTAAGATCACCATGAGCACAACATTTCACCCTCAGACTAATGGGCAGTCAGAACGTCTTATCCAAATCTTGGAAGACATGTTACGGTGTTGCATTTTGGACTTTAATGACGGATGGGCAAAATACTTACATTTAGTGGAGTTTGCATACAACAACAGCTACCAAACTAGTATCGGCATGGCACCGTACGAGGCTCTCAATGGTCGCCCATGCAGATCTCTGGTATGCTGGTTAGATATGGCAGATCGACCGCAATTGAGCCCTGAACTAGTTCAAGAGACTTCTGACAGGATCACACTAGTAATGTGCTTAATTGTAATGCTATTCAACTTAGCATTACCTATTCCATATTTCATATCTTTGTAATGCTATGTAATGTGCTTAATTGTAAAGTGTTCTACTTTGTTAGAACCAACATTATTTGTGTTGTAATGTTGGTGTGTTTTGGTGTGAAACAACCAGTACAAGTGGATGTAGCTCACTTAAGTGATTTCAGGTTTGAAGTCACAACGGTTCTTCCTGATCCCGTAAAAGGAACATGGGTTCTTCCTCAGCCCGAAAAAAGGAAACAGGTTCATCCTCATCCCGTAAAATGATAGGTGTGTCATTAACCTTAAAAAGCATATACTGTCAAAGCATATGGATGGAACAACATTGCACGAAGATTCAAGAGCTTTATGGTTGTACTTTCTTGTTTAGAATCTTAGTGCTGTAGAGTAACCATTACACGTTCCAACCACAATATGTCTTGCATCCTTTTGAAAATTATACAAATAGGTTATCATACTCATGCATATATACTATTATTATATTGATCATGCATGTACACACAATATCATGATTATTATGCAATCATATAGTTAAAATTCTTCATCATGCATATATCTATCATTGATTATCTTTCATTCGTTTTACCAACTTTGCATGATTTTATCATTTTATGTGTATCGTATCGAATGTATTATTCATATGTTTTAAGCTATCGTTTTACACTTGTTTATCTCTGTCAATTGTGTTTTAGTCTTGTCAAAAAGTTTAAAAAGTTATTTTATATATTTGACAATGTCTTAAACTCTTTTCGATCAAAAAATTGGGTTTCTATCACTTCAACGCGAAAGAACACACTCCCCTTTCAAGGAACGCGCTCTTGTGCATTTTTTTGAAACTCGGATTTTTCTGATCAGAGTTTAAGGAACGTGCTCCTGTTGTTTTTCCAGAGATTCAGATTTTTTTGATCAGGAAAAAGGAACGTGCTCCTTTTAATAGGAACACGCTCCCGTAGTCAAGGGAAAAATAATAAATTTTATAGAGTCAGTGGTTTTTGATGAAGGACCTCGCTCATATGCCAAACGAATACATTAAGGAACGTGATCGTGAGTATTTGTATCGCAAGTGCACGACAATCAAGTTATAATATAGTCCCAAGGTTAGTTGGGTTATGGTCCTCTGGGAAAGTAAATTTCACAATTAAAAATGCTCAAAACTACAATGATTTTGATTTTATCTAGCTGATCAAATTGGAGTGATTCAATAGGTAAAATGCAAAAAAATAAGTAAAAACAAGCAAAACTAAGCACAATATAATGAAAATTGGAGAGAAAATCAATGGATCTATAGTTCTAGAGTTTAGATCTCACTGTGTTGTCTCTTGTGATCTCTAATAATTGTGTTATTGCATTAATTGTTGGAATTTATAAATCATGAATCCTAACCCATCCAAATGCCTCTCTCAAGTGTCAATTTGAACATCTACCCCTAAATATCAATTCCCTCTCTCGAGCGCAAATCAATAGATTAAGAACGCATTAAGATCTATGATTCATTTTAAATGATTTTAAAGGGTTTCGTACGTCTCTCGACTCGATACTACTAACCTAGGTCACAATTCCCTTGATCCAATTCGATAACATCTCTCTTGAGCGTAAGAAACCAAATCTAAGTTCATTCAAAGAGTGATCAATAATTTGAAAGCATTAAGCATGGAGAATTGCAAATAAACCTAGAAAATTGCTTAAAAACACATAAAAAATAATTCAATCACAAGATCCAACATAGATCAATCAAAACTCTAGATTATCAATTTAGTTCATATGCAAATCCATGGATACAAGATAGAGATTCAAAGAGGAATCATTGAAACAAGTTTTAATTGAAAGAATAAGTAGAGAAACCCCCTTCCCAAGTGAGAAATCCCCTTCTTCTTCAAGCTTCAAACTTGCAACTCCTTCCTCTCCAAGTTTCTTCTCTTGGTTCCCTTTCTCCCATCTCTCAATTACAAATTGGAAGTGTTTAGAATGTGGGAGAATCCTCTAATGAAACCCTAAAACGAGTTATATACAAAAGTGGGTCAAGAGACCAAAAGACCAAAATGGACAACCAAAATCACGCAAAATTGCATTTCTGGGTTCACTGGCTGGGCGCTGCGGTGTCCAGTGTCTGTTCTACCACCACCATACTTCACAATTTGGGTGTCGCGGTTCATCACTTAGCTCGTCCCTAAATATACTGCGATAAAATATATTTTGATGATCACAAACAAAGTACTTTTTGGTGCTCAACGTGCGTTTATCAAGATTTCATCAAAGCACCTGAGGAAAGCAAAAAGCCAAGGAACAACTCGACCGAGGAACTCAAAGATCACATCTAACGGTTAAGTTCGTCTCAACCAAATAACTTCAACAATCACATCATGATTTCAAGATCACTTCACTCGATCGTTTCGATCAAGCTTCATGTCTACATCTCTCGATCAACGTTCAAGTTATTCAACTCCGCGCAAAGCTCTTATTGAAGATCTCATAATGAAGAGTTGGATTTAACGGTTATGAGAAAAGAGAAATACACAAAGTATTTAAGGTATATCTTTCTCTAATCGTTATTGCTCAAAATGTTTTTCAAAATCATGCATACATCATCTACAAGTTTTGATTTCATGTTTTTATGGTATTTCAAATGACCTAATACTATATATTTAATTTGAAATCTACTGAGTTTTTATTCGCATTTATCGTATATTTTATCAGGAGTCAAAATTGTTTTCAAAGAGTTTTTCAGGACGCTAATGAAATAGCAGTGCTCTCCTGAACTTGATAAGTTAGGACGCTGATAGTTCATTAGGACGCTGATAACATTCAAGGTTGAATTGAACTGATTTATTAGGGCACTTACTTGTATAGTAGCGGCCTCCTTTATTAGTCAACTTCTAAAGTTGTCGAGAAACTGACTCAGCATCAGCTCATTGAAAGATGCCTTAAGTTCTTCAAAGAATGTTTCTTTGAGGACGCTGATAGTTATAAGTTGAACAATCTATCAGGACGTTATCTGGATAGAAGCGCCCTCACCTTTAGGAATTAACTTAGGAACTTTCAGGACGCTGATTGTCTTTCAACGTGCTTGTGTCTTTGTTTAAAATGTTTTTAACCTATAGGACGCTTACATAGTTGTAGAGCCCTCATGCACTTAGTTATTTTAAAACATAGCAGGACGCTAACTGTGCATTAGCTTCCTCAAGTTGAAGTCGTCTAAGTAACAAAGTAAGTCATGACGCTTACGAGTTAGTAGCACCCTCACTTACGTGTTCAGCAGGACACTTATACGTAATAAGCGCCCTCAAGGAACAAAACGACATTGTTGATATTATGCGTTAGGACACTGATTACGGAATCAGGATGCTAATTCAACAACTGTCACTGTTCGAATAAGTATACTACATTAGTTTACTTTTTCAGAACAGACATTAGCATAGAGTCCTTTTCAGACTTATCAGAAACCTTCTCTGATACATGAAATAAGTTTTTCTAAAACTTTCCTTTTTCATGAAATCTGAAAAGAACTAGAATATTAGTGAAAATTGCAGTTGACATTTTGATATAACACTCTAGCCGTTGTGTGTAAACGTGCATATTATTTGAACTTCAAATGTCTAACGGCAATGTCCCACTAAGTCTATAAATACCAACACTTTGGACCAAAAAACTTGCCAATCACTTTGTGTTGTGCCAATACTTTTTGAAAGTTAGTCTGTGTCAAAATGAATTTCATTTTCTAATCTTTCAAAGTATTTTTCACTGATACCATATGTACTCAAATGATTTTCATACTGAGCTTATTTTCATTCTATTTTTGAAAATCTATTTGATCTGGTATCAACTCAAATTCTCAACACTGATTCATATTTGGTATCATTCTTGCTAGAGATAGAATTTGAGAAATAGTTCAAAATATACAGTTGTACTTGATTTCATATCTTAAGTATTGTATTGAACTTTATCAATAGTTGGTTAACTACTGATCAGAGAACCATAAGTTTTCATACTTATATTTTTATATCTATTTTGAAAATTGTCTATGTCTTGATTTACACCAGTCTTTCGTGTATTTAAGTCAATCTTTATTTGATATATTTTATTTTTGAAGAAGCACTATTTTCATATCATATCATTCATGATTTTCGAAACTGCACTTGAGCAATACCGAATATTGAAAGGTAAAGGACTGAAGGTGTATTTCAACTTAGCATTACCTATTCCATATTTCATATCTTTGTAATGCTATGTAATGTGCTTAATTGTAAAGTGTTCTACTTTGTTAGAACCAACATTATTTGTGTTGTAATGTTGGTGTGTTTTGGTGTGAAACAACCAGTACAAGTGGATGTAGCTCACTTAAGTGATTTCAAGTTTGAAGTCACAACGGTTCTTCCTGATCCTGTAAAAGGAACATGGGTTCTTCCTCAGCCCGAAAAAAGGAAACAGGTTCATCCTCATCCCGTAAAAGGATAGGTGTGTCCTTAACCTTAAAAAGGATAGGTTATCTCTCAGCCTTTAAAAGAGAGCTGGTTCATCCTCATCCCATAAAAGGATAGGTGTGTCCTTAACCTTAAAAAGGATAAGTTATCTCTCAACCTTTAAAAGAGAACCAGTTCTTCCTTAGCCCGTAAAAGGAACATGGGTTTCTCCTCATCTTGGAAAAAGGAAATTTTATTCATCCTTAGCTCGTGAAAGGATAGGTTTGCCTTTAACCAGTAAAAGGGCAGTTGCAATGGTTTGGTTATCACCCGTAAGAGAATCCATTAGTGATAAGGTTTAAATCCTAACTGAGGAGGTTAGGTAGTGGACGTAGGCTTGGTCGAGCCACTATAAATCTGTGTGTCAAACGTTTGCAATTTAGTATGTGTTCTATTTTGCATCCAATTCTAATACACTCATGTAAATCACTAAGTTATTGGAAGATAATTTTAAAATTGACCATCGCACCCAATTCACCCCCTCTTGGGTGGGACCAACAACAGTGCCCAACCCCTGTTTTGCACAGTTTTGTGTTTTAGCTTGGTGTTGCGGACTTAGCCGATTTTCCATCGTTTTAGACTTGTTTTCGTCATTTCTTCTCCACTTTTTGCACATGTTCTTGGCTTCATTTCAGCACCATTTGAACATTGTTTTAACTCACTTTAAAGCTCTGTATTTACCTACAAAACAAAGCAAAACATACAAGCAAATCATCTATACTAATTAAGAAGCAAAGTTCTATATGCAAGTACGTATGAATATGTAAAAAGTTAACTTATGCTTATGAACAAGACATTATTTAGTTTTAGAAGAATTCCTAAAAATCATGACTATCCTCCTTAACTAATCTAATGCATCAAATTAATGAAAACACCTAAAACCAACATCAAAAATTTATCTAAACACCTAAATGCACCTAAAGTAACTAAGTGTACTAATCATGCAAAAACACCTAAAAATTAACCAAATGAACCTAAAAATTAACAAAATAACGTGCAAAACACTAACCAAAACTCAACTTATCAGAATGCGTTCCTCATATAAGGTTGGAGGGAAATCTGAAAAGTTTCAGATTTCAAAGCAGAAGCGCGCTCCTTCTTTGAGGAACTCGTTCCTATGCCTCGGTTTGGTATTTTTCTATAAATACCACACTTGCTCATTTGAAGAACAACTTTTGGAAAATACATGAACTTGTGCCGTTTTTCATCCTAGCATTTCTACAAGTCCAAAAACAAATTCTTGAGTGATTTTAAACTTCTTTCTAAGCAAAAGTTCACCTATATTTGCCTATTTGATTCATACTTCCGTATAGTTCGCCAAATCTTTCAAAATCTTTGAGAAACTTATATGTTTATCTTGAGCCATAGATCAAGACGTTTTTTGAGTGTTCTCTTCATATCTTGTTGAATCTTGATCATCTTTGAGCAAGGAATCTCTCAACCATCATCACACTTGAAGAATCTCTAAGCTTCATTTTTATCTAAGTGTGGTAAAATTTCTATATCTAGATTCTTGTGATTTTGTTTGAGTAAATCAGTTTTTGTGCTTGTGTTATTATCTTGAAAACTAATTTCGTTTTGAATATCGTTTGTGAAACCCTATTTGATCTTCATATCATTTTATCTTGTTTAGTGGTTTCATAAATATCATGTCGTGTCAATTCATGTGCTAGACTTAAACTATATTGAATTAATTTCATAGATCATCACTTGAGTAAGTTGATTATTGATTTTAATTATTTATACATTTAGAATCATCAAGTCTTGATCATCGTTGCATATTGATTCTTTTGCTTTAATAATATCATTGTTAGAATCAATATTAGAATACATGTGCTTATTCGATTCTTGATTTCATATCATTTATATATGAATCGATTGCATGTATTTGATTTAAGCTATTTCAACACTTCATATCATTTAAATCATTGTGGTTGAAATAGTGGTGTTTACTCATTCAATATTGTAAGCTTAATATTGTTGATAGTGTCTTAGAACACTTCTCTTTAGCATTTGTAATCTTGATGTAATTGTTGACGTGTTTGTCAACCGGGTTTATACCATATCTTGTACGGCTCGTAACCACGCCCTTAAGTTGGTTAGTGTGTGACTTTCTAGCGAAGTCCTTGTGTAGGCTAGAGTGTGCCTTTCTAACCAAGTCCTTGTGTTAGTTAGTGTGTGGTTTTCTAACTAAGCTGTTGTGTAGGTCAGTGTATGTGGCTTTTTAACCAAGCCCTTGTGTTAGCTATTATAAACAACTTCTAGTCACGCCCGTAAGTTAACTAATCAATAGTGTATTGAAAAATCTTAATCGTGGTGATTGGGTAATGGACGTAGGTTCAAGGGGAACCGAACCACTCTAAATCGATGTGTCCATTTATTTTTTCCTGCACTTGTTTATTTTGATTGTTACCTACTGCGCACTTTATCTATTTAATTATTTTGATCGAAAGGTAACGCAAAAATCCGCCAAGTCTAATTCAACCCCCCTTTTGGACTACAATACTGGGTTAACAATAATGCCATAGATAAAATATTCACTAAGCTAGTTATTGCTCACCCCAAATTCCTAATCTTTTCAGGATAATACATCAAGGGCAAGACGCAGAAGAATGTTTGTTGGTTTTGCTTGATGTAGGTATATGTGGAGTTTGGAAACGTATATGTATTTTTGGTATATGTATATGTATAACACTACCTATTGTATTTACAATTTAGATGGGTGTGGATATATATTTTGAAATAAATGACTAAGTTGAGAATATGAGTGGAGTGATGATATGTATGAAGGAGTTAGGTATTTATGTGAATAGATAAATATGATTTGTGTTTTATGAGAATTGAATATGGTCTGAACAGGTGGCGTTTGGACTTGTGATAATCAATATTTTAGGGGAGGTTATGCCGAAATTTGTATGAAAATTGATGAATAAATATGGCTAACATAGTATCATATACGTCTGTGTGACGTATATGGTATTATGTGTCGGTCGTGACATCACCCTCCGTGACAGGTTGTGATTGGCTATTGGCTTGTGATGGTTCTCGACAAGGTGGAGATTGTTGTACAATGTGGCTCAATGCCCGCATTCTTTATTATTAGTTTTTGTGGTCCCAATGTCATTTCTTGTTTATTATGTTTCCTTATTTTATTGTTTCTTCTTGAACAAGTTTCCTTGATATTATTGCTCTCTAATAATGAATTGAAAACTTGGCTCTATATATATACGGGATAAAAAAAGGTAAGGAGAAATGTGTGAGAGAAGAACAAGAAAGAACTAGTGAGAGGATAAGCTCTCTGGAACTAGTGAGAGAGACATTGTGAGTGTTGTACTGGTTTTCTTCTAGATTATAGTGAAATCTTTATTTCTCATGGACATAGGCGGATTTTTGCCAAACCACATATATTTGTGTGTTAATTTCCTCTTCATTGATTTGACTTCTTCTTGATTGCTTTAATTTTGTATCCTTGTGTGTTCGTGTTTAGTGCGTGTTTGTGTGTGTTCTGCTCTGTGAATTTCTACAGCCGCATCACAAAGATCTTTTCTCTATTTTAGCCCACCTAGATAGAACGTTGACAACTTAGACTATGGTCGGTGACTTATGACCAGCAACTGCTTTCTTAGCGTCACGAACTTGCTTGATCGACATCTTTTTACGACTTTTTCCAAAGTTGAAGGTATTTTGTTTTGTGTTTTATGAATTTTTTACACCATTTTCTTCCTTTTTTTGTCTTTTTGTGGAAAATGCTTTAAAAACACCTTTAGGGTACTCACTTTTGATAATACGCCCTTAAGTGTTGTTGGATCGCTTCAAATTATACAAATAATACGTGATTTGAGGTGATCCAACAATATTTGGAGGCATAATATCAATAACGTATTTCCATAGTATTACTTTTTTTAGAAATGCTTTTATGACCAAGTAATTATACTAAAAAAAATACTAATCTAACTACAAAAAAATACAACTATAATACAATTACACATTTATGTTTATTAAATGTGTATATATACATCTTGAGGTATGTGATAAATAATGTAATAAATATGAACATTGCAGTTGTATTATCACAACGCCCCTGACGTAGGCTGACGTCATGACTGGCACAGTATACTATACACTGTACATACCCATATACAGTGTATAATATACTGTCAGCCTCAACGGACATTCACAATAATTCTCAACAGTTTTGGAAATTTTGACAGCATCTCCCCATAAAATGGACATTTCACATTTTTTTTTCCTGATATACCACAAATCAAATCCGATATAGATATATATATATATATATAATCATTCCATTCATTCCATTCATTCACACATCAAATTCTCACATGATAGATACTTACTATCATCCCATTCCATCATCACAAGCACCGTATAACCCAAAATATCAAATCAAAATCTA
The DNA here is from genome assembly GCA_035771175.1 of Paratinospora sagittata. Taxonomy (NCBI): domain Eukaryota; kingdom Viridiplantae; phylum Streptophyta; class Magnoliopsida; order Ranunculales; family Menispermaceae; genus Paratinospora; species Paratinospora sagittata. The sequence goes on along the minus strand of CM069610.1, from coordinate 16,160,988 downwards.
AGTTTTCTTACAACCCATCTATGTGATAATATAGATATAGTATGTGATAATTATACTTATCAAAATAAAGAAAAATAACCCATATCCTCCAATGCATACATACACATACCAGATGAAGGCTCACGTGATTATCACTCACAGATTTTTCCTTTTCCCTTCGACTCAATACCTGAAATATTGGAGGAAATGGAGTGAGCAATCAACAGCTCAGTGAATATATCTCTTGATATGGCAATTTTATGCATTTAGGGAAACATGACATTTAAAATCATTTCAAAAGCACATATGCAACATTCATCAAAATAAGATACATGCACACAAGATATAGTTATGCTCATTCAATAAACCAATGCACAGTTTCATAAAAAAAAATTTACCATCTCCCTCATTCAAGGCAAGAGAGCGGGTCTAACCCTTGTATGGCCGTTACAAGGTAGCCACAGCCTCTCATTACCCAATTCACAGCCATTTCAAGGATCTCCAATCCTTGTTAGGACAGGCCTACTGGCAATGAGGTTACGCATAACACTCATCCGGGTCTAATTCCTAACGAAATGACAACATATGCGATCTGCCTTCGCACGTCTCACATACTCCAAATGCCAAAAAATCATTTATGAATGCAAATTAAAACACAATGCAACAATATATGCATAACATATTTACATTCAAACATTTCATATATATAAAATGCCATATAAGAACCAAAATCAAGAAAATATACTCACAGTACAGGACTTTTCAACTTAAATACCATCACCGTCACTTTCGAGTCCAACTCCAATTTAAATCCATAAATCCAACTAACTCAACCTGTCACAACCACTCCATAATTCAATTTCATTTATTCATATCTATTTACATCTTCAATTTCTCAACTCACGTCAAATCACCAATAATAAAGATCAATCTTAAAAATATTATACGCATTCTGTGACTTTAGATTCCAACTCAATTTAGGACTCATAAGCAGTTGAAGAAACTACTATCTCGTTTCTGTGGTCAGTCTAGATATTTCCACAAGAAAGAACAGTGAAAATAGATTTCCAATTCATATTTTCACTAATTCTCAGTTTATTTTTCTACTGGAACATATATCAATTTTATTAAAAATCTAGAACATTCCTAAAATTATTCTGTCCACATCGACAAGTGTAAAATCAGTCATTCTATAATTCTACTACCTTCAACAGGTATTTTATTGAGGTTTTACACGTTCGCGAAGGTCACGAAAGTAAATTTTACTCACCAAAACTATATATTTAGTTACTAAAAATATCAAATCATATCCAAAAATCACGATCTTAGTATCGAAACGTCCGGAATTCAGTTCTCTACGATTTTATGATCTCAAACCGGAGTTTCATTGGATTCTAATTTCATTTTATTCACTGGATATGATCAAAGTACTATTCCAATTTTGAAAACACTGTAAAACAACTCTCATAGCTAAAATTACTCTGCTAGAATCGTTACATCTAGCTTAGATATTAATTTTACGAAGAAATAGAGTGAAAATCACTTACCGCAAGACCCGATTTGACATGAATCCCGCATTTTCCCTTTCTTCTTCTTCTTCTTCTTCTTCTTCTTCTTCTTCTTCTTCTTCTCCGCCGTTCTTCTTTCTTCCTTCGTTCTTTCTTTTCGTTCGTTCTTTTCGTTCGTTCTTTCATCTCTTTCTCTCTTTCTTTTCGTTTTTGTTTCCAACAACTTCTTTGACAATTTTTTTTTTCTTATTTTTTATTTATTTTGTTGCAAAACGTTGGAGATAAGAGAGATATTAGAAATGAGATAAGTCTTAACTATTTTGATCCCATGCTCCCCATACAATTTAACAAACCAACTTTCCCATCTTAAGTTAATTCATTAAATCATACTATTCATTAATTCATTACATCATACTCCAATCCACATATTTAACCAACCTCATAAATTAATCAATTTAATTCAACTCCATTTTTTAAATTGGAAGCACCCATATTGAATGATCCCATATGTATCATCTTCATTTAATAATTTTATTTATTTACTAATCATACACGCGTATATTTGGCTCCTACGTATAAAATATGTGTATTATACATCTCGATATACGCGTAATTCAACGTATGTATTTAATTAAAACTACGGGGTGTTACAATCTCCCCAACTTAAGGAATTTCGTCCTCGAAATTTAGAATCAAGGACTATTCCTCAAGTGATACTCAATCCCAGAAAACGGCTCCCGCAGTTTCTATTTCCGCTCCCATGTTTGCTCTTTTTGATACGTGGTATCCTCCCCAACTTATAGTTGAGTTATATCCATAACATATATGGAATTTGAATGATATTTCCTCAACATCAATATATAGAAAATATTACGGACACTTATCAACTGTGACAGCAGAGCAAATTGGTAAGCCAATGGACCTATCCTTTCAAGGATCTCTAATGGTCCAACAAATCGCGGTGCGAGCTTTCCTTTCATCCCAAATCTCATTTGGCCTTTCTGTGGTAAGACCCTTAGCAAAACTGAGTCAGCCACAATACATTTCAAGGACTATATACCAACCCTGTGTATTTAATAATATCCTGTGGCACCAATAACAATAACTCCACACTTTCAAATCAACAAGTTGAAGATCTATAAGGCTTACTATCAAACCTTTGAGTGCCATCATTACGCTATTATAATAGATATTTATACACATACGTTTACACACACATATAATATTCCTTCCAACTTCCACCAAAATTCAAGTATACCAGACCCGAGCATGCTCGCAAGCATCAAAGTCACTCTCTCAGTCTGTCAACCAGTCTGAGAGTAAAATATCACTCTGAGAAGGAGATGAGTACCAAATCGAGTCTGCATCATATATCAGATCTCAAAAAAATATTCGGATCTTAATCCGACATGACAAATATTTGAGTACCCCCATAAAATCTCCCTATCTCATGCATATACAATCTGCTCAGTCTATCAAAAGAATTTTGGTGTTCATTGGAAGAATATGCAGGCTTATCAGTCCACTAATGGTTATCCAAATGATATCATATCTACCCATAACCCATAAGATACCATTTGAATCCCATCTTCATTTAACACAATCCATATTACCAATTTCAATCTTTCATACTGATAAAATACTCGTCTCATCATAAATCTTACTATCTGAATATGAATATCAATTAGCTGAACATGCATCCGAGCACAAATATCAACACATGGAGTAATAGACAGTACACTCATAACTGTAACTCTCACTCACAAACTATCTCCATTTATGGCTAACTGATAGGTACTACTCTAGTTTCAGCCTGTTTCCTGCTCAATGTCTCAGCAACATATTGGCCTTTCCCAGGATAATAATTCAATATAAAATCAAATCCTTCGGGAATTCTTGCCACATTTATTACCTCATATTCAGTTTCTTTCCGTTCAAATACTTACTTAAGACTCTTAAAATCTGAAGATAATGTGACCTTTTTATTATAGAGGCAATGCTCTCATTATTTCTAAATAACTACCAACAAATTTCTATTCACTCTCAGGATAGTTATTCTCGTGCACTACTAAATATCTAGAAGCACCAGAAATTAACCTATCCTTTCGTATCAATGCACAACCTAGATCTTGACGTGATATTCATCAATCACAATTACTTTCAGGTTCTGGAAATATTAATAAAATTTAATACTCTGAGAGCTTCCCCATGCACAACGGTCCACACATTATATAACATTCGTCTGGTTTAGTTTCGTGAATGGAACAGATAGCTTCAAGGATCTTTCCACGCACTTTCTATAACATACAACTAATACGAGAAAACTTCTGATTTCCATCATTAAAATCAGTTTTAACAGTTCTATGATCACTTTGACCTTCCCAACCTCCTTAAAGATACTATTTAAACTAGTCATGTAATCCAAAAATTCTCATCTTAATTATATTCAAACTCATATTCACCAAGCTTGGCACTCGATCGGTGCTCTCTCAGTGACTACAAGATAATTCCGAGGTGTTATTCATGCTCCTCTCATTTCTTGGGACAATTGCATATATCATCATCAAAGACTATGTAATAATCAAGATATGGTACCCACTGCATCAATCCAATAAACGTGATTGACACATTAATCAAGGTTACCAAAATTTTATAATATCCATATATTGTCTTAAAATAGTTTGCATTACATCCTTTTCTCGAATTCTTAACTGATGGTGCCTAGATCTCAAAATGATCTTAAAGAGATTTTGGCTCCATGTAGTTAATCGACTTCGACCATCTATCCATGGTAAAGGATATTCATTATTTATTGTTATCATGCTCAGTTAACAGTAATTCATACTTAAACATATTTTACTATACCTTATTTTCCATCTTCTCACAAATGCTCTCCAAGGTAGCATATCAAGGATAATAAATATATGGCTAGGAACTACCCAACAGACGAATGTTATATAATGTGTGGACCGTTGTGCATGGGGAAGCTCTCACAATATTCAATGTTATTACTAGTTTCAGAACCTAAAAGTAATTGTGATTGATGAATATCACGTCCAGATCTGGATTTTGCATTGATCCAAATGGATGGGCTAATTTCTGGTACCTCCAGATATTTGGTAGTGCACGAAAATAACTATCCTGAGAGTGAAAAAAAAAATTGTTGGTAGTTATTTTGAATTGATGAGCACATTGCCTCCATAATAAAAATGTCACACTATCTTCAGATTTGAAGAGGCTGAAGTAATTATTTGAACGGAAAGAAACTGAATATGAGGTAATAAATGTGGCAAGAATTCCCAAAGGATTTGATTTTATATTGAATTATTATCCTAGGAAAGGCCAATATGTTGCTGAGGCATTGAGCAGGAAACAGGCTGAAACTGGAGTAGTAACTATCAGTTAGCCAGAAATAGAGATTGTTTGTGAGTGAGAGTTACAGTTATGAGTGTACTCTCAATTACTCCATGTGTTGATATTTTTGCTCGAATGCATGTTCAGCTAATTGATATTCATATTCAGAGAGTAAGATTTATGATGAGACGAGTATGATATCCATATGAAAGATTATGGAATTGATAATATTGATTGTGTTAAATGAAGATGGGATTCAAATGGTATCTTATGGGTTATGGGTAGATATGATACCATTTGGATAACCATTAGTGGACTGATAAGTCTCTGTATTCTTCCAATGAACACCAGAATTCTATTGATAGACTGAGCATATTGTATATGTGTGAGATAAGGAGATTTGATGGGAGTACTTAGATATTTGTCATGTCGGATTAAGATCCGAAGATTTTGTCGAGATCTAATATATGATGCAGACTCGATTTGGTACTCATCTCCTTCTCAGTGTGATATTGTATTCTCAGACTGGCTGATAGACTGAGAGAGTGACTTTGATGCTTGCAAGCATGCTCAGGTCTGGCATCCGTGAATTTTGGTGGAAGTTGGAAAGAATAGTTTATGTGTGTAAACTTATGTGTATAAACAACTATTATAATAACATAATGATGGCACTCTAAAGGTTTGATAATAAGCCTTATAGATCTCCAACTTGTTGATTTGAAAGTGTGGAGTTATTGTTATTGGTGCCACAGGATATGATTAAATACACAGGGTTGGTATATAGGCCTTGAAATGTATTGTGGCTGACTCAGTTTTGCTAAGGGTCTTACCACAGAAAGGCCAAATGAGATTTGGAATGAAAAGAAAGCTCGCACCGCGATTTGTTGACCATTAGAGATCCTTGATAGGATGGTCCATTGGCTTACCGATTTGCTCTACTGTCACGGTTGATAGGTGTCCGTAATTCCATATATGTTATGGATATAACTCAACTCTAAGTTGGGGAGGAGACTACGTAGTAAGAAGAGCAAACATGGGAGCGGAGATATAAAATGCGGGAGCAATTTTCTGGGACCCCGTGTAACCACTGTGAGTATAGTTTTCTTGATTTGGTTCTTGTATGGCATTGTACACAGATAAACTGTTTGATTGTATGCATGTTATATTTATATATAATGCATTGAGTTTTATGGATCATGCAAACTGATTTTAGCAATTGGAGTTTGTAATGATGTCATTTCGTTAGGAATTAGACCCGGATGAGGTTTTGCGAGTCCTCATTGTCAGTAGGCCTGTCCTAACAAGGGTTGCGATCCTTGAAATGACTGTGAATTGGGTAATGAGAGGCTGTGGCTACCTTGTAACGGCCATACAAGGGTTAGACCCGCTCTCTTGCCTTGAAGGAGGGAGATTGTGGATTTTGTGGAAAAAAGAATGCATTGGTTTCTTGAAAACTCGTGAACATTATGATGTTGACATGTATACTACATTCGTTGAATGATGCATGTGTTTAATACTTGATTGAAATTATTTTAAATGCCATATTTCTCTAAATGTATATAATTGTCATATCAAGAACTATATTCACTGAGTTGTTGTTTGCTCACTCCATTTCCTCCAATATTTCAGGTATTGAGTCGAAGGGAAAAGGAAAAATCCGTGAGTGATAATCACGTGAGCCTTCGTCTGGTATGTGTATGTATGCTTGGAGGAAATAGGTTATATGTTTGTTATTTTGATATGTATAATTATCACAGTCTATATATATAATATCACCTAGATGGGTAGTGTGGTAATATTATATAATGCTTGGGATGATGGAATGAGATGATCATAGATATTTATCAGGTGAGAATTTAATTTGTAGAATGAATTGAATGAATGTGAGTGGAATGATCATCTATATATATATTTGATTTGATTTAATTTGTGGTATATTGGGAATTTTTGTGAATGTCCGTTGAGGCTGACAGTATATTTTATACTGTATATGGGTATGTATAGTGTATAATACACTGTGCCGATCATGACGTCAGCCTACGTCAGGGGCGTCGTGACATGTCCGACTCTCGGATCCAGAGTTGGTGATAACCAGACTGTAAATCAATCTTAGAGAAGTATTTGGCATCTCTAAGTTGGTCGAACAAGTCATCGATCCTGGGTAACGGGTATATGTTCTTAATGGTTACGTTATTCAGCTTGCGATGGTCAATGCAAAGTCGTAACGAACCATCCTTTTTGCGAACAAACAGAACTGGTGCACCCCATGGTGATGAACTTTTTCTGATGAAGCCATGACTCTCTAATTCCTTCAGTTGTTTGTCCAATTCGACTAGCTCGACATTTGACATTTTGTATGGTGGAATTGAGATAGGCCCCGTCCCAGGTATGAGATTGATTTCAAAATCGAATTCTCGAACAGGCGGTAAACCAGGAAGGTCATTTAGAAAAACTGTTGGGAATTCCGATATTACCGGGACATCGTGTACTTCGAGAGGGTACAGTGCTGGTGATTCATTTTCTTCTCTAAGGGATAGAGCTCGAAGTTGTGCCTTGAGAAGTGCAACGGTCGAGTTGTGTATCCATTTCCTTGTTCCCTGAATCTTGACAAACTCCCCCGTGGGCAAGGTTAACTGAACTTGCTTCTTCATACAATCGATCTTTGCATTCAGTGGTGCGAGCCAGTCCATGCCGAGGATGATGTCGAAGTCTTCAATGTTCATCACAAAAAGATCTACATATATTATGTGACATGAAGTGTGATTTTTGTGGGTTTAGGATGCAACCCTAAATGGCTGACCAATGCAGACGATATAAATGAATGCGTAGCACCTGTATCGAACAAGACATGCACCATTGCATTGAACAAAGGAAAAGTACCTTCGACTACATTGTTGTCTGGGAGGGCTTGTTGAGCGATGACAAATGTTCTGCCTTGATTTCGTTGTCCCTGATTTTGCTAGTTCTGCCTCGGTTGGGCATTAGCAGCAGGTGGTGCTTGTTGGACTGGCACAATGGGAATAGGTTGCTGCAGGTGAGGACAGGCATATCTTACGTGGCCCTGCTGGCTGCAGTTGTAACAGGTCGGCCTGTACTGCTGATTGTTCTGCTGACCATGCTGATTGTGGTGCCGACCACCACCTTTGCCATTGTTGTTTCAATGGCCACCCCTACCATAACAGCCACCTCGGCCATGATTACGAAAACCCTGATGGTTTGGGTTAGATGGTGCATCCGCAGGTGTTGTGGCCTCATTCTTCTGAACAGGGATTGGGAGGGTTGGGTTTTGGTTATTGTAGGGCTTCTTCTAGTTGCCCTGTTGTGAGTCCTGTTGGAAAAACATTGCAGGCCATTTTCCCCTATTCATTCTCTGCTCTTGCACGATCTTCTCTTGCTCAAAGCTCATGGCCTTATCAAAAACGTCCTTGTAAATCTTGAGATTCAAGATCGACAAGGCTTGTCTAATATCAGAGCGAAGGCCATTATAGAGTTTCTCAGTCTTATCTTGCTCCGTTGAGATGGTGGAGAGAGAGTAGACCGATAATTCTTTGAACTTGCCAGCATATTCCCTGACGGTCATGTTGCCTTCGTCTAACTTAGAGAATTCCTGGCGCTTCTACCTTCTCACAGTGCCGAGAAAATACTCATCAATAAACATTGACTCGAACTGTTGCCAAGTCATATCCGTGGTGTTGACCCTTGGGTCCTCCTTTACTGTTATCCACCATGTGTTTGCTCCACCAACAAGTGGTAGGTCGCTAGTGGAATCTTTCGAGTCTCATTGACTCCCATTGCATCGAGAGCCTTCTTTAACTTATCCAACCACTTTTGCACCTCTTCAGCATCAATGGCGCCAGCAAAAGTAAGAGGTTGTAGTCTCTTGTACTTGGTAATCTCATAGGTTTTAGATTTTGACCCAGATCTCACAGGTGCCTAGACAGTGACAACCTGATTGGCCGCGGTCTCATGAACGACCTTCTGCACAGTTACTTTCATCGCCTCAATAAATCCGACGAAAAAAGCTTCCATGCTTGAAGGCATGGCAAAGGGTGGGGGTGGGGGTGGTATTGCCTGCCCAGATGTAGTGGCAGTGTCGGGTGTGACTCTTGCTGTCGCCGAAGGCGGCAGTTCCTGAATCTCAGGAGGTGCCTCCACTGCTGGACGGACAGTACGTGGCCTTCCTATCTTCCTGGTTTGCATTTTCTCACTGGCAAAGAGAAAATAAAACCAAGATTTAGGAACTGTAACCAAGTATAATGTTATAGTATGCTCAACAACAATTTCGAGAGTACTACAATATAAAAATCACCTATTTTTCTAAGTATAGTGTAAGGCTTTTGTTGAGGAATCAAAGAATTTTATGTGCCTCGTATGTTTGGCCATGGTGTAAAAACAAGGTTAGAATGTTTATATAATAAGTATAAAACTTTGCAAGTATTTCAAATGATTTGGTTCTGGTTTTTGTGAACATACATATATATTTCATTGAAAATCCATACGAGTCATAAGAATTCTAAGATTTGCCTCGGTAAATATCCTGATCTAACGTTCTATCGCAATCTTATGTATTCAAACTCTTACTCTTAGTCTTTTCGATTATTATCCAAGTTCGTGTGTCCCATACCACATGACTTTGGTAATAAGGGTGTTAACCAAGTTAAGTTGTATGAACACAGTCTCTAAAAACATCGGCTGAATAGTAGTTCACTAATAGTATCGTCCAAGTTTACTCGTCCCATACCGTGTAAACTTAGTGATAATGTTAGTGATGCAACTTTCTCCAAACGTTTCTTTTCACACAAGGTCATAGGTTTTCTTACTTCCACATTTTATTTAGTATCCTCCAATTTTGTTTTGTCCCATACCACTCCAAAGTTAGTGATACAAAAGAAAGAATGGTTGTAAGTCGGCCCACCAAAGATAGTCTTAAGCAAAACATATTTTCATTCATATAAAAGAAAAGTTTACAATGCCAGTAATCAATCTTGATTTTCCTGCCTATTACCGCTCCTCATTGACCTCCTGTTGGGTACTGAACGACTGCTAGGAGAAGGTTGAGAATTTGCTCGTTGTTCTTCGAAGTTTTGCATACGTGTTAACAAATCATTTTGGGTCTCTTTCATCTGAGCAATACTAGATACCATTACATTTAACTGTTCAAATCGGTTAGTCGATTGTCCCATGGATGGTTGATGGGTTGATTGTCCCATAGGTGGAGGGTAGGCCATAGGCATTGGTGGAAAGTATTGGTTGTACGGGTGATTCATATGTGAGGGATAGTTGATGTGATCGTACCGGGATCCCCTGATTGGAACCCCTTGGATATTTGGATATGTGTGGGGTGTAAAGTTTGAAACAAAGGGCTTATTGGTATGTCCTGCCTTCCAAATTTTGGTACTGCCAAACTCTGTTGTTGTTGGTTTACAGGACCTTGTGGAGCTGACTCATACGGTACCTTAGGCGTTGGAAAAATTTGGTACAAAGTATTTCCTTGAGTTGGCAAGTTCCAGGTTGGTAGATTTGCTTGAGCACTTTGTCTATCTTGATTTGGTTGAGGTTGATTCAGGTTGGCAATTAAATCTTCCTCAGTGAATAGTCGATTGGTTGGATCATTATTCGGGGCTGGGTTTGATGTAGGATTCTAGTTTGGCTCATTATTTGGTACTTCCCTGACAGGAATCTTGCGTCGACTTCTTCGAAGACAACGTCCATGTTTGTCTCTCATTCTTTCGGCATTTCCTAACGTCGTGCTGAATACTTCCTGATCAGTTACCCCTCCACTTGTGCCATATGTCTTGAAGATAGAGGATGATGTAACTAGCTCAGTTATCTAATTCGACGTCCTATCAAAAGTGTTGACGTTTTCCTCGTACAGCATCCTCATAATCAAGACTCCGTAGCCGAGGAATTCCTTTCTTAAAGGATTTTGAATCACCCTCAACATTTGTTGGATGATAATGTGAGGTAGGGAAACCCTAGTTTTCTTCTCTCTGCAGTATAACACAAGAAGTTGAGCCCTTGGCATAGTACCTCTAGTCCCCCTTTCTGGTAATATGTTGCCGAATACAATCTTTCCAAGGTCGACAAGATATGGTTTAAGGAGATTGTTTGGGAGGTTGGTGTACGTCGATTGAGTGTATGGCTCTTTGGCGAAGGAATTGAACAACTGTTCATTAGACTCCGCGATCTCTGCAACTGTCTGGGGTTCATGTCGATCAATAATTCTATCTTCAATTGGAATTTCCAAATGTCGTGCAATAATTTCAACGTTGATAAAAATTTTTATTCCCCTGACCGTTGTTTCCAAAATAGGGCTGATCCCATCTTCTTGAAGTCCTATGCAATTCATGGCTTCGTAGAAGGATTTCGTCAAGTCGTAAGAGACGTGACCCTCAACTTTTGTTATGTTCAACCACCCCAGAGTTGCGAGTTTGTCATGAAGGATCGGACGGAGGCGGAGATCTCTATTGTCGATGCTCCTCATAGTCATAACCTCCCTTTTGGACAATTCCTTAAGTCTAGTGGAAATTGGTCCCCTACTACTGGAAGTTTTTCCTTCACTTGAGGTCATTCTTTTGCTGAAAGGAAAAATAAATTTGTGAAAGACACAAAATATATTCTTAACATTTTTTAAAATTTATGCTTTGCCCATAGACAATATTTTCTATTTTTCTCTTGATGTTTACGCCATCAGGTAATCAAAATTCTTCATTAGCAATATGATATATATATATATCTCATATTCATATATATGTGCATGTATAGATATATATATATTTAATCATAATTATATATATAGTTTTCATAAATCAACTATATATATATTTGAAACTAAACTATATAAAAACTATATAGTTTTCTAGTTATATATATTTAATATAAATCTTAACTATATATAATTCATATATATATAGTTCTAAAGATATGTACATATCTAATTTATTTTTTTTCATCCAAGTTTTTCATTAATAATATGGTATATATGTATCTCATATATACATAGATATATAGATATATATATTTAATCGTAATTATATATATAGTTTTTCATAAATCATAACTATATATATTTAAATCTAAACTATATAAAACTATATAGTTTTCTAGATATATATTTAATAAAAATCTCAACTATATACAATTCATATATATATATAGTTCTAGAGATATATATATCTAATAAAAATTTTCTTCCCCTAATTTGGTGGACTTGGGCAGGCCATGGACCGTTCGCTCTGATACCATTAAATGTCACACCCCGCCCGGACCTGCCTAAACCGGCGGTACACTCGTGGGCAGGGCGCGCATTTGGAATTATAACAATGGTAATAACAGAGTACGCAGTGGAAATATGAAACAGTACAAGTCTAATTTCATTAAATTCAGAATATCTTTGTACATGAAATGATTAAGGAAACATTCTCCCAAAAATCCCCAATGAATAATACAAAGGGTACAAAATGTGGGCCCCATAAACCTGCACCCAGTCCACCCTAATTTCCTGTGAAAAATTGGATAATAATGGAATGAGCTTAACCCGCTCAGTGGGTAAAATAGTTCGTGAGTATAACAATTATTAAAGTATACATCATAATCAAATATCTTAAATACACAAGAGAGCATCATAATCAATCAATATGTATGTGTGCATGACATCGTCTCGTAATGGTTTAATGACTGTACATCGCCTAAGTTCACGTACAGATGTCCCTCCCGGTGAATAGTTGAGTTCTCATTGTACGTCCCTCCTCAAGAACGACGCTCTGGATTCACGTACAGATGTCCCTCCCTTGCAGTAGCCAGGTTCTCATTGTACGTCCCTCTCCAGAGAAATATGATGAATAACGAGCATTGCTCCTAACTATTCTATGAATCATAAAGCACATACGTCCCGAGGTGGTGATATGTATGATGCCAATACATGAATTGGTCTGGTCTTTACTTAACATTTAGACTGGCTTTGGCAACGTCTGGTGATCCTTATCAGGGTCGGTATCACGACGTGCAAGGTTAGGACATTCAGTATTACTTGTATAAGCTGATAGCTTTCAATAAGACCAACTAGATCAGTCTCCAGTTAAGAGGTGAGACACGAGGTCTGCTTAAATACGAATCGCCTAGAGCAGCTCGCTGCCTCCCGTTTACTATTTAAAGTTACTGAGGACAAGACCGAGTCTGGTTGAGCCAGATTGACCACAAATCCTGCATTACAACAGTGTAATACATGAACTCCAAATATACAGGTATAAATATAACAGTACGAACGTTATACGAAATAATGTTGTGTAAATGAATGGTAGACATAATAATAAATGAATGTAAACTTTAATAAAATTTATAAAACACGCAAACCTATGTTTCATTCCCCACCTTCAGATAAGAACTTCTTTCGAAACTGGCTCTTTCCCCCGGACAGAACCTCATTGCACCGCATGGAGAGTCTCAAAAGACCAAAAACTCAAAATGAGTGAAAAGGAGAAGAAAATCACAAGAGAAGGTGATTTGGTGTGAGGAATGAGAAATGAGGAGGGTTCCTTATATAGAGAGATTGGCGCCTGAATGTTCGGGCAGGTACCCGGAATTTTTTTTTTTTTTTGTGCAATCCTAGGGTATTACACTCTCTGTCAAAAATTGACTTACCCATATGTACCCATTGTTTGGCTGGTAAATACTAGAAAACCATTTGGTCAAGCTTTAAGAGTCGAACAACCTTTACAGCTGATTCATTCTAATATTTGTGGACCCATTAGTGTACGGGCGCAACATGGTGCTCTATATTTCATCACCTTCTTCGATGACTTTTCACGCTTTAGATACATTTACTTGATATCCCACATATCTGAAGCATTGGACTGCTTCAAGAAATATGTATCGCTAGTTGAAAACCATCTTGATAGACATATTAAAGCGTTACGAACTGATTGAGGTCGTGAATACCTTTCTGATCTATTCAAAGAATTCTATGACGAAAAAGGGATAGCTAGACAGCTAACAATCCTAGGCACCCTGCAAAAAAAAATGGTGTTGCAGAACGAAGAAACAAAACTTTGTTAGACATGGTTCGATCAATGATGTCTCAAGCGAATCTTCCAATTTCTTATTGGGGAGACGTTTTGATGACTACAGTATACATTCTTAACCGTGTTCCTTCTAAATCAACACCCTCAACTCCTTATGAGCTCTGGATGGGTAGAAAACCTGATTTGAGCAATTTAAGATCCTAGGGATCAGCAGCGTATGTACACTCACCATCCCAACGATATGAAAAATTGGGACCGGGAGGCAAGAAATCCATATCAGATACTCTGAACACTCAAAATGGTATGTGTTCGTAGGTGAAAACGAAAAACAAGTTTTCACAGAGTACGAATCTAAAGATTCCACTTTTGTAGAAAATGACTATCCTAGAAAACGTGAAGCAACTGAGGATCTTCCCATGTATGAATTACATCTAGAAAATAATGATCCTAATGTGCCAATGGAGGCGATCAACGATGATGCTCATGATGAGCTTCATCCGAGTGGGAGTGTTAGATCACCCCCTATTGTATATGAGGATCAGTTGCGAAGGAGTACTCGTAAAAGCATACCTCGCCGTCATTTTGAGATCAAAGGCGAAGCTTTCATGATAGCTCCACATGATGAAAATGAGCCAAAAACAATCCAATAAGCTCTTTCATCTGATGCTAGTAATCAGTGGATGAAATCCATGATAGAAGAAATGGAGTCAATGCGGATTAATCACGTCTGGGACTTGGTTGATCTTCTATCTGGGTGAAAAGCAATAGGGAACAAATGGGTTCTCAAAATCAAACGCAAAGCAAATGGATCTATTGAGAAGTGTAAGGCACGATTAGTCGCTAAGGGTTATTCCCAGCAAGAAGGAATAAATTATGAAGAAACATTCTCACCAGTTGTGAGATTTGTATCTATTCGACTTCTTTTAGCTATCGTTGCATATTTGGACTTAGAATTACATCAAATGGATGTCAAAACAACATTTTTGAACGGTGAACTGGATGAAGAAATTTATATGCAACAACCTATAGGGTTTGTAGCTAAAAACCAAGAGCGCAAGGTTTGCAAGCTCAAACGATCAATATATGGTCTTTAGCAATCACCCAGACAATGGTATTTGAGATTTCAACAGGCTGCGTCATCCTATGAATTCACAATGACTGATGAAGACCATTGTGTCTATATTAAATGTTCAGGAACACATTTTGTCTTCTTGTCCTTATATGTGGATGATATTCTCCTTGTAGGGAATGATATGACATTCGTAATCAGATTAAAGATTGGTTGTCTTCTACATTCAACATGAAAGGCATGGGTGAGGCAAACTTCATACTAGGTGTGAAAATTCATAGAAATCGTTCAAAAAAATCTTGGCTCTGTCTCAAGAACAATATATTAAAACAATCCTTGAACAATTGAACACGCAAAATTGCAAGCCCATAGATACACCAATCACAAAAGAAATACCCCTTAGTCATGATATGTGCCCTCATACTCGTTCTGAAAAATAAAAGATGTCAAAAATCCCTTACGCTAGTGCTATTGGAAGTTTGGTGTATGCAATGATGTGTACTAGACCAGATATTTGTTATTCAGTCAGTCTAGTCGGTCGTTATCAAGCAAATCTCGGAGAATCACATTGGAAGGCAATGAAGAGAATTCTGAGATATATGAAAGACACGATGGACTTGTGCTTAAGTTATCATAGTGCCGACATGCGTTTATTGGGCTACTCCGATGCTGATTGGGGCGGTGAACCAGATGAACGCAAATCTACCCCGGGATATGCTTTCTTGCTGAACAATGGTGGAATATCATGGAATAGCAAGAAGCAGATGTGCATTGCTCTATCTACCATGGAAGCTGAGTTTGTAGCCTGCTTTGCAGCGGTACAAGAGGCTATTTGGCTTTGACGGTTTCTGCAACATTTACAAGTAGTTCATAACGTATCAAAATTGGTCACTATCTATAGTGATAGCCAAGCCGCAATTGCCTACGCCAGAGATCCCAAATACCATGGCAAGACCAAGCATATAGACATTAAGTATAATTTTGTTCAAGACATAATAACACAAGGAGAAGTCTGCATACAACATATTTCTACGCAAAGGATGATGGTTGATCCATTGACTAAGCCAATCGCTAGAGATGTTTTCCTTGCACATGTTAAATTCGTGGGTTTGCGTAGGATATAATCAATTTTTATTTATTTATTATGTAACAAATTTATTTCATTAGACCATTTAATAAATTCCTTATTGTTTATTATGGTTGTTTGTATTTGATCTATTATTACTAGCACCAACAAACATAACAGTATGTTCACATGCATGATTGGCTTACTCACACGAGCCATCGCCTTTGGCGCTTCATGTAGAGAGAGCAGAGATGAGACATTTTACTAATGTTGCTTTCAATAGCAATAGGTCCCTTGATGATGATATGTCACCTTGATTGGAGTTAAGATGAGGTCTATTTTTTAAGACCGATAATGCATTAACCCACTATCCATTAAGCCTGTTGTTTGGAATCGGATAAGAGATCCTTTAATTGGCACATTAAACTAGATATGCGAGCTCTTGGGAACTTGAGTTAGGCGCATAGATGCGACTAGACTAAAAATCCGTACAGTGTTTTGAGTAGAACATAGCTCTTCTGAATAAGAGTTACTCAACTGTAGCATGTAATTTTACATTACATGTGTAAGTCGACCACTTAGAAAGTGAGTGAAAGATCCCTTCTTCCTCACTGTGTGAGTTCAGATATGCCCATTTCTATATGAGACTAATGGGATGCCCTTCATTACTTTTGACTACACCACGAAGTGAAGTCTTAATGTCCGCTACTTTGGTAAGTCACCCAAGGTCATGAGTGATTCGACCTTTACGGGACATTACTGGGAAAACGATTAATTCTAAACCTAGTAGTGTTAGGGCGAAAGGAAGATTCTTTAGAATCACGTCTCTGTAGTATATTCTAAATCGCGCGATACTCATGTCGCATCATTTAGGATGGCAATATAAGTAAGAATATGCTATTAGATTTTTTTGAGGTTCAAGTATTGCCCTGGAGGGATAGGGAATACTTGAACAGATGAATAAATGAATCTAGGGCATTTTGAGGCACTAACATTCTTTTAAAACTGTAGATGTCTCTATACTGGCTCATCATGAGTTACTAGTATAGAGCTCCCGAATGCCGATACTCTCACGGTCGCACGGTCCATTAGCTTATCACTTTCTCATTGAAGATTAGTATTTGTCATTCACACCATGCATGAGTGGGAGATAACACTGTATGGGTCAAATTTGGGGCGACCATGATGTGTTCGACCCATATACTCCTACGTACACATCATGTGCGAGTAGGAGATGCTGGAATTTGATCATGTAGTTGGAGATCTTAGATTTTGATAATGTTTATCATAATCAGATTATTATTATCTTGAGTTATCTAATTGGATAACCCCTTAATATTCACGTTAAGATAACTACTATTTGATAGTTATCTTATCTTCAGCACATCCCAAATTGGAGAGAATCAAGGAGATTTGATTATCTAGAATGCCAATAAATTAATGGGAAGTGAACATGGTAAAATACACGAGAAAATTGCAGAGAATTTTCATTGAGTAGAAAGTGAGGCTTTTGGACTATGGTATACATTGGGAACCCATGACATTGCGGTCCCAATTACCGTGACAACACTAAACGAGTGGAGCACCCTCGAGACGATATTGGTAATGTTTATGCTTTTCTATTTAATTTATTTCGATTTACATGATTTGTATTTGAATGATTTCTATACATAAAAAATAATTATTCCGTAGGTATAAAAATAGATTTTGAGCATTAGTATATATGTAAAATAATTCATAAATTTTTTTTCTTCAAAGTAAAATAATAAAAAAAAAATTATAATACCAATCACATTAAGTTAGAGGCATTAATCAAATACATTATTTTATTATATTTTTTAAAATTACAGATGTGCCCTTATAAGTTTTAATAACACCTCATTTAATGTGACAAACATTAAATGGACTATCATTAAATAAGGTGCCACATCACACTTGTGTTAAATGATATACAATTTTCAAGCTAAATTGCATTTCTTTTATCGAGATGTTTGATCCATATTTACATTGTCTTGAATTGAACGTGCACTGACCACTAGGGGTGCAAGCCAACTTGACCAAACCGAATACAACCCGATGGGTTGGGTTGAGTTGATCTAGGTGTTTGGGTTGGGTTGGGCACAAAAATTACAACCCAAATAGTTTGGGTTGGGTCATGGTTTGATACCCTTGGAACCCAACCCAACCTAAATCTGTTATCCCCTAAAGCCACTAATTGCAAAACTAATGAAACCCTTATAGTCCCAAACCAAAATCGCAACCTTTTTGGCCTTGTCCATAAAACCTCATAACCCTTCTTCTTCTTTGTTTCTTTTTCTTCTTTGATCCATTTTTTCTTCTTCATTTCTTTTTCTTCTTCTTAATTTTTTTTATTTTTTATTTTTTTTTCATCTAAAGTACAAGTATCTTCATGAAAAAAAAAAAGTTATCTCAACCCGAATGACCAACCAAACTCAACCAGAACTAGTTTGGGTTGGGTTGGGTTTGGTCAAAGAGTTAGTTTGGTTCAGGTTGGATTTCATTTTTCCTTAACCTAAACTGTTTGGACTCAACCCAACCCGTTACACCCTACCCACCAATGAACGGTTAAACATTTAAGCCAATTAAATATTAATTAAATCCATTCATTCTTATTTTCTTTTTTTTTTAAGTCCATTCATTCTTATTTTTAATAGCAATATGGTGTGGCTTGATCCAATCAATGGGTGGTTTCTATTTTATGTATTAGTTTTATAGTCTATTAGTTTTCTAGTTTAAATTGGAAATTTTCCTATTTTATGTTAGAAAATAATATTTTGTATTGGAAACTAATCTTGACACCTTATGTTATATAAACCCTCATTGGGATATGCAAGAATTTGAAATTTGTGTGAGAACACTTATGGTTTTAGGGAATTTATTTTATATATGATTATAGGTTGTAACCTATTTGCATTCTCTTGTTAGTAAATTGATGCTCATCTTTAGTGGACGTAGGTGTATATTCACCGAACCAGGTAAATTCGTGTGTTCTTACTCATGTGTTTCTTTGCATTTGTTTGAACCTTTTGGGTTTGTACGTTTGATATTTGGCTTTTCCTTTGGCTACACAGAACACATGTCACTAAGATTGTTGACCTAAGTGGTTTTCCAGTTAGAATTTTCTCAAGTGTTTTGATTCTAACAACAATCTAACCATGGTGCTAATGGTTGAATTGAGCATGTTTTAGCACTAAGGATAAGTCAAAAGGTCAATACAAGATTCAAGTGATCTCAAAAGTCAACTCAAGTGGATTAAACAAAGTCAAAGTCAAAAGCTTGGACAAGTTGACTCGATGATAAAGGATGAGAGGTTACAAGTATAAGTAGAATTATCTTGTAATCGTTCTTGTCTCTATATTGCTCATTTTTTTCCAAAGTCATGAATATGTTTTAAAACAATTTTGAAAATCATACTTGTTTTGATAAGTCAACAGTTTTCATGAAAGTTAAAATTTGGTTGTTTGATCAAAATGATTTTGATTTATGTGGTGATCTCAAAAGTATTTCAATTACAATGTTTTAAAGTTCATACAATTGTATTTAACATTAGCTTATCATGAAAACATGTTTTAATCACAAAATTATCAAGAAAAACATGTTTAAGTTTCTGTGTATTGCAGAAATCCGTTTACTGTTAGGGAACACATTTCCTATTTGGACTTAGTGAAAAATTTTACTTAGTCAAGCAGAAACACGTTTCCTATTGAAGAAATGCATTTCTTGTTTTGGACTTAGTGAAAAATTTCACTTGGTTGAACAGGAACTCATTTCCTCAAAATTCCTAGAATTTTGCTCTCGGAAAATGCACATAAAAACACTTTTCCCTCAAGGAAACATGTTTTCTGCTTTTTGGGCAATTATGGAATTTCACACAAAAACACGTTTCTATGATGAAAACAAAGAACTGTTTTCAAGTTCATTTTGAACAGAAACAAGAAACAAGGTTTTGTGTACATAACTATGGTTCTTACTTTTTCAGAAATATTTTCCTATAAATATGTGTCTTAGTTCATAATGAGCAACCTTTTGCAAAATGTGAAACTTGAGCACATTATTTTGTTCTCCACATCTTCCAAAAATGCAAGTTTCTTCAAACTTATGAAGTTCATTTTGAAAAGAAATCATTTGAAGTTCTATTGTGAGTTCAAGTTTTCAAGTAGCATTTTTGAAAGTTCTATCACTTTCAAGAAATCTTCGGTGCTTTCCATCACTTCAAGAAAAAAAAGTTTATAACAACATGCATTGCACGTTGTTACGATGATATAACAACGTTCGCTCGCATCTTGTTACATTTGAAGTTGTTATAAATTATATAATGTAACCACCATCAATGCACGTTGTAATAGATGTTTACAACCTTGTTATTTGATTTATGGACAACTCAATGTCCATGTTGTGAATCTTTAAATATTATTTAGACAACCACAACTCAGGTTGAATGTGGTAATATGTTAAATAACAACCTATATTGTGTGTTGGCACTTCATTAAATTTTTTGTTACTCTAACAACAAGCAGTGCTTGTCGTAATAATGTTAACTGACAACAAACTATTATTGTTGTTGTTACATTAATAATTAACTTGTCATTATAACAACATGACTTTGCCGGTGGTAATTATTTTAAAAAACTAACATTTCTAATCTCATATACAGTGCACTCTATTTGCATTAGAAATTATATAGCCACTGAAGTTAGTTTCATAATTTTATTTTTTTAATTTATGAAATTATTGATCATTATCAATGATCATCTTTTTTGAATGAAAAAATATCAACTACTAATATATACAATATATATATATATATATATATATATATATATATATATATATATATATATATATATATATATATATTTGGGTGGCATTATCTACCAACATATACAAAACATATTGTTCAATTGCTAATTGTCAACATAACATATGTACAAAAAATACTAATTGCTTATTGTTCAATTGTAAAGTTTCACAAAAAAAAAAATACTGGTCTTTTTTCTTTGCCAACAATGAACCTATATCCATGATTTGTTTTTCATCTTTCTCTGCCAAAAAAGAAGAAAAAAATATTACCACTCATAAATGAAAAGTAACTGAATAGAAATAGGATGAGTAATAAAAACTTACATAAAGTAACAAAAAATTATTTGATCAATCAGATTTTTAGCAAAAAACTCCTTTACTTTGTCTTTTTCCTGCAATTAGAATAATATAAAAACAAATGACTTATTAGAAAAAACTAAGTAAACTAAGTTTTGATAGAATTTCTATTTAATTTGCTTTACTTTCTCTTTGTCATGAGAATAACCAAAAGAACTTCAATATCTCCCAATAAGAAAATGTATCAATGTTTTATTTCAACATCTCAAATAACACAATAGTTTGAAAACAAATTACTAGAAAATATCACCTAAAATATGAAAAAATTATTTTCCCAATGCAATTCAAATCCTACATCACTATAACATTACTAATGAAATTTCAGCATTCATGTAAATATAAGTCCTATTCATCACTATAAAAATTGAGCAACAAAGATAAAATGTCAAAAAAACTTGACAGAGTTTTTGTTTAATCATCATCATAAAATTACCAAAACAAAGTCCTATCTCATCATCATAGCATTACTAAAGAAATTCTAACATTCATGTTAAACAAGTCTTGTTTATACTTCAGCGCTGCGACACCCAGAGCCACTTCTTTTCCCTGATTCTAGAACCTACGATGCAGCGTGATTTTATGGACTTAGCCGAATTTTCTCTCCTCTGTACCTTCCTTTTTATGAACTTAACTAATTTTCTTCTACTTCTTCACTTAGGTTCTTCAAGAAACATCATGTAGGCTTTTCATATGTTGTGTCCATCATTCATACTCACTTCCACACATCTAAATACCTACAAAACAAATTAAAACAAGTAATTAACACACTAAAAACGTAAATTGATCCAACATATAAATTAACAAACCGAAATAATGCTTAAAAGCCAACTAATTCCTAAACTATCAAATGCATCAAAACTACCATAAACACACCAAACTAATGAATAAAATGTCCTAAAACACACCTAAAACATACTGTAAAACCTATCTAAATATGCAACTATCAAATACCCCCAAACTTAGAACTTTGATTGTCCCGAGCAAAGGGAAAACAAAACTAAAAACAAATCAATCAATCGAACTACTATCCTATTCTCAAACAAATTAAACTTTGATTCAAAATAAAACATGCATATCATCATCATGGCCTCTAAGATCACATTAACAAACAATAACTCATAGGAATGTTTCAAGATTGTTACAGATGTTTAGATTTTCAATCCAACTCCTCACCTGACCTCATTTTCCATTCTCAAACACACCATGATTTAGTTAATCTCATAAAACCATTCATGAAATTCATAGACAAGTGCAAGAAAGTATAAAATGGAAGTGATCTCGAATAGATATATATAGTGAATCCCATAAGCAAATATTTCATATCACTCTCCACTAATGTAGATTACATGCCATTAAGAATTAATAGGTCTTTCTTAGGTTGTAATGTATGGCCAAGGTTCAAAGGTAGGGAAAATTGAAAAAATTTAGGTTCAAAACACCCTAAGCACTTTGATCTTTTACAACATCCACAACATCACATATAGAACCAAAACAACCCGATTTCAGCACCTATACCTCTTTTAGATATTTGATTTTTCATTTCATTCCCATTCTTTTGTTTGCTTGTTTTCTTATTTTCAAAAAAAAAAACTACACCCCCAAACTTATTTCTTTTCATACTCATGGACATAGCATCATTTTCTTCTTTTTTTCATTTTCTTATCTTTTTAAATAAAATTCATAAGCAAACTTCACATTTTTCTCTTCTTTGTCACCCTTTTTCTTCACTTTTCTTTCCCCATTGTTCTTTCATCCAAATAATAACACTCCAACATAGTCAAAGTGTTTAAGGTACATAGGTTGAAAAATAGGGAAATTAAACATGATAAGCTCAAATTTCCTGATGTATAGGTAACAAAGAAAAGGATAATCATCTCAAAATGGGTGACTAGGGATATAATAAAAAAAAATTAGGTTGGCTATATGGCCCAAACTCATCCAAACATGGCCTAAATCCTCTCTCTCATGGCATGCTCTCTAGGATTCCGCTTCAAGTGATAATCAAACTTGTTCTAGGATCTCTAGAGATCTAATATATATAACTTTACTTGCACATATTAAATCCAAACAAGTCATAATTTCACTAAATCAACTACACTAGACATAGAGAGAATTTCAAACAAAACCAAGTTCAAAGTTGAATCAAGCACACAGACTTATAAGTTACTCTCTACATTCTCCTAGAATCATTTTCGTGTACATGTTCTCTTATCATTGACCGTTCAGAAAAATAAAAATACTTGAATCAAATCAGAATTCATAAGATCATAGGATATCCTAACCTAAAACTACTATATCTTCACCATGACAAGTCAAAAATTAAAACTCTCCCCCCAAACTTATAACAAGCATTGTCCTTAATGCTTCACAATAAGAATAAAAAAAAAAATAGAGCATGAATGGAAATAAAATAAGGAGAGGTGTAGAAAACCCCCTTTAACCCAAAGGGTTGAAATCTACACATAAGCTCTCCATCCGCTCTATTTAGCTCGCATACGGACCTTCAAACTAGCTTTAGAAACTGGACAGTAAAAGAACATACTCATTAGTAGCAAGAAACTCAAACCTATACTACAATGACTGAATTAAAAATTAAAAAACAATAAAACATAAGAATGAATAAACTCCAAAATCGATGGGTTGCCTCCCAACGAGCGCTTAGTTTAAAGTCCTCAGCCCGACTTCTTGCAATCTCCTCAATTAGGGTCCTCCAAGGTTACATCATCCTCGTGCGCATGCTCGTGTCCATAATAGTGTTTAACCCGAGGCCCATTGACTCGAAAGAGAAAGCCTTCTTTGCTACGCAACTCTATTGTTCCATATGGAAACACTCTCTCAATAATAAAAGGACCTGACCACCTAGACTTCAATTTACCCGGAAACAAGGTCAACCTTGAATTGTATAAAAGAACCTCTTGCCCCGGCTTGAACTCCCACTTCACGATCATCTTGTCATGCCATTTCTCTCTTCTCTCCTTGTATGCCTTGGCATTCTCATATGCTTCTTGGTGGAATTCATCCATCTCATTTAATTGGAGAAGTTTTTGGTCACCGGATGCCTTCAAATCATAATTCAATTTCTTAACAGCCCAAAAAGCACGGTGCTCCAACTCAACCGGAAAGTGCACACTTTTCCGAACACCAAACGATATGAAGACATCCCAATGGGTGTCTTAAAAGCGGTCTGGTAAGCCCATAAAGCATCATCGAGCTTCAAAGCCCAATCCTTTCTCTTAATATTCATGTTCTTCTCTAGGATTTGTTTCACCTCCCGGTTACTAATCTCAACTTGTCCATTGCTTTGAGGATGGTAGGCTATGGCAACCTTGTGTCTCACTCCATACTTCACAAGTAAGGCATTAAAAATCTTGTTACAAAAATGGGATCCTTCATCATTAATGAATGCCCGAGGAGTGCCAAAAAGTGTAAAGATGTTCTTTTGAAGGAACTTCAACACTACCCTTGCATCATTCATAGTCGGGGGAATGGCTTCCATCCACTTTGAAACGTAGTCGACCGCCAAGAGAATATACGTCTTCCCACATGAAGAAGGAAATGGTCCCATGAAATCTATACCCCAAACATCAAATAGCTCCACCTCCAGGATATTAGTCAATGGTTGTTCATGTCTTCTTGAAATAGTACCAAGACGTTGGCATCGGTGACATGTCTTCACAAAAACACAACTATCCCGAAACAATGTAGGCCAATAGAACCCACTTTGAAGAACCTTTGCCACTGTCCTTGCAGTCCCAAAATGACCACCATATGGAGAGGAATGACAATCATGGTGAATGGATTGCATTTCTTCCTCTGTTGCACACCTCCTAATAATATGATCATTATACCTCTTAAATAGCAAGGGCTCATCCCAAAGGTAAAAGTGCACATCATGTAAAAACTTCTTCTTCCGTGCATACGATAGATCTGGGGGTAAGACGCCACTAGCCAAGTAATTCACATAGTTGGCGTACCATGGAAGTTTCACAAACAACCCATAAAATTGCTCATCTGGAAATGTTTCCATTATAGGCACACCATCATTTTTCTCATCTAGTTGTAGCCGAGATAAATGATCCACAACTACATTCTCACTCCCCTTCTTGTCTCTAATTTCCATATCAAACTCCTGAAGTAAGAGGGCCCATCGAATCAACCGAGGCTTTGCATCATTCTTCTTGAATAGGTAACGGATGGCGACATGATCAGTATAGACAATCACTTTAGACCCAATGATGTAGAATCTAAACTTATCACAAGCAAAGATCACCGCTAGCAATTCCTTCTCGATTGTGGTGTAGTTTTGTTGCACCCCATCAAGTGTTCTACTCACATGGTAGATGTCCCGAAACATCTTCTCTCGTCTTTGTCTGAGAATCACTCCTACTGCATAGTCTCTCGCATCACACATGATCTCTAACGGTTCACTCCAATCTGGTATCACCATGTAGGTGTTGATATCAAAGCTTTCTTGATCAACTCAAAAGCTTCCTCACAATGCTCATCAAACACAAATGGAGTATCTTTCTCAAGTAAGTTACAAAGGTGTTTTGCAAGTTTTGAAAAGTCCTTTATAAATCTTCTATAAAACCTTGCATGCCCCAAGAAACTCCTTATGTCCTTAACACTCTTCGGATGTGGAAGCTTCTCAATAGTACCAATCTTTGCCTTGTCTACCTCAAGACCCTTAAACGAAATCCGGTGTCCAAGAACAATCCCCTCATGCACCATGAAGTGACACTTTTCCCAATTAAGCACAAGATCCGTTTCTTCACACCTCTTCAACACAAGGGAGAGGTTATGTAAGCAATGATCAAATGAGGACCCAAAACCTGAAAAATCATCCATGAAGATCTTCATGATGTCCTCCACCAAATTCGCAAATATAGCCATCATGCACCTTTGAAAAGTCATCGGTGCATTACATAATCCAAACGGCATGTGTCGAAAACCATAAGTACAATACTGGCAAGTGAATGTTGTCTTCTCTTGATCCTCCAGGGTGATGGCTATCTAATTATACCCCGAATACCCGTCCAAAAAACAATAGTAATGGAAGCTCGCCAACCAATCTAACATCTGATCAATAAAAGGAAGGGGAAAGTGATCCTTCCTTGTGGCCTTGTTGAGCTTCCGGTAATCTATGCATACTCTCCAACCCGTCACTGTTCTCGTCAAAATCAGCTCATTCTTATCATTCATCACTACAGCCATACCACCTTTCTTGGGTACTACGTGAACCGAACTATCTGAAATGGCATATACGATTCCTGCCTTAAGCCACTTTACTATTTCAGCTTTTACAACCTCCTTCATGGGTGGATTTAGCCTTCGTTGATGCTCAATTGAGGGCTTGTAAGATTCCTCCATCAAGATCTCAAGCATAAAAATGGAGGGACTTATCCCCTTAATGTTAGCTATGGACCACCCGAGGGCGGACTTGTACTCTCTCAAGATGCGTAATAGCTTATCTTCCTCTACACTTGATAAGGCCGAAGATATGATGACCGACAAAGTAGACTTCTCACCCAAAAATGCATAACGAAGGTGTTCCGGTAAATGCTTCAACTCCGATGAAGGCTCTAATGACTTGGATGGCGAAGAAGCGTCAATATCTTCTACTTTGTTGATTGTACTCGTAGGATTTTTAGCCTCAAGAGCTAAGGCATAGTTCTAGACTTCATCATGAGAGGCCTCATCTCTATATACCGAACTTACAAGACACTCCTCTGAAGGATCTCCCGGTGTAGCCTCACCATGTACCTCAGTCACACATGCATCAACCACGTCTGCTACATCAATCCGATGACATGTACTCCCCTCATATGGGAATTTAAGGGTATTGTATATGTTAAACATCACTTCTTCGTTATTTACTCTCATGGTAAGCTCACCACGTTGTACATCGATCAAAGCACTCCCGGTTGCTAAGAATGGCTGCCCAAGTATATGAAGAATATCACCATATTCCTTCATATCCAAAACAACGAAGTCCACCTGGAAGATGAACTTGTCCACCTTCACTAGCATGTCCTCAATGATACCCCAAGGGTATGTAAGTGATCGATCCACTAGTTGCAAGGATATTGTAGTTGGCCTCACCTCGCCAAGCCCTAATTTTTTGAAAATTGACAAAGGCATCAAGTTAATACTAGCACCCAAATCTCATAAAGTTTTATTAAAATACAAGGAACCAATGGTGCAAGGTATAGTGAAACTCCCTGGATCTTTTAGCTTTTGAGGTAGCTTCTTTTGTAGTATAACACTACATTCTTCAGTAAGTTTCACCGTCTCATAGTCCTCTAGCTTCCTTTTCTTTGTCATCACATCCTTCATGAACTTGAAGTAGTTCGGCATTTTCTCCAACGCATCTGCAAAAGGGATGTTAATGTGATTTTTTATAAACATTCCAAGAACTTGGCGAATTGCTCGTCAACTTTTTCTTTTGAAATCGCTAAGGGAAAGGAATAGAAGTTCTGAGTTTAGGAGGGTTATCCGTGAATATGATAGAACCAAGCCGGTATGGCCTCTCATGTGGCTTCTCCCCCTCTGACGACTCTTTGTCCTTCTCTTTACTCAGCTCAGACTTAATGCATGGCTCCTCATGTTCTTCAATGGGTGGTGATGGTGTGGCTTGGCATTGCTCTTTCAGGTTTACCTCAGTGTTGCTAGGTAGTGACCCCCTTTGTTGGGTACTCATCTGTGCTACTAACTGCCCCACTTGCACCTCTAAATTCTTGATAGAAGTCCTTGTCTCCGTTATGAAAGTACTCATCAACTCATCACTAGTAGGCTTCTTATCTTGTGCTTGAGTGTAGATACCCGGTGGAGGTTGTAAGGTATTCCTTGTATTGGCATAGGAGAAATTCTTATGATTACAAACACCCGGGTGGTATTGATTTGGCACACCTTGATTATTTCTATAATTGCACCCCGGGTAGTTGATGTATTGTATTTGCTCCTCCAATGTTTCGTTGCCTGAATAGCCCAAATTCAACGTTGCCACTTTCTCAATAGATGGTTGTGCACTTTGAGTAGTAAGTGCAGTAAGTTGATGCGAGAGGCTTGAAATTTGTGCCGAAAGGGATGTGATAGGATCTACTTCATGTAACCCGGCTACCTTCTTCACCATAGATCTTGCCCCTGGATCTTCATAGGTATTGGTAGCCATATCCTCCAACAAGCTAAATGCCTCAAGAGTAGTCTTGGACAACAATGAACCGTCGACCGCCACGTCTACTAGAGTCCTTGTAAAAAACGTCATCCCATTGTAGAAAAGCTGAAGTTGTAACCAATCTTGAAACCCATGTTGAGGACATTTTCTCAACAACTCTTTGAATCTCTCCCAAGAGTCATATAGAAACTCTGACTCTTGTTGCTTGAATTGGCCAACCTCAGCTCGTAGTTGGGCGGTCTTGGCGGGAGGAAAAAACTTATGTAGAAACTTGTATACCATGTCCTCGCATGTTACTATACTATTTGGTTGCAAGGATTGTAACCATGCCCTTGCTTTGTCCCAAAGTGAGAACAAGAACAACCTCAGTCTAATGGTGTCCTCCGAAATGCCATTCATCTTCACATTGTCACACATCTCCAAAAAAGTGGTGATGTGGATAGTTGGATCTTCCATAGGGGAACCTCTAAATTGGTGATGTTGGACCATCGAGATCAAAATTGGCTTCAACTCAAAGTTGTTCGCATTTATGTGAGTGCGAACAATGCTCGAGTAGTTGTCATTGATAACCAATTTGAAATAATCCCTCAGCGTCAACTGATTTAGATTTTCTGCCATTGTTTCAGCGCCTCTTCTTCTCTCTTGCCTCAGTTTTCCAAGAGTACGTTCAATCTCGGGATCAAACGGTAGTACTTCAAAACTTCTTTCCCTTTGCATAAACTCTTCGAATCCTGTAACATAGAAACTAAAAGGAAAATCAAAGAATAACATTAAAATTAAAGCTAAATAACACGATATTAGTGCAAACTAATAAATATCTCTGGCAGCGGCGCCAAAAACTTGTTGCACGCAAACCGCAAGTGAACGGTTGCCAAGTTATAATATATTCCGATGAAAAATCAGATATCATCCTCAGGGATATTTACTACACTATCTACTGCGTTTTAGCCCTAATTTTATCTAGAAAATCAAAATCAAATAATTGAATGATTAAAATAGAAATTAAACTAATTAATTAATAACTAACAATGCAATGTAAATCAAATAGTAAATCAATTTGAGATTAAACTAGAGGTTCGATTTCACCTCACTCTCAACTATGTCTAGATATGTGTATTATTATTAAATCAATTCTTTAGCTTATAAGTCAAAATTCCTAACGTTTTTAATTCTCTCTTTTGAAGTAGAACTAGAGCATATTATCGTTGTATTGATTTAACTCTTTCGATGAAAACCTAACACAACGGTAATTTATTAAGATCTATGATTTCCACTTAATAACTTCAAAGGTCTCGATCTCCTTTTGAGTCTCACGATAAGCTAGGTTATACTCTCCAGATTCCAACTCAAGATACCCTCTTTTGGAGCATCTACCTCGAATCTAGGATCATTCAATCCTTGATCAGGGGATCGAAAGCTTTATGCACAGAAAATTATAAATAAAGTAAAAGAATTCATTAATAACAATTAAATAATAAAAGCTAAGAAATAGTCTCGAGTTTGGATCAATCTACACCTCTAGAAAGAGGTTTAGTTCATAACTAAAGAAATAAAAACGATAGCTAATGGTTCAAACATGAATCGGAACAAAAGAAAACTAACTAGAATTGGTGTAGGGATTTTTAATAATTTGCAATACGAATCTTCTTCTCCACATTTCTTCCAACCGTCAAACCTTTGTTTTCCTCTCTATATTCCAATGTGTTCTTCCCGAAAAACCCTTCACTTTGATATATAATATGCCCTTTTTCGTCGTGTGTAAAATAATTAGAAAGTCCTCTGAATTACGAGTTGCTAAAACTGCAACTAAAACCACCTTCAGCATCGCGGGATGCGCCGCGACGCTCAGAACCTACACTGCTATGTGATTTTATGGACTTAGCCGAATTTCCACTCCTTTTTGCCTTCTTTCTTATGGACTTGGCCAATTTTCTTCTACTTCTTCACTTAGGTTCTTCAAGAAACATCATCTAGGCTTCTCATATGTTGTGTTCATCATTCACGCTTACTTCCACACATCTAAATACCTACAAAACAAATTAAAACAAGTAATTAACACACTAAAAACGTAAATTGATCCAACAAGTAAATTAACAAACCAAAATAATGCCTAAAAGCCAACTAATTCCTAAACTATCAAATGCATCAAAACTAGCATAAAGACGCTAAACTAATGTATAAAATGTCCTAAAACATACTCTAAAACCTATCTAAATATGCAACTATCACCAGTGGAGAGTCTTTAAGAGAGAGAGTCTCAAAAAAGAGATAGAGAGTGTGCCCAAGGAGGAGGGAAGGAGATGAGAAGTTTGGTGCGTGAAATGAGGATGAGGAGGCCCCCTTTTATAGAAAAGAGGGGCGCCCGAACATTCGGGCACCACCCGAATTTTTTTTTTTTTAGTTTTTGTGTAAATCAGGGGTATTACACTTTACCCCCCTTAAAAGAATTTCGCCCTCGAAATTTCAGCCCATGTAGTCATGATTGCTTCCTTCATGAGATTCACTGCCTTGGTCATCTTCCATTAGATCAGGGTAGTGCTGGTAAGGTCCCTGAATTATACTATGGCCTGTGGAATCCTCGACATCATCCCTCAATGGAGAGCAAATGGAATCAGATTCCTCTGCAGAAGATTGCGACATTTGCTTGACAGATAGTGGTGTAGGGCAGTGCGAGTTGTTTCATTTCAAGGGAGGTAGATTGAGTGATGGAATGCTTTTACGTGTTGTTGCCCGAGTTCGCCCACCTGGTAGTTTTGGTAGGAGATCCTACCAAGACGAGGAGCCTACATTGTTTCGGGCAATTTCATTATGATATAACCATATACGTTCTGGTGAAGGGGTTCGCAAGTCGCTGAGGCGAGGGAGTTGGTGATGTATAGAAGTTGTGGGTTGCTTCTGGACTTGAAGGGCTTCCCCGTGGTTGCCAAGCAGGCCATGGTGTATATGGTTTTTTACTCATGTTTGTGCTATTAGCAGACATCTGCATTTTGTGTAATGAGATTAGATGTTGACACAATTATAGTTTTACAAGAATAATTTCTGTGACGCCCCGAAAATTATTTCATCTAGCCCATAACCAAATTGCATTTTGCCCAAACTCTATGTGTTGCCTTGATATGTTTGGTGTTTGTTTGATGGTTGTTTAATGTTGTATAGTTGATGCTTGATAATGTATATAAATATGTGTATCATAAATTGTATATGAGTCATGTTAAATTAAAGTATAATGCATATGTTATTATTTATGCATGGGCCCATTAAACCATGAATTGATATGGGTTAGGATTGATTGAATAAAAAGATAAATGAGAATGAAAATTTGGTGTATTAAATGGATTGAACATTTAAAATACATGGAAGCATGAGATTGGTTAAAGTACATGTGGTTGGTATGGGTAGTATGAGACAAGTGGTTGGTATGTGAAGGTTGGTGCATGAAAGTGGACAAGTGTCCCATGCCCACTTCTCTAATCCAAGAATGTGCTAGAAAGTGAGGTGAATGGAGGAGAGAATCCAAGAATGTGCTAGAAAATGAGGTGAGTGGAGGAGAGAATCCAAGAATGTGCTAGAAAGTGAGGTGAGTGGAGGAGGGAATCAAGGAAGTGCTAGAAAGAGGTGAGTGGAGAGAGAGGAAAAAAAGAAGAGAAAGAAAAGAAGAGAAAGGAAAGAAGAAGAGAAAGAAGGAGGAAGTTGCAGGAGGAAGATCTCTGCGATATTTGCATCAAAGATCTGGATATTTGGGATGTAAGGTCCGATTGAGCACAAATTTTGTCAGCAAGTTCGTAGCTTATGGTTATTCATTCTAGCCAGTGGAGATCTTGATCAGAGGTTTCATCCAAGAGATCTAGCCTCTCAAACAAGGCTGGTCGGAAAGTCTGGATTTCTCGCACCATTTCCCTCAAACTTATAGATCTCCTTAATCTACCGTTAGATGGATATAAATTTTGGGTACGTAGTGTACAACTGATATTTCTGCATTCTGAACGGTGGCGATCTTGAGTAGAGGTATTTCCTGAGAGATCTAACCTCTGAAACAAAGCTAGTCGGAAAGTCTGGATTTCTCATACCGTTTCGCTCAAACTTGTAGATCTCCTCAATCTACCGTTGGATGGATATCAAATTTGGGTATGTAGTTTACAACTGATAGTTATGTATTCTAAACGGTGGAGATGTTTATTTGTTCAGTATTTTGTGTGATATAGTCGTCTGAGTTTGAGTATTTGCAGCAGGAAAGGAGAAATTGTCTGATTAGAGACTTGTTCATCAAAGAAACTTATCTTTTTGGTCCACCGTTGGATTGGGCTGATAGTTGGACAGAAGGTTTGTTTCTTCACATACTTCAATCAGTATGGTTGATTTTTGTGATTACATATTTCTGTTAGTAGATTGATACATCTGAATAGAATTCAAAATGAAGAATTTGTAGGGTTGCTTGTATTAGACCTAAATTGAGAATATGAACTTAGACCTTTCCAAATAGCTTGCATATCAACTATGTTGACCTAGTTGTCATTGTTGATGAAACCATGATGCAAAATCAGTGATATACATGGCTGAACATGGTGACCTAGTATAAATCGACAATATGGCCTAAGTATGGAAAATTTCATATTTTAGGGCTTTTGATGCTTTTGGCCTAGAATCATTGAATTGATGCAACTTATGTTTAATTAAGCATGATTAGGGTTGATTATGCTACTGATTTGGTGGTTGTGACCATATCATGGGTTAGGCCTACTTGAGATCAAGTGACCCAATTTGGGCTTGTTTATGCCTAAAGGAATTGAAAATCAGTATTTTTGATTAATAGAATGGTTTATGTATGAGAACTATGCATTAGAGGCCTAAGTAATGTGATTTGAGTTCAACGATGGGATTAGATGGGATTTAGGCTTATTGTTTATATGTGGGCTGATTTAGGGTTGATGTGTAATGTCTATGTGATTGAGCATAGAAATTGATGTATGGAAGGATATTGATGTATGTTTCAGGATCTTGATTGGGTTGATTCGGTTTGGTGGTCGTGTGTGGTTAAATACTCTCGCGAGGCTTGGTTGTGAGTAGACTTCATTTATGATTATATCTTTTATGTCATCATATCACTTATATATTGTATGTTGAAAGCATGAATGTGTTCTAATGTTTTGAATGATGCATTGATTTGAGAAAACCTTATGACTTTGGTTGGACCCATCTATCTGGCTAATAGGGGGACTTAACCTTGTCATAGGAGGGTTTTAGGAAAGGAAGAGATTGGGGTCAACGGTACGGTGAAATAGACGTGCACTAGTAACCCAAAATAAACATGATTGGGATCAACGGTACGGTGAAATAGACGTGCACTAGTAACCCAATGCATGTGGAACGTGGATCCAAATTGATAAGCTTTTACTTGCATCGAACTTATTATAAATGCTTGATATCTATATGTTATGAGCTTTTAATCATGCTACACATTGACATGCATACATGATATTTATTGATGAGTATTGATAACATATTTGAATTCTATTCACTGGGCACCGTTGGCTCATCCTCATTTTCCTCTTTCAGGCCCTTCTGTCCCGAATAAGGGCAAAGGAGTAGTTATATCTTGAGGGCCTTGCCTGCGAGAGAATCCAAAGCCTCGATGTGAGTTGAGAGGCATTTTGATTGAACTGTGTTTTAAATTATGAAGTATTATATTTTGGATTATGTAATTATAACACTTACCACATTATAGTATGGGTGAGTTGGGACTTGTTAGATAGACCATGTGGGCATATGACGGTTTTTATTTGTACCCACAATTTTGGACTTTATGTGTATGTCAATTTTAATGAACTGTAGGGATTATGATTTTATTTATGGTTCATTTTAATGGATTATCTCTTGTCTTGGATGATTAATACGGTGGGTAGTTTTGTTTAGTACCTTTTGATATTATGTCGTTGTTTGAGATAAGGCTCGTAGGGTCTCAACCACCTCACGGGAGTTGATGAGTGGTCGGAGATGCCTACGCCGGGCATCCCGCCCCGGCATTCCGCACGCCATTCCTTGTGGGGTTGGTGGTCCGGGGCGCGGGGTCGCCACAGTTGGTATCAGAGCCTGATTTTACTAGGTTTGGTCTATGTATTGGACTTAGATGACTTTGACCTAGGAATTGGGTGAGAGATTTAGGTGATTAAAAAGCTTAAAGGAACTAACTTAAAAGCCTTACTATCATATTTTCTGTGTGTATTATATGATATGGGTAGTTATGAGGCGGGCACTAGTGGGGCCGAGGCTAGTGGAGCTGCAAGAGTAGCAGGACCGCAAATGGTTGTACCTCCGCCTATGCCTGCTCCTAATGTTGTGGAGAACCCCACTGATTGGCGGATCAGACTGCTAGAGAAGTTCATGAAGCCAAAGCCTAAGGAATTCACTGGTGGGGTTGACTTGAAGAAGGCCGAGGATTGGCTGAAGAATGTCGAGACGATCAGTCGCACCTTAGAGCTTGATGAGGAGTCTCAGGTCCTATGTGCTGCTCACACACTGGAGAGTGATGCAGAGGACTGGTGGCTTTCAGTGTTGGATACACAGGGGGCAGTGAAGAGTTGGGACACCTTCAAACGGTTGTTCTTACAGGCTTACATTCCAGAGACTGAGAGACAGGCTAAGCAACTCGAGTTTTTGAATCTCGCACAGGGCACTATGTCAGTCAGGGAGTACGAGCTCAGATTTAGGCAGCTCGCAGTTTATGCTCCTGGGTTAGTTCAGACGCCGAGTGACAAGATTATGAGGTTTTCTTTGAACCTAAGGCCTGCGATCCGACAGGCCTTGTCTGTGACGAAGATGACTGATTTTACCACAGTGGTCCAGAGGGCCAAACAGTATGAGTTGGCTGAGCGGGTTGATGGTATGTCTACACGAGCAGCTCCAGGTGAACCGACTTCACAAGCAGAGTCTGGGGGACAGTTCCAAACTCCGTGAAAGAAAGGAAGATGGGAAAGGAAGAGAAAGTTTTATGGAAGAGCACAGTCTGATGGTGCTCAGAGTAAGGCATCCCAGGTTCAGATTGGTATGATGGCCTCACCAATGATTTCCTCTCCTGTCCCTATTCCTACTCAGGCACCGAGTGCACCAAGACCCCCATTCCCACAGAATGCTGGCCGAGGCAGAGGTAGAGGCCGAGGAAGCTATGTGACGACATCTCAGAATGGATCATCTGCGCCCAGGGCTCCGTTCTTATGTTATCAATGTGGGCAGGCTGGGCATAGGAAGTTAGAGTGTCCAAATTTTCAGAGAGCTCAGGGATTTGTGCAGCAGTCCAGTGCCAGAGAGACAGCGAAGGCAGCTACTGAGCCAGACCCGACAGCATCCAGGACTTTGGTGGAAGGTACTTTTATTATTTGTGGTACTTCTATGCATGTATTATTTGATGCTGGGTCTACATTATCATTCATATCTGGACGTATGGTAGATAGTTTGTATTTGACTCCCATTAGGGCTAGTACATGGTTAGTGGTGAGTACTGTAGCTGGGGAGAAGATCTACCTGAACATGATCTGTAGCCAATGTGTGGTTCAGATTGGTGATGTTGAGATGCCTATTGACTTTCGAGTCCTAGAGTTTTTAGAGTTTGATGCAATTCTAGGGATGGATTGGCTGCGGCTTATCATGCAGTTGTCGACTGTTTCGCGAAGAGAATCATTTTTCAGATCCCCGGACACCCAGTGTTTACACTACAGGGTAGAGCTTCAGACCAGACAGTCACAAGGGGTAGATTTGTGACTGATGGAGATAGAGAGATTTTGGCTGGGTTAGTGCCTGATGAGGAAGAGACTAGTGAGGTGATACTGGAGGATATTGCCATTGTTAGGGACTTTCCAGATGTGTTCCCTACGGATCTTCCAGGATTACCACCGAAGCGAGAGATCAATTTCATTGTTGAACTAGTCCCTGGCACGAAGCCTATCTCCATGGCACCATATAGAATGGCGCCAGCCGAGTTGAGAGAGTTGCAGAAACAGCTCGAGGAGTTATTGGCTAAGGGCTTTATTTGCCCGAGCGTGTCACCCTGGGGAGCTCCAGTTCTTTTTGTGAAAAAGAAAGATGGGAGCTTGCTGTTGTGCATCGACTATCGCCAATTGAACAGGGTGGCCATCAAGAAAAAATATCCTCTCCCAAGGATTGATGACTTGTTTGATCAGTTGAGGGGAGCGAAGTATTTTTCGAAGATTGATTTGCTCTCTGGGTATCATCAGCTGAGGATCAGGGAGGAGGATGTGCCTAAGACAGCATTCAGAACCCGCTATGGACATTATGAGTTCCTTGTGATGCCATTTGGTGTGACTAATGCACCGGCGATGTTCATGGACCTGATGCAGAGGGTCTTTAGGCAGTATCTGGATAAGTTTGTCATCGTCTTCATTGATGACATATTGGTGTATTCCAAGACTCAGGCTGAGCATGAAGAACACCTTAGAGTGACCTTGCAAACTCTGAAAGAGCATAGGCTATATGCAAAGCTGAGCAAGTGCGAGTTTTGGATCACCGAAGTGAAGTTCTTAGGTCATGTGGTGAGTTCTGAGGGGATTTCAGTTGATCCGTCTAAGGTTGAAGCCATTATCAGTTGGCCTAGGCCTACCACAGTGACCGAGATCAGAAGCTTTCTTGGGTTAGCTGGTTACTATAGGAGATTCGTTCAGGGATTCTCCAAGATAGCTACGCCTATGACTAGGCTCACCCAGAAAGATGTGTCCTTTGTATGGACCGAGGAGTGTGAGAATGCCTTTTTAGAGCTGAAGAAAAGATTGACATCTACGCCAGTGTTGATTTTGCCAGAGCCTGATCAGGAGTTGGTTATCTATACTAATGCCTCTCGTATTGGCTTGGGTTGCGTGTTGATGCAGAAGGATAGGGTCATTGCTTATGCATCGAGGCAGTTGAAGGTGCATGAAAAGAACTACCTTGTTCATGACTTAGAACTGGCCGCAGTGGTTTTTGCTTTGAAGATTTGGAGGCATTATCTCTATGGTGAGAGATTCACTTTGTATTCTGACCATAAGAACCTCAAGTACTTGTTCTCTCAGAAGGAATTGAACAAGAGGCAGAGAAGGTGGTTAGAGCTCCTCAAAGACTATGATTTTACATTGGAATACCACCCAGGTAAAGCCAATGTAGTGGCTGATGCGTTGAGCAGGAAGCGGGTAGAGACAGTTATGGTAGCACACCAGATGTCTCATGAGTGGAGACTACTTGAGGCGGCTACGGTTATGAGTATATGTGCTACCCCTTCAGATCAGATTGTGATATGTGCTCAAATGAGAGCTCAGCCTACACAAGTCCAGGAGGTAATTGACCAACAAAGACTTGACGTTGATCATGGGATGTACAAGTCTTGGGCTGAGAGCAGTGATTTTACTGATTGGCACTTGTCATCTGATGGTGCCTTGAGATTTAGGGGACGTTTATGGGTTCCCGTAGATCCACGACTCAGACAGAGTGTTCTCCAAGAGGCTCATAGATCTCATTATGCTATTCATCCTGGCGGAACCAAGATGTATCATGATATGAAAAGAATCTATTGGTGGCCCGACATGTAAAGAGAGATAGCGCAGTTCATTCAGAGGTGTGAGATATGTCAAAGAGTCAAAGCTGAGCATCAGAGGCCTGGAGGGCAGATGCAACCGCTTGCCATTCCTGAGTGGAAATGGGAGCACGTCACTATGGACTTTGTTGTGGGATTACCCAACACCCCAAGGAGACATAATGCTGTTTGGGTTATTATTGATCGCTTGACCAAGTTCGCTCACTTTCTACCGGTGAACACTAGGGATTCTATGGACAAGCTGAGCAGACTCTATATGCGGGAGATAGTCAGATTACATGGAGTACCAGTTTCGATTATGTCAGATAGGGATCCGAGGG
Organism: Paratinospora sagittata; assembly: GCA_035771175.1. NCBI lineage: Eukaryota > Viridiplantae > Streptophyta > Magnoliopsida > Ranunculales > Menispermaceae > Paratinospora > Paratinospora sagittata. The sequence continues at coordinate 16,122,749 of CM069610.1, read as the reverse complement.
TTACATCGGTATTCTGGCAGGGGTTGCAGAGGCAGCTCGACACTAGACTAGATCTCAGTACCGCTTTTTACTCCCAGACGGATGGCCAGTCTGAGAGGTTGATATCAATTTTAGAGGATATGCTTCGAGCTTGTGTCCTTGAGTCCAGTGGTAACTGAGAGGAGTACATACATCTGTGTGAGTTCGCGTACAACAACAGCTATCAGTCCAGTATTGGCATGGTTCCTTTTGAGGCATTGTATGGTCGACCATGTAAATCTCCGATCTGTTGGACGAAGGTAGGGGATGTTGCGGTGATGGGACCAAAGTTTGTACAAGAACACACAGAGAAGATTAAGAGGATCAAGCATAATATGAAAGTAGCCCAAGAAAGGCAGAAGAGTTACACTGATGCCAAGCGGAAGACCGTAGAGTTCGAGGTGGGTGACCAAGTTTTATTGAAGGTCTCACCTCAGAAGGGCCAAACTAGATTTGGGATAAAAGGCAAGCTCGCTCCGAGATTTATTGGGCCATTTGAGGTTTTAGAACGAATTGGCCCCGTCGCTTACCGATTAGCCTTGCCACCTCAGTTAGCAGCAGTCCACAATGTCTTTCATGTGTCAATGTTGAGAGTGTACAAGAGTGATTTTGATCACGTCTTGGACTGGAGGAACATTGAACTGAGGCAGGATGGGACTTATGATGAGGAACCTATTCAGATACTTGACCGGAAGGTCCAGAGGTTACGTAACCGCGAGATTCTGATGGTTAAGGTGATATGGCAGTTCCATGGTGAGGAGCAGGTTACTTGGGAGCATGAGGACTACATGATGGAGCACTTTGCCGAGTTCATGGGCTTAGGTAATTTCTTAACCTTAAAACTTCGAGGACGAAGTTCAGTCTAAGGTGGGTGTGATGTGACGCCCCGAAAATTATTTCATCTAGCCCATAACCCAATTGCATTTTGCCCAAACTCTATGTGTTGCCTTGATATGTTTGGTGTTTGTTTGATGGTTGTTTAATGTTGTATAGTTGATGCTTGATAATGTATATAAATATGTGTATCATAAATTGTATATGAGTCATGTTAAATTAAAGTATAATGCATATGTTATTATTTATGCATGGGCCCATTAAACCATGAATTGATATGGGTTAGGATTGATTGAATAAAAAGATAAATGAGAATGAAAATTTGGTGTATTAAATGGATTGACATTTAAAATACATGGAAGCATGAGATTGGTTAAAGTACATGTGGTTGGTATGGGTAGTATGAGACCAACACATGTGAAGGTTGGTGCATGAAAGTGGACAAGTGTCCCATGCCCACTTCTCTAATCCAAGAATGTGCTAGAAAGTGAGGTGAGTGGAGGAGAGAATCCAAGAATGTGCTAGAAAATGAGGTGAGTGGAGGAGAGAATCCAAGAATGTGCTAGAAAGTGAGGTGAGTGGAGGAGGGAATCAAGGAACTGCTAGAAAGAGGTGAGTGGAGAGAGAGGAAAAAAAGAAGAGAAAGAAAAGAAGAGAAAGGAAAGAAGAAGAGAAAGAAGGAGGGAGTTGCAGGAGGAAGATCTCTGCGATATTTGCATCAAAAAGCTGGATCTTTGGGATATAAGGTCCGATTGAGCTCAAATTTTGTCAGCAAGTTCGTAGCTTATGGTTATTCATTCTAGTCGGTGGAGATCTTGATCAGAGGTTTCGTCTAGTGTACATAGTGTACAACTGATATTTCTGCATTCTGAACGGTGGCGATCTTGATTAGAGGTTTTTCCTGAGAGATCTAACCTCTGAAACAAAGCTGGTCGGAAAGTCTGGATTTCTCAAACCGTTTCGCTCAAACTTGTAGATCTCCGCAATCTACCGTTGGATGGATATCAAATTTGGATATGTAGTTTACAACGGATACTTATGTATTCCGAACGGTGGAGATGTTTATTTGTCCAGTAGTTTGTGTGATATAGTTGTCTGAGTTTGAGTATTTGCAGCAGGAAAGTAGAAATTGTCTGATTAGAGACTTGTTCATCAAAGAAACTTATCTTTTTGGTCCACCGTTGGATTTGGCTGATAGTTGGACAGAAGGTTTGCTTCTTCACATACTTCAATCTGTACGGTTGATTTTTGTGATTCCAATTTCTGTTAGTATATTGATACATCTGAACAGAATACAAAATGAAGAATTGGTAGGGTTGCTTGTATTAGACCTAAATTGAGAATATGAACTTAGACCTTTCCAAATAGCTTGCATATCAACTATGTTGACCTAGTTGTCATTGTTGATGAAACCATGATGCAAAATCAGTGATATACATGGCTGAACATGGTGACCTAGTATAAATCGACAATATGGCCTAAGTATGGAAAATTTCATATTTTTGGGCTTTTGATGCTTTTGGCCTAGAATCATTGAATTGATGCAACTTATGTTTAATTAAGCATGATTAGGGTTGATTATGCTACTGATTTGGTGGTTGTGACCATATCATGGGTTAGGCCTACTTGAGATCAAGTGACCCAATTTGGGCTTGTTTATGCCTAAAGGAATTGAAAATCAGTATTTTTGATTAATAGAATGGTTTATGTATGAGAACTATGCATTAGAGGCCTAAGTAATGTGATTTGAGTTCAACGATGGGATTAGATGGGATTTAGGCTTATTGTTTATATGTGGGCTGATTTAGGGTTGATGTGTAATGTCTATGTGATTGAGCATAGAAATTGATGTATGGAAGGATATTGATGTATGTTTCAGGATCTTGATTGGGTTGATTCGGTTTGGTGGTCGTGTGTGGTTAAATACTCTCGCGAGGCTTGGTTGTGAGTAGACTTCATTTATGATTATATCTTTTATGTCATCATATCACTTATATATTGTATGTTGAAAGCATGAATGTGTTCTAATGTTTTGAATGATGCATTGATTTGAGAAAACCTTATGACTTTGGTTGGACCCATCTATCTGGCTAATAGGGGGACTTAACCTTGTCATAGGAGGGTTTTAGGAAAGGAAGAGATTGGGGTCAACGGTACGGTGAAATAGACGTGCACTAGTAACCCAAAATAAACATGATTGGGATCAACGGTACGGTGAAATAGACGTGCACTAGTAACCCAATGCATGTGGAACGTGGATCCAAATTGATAAGCTTTTACTTGCATCGAACTTATTATAAATGCTTGATATCTATATGTTATGAGCTTTTAATCATGTTACACATTGACATGCATACATGATATTTATTGATGAGTATTGATAGCATATTTGAATTCTATTCACTGGGCACCGTTGGCTCATCCTCATTTTCTTCTTTCAGGCCCTTCTGTCCTGAATAAGGGGAAAGGAGTAGTTATATCTTGAGGGCCTTGCCTGCGAGAGAATCCAAAGCCTCGATGTGAGTTGAGAGGCATTTTGATTGAACTGTGTTTTAAATTATGAAGTATTATATTTTGGATTATGTAATTATAACACTTACCACATTATAGTATGGGTGAGTTGGGACTTGTTAGATAGACCATGTGGGCATATGACGATTTTTATTTGTACCCACAATTTTGGACTTTATGTGTATGTCAATTTTAATGAACTGTAGGGATTATGATTTTATTTATGGTTCATTTTTATGGATTATCTCTTGTCTTGGATGATTAATACGGTGGGTAGTTTTGTTTAGTACCTTTTGATATTATGTCGTTGTTTGAGATAAGGCTCGTAGGGTCTCAACCACCTCACGGGAGTTGATGAGTGGTCGGAGATGCCTACGCCGGGCGTCCCGCCCCGGCATTCCGCACGCCATTCCTTGTGGGGTTGGTGGTCCGGGGCGCGGGGTCGCCACAGTATACATAAGGCCTTTTTGTCACACCCTGGGTTGCACAGCGTGTCCCCTACCCAGGTGCGGGCGCACCCCCTCGGGGCGAACGCCTAGCCATAGTACCACATAATATTGTCCTATCGCCATGTAGCAACCCAACCGCAGCTGGTCTACATCGAAACGATTATTTGTCCCTACTATTCACTCATCAATAGTAAAGGGCCTCCCCAGAATCGAAGTCGAGACCTCCCTTAAGGAGTCTAATTTCGCATTCTGAGTAACCACTGAGCCAATTGTTCAGTGGCTACTCAGAATGCGAAATTAGACTCCTTAAGGGAAGTCTCGAGTTCGATTCTGGGGACCGCAGCTGGTCTACATCGAAACGATTATTTGTCCCTACTATTCACTCATGAATAGTAAAGGGCCTCCCCATAATCGAACTCGAGACCTCCCTTAAGGAGTCTAATTTCGCATTCTGAGTAACCACTGAGCCAATGGTTCAGTGGCTACTCAGAATGCGAAATTAGACTCCTTAAGGGAAGTCTCGAGTTCGATTCTGGGGAGGCCCTTTACTATTCATGAGTGAATAGTAGGGACAAATAATCGTTTCGATGTAGACCAGCTGCGGTTGGGTTGCTACATGGCGATAGGACAATATTATGTGGTACTATGGCTAGGCGTTCGCCCCGAGGGGGTGCGCCCGCACCTGGGTAGGGGGTATGCTGTGCAACCCAGGGTGTGACAATTTCATTGATAAGTGAAAAGTACAATATATTACAACATCAATTATTGTTGGAACAATTCGGGGTATCTTTGTTTGATTTTATCTTCAAGTTCCCAAGTTGCTTGCTCTATTTCGTAGTGATCCCAAAGCACTTTTACAAGTGGAATACTACGTCATCTAAATTCTTGAATTTTCCTATTCAGAATTTTGTATCGCTCTCTCCTGATATTTGTTTCCTCCTTCACGATATGCGAAGGATCAGGACGATACTTTTGAAGCATGGATACATAGAAAACGTCATGAACTTTGGACATGGATGAAGGAAGGGATAGTCGATAGGCTAGTTAGCCAATGCGTTCGATGATCCTAAATGGACCTATATATCTTGGAAAGAGCTTTCCCTTGATCCCAAAGCGTTTGATACCTCTTGTAGGCTGAACTTTTAAGAAAACATAGTCTTTCTTCTCAAACTCTAGAGGTTGTCTCCATTTTTCGGTGTAACTCTTTTGTCGACTCTGTGCCACACGAAGTCACTCCTTGACTAATATGATCTTCTCATAAGTGTCTTGAACTAGTTCTGGCCCCAATTGCGGTCGATCTGCCATGTCTAACCAGCATACCAGAGATCTACAAGGGCGACCATAGAGAGCCTCGTATGATGCCTTGCCAATACTGGATTGGTTGTTGTTGTTGTATGCAAATTCAGCCAAATGTAAGTGTTTAGCCCATCCGTCGTGAAAGTCTAGTATACAACATCGTAACATGTCCTCTAAAATCTGGGTCAAACGCTCTGACTGCCCGTCGGTCTGTGGGTGAAAAGTTGTGCTCATGGTAATCTCGAAGCTTATTCTACTCTAGAACCTTTGCCAAAATTTTGATGTGAATCGAGGGTCTCGATCAAAGACGATCGTGAGTGGTATGCCATGGAGGCATACAATCTCTTTTTCATACAATTTGGCTAGCTTGGCGAGGTTATCCGAGAACATTTTTGGTAAAAAGTGTGCAGACTTTGTAAGTTTGTCAATGATAACCAAAATTGCATCTTGCCCTTTATTATTTTGAGGCAAGGCAGTAACAAAGTCCTTTGCTATGTTCTCCCACTTCCATTCTCCAATAGGTAAAGGTTGGAGAAGGCAGGAAGGAAGTCTGTGTTCCGCCTTTACTTGTTGGCAAACGAGACATCGAGCAACAAATTTTGCAATAGCCTTCTTCATTCCAGAGAACCAAAATTGTCGCTTGACATCCTTGTACATTTTGTCTGTCCCAGGATGCATAGCGAACCTCTAGCAATGCATTTCAGTGAGCACTTCTTTTCGAACTTCAGGGTTGTTCGGTAGGCACAGGCGTTTTTTGTAGAAAACCGTCCCATCATCAGAGATCGACCAGTAGGGAAAGTCCTGTCCGCTAAGGATGAGTCCTCTTTTCTCCATTAACAGGAGGTCGTTGGCTTGGGCCACTGAGATATTTCGAATAAGCTCGGAGTTTGCAGTTAATTGGGATAGTTGTGATCTTCCTCCCTCCTCAATAAGTTGTAAGTTGTAATTCTCCATCTTCGTAGCCAACTTCCCCATTTCGAAGTTGATGGTACACACAACCAAATATGACTTTCTACTCAAGGCATCAGCCACAACGTTGGCTTCTTCCGGATGATATTGGAGTTAAAAGTCATAGTCTTCCAAAAATTTCAACCATATTCTTTTGTGTAGGTTTAGGTCTCTCTGAGTGTAGATGTACTTTAGGCTTTTGTGATCTGAGAAGACCTCGAGGCTCACCGTATAGGTAGTGGCGCCATAACTTCAGTGCTGATATGACAGCTGCAAGTTTCAAGTCGTGCGTCGGGTAATTACCTTCATGGATCTTTAGATGTCTAGAAGCATATGCAACAACTTGGCCATCTTGCATTATTACTACGCCTAAGCCTTGGAGAGAGGCGTCGGTGTATAATGAAAATCCAACTTTATTTCTTGGAGTGATTAATATTGTTGATGTCATGGGACACTTTTTCAATTCCTGAAATGGCGATTCACAGGCCGCATTCCAGATGAATCGTATGTCTTTCTGAGTGAGTTTGGTTATAGGTTCAACAATCTTGGAAAAGTCCTTAATGAAGCATCTGTAGTAGCCAACCAAATCGAGAAAAATCTGAATTTGAGTAACAGTGGTAGGTTGCTTCCAGTTTAATACCGCTTCAACTTTTGAATGATCTACTTCGATGTCATTGCCTGAAACTACATGACCTGGGAATTGAACTTTCTTTGCCCAAAATTTGCACTTACTCAACTTTGCATATAGTTGGTGGTGTCTTAAGGTCTGGATGACAATCCTCAGGTGCGTCTCACACGAATCGATCTAAATATGGTGTGAAGATACGATTCATCAGATCCATGAATGTTGCAGGTGCGTTAGTTAGACCGAATGACATGACCAAGAACTCGTAATGACCTTACCAAGTTCTGAAAGCTATTTTAATGACGTCTGACTCCTTGATCCGGAGTTGATGATAGCCAGATTGTAAATCAATCTTAGAGAAGTATTTGGCATCTCTAAGTTGTTCGAACAAGTCATCAATCCTAAGCAATGAGTATCTGTTCTTGATGGTTGAGTTATTCAACTTGCGATAGTCGATGCAAAGTTGTAACGAACCATCCTTTTTCAAACGAACAGAATTGGAACGCCCCAGGGTGATGAACTTTTTCTGATGAAGCTTGTACTCTCCAATTTTTTCAGTTGTTTATTCAACTCAACCAGCTCGACATTGGACATTCTGTATGGTGGAATATAAATGGGTTTGGTTCCTTGTACCACTTTGATTCGAAGTCAAATTCCCGAACCGGGGGTAGACCAGGAAAGTCGTTTAGAAATACCATTGGGAATTCAGATATGACTTCGATGTCGTGCACATTGAGAGGGTATGGTGGTGGTGGCTCATTATCGTCACTGATGGATAGAGATCAGAGCTTTGCTTTGATGAGTGAGAGTTGAGTTGTGAATCTGTTTCCGGGTGCCTTAGATCTTGACTTTTTCTCCAGTAGGCAAGGTTATTAGGACTTGTTTCTTTAGACAATCGATCTTAGCATTTAACGGTGTCAGCCAGTTCGTGCCGAGAATGATGTCAAAGTCTTCAATGTCCATGACCAGGAGATCTGCAGGGGTTATCTGTCCTGACATTCTAAGTTCACATGGACAACATTTCTCGTTAATTTTAGTAACATGTCCTATTGGTGTTGAGACATAGATAGTGAAGGTTGGTTCAAGTTGCAAGCCTAATTGTGTTACCAATGTAGAAGAATCAAAAGAATGTGTGGATCCTGAATCAAATAATACATGTATCATTGTATTGAACAAGGAAAATGTACATTCCACCACATTATTATCATCTCGAAGATGTTGTTAGGCCACAACATAGGCTCTTCCTTGCTGCCTTTGTCCCTGGTTTTGGTGATTCTGCCTGGGCTGGGCATTTGCAGCAGGTGGGGCTTGTTGGACTGAAATTGCGGGAATTGGTTCAAGATTGACAAGGCCTGTCGAATGTCTGGCCGAAGGCCATTATTGAATTTCTCAACCTTATCTTGCTCCGTTGAGACGGTGGAGAGAGAGAAGACTGATAGTTCTTTGAACCTGACAGCATACTCTCGAACTGTCACGCTGTCCTGGTAAAGCCTGGAAAACTCCTGGCGTCTTTGCTTCTTTACCACGCCAGGGAAGTTGTGATGCCCCAAAAATTATTTCATCTAGCCCATTACCCAATTGCATTTTACCAAAACTCTATGTGTTTGCCTTGATATGTTTGTTTCTTTGATGGTAGTTTAATGTTTGTATATTTGATGCTTGATAATGTATATACATATGTGCATTATAAATTGTATATGGGTCGTGTTAAATTAAAGTATAATGCATGTGTTATTATTTATGCATGGGCCTATTAAACCATGAATTGATATGGGTTAGGATTGATTGAATAAAAAGATAAATGAGAATGAAAATTTCGTGTACTAAATGAATTGACATTTAAAATACATGCAAGCATGATATTGGTTAAAGTACACGTGGTTGGTATGGGTAGTATGAGACCAACACATGTCAAGTTGGTGCATGAGAATGGACAAGTGTCCCAATGTCACACCTCGCCGGGACGCGCCTAAACCGGCGGGACACTCACGGACGGGGCGCGAATGCATTATAACGATAATAACAGAGTGCGCGGAAGCATAGTTAAGTACAAGTCTGATTTCATTAAATTCAGAATATAATTGTACATGAAATAGTTAAGGGAACATTCTCCCAAAATCCCCAATGAATAATACAAGGGGTACAAAATGTGGTCCCAAAAACCTGCACCCAGTCCACCCTAATCTCCTGTGAAAATTTGGATAACAGCGGGGTGAGCTACAGGCTCAGTGGGTAAAATAGTTCGTGAATATAACAATTAATAAAGCAAACTTCATAATCTAATATCTTAAATACACATCAGAGCATCATAATCAATTCAATATGTATGTATGCATGACACCGTCTCGTAATGGTTTGATGATTGTACATCGCCTGAGTACGTACAGATGTCCCTCCCTAAAAGTAACCGGGTTCTCATTGTACTTCCTTCCTGAGGAACGATGCTCTGGATTCACGTACAGATGTCCCTCCCCAGCAGTAGCCAAGTTCTCATCGTACGTCCCACTCCAGAGAAATATAATGAATAGCGAGCATCGCTCCTAACTATTCTATAAATCATAAACCACATACGTACTTAGGTGGTGCTATGTATGATGCCAGTGCATGAACTGGTCCGGTCTTTACTTAACAATTTGACTGGATTTAGCAACGTCCAATGATCCTTATCAAGGTCGGTATCACTACGTGCAAGGTTAGGATATTCAGTATTACTCGTACAAGCTGATAGCTTTCAAATAAGACCAACCAGATCAGTCTCCAGTTGAGAGGTAAGACACGAGGTCTACTTAAATACGAATCGTCTAGAGCAGCACGCTGCCTCTCGTTCACTATTTAAAGTTACTGAAGACAAGACTGAGTCTGGTTGAGCCAGATTGACTACCAATCCGGCATAACAACAGCGTAATACTTGAATTCCAAATATACAGGCATAAATGTAACAGTATGAACATTATACACAATAATGTCGTGTAAATGAATAATAAACATAATGATAAATGAATATAAACTTTAATAAAAGTTATAAGACACACAAACTTATGTTTCGTTTCCCACCTTCAGATAAGAACTCCTTTCAGGACTGGCACTTTCCTCCGGATAGAACCGCGTTGCACCGCACAGAGAGTCTCGAAAGTGAGTCTCAAAAGACCAAAAACTCAAAATGGGTAAAAAGGAGAAGAAAAATCACAAGGAGATGTGATTTTGTGTGAGAAATAAGGCAGGCACCCAGACGTTTGGGCGGATTGCTTGGACGTTCGGGCAGTCGGCCCCAACATTTTCTCTTTGTTTTCTTTTTTTTTTTTAAAAATTTGTGCAAACCTACGGTATTACACCCATGCCCCATTTCTCTTCTCCAAAACATGTCAAGTTGGTGCATGAGACCAACACATGTCAAGTTGGTGCATGAGAGTGCACAAGTGTCCCATGCCCCATTTCTCTTCTTCAACACAAGTCAAGTTGGTGCATAAGAGTGGAAAAGTGTCTCATGCCCACTTCTCTTCTCCAAGGAAGTCCTAGAGAGTGAGATGAGTGGAGGGAAAGGAAAAAAGAAGAGAAAAGAAAGAAGAAGAGAAGAAAGAGGAAGTTGCTTTGAGGGAAGTCTCAGTAATGGTTTCATCAAAGAGCTGGATATTGGTGATATATGGTCCGATTGAGCTCAAACTTTGTCAGCCAGTTCATATGATATGGTTAATCATTCTAGTCGGTGGAGATCTTTATTGGAGTTTTCTTCTAAGAGATATAACCTTCCAAACAAAGCTGATCGGAAAGTCTGAATTTCTCGCGCAGTTTAGATCAAACTGATAGATCTCCTAAACCTACTGTTGGATGGATATGATATTTTAGAGGATGGTTCAAAACCAATATTTCTGCATTATGAATGACTGAGATGTAGATGGGTGAAGTATTTTGTGTGATATAGTCATTTGAGTTCAAGTTTTGCAGCAGGAAAGGAGAAATTGTCTGATTAGAGACTTGTTCATCAAAGACCTATCTCTTCGGTCTACCTTTGGATTGAGCTGATTTTTGGACAGAAGGTTTGATTCTCAACATACTTCAATCTGTATGGTTGATTTTGTGATTTAATATTTCTGTTGGCAGTTTGATACATCTGAACAGAATATTAAATGGAAAATTTGTAGGGCTTGTATTAGACTTAAATTTAGAATATGAACTTAGACCTTTCCAAATATCTTGCATGTCAACTATGTTGACCTAGTTGCCATTGTTGATGAACCCATGATGCAAAATCAGTGATATACATGACTAACACATGGTGACCTAGTGTAAATCGGCAATATGGCCTAAGTATGGAAAATTTCATATTTTAGGGCTTTCGATGCTTTTGTCCTAGAATCATTGAATTGATGCAATTTATGTCTAATTAAGCATGATTAGGGTTGATTATGCTACTAATTAGGTGGTTGTGATCATATCATGGGTTAGGCCTACTTGTGATCAAACGACCCAATTTGGACATGTTTATGCCTAAGGAATTGAAAATCAGTATTTTTGATTAATTTAATGGTTTATGAATGAGAACTATGCATTAGAGGCCTAAGACATGTGATTTGAGTTGAATGATGGGATTAGATGGGATTTAGGCCTATTGTCTATATGTGGGCTGATTTAGGGTTGATGTGTAATGTCTATGTGATTGAGCATAGGAATTGATGTATGGTTGGATATTGACGAATGTTTCAGGACCTTGATTGGGTTGATTCGGTTTGGTGTTCGTGTGTGGTTAGATACTCTCGCGAGACTTGGTTGTGAGTAAACTTCACTTATGATTATATCTTTTATGTCATCATATCACTTATGTATATTGTATGTTGAAAGCATGAATGTGTTCTAATGTTTTGATTGATGCATTGATTTGAGAAAACCTTATGACTTTGGTTGGGCCCATCTATCTGGCTATTAGGGAGACTTAACCTTGTCATAGGAGGGTTTTAGAAAGAAAATATTTGGGGATGAGAACGGTACGGTGAAATAGACGTGCACTAGTAACCCCAATGCATGTGGAATGTGGATCCAAATTGATAGGCTTTTACTTGCATCGAACTTATTATAAATGTTTTTAATCATGCTACACATTGACATGCATACATGATATTTATTGATGAGTATTGATAGCATATTTGAATTCTATTCACTGGGCATCGTTGGCTCACCCTCATTTTCCTCTTTCAGGTCCTTCTGTCCCAAATAAGGGCAGAGGAGTAGTCATATCTTGAGGGCCTTGCAGGTGAGAAAATCTAAGGCCTCGATGTGAGTTGAGAGGCATTTTGATTGAACTGTATTTTAAATTATGATGTATTATATTTTGGACTATTTAATTATAACACTTACCACATTGTAGTATGGGTGAGTTGGGACTTGTTAAATAGACCATGTGGGCATATGACGATTTTTTTTTGTACCCATAGTTTTGGACTTTATGTGTATGTCCATCTTGATGGACTGTAGGGATTATAATTTTATTTATGGTTCATTTTTATGGATTATCTCTTGTCTTGGATGATTAATACGGTTGGTAGTTTTGTTTAGTACCTTGTTATATTATGTCGTTGTTTGGGATAAGGCTCTTAGGGTCTCAACCACCTCACGGGGGTTGAGGAGTGGTTGGAGATGCCTACGTCAGGCGTCCCGACCTGTCATTCTGCACGCCATTCCTTGAGGGGTTGGTGGTCCAAGGTGCGGGGTCGCCACAGAAGTACTCATCAATGAATAGTGACTCGTATTCCAACCAAGTCATGTCTATTACATTGACCCTTGGGTCTTCCTTCACCGTTATCCACCAAGTGTTAGCTCCACCTACAAGTTGGTAAGAGGCTAGTGGAATATTTCGACCCTCGTCGACTCTCATAGCCTCAAGAGCCTTTTTGGACTCATCAAGCCATTTCTGCTCTTCATCCGCATCAATGGTGCAAGCAACGGTAAGGGGTTGTAGCCGTTTATACTTCATGATTTGGTCTATTTGGCTCTCCAACCCAGATCGAATAGGTGCATGTACAGTGACCACCTGGTTGGTCGTAGTCTAGCAGACGGTCGTTTGTATTGTCACTTTCATCGCCACAATGAATCAGGCAAAAAAGTGTTTCATGCCCAAAGGCTTGACGAAGGGTGTAGGTTGAGGTGGCACTTCCTGTCCAGAAGTAGTGGCAGTGTCATATGCGGCCTGCTTTGTCCTCGGAGGGGGCGGTTCCTGATTATGTGTCTCAGGAGGTGCCTCCTCTGTTGGATGGACCAATGCGTCGCCTTCCTATTTTTTTGGGTTGCATTTTTCTCACTGGCAAAGAGAAAAATAAAACTCTGCTTTAGGAAACGTAGCCAAGTATAGTGATATAATATTCTCAGCAATAAGTTCGAGAGTTCTACAATTATAAAACCACCTATTTTTCTAGGTATGGTGTAAGGTTTTGGTGAGGAATCAAAGAATTTCTTGTGTCTCGTATGTTTGGACGAGGGATAAAACAAGGTTAGAGTGTTTGTATATAAGTATAAAATCTTGGAAGTATTTCAAATATTTTGTTTTTGGTTTTCTGAACATACTTTTTTTTTTTTTGAAATCCATACGAGTCATAGAAATTCTGAGACTAACCTCGGCAAATGCCCTAATTTAGTGTTCTATCGCATTCTTATGTGTTCAAACTCCTTTCCTTGGCATTTTCAATTATTATCCAAATTCCTGTGTCCCATACCACATGAATTCAGTAATAAGGAGTACAACCAAGTTAAGTTGTACGAACACGGTCTCTAAAAAACAATCAGGTGCAGAGGAGTCCACTATTAGTATCGTCCAAGTTTACTCGTCTCATATCATGTAAACTTAGTGATTCAACTTTCCCAGATGTTTTTCCACACAAGGTCGTGTGTTTTCTTACTTCCAAAGTTTTATTTGGTATCTACCAATTTTGTTCAAAGTTAGCGATACGAAAGAAAATAATGCTTGTAAGTCGGCCCACCAAACATAGTCTCAAATAATATTAAAAAAATATTTCATTCATAATAATAAAAAAAATATTACAATGACAGTGAATAATTTTTTTTCTCTAATTTCCCTGCCTACTATTCTGCCTAGTTCTCCTACTAATCGCAGAGTGACCACTAGAAGAAGGCTGATAGGCGTTCTGTCGTTCTTCTATGACTTGCATTTTGTGGTTCATAGTTCTAAAATCAACAGTCATTTCATCAAAATGTGACACAATAGTTTGAAATTGATCATCTTGATTGGCTGGTTGTCCCCTAGGGGGAGGGTAAGCCGGTTGTCCTATCGATGGTGGGTAGATTGTGGGCATTGTTGGAAATTATTAGCTGGTTGCCTGACCCATTGGTGGAGGGTAGTTGGTTTGATTATATGAAGTTCCCCTTAGTAGAACTTCTTGGAAGGTTGGATATGTTTGAGTCGGAAAGTCTTGAAAAAGTGGACTTATCGAGGTATCCTATATTCCGAAGTTTGGTGCAGCCCAATTTTGAGGTGGTTGGTTTATAGGGAATTGTGGAGTCGGTTGGTTGGGCACTTCCTTAATAGAAATCTGTTGAGATGTCATATTCCCTTGGGCCGGGGGGATTTACCGAAACTCCCTGTCCGTCAAGATCTGCATTGGGCTGGTCAAAATATCCTTCTTGGTTCCCAAAGATTTCATCTTCTGTGACCAATTCTTGATTGAGTTGTTCATTGCTTGAATCTGGGTCTCTGTTAGTCCTCTGTCTTGTTTCTTATTTGGCGCTTCTCTGTTAGGAATCTTGCATTGACTTCTTCGTCGACTACCGACTGTGTCATCACTAGCCCTTTCACTATTTTCTTCTGAAATGGCTCCAAATAATTCCTCATCGGTCACCCCTCCTTCTAAGTTGAAGGTTTTGGAATAGGAGGCTAATGAAACCATTTTTGTAATTGGTATTGAGGATTCATCAAAGGTGTTAAGGTTTGCCTCAACTAGCAATTTCATGATTAAAGCTCCATAGCCGAGGTATTCCTTTTGGGTAGGGTTTAGGGCTACTCTGGCCATCTGTTGAATAATGATGTGGGGTAGGGAGACGGTAATTCCCTTGTCTAGGCAATATAAAATAAGGAGTTGAGTCCTTGTCATCATGCCCCTACTCACCACTTCGGGCAGTATATTATCCACCATAATCTTTCCTAGGCCTGCAAGGTTTGGTTTTAAGAGTGTATTTAGGAGACGAGCGTATTTTTTGTCGGTGTATGCCATCAAAGCAAGGGAGGTGAATAGTTGTTCCTTTGATTTTGCGATCTCCACAATGGCCTGGGATTCATGGGGATTTTGATATTGGTTCCTATGGGGATTTCCATTAGTCGAGCAATAGCTTCGACGTTGACATAAATTGTTACTCCCTTAACTTGTGTCTTCAAGATAAGGCTATTTTCGTCCTCCTGAAGTCCCGCAATACTCATGTTGTCGTAAAACAACTTGACCAAGTTGAGAGAGACATAATCCTCAACATTCGTTATGTTTAGCCAACCTAGCTTCCCGAGCTTGTTGTGAAGGATTGGGAGTAGGCGAGCGCTCTTCATGTCTATGCTCCTCATCAAAACAACCTTCCGATTGTAAAGGTCCGTTAGTCATGTGGAAACCTATTCCCGACTACTGGAAGTCATTCTCTCACTAGTGGCCATTTTTTGCTGAAAGGAAGATAAAATTTGTGAAGTGCACAAAAATATATTCTTGAGATTTTTAAGATTTATGTTTTGCCCGTTAGACAATATTTTCTACTTTTCTCTTGATGTTTATGCCAGCATTTCATTTAATTTCTCATTGGCAACAAATTATATACATATATATATATATATATATATATATATATATTCTCTTAAGTGATGGCTTTGGGCAGGTCGTGGACCTTTCTCTCTGATACCATTAAATGTCACATCCCGCCCGGACGCTCCTAGACCGACGAGACACTCACAGGCGGGGTGAGAATACATTATAACAATTACCGAGTGCGCAGGTACACAATTCAAGTACAAGTCTAATTTCATTAATTAGAGAATATATTTTGTACAGAATGTAGGCGGTCTGGGACTGCCAATAAGAAGGGAACATCTTCCCAAAAATCTCCTCAACTATAAGTAAGGGAGTACAAAATGAGGGCCCAAACACCTCCACCGAATCCACCCTAGACTCATGTAAAATGGTTGGCAACGGGAGTGAACTATTGCCCAGTGGACAAAATAGTTCATGAATATGACAATTAATAAAGAAGACATCATAATCATACATCACATATACACAACATAGCATCATAAATAGTATAACGTGGCTTAACAATAATGTATTCATAACACCGTCTCGTAATGGCTCTATGACCGTTCATCGCCCTAGGTTCACGTACAAATATTCATCTCCAGGTAATCCTAGGTTCACATTGTACGTCAATCTCTAGTGGATCATAATGGCTCTGTGACCGTTCATCGCCCTAGGTTCATGTACAAATGTCCATCTCCAGGTAATCCTGGGTTCATATTGTACGTCCATCTCTAGGGGAAACATTAATAATAGTAGGCAGAGTTGCACCAGCAAATACGATAAAGATCACAAACCACTTAAGTCCCTAGGTGGTTATTATTTTATGTATGATGACTATGCATGTATGGGTCCGGTCTTTACTTACATTAGAAAGAATTTAGCAGCGTCTGATGATGCTTATCAGGGTCAGCATCACCGCGTGCATTATTAGGATGTCCAGTATCACTTATACAAGCAGATAGCTTTCAAATGGACCAACCAGATCGATCTCCAGGTCGAGAGGTGGGAACACAAGGTCTCGCTTAAATACCAAGTCCTCTAAAGCCGCAAGCTGCCTTCGCTTCACTATTCAAAGTTATTGAGGACAAGATTAAGTTTGGTTGAGTCAAATTGATCACTAATCCAGTGCAATAATAGTGTAATACGTGGACTCCAAAAATTAGTCATCCAAATATTAAGGCATAACTTTGACATGTATGAACATTATACGCAATAATATTGTGTAAATGAATAATAGACATAATGATAAATGAATGAAAACTTTATGAAAAGTCATAAAACATGCAAACATATGTTTCGTTCCCACCTTCAATTAGAACACTTGATGATGTTCCGCACTCTTTGTCGGGCAGCAGCTCAACACCGTACCAATGGAGAGTCTCTAAGAGAGAGTGCCTCAAAAGAGAGAGGGAGAGAGAGAGAGAGAGAGACTCAAAAGGAGACAGAGAGTGCCCAAGGAGTGAGGAAGAAGATGAGAAATTTGGTGTGAGAAATAAGGGGGAGGAGGCCCCCTTTTATAAAAAAGAGGGGCACCCGAACGTTCGGGCTTTGACCCGAACGTTCGGGCACCACCCGATTTTATTTTGTTTTTTTTTTTGTGTAAACTAGGGGTATTACAAAAATCACCTGAAGTAATTAATCTAAAACAAAAAACTAGAGTAAAAATATACAAATCATAGTAACAAGAAAAATAAATAAAACTACAAAATGAAACCCAATGACTCTAAAAGCTACAATGGAAAGCAACTTAGAAAAAAAAAACAAAATCTAAAACTTTTATGAATATGAACACCCAAAGATATAACTAACTTATAATATATTAATTAGATGATAAAAAAGAAAAAGGAAAAGAAAAACAGATCAAAAGAAAATTTACAAGCTTCTACCTTAGCTAGTAGCAAGTTAATTAATGATTATTTACTGAATATTTCCTTTTCATTAGTATATGCTATATATGCTCAAACTCAAGTAGTAGCATCAATGGTAACTAACAATTTTCCCGTTCAAGAAAAAAATGTTAATGCGATTGACGTAAAATAATTAAGTAATTAGCAGTCTTCAAAGTGCATCAAATAGTTTTCAAAATTCTTATATCTTAATCCAAAGGAGGGACAAAACCTCAAATTTAAATATAAAAGAGCGAATGGAGAAATTACCAAAGAGAGGCCTAATCTTCAAAATGCTTCAAGTAACTTTCAAATATTCGTGATAGAACTCATTTCAACTATAGAAATCAATATCAATCATACAGAAAAATAGAGAGCCAACACCATAAATTAACAATAAAGTAATAACAATACTAAGAAATGTTAAAACTTCAAACATTTTCATATAGTAAAAATCATGTGCACATACACTTGAACTAGTTAAAAATTTACAAGGGAAGCTATTTTAACATGGTATCGACCAAGACACGTAGTCAACTATGAATTAATTCATTATAGCTTCAACTTGGCAATAAACCTAAGAAAAGGTTAAAAATTTTTAGAGAAACTATTTTTAAATCTTATCAACTAAGGTACAAAATCAAACAAGAAGCTAGTATAGTTAATTAATTCAATTTGACAAGTGTAAAAACTCAAATAAGAGCAAAAGATATGCAACCAAATAAAACTTAAAAAATACAAGATAATATAGATTTAGAATGGTAATATAAAAGAGAATTCAACAAACAGCGATGCCAAAAACATGAAATATAAAATAATCTTATCTGAAACGTGCAAGGAAACACAACAAGGGGTGCAAAAATATATCATGGCTAAACTTAAATAAGCACATGGCAATTATTCTAATCATTTATTTTTTTTAATTTTTTAAACTATTCCTAATTGAGAGAACATTTCATAATAAGGATTGGACAAGAAATGAGCATTGAACATTATACGTCTGTCTAAAATGCCATTTTATCTATTGATAAAAAAGAAGAAGAAAGAAAATGAAAGAAACTAAAAGAAATTTTAGGCAACAGCAGATCAATTCCATTCAAGAAAATTACAGAGATCAATTCCATTCAAGAAAAAATTTCCAAGAGTAGATTAAAGAATTAGCAACAGCAGAAGATACATCTACAACAATTAGCAGCACATAAAGAAAGGAAAAAATAAAAGATCTGATACAAAAAAACAAAAGAGAAACACTAAAATCATGCCCACTTTGCTCTTTAAAATTTTGTGGCATCAATGGACGACTTCCCCCACCATTAACAGTCGTCTCCTTCGGCAATCGTTCCAAGAACGTCACCTCATAAAATAAAAGGAAGGGGCTCAGAACTTTACCCCTGTTATGCAAGTCCCATGAAACATGTTGAACCGCAACAAGAATGGCTCCCTGCAAGTGGTTCCTTCTAGGCACACCACCAAAAGTGAATCTGAACACTTTGGCTACAAGTTATTGAGAACATTTGTGAAAAAAGATCCAAACCAAAAAAAGAAAAAGAAAACTAGTAAGAAGAATAAAATTTAATGAATTGGTCATCTCGTAGCGAACACCCTTCTTCCTTCCACACAGCGAATGCCATTTTCCTCCTTGACGAACAACACAGGTGCTCCCCAAGGTGACATGCTAGGGGAAATAAATTCTTTGTCCATCAGCTCATCAAGTTGGGCTCTGGGTTCATTCAGCTCTTTCGGTGCCATACGATACGGTGGAATGGAAATGGGTTTAGTCCCGGGCATCAGCTCAATGATAAAGTCTACCTCTCGCCTAGGCGGCAAGCCAGGTAACTCATCAGGAAAAACCTTTGGGTACTCGCAGACTACAGGAATGTCTGCTAGCTGAATACTCTGACCCACATCATCCATTGGCGTCAAACTCGCCATCGTAGCAACCTCATCATCAGTGGCTAATCTACCTTGGGTAGGTGGTCTCGATGCAATCCTGCCTCGAAAGACGAAGACTGGCTCTCTGGATATCTGAAAGATAACCCTCTTGTCGAAGCAATCAATGTGAGCATGATACGCCGCCAGCCAATCCATACCCAAAATGGCATCAAACTCTTGGAACTCTAAGACTCTAAGGTCAACAGACATCTCATGGTCCTAGAATCTCACAATGCATCCCACACATACCATATTAGAGTAAATTCTCTCACCGGCTGCCGTACTCAAAATTAACGGCGTACTAGTCCTAACAGTAGACAATCTTAATCTATCTACTACACCACCAGAAATAAATGATAGAGTAGGACCAGCATCAATCAAGACATACATCAAAGAATGGCAAATGTTGATTGTACCTTCTATTAGTTGCTTGCTGGCCTCAGGATCTGCCTGTGTAACAACTCTAGCCTTCTCTCTGGTAGGTGCAGATGTAAGACTAAACTGACCAAAAGGCATCCTCTGTGGACATTCGTTCCTCTTATGCCCTGGAGCCCCGCAACCATAACACACAATCGACCTCGGTACTCTAGGTGCAAAAGATACAGCCTGCGACTCGGCTCCGGCTGTCTGCTGTCCACCAAATCTGACAAAACTCTGCTGCTGCTGCTGGGATCGACTAGAAATTTGAACACTCTGGCCCGTAGCTGGTGGTACCACTGATACTAGAGCGGCGGCTACAGATGCCTCATATCCACTGTCGCTAAATCTCGGCCTCTTACTACGTCGGCCTCTCCTGCCACTGAAATATTGTGCCTCTGACCCTGCCTGCTGAGTCTGAACTGTAGGAGTTGCGGGTGCCTGGATTGCTGCAGGTAACCTCATTCGAGAATTGGCCTCTGCGGCCTCAAAATCTGCGGCATGCCCCATAGCCTGCGAATAGGTCTGCACGCCAGCCAGTGCCAAACCCTGACGGATACGATCTTTGAAACCATCCCGTATCCTCTGCATCCTCAACTCATCGGTAGAAACCATCTCTGGAGCGAAGAGTGCCAACCTATTGAACTCTTGCTCGTACTCTCACGGACATGTTGGCCTGGGTCAGATGTAGAAATTGGATCCGATGTTGATCTCTCTCGGCCCGTGGATAGAACTCTACAAAGAACAACTCCTTGAATCTAGTCAAAGTTCGGACCTCGCCCTCGAGACGCTCCACCCGTTCCCACCATTTGTTAGCCTTGTCAATCAGCTTAAACCTGGCAAGCTTGACCTTATCATTCTCAAGCGCCCTCATATCACTAAAAATGGTCTCCATCCGAATCAACCATCCCTCAGCAAGCTCTAAATCAAGACCTCACAGAAACTCAACAGGATTCCGATTCTTGAAGGCTTTCATAACCCTCTCATAGTGGTCCTTCTCTGCACGCTCAGCCTCAGTCTCCCAAACTACGGAATGCTGGACCCCAGCTGGTCCTGCCGCTCTGCATGATCCCCTACTATTGCTGCCACACTATTGTGCTCTACTGCCGGTGCTACATCACCCTGCGGTGGTAGCCTAACACCCTGCGTACGGCCTAGCAACTTGAGAATCTGGGCCTGTTGCTGCTGCTGAGTGGCCTCTATGACTGCTTCTATACGCCTAAGGCATTCCTCTGAGTCCATGATTGATCCTGCTCTTTCCTCTCTTGTAAATATCTAAAATTCACAATAAGGAAAAGCTCAATCAGGATCACAATCCAAGAAAAGTTACCCCTAAGATAACTACCTATAATCATACTCATAAAGGCAATCATAATGTCATATAAGTCTTTTACTCTTTTTAAGGATTTTAAAATTAAAACACTCTCTCTGATACCATAGTTGTCACGACCCACTATACGTGACGTCATGACCGGCACGGAAACCTCCGAGTATACCCTCCGTTGGTACACCCGGCGTCCCGTCAACCTATGACGCATATACGAATCCCCAAAATCAAATACAGTACAATCCTAAAAACATCCATCTAACATGATCATAAAAGAAAATAAAATATTACATCTCCAAGTTACCAAATATAAAATTTCAAAGTTTACAAAATACTACAAACCCAACACATCCCAATTATGTGTTAATTATACATATACTAGGTGTTATCGTGTACATAATTATCTAATTACAAAATTAAATGTACAAGACCTATATGAAACAAAAACAAGGGATGCTACGCAGTCAAGCCTTCCCTTTTCTTTTTCTATCAGATCCTAAAAGAAGAAGGTGAGGTGTGAGCTACAGCCCACTCAGTGAATGTCATTTACAAGTAGCATATACGTGCATTTAATAAAAACATGATAAGATCATAAAGCATTGAAATATCATGGTGACGAAATAGATTACATGCATGCTAATATAATGGATCAAGTCATACATAAGACGATGCATAAAATTTGTAATCATACTCATGCAATCCTAACACCTTCTGAGTACGGGGGTTCAAGGCTGGTGCGCTACACACAGTACCTGAACACACACACAATACTCGTATCCTAATAGGATTTTTGGGGTTGTGCAGCACATAAGATTAGCCTAAACTAACCTACCCATACACAAGTCAGAAAACCCTCTGCCAGGTACACAACTGGGATCGCCGCTAGACTTATGAGAATTCCCAAAAAGAGGAAATTCCAACTAGGAGCCTCAACCCAAGTTTTCATCCCAATGAATTATGCTCAAATGTATTTCATGGAATATCAAAACATGCATACCATTATTCATAAGCATTTAAAACATTTCTATACTACAATGCCACATATAAATAATCCAAAAGTAAAAGAACAATCACTTTTGATTGGCTGAGTCTAGCCAATCCAATCACCAACACTCTCCAATTGACTAAACGGGTTCAAGATCAATCAGAAGACCTGGAAATAAATGGTTCACACAACTGAAAATCAGTCATAAAGTGTATCAAAACCCCATGTTCAAACCTAATCTAAAGTCAATTAGATTCTAAATTGATTACCCCCTTGAGCCAATTTCCATATTGCCCAACTTGATCATTTAGACTTAATTAAACTAAGATTGACCTCAATTGAATGTAATAGGGTGGTCTCATGATCCAACCACTAATATCCATGACATTCAATTATAATTAGGGTCAATTAGACTATACATCAAGTCAATTTCATCAATTGACTAAGTCTTGGTCAAAATCCCCAATTAGGCCAATATAAAACATAAGATCAAAATGAACTAAGTCATATCAATTTAACATAGGTTCTAACATTTTAAACACCCATGATTCTACTTGATTTGGGACCAATTAAACAATCCCCAAGTCAATTTCATAAATTGACTTGCTTTGGGTGAAAAGTCCCAATTTGGGCAAAATCCCAAAATTACATGGAAAATTGCCAAAGTATATGAAAAATGTCAAATACTTAGCCAAGATCAAAATTAGTCAACCTTAGGGTGTCCATTATGAGAACCCACTGAATTCAATCATCAAACAACCCTAATCATGTCCAATTAGACTTACATTGCATAATTTTCCAGAGTTTATATCAAGAGCATCAAAAGCCCCAAATCTGGAAATTTTCATACATAGGCCATATTGCCAATTTTACACTAGGCCACCATGTTCAGTCATGAATTTTTCTGATCTTGCAACATGGAATCATCCACAATGGCCACTACGTCAACATAGTTGACATGCAAAGATTTTGAAAAAGTCTAAGGACATAAACTAAGTATAGGTCATTTGAACTAAACTCTTCCAATTTCTTGCTAGAAATTGGGGGTTTCACCATTAGTGTACTCCTAACACTCTCTAATCACACATATGTGACATGCAAGACTCAACTCCAACTTTGGTTTTCCACCCATCCAAGGTTCATCACAATGCATGCATCAAAATGAAACCCTCGTGCTCAAAATAAAGCTATCATGCAACTAATAGAGAGATTCAAGGAAGAAATGGAGGAAAAATGCAAACCTTAGGTGTTCTTGAGCAAGAAACCACCAAACCCTAATTTTTCCTCTCCTTTCTCTCCTCCAGCACTTCTCTCCTCTTTCTCAAGTGCAAAATGTGCAAATGAGCTGAAAAAAAAGAGCCAATAGCCTACATAGAAGTGTTTGGGCCCACAACTAAAAGTTGCCAAAAACTGTTAAAAAATCAATTTTCCTATTGCAATACTTTAATTTAGATAGTCCATTTCATGCACACAACTCACCAATTTTTCATCTTAACCGTTCAAACGTTGCATGAGGCAGTTACCAACATTCTGGAAAACTTGCAACTCAATCCAACGGTGGGATTACAAGATCCACTTGTTTGATCAAAACTGCATAAGAAAATCCGTGAAACAGTGTTAGGAGTCTTATAACTCATAGTAGGTAACTCCGATCAAGATCTTCACCGTTCATAATGAAGAGCTATCAGATAAGAATGAGCTGAAAATATTTCAGCTCAATCGGACCACGGATCTAGGATATCAAACTATTGATGTAATTTGTGACAGAAATTTCTTCCTCCATGGAGCGAGCTCCACTAGATCCAAAACACCATTTTCGACATGTTTTGACGTTGAACGGGTCTCCGATGGTTCCAAAACTTCATGCGCACTCTCTATGACCTAAAATATTGCAAAGACACTCGAACTTACGTGTGTCGAGCATCAAAATACATATACACATACGTATACGAATACATATACTGGTACTTTACGGGTACTTTACGGGTACACTACGGGTCAAAATAACGTCACCTAAAAGCACGAGTGCTACACTAGAGGTGCTATGTCAAGGGCTCAACTTCTTGTGCTATATTGTATAGACAAGAAAATTAAGGTCTCACTACCTCACATCATCATCCAACAAATGTTACGGGTGATTCAAAACCCTTTAAGAAAGGATCTCTTCGACTACGGAGTCTTGATCATGTGGATACTATACGAGGCAAACATCAACACCTTTGATGAGTCTTCGAAGCAGATCACCGAGGTGGTTACAGCAGCCTCTATCTTCAAGACATTTGTCACAAGTGGAGGGGTAACTGACGAGAAAGTATTCGACGCGACTTTAGGAGGAAATGATGAAAGAATTAGAGACGAAAATGGACGTTGTTACCGAAAAAGTCGACGCAAGATCCAAACCAAAACCCTACGTCAGTCCCAGCCTCGAATAATGATCCAACCGAGCACCTGTTCTCTGAGGAAGATTTATTTGCCAACCTAAATCAACCTTAATCAAATCAGGATAGACAAGAAGTTCCAGCAAATCCACCTTCCTGGAACATGCCAACTCAAGGCAATACTACATACCAAAGGTTTCCAACTCCTGAGGTACCGTATCGGCCAGTTCCACAAGTTCCTGCGAACCAACAACAACAAAATTTTGCGGCACCAAATATTAGAAGACAAGACATCCCAATGAGCCCATGGTTTCAAGACTTTTCAACCCAAGTATATCCAAATGTCCAAGGGGTTCTAGTTAGGGAATCCCCGTACAGTCAAAACAACTACCCCACACCTATGAGTCAACCGTACGGCCAATACTTTCCACCAATGCCTACGGCCTACCCTCCACCTACGGGACAATCAACCCATCAACCATCGATGGGACAATCGACTAACCCATTCGAGCAGTTAAACGTGATAGTAGCTAGTATTGCTCAAATAGAGGAGACTCAAAATACTTTGTTCACACGTATGCAAAACGTCGAAAGACAACGAGCAAATTCTCAACCTTCTTCTAGTAGTCTTTTTGTACCTAGCAGGAGGTCTAGAAGGAGCCGTAGTAGGCAGGAAAATAAGGAATGATCACTGGCATTGTAAAACTTTATTGTATATATGAATGAAATGTTTTGTTTAAAACTATCTTTAGTGGGCCAACTTACAACCATTCTTTCTTTTGTATCACTAACTTTGGAGTGGTATGGGACTCAGCAAAATAGGAGGATACTAAATAAAATGTGGAAGAAAGAAAACCCACGACCTTGTGTGAAAAGAAACATTTGGAGAAAGTTGCATTACTAACATTATAACTAAGTTTACACAGTATGGGACAAGTAAACTTGGACGATACTATTAGTAAATTACTATTCAGCCGATGTTTTATAGAGACCGTGTTCATACAACTTAACTTGGTTGACAGGCTTATTACCAAATTCATGTGGTATGGGACACACGAATTTGGATAATAATCGAGGAGACTAAGCGAAAGAGTTTGAATACATAAGATTGTGATAGAACGTTACATCAGGATACTTACCGAGGAAAATCTTAGAATTTTTATGACTCGTATGGATTTTCAAAGAAATATATATGTATGTTCACAAAAACCATAACCAAAACATTTGAAATACTTGCAAAGTTTTAAACTTATTATATAAACATTCTAACCTTATTTTTACACCATGGCCAAACATACGAGGCAGATAAGATTTTTTGATTTCTCAACAAAAACCTTACACTTTACTTAGAAAAATAGGTGGTTTTTATATTACAGTACTCTCGAAATTATTGCTGAGAATACCATAACATTATACTTGGCTACAGTTTCCTAAATCATGGTTATATTTTCTCCTTGCCGGTGAGAAAATGCAAACCAGGAAGAGATAAAGGCCACATATTGTCCGTCCAACAGAGGAGGCACCTCCTGAGATTCAGAACAAGGAATTGCCATCTCCGACGATAGTGCAAGCCACACCCGACACTGCCACTAAGTCTGGGCAGGCAGTGCCACCCCAACCCACATCCTTTCCCATGCCTTCGAGTATGGAAGTTTTTTTCGCCGGATTTATCGAGGCGATGAAAGTAACTGTTCAGATGGCCGTTCGTGAGACCGCAGCCAATCAGGTTGTCACTGTTCAGGCACCTGTGAGATCTGGGTAGGAGACTCAAACTGACCAGATTAATAAATACAAGAGACTACAACCTCTTATTTTTGCTAGCACCATTGATGCTGAAGAGGTGCAGAAATGGCTGGATGAGACAAAAAAGGCTCTCGATGCAATGGGAGTCGATGAGCCTCGAAAGATTCCACTTGCAACCTACCAACTTATTGGTGAAGCAAATACATGGTGGATAACAGTAAAGGAAGACCCAAGGGTCAACACTACAGACATGACTTGGCAACAGTTCGAGTCAATGTTTATTAATGAGTACTTCCCCGGCGCTGTGAAGTGACAAAAGCGCCAGGAGTTCGCCAAGCTATACCAAGGCGGCATGATAGTCAGGGAGTATGCTGGCGAGTTTAAAGAATTATCGATCTACTCTTTCTCCACCATCTCAACGGAGAAAGATAAGATCGAGAAATTCTATAATGGCCTTCGTCCCGACATTCGACAAGCTTCGTCGATCTTGGATCTCAAGATTTACAGGGAGGTCGTTGACAAGGCCATGAGCTTTGAGTAGGAGAAGATTGTGCAGGAGCAGACATTGAATAGGGGAAAACGGCCTGCAACGTTTTCCCAACAGGGCTCGCAACAGGACAACAAAAAGAAGCCCAACTATAATCAAAACCCAGCCCTCCCAGGCCATGTTCAAAAGAATGAGGCCACGGCACCTACGGCTGAACCATCTAACCCTGGCCATCAGGGTTTTTGCAATCATGGCTGAGGAGGCCATAACTGCAGGGGTGGCCGTCGAAACAGCAATGGCAGAGGTGGTTGTCAGCACCACAATCAGCATGGCCAACAGAACCATCAACAGCAGAGACTGACGTGTTACAACTGCGGACAGCAGGGCCATGTAAGAAATGGTTGTTCGCACCTTCAGCAACCTATTCCCATTGTTGCAGTCCAACAAGCACCACCTGTTGCTAATGCCCAACCCAGGCAGAACCAGCAGAACCAGGAACAACGGAACTAGGGCAGAGCATTTGCTATCGCTCAACAACCCCTCCCAGACAACAATGTAGTCGAAGGTACATTTTCCTTGTTCAAAACAATGGTGCATGTCTTGTTCGATTCGGGTGCTACGCATTCTTTTATATCGTCTGCATTGGTAAGACATTTAGGGTTGCGTCCTGAACCCACAGAAATTACAATGCATGTCACATCACCTTTAGGATCTGGTACTGACGTGAAATTGCAGTGTTCTCAATGTGAGCTCCGAATGTCAGAACAGATAATATATGCATATCTCTTTGTGATGGACATTGAAGACTTCGACATCATCCTCGGCATGGACTGGCTCGCACCACTAAATGCAAAGATCAATTGTACGACGAAGCAAGTTCATTTAACCTTGCCCACAGGGGAGTTTGTCAAGATTCAGGGAACAATGAAATGGATACACAACTCGATTGCTGCACTTCTCAAGGCATAGTTTCGAGCTCTATCCCTTGGTGATGAAAAAGAATCACCAGCACTGTACCCTCTCGAAGTACACGATGTCCCAGTAATATCTGAATTCCCAACAATTTTTCTAAATGACCTTCCTCATCTACCTTCGATTAGGGAATTCGATTTTGAAATAAATCTCATACCTGGGACCGCGCCTATCTAAACTCCACCATAAAGAATGTCAAATGTTGAGCTCGTCTAATTGGACAAACAACTGAAGGAATTAGAGAGTAATGTCTTCATCAGAAAAATTTCATCACCCTGGGGCGCTCCAGTTATGTTTGTTCGCAAAAAGGATGGTTCGTTACGACTTTGCATCGACTATCGCAAGCTGAATAAAGTCACCGTTAAGAACAGATACCCGTTGCCCAGGAACGATGACTTGTACAACCAACTTTGAAATGTCAAATACTTCTCTAAGATTGATTTACGATCCGGTTATCACCAACTCCGGATCCGAGAGTCGGACATTACCAAAACGACATTCAGAACTTGGAACGGTCACTAGGAGTTCATGGTCATGTCGTTCGGTCTAACAAATGCACCTGCTGCATTCATGGATTTGATGAACCGCATCTTTAGGTTATACTTAGACCGATTTGTGGTGATTTTTGTGGACGCTATCTTGATATATTCCTCAATTGAAGAAGACCATAAGATACATTTGAAGATAGTCCTCCAGACATTGAAATGCCACTAGTTGTATGCAAAGTTGAGTAAGTGCGAATTTTGGATGAAGCGAGTTCAATTCCTTGGCCATGTGGTTTCAAGCAATGGCATTGAGGTCGATCCTTCTAAGGTTGAAGCAGTTTTAAACTGGAAGCAGCCTACCACTGTTACTCAGATTAGGAGTTTTCTTGGTTTGGCTGGCTATTACAGATGCTTCATCAAGGACTTCTCAAAGATTGTTGAACCTATGACAAAGCTCACTCGGAAAGACGTGCGATCCATCTGGAATCCCGCCTGTGAAACATCATTTCAGGAATTGAAGAAGCGCCTCACGACGGCACCAGTACTCATCACTCCAAGAAATGCACTTGGATTTTCACTATACACCGACGTCTCTCTTCAAGGCAATTAGGTGTTGTACTAATGCAAGAAGGTCAAGTTGTCGCATATGGCTCGAGGCAACTGAAGATTCATGAGGGCAATTACCCAATACATGACTTGGAACTTGCAACTGTCGTATTTGCACTGAAGTTATGGCGTCATTACCTATGCGGTGAACGGTTTGAGGTCTTCTCGGATCATAAGAGTCTTAAGTACATCTACACCCAGAAAGACCTAAACCTCCGCCAAAGATGATGATTGGAATTCTTGAAAGATTATGACTTTCAACTCTAGTACCATCCCGGTAAGGCCAATGTTGTGGCTAATGCCCTGAGTAGAAAATCTTATGTTGCTTGCACTCTTAACTTTGAAATGGGGAAGTTGGCTACAGAAATGGAGAATTTTCACCTACAACTGATCGATGAGGGAACAAGATCACGACTTTCTCAATTGTCAGGCAACTCTGAGCTGGTTCGAAAGATTTCAGCAGCTCAAGCCAAAGACCCTATGTTAATGGAAAAACGTGAACTTCTACTCAGCAGACAGGACCTTCCTCACTGGTCGGTCTCTAAAGACGGGGCCGTTTTCTATAAAAACGCCTCTGTCTACCGAACGATCCTGAGGTTCGGAAAGAAGTGCTCACTGAGATGCACTGTTCGAGGTTTGCTATGCATCCTGGGGGTGACAAAATGTACAAGGATGTCAAGCAACAATTCTGGTTTTCTGGATTGAAGAAGGCGATTGCACACTTCATTGCTCGATGTCTCGTTTGCCAGCAAGTTAAGGCAGAACGAAGACTTCCCTCTAGACTTGTCCAACCGTTACCTATTGGAGAATGGAAGTGGGAGAACATCGCAATGGATTTTGTTACGGCCTTGCCTCGAAATAATAAAGGGCAAGATGTTATATGGGTTATCATTGACCGACTTACAAAGTCTGCACACTTTTTGCCAATAAAGTTCACGGATAACCCCGCCAAACTTGTCGAACTATATGAAAGAGAGATTGTACGCCTCCACGACATACCACTCAAGATCGTCTCTGATCGAGACCCTCGATTCACATCAAAGTTTTGGCAAAGCTTCCTGAGTAGAATGGGCTCTAAGATCACCATGAGCACAACCTTTCCCCCTCAGACTGATGGACAGTCAGAGCGTCTTTTCCAAATCTTGGAAGACATGTTATGGTGTTGTATTTTGGACTTTCATGATGGATGGGCAAAGTACTTACATTTAGCTGAGTTTGCATACAACAACAGCTACCAAACTAGTATCAGCATGGCACTGTACCAGGCTCTCTATGGTCGCCCTTGCAGATCTCCGGTATGCTGGTTAGATATGGAAAATCGACCGCAGTTGGGCTCTGAACTAGTTCAAGAGACTTCTGAGAAGATTACACTAGTAAAGGAGCGACTTCGCATTGCACAAAGTCGACATAAGAGCTATGCTGACAAGTGGAGGCAGCCTCTAGAATTCGATAAGGGGGACTTGGTTTTTCTAAAAGTTCAGCCCACAAGAGGTGTCAAATGCTTTGGGATCAAAGGAAAGCTCTCCCCACGGTATATCGGTCCATTTCAGATCATTGAACGTATTGGCAAACTTGCTTATCTTCTGTCCCTTCCATTGTCCATGTCTAAGGTGCATGACATTTTTCACGTATCTATGCTTTGAAAGTATCACCCTGATCCTTCGCATATCATCCCTCTAGTCGAGGTTCGGGTTGAGGAAGGAAATAGGTATCAGGAGAGAGCGATACAGATTTTGGATAGAAAAACTAAAGAACTAAGGCGACGTAGCATACCACATGTGAAGGTGCTCTGGGATCACCACGGAGTAGAGGAAGCAACATGGGAACTAGAAGCAACAATTAAACAGAAATACCCTTAATTGTTTTCTAGTAATAACTGATGATGCGATACATTGTATTATTCACTTATCAATAAAATTATGAAACTTTGGTTACAAATATCTTAATACATCGTTTCACTTGAATAACTATGCAGATGTCTGACAATAATATCGATGGATATAGTGACGCACACACGCAATGGCCTCCTTGGCCACCTGTGGCGACTCCTCCAGGATCCGAGTCTAGTCACAACTACTTTGCATCACCACACAGACAACGATCTTTATCGCCAGAGCGCGCATGGCTTTTTCTTAAAAATTTTACCCAAAACAATCCCATGCCCTCATCTTGGCAGGATCTTCTACCAAAATTGCCAGGCGGCCGGATTTGAGCAAAAACACGAAAAAGCATCCCATCGCTCAACCTACCTCCCCTTAAACGATGCGACCAGCGCCCTACACCACCATCTGTTAAGCAAAGGTTAGAATCTTTTGAGGACGAATCCGACTCCATTTGCTCTCCATGGTTTCATGATGTTAAGGATTCCACCGGCCAAAGTGCCATTCAGGGACCATACAGGCATTACCCTAAACTCGCAAACGATGACGACGGCAGTGAATCTCACACAGATAACTCTCATGACTACTTGGACTGATTTTGAGGGTGAAATCTTTTTAAGGGGGGTAGAGTGTAATACCCTAGGTTTGCACGAAAAGAAAATTAATTGGTTCGGGCACATGCCCGAACGTTCAGGCGCATTTTCCCTATTTAAGAACCCCTCCCCCCTCCTCATTTCTCACACCAATATCACTCCTCCTTGTGATTTTCCTTCTCTCTTTCACTCATTTTGAGTTTTTGTCTTTTCTTTTGAGACTCTCTTTCCGAGACTCTCTGTGCGGTGCACTGTGATTCTGCCCGGGGGAAGGTGCAAGTTCTGAAAGGAATTTTTATCTGAAAGTGGGGAACAAAACATAAGTTTGTGTTTCTTATAACTTTCATTAAAGTTTACATTCATTTATCATTAAGTCTATTATTCATTTACACTGCATTATTGCGTATAATGTTCATATTGTCATATTTATGCCTATATAATTGGAGTTCATGTATTACACTGTTGTTATGCCGGATTAGTGGTCAGTCTGGCTCAACAAGACTCAGTCTTGTCCTCAGTAGCTTTAAATAGTGAATGGGAAGTAGCATGCTGCTCTAGACGATTGGTATTTAACTAGACCTCGTGTCTCACCTCTCAACTGGAGACTGATCTGGTTGGTCTTATTTGAAAGCTATCAGCTTATACAAGTAATACTGAATGTCCTAACCTTGCACGTAGTGATACCGACCCTGATAAGGATCACTAGACGTTGCCAAATCCTGTCTAAATGTTAAAGTAAAGACCGGACCAGTTCACGCATTGGCATCATACATAGCACCACTTAGGGACGTATGTGGTTTATGATTCATAGAATAGTTAGAAGCGATGCACGCTACTCATTATATTTCTCTGAAGAGGGACGTACAATGAGAACCTGGCTACTCCTGGGGAGGGACATTTGTACGTAAATCCATAGCGTCGTTCCTGAGGAGGGACGTACAATGGGAACCCGGCTACTCCTAGGGAGGGACATCTATACGTGAACTCAGGTGATGTACAGTCATCAAACCAATACGAGACGGTGTCATGCATACATACATATTGAATTGATTATGATGCTCTGATGTGTATTTAAGATATTTGATTATGAAGTTTGTTTTATTAAATGTTATATTCACAAACTATTTTACCCACTGAGCGTGTAGCTCACCCCGTTGTTATCCAATTTTTCACAGGAGATTAGAGTGGATTGGGTGCAAGTTTTTGGGCCCACATTTTGTACCCCTTGCATTATTCATTGGGGATTATGGGAGAATGTTCCCTTAACTATTTCATGTACAATTATATTTTGAAAATTAATGAAATTAGACTTGTACTTAATCGTGTTTCCGCGCACTCAGCTATCATTATAATGCATTCGCGCCCCGTCCGTGAATGTCCCGCCGGTTTAGGAGCGTCCAGGCGAGGTGTGACATTTTGCCCTTAAAGGTAGAATATTGTGCCAGCCAACTTGGACTAGGGTCAGTGACGTACGACCAACAAGCGATTTCTCAATGTCATGAACTTGTGAACATTGGTTTACATCTTCTGAGGATTTTTCCCCCTAAGTTGAATGTACTTTGTTTTGTGTTTTTTCTATTTTGCAAACAAATTTTTTCCTTTTTTTTCTTTCTAAAAAATGTTTTCGAAATACATTTTGGGCACAAACTTTTTGATACTATGTCTTTAAGTATTGTTAGATCGCTTCAAATCACGCAAGCATCACATGATTTAAGGCGATCCAACAATACTTGGAGGCATAATATCAAAAACTTGTCTTTATAGCACAACTTTCTTTTTTTATCATAAATGCTTTTAAGACTAAAAGATTATACTCAAAATTAACTATACGTATGTTGACAGTGCATTAGTGGTGGATGTAGTGAGCTAGTTTTGGATATTAACATATTCCAATATAAAGTAAATAAATAGATCAGAAAGATATTACTGAATGTAGAAGCATTTATATCCGATGTTTCACGTGCTTGTTGTTCCAAGCCGAACCTCACAATGAATCACACCACAAGAACGAGTGTGATTCCTTTTGCACAACCCAAGTGCCTGTATAATCCAATTCCAATAATGAACTTTCAATTATAAAACAGAGATTAGAGGAAAGAGGGAGAGTAGTGATTTATCTATTTGATCATTGGTTAAAACTGTAAGATTACCCACATTCTCTCATTAAGAAGAGTTATTATCGATCATTGGATATTAACATATTCAGCAAGTTATGTTCAGAGAAAATGCAATAAGAAACAATATGCAATAGTACACAAAGGATTTATAATGATTTGGCCTCGCCTACATTCACTACATAACCTCCCAGTTAGCATTTTGTTCAAACTCTACTACCTGATCGTCTTACGAGTGAGAATCAAACCATTACACCTTCTCAACTTACGGGTGTGAGAAAACCGTTATAACATGAGCAACACTTGCTCAAACCAAGTGATACACACAGTCACTTAACAATCTTAAATACGAGGATAGAGTTTTGTTTCCTTTACCAAGAATAAACAAAATACTTACAGAGCTTTGTTTGAACCCCAGTTGACACTGATTTAGCAGAATATGTATTATGAAGATCAGTTGAAATACTAAAAGTTCCAAGCACTTCTTTTCTTTAATGGATTTGAAAAAAAATTGTAATGAGAATCAATAAATCCAAAAAAAAATGTATCAAAGTTTTCGTAAAATGATCAGAATGTTTACTGCGAAAATGAGAGCAGAACTTTCAAAAGTTTTTGCACAGATAATTCAAAGATACTTAGTTGAATATTTCTAAATTGTGTATCTCGGTTGTTCTTTCAAAAAGCTTGAAGTGCAGTATATGTAGACAACACTTAATCTCGGTCTTCAAGAAAATTTTTGGCACTCAAATCCATTTCAAATCAAACGGTCAAATTGTTTCACGAAAATGGATTGATTCAGATAGTGCAACAACACTTGAATCATCTGTGTTTTCACGAAAATATAAAGTTCAAAAAATAGCACAGGCTGACAAAGTTATCAGCTTTTTGACAGCGTCCTATGAGCGTCTTGATAGGGCATTAATGTCTTGATGCACAACACACAATTTTGTCGTTTCTATCTTTGAGGGTGCTCCTAGACTGTGAGCGTCCTAATGGACTTGAAGGTTTTAAAATCCAGAAATCAATGAGGGCGCTAATCTGTGAATAACGTCCTGATGTGTTTCAAACACAAAAATCCCATAAACGCGTGAGCGTGCTGACGCACGATCAGTGTCTTGACGTGTCTTTAGGTTGGTTCTATGAGGGCGCTCCTTAACGAGTAGCGTCCTGACATGAATAGAACGCATTCCAACCTATACACCATCAGTGTCCTGGCATTCCATCAGCTTCCTAACGTGTTGGTTCATCACTAAGTGACTGACCATCCCATGAGTGTCCTGTTGAGCTGTTAGCGCCCTGATGGAGCACTGAAAACTGATTTTTGATATTTTTCAATATTTTCAAAACTCGATTAATCAGTTTAAAGCTCTATAAATTCATATCAAAATAATCATTGAAAGATTCGTCAAACGTGATCAAAACCAATTAAAAATCTTTCAAAAACAAATCGATCAAAAACATTTTCTTTTTGAAACTCGTGCGAATATGCAAATATGCATCATAAGTAGTATCTGTTGAATCAAGTGACATCTGAGATTCTACAATCCTAAA
The DNA here is from genome assembly GCA_035771175.1 of Paratinospora sagittata. Taxonomy (NCBI): domain Eukaryota; kingdom Viridiplantae; phylum Streptophyta; class Magnoliopsida; order Ranunculales; family Menispermaceae; genus Paratinospora; species Paratinospora sagittata. The sequence goes on along the minus strand of CM069610.1, from coordinate 16,087,944 downwards.
TGACTCTAAAAACATAAAGATTAAATCTCGAACGATCGTGGTCTTTGATAGTTGCATATTTAGATTGGTTTTAAAGCATGTTTTAGGTGTGTTTTAGGATAATTTATGCATTAGTTTCATGTGTTTATGTTAGTTTTTATGCAATTGTTAGTTTAGGATAATTTGGGTTTTTATGCATTATTTTGGTTTATTAGTTTATAATTTGATCCATTTCATATTTGAGTGTGTTATTGATTTGATTTGCTTTGTTTTGTAGGTATTTAGATGTGTTAGTCATGGTTTTGGATAAGGAAAACATGTACAAGAAGATACAAAAGAGGAGCATGAAGAACCTAAGTCGAAAAGAGGCAAAAATTGGTTGTCCACAAAATCAGGCTGAATTGCAACGTTTTGAGCGTCACGGCGTTGATGGGTGGTGAAATGTGCGAGAAAATGAAGGCTCTAAGCGTTACGGCGCTGAATGGTGTGTTGAATGATGATTTTAGCAAGTTTTATGGGATTTTTCCCCACTTTTCCAATTGCAACTCCACATGACTTTGGGGCATATTATATCAAAATTTAGGGTTTTTCGATAGGGATACACTGGAGAAGAGATAACGACAGCTAGGAGCAAAAGAATGCGAAGAAGACGACTTGGAGACAATGAGGATTTTACAAGTTCAATAGCAACAAGTTTGGGTTTTGATGTTTAACTACTTGTTTCTCTACATATTTTGGTTTTTGTTATTCCAAGTTATGAACTAACTTGTTAGTCTAGAGATGAGATGGATCCTGTATTAGAGATTATGCAATAACATTAGTTTTTATTTATTATCAATGAATTATTCATAGTTTATTTATATTTCTCCATTCGTAATGCTTTTGATCTCTTGGCCACGGATCGATTGATCATAGACTTAGGGGGCGGCACTCGATAGAGGGTTCTCTAGGTTTGAACATGAGAAATATGACATGAGATGGTCGTAGTATAGATAGATATGCGATATTTTATGAAGTTGTAGGAAAATCACAAGGCTTAATGCATTGCTAATATATTGGTTTTTACCGATAAATCGACATTAGTGTTTTGGTAATAGGTTCTAATGCGACACTCGACAGAGGGTGTTAGAAACTAGAGGATTTTGACTTATTAACTTGAATAAGGATTTGATAATAATCATGTCTAATATTGCATAATTGATAATTAGGTGAAGTATAATCTCTAGATGTTTTTAATATTGATTTTTCTCCGCCAAATTCTGATAAATTGCTATTTTAATTAGTGTTTTAGTTTAATTATTATTTTAGTCCATTGATCTTACAATTTGGTTTTCTAGATAAAATTAGGGCTAGGAACGATATATTTAGTGTATTAAATCAATCCCTGAGGATGATACCCAATTCTCATTGGTTTATATTCTAACTTGGCAACAGTACACTTGCGGTTTGCACGCATCAAGTTTCTGGCACTGTTGCCGGGGATAGATATTACTTTACACTATTATTGTGTTTTTGAGCTTTGACTTTAATTTAGTTTTTATTTGTTATTTCCTGAATTTTTCTTTCTTTTTCTTTCTTGTAGGTTTTCCACATATATCCGACGATCGAAAAGCTTTGATACAGTATAGTTTGATCCCGAGATTGAGAGAACGTTTGGAAGACTAAGAAGAGAAAGAAGAGTAGGCGCTGAAACAATGGCGGATAATCCACACTTTGCTCATTTAAGAGAAACTTTTGCAAAAATCTTGAACTTGTGCCGATTTTCATACTTTCATTTCTACAAGTCCAAAACAAGTTCTTGAGTGATTTAAACATCTTTTCAAAGCAAAAACTCACCTATATTTGAATCTTTGATTCATACTTTCGAATAGTTCGCTTAATCTTTCAAACTCTTTGAGAAACTTTGTGAGTTTCTCTTGAGCATAGATCAAGCCCTTCTTGAGTGAGTTCATCACATATCTTGTAGATCTTGATCATTTTTAAGGCGAAATCACTCTCAGTCACCTTCACACATTAGAGAATCTTGTGTGCTTCATCCTTCCCCAGAATTGGGTAAAATCTCTTTTTGAGATTCGTGTGATTGTACTTGTGATTGAAAAATGGTTTTTGTGTTTGATTTATTTACCTTCAAAACCATTTTTTTTAAGTGTTTGTGAAACCATACTTGATCTTCATATGATATTATTTTGATTAGTGGTTTCATACATTTTATGTGGTATCGATTTATGTGCTAAACTTACATTATTTTTAATAGATTTCATTAATCATTACTTGAGCTTATTTATTCTTGAACTTAACCATTTATCTATTTAGAATCAACAAGTCTTGATCATTTGTGCATATTGATTCTTATGCTTCATACATATCATCTTTAGAATCAATATTTGAATACATGTACATATTCGATTCTTGATCTTACATTATCACTATTTGAATCGTTTGCATGTATTGAAAACAACTATTTCAACACTATACATCAGTTAAAATATTGTAATTGGAATAGTAGTGATTATTCATTCAAGATTATACGCTTAAAATTATTGAGAGTGTTTTTAAAACATCTCTCTTTATCATTTGTAATCTTGATGTATTGTTGACTTGTTAGTCAATCAGGGCTATATCATATTATTGTTCGACTTGGAACCACGCCCGTAAGTTGGTTACAGTGCGGCTTCTAGCCAAGCCCTTATGTTGGCTAGTGTATACAGCTTCTAGTCACGCTTGTAAGTTAACTAGATAATAGTGTATTGAAAAATCCTAATCGTGGGTGACCGAGTAGTGGAGTAGTTTCAAGGGGAACCGAACCACTATAAATCTCTATATCCATTTATTTTTTCCTGCACTTGATTATTTGGCTTGTTACCCACTGCGCATATATTCTATTTAAATTAATTAACCGAAAGGTAACACGAAATCCGCCAAGTTCAATTCACCCCCCCCCTTTTGGACGCTAATACTAGGCCAACAAATCGCATTGTTACAAACACCGACCTCCGGTTAGGAGTCTTCCCAATTGGCCAACTAGCCAATTCCAATACAAATGTGTATACAAAAATGGAGAGATTGTTCTATACCGAACAACTCTCAAATGAAGTACAAGTAAGAATGAGTACCTTCCAAGTGATGTACAACCAAAGTATGTAATATGATGCATAACCTGTGATGAAGGAAGGAACTCTTGGATTTTGATTGAGAAATGATAAAGATGAAGTGCACATTCAAAAACCCATTTTCTTGATCACTTGAAAACCCTTGAAAGATGTGTTCTCAAAAGTGAAGATTAAATTCACAGGAGATTTCTTCAAAGTGATTTGTAGACTTGAAAAACCAACTTGAAAGGCTTGGATGAATTACTTGAATAACTTGGAGAGCTTGAAATTTTTTCTTCTCAAAGATGGAAAATAAAAAACAATTCAAACACTCATTTAAAACTTGTTTTCCTTTTGAAAGATGTGGAGAACTAATTTTAGCACAAGTTTTTTTCTTTCAAAGATTTTGCAAAAGGTTGCTCGTAATGAGCTAAGGAACATATTTATAGAAAAAAAATTTGAAAAAGTAAGAACCTTGGTTCTATACACAGAACCTCGTTTATGTAGAGAAATGCATTTCTGTGTGAAATTTCATAATTGCCCAAAAATTAGGAAATGTGTTTCTGTGTGAAATTCTAGAATTGCCCAAAAAGTAGGAAACGCGTTTATCTCAGAGGAAACGTGTTTCTGTGTGCATTTCCCGATAACACAATTCTGAGAATTTTGAGGAAACGCGTTTCTGCTCGACCGAGTGAAATTTTTCACTGAGTCTACAACACGAAATGCGTTTCTGCTTGACTGAGTGAAATATTTCACTAAGTTCATATAGGAAACGCGTTTTTGCAATACACAAACTTAAACATGTTTTCTTTTGATATGTGTGCAATTAAAACATATTTTCTCAATCAAACAAGTCTAAATACACTTGGATACACTAAAATTTGATCAAATTGAAGAATGAACAAGTGTTAAACTCATTATGGATGAAAAGTCAAACTTTTGACTAAATTTGAAATCGGTTTGACTTCAAAAATGGTTGAATTGTTCAAATCAAGATTTAAATAAATTCAAATCAATACAATTGAAGTAATTTTATGATCAAAATATAAATCAAGAGAATTTTGATCAAACAGGCCAAAAGTTGACTTAGCAAAAACAAGAATGATTTTGAAATATGATGCTTACATAGACTTTAGCTAACACAAGTAGAAAGTATTCTACATCCCTATGGAATCTAAGCAACTACATAACATAAATGTGATCTTGATCGTCCGATAGCTTTGATCCACTTCGAGCATTAACTTTGACTTTTTGGTTAACTTTATAGATATGATCATTTAAGTACTGAAACACCTTAGTCAAAGTGATTGGTATGCAAAGAAATGTTGTTTGTGCTATTTCAATAACTCTCATGTCCCGTATGAGAAAAGATATTTTGATGATTACAAACCACATTCTATGTATATTGTATACATGAAAATGCATGGATAATTTTCTCAAAAGCATGGTGGAAAAGAAGTCAAGTTCGTGATCAAGATGAAGACCGTGTCTACTCAAGAATTTAATTTCATGTTCTAGAATGATTTAGGCTTGTAGAATGTCAGCCATCATCTAATTCAACAAATCATTTTCTTCATAGATTTCTCATGATTTTTCATAAATTTTCAAAAGTTTTTCGATTTTGAAGAAGTCATTTTAATCAATTTAATTCAAAGGTTTTTCGACTTAATCTTTGGAACATTTGCATGATTTCAAAATGTTTGATTTGATCCAAAAAGCTCAAGTGTTGATTCGATTTAATCGAGTGTTGGAAAATCAAATTTCTCAAAAAAAAATTGTTTTTCAGTGTCTTTCAGGATGTTGATGGGCCATCAGGGCACTGATGCAGTGGCTAATCACTTAATATTGAGCCAACACTGTAGGACATTGATGGACCATCAAGGCGCAGATGGTTTATGGGTTTGAATGTTCATTGTTCAAAGCAAGACGTTGATCGAGCATTAGCGCCCTCCTTGAATTTTTGGGTTTCGAGAAAATAAGCTCATCAGGACACTAACGTAGTATTAACCTATTTTTTAGAATAGTGTAATTCAAGATGTTGATGCTTCTTCAGGACACTAAAGTGACACTGTTAGAATTTCTGAAAAAGACTGTCAAACTGTGCACTATCTGATTCTTTCTATTTTTGTGATTGCACAGAGGTTTCAATTTTCTTGATTTTGGAATTCAAACCAAGCGTCAAAACTCTTTGAAAATCTAAAAATCACAAGTATCTTCTATAAGTATCACACTTTGAACCATTGAAGAAAAATATATAAGAAACAAGATTGAAAAATATTTTGCACAAACTCTTTGAAAGTTAGTCTATTCTTTTTACTGCGAAAATACTTTGATACATACTTACCTTCTGCATTTATTGATTCAACTTCATACATCTTTCAAATCCATCGTAGGAAAGAGAAGCAATATACCCCACACTTTCAGCTGAGCATAATCATACATTCATAGTTGAATCAATGTTTGTCTGAGGTTCAATATTTGCTCTGTAAATATTTCTTTGATTCTTGGAAAGAGAATCAAGTTCTCAAACTTGTGTTTGATTTATACTAGTGATTATGTATGTCACTAAGGTTGAGCAAGTGTTGCTTAAGTGGTTAACAGTTGTTCTCAAGCTCGTGAAATTGAGAAAAGGTGTAACAGTTGAGCCTCACCCGTAAGAGGATTCAATAATGGAGTTTGAGCAAAATCCTAATCTGGGAGATTAGGTAGTGGAGGTAGGCAGTAGCAGAACCACTCTAAATTTGTGTGCACTTTACTGTTTTACTGCTTTTTACTATCTTTGTCTATTAACTGTCACTACTTTGTTTCAACCGTAAATATGGTTTATTAAAACTTAAAACTTCATCGTCATCCAATTCACCCCCCTCTTGGACATTCTTGGGCCAACAGTTTGTAATCATCAAAACATACAAAGGGTGAGGATCAATAAGTCAACATCCCACTCGCACATTGTGTGTACGAGATTAATCTCCTCTTTTGAATCAATCAACGTGGCAAATGGACTGTGAGACCGTGAGAACACCTGCAAGCAAGAGCTCTATAGTAGAAACTCATTAAGAGCCAGCATAGAGACATCAACCCTTTTAGAAGAAACTAATGTTCGTGTCTCATAATGCCCTAGATCCATCTAGTCACACCTGTCCAAGTATATCTAATCCCTCAGAAAAAGCTATACTTAGACCACCAATTCTAATATTATATTCCCACTTATATTGCCATCCAAATGATGCAACATAAATTATTGCAATAGAAAATATAAAGTAGAGGTGTGTCGTTAGATGATCTTCTTGTCGCCCTCATACTATCCAACCCCAAATTAACCGCTTTCCCAGTTACCATAAGGTCGAATCACACATAACCTATAGGTAACTTACCAAAGTAGCTAATCATCAACCCTTTGTCATATAATGTAGTCAATAGTATTAAGGGCATATTTATAGTCATGTCTATCAAAGATAAATGACATCTAGGACCCACATAGCGAGAAAGTGGGGATCCATTCTCTCACTTCCTAGTTCGATCGTCTTAAACACATGTGATTCCAAATCACATGCTATAATTGAGTAACTCTTTTCAAAAAAAATGTATGCTCTACTCAAAAAAACTATACAGATCTTCGTCTAGTCCCATTCTAGCGCCTAACCCAAATTCTTTAAAGCTCGTTGTTCAAAAGAACCAATTAATAAACCTCGCATCTGGTTAAAAATTACAAGCTTAATGGATATTTGGGCTTATCCATTATCAATTTTTATTTAAAAGACCTCATCTTGAATCCTATCAGGGCGACATATCATTATAAAAACTGACCTATTGTTACTTAAAGCAACATTAGTCAAAGTCTTATCTCTGCTCGTTTTTCATTAAGCTCCAAGAGGTGGTTGCTCGTATGAGTAAGCCAATCAAGCCTTTGAACATACTCGAGTGTTGGTGTTAGCATTGGAAGACAATGCATCATGTATCAAATAAATAGCAAATTTATCACATCCTACACAACCCCATAGTCCTTATAAACAAAAACACAGAGACTTAATCATTAGGTGAACTATTATTTTAAGCGTAATGTCGTGATGTTATGTGATGCATATATGTTTCATATTCATGACGTTCGGGGAGTAATAGCCGCTTGATAATCAAAACCAATTATCTATGATCTCTATGTACTAGCGCTAAAACATTGTCTTTGCAGAAATCATATAAGTCATCTGCTCCTTAGATAACATGAGTATATGCTATCTATTTTATTTTCACTGTTAACAATAAGAGGCAAGTCAAATCTTGCTATTTGTAAACAAAACTCTATTGTTTAAGTAAAAAGATATCCAGGTATTGATTTTTATTTTGGATATACCCCAATTGGCATCTGTATAACCTAATAAGCGCAAATCATCCTCTTGATAATATAGACACATGCCCTTGTGCCTTTATAATGTCCTCATAACATTTATATAATGCGTTATCCCAAGGTTAAATTAATAAAATTGAACTAAACTAAAAATATATTAATATATCAGGACATATACATTTCATAGCATACAATAATCTTCCAATAACAATTCAATATGGTACTTTGGACATTTGTTCTCATGCTATAGGAGTCTTTGATACATTTCTGACTTAAAGTCGTCATTTTGTTGTACTATGTCAATGGGTTTATAATTTCACTTATGAAATTTTATCCTCACACCCAGTGTGAAGTGTAATTCACCCATGTCCTTCATATCACAATTAAAGGACAACCAGATGTAAATGGCGACAATTAAAGCAAAATATTTTCCAGGTAGAAAGCATCACCGACAAACAAAGACAAAAGATTATTATTATTCATGAACGCTTACGTACATATTCTGTGATTTTCATCATTCTTGTAAATACATAAGAAGTAATTACACGATGAAATCTCAAGTACCATTGTTTGCATGTATTTCTATAGCTATAAAGAATATGTTAAAGCAAGCAAACTTTGCACTCTTAGATCATTTACATCAAAGCCTATTGCTTGTTAATATGATCGATTCATCCACTAGTCAACGTTCAATAAAATAATCTTGACATCAGTTTGATGTAAGTTAAAAGCCTAATGTCAGATGATATCACTTAAAATAAATAGACTTAAACTGAAAAATATGAAGAAAATATTATTTCATGGTCAATTTGATCTAGTTGAGTGAAACTTTAAATGTGTCTATATGATTATCTTATTACTTGACATTTATATCGATAATACATTTATTCCTAACAAGTCTACGCTTAGGTTAGAGATCAACCAAGTTCCAGACATTGTTTCACAATATAGACTCTCATTTCCTTTTTCATTGCCCGTGAAACAAGATCTTTAACTGATGAGAAAGGGTCTTTTAAATAGACCTCAGTATTAATGAGGCGTAAGCAACCATACGGGTTTTGCCTTGATATATTTGTCATGCCTTATAGCATTATCAGCACTAGTGCCCCTTATTAGGCGAGCATGGATCTCATCTAATACTGTTATTGTCCCTACTTAACCACCTCTAAGCCCACTATTGAGCCTAGATATGGAGTTCAATGTCAAAAAATCTCATTTCTTCCATTTAGCATAGCAAATGTAAAAGTTTATTCTAAAGAATATATTTCCAAGTGTTTCCATGCATCTACTCATTATTTGAAACTACTAAATAAACATCACTCCCACTTGAATCGAGACTTAGATGTGTAATCATCTCAGTGGCGCAATGACATTCTTTTAGGATCATTCATTTAATAAATGATCTATTGAAGTTTTATAAATGTTAAGAAAATCATTCTATAAATGTGGCAAATATAGACTCAAACCAATTACTACTTTCCATCTTATTGTTCACATATGAACACTTTAACCTCAACAATGTTCAAAAACATCTATTTAAAGATGAATTTATTTCCTCTGGAAATGAACTTTCCATATCTACAAGAGGTATTGGGAACATATTAATCAACAATTACACATGATTGCTAATGAACTTGATCAGGTGCATCACCTATCCAAAGTTAAATTTAATGGAAGTAACATTGTTTAAGGGCTCATGATTAAAATCATATAAACAATAATCAATAGTGCAATAAGTCCAAGAAACCATATAGTTTTCTCTATGCAATTATTGATGTAACCATGTTAAGGGATTTGTCTATTCAAGATTTTTGCAACATCATATTGCCGCGAAATTCGAAGAATAGTTAACTATCTAGTTATCCTTTTTGTCATCCCAAAATGTCAGAACTAGTTCTTAAAGATATTTATGATACCGGTCTATTCTCAATACTTTGATACGTATTGATACATGATTCAAGTTGAAAACCAACGTAGAATATATATATATCATATTAAGCATTCTAATGCTCCATTATTGTATGAGATTAAATAGATATAACCATATCATGCAATATCAAATACGAACCGTGATGAATAAGGCATTATGTTTTGCCCTATAAATCATTAAGCCACAAAAGTCAGAATGGAAGTGCAATGGAATTACAACAATATCTTTATCAAAACAGTATTTTGTCTTTTTTTAGCAAAATAATGTTCATAAACTGACGAGTAACCAAATGCGGAAGCATTTAGATTCGGTGTTTCACGTGCTCGTTGTTCCAAGCCGAACCTCACGATGAATCACACCACAAGAACGAGTGTGATTCATTTTCCACTGTCCAAGTGCCCGTATGATCCAATTCCAATAATGAACTTTCAATTATAAAACAGAGATTAGAAGAGACGGGGAGAGTAGTGATTTTTCTACTTAATCACTGATTAGAACTGTAGGATTGCCCACATTCTCTCATTAAGAAGAGTTATTATCCACTTAAATAACTCTCTTTTTAATCTATCTAATCTCATGCAACTACCCACGGATATGATAACTATGAGGAGCGTGAGATGTGGGTGGTTACTAACTAAACCACCCACTTATGTGGGTTGCCACATGGCATGCCACACACGTTGGCAGCCCATGTGCATGCCACGAGGCAACCACATGAGATCAAAATCTACTGCTAGCGTATTGCCAAATTAACATGGGTAAATTTTTATGTATTATAAATTGTTTTAGCATTTCTTTTTTTTCTTTTTTGTCTTATCTTATCTTTTCTCCCTAATTTCAAGTATAAGCAATAGGAGGTAGAAAATCAGTCCACAAACAAGTTTGGTCACAAGAAGCAGTCAAAAAAAGAAAAAAAAAGAAAAAAAAAAAAGAAAGAGAAGAAAATAAAGCAAAGCAATAACAAGAGAAAATGTAAGGATAACCTACTGGTGTATGATCCAGAAATCAGATGCATATTCTCATCTTTAGATTGTTGCGTTGCCCGCTTATTAATTTAATTCTTTCTATATTTCTTGCCATAAAATACTCGAACATTGACCGTATTACAATTGTTTGCTTGGAAGTGATGATGATAGATCTAGATTACGACTATTTTATTTAAAAGATTGGCAGTTAAGAATAACTTGTACTTGATGTTAATAAGATTTCTCAAAACAAGTGTACGAAGGCTTGTAGATGTGTTGAGAGTTGGGAGTAGGGCCCGTTTGATGGGCGAGATAGGATAAGATTATATTTATAAAAATAAATTAAATTGAATAGGATAAAATTAAAAATATAATGTTCTTGTGTTTGGTACAATATAAAATAAGACTAAAAATAAAGTAATCATATGTTTGGTATGTTTGGGATTGAAATAAAAAGTAATTAATTTTTTTTAAAAACTTAATTTTTCTTTAAAATAAAAATATTTAAATTTTATTTAAAGTATTCTTAAAAAATATTAATCTCGTTTAAGATTATTTTACATAACCTCTCATTATTAATTTTAAATTAATAACAAATTAATATTGATCAAAAAATGATTTTGTAAAAATAATCTTAAGGAATAAAATCAAATTAAGTTTTAAATTGAATAGTCAAAGCTTAATTTAAGTTTAAGGGCAGCTAATTGAACCACAAAAAAACACTATCTAACACAAAAAACTAGCAAAAGTAATTTTCAATAATACCCTCATGTGATTGTACTAAAATGCCCCTAATTTCAATTTATTTTTCAAACTCATCCTACAAAACTGCTAACCCTACCCCATCACTATTCAAACTGCCACCTTGGTTTCCAATTCTAGTTCCATCATTTTTCTTCACTTATTTGAGGGTTTTTTCATTCCAAATAGCATTTTGAAGGTATGTGAATTATATTTAGAAGATTAGTTGCATTTTTTTTGTGTTTACAAATTTTTTTTGTGTGTTTTGGTGTTTTTACCCAATGCGATTTCAAACGTTGAACCTATGCAAAATCTTGTAGATTACTATAAAATTAGTGGTTTTCGACCCATTTTCATTGCATTATGGCAAGGGATTCATGTTCGAAAGACCACACACATCATTCAAAGGTAATTTTGAGGTTTTTTTTGGGTTTGCGAAGTTTCGTGCAATATGGTTCTTGTTCGTGTGGTTCGGTCGTCTTTACCGAACCGATACGTACTGTTTGGTCACTCAGGACTGAACCACAAGAAGATGTTGATTTTCGTGCAGTTCGATCATAGTTACCGAAACTAACGTATCGGTTCGGTAATGAAGACCGAACCACACGAAAATCCCTTGTAGAATGACTTGTTCGGTCATCTTGACCGAACCATACATGTCAGTTTGGTCTTATGAAACCGAACCGAACCAATAGGTTCGATCACAACTTCCGAACAATTCAAGTTTTTTTTTTCATGTTGTTTAATGTAAATTATTTGTTACTTTCAGGACGAAGAGCCAATTGAGCCAATGGAGATTGTTGTGCCAATGGAGATTGTTGTGCCACTGGACATTGTTGTAGACTATATTGAATAATTTACCAATGACGCTCCATCCACAACGAAAGAAGAGTTGATTTCATGGATACAAGAAGTTGGGCAGAGGAATGGTTTGGTAATTATAAGTAAGAACTCTGATGCAGGGGGAAAGGTAGGCGACCTAGAATTACCTTTGCCTGTAAAAGGTTCGGTCACTGTGAATTTGTCGCCCCCAAAGTTTATGATAACAAGAAGAAGAAGATGAGTGTGATAGTTGCATATTTAGATAGGTTTTAGAACATGTTTTAGGTGTGTTTTAGGATGATTTATGCACTAGGTTGGTGTGTTTATGTTAGTTTTGATGCATTTGTTAGTTTAGGAATAAATTGGTTTTTATGCATTATTTCGGTTTGTTAATTTATATGTTGGATCAATTTATGTTTTGAGTGTGTTAATTACTTGTTTTTCATTGTTTTGTAGGCATTTAGATGTGAGGAAGTGAGCATGAATGATGGACACAACATATGAGAAGCCTAGATGATGATTCATGAAAAACCCAAGTAGAAAATAGTGGAAAATTGGCTAAGTCCCAGAATTGCACGCAGGATTGAAGGTTCTGGGCACCACGGCGCTTGAATGCAGTGCCGAGGTATTCTGATGTAGCGTCGGCACTATGGGTGTTGTAACTTGCGTTTTGGCAACTTATTGGTCAATTTCGAGAGGCAACTTTCTATTTTATGATTTCACACGACTATGGAGGCATGATATATATCAAATTGTAGGGTTTTACAAGGAGAACACATTGGGAGATAGAGAGGAGAACAAAGGTTTAACGGCTGGAGAAAAAGTGGAGAAGAAAATTCGCATTGAAGATTATTGAAAATCTCTACACCATTCTAATTTGTTTTCCTTTGTTCCAATTCATGTTTACACCATTGTTTACTATTTTCATGTCTTTAGTTATGAACTAAAGCCTCTTTCTAGAGGTGTAGATTGATCCAAAATCGCAAGTGTACGGTGTCAAATTATAATATATCCCGATGAGAAATCGAATATCGTCCTTAGGAATATTTACTACACTAGCTACACGTTTTAACCCTAATTTTATCTAGACAATCAAAATCGAGTGATTCAGTAATTAAATCAACAATTAAACTAATTAACTATTAACTAACAACATAATATAAATCAGATAAGAAATCAATCAGAGAATATACTAGAGGTTCGATGTCACCTCACTCTCAACTATGTCTAAATATAAATATATTATTATTAAATCAGTTCCTTAGCTTATAAGTCGAAAATCCTAACGTTTCTAATTCTCTCTTTTGAAGCAAAACTAGGGCATGTTAATGGCACCTTGATTTAACTCTTTCGATGAAAACCAAAGATGACAACAACTCATTAAGTTCTATGATTTCCACCTAACGACTTCAAAGGTTCTCGATCTCCTTGTGAGTCTCATGATAGCCTAAGTTATATTTTCCAAATTCCAACCCAAGGTACCCTCTTGTTAAGCATCTACCTCAAGTCTATGATCATCTAATCTGTGATCAAGGGATCAAAAACATTACGCTCAAAGAAATATAAATAAACTATAGAAACTTTATTAACAATAATCAAACCATAAAACTAGACATAATATCAAGCTTGGATCAATCTACACCTCTAGAAAGAGGCTTTAATTCATAACTAAAGACATAAAAACAGTAAACAATGGTTCAAACATGAATCGGAACAAAGGAAAACAAACTAGAATTGGTGTAGAGATTTTCAATAATCTTCAATGAGAATCTTCTTCTCTACTTTTTCTCCAGCCGTCAAACCTTCATTCTCCTCTCTATCTCCCAATGTGTTCTCCTTGAAAAACCCTACTGTTTGATATATAATATGCCCTCTTTTCCTTCCGCAAATAATTAGAAAGTCCTCAAAAACCCAAAATCGTCCAAATTGCTAAAACTGCAACTTAAAAAGCTCCAGCGTCGCGGCGCTAACTCTTCTAATGTTGTGTTAACCTTTCTTCTAGCGCTGCGGTGCTCAATGTAGTAGATTACAGTGTCGCGGTGTTTCATTCAAGCGCCGCGATGCCCAGAACCTTCACTCTTGCGTGCATTTTCTTCCACTTCTTGACTTGGGTTCTTCATCAATCATCATTTAGGCTTCTCATATGTTGTCTTCATCATTCATGCTCACTTCCATACATCTAAATACCTACAAAACAATGCAAAACAAGTAATTAACACACTCAAAACATAAATTGATCCAACATATAAACTAGCAAACCGAAATAATGTATAAAAACCAATTTATTTCTAAACTAACAAATCCATCAAAACTGATATAAACACACTAAACTAATGCATAAATCATCCTAAAACATACTATAAATCCTATCTAAATATGCAACTATCAAATACCCCAAACTTAGGACTTTGATAGTCCCAAGCAAAGGGAAAACAAAACAAAAACTCAACTAACATATCAATAAATAATCTACCATCCTATTCTCAAATCCTTGACAGCCACCTTGTCTTCTATTCCTATTCCTTCATCCTATAAACAGGCCATGGAGCATGAGTGTTGGTGGAAAGCTATTGAAACAGAACTTCTTGCACTTGAAGAAAACCAGACCTGGGATGTTGTTCCACGTCCCCCATCTGTGAAACCCCTTGGTAGTAAGTTGGTGTTTTTTATCAAGCTTCGTTCTGATGGATCCATTGATCGTTACAAGGCTTGGTTGGTGGTTCTTGGCAACAAGCAAGAGTATGGCCTAGACTACGATGAGACCTTCGCACCGGTAGCCAAAATGACCACTGTGCGAACAATACTATCCCTTGCTGCATCTCAATCATGTTCTTTATATGAAATGGATGTAAAGAACGCATTCTTACATGGTGATCTCAAGGAGGAAGTTTACATGAAACTTCCCTACGGTATGCCTACTTCCTCACTTAATGATGTTTACAAACTAAAACACTTTTTTTATGGCTTGAAGCAAGCACCGCGAGTATGGTTTGAAAAGTTTCGATCAACTCTCCTGGCTTTTCATTCACTCAAAGTCAGTATGACTCCTCCCTTTTTTTTCAACGGACATCTAAGGGCATAGTTGTCCTCCTTGTTTATGTGAACGACATCGTTAACACTGGTTCTGATATGGAGGCTATTTCTGAAATTCAGAATTTGTTGCAGTCTACTTTCCACATGAAAGACCTTGGCCAACTCACCTATTTTTTGGGTTTAGAGGTCCATCATCTGCCTCAAGTTATCTTCTTGAATCAGCACAAGTATATTCTGGATTTGGTTCAATTAGCGGGACTCACGGAAACTAATTCTGTTGCCACCCCAATGGAAATTAATGTGAAATATCGACGTGATGAAGGGGAACTTCTTGAGGATCCTACTTTATATCGGAAGTTGGTTGGTAGTCTTATCTATCTAACTATCACCCGACCAGACATCTCTTATGTTGTCCATACCGTCAGCAAGTTCATGCAAGCCCGTCGGCATCTCCACCTCTCCGCAGTCCGCCGCATCATTCGATATATCCTTGGCACACCTAGTCGTGGCTTATTCTTCCCTACTGGTTCTTCACTCCAACTACAAGCCTACAGTGATGCTGATTGGGCTGGCTGCCCGGACACAAGAAAATCTACTACGGGATGGTGCATGTTTCTTGGTGATGCTCTTATCTCTTGGAAATGCAAGAAGCAAGACTCCGTCTCCAAATCATCCACTGAGGCAGAGTACCGCGCCATGTCTGGTACATGCTCCTAGACCATTTGGATGCGTGGTCTCCTCACAGAGCTCGGTTTCTCCCAAGTTCAACCTACTCCCCTACATGCCGACAACACTAGTGCCATCCAAATTGCTGCCAATCCTGTCTACCACGAATGCACGAAGCACATAGAGGTTGACTGCCACTCTATCCGGGAGGCCTATGATCGCCAAGTTATCACCCTCCCACATATCTCCACCACTCTACAGATCGCGGATATCTTCACCAAATCCATGACACGTCAGCGACATAACTTCCTTGTTAGCAAATTGATGCTTGTAGATTTACTAGCACCAATTTGAGGGGGGATGTCAAAGGAATTAGCTGGTGTTCATCGTCGTCGTCTGCTCCTCGTTGCTCGTCGTCGTTGCTAGTGTTCGCCGTAGCCGCCGCCGTTGCCCGGTGCTGCTTGTTGCTATCATTGCTACCGCCTATCAAAGGAATTAGCTGGCCATTTAAAGCTAGCAGATTTTATGCCTTGTACAGCTATGACAATTGTCTTTATGATTGTAAATCTTTTATCTTTTCCTTAATTAGGATATTCTAGCTGTAGGATATTTTTGGACAGATCTGTATATGGTAGTTTAGCTATTTTAAGGGCTAAAAATCAGGTTGTATTCATGATATATAATAGGAATTCTCCTCCAAGAGGAAGATACCTTTTTGCTCAAAACTCTCTAAGATTGTCACCGCCGCCGTGCTCCCAAAACCCCGTCACTTGTTGCTACCACGTTGTCGTGCTCCTTCACTGCACTGCTCCGTTGCCGTGCTCCATCTTTTTCTTCACTGCGCTGATCGTCTTTAGGTCTTCTTCTTTCTTCTTCCTTCTTTCTTCTTCGTCTTTTCTTCTTCCTTCTTTCTTCTTCGTCTTTTCTTCTTTCTTCTTTCTTATTTCTTCTTCGTATTTTCTTCTTCTTTCTTCTTTTTAGCACCTTAACAAAAAGGAGAAAAAAAAGAAAAAAAAAGAAAAACGGATGTCAGTCATTTCAAAAACTGTGTAGTCCAAAGAAATAGCTTCCAACACGGAGAAAGGGGAACTACCAATATTCAAGCAACATACATACTCAATGGGAAAAATTACCTAAAGTGGTCTCAACTGGTTCGTACCTTTTTAAAAGGTAAAGGAAAATTGAGTCATCTTATGGGCACTAGACCAAAACATGGAGATCCTCAGTTTGCAGCATGGGATAATGAAAATGCATCAATAATGGCGTGGCTATGGAATTCGATGACGCCAGATATCAGTGATACGTGCATGTTCCCGACCACCGCTAAAGATGTTCACATTAGTCCCACACTTACACTTAGAAATGTCCTTCATGTTCCAAAATTGTCTACTAATCTTATCTTTATTCAAAAGTTGATCCATGATCTGATTTTCTATCCTACTTACTGTGTATTTCAGGACCACGATTTGAGGAAGATGATTGGACGTGCTAAGGAATAGGACGGGTTGTATTACCTTGAGACAACAGTAAATCTTATTAAGAGTAACACTTCATTTCTTTCCGATCACCATGCTTCCAATAAAGAAAAGATTTGGCTTCATCACCGCCGCCTTGGCCATCCCTCTTTTGGAACCCCTAAAATCATGTTTCCTTTTCTATTTAAGTCTCTGAATGTTGAAGATTTTCATTGTGAGGTGTGTAAATTGGCAAAACACAAGCGTATACCTTTTCTAATTAGTAATGAAAGAAGTTCAAATCCTTTTGATATCTTTTATAGTGATATTTGGGGTCCCTATCCAATACCAATTGTTTCTGGAGCACGATGGTTTGTCTTTTATTGACGATTGTACTAGAGTCTCTTGGATATTCTTACTAAAACAAAAATCTGATGTAAGCTTTGTCCTCCCAACCTTTCATCACATGATACAAACCTAGTTTGGTGCAAAAATCAAGAGGTTTCGATTTGACAATGCAAGGGGTTATTTTAATCAAACCTTGACCACTTAGTTCCAAAAAGAGGGGATCCTTCATGAATCATCCTGTGTTCACACTCGACAACAAAATGGAGTCCCTGAAAGAAAAAACGGTCACCTGCTTGATACAATTCGAGCCTTTTTATTTCAGAATAATGTGCCTAAATCCTATCGGGGGAAGTTTTCCTTACTGCAACGCACCTTATTAACCACATACCGTATCGAATCTTTGATTCCAAAAGTCCTATGGTAAAGCTCTGTCAATTTTACCCTAAGCCCAAACTCTCAAATAATCTTCTTCATAAAATATTTGGATGTGTATCATTTGTCCATGTTCACCATCCCAACAGGAGGAAGTCGGATCCGGATTCTTTTGATCTTTTTGACCCTTTTAACCTCCAACAAACCAAACCTGAGTCTCCTGTACTCTTTGAACCCATTGATAACCAAAATGATGAACCTAAGGATCGGATGATTAAAAAAACGCACTCAAGGAAGAAAGTTGCAGCTCCTGAACCGACGCAAGTTCAAGAATCTAAATCAATTTCTGAGAATGAGGTAACAGAATTTGAACCCTGCTCACAAACTCCATTAGCCTCTAAAACTAACAGTGATCTTCCCATTTTCATTAGAAAGGGAACTAGGGAATGCATTAAACGTCCCTTGTATCCACTATCTCATGTTGTGCCCTTTAAGAAATTTTCACCAACCCATAAGAGTTTCCTTACCAGCTTGAACAATATCCATATCCCTACATCATTATCCGAGGCTTTATCTAATAAAATTTGGAAACAAGTTATGAATGTGGAAATTGAGGCCTTGGAGAAAAATGCAACATGGGAGTTGGTTTATTTGCCTGTCAAAAAGAAACCTGTAGGATGCAAATGGGTTAATACTGTTAAGTACAGAGCAAATGGGTCACTGGAGAGATACAAGGCAAGATTAATAGCGAAAGGGTTCAGACATATGGCGAAGTAAAAAGTAGAATGTGGTGGCCATATCAAGTGCTGAAGCAGAATTCAGAGCAATGGCACAAGGGGTTTGTGAGTTATTATGGTTGCAAATAATTTTGGAAGACTTGAAGATACATTGATATGGCCCTATGAGACTCTATTGTGACAATAAGTCTGCCATCAACATTTCCCATAACCCAGTTCAACATGATCGGACCAAGCATATAGAGATTGATAGACACTTCATTAAAAAGAAGCTTGATAGTGGGTTGATCTGTACTCCATATGTGTCTACCAATAATCAACTTGCCGATGTGTTCATTAAAGGGTTAAGCCATACTGCATTTCAAGCAAGTGTGTCCAAGCTGAGAATGATAAACCTTTATTCACCAGCTTGAGAGGGAGTGTTGTGGAGAAGCGAGAAATCTATGGAATTTATTTCCTTCTAGACAAGATGATAATTTTAGTGGTGGTTTTATTTAGCAGTTACTAAAATTGTAATCCTTGCTATATGTATGCATAGCCTTATAAGTCTATTTATACGGTGTTCCTCCATTGAGACAACACCGAGAATAAGATTTATCACTCCTCTTCTCCCGTGAACGTAAGCCATTGAGTCGAACCACGTTACATCTTTGTCTTATTTATTTTACAACACATACATAAATATATAAGGAAATCAGGGAACTATAACTAAAACCTTGTTTGTTTGAATGCTTTGGAATCAAAGCATCTTGGGATAAATTGGAATAAAAAAGTATCATTGAAATCAATTTCAATAAAAAGAATAGAAGGGACAGACTAGTTAAGGCTGATCAACAAAAGATACCCCAAAATGAACTTTTCGAATATGTTGATTTAATCATTCATATAGAATGAAGATGTTTGTTAATTCTAGAATTGAATGAGACAAATGAATATTAAATGTTCCAAACAGATAGCACTAAAATTGAAATAATTTTACAAGATAGCCACAAGATGATCCATGCTTTATGGAGTTCAATCATTGGTAATCAAGAAGTAATACATATAAAAAATGAAATTGTTGAAATATGAGTAAAGAAACTAGAAAAGAAAAAATTGAATGCAGTCATGAGTGTTGTGCACAGTGGAAGCGGAAACCAAATCAAATGCACAAACCCAAACGAACAAAAATTGATAAAAGCAAGAACACCCAAATTTTACGTGGTTTAGTGAATGATCACCTACGTCTATGGGAGATGAGAATCAATACACTAATAGGAAAGAAACAAATGGGTTACAACCTATGCAAAGACCTAAATCCAAGTTCCCTCAAATCTAAAGTGTTCCCACACAATCCCAAATTCTTACACACATCTCTCACACACTCCAATAAGAGTTTATATAACACAAATATGTTACGATTAGTTTCCAACACAAACTACGAAAGTTTCCAATTTAGACTAGAAAACTAATACATGAAAATACAAATAACCCGTTGGGCCCACATAATGGACCAAGACACACCTTACATAACAATCTCCACCTTGGTGAGGACCACTTCAACCATATCATCTAAATACCAAATTCTCATCTCCACATGTGCCCGAAGGCACTCAACTTTGAATGACATCCTTATAAGCGACATGCCTACCACTTATACAATTTGCAACAATTGTGAGTGAATATGCTACCATATCTGCAAAGCATACATGTTGTAAAATAAAATAATAAAGAAACACAAAGATGTAACGTGGTTCGGCTCTATGACCTACGTCCACGGGAGAAGAGAGGAGAATTCTTCTTATTCTTGACGATGTCTCAATGGAGGGACACCATATATAGACATACAGGGCTATGCACACATATAGCAATAATTACAATTTTAGTAACTGCTAAATAAAACTACTAAAATTATCATCTTTCCTTAAAGGAAATTAATCCTACAGATTTTGCTCTTCTCCACAACACTCCCCCTCAAGCAGGTGAATAAAGGTTTATCATTCCCAGTTTGGACACACTTGCTTGAAATGCAGTATGGTTTAACCTTTAGTGAGCACATTGGCGAGCTGATTATTGGTAGACGCATATAGAGTACGAATTAGCCCACTATCAAGCTTCTCTTTAATGAAGTGTCTATCAATCTCTATATGCTTGGTTCGATCATGTTGAACTGGGTTATGGGCAATGCTAATTGCAGATTTATTGTCACAATAGAGTCTCATAGGACCATCCCAGTATATCTTCAAATGTGCCAAAATTATCTACAACCATAATAGCTCACAAACCCCTTGTGCCATTGCTCGAAATTCTGCTTCAGCACTAGATCTGGCCACTACATTCTGCTTTTTGCTTCGCCATGTCACCGAATTCCCACCAAGAAACGTACAATATCCAGTAGTTGATCATTTGTCAACTACTGAACCAACATAGTCTGAATCAGTATATGCTTCAAGAACCACTCTTGTGTGTCGTTTAAATAAGATGCCCTGTCCTGGAGTCCCTTTAAGATATTGTAAACGCGATTAGCTGCTTGCAAATGAATATCTTTAGGGTTGTGCATTAACTGACCTATTACAATATCAGGTCTTGTGTAAGAGAGATAGATGAGTCTCACTACTAGTCTTTGATACATCTCCTTATTAACAATTAGCGCTTCTTCAGCTTCTCCAAGCTTGTAATTAAGATCAACAGGAGTATTCATTGGTTTCCCTGTTTCTTTAAGAAGATATGTAATGTACTTTTGTTGGGAAATAAAGATTCCCTATTTAGAGTGTGTTACTTCAATCCCTAGAAAGTATTTTAATCTTCCTAGTTCCTTGATCTCAAATTTCTCGGTCAAACACTGCTTCAAATTTTGTCTCTCGTTCTCATTGTTTCCTGTCATGATGATGTCATCAACATACACTAATAGAGCTGTAACTTCCCCTGAAGCTGAGTGCTTAATAAACAGAGTGTGATCTCCTTGGCTTTGTCTATATCCCATATTTGTCATTACTTCGGCAAACCGACCAAACCATGCCCTCAGGGACTGTTTAAGTCCATACAGGGCCTTTTTCAATTTACACACTTTATCAGTGGTGCCAAATCCTGGAGGCACTTCCATATAGATTTCTTCTTCTAAATTCCCATGTAAAGATGCATTCTTTACATCAAATTATTTTTACATCAAATTGTTGCAGATCCCAGTCATAATTAGCTGCCAATGACAAAAGAAGTCTCACAGTATTCATTTTTGCAACTGGAGCAAATGTCTCTTGATAGCCCACACCATATGTCTGAGTATATCCTTTGGCTACTAATCTTGCCTTGTAGCGCTCCAGGGACCCATTTGCATCCCACAGGTTTCTTTCTTGCAGGCAAGTCTCCCAACTCCCAAGTATCATTTTTTCTCAAGGCTTCCATTTCCACATTCATGGCTTGTTTCCAATTTTCATCAGATAAAGCCTCGGACAAAGAAGTAGGGATTTGGATACAATTCAAGCTAGTAAGAAAGCACTTATGAGATGGAGAAAACCTTTCAAATGACACAACATGGGAAAGTGGATACAAGGGACATTTAGTGCATTCCCTAGTTCCCTTTCTAATGGCAATAGGAAGGTTTAGATCAATGTCTGTTTCGGGCTAAGGTTCTAAAAGGTTTTGTGAGAGAGGGTCAAAGACTGTACCTTTATTTCCAAGAGTTGGTTCAAATTCTTGGACTTGCATAGGTTCAGAGAATGTAGCTTCCTTCCTTGAGTACACATGTCCAGTCATTCAATCCTCAAGAGCAGACGGCTCAGATTCAAGTTCCTTACTTTGGTTATCACTAGGTTTTGAAGGTGCAGATGCATATGGCTCAAGTGTGGAGAGAGATGGTATGGATGAGAGGTCAATGGAGAAGGGGTCATAGGCACATTGTTATGGAACAAGAAGGCTCGGGTTGTATCAAGTAGGTGGCCATTTTTCTTCTCAGCAACACTATTCTGTTGTGGGGTGTGAACGCAAGATGATTCATGAATGATTCCTTCCTTTTGAAAGTAAGGGGTGATTGATTAAAATAGTCTCTTGCATTGTCAGATCAAAATTTCTTGATTTTAGCTCCGAATTAATTTTGTACCATGTTGTGAAAGTTTGGGAGAACGAAGCTCACATCAGATTTTTGTTTGAGTAAAAATATCCAAGAAACTTTAGTACAATCATCAATAAAAGATACAAACCAACATGCTCTAGAAACATAAGGAATAGGAGAAGGACCACAAATATCACTATGAATAAGATCAAAAGGAGATGAACTTCTGTCATTGTTAACTGGGAAAGTCACACGCTTGTGTTTTGCCACTTCACAGACCTCACAATTGAAATCGTCAACATCTAGTGTCTTAAACAAAGATGAAAACATGACCTTAAGGGTTCTAAATGAGGGATGTCCAAGTCGACGGTGATGAAGCCATATTTTATCTTTAATGGAGAGATAGTGCTCAGAGAGAAATGATGAGTTATTTTTGATAAAATTTACTGGTGTCTCAAGGTAATACAACCCATCCTGCTCCTTAGCAAGTCCAATTGTCTTTCCCAACCTCTGGTCCTGAAATTCACAATGAGTAGGATAGATAATCACTTTATAGCTTAGATCATGTGTTAATTTTTGTATAGAGAGAAGATTTGTGGATAGTTTCGGAACATTAAGTACATTTCTAAGTGTAAGTGTAGGGGGCTGATGTAAACATCTCCTATGTTTACAACTATGGTTAAAGACCCATCAGCTGCGGCTATTTCTCGATTGCTTGGACATGGATTATAGGTATGAAATATATGACAGGAATTTGTCATGTTATCAGTAGCACCGGAAACTATAATCCAAGAGTTTGCAAAGGATTTATCCGAGACTTTGAATCCAATAGAAATAGGAAACTTAACTGAATGTGCCAATGAGTTGGTACCTGAGGGTTTTCCAAGAGTGTCAAGTAGAGTTCTCAATCTCTTGATCTCATCCTGATTCAATCCGACTTGCTTAAGAGAGTGCTCTTCAATTGATTGTACACTGGACATCTTTCTTTTGGTTCACGTACTGGTGGAAGCAGCAACAACAATAATGATGCCTAGTAAGATTCTCCAATAATAGTGATGAAGCCCAAACAAGTCTCTCTTTGGCAATGAAGGCCGAAGATGGAGGTTGATATATATATATATATATATATATATTTTAAGACCCTCCTTTTTTTCAGATCTTTTTATTTTTATTTTTAAGGTATTTGAAAGGAGAGAGAAGGAACAAAAAGAATGAAAAGAAAAAGATGGCTTTAGTAGCAACGGAGAGGAAGAGAAGATGGCGACAGAGTAGTAGCGTGAACGGTAACAACGTGAACAGTGTTGCGTGACCAGTAACAGCGTGAACAGTAGCAGACGACGAAGACAAAAAAAATTGGAAAGATGATTTCGCAAAGATGGGTTTTGCACCGGCGATGAAGGAGTAAAAATTATGGCAATAAAGGCCAAATAATTTTGGCAATGAAGGTCGAATAGACTAGGATTCGGCGATGAAGGCCAACACAAAAAAAAAAAAGTTCTAACAATAAAGGCCGAAACAAATTCCCATCTGTTCGAGCCTAAAGCTCTAATACCATGTTGTAAAATAAAATAATAAAGAAACACAGAGATGTAACGTGATTCGGCTCTATGACCTACGTCCACGGGAGAAGAGAGGAGAATTCTTCTTATTCTTGATGATGTCTCAACGGAGGGACACCATATATATAAACATACAGGGCTATGCACACATATAGCAATAATTAGAATTTTAGTAACTGCTAAATAAAACAACTACTAAAATTATCATCTTTCCTTAAAGGAAATAAATCCTATAGATTTTGCTCTTCTCCACAGCAATACAGATTGTGGAATACTTCATCTTTGTCACCTAGCTGCAACTGATTCCGACTGTTATAGAGACTCATAAGCAGGAACCTCATCACATGTGCCAGCTTTGCCTAAAATTGTAATTCCCTGCTAGAAGTACAAGTTATTCTTCCATGTTCCTTTCATCACCACCAATGCACCCCAACAAATCATCAGAACACCAACTTCAATGGTGATTTTGAAGCCTTTAGATTCCAATGCACCCATTGAAATGATACTCTCCTCCAAATCTGCACATATCATACTTTTGTCAAATCTCTGACTGTTTCATCATGTAATTTCATCTTGATTGTACATATCCCTTTGGTTTTACAGGTATTGCCATCATCCATAAAAACTGAACTACTGTCAAACTCCTTAAGACAAGAAAACCAATCTCTGTCAAACTCCTTAAGACAATAATAATATTATATTTTGGAAAACTAACCTTCAAGACATCTCTATATGTTAATACATAGTTATGAAATTTATGCATGCAAATGCATCTGATAACTGACATGGATACAATGAATTTAGATATCAACAAAAACAATTATCCAGTATAACTTCACAATGAATGTGAGAAGAGAACACTCACAATTCAGTAATCTTTGAGATTTTCTTTAGCTAATCAAAAAGTAATATTTACATGAGATTTTCAATAAATTAGAGTTTTCAGTAACTATGCTTAGAGTGCCTTGACTGGTTTAGATAAATTAGGGATAACTACACAATTAGTGACATGCTCCAAAAGATGTAGAATCCAAACTGAAGCAGTATAATTTAATGGTCCACAAAGTTGAATATATTTTTTAAAAATTTAGAAACATTTGTGTAGAATTATAGAGAGATTTATGTTTGAGGATCCGTTAGCAATATTAGGGGCTAATATCGAGGAGATCTACAGCTAACAGATCAGTTTTTTCTTATCCCATGATTTTAGGAGATTTGGTAGTCTGTTACCAAATCTATAGATATAAGTTTCCTGTTTTATAGCTTTCAGTTTTAGATAGTTCTAATTTCCTTTCTAGATTAGCTGTAAATATCCCTAAAATAGATGAGCATTATCATCTATATAAAGAGGGGCCTGTAACCTTCTTTTTGATATAGTGGAATATTACTCTTTCCTTCCACAACCAAGATGGTATCAGAGCAATCTCTGAACCCTAATTTCCTCATATGACAAAATACGGGAAACGTGATTCAAGAGCTACCGTTTCCCAAATCACCTCCAATCAGGAAGCCATGGCTTCCAACAATGATAGTAACCCCATGCCCAATACAGGACACAAACTGAATGGGAACAACTATCTCCAATGGTCCCATTCTGTAATGATGTTCATATGCAGAAAGGGCAAAGAAGGACGAGGCAACCTTGCTTCCATTGATGAACAACCTCCACCCGAACCAACTCCCTTCAGCAAGGAACAGATAGAGATCTTGCAGAAAATGTTCAGCCAATCCTTGCCTGCACCAGCTACCACTGTTGTTGGTACCGGATCCCTGGCACAAAAAGGTAATTTTTTAAGTGCTCTAAATGGTAACAAGGAGATGCTCAGTCCATGGATTATAGACTCAGGAGCTTCTGATCATATGACTGGAGATGAGAAGTTGTTTTCAACTTACACCCCATGCTATAAAAATTTAACTGTGCGAATAGCTTATGGGTCACTCTCAAAGGTGGCTGGTACAGGCTCGGTTCAAATTTCAGAGAACATCACTCGTGATTCTGTTCTACTTGTACCAAAATTAAATTGCAATTTACTGTCCATTAGTAAACTCACTCGGGATCTTAACTGTGTTACTAAATTTGGCTCAAATCTGTGTGAATTTCAGGTCTTGGACTCGGGGAAGACGATTGGCAGTGCTAAGATGTGTTCGGGGCTCTATCTTCTAGAGGTTAGTGATCCTCCTCAAGGAGCAATTCATCAATCAGATTGTTCAGTGTCTCGAAGTCCTGTTTCTTTGTCTGTGAGTCAGTCTAATAATGATAGTGCAATTATGTTATGGCACCATAGGTTAGGTCATCCAAATTTCTTGTATCTTGAGAAGTTGTTCCTTCATTATTCCATAATAAAAATCCAAATAAATTTCAATGTGAGATCTGCCAATTCTCTAAACATATTTGCAATTCTTATCCTAATAGATCCTACAAAGCATCTCAACCTTTTTCCATGATTCATAGTGATATATGGGGTACTTCTAGGATAAAAAATGTTATTGGTTCTCACTGGTTCATTTCATTTATTGATGATCACACTAGACTCACATGGGTATTCCTCATGAAAGAAAAATCCGAGGCAAACCAAATCTTCAAAACCTTCAATACCATGATCCAAACACAATTCCAAGCAAAAATTCAAATTCTGAAAACTGACAATGCCAAAGAGTATTTCAATTCCAGCCTTAATGATTATCCCATGAGTCATGGTATTGTTCACCAAAGTTCCTGTGTTAACACTCCTCAGCAAAATGGTATTGCCGAAAGAAAAAACCGGCATCTTCTTGATGTGGCTCAGTCTCTTATGTTCTCTACCCATGTACCAAAATATTTCTGGGGTGAAGCCATCCTTACTGCTGCATACCTCATAAATAGGATGCCATCTCGGATTCTTAACTTCCAGACTCCCTGTCAAATTCTCCTTCAGTCCTTTCCCACTACTCGTCTCATCTCCACCATCCCATTCAAAGTTTTCGGGTGTTCAGCTTTTGTCCATGTCCATCAACAACACTAGAACAAACTTGATCCTAGAGCTCATAAATGTATTTTCCTTGGGTACTCTCCAACTCAAAAAGGATATAAATGCTACTCACCGGTCACTAAACAATTCTATCACTCCATGGATGTCACCTTCTTTGAGCAACAACCTTATTTCCCCAAATCTGATATTCAGGGAGAGACTAATTTTATCCTAGAATATCAGCTTTGGGATATTGAAGAATCACCTCATGTCTCTCCTAATTCTGACCAAACCTGCCCATCACTAAATCATGAATCATTTCCTCATCAAAATCTCTCCCTTGAGTCTTCTTACTTCCTACAACCTCCTACTCAAGATCAAGCCAACAATCCACCTCAAAATCTGGACACTATTCAATCAACAAAGAGTGATGAATTGATTACCTACTCAAGGAGGAGAAAGAACCAAAAGGAGATGGAACAACAAGCATCTCTTGAGCAAACCCAAGAGTCTGACTCAAGTCCTAGACCAAGTGAAGATCCACCAGGTAACACTAATCCTGAAACTAATGATGACAGTGGCCTTCCTATTGCTGTGAAAAAAGGGGCAAGATCATGCACAAAACATCCGATATACACATTTGTGTCGTATGAAGGATTGTCACCAAAGTTCAAAGCTTTTGTTGCCAACCTCGACAACATCCAAGTTCCTAATAATATACAAGAAGCTCTCGGCTCACCAGAATGGAAATCAGCAGTGTATGAAGAAATTCATGCACTAGAGAAAATTGGAACTTGGGAAATCTCTGACTTACCAACCGAGAAACGCCCAGTAGGCTGCAAATGGATCTTCACAGTAAAATATAATGAAGATGGGAGTGTTAATCGGTTCAAGGCACGGCTGGTTGCAAAGGGATTCACCCAATCATATGGAATCGATTATGAGGAGACATTTGCTCCTGTAGCCAAGTTAAACACAGTTCGGGTTTTATTATCTTTGGCTGCAAACCTTGACTGGCCTCTCCACCAACTAGATGTCAAGAATGCCTTTCTAAATGGGGACCTAACTGAAGAAGTGTACATGGAAATTCCCCCCGAATTTGAGACACAAGCTACATGCAACAAGGTTTGTAAACTTAGGAGATCTCTATATGGGCTCAAGCAATCTCCAAGAGCTTGGTTTGAAAGATTCAAAAAGGTAGTGAAGAAGCATGGCTACTCTCAATGTCAGACGGACCATACACTATTTGTTAAACACTCTTCTGCAGGAAAACTTGTTGTCCTCATAGTGTATGTGGATGACATAATCCTAATAGGAGACTATGAAGAGGAAATCTGCACCATCAAAAGTTTACTAGCTGCAGAATTTGAAATCAAGGACCTTGGGAATCTTAAATATTTCCTAGGTATGGAGATTGCAAGGTCAAGAAAGGGAATCTCTGTCTCACAGAGAAAATATGTCCTAGATCTCTTAAAAGAGACTGGAATGCTCGGGTGTAAGCCGACATATACTCCTATGGATCCAACTATCAAACTAGGAGCTAAGGAAAATTGTGCACCCGTGGACAAAGGAAGATTCCAAAGATTAGTAGGTAAACTAATATACCTATCTCACACACGACCAAACATTGGATTTGCTGTTAGCATGGTAAGTCAGTTCATGAACAATCCAAATGAAGAACACATGGAAGCTGTGTATAGAATCCTGAGATACCTGAAACTAACACCAGGTAGAGGATTATTTTTTGAGAAGAACCAAAGAAGAGATATTGAAGTGTTCAGCGATGCAGATTGGGCAGGATCAGTACAAGACCGAAGATCAACTTCAGGATATTGCACTTTTGTGTGGGGAAATCTGGTCACTTGGAGAAGTAAGAAGCAGTCAATGGTGTCAAGAAGCAGTGCAGAAGCTGAATTCCGGGCAATGGCACACGGTATTTGTGAGGGAATTTGGTTAAAAAGGGTGCTAAAGGAATTAAAAATTTCAGATGAAGAACCTATGAAAATGTTTTGTGATAATCAATCAGCAATTAGCATTGCCAAAAATCCAGTTCATCATGATAGAACAAAACATGTGGAAATTGATCGACATTTTATAAAGGAGAAGATAGAGGAAGGAATAATCAAGATGTTGTACGTGCCTACATGTCTTCAGACAGCAGACATCCTTACCGAGGTTCTACCGAGAAAGGTGTTTGATGATTTGAGTTCCAAGCTGGGGTTAATCAATATTTACCGCCCAGCTTGAGGGGGAGTGTAGAATTATAGAGAGATTTATGTTTGAGGATCTGTTAGCAATATTAGGGGCTAATATCGAGGAGATCTACAGCTAACAGATCAGTTTTTTCTTATCCCATGATTTTAGGAGATTTGGTAGTCTTTCATTTTTAGATAGTTCTGATTTCCTTTCTAGATTAGCTGTAAATATCCCTAAAATAGATGAGCATTATCATCTATATAAAGAGGGGCCTGTAACCTTCTTTTTGATATAGTGGAATATTACTCTTTCCTTCCACAAACAAGAATTTGATCCATATAAATAAATATATATAATTCATGTCGCAGGAGAATAAAACTTTTAAAAATAGAAAAATATGGAGCAAATACATAGTGGGACATCTTAGGTGTTTATTAGCGTGGGAAAATCTGTCAAATACCTGCAGTTCGTTGCACTTATATACAAGATGCCTTTTAGCTATTGAGTTTTCACATGACAGTCTGGCATGAATAGGTGCAAGTTCTGATTCAAGTTCTTTACATCGAGGAAGTGGAGGTAAGTAACACATCTTCACCTGCATATTTCGAAAATCCCCAAAGGAACAAGAGACTTCTGCTTAGTACTAAGTAGCAATTTGAGGAGTCAAAGCAATATGTAAACTATTCAAAGAGAAGATATATGGAAATCTGTCTATGTTTACAAATATCAAAGTAATAATTTGAACAAGAACAACAACGAAAATGACAACAGTGAGAGGAAATATTTCTAGTGGTATGATCTTAGTCACCTTCTTTCCATACGCTTGAGGCATTTGAAAAATGTTTATCACAATGAAAAGATTAAGACACTTGTATACATGAAAGACTATGCCATGCACATACTGCACGAAACAAAGATATGAACTGGATAAATGGAAATGGAAAAGAGATGTTTCCAATTCATCAAAATCGTAAGCTTTTCTACATCCATATCTCCTGTAATGGAAAAATATGGCTCCTTGAACTAGAATTCACTCTCAATTGATTCACCTTAAGATATGAGAAACTTCAAATGATCATTTAAAGATTATTGTCCTTGCTCATACCACCTCTCTTTCCCCTGCAAATGTAACTAGAATCATCTCCCGTCCTACCGACCATGCCACTACACAAATTTTGAGGCACTATCAATTTACCCTGGCCATTTATAGAAGTAGCAACACCAACTAAAATTTACACTAACTTTCAACACAAAACGTAGAAGCATTCTACAAGTAAACATGTATTTTAAATGCTACCAACCTTTACTTTTAAATCTAGTGAATCCAATCAAACAACGCGGTCAAAAAAGACCACAATTGTCTTAAAATACTAAATCAACATCAATCTATCTGAATCCATTGATTTGTATCAAATAACTTGTCTTATAACCAAGCAATTCAATAGGAAGCCATTTTTAGCTATCCAACAGAATAGTGACCTATAAAAAGTCATTAGATCTAGAGGATTATTTAGGGGATAAAAAGATCAAATTATTGACTAACTAATATTAGTTGTGTCCCCGTATTGTCCCCAAATTTTCAGAGTTGCCTGCCCTATTGCAATTCATTGTAAAGAATGCAGTAACCAAATAAGCAAACAATAATTTTCAGATGCCAAACATTTTTAGAAATCATGAAACTTTTACAGGATTTGCAATTTTTATTTGTCTCACCAATCTCCCAAGTTTTAAGGGATATGATTTGAGAATGAATTTAATCTATAATTGAACTAATCTGTACATTGGACCTGAAAATTTATACCTTGGGACTAACCAAGTTTCTTTTATAAGACTTCCAATCTAGTTTCCAGACACAAAACCTTGAAATTATGATTAGTATTGAGCTCTAGAAAATTCACTAGTGGTTTCTAGTTCCAGGTTTGTTTGACTGCAAGAATTCAATGATTTAATCTTAAGTTAGGCCTAAAACCCTATTTTATTGTCTCCATTGAGCAATCAATCTTTTAACTTATAGACGACCAAGTGTTTCGGATTTGGTTTCAATGACAAAGGATCTTTATAAAACTCTTGTTTTAATTTTCAAGTAATGCTTTAGAGTTCAATCTCTTATTTAAATCTTTGAAACTAAGGCCATGGATTTAGGTTGCAACATCAATAACTCCTACTGCTTTAAAAAACGTTGGTTTCTCTAAACATGTTTCTAAATCTTTTTTTTTTTTTTTGAAACATTTTAAGATGTTTTATTAAAAATGGATATTATTTTAAAAGTACCGTTTCATTAACAACTTGAGAGTGTTAGAAAACATGTTCCCAAGTGTTATACCCAAAATTGACTAACTCCAAGTCATAAATAAAGTTCGAGGAAAACATAGTCCTGTCATCATGTGCGCTGTTGTATAAAAGATGAGATGCAAAAAACATTTGAGATTGTCCCGGACATAGTGAAAAGAACCAAGTGAAAGATTGAAAGAAACACACCCTTGGCAACAGACAAAGGAATTACCCCAGCTAGGGCCGAGAACAATGGAGCGAAGGAGCCAGCCTCGACCACGACCAAAACCCCCTAGGCCACGACTGAGCTGCAGGCCTCAGCCGTGGCCGTGGCCCCTTTGGCCTTGGCCGAGGTGCTTGCCTTGGCTACGGCAGAGGTTCCCCACCTCTCCCCTCCTCCCCCCCTTGATCACGGTCGAGGCTCCACACCTCGGTCGAGGCCCATGTACGCCCACGACCATAGCTAAGGGCCCACCTTCGACCATGGCCGAGATCCACCCGGTCACGACCAAGAACCTTTCATCGGCCAAGGTCGAGATCACTCTTGCATGACTCACAATGACTTAAGGTAAACCTGATCATGATGACACGCATCTCGATGCATGAGATTATTCATGCACCCCGTGATAAGGCAAAAGTTTAAAGGCTATCATTTTTTAAAGAAAACTTAATGTATGAATGAATTTTAAAGAATGACTGAGCAAAATGAAGGGTAAGAAGGTTACATCCTAATTCTAGACACATAGACCTCTCATCCTCTTGTTTCTTCTTTCCTTCAAGTTGTCCAAGCTTTGAATGTGGTTGATCCTTTTGCATGAGGGACTTGAAGTACTTTGATCCGGTATTGACTCTTTTCTACTTTAAGTGCTGAAATATACTAGATAGAAACATTAACACCATTTGTTATATTGTTTGTTAGCATCAAAACACTTGGGAAAAAACTAGGTGGAAAACCACTTAGGTCAACACAAACATCCTCCCAGAATCTTATAGTGTTTCCATTTCCTAGTTTAAGTCTGGTTAGAGATGTGTAAAGAGGGTAGATAGAATTTATAAACTTTCAAGGACATTTGTAGGTGACTCTATGAAGAATGTTGGCATCCCTAGCATTCTCATGCAACCCATGCCTGCTCCTGATAACTCTTGCCCACAAAGCATCCTTCTCTCTAGTGAAACGCCATAGCCACTTCCCAACTAATGCCTTGTTCCTATTCAATAGGTCCCCAATACCCAAGCCTCCATGCTCCAAATCTTTCTTGACTTTTTCTCATTTCACCAGGTGGGCCGTTCTCTTTGTCTTCATTTTTCCACAGGAAATTCCGCATCATTTTCTCAATGGAGTATGCAACTGCTTTCGGCATTCTGAAGGTTGGCATATAGTATGTAGGTATAACTTCAAGGACAACATTCAACAATGCCAATCTTCCCCCTCTTGATAGGAAGCTTCTCTTCCATCCATCCACCCTTCTTGCAATTGTCTCAATAACAGTTTCCCAAAAAGACATTTTTAGGGGGTTCTTACCAATGGACATACCCAAATATTTCAAAGGCCAGTAACCTACTGAAACACCAATCCTTTAAGCTATGTTGGTTATCTCCACCTCTGGGATATTAATCCCATCTAACAGGCACTTAGAGAAATTAACTCTTCAGTCCAGATATGTAGCGAAAGCTTTTAATGATTTCCATTGTATTCATTAAGCTGCAACCATCATTCTCCACAAAGAATAAGTAGTCATTTGCATATTGTTTGTGGGATACATTTGTGCCCTCTCTTCCACTTTGAAACCCTTCATTATTCCTTCTTCCTTAGCCTTAGTAGTGATGCCGTCTAACACATCTGCCACCAAACTGTATAAGAATGGTGACAATGCGTCTCCCTCTTGTACCCACAATTTTACCTCTCGGTCTGCCATTAACGAATATTGAGAATGTAATAGAAGATGGGAACCCCCAAATCCATCTACGACACCTGCAGCCAAAGCCCTTCTTTTTCGGATTTTTTACATTTATAGGAATGATTTTTTTTATATCCAAAAATAGGCACCAAAATATTTTATATCCACATTTAGGCAAGTCTTGGACAGCTTGCGCCACGTAGGCGCCAACCTGTCCAAGACTTGCCTATCGTTTTTTTTTTTTTTAAACAGAATGATGAATGGGCGGCACTACAAAAATTTACAAAAAAAAAGGCATAATGCATGCCGCCCATTCATGGGCGACAAGCAAAAATTTATAAAAAAAAATAAAAAATAGAAACCCCAAGTATGTGTGTAATGGAAATATCTTTTTTAAAAAATAACAAGTAAAATTAAAAAAAAAATGAGGCTACCATACGTCAGGATTTTTTTCATCTAAACACTTCCAACGTGTCCCAACTAGTTCCTCCCAATTGTTCTAGGCGGCCGTACTCCCGCACCGGACTCCGATGAATTTTTGACTCCCCCACCAAATTTTAAAACTACGTAAAGTTTTACATACCCCGCACCGCATAGCTTACTTCGGTGTCGTACCCCGCACTGCATAGCTTACTTCAATGTCGTACCCTGCACCGAACTCCAATGAATTTTTGACATCCACACCAAATTTAAAACTACGTGAAATAAAAGCTTTACGTAGTTTTAAAATTCGATGGGAGGGTCAAAAATTCTTCGAAGTCCAGTGCGCATGAACAGCTGGGGGAAACTAGTTGGGACGCGTTAGAAGTGGTTGGATGAAAAAATCCTAACGTATAGCCCATGGTAGACTCTTTTTTTAAAAAAAAATTGTACTACTTAATTTTTTTCCAATACACACATACTTGGGGATTTTTTTTTTTTATAAATTTTTGCATTCCCCCCATTGAATGGGCGGCATGCATTATGTCTTTTTTTTTTGTAAATTTATGTGGTGTCGCCCATTGAATGGGCGACATCATTGAGGTTTAAAAAAAAAAAAAAAAAAAAAACAACGATAGGCAAGTCTTGGACAGGTTGGCATCTACGTGGCGCCAAGCTGTCCAAAACTTGCCTAAATGTGGATATAAAATATTTTGGTGCCTATTTTTGGATATAAAAAATAAATAAATACCTATAAATGTCAAAAATCCTTTTTTTCCATTACAAAATCAAGGAATTACCATTTAACTGAATCATACGCCTTCGCAAAATCAACTTTCAACAGAAATCCCTATTTTTTAGACATTCTCCAATCATCCACAACTTCATTTGCAATCATTATGGCATCAATAATCTGGCTATCCATTACAAATGCCATCTGTGTTACAACAATGGTGGAGTGGGTCAGTCTGGCAGCTAATGTTTTTGCAATAATCTTGTACAGGCTAGTAGTGAGACTAATAGTTTTGAAATCCCCCACCTTGATATAATTAATCTTCTTGGGTATGAGGCTTATGTAGGTCTCATTGGTGCTTCTGTTAACTACTCCATCATAGTAGAATTCCTCCATCACTTTTAGAATGTCCCCTTCAAGTATCTCCCAATTTCTTTGATAGAAGACCATTGTGAATCCATTAGGCCCCGAGGCTTTGAGGCTTTTTCTCCTTCACTGCTGAAAGCTACGACCCTAATTTCCTCCATCTCGAAAGTCTCTCCAACCATTGTTAATGAGCCTGGGAGATCTTATGCCAATTGATACCTTCAATACCCCATTGGCAATTATTTTCATCACTAAAACCCTTTCCTGTAATGCTCAACAATCTCATGGCAGATCCCTCAACTATAGTGCCATCATCTTTTTCCAGTTTTGAAACCATAGTTCGAGACCTTTTGATACTCAACAGCTTGTGAAATTCTTTTGAGTTAGAGTCACCTTAGCCGATTTGACTTTGGCCAACCTGTCCATTCTACGGTCAATTGATTGGATTTCTTCTGTTCTCAGTAGCCTTCTTTGTTGAGCATCCTTTGACCAATGTGAGTTGCACATCCGGTTATCCAACTCCTTCATTTCAGATAAGAGTTGTAGTCTAACTAAACTGTCTTGAGCTGCAAAATTCCTGCTCCATTCCTTTAACCTCCTCTTCAAGAATTTTAACTTCTGCATAAATCTAAGACCAGCCCAACCTTGAATGTTTGGGTAGTTCCACCATTGCTCTATTAACTTCCCAAAATCCGGGTAAGACAGCTACACATGCTCAAAACGAAAGGGTGTTGGTCCCCAGATTCCAATCGTGGTGTTTAGTGTAATTAGCCAGTGGTCAAAAGTAGTTCAAATCTCCACAACCTGTTTGGATATTGGGAACACCTCATTCAAGCTAGAGCCAATCAGAAACCTGTCCAGTCTTGATATTTTAGGTGGTGATCTCCCATTGGTCCATGTGAATGGAAG
Organism: Paratinospora sagittata; assembly: GCA_035771175.1. Lineage (NCBI taxonomy): Eukaryota > Viridiplantae > Streptophyta > Magnoliopsida > Ranunculales > Menispermaceae > Paratinospora > Paratinospora sagittata. Next base: position 16,052,139 of record CM069610.1, on the reverse strand, counting down.
GTTGGATAGCTTTGGGTCCCACAATAGAAGCTCTTTAATCAACTCATCGAACTCCTTCATGCTTGCTAAGATTGTAGAACAGTTAGACTTTTCATCCATTTTGCGTATGACATTAAAGTCTGCTCCAATAAGTGAGTTGTTGGAGAAAATGCTACTCAAACCTGCCAACTCATCCAGAAAGCTTGTCTCTCACTGCGTATGCATGGACCATATACTGTAGTAAACCACCAATCTAGTTTATCCTCAAAGCTTATTTTAATGGAAATGGAGAAACTACCCACAAAAGACTCCACCACTAATCAACAAAATTCCCCCCGCAGATCTAGATGTAGGAAGAAGAGTCCAATTCAGATATCTAGACCTCCAAATTTCCTTGATCACACCTAGGTTCACTTCAGCTTTCTTAATTTTTTGCACTGCAACGATATCAGGCTTGGTTGAGCAAATAGCTTTCTTGATAGCTTTTTCTTTTTAAACTAATCTGCAACCACGGATGTTCCAGGACATAATCTTCATTGAAAAACTGAGCATGCCCCAACACACACCATCTTTTCTCACACTGATGTTGTGGTACCTGATCCTCAATCAACAAGCTGAACATCAATAGACTTTAGAAATTTGGCAATCTCCACATACATATACGTATATTTCTGCTATCCATAATTAGCCTTGTACATCTCATCGCCATCAGTCTGAATCATTCCAAAAGCCATGAATTGATCGTTGCATGAGATTGCTAGGTTACCTGATGACTCAAGGTAGCTTGGTTGTTGGGCATAACCAGGAGGGTGGGAAAGAGGAGGTTGACGAGATGTAAAAGAAAAATCACAAGCAACATTGCTAACCAGAACCAATGAGCGTACCTTGGCTTGTTCCATGTTTGTCACGTACTCATTATCCTGCTCCTCGACTTCATCTGCCCAGCACGAGTTCTTCTTCCCCTCCATCCTTGTTGGTTCAGCCACCAAATGCACGTTCTCGTCGCTACTTTCCTCCTCCATCTCAGTAGCCGAGATATGATCTTCACTTGGGCTGGAGGGGTTATTTTGGTCTGACCCAATAGAAAGCCAACCTTCTAATTTCCATCAATCTGGTTTATGACCCACTAGACCATTTCACCCCTTCGGATTTGGGCGCCTATGATACACTTTCAACTGGGCTTCTTTTGTTTTCTTGGGATTCTGTTTAGAAGTAGTTGATGGGCCTAATTCATTCAGCTTTATCTACAAACTTATTGGACTTGGACTTCAACGCCGCAAGGCCCTTTGATTGGCCATCTTGGGCCCACTGGAAATCCACCCCATAATTCTACAATGTGTGGGCCCATCCAATCGGTCCAGTTTGAGAGTGACCCACCTCCTTCTCGGTCTGTCTGCTTCTGGAAGTATATGCTCCAAGTGTCAACCTCTTCTCACACCTACCACACGACGTGACAGTTTGTACATTAGATCGCCGACTGCACGCAGCCACCACCCTGTCGTTGGTCGCATCAGTCCCGTCAGTCGCATCCGTACCATCGACCCTGGAATCGATCCCCCTGCTCCGGCGAGCTCTCCGATCTTCTCTAGCAACGATATCAGCTTCAGCAACTAATTCTGCCATTACTTTTTGCTGGCGTTTTCCTCCAAATCGTCAAGCTTGTCGGCGTCCGATGGTATCAATCTCCGCTCCAGATCAATGAGTCTTAGCTTCATGCACATATCACCGTCGGAGACCTCGATGTATGCCGACAAAAAGCCAAATGGGTGGCCAACAACCTTCATAGTCGCCAACTCCATCGATCTTCTGCTAATAGTAACAGAGGCGATGTGAAGCATCCCTCCACAGATATTAACAACTTTACCAAAGACCTCCATCTTCCAAAACTCCGGCAGAATGCCTTCTATGCGTATCCAGCTGTTACGACACCATATTTTCATGTCATCTCACTAGAGATTAGGAGACTTTTGAAAGTGGACTTTGGATTTCATCTTCGCCACCTTTCCTTTTGTAAGACTTGCTAATTCAACATGGCTAGCACAATGCAACAATGCTCATGGTACACCCAAAAGTTTCAATCGCACGCATCGACCTAGAACTGATTCCAGCTCCTCAATGTTGGACCAGTCGTCCATATCAGACTCTCGAGTGCCTAGAATCTCGCTAGGACATGCCATCTTCTTGTCCAGTCCTTCGTTCGTCTTCCCAGAAAGGATTGCATGCGGATTCTTTGTGGGTTTCTAAGTCATGGAAGTGGGTTTTTCCTCTGCCTTCTTTGTGTCGTTGCTCTTTCCAGACTCAGATTTGTCACCATGCAAAATGGTCCTAAGACTATCTTCCATGTTTTTCCAGCCTAGATCATTCTCCTCATCTAGGACGAAGATGGTACGTTGTGTAACATTTTCGATTTTGGTGAATCTTAGGAAACTCCACCTACGATTTGTATATGACTCGACCAGAAGAACATGGTTTCTGCCGCGATGGATGCACTTAAAGATACCATCCTTTCGCTCATCCCTAGCATCCCTCACTTTCTCCAGAAGCTAATCAACAGACCTCAAGTCCAGACATATCGAATAAACCCTAGCCTTCGTCGCTTCTTCTATCATCACCTTCGATCCATCTTGTGAGAGACAGATTGTGAACCACTTAAACCTCGTCCTAAATGTCTGCATCGACCATCTCTATTTAATATTGCTCGAGGAATAAGAAGACCTGTGAGATCCCTTTAAGAGTTGATCAACCTCACCACGTCTACCATCTTGGACCGCCATCCGCAAGCGTGGAAAGGCGTCATCACTGGATCTTGATCCCAAAGACCTCCCGAGTTCTTCTTCCGTCTTGACTTGGCGACTTCCCAGTTATCGCCACCACCACGTCTCTCCTTGTCCACCTTCGTCACCCCAATAGCCTTTCTCCAATTGCCACGTCCGCACTCTCTCGCTATCCTAACTAAGTTCTACTACAAAATGTCAGATCCACTTTTAATTAAGTGTTATCTCTTTTTGAAGTAAGTTTTTTCTAATACAAAGTCATATGCTACTGCAAATCTTGCATGCTCACCCCAACAGCGTTCCTATCGCCAAATCTATATCCTCCGTGCGCCATTTCATATCCAACCCTCTCTTTTCCTACATGTCCATTAAAGTCTCCTCCAATATATATATTTTCTCCCTGAGGTATCTATTCAAGTAATTCATTCGTGTCTTCCCAAAATTATCTTAATTTGTTGGTCTAACCCTATTTGGGGTGCATATGCAGTAACTAGGATGATTATGTTGTCTTCTATTATAAGTTTTATTAACATAACTCCATCACCTTTCCTAGTTATCTTGACTACATATTCTTTAAAGTCTTTCTTTACAATTATTGCTACTCTGTTTCTATTTTTATGTTTCCCAGTATAATATAATTTATACCTTGTCCTCTCTATTTTTCTAGATTTTTAACCTACCCATTGGTCTCTTGTAAGCATATTACATTTACTTTTCTCCTAATCATAGTGTCTACTATCTCCATAATTTTACTCGTTAAGTGTTCCTATGTTCCAAGTTGCTGCCCTAAGTCTGCTATTTTCTTTTTGGACTAGCATTTTTACCTGCACTAGTCCATAGTGCAAGGACCTTCACCCATTTATTGCTGCATCCGGGTGCAGATGCAATGCCCCTTGCCTATTTTTCGAAACATCCAGAGATAGGTGCAACGTATCACTAAATGTGGACGTCCTAGCCCTTCCGGTAGTTTCATTAGGATTCATGTTCATAGTTGATTGGACAAAGTTTCACGCTGCTTAACAGCTACCTAAAGCACCCTCCTTTACCCGAGCTTGGGATTGGCCGTAGTGGAGTTCTATACTAGAATATTGTCTATTGTCCATAAATCTTCGCATAACGAACGAGGTTAACCTCTTAAGTTAGCTCCCTTCTTTCATCAAAAAATATACTCAGAAAAGTCAGTACTATTTGCATAAATTAAAGATCATTGGGCCTTGGAGTTGTCAACTTAATTGATTGGAATAGAAACTACAACTAAGCATTTTCCCAATTTCATGGGGGTGGACTATCTACTGTTACACTTACACATATGGGAAGCTATAAGCTTATTTTTTGTCAAAAGACTAAAGAATAATTTTATCCAAATTGGGATGCATAACCTATGAATAACATATTGTAGTAAAATTATACAAATGATGATGATTAAGCAATGATATGTATATATAAACATGTGAAACTATTAAAAATCACCAAACCCAAAAGTTATAGCTAATAGATGGAGGCCCAACAATGCATATTAAACTAACATCAACACTCCCGCTCAAGTGCAACCTCAATTTGCATGTGGAGAGCCAAAAGAGAAAGAAGGGACAAACCAATTATGCAAATGAAACATATGTAAATGCCAATAACGTGACTTGAACCCAAAACCTCTTACAAAATCAAGGCTCTAATACTAAGTTAATAATTGAGAAAATTGGAAGAATAACTTTCTTTGTTGATAATTGATTTTGTATAGAGAAACCCATATCTACAATTACTCCAGCACCACTAAAAAAGAATTATTCTATCCTTATTACAACAAATCCCTTTGATTGGGGAACTTTCTAATTATCTCCTTCATTTTAAAATTTACACGGCCAATGCAACATTTCTAATATGTGACATTCCTAATTTAATTAATTACGAATTGTGTTTTCCAATAGAAACAAGCAACAATACCAAATATATTGGAAAAGAACAATGATTCCATTATAATTCCATATACCTCACAAGAACACAATCTATGAAACCTAAAATGATAAATTGTATAATAAATAGTTAAAAAAAAATTGAACTTAAAATTCATTTTGAATAGGGTTAGAAATTTCATGTGGGTTGGCTTCTGAAAGTGCACTTGGCCAAAATTTTACGAGGTGCATGTTGAAGGACTGCAAAGTGTGAGGTAATTCTAACCTACTATATGATGCGTAGATTTGTCACACATAAAATAGAAAATAGTGATATATATACAGTTGACAAACACATTATGCTAAAAAACTATAATTTTCCAAGAAACTCAATGGATTATCCACCATCATGCTGACCAAAAAGGAAAAAGAAGAGGAACCAAATCCATATAGTACGAAAATTCATCAAACCTGGTCCTTGTCCACATTAACATGAATGAGATTTGATGTCTTCAAATTCATGTCCGGCGGTTTGTGTTGTATGCCAACCTACAAAATCGCAGACAAGATGATTAGTACTACAAGTTTTGAATGATTAGTCATTGGTTCAGATCAATTAAGGAAGCAAGGATATGGCTTGATGTGGTCAAGGAAACCATGGCCATGCTAACCACTTCATTGAGTTGTTATCTACCATCTTTCCCACAATCTAGACATACACTTTATTCTTACCACCAGAAGGAAACATAAAGATTAAGGTCTAGATAGTATAAAAAGAAATTATGAAAATGTCACTAGTGTTTTATCGTGGAACCTTTTCCTCTTTGATGATACATAGGCTAGACAATATTGTATACAAATCCAGAAGGACATATTATGCATAGCATGCTTGATGACACAAGGTCAAGTTAAGCGTTGACGTTTACTCTTGAAAAAGTTGTAACCAGCAATAACCAAGTTCCCTATAAGATGCCAATCAAGTTTTAATCATGTAAAAACCAATCCATGACCAATGTTGTGAAGGCACCAAGGCGTTGTCTGGGTATTTGAACCAAACTAGGCGAGGTGGTGCCTAGGCATCGCAAATAATATTTATTTATAACATCCTAAGTAAATGATAAATTGGTTTGTCACATACAAACCTTATATATCTATACTATATATAATAAAAATACTTGGGAACTTTCCACGGTAAAGCCATTTTCACTCTATTTCCCAAAGTGTCCTTGCTTCTTAAGTTAAAATTTTATTCTTGAAAAACAATTTTTTCAATAATTAATGGGCATTTTAGTAGCATCAAACATCTCATTGAAGCCGGCCCTTCTTTTTAGGATCTATTCAGTTATTTTTATTGTCTGTTAAAAAACCTGCACACATTAACTTCCTCACCTAATCCATTTGATACCCACTACTTACTCTCTCTCCCACGCTTCTTATAAACTGTAAATTCTGCCTTTCTTTTTCCATCAATGAACAAAAGTGGCAAAGTCAGCAATGGAAATAATGTAGGAATGTCCTAAATTATAGCAATCTTAAAATCAGATTTTTTTCAAGTTCTTTCGAAGTTAAGTTGTTATTTTAGAGTAATTTCTATTTTGAGGCATTCCCACCTTTTTCCAATTTGTCCTAGTTCCCTTCTCTTGTTTTATTTCTATTTAGATATTGTTTGGTACTACTTTGAAGAAATTTCTATTTTCGTTTAAATGTTATTAAAAAGTGTCTAAAAGTGTCTAGATATAGTTACAAGTGCATTAGAAAGTTTCTATATTGTTATAGATAGCTTAGGGAACTTGTTTTTAAGTATTTTAGAAAGTTTCTAAGTTGTTTCCATGGAGTTATCTATAAAAGGAGCTCCAATTACGAGTTTACTTCATCTAATCATCAATTATTATTCTCCTTGTAAGCACATTTTGCTTCTACTTCTTTATATTCCTACTTTTCTCTTGAATCTATTGATTCAAACACGCTTCCGCCGCGTTAAGTGGTATCAGAGCCTTGATTGAGAGCCTACTACTTTCTCATCATGGTTAAAAACCATTCCACATATATAGCACATGAGAAATTGGATCAAAAGCTCAAGGAACAAGAAGATCGCTTGCTCATGAAGTAGCAAGAGATGATGATCGCCCACATTGACAAGCACTATGGGAAGCCGAACCATCCGAGGGAGAACAAATCCATTTCAGCCATGCTGCACCCTCCCATCAACATTCCCATATTGCTGCCCCCCCTTCCCACCACCCTCCTAACTCATATTCCGAACCCCACGAGTCTACTACATCTTTCCCACCCCTTTCACATAACCACACAACCTTATTTGACCCTAATTTAGCACCAAATAGTCATCTATCTGCTGCGAAATCTTATGGATAGCCACCATGCAACACTTTCAACCCTCCCAACCCCATTATACACATGCTCCAACCACCCATCACCTTTCCCACTATGACCCACCCTCCCAAAACTCTTTCCCATACCCTACTCCCCCTAAGCACCAATTTTCAGAAACATGTTTCAATTTCCTAGATGAAATTGATCCATATTCCACCTTCCAACCCATCAAACATACTTCATATGACACTAATATTCACCCTTTTCCTAATACACATACACATCCTCCACCTTTTCGAGACCAACAACATCGTCACAACAATTATCCTACCTTCCATTACATGATACACACCCAGTTTGGTGCTAAAATCAAGAGATTTCGATCTGACAATGCTAGAGACTATTTTAATCAACATTGACCAATTACTTCCAAAACGAGGGGATCCTTCATGAATCATCCTTTGTTCACACCCCACAACAAAATGGAGTTGCTGAAAGAAAAAACGGCCACCGGCTTGATACAACCCGAGCCTTTTTATTTTAGAATACTATGCATAAGTCCTATTGGGGGGAAGTTGTCCTTACTGCAACACACCTTATTAACCGCCTACCATCCCGGACCCTTGGTTTCAAAAGTCCTATGGAAAAGCTATGTCAATTTTACCTTAAGCTCAAAATCTCCAATAATCTTATACCTAAGATATTTGGGTGTGTATCATTCGTCCATGTTCACCAACCCAACAGGGGGAAGTTGGACCCCAGAGCTCTCAAGTGTGTTTTTGTCGGATACTCTTCCACTCAAAAGGGATATAAATGCTATCATCCGCCATCAAAAAAATACTTTGTCTCTGCCGATGTCACTTTCTGTGAACCGGAGCTATCATGGAAGACAAGGATCGAAACTCCCTTGATAACCCTTTTGATCTTTTTGGCCTTTTTAACCTCCAACAAACCAAACCCAAATCTCCTACGCCCTCTGTACCCAATGATGAACCTAAGGATCGGATGGCTGGACAAATGTACTCAAGGAAGAAAGTTGCAGTTCCTGAACTGATTCAAGTTCAAGAATCTGAACCAATCCCTGAAAATGAGGTAACAAATCCCGAACCCTCCTTACAAATTTCATTAGTTCCTAAAACTAACAATGATCCTTTAGCCTCTGAACCTGACAATGATCTTCCCATTGCCATTGGAAAGGGCACAAGGGAATGCACTAAACATCCCTTGTATCCACTATCTCATGTTGTATCCTTCGAGAAGTTCTCACCAACCCATAAGAGTTTCTTTACCAACCTGAACAACATCCAGACTCCTACATCATTATCCGAGGCTTTATCTAATACAAATTGGAAACAAGCTATGAATGTGGAAATGGAAGCCCTGGAGAAAAATACAACATGGGGAGTTGGTAGACTTACCTGCAGGAAAGAAACCTGTGGGATGCAAATGAGTTTACACAGTAAAATACAAAGCCGATGGGTCCCTAGAGCGCTACAAGGCAAGATTGGTAGCCAAAGGATATACTAAGACATATGGTGTGGACTATCAAGAGCCATTTGCTCCGGTTGCAAAAATGAATACTGTGAGACTTCTTTTGTCATTGGCAGCTAATTATGACTGGGATCTGCAACAATTTGATGTACAGAATGCATTTTTACATGGGGATTTAGAAGAAGAAATCTATATGGAAGTGCCTCCAGGATTTGGCACCACTGATAAAGTGTGGAAATTAAAAAAGGCGTTGTATCGACTTCACGGGGAGTTACAGCTCTATTAGTGTATGTTGATGACATCATCATGACAGGAAACAATGAGAAAGAGAGACAAAATTTGAAGCGGTGTTTGATCGAGGAATTTGAGATCAAGGAACTAGGGAGATTGAAATACTTCCTAAGGATTGAAGTGGCGCACTCTAAACAGGGAATCTTTATCTCCCAACAGAAGTACATTACAAACCTTCTTAAAGAAACAGGAAAGCTAGCATGCAAACCAATGAATACTCCTATTGATCATAATCACAAGCTTGGAGAAGCTGAAAAAGCGCTGACTGTTAATAAGGAGATGTATCAAAGACTAGTAGGAAGACTCATGTACCCCTCTCACACAAGACCTGATACTGCATATGCAGTAAGTGTAATAAGTTAGTTCATGCACAACCCTAAAGATATTCATTTGCAAGCAGCTAATCGCGTTTTACAGTATCTTAAAGGGACTCCAGGACAGGGCATCTTATTTAAACGACACACAGGAGTGGTTCTTGAAGCATATACTGATTCAGACTATGCTGGTTCAGTAGTTGACAGAAGATCAACTACTGGATATTGTACATTTCTTTGTGGGAATTTGGTGACATGGCGAAGTAAAAAGCAAAATGTAGTGGCCAGATCTAGTGCTGAAGCAGAATTCCGAGCAATGGCACAAGGGGTTTGTGAGTTGGCCCAATGACATGATTACCTTTCAAAAAAAAAAAAAATTTCACAAATGCCATCTACATACAAATAATGACCCATTTGCCATACTTTACTGTTCATTGCACAGTCAGCACGCCAAACAAGCGCCACGTCAGCGCGGAGGTGGCATTTTTTTTAGGTGAAGGGAAGGCGTCTTTTCAAAAGACGCCTTCCCTTCCACGTAAAAAAAAAAATTATCTCATGAAATCTGTCGGAATTGGGTTACTTTGAGATTGGGTGCTTCAACTAGGATCTACAGGCTGCATTGGGTTACTTTGAGTCGAGCTTTTGATCTTGAGAACCCATTTGTATCGCCTGTTATTGAAAACCCATTACCACCCGAAGCAAATATAGAAGAAGAAGAAAAAGAAGAAGGAGAGAGAGAGAGGGGAAACTCACACATCGGTCGTAACGAACATTAATAATAATAAAGTGAACAGAGAACAGAAACGAGATCGGAAATGCAGAGACAATTCTTTGAGCGATTGTTATAACGAAATGGAGAGAATCAGATATTCATTGTCGCCATTAAAGCAAATTCCGAAGAAGAAGAAGAAGAAGAAGGAACCAAAAGAAGGAATAAATTATTTATTATTATTATTTTAAATTTGATCGATGGAGTGGAAGAGCAGGAAGAGAGCGGATACAAATGGGTGGTAATGGGTTTTCAATAACAGGCGATACAAATGGGTTCTCAGGATCAAAAGCTCGACTCAAAGTAACCCAATGCAGCCTGTAGATCCTAGTTGAAGCACCCAATCTCAAAGTAACCCAATTCCGACAGATTTCATGAGATAATTTTTTTTTTTACGTGGAAGGGAAGGCGTCTTTTCGCCTTCCCTTTCATTGTAAAAAAAAAAAATTTGATGGGAAGGCGTCTTTTCAAAAGACGCCTTCCCTTCACGTTAAAAAAAAAATTGTGAAGGGAAGGCATCTTTTGAAAAGACGTCTTCCCTTCACCTAAAAAAAATGCCACCTCCGCGCTGACGTGGCGCTTGTTTGGCGTGCTGACTGTGCAATGAACAGTAAAGTATGGCAAATGGGTCATTATTTGTATGTAGATGGCATTTGTGAAATTTTTTTTTTTTGAAGGGTAATCATTTCATTGGGCCTTTGTGAGTTATTATGGTTGCAGATAATTTTGACAGATTTGAAGATACATTTGAGACTCAGTTCAACATGATCCAACCAAGCATATAGAGATTGATAGACACTTTATTAAAGAGAAGCTTGATAGTGGGTTGATATGTACTCCATATGTGTCTACCAATAATCAGCTCGCCGATGTGCTCACTAAAGTGTTAAACCATACTGCATTTCAAGCAAATGTGTCTAAGCTGGGAATGGTAAACCTTTATTCACCAGCTTGAGGGGGAGTATTGTGGAGAAGAGCAAAATCTGTGGGATTTATTTCCTTTAAGGAAAGATGATAATTTTAGTAGTCGTTTTATTTAGCAGTTACTAAAATTGTAATTATAGCTATATGTGTGCATAGCCTTGTATGTCTATATATATATGGTGTCCCTCCATTAAGACATCATCAAGAATAAGAAAATATTCCCTCTCTTCTCCCGTGGATGTAGGCCTTAGAGCCGAACCACGTTACATCTTTGTGTCTTTCATTATTTTATTTTTACAACAGGATTGAAAGATTCAGTAGGGTATTTAACGACTACAGTAATAGTAGCATTAGGTTGTGGGATCAGGCACTTTTTTTGTTTGTAAATTGGATCAGTTCATGTAAGTTATCATTTGGCTATCGTTTTGCGGAATGGATATTCTACTGAAACTCCATACTAGAATCTCTGTAACATCCAAATGTGACACCTCATCCCTTTGGTTTTTGCTTATATATATATATATAAGTACCATGTTTTTTGTCAAAAAAAATAAATAAATAAATAAATAAAAAAGAAGGAAAGAATAACATATAATGCAAGCTTCATAGTGAAAAAACATTGTCAACGTACCCAAATCCAAATTTCAAAACATTTTTTAGCCAAGTCCATGTATCCTAGAATTCGGAAATGAACAAGTAGGACATCTAGATATGCCCGTATCCGACACCCAACCTGAGTCTAGGTAACATAGATCAGCACTATATCATCAACAAATAATATAAACCGTGGAACATCTTCTTGAATAGTTTAGTCAATTCATGACTCCATCTATATTGTCAAATCAATTTCCCACTTTCATTCAACAAACTAATATTATAGTTCCCGGAAATACATTGTCATTGATGAATCTAGATTGAAAAGAGATTAGCATATGAAATATCCAATTTGATTGTGATATACGATTCTAAACAATCTAGGTCATTACCTAATTCTTGCAACCAAGTTGCCAACATCTCCAAATCAAATAATCTTTAAGTTGATGATTACATTTATAGAATTCAAAACTTCCATAATAATGAATTGTACAATAGATCAAACAAATTTAAGCATTTCAAAATCCCAAAGAAAATTTCTCACGCACAGTTCAACAAAGCACAATGAAAAAGAGATAAGCAGATTAAAAAAAGCTCACAATGAAAGGGACGGGAGCATCAAGGAAATCAAACATTCTTCTAGGTAGAAGCTGTGAAAGTTCAAGATATAGCTTAGTGTCGAGACAATAACTTAATTTTGGCTAAAATAATGTGAAAAGAAAAATAAATGATTGAGAATAATATGAAACTAAAAACAAGATTTTCCAACATGTAAGAGAGCAAACTTTAGGAACCATTGTCACAAACTTACAATAGCACATTCTTTTAAGATGATTGACATCACTTATCAGTTACCACTAATTGTTTCATGAGAACATGAAGATGAACTAATGCAGGAAGATATTTGAGCATCAAAACTCTAACTGAGTGCAATGAATAATTCAAACATGTCTTATATTATAGTGTATGCACATCATTGGGGAGGATACAAAATCCAAAGCGTAGCTCTATAACATCGTTAAAGTTAAACTTGTAATTTTTTCATGTGTGTGTATGTGTTATTTGGTGGCTTTGGGTTGTTGTGTTTGAGTCAATTATGAATAATGTTGAAGTTTTGTCAATTATAAATTAGTATTATGTCAAACTAAGCACAATGATTGAACGAAATGGAGAAGAGTTTGGAAAATAAACACTTAAGATTGATTTTAGAGAATAGGATTGCCATAGAATCAATTTTCTAGCAAGATGTTATAATCAATATCAATCCTAGGGATCCTAGGATTAATCCCAAGATGTAGTTGGATAATTCCCAATAAAAAGTCAAGTAATCCTTTCAAGGCCATTCGACAACCATAGAAAAAGGTCCTAACCCTAATCTCTTCCATTTTCTTATCTTTGAATTCCCATCCCTAGAAAGACCTTGGAAAAGTCTCGACGTACTAGTAAAGAATCAGAGGAAAAAAGGCTTTTAGAGGTTAAAATTGCAAGAAGAATAGGATGGGGCAAGAATTTCATAACTCTTTGAATTCATTGAACTTTGATTTTGAGTTTGATGGATTTCCTTCCTCTCATTAGACTCAAACTAGGCAATGGTATCCTCATCAGATTTTGGGAGGACAGATGGTGCGAGAGTGAGCCGTTCATGAACCCGTTCCCCAATATCTATGTCATATCATCTCTTCACAATGCTCCTGCTCCTTTTCATTCTTGGAAGAGAGTGTTAATGGAAGACCCCAAAGCTGGAACCTACACCTTGATAGGAAAATCTCTAATAGAACAATTGATGAAGTTTCTTCTCTCATCAAATGTCTAGAACCCCATAACCTCACTACCAATGATGATAAGCTGATCTGGATTGGAGACCCCTCGGAATCCTTCTCAACTGAATCTTTCTTTAAGATTATATCATCCACTTCCAATTCTCTTCCCCCATCCAATCAAGCAAAGTTAATTTGGAAAGCACAAGTTCCATCAAAAGTCAAGATTCTGGGGTGGCGGGTGGCCCATAAAAAGTCAATTGTGCCAATGTCCTATAGAAAAAATCTCCTAACATGCGCATATCCCAATCTTGGAGTTGCTGCTTGTGCAGGTGTGATGCTAAATTGGTTGGCCATCTCTTTGGGGGATGCCAGTTTTTTGGTGATGTGTGGAGCTACTGGGCGAACCAATGCCAAGAATTATCCCTGCCGGATGTGAATGGTGTTACCTACCCAAACAATGGAAAATTGAAGCCTAGAATCAAACAATATTGGCGCATGAATCACTTTGCTACTATATGGTGTATTTGGAGTGAGAGGAACAATAGGATTTTCCATGACAAGGGTAGTGGGTGCAGTAGGGTGTGGGATCAATCTTTGTTTTGTTTGCTAATTGGGTTAGCACTTATAAATTATCCCTAGGCGACACCTTTGGGGATTGGATGTTGATTATGCTCTTTGTAATTGGCCTCTTGGGACCTCTCGTCCCATTTGGCAACTTCTGTTTTTTGCTTACATATTAATATATAATATTATGATGTTTCTAGTCAAACAAAAAAAAAAAAAAAAGATAACAACCACAAATTACATCCACAAACAAAACAAGAGCACCAATAATGCTCAAACCAAAGTAGTCCCAAAATTTGTAAGAAAAGACAACCGTATATAGCAAACTAAACCACACTTGACCAACATCTTAGCCACTCTGAGGTCAAATAACCTGCAGCTAGGTTTGGGGCACTAATCCAAGATGCAGCTATAAACTTTGAAGATTCAAAGACTTGAGACCAATCCTATGACAAATTGTCAAAAGACCTACTGTTTTTTTCCTTCCAAACACACAAAATAACAGCAAAAGAGACAACCCTACATATGTATTTAACTTTCTTGGGGCAGCTAGCCACTTGGTGTGAGAAAAAAAAAAAACTCAAGGGTGCTTAGTTCTTACTAAAAAGCAGAAAAAATATACATGCCCCTTTGCTTTAATAATTAGTAACCTCATAATTTAGTAGTTTTACCAAAGATTAAGAACTCTGTCATCGACAGATCTATCATCAATAAACTCTAACAATCTCAGTTTCTTGATTGGATTCTCCTCCCTCCCATGGGCACTGCCAGTGGAATTCTTCTAGTTTGGAATGTTAGAAAAATGAAGTTCTAGCATCTAATTAGTGAATTCACTGTCACTATTCAAATTAAGGAAAAAAGATAAGCCCCTGTCATGGTTCACCGATGTTTACAACCCTTGTGGAAGCAATGGTAGACAACTTTTTTGGAATGAATTGGCAGGCCTGTGGAGCCTCCGCAATCCCTTTAGGTGTTAACCTAAGTGGTTCATCACTTAGCACGTCCCTAAATATACGGTGATGAAGTGTATTTTGATAATCACAAATGAAATCTCTTTCGGTGCTAACGGCGTTTATCAAGAACTTATCTCAGCACCTCAGGAATGCAGAAAGTGAAAGATTGATTCGATCAAGGAACTCAAAGGTCATATCAGACGTTCAAGATCGTTTCAATCAGAAGGACCTCAACGATCATATCATGATTTCAAGATCACACCACTAGAACGTTTCGATCAAGCTTCAAGTCTTCATCTTTCGATCAATGTTCAAGACATTCAACTCTAGCGAGCTGTCAACATTGAAGATTTCATAATAAAGAGTTTGATTTAAAGATTATGAGAAAATGGGAAATACATAGTATTTAAGGTATATCTTTCTCTAATCAGCATTGCTCAAATGTTTTCCAAAACCATGCACAAACCACTTGCATACTTGCATGCTTTGATCATATGTTTTACGGTATTTCAAATGATTTAATTTTCTAAATTTATTTTAAATTTACCGAGTTTTTATTCGCATATATGGTATATTTAATCACGAGTCAAAAAACTATTTTTCAAGAGTATTTCAGGACGCTAATGAGTTAGCAACGCTCTCCTAAACTTAATAAGTCAGGATGCTAATAGTTCATTAGGACGCTGATAACATTCAAGGTTGAATTGAGCTGATTGATAAGGACACTTACTTGTATAGTACCGGCCTCCCTTTAGTCAACCTCTGAAGTTGTCACAATTTAGCTTCTTATGGGCAATCAACCAGCCCAAAATTTTCACTTTTGTAGGCACATAGGATTTCCAAATAAACTTATCTTGAGAGAAAGGACGATATTGGTCTTGGGAGGAGATGTTCTTTAGGAATGACTTGGATGAGAAGGATCCTGAAGAATCTCCAATCCAGCTAATGTTGTCCTCAGCATTGGATAGGTGGCTAGATTCGAGGCATTCAATAAGGAAGGGGACTTCGTTCATAGATCTGTTAGGGACATTCCTGTTAAGGTGCAGATTCTAGTTCTGAACTCTACCATTGTTGCTTGAACTCAAGGATGCAAATAAGATAATTGGGGCATTATGAAGAGATGAAATCACGTAGATGTTAGAGAAAAGAGTCATGAGGGGCTCATTTCCACATCAAGTGTCTTCCCAGAATTTGATTTGGGTACCATTACCAAGTTTGAGTCTAATACGAGGGAAGAAAAGAGGGTAATTAGAGTGGATGAATTTCCACGGCCATAGGAAGGTGACTCTTGGATGGATGTTTACGTCCCTAGCATTCTCATATAGCCCATGTCTGCATCTTATGATTGTTGCGCACAGTGCATCTTTTCTTTCATAAACCTCCAGAGCCATTTCCTGTTAGAGCTTTATTCCTATTCAGGAGGTCACCAATACCCAGACCACCATGCTCCACATTTTGTTTGACTTTGTCCCATTTAACCAGATGAGACCCATTTTCCTTATTTTCATCTTTCCAAAGAAAATTCCGCATAAGTTTCTCAATTATGGCTGCAACAGACTTTGGCATGCGAAAGGTTGACATGAAGTATGTTGGGATTGCTTCCAACACAAATCGAAGAAGGGCAACCGTCCTCCTTTGAGAGAAAGCTTATTTTCCATCCATCAATTCTTCTTAAAATGGTGCGGATAACAGGTTCCCTAAAAGATAATTTCAGTGGGTTTCCCCCAAGTGGCATGCCAAGGTATTTTATTGGTCATGCCCCACAGAGCAGCCTATCAAATTTTCCATGTTAGCCACTTTATCCTCATTCACATTGATTCCCGCCAATTGACTCTTTGAGAAATTCACCTTCAGCCTAGATTGAAAGCAGAAGCTTTTGATGATCTTCACAGTGTTTTATAGACTTGAGCCATCATTAGCCAAAAAAATAGAAAGTCATCAGCATATTGTATGTGAGATAGGTGAATTTCTTCCTTCCCAATTCTAAATCCATTCATTATTCCTTTCTCCTTTGTTTTGTTTGTTATTCCATCTAACACGTCTGCCACTAGTGTATGTAGGAATGGCGACAATGGGTCTCTCTGTCTTAATCCTTTTGATCCCATAAATTCCCCCCTTGGTCTACCATTTACGAAGATGGAGAAAGAAACTGATGGTAGGCAGCCCCAAATCCATTTGCACCATTAATGTCCAAAGCCTTTTTGTTTCATGACGAAGTCAAGGAATTTCCAATTCACCGAGTCGAAGGCCTTCGCAAAATCAACTTTCAACAGTAGGCCTTTGTTCTTGGTCATCCTGTACTCATCCACTGCTTCATTTGCAATCAAGATTGCATCAATAATTTGCTTATCTTTGACGAATGCCATCTGTGACTCGCCAATTGTAAAGTGAATGACTCTCCTTAATCTTGATGCCAATGTCTTGGCGATGATTTTGTACAAACTTGTGGTGAGGTTGATGGGTCGAAAGTCGCCAACTTTTATGGAATTAACCTTCTTGGGTATTAGGTTGATGTAAGTTTCATTTGTGCATTTATCCACCACCCCATTGTCATAGAGCTCCTCCATTACTTTGAATAGATCATCTTTTATCACTTCCCAATTCTTTTGGTAAAACAACATAGTGAAGTCGTTAGGTCCTGGGGCCTTCTCTCCCTCACTATTAAACACAACCTTTCTCATTTCCTCCAGATCGAAACGACTCTCTAGCCACTATTGTTGATCCTGTGGAATGCCATTCCAGTCAATGCCTTCAGTGCCCCATGAAAAAATATTGTCATCATTGAATAATCTCCTAAAATGATCTGTAATTTCATGACAAATGTCATTCACCTCCTTCAGCAAGGAACCGTCTTCTTTTTCCAATTTGGATAAAGAGCTTTGGACATCACTTTCTCTTGCCCATCTCACTCGAGCTTTTTGACCAGCAGTCTGACCAATTCTACAGTCAATTGACTGGATTTCATTCATGATTTATGATCCTCTGATACTGATATCCTTCCAATTTGGGTTCCTCATCTGCTTGAGATCAACGAGTAATTGTTGTCTTCTGACTTTATCCTAGAACACAAAATTCCTGCTCCAGTCCTTAAGCTTCACCTTAAGGAACTTCAATTTTTGCATGAATTTGTACCCTTCCCATCCTGATGAAATATATTGATAGCACAAAAAAGTATAACAAACTACAAGGCCATCCATAGAGACAAGATGATCTCTTTGAAGCCCACCCTTAGTTAAAACTTACAAGCCCCCCACCATCACAGTCGTGATAGACACCCATTGGTGTTGTACAGTCAGAATGATGCGCCACGTCTCTCCAGGATCGGTTTTGAAATCGATTTGGGAAGTCCATCCCGAGCACCGATTTTCCTCGAGCGTCGTGACCAGCATGGATTTGGCTTGAAACACGTAATCCATCAGTAGTTCCTTTATCCGGGGAGTCTTCACTGTCTCCGACAACAATCCGACGCCCGTCCAGCTTGAAAAGTTTGATGCCAGTGTACGAGCCATCCAAAATGATGGTAAGGTTTTCCGGAACAAACCCATCGACATCACCATTAACCTTCAGTTTTGCAAATTTGAGAAACGAAAACTTGGAAGAATCGCTAGAAATATCCAATAAACCACCACATAAACCACCAATCGTTTGAAAGACCTCCAAACGCCAATGTTCAAGGGGAATGCCGTCAACGCCAATCCACCCTTGGCGACATCAGACCCTCCTCTTTTTCCATAGAGGGGTGCCATTCAACCGATCTAAAATCATCGAAATGAATATTCGACAATACAGAGCATATTTCGTTTTGGTCTTTACACCAGAGCAATAGTTTATATGGTAAGTTTATATCCCTTACAAAGTTACAAGCAATAGTTTGGTGACATGCTAAAACGTGCAGTCTCTCGTATACCACAAGTTCATTTTGCACAACCCCCTTGAAAATCCTTGAGTCAAGGATCAAAAATTTGAATTTGACCTAAACTTAGGTCTTTTAGAATTCAGAATTAATTTGGGGGACTGGAGATTTTTTGTAAAAATTTGGCATTGTAGAAAAGTATAAAGAATTCTATTTAGGTGTTGCAAAGATCTTTTTTTTTTAGGTATTTTGAAACAAACATAACTATATGCTTAAAACTCATTACATTATAAAACATAATGCATTAAAGAAAGATTTATAATCTCTATATTGACCCAGATGCAACTAACAAGCTATTTTATGAAAATTACGCTTCACATATGTAGGAGATATATGGACTAAATACACATAGTTTATAAATTACATGTTCATTTTTGTTTTAGATTTGAGTTTTGAAAATATTATTTTAAATTCGATGGCAATTCGAAAAATTGTCTCAAATATTTTTTTTAAAAGAAACTAAAATATATATGAATACAAAGGAACACAAAAAACAAAGAAATGTACACCAATTACATTGGACCACGAACATCTAATCGGCTACAAAATTGCCCCACCCTCTAATCCAATCGCCTGATGCATACCCTTTTGAAAAATTACAATTGGCCACCCAAAATGAAGCTAAAAGATGAAAATTGTCTCAAATATTCATTCCATGATTTTAGTTCCCTTTCCTCTATATGGTCCACACAATCACCCTCCAATAATTTGTCATATTGGAGGTAACATTATAGGTAGCCTGCTCTAAAGATAATCCTTCCACCTCTCCCAAACTTTTCTGGTGAATGTATAGTGAAGAAGAATATGTTTAATTGTCTTGCCTTTTTACTTGCATAAACATCACCAATTGGATGCCAAGGATTAGGGAGCCATCTTCACAACATGTCTACATTGTTCGACCTATTGTGGGGCAACTATCCACCCCACATTTATGAACTTAAGAGGGAATATGAGCTTTCTATATAAAATCATTAGGGCCAAAGGTTGGTCTCTTCAGGTAGGTAATGAAGTGGCCAAAGACGTCTTGTGGTGAATGTTTCATACTGGTCCATGGTTCAAATATATCTATCAAACCCCTCGGAAAGGCAACATCTCTCTAGAATGTATAATATGAACCCTGCTTCATTAATATCTCTCTTTAAGTTTTTTACACAAGTGAAGATTCCAATTGATCCCTCCCCCTTCAATGTCCCAATAGTTGCAAGCACAAGATGATACTTTGCTATAAAGACTTGGGAACAAAAAACCAAATTGTGTCCCACACCATGTGTCTCCCCTAAACCAAATGGCATCCCCATTGCCTAATTTAAGCCTCACAAGATTTGAAAAGGAGTGAAGGGAATGGATAAACTTGCAAGGGTTCATAAAGGTAATCCTAGCTTCTAAGGGCCAAGCTAGCATCCTAAACATGGTTCTGCATATCATGTCTACTTCTAACAACTGTAGCCTACATTGACTATTGCTCTTGGGCAACCATTTTCTTGCCAAATCTTTGTTCCTATTAAGGATATTTCCAATTGCCAAACTCCCCTAATCCACCTTCCCTTGCAAAACATCCAATTAATGAGGTGACAGGCTGATAGGCTGACAGCCAAAAGAATTTTCCTTCCATTTCCATAAAAAATTCTTCATCGTCCTTTTAATTATGTTCAAAACCTTTCTAGGGATATGAAACACTGAAAGAAAATAAGTTGGAATAGCTTCAAGCACCACTACAAGGAGAGCAACTTGCCCCCTCATCTCAGAGAGAATACTCTTCCATCCTTCCAAATTCCAATCTCCTCGATATTTTATCAACCACATGATCTAGAACTCCATCTTCATGGGATTCCCTGCTTCCACCATCCAAGGTATGTAAACGACCAAGATCCTATGGACCAACCAAACATGTGAGCATGCCAACAAAGAGCACCCTAACCCTTTTAATGCCTGCAACTTGGCCATTGGCCATATTGACTTTAAGGTTGCATACCCAACAAAAACACTAGGCTATCTAGATGTTGTTAAGCTAGGGATGGCCACATTGGCAAGAAAAAGACACAATCATAGCAAATTGGAGGCAAGAAATCTCGACTCTATCTCTCCCAATGGTTTAACAACCCTAAATTTCCCCTTTATTTTCTTCAACTTTCCCTTCATTTAAATTCCTTATGTAGCAGACTAACTGCCAAAAATTTTGAACCAAAGTGATATAATTGAATTTCAAAGTAGGAGACTTGCGTCATGTTTACTGGATTACGTCATTTCGATTTTAATAATTTTTTAACAACCATGACATTCTCCTCTCACAAAAAAATGCAAATGTAAATAAGATACAATGAGGAAATTCGAACACAATACTAACTTGATTCTAAGGATCAAAAATTCAAATCGCCCTAAACTTTGGTCCCTCAAAATTTGCAATTCACTCAAAGTCCAATTCAACATAGAGAATTTTTATAAAATCGACATTGTATAGAAGTACGAAGATTCTATTTAAATGTTATAAAGATCTATGTTTCTTTTAGATATTTTGAAACAAACATAATTATATACTTAAAATTCACTAAATTATGAAATATAAGGGTTTGCATTTTCTATTTCTATATTACTTGGTGCATATTATAACTTTTATACGATACATGGATGGGAGATTTATGGGTTAATTACTTATAGAGTATAATTTATAAGTTCATTTCTATTTTGAATTAGAATTTTGTAAATCTTATTTTGCTTCTTATGTTAGTGATTCGTTATTTTCTACCCATCCCATAGATAATTTAATTCTTTATGAATGTCATCTAACGAAATTTGAAGTTAGCATTGATTCTTTGTCACTTTGTGTTTGAAATGTTAAAAATTAAAAATTAAAAATTAAAAAAAAAAAAAAACTATAGGACTTTTTAGAGTTTTAAAAATTATTTCGATATTTTACCTTACACTTACGTCAATGGAATTTTGGTAAAATTTGATTACATTTAATTTGTAATTCGATGATTAGAAAATTAATAAAACTCTAGGAAAATTAGGAGGATTTTGTCAAATTTCATTCCTTGCATGAATTTGATTATTGCCATATTTAATTGTTGAAGTGCTTTTCAAAAACAATGTTCTTTTCTTTTGCAAGAACTTTAGGTTTAGACTATAGTTTTGTTTTCACTTTAACAGAGTTGTTGATAAAATATGTCATCATACAGTGCCATAGTGCAGGTCATTTTAGTTTAAGGTCCAAATATAAAAAGTTTTGGTTGTGATTTTCCTCATTTTTATATTGCCTAACATATGCTATGGTTAGAGTTTAACAAAGCAGCATACACGTGAAACAAATGAAACAAATTTCCAAAATATTAGGACATATCAGAACAAATTTTAATGATATTTCCAACAATCCCTCCCTTAAACTAATGTTTGCAAACAATTATTGAGAGGAAAAAGAAATATTATTATAAGTGAAGCAAGCTTTTCATTTTGGCCTGGAAGAAAGATGTTCTATGAAATACCTGCTGCAAATAAGTTCCACAAGATCAAAGGCTACATTTGTCAAGAAGAGCAGCAATATTACAACTAAATACTCATGGTGAGAAAGCCAAACACCATGTACTCATTTCAAAATTTCTAAAATTTATTACCAATTTATTCACAGCTCAAAACTTTATAAATGATATATTTAAATTTCTTTGCTTCATATATTATACTTACTGGAAGTAATAAACTCTGCCATTCAAATGGACGAATCATGGGAATAAGAGACAAAATAGTGGCTGATAGTATACCCTGCATAGGACAGAACACCCTGCATAAATTAGCGATTTCAGGATCATAAAGAAGAATAAGTAATAAGAAGCAACTATATCTCTATCCTTCACAACCCTATCGAAGTACGAATAGTACAAGTGATACAGGGACCCAACAGAGTAGAAATATCAACTCTACTTGAGAAACAGAAAATTTTTAAATAACAATGATAATTTACCAAATTAGCAGATACCACCACTACTTGCTTTTCCAGTAACACTCCTGCAAATAATGCCATAACCTGCAAGATGCATGATACATTGTCCTTCCATACTCAACATTTTTTCATAATTTCTATTATCGTTAGGTCTAGTACATAAAGAAACAGGAAATCTGATGCCTATCAGATGATTTGTATCAGTTTTACAAAGCACACTTGAAAATAGCAAAAACATAAAGACAATGTTTAAAGCAATTCAACTACTCTTTCAATCTTACCTAAAATATTGAAAAATCCATCCCAAACAGAATTCTTATTGTGCATTTATTTGGAGGCTTATTTGTACACTTTGCATTTATTATTATCATTTGGAAGAAAGCATGAGAAGGCGAGCCTTGGATCGACGATTGAGTTTGTTCCATTGTGACATCAGACATGACCTAGAGGTCAATGTCTAAAGTCAAAAATAGATCTTCCAACGTGGACGTAAGGCTATGTACATCATCACATCCCTAGACCCCACAATAGAAGAAGTCGTATGCATTGGGAACACCCATTTGGAAGAGAATATAAAAAGGGAACACCCAACTGATGTACAACAAGTTGCTCTGGATTTTATGGAGAAATATGACAAGACGAAGACCAAATTGTAAAAATTCTTATTCAACTCAATTTGACCGAGTCAACCCATGCCACATCTTTCCAACTTAGTCGAGTTTGTACTTTTGAGGCATTCCCATCTTTTTCAAATTTATTGTAGTTGTCTTTCTTAGTCCTTTTCTAATTAGATCTTGTTTATTACTACTTTGAAGAAGTTTCTATTTTTAATCAATGTAATTAGAAAGTATCTAGAAGCGTCTAAAATAGAGTTGTAATAGAATTAGAAAGTTGCTATAGTGTTATAGATCGCCTAACACTATCGAGAGAGTGAATGTGGAAATGGCTACTTTCTGTCTTATTGAACAACTCTTGCGAAATAAAAGAACCACTTTGACGTTTCTTGCATTGGGCAATGAAACCTCTAAGGAACGAAAAAAAACTCCACGATCTGCAATAGATTCTCTAAAGCTCAGAGAATGCTCCAAGGAGCCTGTAGGAAACTTATCTTTAAGTGTTTAATGAAGTTTCTAAGTTGTTTTAATAAAGTTATCTGTATAAAGAGCTCCAATTACAAAAATTATAATTCAGTCAATTCAAGTATCAATATTTATCCTTTTTCAAAGTAAAAAATTTGTTCTTTATTTCTTTCTTTTTCTATTTTTCTTGAATTCATTGATTCAAATACGCTTCCATTATGTTACCAATATACGGCCTCCCAACAATACAAGGCTTGGAAAAGGAATAATGTAAACAACCTTAACCTCAAATGCAAAGAGTTTGTTTGATTGTTTCGAAATTCAAAGTCGTAACCTTCATGTCACAATAGACATCGTGCCACGGCCCATCCTTTTTGGAAGAGAAAATTTGTTTCGACTTTTAGTTTGCAACTCAAAAAAGCCTTCTCCCAACTGCATGGGATTAGACCTCAATTCAAGTTTTTGTTATACAAATCTATAAAGTTGCATACGTCATCCTTTCCCCAAACCTCACAATGGCGAGAGCTTCACGCATTAGGTACACCTTTTTTTTTTATAATACTATAAACTTTAGTTCAATATTTCTATAAATAACCTTCAATGTTGTGTGAGATTTTTAGGTATTCATCTATTAATTGGAATTGATCCATTATGGCCTAGAGATAATAGGTTTGAATCTAAAAACACCCTCTTAGCTAAATTAACGAATAGAAAATATAAATAAATGAACAGAATTAGGTTGCTAAGCACAAACATCTCATCACCACATCAAACAAATCATTAAGAAGATTCAAATTACCATTTGTTATCAAAGCAAGCAAACAAAATAAGATATAAAGGATTTTAGGGAAAAAGAAAATCTATCTTCGAATTTAAGGTGAAAGATTATTTTTACTGGTCAGAGTTTTAATTTTTCATATCAGCATATCACTAATAACAGATACTTAACGTTTGCACTAGCTTGCAACTAAGACCGATAGTAAGAACAAAATCAATCATATTCGTCCCAATTGTAAAAACTAGGATTTATGGATGATTTTGAACAAGATTACAAGTTATTAAACAAAGTTACTAGGACTTTATTGTCTTGGAAGAGTTGAGACATAGGTTCTAAATCTAAAAATTGATTATCACAATGTGAGGATATGGCTGCATGCATCATCATCTCTTCCCAAGACTATCGCTGAGTACGCTCTTTATTAAGATACTAGATGACATGCAGCATCAAGGCCTTTATAAAAGCCATATGTCCAGCGTTTTTCCAAAACGTTTCCAAGGAAGTTCTACAGCTTCAAGTTTTTCCTTCACCTACTAAAAGATTAGAGAACCTTTCAATACTTAATGAAAATTTTCCAAGGAAAACTCTCTTAGAGGCTTCACACATGCATACTTGCAACTTTTGGGCTAAAAAATAATTTGATCGTCCATGGTTGAAGAATGACCAGTTAGAAAATGGAAAAATTCTTAAAGAAACTGGGATTGGAGATCAAATCAGCTAAGAAAAACTATCGAAACATGGGGAAAGTTGGGAAATGAGTAAGTTGGGAAATGTTGCCATAATGTCTTTGTCTCTTTGAAAAATCAAAGAAAATATCCTTCTGATATCAACGTATAATTTTAGGAAAAACCACAAAAAGTACAACTACAAGTGCAACTACCTTTCATGGTCTTTGGATATGGATGTTTTACACATCTCAAGGTTTGTATTAAATGATCCAATAACCATGAAGATGAAGTTGCACATTTAGTTGTATTTTTTTGTAGTTAGAATAGCATTGTCCTAATTTTTATGTCTATTAATAAATAGGTATTTAAATTTATACATTCACAATGAAAGTTGAAACTAACAATTGATATACATACAATGATATTAGGGATCAACAAGCACAACATCCAACAGAACTTCACAATCAAGAGTGATGAGAAAAGATTGCAATTATAAAACTAAAATTAGGTTTTTGTAAGATGATTTTCTTTCAGCTTTTGCTACAACTTCATTAATAACTTAGTACCTTCATAAATATACTGCAAATTGAGGTATTTATAAATGACAAAGCACCTGTCACATTCTAGTTTTTTAAAATACTTGGATAAATATTTGTTCCAAAGCTGGGAAAACATTTCTCCAAAAAATGATAAGTCAGCAAAATTGTGAGTGTTGTGTTTCAAGTATGCTGTTGAAATTTCATCATATCATGAAAAAATCATGCACAATTCAGAAGTTAGAGTTTTCCATCATTGTGCATGCGGAGGTAAGGGTTTACTACTATGCACGCAGATTAGGGGTTTTTTTGGCTGCTACATACCACTCTTAAAATAATCAAAGAAAGTAACATGAGACAAATTTTAGAAGAGCTGTCACAAAGAAATTAGATTACTTGACGATTAGAAAAGGCATTACACTTTCAAGGGAGAGAACACGACAAACTGTTGCAATGGTCCATATGGACAAGGAAAGAGCTTCCTCGGCAGCTGCTAACTTTACATTAACCTTACAAAATAATAGCACTTTCAGTCAAGTTAATCCAATGAAGTTAGTAGAGCTGAAGAAGCAGAAGAATACATTAGTTAAGACTGAAACAGCCAGCACCATACCTCAGGGGCTTCTAATGAACCCTGCAATTTCATATCAGGACAATGTTCACATAGACCAAGGGAAGAGACAGTGGGTCGACTATATTTGACAGCCTGTAGGTGTTCAAGTGGCTGAAAAATTATTTCACTTCCTCTTGATGGAAGAGGCAGAGCATCATAACCACAAACTATCTGTAGCAAATCATTTTTGTTCTCCTAAAACACAAACAAAAGACTAACATCATTAGTTGAACATCATCAGCACTAATCAAAAAGCATAGATTGAGATTTGACTAACCTTGGCCCATTTCATAATCATATTGATTCCAGCATTCTTATCACATGTAGACCCAACTTCATCATCTTCATCTTCTGATGCCATGCTTCTTGCTGAACTGCCAAACTCAAGGTTCATTAACACATACCAAAAGAAAAGTGATTTCACTATTGATAAAAGCATGATGGCGTTAAAATTTGAAAAGGGGGAAAAGGTGGCAAAGATGTTTTCTACCAATATTCAGATGATAAAATCTAAGGATATGCAAACTAAATTAAAGTGTGTACCAAGTGAAGATTGATAAAATCTACCACCTGAATAAAGATTCAGAACTTTCAAGACGCTCTAGTGTGCGGCTCCTAGAGAAGGACATCAATCCCACCTCTGGTGAGGTATGGCCATTTTCAAAGCTTCCATTATTTCTCTCGAAGCTGTCACAGTGAATTTCTGATGTCTCAGATGGGGCATCATCCAAATGGTGTATGGATTTCTGATTGCTTTTGTCTACTGTTGCTTGAATGAATTCTGAAACCTCAGTAGCAGAAGTGCTTTCTGGAGAATGAGGTTCCCCTGATCTGAACGAAAACAAAGGCACCTCATCATCTGATATGATGCCTGCTGCAGCTGCACTAAGAGCAACTGCACTGTCAAGTGGTATTGCAGAAGCCATCCAAGTAGTAGAAAACTCTCCTTCAGTGGGATCAACATTCTCATTGGATCGATCAAGTGCTCTTAGCACTGCTGGGGCATAATCAGGGTTAGAGATTTCAGTAACAAATTCTGTTATCCTATTTAAGCGCTCCTGTGTGACTATACTGTATCCAAGGAAGCAAAATATAGAGATCAGTATCTGCCTCGTAAGAAAAGAATTCTTGCACTATGTTTGCAAAAATTGAAGCAAACCTGTTTAACATCTCATAGTGCAACTCAAAAAAAGGAACTCTAGTAAGTAAGCAATAACAGCGAGGAGCTGAGACCAAAAAGCGGCTGCAACCTCCAGCTGATTGAGATAGTGGTGTGGCAAAACCTAATATACTGGGGGACCTCTGAACAATTTCTTGCACATGTACACAAACACCATAGAGAGTTCCATTGTCCGCCCCCTAAAATGGAAGTAGCATATCACCCTTGAGCAACTTCCTACCCAGTTAGAATCAGAAAAAGCACAGAACTCTAGTTTAAAGATGGAGAAACATATTGAATGAATATGACAAAGAAAAGTGAAGCAAAAGAAACCTAGCAAGGATCGAAAATTCGATTTAGACTTCACTTCGGTGACTTGAAAATTGAAATTAATTCGGAGAAGTTTAATTCGACATTGAGAATTTTTGTAAAAATTCGCTAAATTAGAGAAGTTTAGAGAATTTTCGCATATATGCTTAAATATCTAGATTTATTGTAGTATAAGCTAAAAACTAATATAAATCGACACTTTTAATACATAAAAATACCAGTAAGTGACCTAACAAAATCAACCTCGTTAAGTGGGGTGATGAATTTGAAGTGGTGGCTTTTGGTCTTAATTCATTTTCTTTGTTTTGATATTTAATTTTGTGGTGGCTTACTTTTCGACCATATACTTTGTTAGTTTGAATTCCACCAAGCTTTATTTATTAGTTTATTATTTAAATGTATTATTTTGTAATCTTGTTTTATAAGAGTTAACTAAAAGAAGATGGCTTTGGGAACTCTTTTAATTTATTTTTAAGTTTTTATCTTATTTCAACTTTATTTATTTATTTATTTTGCTTCTTTTCTTCTCTTTTTGGTAAAGCATATCCCATAAACTACATAATTTGTTAGCTTGTTTAATTATTTTTTTAAATTTATATTGTTACGCCGGTTGATGAAGTTGAAAATAATGCATACTTATTGATATTTTTCTTCTTTTCTATTGATGAAATAACATTTTTTTTTACTTCTTTGTCGAATTTCATCAAATTTTGTTGAATTTAATCGAATTTTATCGAATTTTTTGTCGAATTTTTTCATTTTTTTAATAATAGAAAGTTTATCGAAGTGTATCGAATTTTGTTTAATTTTTCGAATTTTATCGAATTATTTCAGCGAATTTTTGTATTTTTTATTTTACCTTCGCACTTCAGTGGTTAAAAAAATGGAAAAAAATCGTGGAATTTCACCGAATTTCGAGGAATTTTCGAACCAAGAAATCTAGCTTTAGAAACAAATTTGTTATCTAATTTAATGTCGTCCTTAACCTATATCCCATCTCCAAATAGAGAAAGAAGCTCAATTAAAGAATGATAAGATCCAGGGCAAATAAATATCAAAACAAGTATAGATTTTAAATACGTTTTCTCTTTTTTTGACAGAAATATATGTTTTTCTCCTTGTGAGGGTAATTTTACTAAGAAACAAAAGAAAAGTAAAACATAAAATAAGCGGAAGAAGCTGATTAGACCTACAATGACTTAACAATAATAAACAGTTTTCAGCTAACAATTATCTTGCCTACCAATAACCTCAAATTACAATTATAAGTAAAGACAAAAAAACAAAAAAATTAAAAAAATAAATGCAAAGAGTACTTGGCACAACTTAATAGATCCATCATTCATTTGAAATTTGTGAAATAAACATTGTCAGACAATTCCTAGTAACCTAAATGGAAATCTGAAAACTTTGTACTCTTATTTTACATGTTGAAGCCTCATTTGCTTTTGTTCCTTGTCAGCAAGGATGTGTTGTATGATTATTGAGCTCACGAAACATTCACAAAACATTTTGAACTTAAACCATAGTTTACCTAGAGGTGGAAAAGTATACCTGAACCCGATATCTCGATTTTGACCGACCCGGTATAAAAAGGGTTTGAGCATTATTAATAAAAATTAGGGTCAAGTTTGGGTTAAAACTTAGGCATGAATTCAAAACCAGGCCGAGTTCAGGCAAGCAATTTTAAAAATATAGGTTTATAAACCTGATTTACGTAAGAGTAAAACTACCTATTTTTTTCTTCTCAAAAAAAATTCCCTATTTTTTTCTTCTCAAAAAAAATTTCCTATTTTTCTTATCTTGTCTAAAATTCATTAGTAATCACATAGTTTTGTCATAAATTTACTTTTACCACACTGTAATTATTTTTTCTGGAATGTGAATATGATAATTTAGTCATAAATTTTATATTTTATATTAATAAATATTAACTAATAGTAAGTATAATATAAGTTTTTAAAATTTGGACAAAACAGGGCAACCATGTTTTAAATAGGGTTGGGTTTGAGCGAAGATATGTGGCCCAAATTTAAAACCAGGTCGGGTCCAGCCTCACCATATGTATGTTAATATAAGGTGTTGCCCAAACCTGGACCCGCACGAACCCAATTTTTTGCCACCCCTAAATTTACCTCATTTAATTGGGGTTCCTATATACATCAAGGATTGAAAATTCAAATTTCTCTTTTTTTACTAGTCAAATAAATTCAAATGTTATACGGATACATTAACCATAACGTGGTTCAAACCGTAGGGTGAAATGTATTACACTACGTCCAACATGTCAAACCCTCACTGATTAATTAATCCATAAACGTATGACTTTGACTCACTTCTGTTTCTAGGGTTAAGAGGATCCAATGTGTCACATTCACTCTAACAACCGCAACTTTTGTTACCAACTGCCAGCAGCTTCTCAAGTATACAAGAATCAAAGAAAAAGATTTAGACCTAACATTAAGTTGGGCGAGTGGGGGAGTTGAGGGGCATAAGGTTTTCGAGTCTTCTCACTCACACAACGACGTCTTTTGGTGTTTGTGGTCGTGCCCCAGAGGCCTAGTGGAGGTGGGCCCCCCGATACCCCTGACTTCAAAAAAACAAAAAAAAAAGAAAGAAAGATTTAGGCTTAGTCCTAAACTAAGCTATTCATTTCAATGCAGAAGTTAGGAACTCTTTCTCCTAAAATTACAACAAAGAACAAAGACAACTAATGCAATAGTAACATGCTACATTAGCACAAAAGTTATGCAAGACTACAATATCATACGATACCAACAATATTTTTTTAGCCAGAAACAGAGATATTTATATATATATATATATATATATATATATATATATATATATATATATATATAAGTGAAAAAGTACAAAATAATTCCAAACCAGTTCCTTTGCCACTCACTAATACTATATCCCTCAGACAACTTACTAGTACTAATACAATAAGAGAACAAAAGGACAAAATGGTCCCACACTTGAGTTACATTGTTAGCTACATCATTAAAAATCCGGTTGTTTCTTTCTAACCATAGAGACCATATAACAGCAAAAAACATAACCCTCCAGAGAAGAGTTGTTTGGATTTAGTTGAGAATGAGCCTGATGAATTCCCAATCCATATGACTTTATCTCTGTCATTTGAAAATTGGTCAAGACAGCTAATCAAACTGGTGACTTCAGAAGTGGCTCTTTGGGAAAGGTTTTTGTCAAGATAGAGGTTCCAACTTAGTGAATTTCCGCTACTATTGGCATCAATTGACGCAAAAGAAGCAATTGGGGCTTTATGAAGCGAACATTTATACAATAGAGGAAACATGTTCTTAAAGCAATCATTTTCGAACCATGTCTCTTCCAAAAAAAGGATTTGAGTGCCATTATCAAGTTTGAGTATAATATGAGGGGAAAAGGATGAATAAATGGAGTGAATGAATTTCCAAGGACATCCAAAGGTGGCTCGTGGGTTAACGCTGGCATCCCTGGCATTCTCTTGCAATCTGTGTCTGCTTTGGATAACTCTTGCCCATAGTGCCTTTTTTTCCATGATGAACCTCCATAACCAGTTTCCAACTAGAGCTTTGTTCTTTTTTATCAAATCCTCAATAGCAATTCCCCCGTGTTCAAAGTCAAACTTAGCCACCTCCCATTTGATTGGGTGAAAGCCATTTGAGTTTTCCTCACCTTTCCATAAAAAGTTCCTCATAAAGTGTTCCAAGATTGCAGCCACAGATTTGGGTAGTCGAAAAACCGATAGATAGTAAGTGGGGATTGCTTGTAACATTCTGCCCCCTTTTATAGGAAGCCTCTCTTCCAGCCCTCAATTCTCTTGGAAACAGTATGGATCTTAGGTTCCCAAAATGATGTCTTTAAAGGATTTCCCCCAAGAGGCATGCCCAGATATTTGATTGGCCAGCTACCCACAGAGCACTCAGTAGCAGAGGCTAAGCCTTCCACCATGTTTTCTTCAATGTTAACTCCAACCATCTTGCATTTGGATAAGTTGATATTGGGTCCTTATATGAAGCAAAAACTTTTGATTAACATCATGATGTTCTTCAGACTGAAGTCATCGTTTTCCATCAAAAAAATACAGTCATCTGCAAATAGTATGTGGGAGACATGGAATTCGTCTGATCTGAATATGAAACCACTGATTAGGCCCTTCTCCATAGCTTTATTGGTCATACCATCTAGCGCATCCACAACCAAAGTGTAAAGAAAAGGTGAAAGTGGATCGCTTTGTCAAAGGCCCCTCGATCCGTTGAACTTTCCTCGCGGTCTGCCATTAATGAACACAAAGAAGGATACAGATGTAAGGCAGCCGGGAATCAAACCAGCAATGAATACTCCTCTTTTGGTTCCATTACAAAAGATGACTGGAAGTTGTCATCATGCATCTCTCACCTACACCTTTGAAATTGTTTACTTAGACCAAACACTTCTCCAGGACCATATAACCAAGATCAAGAATTTAAACCATTTTTCTTTAGACCAACTTCACTTGAACATTAACCTTGAGCCAAATAGACCAACCAAAAAAGGAGACTAATTTCCATAAAGGTCCTTGACTTTTGCTCACATAGCATAATCATATGATAAAGGCTCTACCTAGTGGGAGCTTAATTGAGCAAACCTACCTTATCTTGCTCAAAATGAAGCTTCTAAGCTCCCATGGATCAAATTTACACTTGGCCCAACGTTTCTCTCGTCATTATTGATTCGAACCCATTGTTTAAAGCCTCTAAATCCTTTCAATCAAGCTCCTTATCTTGAGCTTTGTAATGCATTGTGATCAAGTTATTTGCCAATGAAGAGCCGTGCTTTTACACGAGATCAATAGAGGCTTTTGCGCTCATCCAAGTAACCCCTTTTGCTTTCTTTAAGGCTGACTAAGATGTGATGAGGATTAGATTGTCAAATGTCCACTACTTTTGTTTTTGCATGTTTCGTAGTTTTCCTTATGGATAATCCTTTTTTATTCTCTTTCCTATGTTCTCTTTTTTTTTTTCTTTTTTTTCTTTCTTTCTCTACATTTTAGATGAAAAACTTCCACTAGTAGAATGGCATGTGCTAGAGCAAGGATTAGAGAGAGTTCCTTGATGAATGACATATTGTGACCTGTGAAGAGGCTTAAAGAACAAGTGAATTACCAAACTAATGCTTAGTTCCCCACATACCAGAATCTCAATCTCATGCTTTAAGATATTGCTATCCTCCAATTCCCCATGCTTCATTCCTACCAAACAATCTTGTAATCTATTTCAATAGGGCATTGCAGTTGTGGTTGATGGAGTGGCTAATGTTACTTTCTCACTAATTTCACTTGCAACTCTTCCTACTTTTTTTTTTTTATACTGGAAACAGACGATTATATATATATAATGGTGGAGAGTACAACGTACAAAAAGTTTTCAAGGGCCTGAGAATTAGCTACAAGAACTCCAAAATGGATGACCAGTTCCTTTGCCATTCGCTAATACCATAGCCTTTGGACAGCTTTCCAGAACTAATCCAGTAGTGTAACAAAAAAACAGAGTGGTCCCATACTTGGGATACGTTGTTCACAACATCATTAAAAATCCTACTGTTCCTTTCTTTCCATAATTACCAAATAACAACAAAAAACATAACCCTCCAATAGTTTCTTAGATTAGAAGCCAAAGAGGAGTTGTTAGGAAAAGAGAATGGAACATCAGCATCCGATAGAGGAAAACCACAAGAAGTTGATGACCATCAATTCCATGTATTTCCTACAAATGTACAGTCCAAAAAACGTGTTTCACATCTTTCGCGTTATTCCTGCACATACAGCACCAGTTTGGAGAAATAAACAGTTATGATTGTTTTCTTTGTAAGACATCAGCACAGCTTAGTCTATTGTGAGTCGTTAGGCAACCCAAAAAATTTTAGTAGGAACGTGGGCTTTCCAAATAAAAATTTGTTGGGGTAAAGATGTTGGCTGTGGCAGGTGTGGATGAGAGAATGCTATAGAATGATTTGGTTGAAAGGGATCCGTTTGAGTTCCCCATCCATAAAACTTTATTGTTGTCATTGGGCGAGGGTGTATTGGTTAAGACAGGTAATCAAACAAGTTACTTCAGGGGTGGCTCTTTGGAAATGGTTCCTATCAAGATGAAAGTTCCAACTAAGAGGGTTACCATTACTGGTGGTGTCGATGTATGCGAAGGAGGCAATTGGGGCATTGTGTAAGGTCGAGCAATTACATAGTGTCGAAAACATATTTTTAAACAATCATTTTCACACCATGTGTCTTCCCAAAATAGGATTTGGTTTCCATTACCAAGTTTCAATCTAATATCTAGTAAAAAAGATGGAAAAATAGAATGAATGAATTTCCACGGACATCTAAATGTGGCTCGTTGGTTAATACAGGCATCCCTAGCATTCTCTTACAACCTGTGGGGGCTTTTGATAACCTTAGCCCATAGTGCATCCCGTTTCATGATGAATCTCCAAAGCCATTTACCAGCCAGAGCCTTATTCTTTTTGAGGAGATCCTCGACACCAATTCATTCATGATCAACATTCGACTTTACCACCTCCCATTTAATTGGATGTATGCCAGACGAAATCTCTTCACCTTTCCATAGGAAATTTCTCATGAGACATTCCAAGATGATTGCCATTGATTTTGGTAATCGAACACTAATAAATAGTAAGTGGGGATTGCTTGTAACACAGATTTTGATAGGGCCAATCTTCCTCCTTTTGAAAGGAAGCCTCTTTTCCAACCTTCGATTCTTTTAGACACTGTATGGATCACTGGTTCCTAGAATGAGGTCCTTAATGGGTTCTCACCTAGGGGCATACCCAGGTATTTGATAGGACAACGTTGGTATCATCAATGTTGACTCCAACCAGCTTGCATTTACACAAGTTGATGTTGAGGCCCGAAATGAAACAAAAGCTTCTGATTACCATCATGGTGTTCTTTAAATTGATATCATCATTATCCATCAGTAAAATGCAATCGTCTACGAACAGGATATGTGAGACTTGGACTTTATATGCCCCAATCATGAATCCATTGATTAGACCTTTCTCTGTAGCCTTGTTAGCCAAGTTGTCTAACACATCAGCCAGTAAAGTGTAAAGAAAGGGGGACGGTGGATTGCCCTGTCCAAGGCCCCTTGAACCCTTGAAATTACCATAGGGTCTGCCATTTACAAACACCAAGAATGAAACTGATGATAGGCAGCCACAAATCCATTTTCTCCATCTAAGCCCAAACCTTCATCATAACATAATCCAAGAATCCCCATCTCACTGAATCATATGCCTTAGCAAACTCTATTTTCAGTAAGATTCCTTGTTTTTATTTTTGTCTGTATTCCTCCACTGCTTCATTTGCTATGAGAATGGTGTCTGTTATTTGTCTGTTCTTCACAAATGTCATTTGTGTTTCTGCAACTGTTATATGGAATGACATTTCTCAGTCTCAGAGCCAAAGTCTTTGCGATTATTTTATATAAGCTTGTGGTTAGATTGATTGACTTGTGGTTAGTTGATTTTCTTGGGTATTAGGCTTACATAGGTTTCGTTTGTGCACCTGTTCACTACCAGATGTTATAGAATTCTTCCATAACTCGCAACAGATCCTCTTTAATGGTGTCCCAGAACTTTTGGAAGAACATCATTGTAAAACCATTCGAGCCCAGGGCCTTTTCACAATTACAACTGAACAACACATTTCTAATTTCTTCCTCATCAAAAGGCTTTTCAAGCCATGCCCATTGCTCATTGTTTACACAATTTCAGTTGATTCCTTCAATTCCCCAAACCTGATGCTCTTCATCAGTGAATAAGTTTTGAAAATGTTTTGTTATTTCCTTGACGATGTCCTCCTCATTCTCCAAGAGAGACCCATCACTCTTTTCCATTTTTTATAAGATTGACTTGGCTTATTTGTGAAAAAACTTAGTGTTTGTGTCTCCTTCTTTGGCCCATTTAACTTTTGCTTTCTGACCAGCTACCCAATCCTCACAACAATTCACAGCCTGAATTTTCCCCAAGATCTCTGCCCCTTAAGATTTGTTTTCATGCGTCCAGTTTTCTAAACCCCATTGCCTGTCAAGTAGACTCAATTCTTGCATTAAAGCCAAGCACGTGCACCTATCTTGATCTCCCAAATTCCAACTCCAATCCTTAATCTTGGCCTTTAAGAACTTCAATTTGTGTATAAACTTATACCCTTCCCAGCCCTGGTGTAGAGCTTGACTCCACCATTGTCTGATTAGTTGGTCGAATTCCCGATATGAAAACCATACATGTTAAAATCTGAAGGGTGATGGTCCCCATTTCAAGATTTCGTATTAAGAGTGATTGGCCAATGATCTACAGTTTACCTAACTTTTGCTTCCTACCTACTTAATGGATACATCACCTCCCATTCCTTGCCCAGAAGGAAGCGGTCCAATCTGCAACAGTTCGGATCCTCCCTTCCATTTGTCCATGTAAACTTGTGATTCAGCAGCGGTGGATTGCGGAGCTGCAGTTCAAGTGCGATGCTCTTGGTCAGATTTGTCTCATCAGGATCGTTCGTACCATCATGAGTCTGGATACAGCGTTTCTCAAGCCCGTGTTTCCTCCAGCGTCCAGAGCTTCAACAACCGACCGACTCTTCATCTTTTTCTATAACAACCCTCTCCTTGAGCTCGTAATCTTCGGCATTGCTACACACTTCGAGATCAGAAGGTAGCCATTTTCGATGTAGATCGAATAGTCGCACCTCCATAGTCGATTAACCATATGGGATTTCGATGTATGTTGGTAGGAAGCCTGACTGGACTCCGGCCACCTTCAACATCGCTCATTCCATCGAAGTCCCGCATGTTGTTTCCTTTGAAATGTCCAACAAACTACCACAACGCTCAGCAATTCTAGCGAAGGTTTCCATCTTTCATAAGGCTGATGGGATTCCTTCCACTCCTAACCAACTGCTTCTACACCAAATCACCATGTCGTCCCACTGCATGTCTGGTGACCATTTTTTGAATTCAATCTCCGCCTTAAACGTTCTCACTTTTCCTCGAATGAGATGTTCCATCTCCTCCTGGCTTTCACAGTTGAACAGGGCTCAAGCCCCGTTCAGCCTTTTTAGGTTGATGGCTCTTCCAAATCTTGTTTGCATCTCCTTCTCAATCGATGGCCAGTCATCTTTATCAAATTTTTGAATCACCAGCATGTCGGTGGAGAGCTCGTTCGTTCAATCAACTTCTTTTCTTGGTTGCCCTTTTTCACTTCCTATGAGTGGAGGGATCCAGCTTTACCTTTAGGCTTGCTCATATTAGAATCGTGTTTCGTGGACTATTTGGACTTGACTATGCTTTCATCACCATGGAGTATTGCTTTCAGGCTCTGCTCCATAGATGACCACCCTTGATCTTCGACTTCATCAGGTATAAAGATAGCTTGTTGAGTGTCGTTTTCGATTTTAGTGATTCTTACAAATCTTCCTCGCCTATTTATATAGGACTCAATGAGCAGCACATGGTTCCTTCCTCTATGAATCTTTTTGAAGTTGTCATCCCTCCTAGCTTCCCATACGACCCAGCAGCCATGCAGATGATTCTAGATCGAGGTTGATCGAGTATATCCTTGCTTTCGTGGCCTCCACGAACAATATCACAAACCCATCCCTAGATAGGCATATTGTGAACCACTTGTACTTTGTTTTGAAGATCTACAATGCCCATCGGCTACTAAGACTGTCTGTAGAACAATGACTGAACAAGTCATAAGAGCGATTTTTCATTCCTTTCTCACTTCTTTTGTGAATATCCTCCTCCATCTACCTCTCCTTTCTTTTTGCCTTGTTGATCGCCTTCTCGATCGCTCAATCTATTCACTCGTTCCACTCCTTCGTTGTCTTCACCTTCGTCCACTCATTCCTCTCTCCAATCGCATTCGCAGTTCCTACTTGAACAAATATAAAATTCACCATGAAAAAGTGTTATACAACAGTTGTTGCCTATTGGTCACTAAAATTTGAGAGCTAGTAATAATGGTTGGCATAAGAGTCTCTTTCATGCAAGAATGACATTGTAGTGATTGGGAACCACCTTGACTTTGCATATTCCAATATTATAATTTTTACAAATAAAAAGTTTGCCTTATTCCAAGTCATGAAGAGGAGCCCTAGTACAACGGTAAGAGTTGTTGTCGTGTGACCATGTGGTCACAGGTTCGAGTCGTGGAAACAACCTCTTGCGAAGTAAGGTAAGGCTGCGTACAATAGACCCAAAATGTGGCCCGACCCGTCCCCAAGACCCCGTGTAGATGGGAGCTTCATGCACCGGGCTACCCTTATTCCAAGTCATTTTAGAAAATAATGTCAACTTCTAAATCAGGTTTGCACTTGGTCCAATTTGGATTCTAACTCTTGAACCTTATCCATACAAAAATGACTACAAGGAGCTGCCTAAACTTATGTTACTCCACAGACTCTTCCATTTGCTAAGTTCAAAGCCATGAAAAAAAAAAGTCAATAGTCAATTTATTAATTTGAATATAATAAAGCATGTGACTTAATCAACTCAAGCAATCAAAGTTTGTTTTTCAAATGTAAGAACCCTTTTGTTGCTCCAAAGATAGTTTTAATAAAATTAAATCACTTGAATATTACAAGTTGATGTGTGACAAAATTGCCAAAACTAGAACTTCGTGTTTGAACTTATGGGACATTTAGTGATAACCTTTTTTTATAAGTATAAGTTAATTAACATCGAGTTCCAACATTAACAAAGAACGAAAGAACAACAAAATATTAAAAAGAAAGAGAAAATGCACTGACCTTCAAGGAAAAAATGAATGATAAATCATCTCGACTCAAATGCTCCTGTGAGAACGATAAAAGCAAGAAGAATAGCATTCAAGGTGACGTTACACTTTGAACATGCAATGAAAGAGTAAATCTTACATGTTAACTTGCAAGGATTGTGAATTACATACTAAAGAAATTATAAAACTTTACAGTGAGATTAGTGAACCATAAAGTAAAAAACAAAAAGTAGCGAAAGAAAATTTCAAGTACTTCACTACAAAAGAATATCATGGGATCTACGAAAATTTGGAGCTCAATGTTTATTAATTCCTACAATAGGGAAATCAAATTAGAATTTGAAACAATTTCACATCATTATGTCAATATATATATAAATAAATAACTAAAAGAACCGAACCAAAAAGGCGAAGCATCTATCCATCACCAAAAAGTTTGCCTCCACAAAATTCCTAATGAGACTCTCAAAAAATTGAAAGAAATCATCATAATTAGGACCAAAGAATCGTGATGAAAATGTATTACAACCTTTTGTTTAAACAAGGGATAAGTTCTCATGTTCAACAACAAACTAAATGAAAGGCCCACATGGGGGAAAGATAAGATAATTTTAGTGTGGTAATTTGTCAACCATCCAATCATTCCCACCAACCATTAGCTTATTCCAATATTTTTGTTCTTATTCAAAGAGTGTGCACATTGGAAAATCCTACAGCCATTCATTTTACTACTATGATGAACTCAATGATGGATGTGGCCAAAAGTTTACGAAAGATGGAATATTGTGAAGCACTTATTATAGAAGAAAAGTCATCTTAAATTAATTTAGAATTTTAAGTTTGCTCATCTTCATGTTCTACTACGCTTAAATTTTCCAAATGATATTCATTAAGTAATTTTTCAAAATAACTTTTTCCACCTTTCTTTGATCTCTTTTTTCTATAATTATTTAAATTACTTAAATACCCTTCAATAGCAAAAATTGCGAAGTATGAATCTATTATAAATGAAAGGTGTTTTTGGGATATATGCTAAAATGATCACCCCGTGAGTTGCTCCAAGTTTTTGCATTATAAGTAGTATATATATATATATATAGCTATGCGCCACTTGTATAGAAGAGGGTTGGAAATTCAGTCTCACCAATTGTCTAAGATAAGAGGACCCAGTAGAAACTTCATTTCTAACTGAGTGAAGGCACAATAGCTACTCAGCTACTTTGCTCCATTTGCAAGTACCATTACTCGTCTCCTTTCAAAAGAGATTTCTTTCAACCTAGCTTTGAATTGTATGTCCCTCCTCCAGGGATTTAGGGGGGCTCCATTACTGCTCTTAGCTTCGCTTAGGGTTCAAACTATTGACCTAAGTAGTTTTCCACTTAGATTTCTCCTAAGTGTTTCGATGCTAACAAACAATATAACCATCGGTGCTAATATTTCAAATTAAGTATGTTTCAGCACCCGAATCAAGTTCCAAAGATTACAAGATTGAAATTCTTTGAGTCCGAAAATTCAACGTTCCAAAGTGTGAAGAAATGGACTTTATGAGGAACAGGAGGTTGAGAGTACTAATTGATATGTCTAGAATTAGGATATAACTTCCTTGTTCAAGTTTGCTCAATCCTTTTAAAATCATTCTTGCATATCTTTTTTCCAATTTACATTAGTTTTATCAAAAGCACATATGCATAAGCTTTTTCAAGCCTCATATGCTTAAGTTTTTTCAGAAATTTGACCTAAACTTCAATTCTTTAGTTGAATTTTTTGCAAAAGTTCTTGACCATCAAACTTTATGTAATTCAATCATATTTCTTTTCTTTTTTTTTCTTTTTTTTTTGAGATTATGGGTATCGGGGACCCCTCTCCCCACTAATCCCACGAGGCCGGACACAACCCAATAGTACCGATGGCAAACAAACGGTGGGAGACAAACTCGAACCTGAGACCTCCCCATGAAGTGGATTTTAGGTGTTTTGCACCAAACCACTCTTTTGTTGGTTGTAATTCAATTATATCATATTTCACCACTCAAACATGTTTATAAAGTTAAAAAACCAAAAATTCAAGTTTTTTACCGAAAACGATGCTTGACCGGTTCAATCGAAGCAAATGGATGGAAATCCAGTCGATTGCATTGAATCTAGTTGATTGGATTCCATCTAGTCGACTAGATCGTCTTGGCCAGTGAGCTAGTACTTTGACTAGCGCGCCAGTGCAACCATTTATGGGTTTTGCACTCTTGGGTCTTCAAGGAGCGCGCTAGTGCCTATCAGGATGCAATTCCAACTGTCGACATTTCAAATTTTGAACCCCTAAGAGCCATATTTTTGTGTCTAACGACTAGTGCTCATTTCTAAACTATAAATACAAGCACTTAGGTCATTTTAAACACAAGAGAGACTTCAATGTGAATCTAGGGAGTGTTTTTCAAAAATCAATTACTTCTCCATCTCCAAAACCCTAGAACAAAGATGTGTTGATTTAAAGAGTTGATTTCAAGCTTGCACTTTGAGCATCATCAAAAACATTCTCTTATGCAACATTGATGCGAGGAAGGTAATATACGGTTGTAAGGTCCCCCTATGCATAAGCTTTATTGTTTTATTTGTATTTGGTAGAATTTGTAATATTTGAGCTTCATTGTACTTGTTCAAAGTATTTAGAGCAAAATTATCATTTAAAACCTTAAACGACTCGAGACCTTGCAACTATCTTCCCTCCCCTAGTTCTTCTTTGACTGAAATGGCGGTCATTGATCTTTCTAGTTTCTCATTATGGCAAAACCAAACAATAAAATGTTTAAGCTAATCACGAGTGTCTTCCACTGCGAGTGCTCACCTTCATTTGGGACGAAAACAGCATGTTGGACACCTCTCTCAACCTTCGAAACATTCAGAAAACAACCCCCATTGTTCGAGAACGATTCCAACAGGGTAAAGAAAGATTTGCTTCAATGAATCCTTTTGAAGCTGCCATCCCTCTTGACATGAATTGCCTCTGTCACAAATTTCGCCAGTCAATGCACAGTCCCCTTTCTCCGCCTATTCCACCCCCCGGTTGTTTGCATGCCACCAACCCTTCGCAGGTCGTTCCCCCCGTTGTTGCCTTTTTTGAAGTTTCCATCCCCCTTGCCTTGAATTTTAATCGATTTTTCAATTACCAAATTACTAATTAAATGTAATTGAATTAGCACAAAAATTCTTTCAAAGTTAGGAAAAATAATGAAACAATTTGTAAAACTCAAGACATCCTTCATAATTTTTACTTTTCAAACGCTAAGAAAAAAAAGGGCTAACTTCAACTTTGTTTGAAGATATTCCGAAAGAATAAAACTTGATGAGGCTAAAGTACAATTTCATATGTGGTAGATAAAAGCTAAGAATCACTAAAGAAGCAAAATAAGATTTACACAACTTTAATTTAAGAAAACTTTATGAGCCTAAAGTATAATTCATATGACATTTGTAAACTATGTAAGTAATCTATATATCTACTATACCTACCAAGCATAATTGTCATAAAATAGCTTGTTGCTTATGCAATATGCGTCAAGCAATACAAAGATTATAAATCTTGCTTTAAACCATAATATTTCATAATATAATGAGTTGTAAGTATATCATTACGTTCGTTTCTACATAACTATGAAAAAGACCTATTTTTACAACATTTAAATAGAATTCTTTTATACTTTTTTACTATGTCGAACTTTAAAGGATTCTTTATGTCAACTTGGACTTCCCTAAATTAATTTCAAATTTTAAGGAACTAAAGTTTAGGGCGAATTTGAATTTTCAATCCTTGCTCCTAAGTAGCTCGTAGTCGACTACAAGGGGAAAGCATTAGGAGGAAAAAATAATTATATACGTAAATAAGGTTGGTGAGGCAGCTTGTCTCAGTTTGAAACTCAATCACCAATTTCAAAAGATTGTTTTGAGTTAGAAAAGAGGATGAATGAAGAAGAAACAAGAAGAGAATAAGAAAGGAAGGTCCCTTGTAATGACTTTAAGTCCTTCATATGCTATTACTGTGTTCTTTGTAAGGGATATTGGTAGAAATGTGTTTATAGTGATTTTAATGAGAAAATTAAGTTGAATGAGTCGAACTTGGGATTCAATCTCATCTCTTTAACTTGTGATGAATAGAGCATATCTAAATGATTTATCTATCAGTATATTTTTGGTGGATTTTAGGTTGTTCTTGAGATTGAATTAGTAAATTGAACCATTTGAGAGGATTGGAATCATTGAGAGTAGATTTCCTTCCTTCCATCAAATATGTCATCATATATTCATATGTATCAAACTACATTACTGTAGCATGTAGACTGTAGCCATGTGCATGAATATTTGAATTGCATATTGAGTTTTAAATGCATTATGAATGGCCATGTTTTGAGTGGAAATTAGTATTTGTTTTGCTTACATTGATCATATTTGTTATGGAATTTAAACATGAGTTGAATCCATGTCCAGAATAAAGTTCTGGCTGGTGCATTTCTTTGGAATAGACTACTAAATTGAATAGTTGATTCAAACTAGTGTACTCCTCTAGAGTAGACTTGTGTTCACTAGAGAGTTTATTTAGGATGGTGCATTCCACTAAGATAGACTCACTGGACTAGAATTAGGTTGGTGCATCTTAGAGGTACATGGCTCACTAAATTGACGGAAAGGACAAGGAATGGATATATAGAGGTGATGGACAAGGATGTGTAAAAGTAATATGAAAGATAAGAATTATGTGAATATAATTGTGAAATGTTGTATTTTGATATGCTTATCATTATATTCGATATGTCGTATGCAGGATATGGTTATTAATGTTATGCATCAGGACATTATTCTTAGTGATGCGTATTGATGACCGATGTGAAATCTATTCACTAGGTGATGCAGTACCGCGAGGAGGAGGAAGAAATAGAAAGAAATTAGATAAAAAGAAGAAATAGAGATAGAAGAAGAGGAAGAAGAAGAGAGAAGAAGAGCACAAGAAGAGGGAGACATCAATAATCAATATTTTTTGTTCAATCAATCTATTAATTCTCATTGCAAACTTATTGTTTATAGAAATCTAAAATAACTAATGTGTATCCTACTACAACTTAGAAATTAAAATCTTACTAAAATAAAACAATTATAATTCCTACTGAAATAACTAACTAAATTCTAAAATAATTAGAATCTTAATAAAATAAGAAACTAACCTCCTAATAGAATAAGTTATTTTAAATAATAATAATAATATTTATTTTTTTCCTTTTGCATTCTTCATCATTCTCCCCGGCTTGACGAACTCGACTCTAGCAAGTTAAGGATGCTTCTAAAGAGAATGCATGTTGCGCAATCGCTCGCTTGCACACACCCAACAACGATTTCATGTTGGTAAGATGCGACTAACGCTTGTTGTTTTGTACTAAGCCCACCGGTTCTCTTTCACTAAGTATTCTCCACTGGCTGCAAGAATTGTTCTTGAGTATACGGTGCCCAAGGTGCAATGTCACAATTTAGCAAATACCACGGCTTTTCTCCAAGAAACGGTGACAGCAAAGTGAACACAAAATATCTGTAAACCTCGCCTCTACGGCTTCCAACACAGTCAAAGTGGTTGATGTTCCTTAAAGTGAGCACTAGTGGTATAATGGGCAATAAGTTGCAGACAATGCTTTTGATGCACGGTGTATTGAATCAAGACCCCAAATCTTAAAAAGCTCCTATTGTACACTATCACATCCTCCTTCTCTTCCATGTTGGTATTGCATCATATGGATTTCAATAGAGAAGGCAGCAACAAGCAAATAGGTGTTCTCTTTGTTGGTGCTTGCTTCCCTCTTCGCAATTGATCGAACCAGCGCACTGAAACAATGTGGGTCTTAGCTTTGTCTTCTTTAACAAAGATCGACAGAGGCACGACCATAGCAAGGTGAGGATCTAGGCACCAAATCTCCAATCGATGCACCAGATTTAAGGCTAAAATCACAATCGGTGAAGTCGTCGTTGTTTGGAATTATTCGGAAGAGAACAGAGAAGAGATCGAAGACGGTTCTGACACCAAATTAATGCAGTACCGCGAGGAGAAGAGGAAGAAAAAGATAGAAATTAGATAAGAAGAAGAAACAGAGATAGAAGAAGGGGAAGAAGAAGAGAGAAGAAGAAGAAGAAGAAGAAGAAGAAGAAGAAGACGAAGAGAACAAGAAGGAGAAATCAATAATCAATATTTTTTCGATCAATCAATCTATTAATTCTCATTACAAACTTATTATTTATAGAAATCTAAAATAACAAATTTGTATCTTACTACAATTTAGAAATTAAAATCCTACTAAAATAAAACAATTATAATTCCTACTGACTAAATCCTAAAATAATT
Source organism: Paratinospora sagittata (assembly GCA_035771175.1). NCBI lineage: Eukaryota > Viridiplantae > Streptophyta > Magnoliopsida > Ranunculales > Menispermaceae > Paratinospora > Paratinospora sagittata. Next base: position 16,007,327 of record CM069610.1, on the reverse strand, counting down.
GGAATCTTAATAAAATAAGAAACTAATCTCCTAATAGAATAAATTATTTTAAATAATAATAATAATATTCATTTTTTTCCTATTACATTCTTCATTACTAGGGATTATTGGTTGATTAGCTAATTCTATTCTCTTTACTTCTTCTGGATAGATAAATGCAAGGGGCTTGCAAACCAAAATTCTAAAGCAGCCTTCTAGAATATATCTATGTGTGTATTTAGGAGGCAACTTTTGGATTGTATTACATGTATGGTATTTGTGAATTTTGATGTGTATGTAATATAACACAAAGATTATCACAAAAATTATAATGAGGTGGTTTTGTTTATTCATTTGATTTTATTGTAGGTAAGCTAATGATGATATGATTCAAGAATGAATAGAGGCTCATTAGTATTTCAATTATTCTAGGCAAGGAACGAAAATTCGATTTCGCCATAAACTTCGACCTTCAAAAATCAGAATTAATTCGGAGAAGTTTAATTCGACGTGGAGAATTTTTGTAAAAATTCGCCAACTTAGAGAAGTTTAACGAATTTGTATACAAATGCTAAAATATGCATAATTACTATTAGAAATGATGGAAACAAGACATAAAAGTATAAATATAATCATTTGAAACATGTGTTTTTACTTTAACAATGTTTATGCGCATCGCGCATACTATGAATTTTATATTGTTTACTTGTATCTAACAATTTCTTTCTTTTTTCAGGTCAAAAGATTTATGAAGGATTTAAATTGAATTCAATATGCTTCAATTTCAAAGTGTTGAGACTTGATTGACCATTCTTAAAAGGATGAAGCAGCATTTTTGAAATTTAACTAGTATAGTTAGTAGCTTTCATAGACTTATTTAAGTTGTAATCTAAATGTTTGTCTATTGTTTAAAATTAAGATTTATTTATTTTCCGTGAATAACTTTTTTTTTTAATATGAAAGATTTCATGCATATTTTGATTAATTGTCCATTAATTCTATACATTTAAAATTTAAATGTAGATTTCATGCGAATAAATTAACATTATTCGCATTATACGTACTATTTTTTTATTTTACTAATTTATTTATTTTAGTAAGATGTACAATATTAATATAAAACATGTTAATAGATATTAACACTATTAGAAACAACATTATAAAAATAATTTTTAAATTTTTTAATGTAAGTATTTTATTAAGGTAACATTAATATTAAGGATGTTAATATGACATTATTGGTATTAATCTTATTAAACTATTTTGTTTACTTTACTGGTATATTTATTTTTATAAGATGTGTAATAAGATGTATAATATTAATTTAGAACAAGTTAAATGAAGTGATGATGTCGATCAGCTGGATTCGGATGGGGTGATAACATATATAGATGATAGATATGTATATAAAGCTAGCATTTGATGGATGAAATCTTTGATCATTTTTTACTTCTATATATATATATATATACCGTTTAAGTACTTTAAAAGGACTGCAATCAAAAGGAAAAGGACTAAGAGTTACTTGATTAAGACTATCAATGGATGGATCATGGATGTATGTTAAAAAAAACCAGGCTGGCCGATTCTTCAAAGTATATAATTTACAGAATCGAGAAAGCGAGTGCTTTCTACCATCCAAGCTACCTACCTTTTTTTTCAAAAAAGAAGTGGTGGCTAGAAAGAACCACTAGGAAGAAAAAATATTCAAGTAGGTACAACTTTTTTTTATTAGCAAAAGAAGAATAAATAAATAATGTCATAGTAGGGCTTGACCACTAGAAAGAAAAAATATTCAAGTAGGTACAACTTTTTTTTATTAACAAAAAAAGAATAAATAAATAAATAATAGAAAAAGATGAAGGAAATGATCTGGAAAAAGAAGCTTAGCCGACAAGATGATCGATTTAAGCTTCTCATCACATGGCAACTTTGGAAGAAGGGAAAAAAACGTTGCTTGACCCTAAGAAATGTATATTGGAGAAGCTAGAAAGGAGCATCAATCTTTTAATTAACCTACCTATATAACAGACAGTAAACATATCAATAATTTAATTGGCTTTTCATTAAGTCTTCCTGTTTGAGCCCAAGCATCTAACGTGAGGTTTGCAACGAGATGAATTAAATTAACAAACCTAAAAAAATGTCGCTGACTCGCTGGTTTTCCCCTCTCGCCGCTGGTTCTCCTCCCCTCCCTCCACCGCCGCTGCTTCTCCTCCCTCCCTCCGCCGCCGCTGATTCTCCTCTCTTCGTCCGCCGCTACCGTTGGTTCTCCTCTCTCCCTCCGCCGTTGCCGCCGCTGCCGCTGGTTCTCCTCTCACCGTCGTTGGTTCTCCTCCGCCAGCGCAAGAAGGTATTATTGTCACTCCTTCCAAAATCTCTTCTTCTTCTTCTTCTTTTATAATGGCGAAGAAAATCGACACATGAATCTGCGAACCGTGCATCCCGTGAAGAAAACGACGCGCGAACTGTGCATCCCGTGAAGAAAACGACGCGCGAACTGTGCATCCCGTGAAGAAAATTGACACATTTCGTCGATTTCGGCGATTTTTGTCGATTTTTGTCGATTTTATGTCGATTTTTTGTACTTCTTTTTTTACATGCGCCAGATTAATCGGCTCCTTCAGATTTCGAAATTTTTCGGCGAATTTCGACGAAATTCGCCGAATTTTCATTCCTTGATTCTAGGAGTACTAATTGAAATGATAAGCCGATTAGAGTACGAAGATTCTGAGAAGTTGGAAAATAGGTTCTAACAATGTTAGTATTAAAACATATGTTGTATGAATCTAAAAAGCTTTAGGAGTAAAATCTTAGAAAGGTAAATTAAAAGCATTACTATAATAATTTTTATTCGTATGATTGCCGATATGGGTAGTTGTGAACTATGGCTATTTTAGGAACATAAATTAAAAGCATTACAATAATAATTTTTGTTCGTATGATTGTTGATATGTGTAGTCGTGAACTGTGGCTATTTTCTCTGGTTGAGTTCTATCTATGACTAAATAACTATATCTATTTTGCTTCTAACTACATCATGAGTGGAAGAGGAAAGAACAGCAATATTTAAAGAAGATCAACGAGATAGGTTGAAAAGATTGGAGGAGGTAGTGGTGACACAATCAACGGCAACCCACACTACTAAAATGGTTGGCAAACAATTCAAGTACCCCAAGAGGGAGGAACCAATAGAGCTAACTAATGAGTTAAACTATTTTCACAAGCATCCAATAGATGTTATCCCTTCTTGAACTTAGTTGCCACATACAGAACGGAATTACAAATTTACAATGGTATGAGCTCTAACATTACCATAATTACAAATTTACAATGGTTTGAGCTCTAACATTACCAAAACATTAGTAGCGCATTATGATTGAAATTTGTGTTCCACTCAATCAACAAATGTCACTCTTGAAATTTTCCATGAGATTGAAGGATGCAAAAGGAAAGGAACATAAACTTGATCAAGCCTTCATAGTCTCCTTTACCTTTACCTAGCTACTTTTATTTCTTCCCTTAATTCAGCTCCTATTGAATATGTCTATTATGTTCAATAGGAGTTGAATTAAGGGAAGAAATAAAAGTAGCTAGGTAAAGGTAAAGGAGACTATGAAGGCTTGATCAAGTTTATGTTCCTTTCAAAGACTGGAGAGAAAGGAAGGGCGGTTGAATTGGAACGAGGCTATGGCTAGGGAAAGATCTATAGCCAAAGTGGAGTTAAGGAAACTTTGTGTGAATGATTTAGAGATGCCATTCTTAAATTTAGGATCTGTTGGTTTGATGGTGATGCTAATTCCAAATTCTTCCATAGACTTATGAGTGGAAGAAGGACTACTAACTCTATTTCCAAATTGGAAAGGAAGGATGGGGCAGTAATGGAGGGCGTGGAGGAGATTGTGTCAGAGATAACTAACTTCTTTCGAGGAGTTTATTCTAACAGTGGGCAACACGCTTGGGGGGTGGAAGGAATTGAATGGTGTCCAATCAGTGAGTCGGATGGATTGGAACTAGAGCAACCTTTTGATGAGGATGAAGTTAGGCAACCTGTCTTCGATTGTGAAAGCTCAAAGGCCCCTGGCAGAGCTGTTGGGATATAGTTAAGGGTGATCTCATGAAAGTGTTAGCAAAGTTCTTTCACACCGGAGTCATCAATGGGTGCACTAACGAAACTTATACTTGTTTAATTCCCAAAAAGACTGTTTCTCGAAGGGTTGCAGATTGTAGGCCTATTATAGTCTCATCACATGTCTCTATAACATAATTGCGAAGGTGTTAGCTAATAGGTTGAAGGGTGTCTTGCAAGCTACAATTTCGGAAAACCAAATGGCCTTTGTCCAAGGCCGTCAAATAGTTGATGTTGTACTTGTTGCAAACGAGCTGGTTCAGGACTACAAATATAGAAGGAGGGTAGGTGTTGTGTTTAAATTAGACTTTGCTAAAGCCTATGACATGGTCAATTGGTACTCTTGATTATGTGCTGAAGAAGAAAGGTTTTGGTACTAAATGGAGGAAGTGGATTCAGGGGTGCTTGCGTACTGTTTCCTATTCCATCTTTGTTAATGGGCGCCTCAAGGGGAAGATTGTTGGGGAGAGAGGGCTCAGGCAGGGTGACCCACTGTCCCCTTTCCTATTCACACTTGTTGTGGATGTGCTGGGTAGGATGTTGGATAACGCAAAGGGAGCAAGCTTGATATCGGGTTTCGCGGTGGGGGGTGAGAATGTAGAGGTCACTCACCTTCAGTTTGTTGACGCCGCATTGATAAACACAGGCGATCTGATGCAAAAAAGATTCTCAAACATGTGTTTATCACCGTTCTGGTGTTATCTTTGTAATCAGAACTTAGAGACAGTTGGTCATATATTTTGGCATTGCTCTTTTGCTAACGAGGTGTGGTCCAAATGGTGTCATCACTTTCCTGTGATGAGTGGAGTGGGGATTGAGGACCGACATTTCAGCATTTTTCCATACCCATATACTATTCAGGCAAAGTGGAGGGACCATTGGGTGGTGGTGTGCTTGGCAGTATCATGGTCTCTATGGAAGGAGAGGAATAAACGGGTTTTTGATGGAGAAATGCTTTCGGCCGCCAAAGTATGGGAGAATTCTCACCTATTAGCGTCATTTTGGGTTGCCAATAGTAATTTGTCAAAGGGCAGCACCCTAGGGAATTGGGTTAGATGGTGGGGGAATTTTGTATCATTCTAGTGGGGTCTTGGCTGGCCCACGTTGTACAGTCTCATTGGACTCTTTCTTTACATATAAATATATATATATATATATACGATTACTCTGTTTCTTTTAAAAATAAAAAAAATATATGTCTATTATGTTATCGAGATTGTATTCATAATGCTGCCAACCCAAACCAAAGAAGAAACACCAAAGAAACCAAAGCTCACTTTAAAAATAAAAAGGAAAATGAGTAAATGATTGTATTCTAAAAGTTAGGACTTAAAATGTAGCAGTTGTACTTTCATGCAATGGAAATTAGCTAAAGTGGATATTCTGCATCACAATTAGTTTACATACCTGTCCATATACAACTGCATTTAGGTCACTCATTGATGGAGTCCTCTCCAACAAGCAAGCCTGTAACAGTCCCAAATATAGTTAATGCACAATAGAGAAATTTTACACTTTATATGATGTTGGCATGGATTCGTTCACAAGAAAAAGGAAAAGTAAGAAAAAAATTACCTACATCATATGCAAGTAAATTCCTACGCTTCTCTAATATGACATTAAGAATTTATACTTTTGTCTTCATTATTAAAATTCATCACCAAATTACCTACATCAAATGCAAGTAAACTCCTATGGACATTAAGAATTTTTACTTATTTTAGATGTTCCTTCATTTATTATTGATACCTGTAATTTTTTAGATTTTTTGTGAGTTATATATATATATATTAGAAATGTGAGGCTTACGCCTTAGACCGCCGCAAGGCTTACACCTCGCCTCATGAAGCCAAATTGACTTAATTATGTCTCACGCTTTTTTTAAACCTTTCCAAGAACTTAATTGAAAGAGAGGCCATCGATTCTAGAAGGATTGCATCTCTCAAGAGTTGATGACAAACGCATCTGGTCTAACATTCTTTTGGGTCTTTCACATCCAAGTCTTTCTTCTCACAATTGATTGAATGTCCTACCAGTCCCACCTTCCCACCACCCATAAATCCATTTGGCTCATGTGCCATCTAAGATTAAAGTTTTGGACATTTGAAAGCTCATGTGCCATCTAAGGTTGAAATCTTGGGTTGGCTCATTGCCCATGGTAAGCTCAACACAGCAAGCATGCTCCAAAGAAGACATCTCAATAGATAATGTGCCATCTAAGATTAAAGTTTTGGACATTTTAAAGCTTGTGCCATCTAAGGTTGAAATCTTAGGTTGACTCATTGCCCATGGTAAGCTCAACACAACAAGCATGCTTCAAAGAAGACATCCCAATAGATAAGTCCCTCCCACATTGGTTTTTGTTGTAAAAATAAAATAATAAAAGACACAAAGATGTAACGTGGTTCGGCTCTAAGGCCTACGTCCACGGAAGAAGAGAGAGAATATTTTCTTATTCTTGATGATGTCTTAATGGAGGGACACCATATACATAGACATACAGGGCTATGCACACATATAGCTATAATTACAATTTTAGTAACTGCTAAATAAAACGACTACTAAAATTATCATCTTTCCTTAAAGGAAATAAATCCCACAGGTTTGCTCTTCTCCACAACACTCCCTCTCAAGCTGGTAAATAAAGGTTTACCATTTCCAGCATGGACACATTTGCTTGAAATGCAGTATAGTTTAACTCTTTAGTGAGCACATCGGCGAGTTAATTATTGGTAGACACATATGGAGTACAAATCAACCCACTATCAAGCTTCTCTTTAATAAAGTGCCTATCAATCTCTATATGCTTGGTTCGATCATGTTGAACTGGGTTATGGGCAATGCTAATTGCAGATTTATTGTCACAATAGAGTCTCATAGGGCCATCCCACTGTATCTTCAAATATGTCAAAATTATCTGCAACCATAATAGCTCACAAACCCCTTGTGCCATTGCTTGGAATTCTGCTTCAGTACTAGATCTAGCCACTACATTCTGCTTTTTACTTCGCATTGTCACCAAATTCCCACCAAGAAATGGACAATATCCAGTAGTTGATTTTCTGTCAACTACTGAACCAGCATAGTCTGAATCAGTATATGCTTCAAGAACCACTCCTGTGTGTCGTTTAAATAAGAAGCTCTGTCCTGGAGTCCCTTTAAGATACTGTAAAACGCGATTAGCTGCTTACAAATGAATATCTTTAGGGTTGTGCATAAACTGACTTATTACACTTACTGCATATGCAATATCAGGTCTTGTGTGAGAGAGATAAATGAGTCTTCCTACTAGTCTTTGATACATCTCCTTATTAATAGTCAGCGCTTCTTCAGCTTCTCCAAGCTTGTGATTATGATCAATAGGAGTATTCATTGGTTTGCATGCTAGCTTCCCTGTTTCTTTAAGAAGGTCTGTAATGTACTTCTGTTGAGAAATAAAGATTCCCTGTTTAAAGTGTGCCACTTCAACCCCTAGGAAGTATTTCAATCTCCCTAATTCCTTGATCTCAAATTCCTCGGTCAAACACTGCTTCAAATTTTGTCTCTCGTTCTCATTGTTTCCTGTCATGATGATGTCATCAACATACACTAATAGAGCTGTAACTCCCCCTGAAGTCGAGCGCTTAATAAACAGAGTGTCATCTCCTTAGCTTTGTCTATATCCCATATTTGTCATTACTTTGGCAAACTGACCAAACCATGCCGTCGGAGATTGTTTAAGTCCATACAGGGCCTTTTTCAATTTACACACTTTATCAGTGGTGCCAAATCTTGGAGGCACTTCCATATAGATTTCTTCTTCTAAATCCCCATGTAAAAATGCATTATTTACATCAAATTGTTGCAGCTCCCAGTCATAATTAGCTGCCAATGACAAAAGAAGTCTCACAGTATTCATATTTGCAACCGGAGCAAATGTCTCTTGATAGTCCACACCATATGTCTGAGTATATCCTTTGGCTACTAATCTTGCCTTGTTGTAGCGCTCTAGGGCCCCATCAGCTTTGTATTTTACTGTATAAACCCATTTGCATCCCATAGGTTTCTTTCCTGCAGGCAAGTCTACCAACTCCCATGTATTTTTCTCCAGGGCTTCCATTTCCACATTCATAGCTTGTTTCCAATTTGTATTAGATAAAGCCTCGGATAATGATGTAGGAGTCTGGATGTTGTTCAGGTTGGTAAGGAAACTCTTATGGGTTGGTGAGAACTTCTCGAAGGATACAACATGAGATAGTGGATACAAGGGATGTTTAGTGCATTCCCTTGTGCCCTTCCCAATGGCAATGGGAAGATCATTGTCAGGTTCAGAGGCTAAAGGATCATTGTTAGTTTCAGGAACTAATGAAATTTGTAAGGAGGGTTCAGGATTTGTTACCTCATTTTCAGGAATTGGTTCAAATTCTTGAACTTGCATCGGTTCAGGAGCTGCAGCTTTCTTCCTTGAGTACATTTGTCCAATCATCTGATCCTTAGGTTCATCATTGGGTACAGAGGGTGTAGGAGATTCGGGTTTGGTTTGTTGGAGGTTAAAAGGGCCAAAAAAATCAAAAGGGTTATAAAGGGAGTTTCGATCCTTGTCTTCCATGATGACACTCTTCCCCGGAAGAGGAGGAGCGGAAAAATAGGACTTAGGTTCATAGAAAGTGACATCGGCAGAGACAAAGAATTTCTTTGATGGCGGATGATAGCATTTATATCCCTTTTGAGTGAAAGAGTATCCGACAAAAATACACTTGAGAGCTTTAGGGTCCAACTTCCCCCTGTTGGGTTGGTGAACATGGACAAATGATACACACCCAAATATCTTAGGTATAAGATTATTGGAGATTTTGAGCTTAGGGTAAAATTGATATAGCTTTTCCATAGGACTTTTGAAACCAAGAGTTCGGGATGGTAGGCGGTTAATAAGGTGTGTTGCAGTAAGGACAGCTTCCCCCCAATAGGACTTAGGCATAGTATTCTGAAATAAAAAGGCTCAGGTTGTATCAAGCAGGTGGCCGTTTTTTCTTTCAGCAACTCTATTTTGTTGTGGGGTGTGAACACAAGATGATTCGTGAAGGATCCCCTCGTTTTGGAAATAATTGGTCAATGTTTGATTAAAATAGTCTCTAGCATTGTCAAATCGAAATCTCTTGATTTTAGCACCAAACTGGGTGTGTATCATGTTATGGAAGGTAGGAAGAACAAGGCTCACATCGGATTTTTGTTTCAGTAAGAATATCCACGAGACTCTATTACAATCATCAATGAAGGACACAAACCATCGCGCTCCAGAAACATTAGGTATTGAAGAGGGACCCCAAATATCACTATGGATGAGATCAAAAGGATCTGAACTTCTTTCATTACTAAGTGGAAAAGATATACGCTTTTGTTTCACAAGTTCACACACTTCACAATGAAAATCTTCAACATTGAGAGACTTAAACAAAAAAGGAAACATGATTTTAAGGGTTGGAAAAGAAGGATGGCCAAGGCGGCGATGATGGAGCCGTAGCTTTTCTTTATTGAAAAATTTGTGCTGGGAGAGAAATGAAGTGCTACTCTTGATAGGATGTACTGGTGTCTCAAGGTCATACAACCTGTCCTGTTCCTTAGCATGTCCAATCATCGTCCCCAAGTCCTGGTCCTGAAATGCACAGTAAGTAGGGAAGAAGATTACATTACAACTCAAATCATGGGTCAGTTTTTTAATAGAGATAAGATTAGTAGATAGTTTAGGAACATGAAGAACATTTCTGAGTGTAAGGGTGGGGCTGATGTGAACATCACCTATACCAGCAACTGTGGTTAAGAATCCATCAGCTGTGGCTATTTTTTGACTACTAGGACATGGGTTGTAGGCATGAAATATATTGGGGGAATTGGTCATGTGATCAGTAGCACCAAAATCTATAACCCAAGAGTTAGCAAAAGACTTATCCGAGACGTTAAATCCAATAGAAATAGGAAAGTTACCTGAATGGGCCAATGAACAGGCACCTGAGGGTTTGTCCAGTGTGCCAAGCAAAGATTTCAATCTTTCAATGTCGTCTTGGCTGAATCCTTCTGGCACCGAGGAGTCAGCAACTGTTTGTTCAATAGACAGATGTGCTTGTCCACTGGTCTTCTGTTGTCCTCCTTTGTAGCCCCATTCTTTACTGGAAGTTGAAGGCTTGCCATGAAGTTTCCAACACTTCTCCCTGGTATGTCTAGTCTTCTGACAATAAGTACACCATAGATTGTCCCTATTGTCTCGGTTTGGGACCTTTGATGATTCAGCGCGCGGAGTGTGTGTCTTCTGATCATTTCCCCGATTGGCAACCATAGCTGAGCCTTCCATCTTCTGAGGTGTGAGCATAACACTTCTTCTGCTTTCTTCAGTCCGGATAACTGAGATAGTCTCATTCAGAGTTGGCAACTCTTTGCCGAGAGTCTGGACTCTCACTTGATCAAACGCTGCATTGAGTCCAGCCAAGAAGTCATAGACCCGATCCTTCTCAATATAGCTCTTTAAAACTACAGCATCTGCAGGGCATTTAGTCTCAATACACCTATAATGGTCAAGTTCCTACCAGAGATTCTTCAATACATTGGCATATTCGGTGACCGCCATGTTGCCTTGTTTTGTTGTTCCAACTTTTACTTTGATCTCATACACTTGGGTTGCATCATGGGCCTTAGAGTATGTCTGATGAACGACATCCCAAATGTCTTTGGCGGTAGTTAGAAACATGCATGTATCACTAATGTTTGGCGTCATTGAATTCCATAGCCACGCCATTATAGAAGCATCTTCATTATCCCACGCTATATACTTAGGATCTCCAAGTGTAGGTCCAGTGCCCAAAAGATGACTTAATTTCCCTTTGCCCTTAAGAAAAGTACGCACCAGCTGAGACCATTTCAAATAATTCTTTCCACCAGGTCTGTATGCTGCCTGAATGTTTGATAGTTCTCCTTTCTCTGTTTTGTCAACTGCTTCTTCAGTCTGCATCTTTTCGGAAGTAACCGACATTTTTCTTTTCCCTTTTTTTTTTTTTTTTTTTTGCAAATCTGATTTTTTTCTCTCTTTTTTTTTCTTTTCTTTTTAGGGTGCAGGACGGAAAAAAAAAAACGAAAAGATTTTTTTTCTCCTTTTTTAGGGCGCAGTTGCAGACGAAAAAAAAACGAAAAGAAAAAAGAAGGAAAGGGTTAGTTGCAGTAATACCGGACGTGACGGAAGAGGAGAAGAGGAAGAAGGCGTGACGGCGGGCTTCACTGAACAACGGCAGGCAGCGTTGACGGCGAGATTCTGCTCTGGTACAAGAAGATCGCGTTGATGGTGATGAAGAAGAAGAAGAAGAAGACGAAGACGGTGATGCATTACTGATACCACAGTAAGGTTTACAACGGCAACGTCGAAAACAAAGACGATGATACAGCAACGGCAACAAGGGTGTACCACGGCAACGACGACAACGAAGACGAGCGACGAAGACGATGATGCGGCAGCAGTAGCAACGCAGCAACAGTGGATCAATGGTGGTAAAACACACCACTGGTAGAGATCAGCAACGTCAAAGGTTTCTGACAGCAACGGCAATGGGTGTGCAAGTTCTGACAGCAGCGGCAATGGGTGTGCGAAACAACTGCGTCGGTAGTGACAATGGCCATGAGCAGCAGTATAACAGCAAAGATGTTGCGATTGCAGTGATGAAGACGCACACACCTATCAGCAACACGTTTAATGGCGATGAAGACCAACGAGGAAGGTTCCGGCAATAAAGGCCGAAAAAAAAAAAATTCAACAATGAAGGTTGAAAAGAAAAAAATATTTTCCAGTTGTACGAGCCTAAAGCTCTGATACCATGTTGCAAAAATAAAATAATGAAAGACACAAAGATGTAACGTAGTTCGGCTCTAAGGCCTACGTCCACGGGAGAAGAGAGGGAATATTTTCTTATTCTTGATGATGTCTTAATGGAGGGACACCATATATATAGACATACAGGGTTATGCACACATATAGCTATAATTACAATTTTAGTAACTGCTAAATAAAACGACTACTAAAATTATCATCTTTCCTTAAAGAAAATAAATCCCACAGATTTTGCTCTTCTCCACAACAGTTTTGTTCGTGCAATCAAGACAATCGGTCCTCCTTTCAAATCTTCACCCAATGCTTATTCACAACACATGGACTATTATGGAATTGATTGAGTTTTCAAATACCCATTCATTTTAATATTAATAATGGAGGAGGTAACCTTCTATATTTCCAAAGTGATGGTAGTGTCCTTCCAAGATGAAGGACCATGGGAGAGTAGTTCCTTTCGCAGTCGTTTTAAGTATTTGGAATGAAAGGAATAATAGGATCTTTAAGGAAGTAGACAAAGGCCACTCTTCGTTCGGGAAAGATCTTGTTATTTGGCTTTAAAATTGGGTCAATACTTGTAAACTCTCTCAAGAGTAGCCTTAATGAGTTGTTAAGAAAATTAACTATCACTAAGAGGTAGCTCTAGGAGAACCTCCTATCCTCCTTGTGCTCAACTTCGCTGCTCCTTTGCTTGTCAAACCATATTTTTTTACAACTCAACTAAGCCTTTTCCCAACTATAAAGGGTCGGCTCATACCATTTTTTACAATTGTATATTTCTAGTTTCTCTTCAAAAAATATAATTTTAAATAAAATAATATAAAATAAAATAAATAATGGCGAGTAGTTTACTAAGGTGCTCAAAGATGATGATTTGATTTGGGAGCTCGTTACGTTTAGGGTCTCACTAAGGATTTCCTCAAGGACCTTCCTAATGGGTGTATCCTATCTATAGAAAAAGAAAAAGATATTAATAATTGTGTTTTACAATTTACAATAAATTTTGCACTACTATTTATAGTAAAAGACCATTTTATGTGGACTTAATACATTGCTTAGTTAGGATTTAATGCAGCATGGTAACTATATAACTACTTTATGATACTCAGAATCACCAAGAAGGTAAAATAGAGTCCCATGAATAATAGTTCTCACCACAAAAGTCATTAACTAAAATACTTTGAAACATTAGTGTCAACAACAAAAAAAAAACAAAAGAAAATTAATAGAACGAAGAACATGAGCTACCCCAAACCTTAACACCTTCAGGAAAACAAAAGGCAGGTAAATCTGCTGACCGCATAGCTAGTCTCTTACCAGGAGGATATTTAAAAAGAATCTGCAGAGTTCAAAAGGAAGTGACATCACATTTTCATCCCAAAGAGAATGCCCAACATACACTGAATCCGAACACAGACAGCTTATGACCAAAAAAAACATGAAATTTAGCTCGCTGTAAAGATCAGATTGATGCAGTACTTCCTCAAAACATTAAAACTCGAAGCATAGTTTCTTTCCTAAAATGATAGAGCTCCTTACCTTTTAGCAAGGATGGAACTAGTCATTATGCAAATATATGCCATAATTGACGCCAAAAATTGTTTGCATATATAATCCACACTTAGTTTAAATTTAGGAACAAGCTTGATATACTATAGCATTAAGCTAAGCCCAATTAGGAGCTCTGCAATAGTTAAAATCAAAAAGAAAAACAATAAATGGAAACATAATGAATTCAAAACAAAAATATTAAATCATTTTGTCATAGAATAGACCTGAGGCTCAAATATGGGGATTAAAGGTTCACGATACTGTGACATTTTCTGATCTTGTTTTCCAGATTTTTCCATCTCTAACTCCCATGCCTTCCTTTTGGCAAATGTATCTTCAAGAGCCTCAAGATTTGAATCTGAATGAAGACCCACAATGACCAAGTGTTCAAATAGTGAGGTAGGCTCCTTGAACTTAGTAAGGTCCTACAGTAACAACCTTATGTTAGTTACTTTCCTTGATAGAAATGAAAAGAACATCTATAAATGTCAATAACAATAACCAAAAGCATTAAAACAAGTGAAATTTTAAGTATGAATTTTTCCAAAAGTATGTTGGTTTCATATAACAATACACAAAAGATCATGGATGAAAGATTTGAGAAATCAACAATCGCTTTGGTGACAACAGAGAATTGCCAGCATATCTAAAGCTTTGCCACTTCAATGCCCAACAAGGGCTTTGTTGGGCTGGGAATCCTAGCAAATTTAGATTTGATATCTATGGATCATAACCTATAAATTCATTGGATGTGAACTAAACAAGATGATATCAGATCAAGTCCTTAGAACTTCTTTGGCAACAGAGGTTTTGATCCAAACTGAATCCATTGACAATTGTTTGAAATTAATCCATTATGACACCATGTCACTTTAAATGTAAACTACAGATGTATAATAAATGGCATAATATAGAAGATAAAGTTTATACAAGAACGTGCTATCAGATTAGGTATTCAAGCCTCTATAGAAGAAACATGGTTTATCCTCAATTAGTCCAAGACCATGTAGGATCACAAAACCTGATGCACAAAAACATAACCAGACTGGATGGATTACTATTCATTTTTAAGATGGGTTCTAACAGCTGCACCCATATGCAACCACTAGTACAATGTACTCAACAAGGGACACATTGGTGCCTAGTCATAAGTCATAAGCCTCACATCTTTCCAAAAACAAATTAAATAGAGCACTTGCAGGTAAATAAAGCACTCTCAGTGGGCCCGCGTCATCAAAAGTAGACATGGTTAGATAGAGAATGCCAGGGATGCTAGTACATTACCAAAATCCGCTTTCCGTAGCCCTTGGAATTTTCTAGTCTATCTATCTTCATTCTCAAATTTCACTACACTTAAGTTTAGTAATGGAAATGCAAATGCTAATATAGATGTGTGATAAACTCATCTCAACTTAACTAAGCATTTTTCCAACTACATGGCGTCAGCTACATAAATCCGCTTCCTCCACTTCACTCTATCAAGGGCTAAGTTGGCAATTCCAGGGTAAGTCGGCAGAGTAGAGATGTGTCCTAAAACATTAAAAAGTAAAATTAGAAATGAATATAATTCAAAGAAATAGAACAAAGGCCATTAAATGTGCCAAGCAGGAAGAAGTTTGTTTTTAACTATTAACAATTTTTGGAGCCGAGGTAATGGAGAAGCTAAAATAGTATTTTTAGAGATAATTAAGAAATAGATAACTACTTGCCAAATAACAAGAGATTTGGCCCATGATAAAGCAAAGTGGAGGAAATGAATTCATGAAGATGTGGGAAAAGGCTTTATTGAATCAAGTCGAGTTGCCTAGCCATGATCATTGTTCACATATTGTCAATGCTAATGCAACATTACTAGAAATGACAATTTGTCATTTAGTGTCATAGACTGATAAACTGTTAGCCCATTCTCAATCAATTAATGGAAACTTAGACCTCACAGGTACCTAAGTGAAACTTTCTAGATTTGTGAAGATGTTTCACCAATGTCTCCTCCCAAGACCACCAAATTTTCACCTTGCTTGGCTTCTTTTTATTGTGGCATCTTAGATTTTGACCATCTAATTGACCACTGATGTGTTAAGAATTAAGCATACTTTATTTCATATTTTTTTATTAATTGAGCATAATATCATATTTTAATTTGAAAATTTTGGCTAATTTGAGGTAATTTTGGTTATTTGTTGATTTTGTAGAAAATTGAAAAAATTAATGGAAAATTGGTAAATAATGCACCAATGGAGGACTTAATTACACTTGGGTTTGAAGCATGCACAACAAAACCCACATGAGTGTTCTATGGGCCAACTTAAAAATCTCCCAACTTCAGATTTCACTTGAGCTATAAAAAGGAAACATTGAATTAAAAGAAAAGAGATCCAAGAGCATAGGTTTGAGCCATAAAAAGGAAAGATATGGGACCCTAGAGAGGAGGCCCCCATTGTCACAACTATCCCCATTGTTTTTCTCTCATATAGGCTAAGTTTTGATGATTATCTTGGAGAGGAAGCAAGCGGGGCACATTTTGGTGGCATTGGAGAAGAGATTGAAGTGAAATATAGGCATTGGAAAAGAGAACAAGGAGAAGCTACAATTTTGGGCTAAATATTAAGACCTATTTTCCTTCTTGTTCTAAATTTGTGAATTCTTCAATTTGAATGTTGAACATGTTTAACGAATAGATGAAATTTACTTTCACCCTTTGATTTGATTTCAATTTTATTTAATTCAAATGGTGAATTTGTTGATTTCATCAATGTCTTTTATTTCAATGTCAAGCATGAGCTAAATTGTTTAATTAGGCATGATGTAACTTGTTTAAATTTAGCATGAAGTCCTAATTGAATTAATTAATCGAGTGTTTGTCTCTTTAATTGAGTTTTTCTTTTAGTTTTAAATGCTTATAAATGTTTAATCCACATTCATTTGATTTCAAATTAGTATGCTAAGGACCGAGAGGGTGACGTATGTTATATGTTCAACGAAATGCAAACCGTAGAATTGATATAGGATATAGATATACTTATATAGTCTATGTGGTCTAACTGAATTGTCATTGAACTAACGACTTTCTAAGTGCTCTAATTTTCATCAAGAGATAGGAAATTGTCTAATGCACGGTGATGACCAACAACTATTATATCCATAAATAGGCACTTCTGGACAGCTGGACGCCAAGCTGTCAAAAAGTTGTCTAGCCCATTTTTTTTTTAATCTCAATGGGCGGCATGGATTCCTTTAAAAAAAACCTAATCAAATTAAAAAAAAAAAAGAATTAAAGTCATTGTTCAGCTTCATCGAGGCCAAACAACCATTTTTTTTTTTACCGAATAACTTTGAGCACGTCCAATATCCTCCCACGAGCCCTCGGAGGTGACGGAACCCAGTTTTCATGCCCGGTTGAATTTTTGAACCCTATTCCGAATTCAAGTTATTAAGAAAAATCAAAAATTTTAGTAAATTGTTCGGCCTCATCGAGGCCAAACCACAGGGTTTTTTTTCTACCAGACCACTTTGAGCGCGTTCCAATATCTTCCCACGAGCTCCCAAAGGCGACGGAACCCAGTTCCCATGCCTGGTTGAATTTTTGGACCCTCATCCGGAATTCAAGTTATTAAGAAAAATCAAAGATTTTAGTAAATTGTTCGGCCTCACCGAGGCCAAACCACAAGGTTTTTTTTTACCAGACCAATTTGAGCGAGTCCCAATACCCTCCTACGAGGCTCCGGAGGTGACAGAACCCAGTTCCCATGCCCGGTTGAATTTTTGGACCCCCTCCGGAATTCAAGTTTTTAAGAAAAACCTAAGATTAAAGTAAATTGTTCGACCTCACCGAGGCCAACTCACAAGGTTTTTTTTTTACCAAACAACTTTGAGCATGTCCCAATACCCTCCCACGAGCCCCGGAGGTTACGAAACCCAGTTCCTATGCCTGGTTGAATTTTTGGACCCCCATCTGGAATTCAAGTTATTAAGAAAAATCAAAGATTTTGATTAACTGTTCAGTCTCACCGAGGCCAAACCACGAGATTTTTTTTTACCGGACCACTTTGAGTGCGTTCCAATACCCTCCCACGAGCCCCCGGAGGCCACAGAACCCAATTTCAATGCCCGGTTGAATTTTTGGACCCCCATCCAGAATTTAAGTTATTAAGAAAAATTGAAGATTTTAGTAAACTGTTCGGCCTCACCGAGGCCAAACCACGGGGTTTTTTTTATTGAACCACTTTGAGCGCGTCTCAATACCCTCCCATGATCCCCCAGAGGCGAAGGAACCCCGTTCCCATGCTCGGTTGAATTTTTGGACCCCCATCCAGAATTCAAGTTATTAAGAAAAATCGAAGATTTTAGTAAACCGTCCGGTCTCACCGAGGCCAAACCACGGGGTTTTTTTTACCGAACCACTCTGAGCACGTCCCAATACCCTCCTACGAGCCCCTAGAGGCGACGGAATCCAGTTCCAATGCTCTGTTGAATTTTTGGACCCCCATCCGAAATTCAAGTTATTAAGAAAAATTGAAGATTTTAGTAAACTGTTCGGCCTCACCGAGGCCAAACCATGAGGTTTTTTTTTACTGGACCACTTTGAGTGCGTCCCAATACCCTCCCACGAGCCCCCGGAAGCAAAGGAACCCTGTTCTTATGCCCCGTTGAATTTTTGGACCCCCATTCGAAATTCAAGTTATTAAGAAAAATTGAAGATTTTAGCAAACTATTATGCCTCACCGAGGCCAAATCACGGGGTTTTTTTTAACGAACCACTTTGAGGGCATCCCAATACCCTCCCTGAGGTGACGGAACCTAGTTTCCATGCCCAGTTGAATTTTTGGACCCCCATCCAGAATTCAAGTTATTAAGAAAAATTAAAGATTTATGTAAACTGTTCGGCCTCACCAAGGCCAAACCACGGGGGTTTTTTTTTACCGAACCACTTTGAGCGCTTTCTAATACCCTCCCACAAGTTATCAAGAAAATTGAAGATTTTAGTAAACTATTCGGCCTCACCGAGGCCAAACCACGGGGTTTGTTTTTTACCGGACCACTTTGAGCGCGTCCTTAAATAACTTTAAGGATTATATTCTTGAATCAATTAATATCGAATCATTCAAGGAACTAAATGAACAAAATATAACTCAATCATTTCTATCTGTTCGAATAAATAGTAACTACAATAATGTTTGTAACATAACAAAAAAATTTGTAAGCTCATATTCTATGATCGACACCAAGTACAGACTCTTCTTCAAGGTGGTTGACGTCAGAACACTTATAATTCTAGTTGAGCTTGAATTGGTTGGGAAGGACATTCATGAATAAGCTGTGAAGGCTCTTCGAACAACTGTGGCTCATGACCGTGAGTCTCATGTAAAGATGAGGAAGGTAATGACTCCTCAGCCTGTCGCTACTTTTCTTGCAATGCAAAGCCCAAGATTTCTTATCAGAGTCAATAACTACAAAATCTTGGTGGGTGGTGCTCAATACAATATCATTTCACGGTGGAAATTGAGACACAACTTGCCACATGGATTATATACTCCGATCATGCAAAATGGGTAAGGGCTTAAAGAAACATGTTCCACTTCCTATAAAAATTGGATAGCGGTACATCATACTTAACCGCATCGATCGATGACTTATTGACAACGTCTCTTGTATGACATCTTCCAATTTGTTAAGATTTATGCTCATTCTAACTATAATACTAGTTGAAATGCCACAACTATAATTAACACTGTTAGGTTTAAATGTCATTTCTCTATTCATGTAACATATAACGGAAACGGTTTTGTCATCCATAATGTGCCCTAAACAACCATAAAATATGCAATTTAGCAATAACAACAATCACAAAATTATTCACGCACATAACCCAAAGACTTAGAAGCAATTAGCAATAAGTTCTAAGAAAGATAAAAAGAAAGTATTAAGAAAAATCACCTAAAAATTAGCTTTTAGTGTAAGAAGATCACCTAGAAATTAGCTTCAAATCTTGAAACCTAAAATGTCATCTCGTTAATGAGTAGTTTATTTGTGCGTAGTTTGCTTGAGGTGGTCCGGAGCCGCATCCTATGTACTGCGTAGACGGTCACCCCGTGCTCGAGCAAAAAGTACACCACTATCCCATCTCTCCCATATCTGATCATAGTAGTACTTCACTTGGTATTAACCCGCAGAGGAACCCCGACTTGCTTTTAATGGATGAAGAGGCCATGGAGGAATTGTTTGTACATGGCCTAACTGGTGAATAACCCTATAAGGATGATAGGGTTCCTCAACGTCCAGGCACTTTATACAACCATTAAAAAAAAAAGAAGCAAACTCCAATATTGACCGAGTCTTTCTCAAATCAAAGTATGGGTCCCAATAAACCTGAACAAATTCAATATAAATAATTAAACCAACGACACAATGTTACTCAAAGTCATAGTTATAAATAAAACTGTATTGAATTCCTAAATTTTGTCACTGACCTCGTAAGGGCGTAACATATCGAGTGCTTTACGCAGTGTGACAGATTTACTCAGCTGATCCCATCTCTTTTTTTGGTGCCCACATTTGCGTCCGTGGCAGATTATATTGATTTGAAGGGTTGGCACGAGGACGAATTAAAGGAAAATGGTCATACAACCAACCTGATCATACACATTTTGTATTAAAATCATTATTGAAACATCTTTGATTTAGAACAAACATTAAGTGTGAAATGATGCATATATACCTCAAGTAAGGTGAGATACCCTGCAGTATGACAAACTAAGGCGCTCGTCGCACTTCCAAGCTGACGATACAGATACGTAAGACATGTGATGCCCCATGAGTACGTATGAATCATGTGCACGTGCATGAGCAATTGAAGATAAGCAACGGAGAACTGTGTTGATGTCTTGTCACAAAACAATGTGCACCTTAACAGGAATAATAGAAATGCCCTCGTCGTACACTCCACTGGGGGGTAGGGGACGCCTGCTTGCTTGGGGGTACCAAATAGGACTTTTAACCAGTGCTTAGCCATGAATTGCCCTTTCCCCTTATTGCACCAATAATTCGGCTGCATCGTTGTTGTCCATTGGTATGACTGAGACGGATCTGCCCGTGATAAGAATGTTGAGAAGTATCGCAACATCATCGAGGGTAATTGTCATTTCACCGAAAGGAAGGTGAAATGTGTTCGTTTCTGGTTGCCATCTCTCCACAAATGCAGGAATCAGTGTCTTGTTGGTGTGCGTGTACGAGAAACCGATCAGGGGACTCAACCCATATCCATCTATGATTTCTTTAAGTCTTTCTTGCTCGGGGTGGCATTCTAGATCCCACTCAGCCACTTGTGCTCCATGATTTATGCACCAAAGTAGGGGTCGATGCTGTAAAAAAAAAAAAACCAACCAAAACAAATATGAATGGTCAATATTAACAAGATATAACCGTCAACAACAGATTTACTATACACTAGGGATGAAGACTTACTTCGTCAACCCATATAGCTACAGCAATATGATTCTTGAAACAAGTAAGGACAGAGGGATCGGTAGGGCCTTCTGGAAATGAGACAGGGCACTATCATCTTCTTCAGTGTACTGGCTCTATTGGCCAGTGTGTTACATGTTTGTCTCGTCTATTTACTCTTCTTTTTGTTCTTCTTGTTGTGCAACATATGTAATGGCCGGTAACCCACATTGCTCACTAGAAGTAGTGTTGCGTGTCCTCGACATATCTGTACACAATAAAATGGTTAATCACTATTTATTAAAAAAAAAATTCAGGCAGGATCGGCCTTGATAGATTGACTTGTACAAAGTAGGGTCAGCCATAATGACCGACCTGTACAAATTAAGGTCAGCCATGCTGGTTGACCCTACTTTGTATCAGTCGGTCCTGTGTGCCGACCCTAGAATAAAGGTTGTCCATGGTGACGACCTTCGTTCTTGCCTATTTTTTGTGCAAAATACAACGAGAAACATCCATACATATTGCATTTCATGAATAAAAGTGTATAGAAACAAAAAATAATTGTTAAACCATGCATTTCTTACCGATTCAAAGGATTAATCGTTGAAAATTGTACGAAAACGGAGAGTGGTGATTTGCTCCAAATGGGGTCAAAATGATGCTCCCCTACAATTAATATTCTTCAAACTAAGATAAAAAGATAAAAATAATGGGCTTTGAATTTAAGAGCTTGGGTTTTGGAAGAGAAGAATTGGTGGAGAAGAAGAAGAAACCGAGAGGGTTTGGGGTGGGGTACGTTAGGGTGAAAGGTAGTTTAGGATTTTTTGTATTTTTTACTAGGGTAGGTAGAGTATATATATTTTAGAGTAGGGTTGTGTTAGTGACTGGAGGGCGTAGATAGTCCATAAGTGGCGTTGATTTAGCTGTTCTCTTATTTTAATTTATTTTTTCTCTCTGTATATTTTATTGTATTTAATAATTTAATATAATAGAAACAATATTACTGTATTAGTATAGTGACATACTTTTTTTCTCTCTGTATACAAGTATAAATAATTAATAAAAAAAATAAAAACTTTAACAAAAGATTTTAATACTACAAAACATTTAAAAAGAACTTTAACAATAATTCTATAATATTTTTTAAAAATTTTAGAAACATATAATATTTTATAACATCATTTCTATATTATTTATGTTTTTGTTTAAAAGCCGATCACATATATGGTCAACGTAATAGAAAATTTTGAAGTAGAAAATTAGTTTTTTATAAATTAAAAAAAAAACCTTTAAGGACAAAAATATAAAATATAGGAGAAAATTCATTAAATACAAATTATTTTTATTTTTAAAATAATGTAATTATTATAACTATTAATTTGTTAATGTTGTTTGTATAAGTCTTATCTATTTTGTTATGTCAATTAACAAGACTAAAATGCAAATTTTTAATTAAAATACCATATTATAATTCAAAAATCATTAAGATTATATCAAAACTTTCTGCAAAGGAACACAAAAAATATAGAGAACAGCTAGATGGACCCCATTTATGGACTATCTACACCCCAGTCCACATTTTTTTACTTATCCCTAAAATACCCTCAATTAAATTTACTAAACTAACCTTAAAAAAATAAAAAAAATACCCTTCCTATTCACACCCCACAGTCTTGTTCTTCTCTCCAACGCCCAAGCAACGCCCTTGCATTTGTCTACACGTCGTAATCGTTGTAAGCAGACTATTGCAAGGCTTTTTTTCTTTATTGTTTAACGATTTTTTTTTGGATGTTTTGTTCAACGGATGACTGTTTGATTTTCTAGGTTAAATCATTCAAAAAATAACTTCATCAACACACATTTCAATCAATATGGCCAAAGAAGATTGTTCATGTGACAACGCACATCAAGGAGAGGTAATTTTTGGTTGTGAGCAAATGGAAATAACAATTTTTTTTTTCGAAAAAGTCGGGTTGAAGGTCGGCCCTGTGAGGCCGACCATTATACAGGAGAGTCAACCACAAAGGGCCGACCTTTCTTTATTATGGCTGGTCACAATAAGCCGACCTTAGTGTAAACCGGTCGGTCCTAATTGGCCGACCCTTCCATTTGTTACACCTATCCAAATTTTTGTGCATGAAATTGTTATTTTATGCATTTGGGTTTATTTGATGTCGTTAATGAAAATTTTGATTTATTTATTGTCTAATTATAAAATTCTACATAATTTCAGGGTGAAGAACTTGCAATGGTCATTAATTACACGAAATAGTTCACCTCCGACAGGGAGTTTAGTACACGAGAGGAACTTGTTTTCTCAGTCCAAAAGGTAGGTAGAAGGAATGGTTTAGTGATCATAATCCGAAACTCAGATGCTGGAGGTAATGGCAGGAGAGCCCGGGTCACTTTTGCTTGTGAGAGATATGGTCGTCGTAGATCCACTGCTCAGAAATCTTCTGCTGGTAAAAAGGAAAACATAAGTCAAACTGGCACGAAAAAGTGTGCATGCCCTTTCTTGTTAAATGCCTAGAATCCTTGGGATGGTGAGTGGTTGTTAAAAGTTGCATGTGGCACCCATAAATATCCCGCTGCGAAGTGCTTTAAAGGACACTCATATGTCGGAAGGTTGAATAATGATGAAGTAGAAGTCATGGTACAAATGTTAAAGAATAATGCCCGACCAAAAGACATATTGATGACTTTAAAGGAAAGACGTGTCAGTAATGAATCAACATTGAAGACAATATACAATGCCAGTTAGAAGCATAGGTTGTTGGAATATGGAGACAGATCTCAGATGTAACAACTGTTGCATAAGTTAGAGGAAGAAAAGTACGTCGAGTGGCACAGGTGCGAAGAAGGCACTGATGTTGTTGAAGATATATTTTGGGCTCATCATGTTTCAGTGGATCTTTTGAGGTTTTTCACGTATGTGCTTCTAATGGACTGTACATACAAGACGAACAAGTGCAAATTTTAATTACTGGAGATTGTTGGTGTCATATCGATAAATATAACATTTTCAGTGGCATTTGTGTATATGGCATCTGAAAACAAAGAAAATTACATGTGAGCACTACAAAAATTGAGGAAGTTGTTGGATGGGTGGTCTGTTCCCAAGATAATTGTGACAGACAGGGACTGGCCTTGAGGAATGTTGTTACATGTGTGTTCCATGATACAATGATGTTATCTACATGGCACATAAACAAGAACGTGCTGGCCAACTTAAAAAACAAGTTTGCAAAAAATGAGGACTTTGAAGCTTTTATGAGGAAGTGGAATGAATTGGTTTTTTACAGTGGAGGAATACAATCATTAAAAAAATGTATTGTTTCAAGAGTATGCTGAGTACCCTGAGGTTATTATGTACATCGACACGACGTGGTTGGTACCCCACAGGGAAAGATTTGTGAAGGCGTGGACGGATCAATTTATGCACCTTGGCAGTACTACAACCAATAGGGTAGAGAGTGCACACTCCAAGCTGAAGAGAACTTTAGGGTCTATTTAATGCAACTTCGAGACATCATGGACTGCAATCAATACAATGTTGGCTTTGTGTAAGGAATGTACCATGCCCATACCTCTAGCTGATGTGGATGCCCATTGGAAAAAACTAGATCGTACTCCTGTGAAAGTAGAGAACAACGAGATGGATTTCAATTTTAGGGCTGAGTTGGGTTTGCCTGAGGATAAATTTAATAGTTTTGATGCTCTGGAAGAGTTAGAATTGTACAGAAAAGTAGAGGGATAGTTGCTTCATTGACCTCTTCTCTCATTGTGCCCATAGACAAAAAGAAAACAAAAGGGCGGCCGACTAGGAAGAGTGATCGGTCTACAAAATGAGATCCCTCATCGTTTGAGCATGTTTTGTCTGCGTACTCTACTCGTTCATCAATCTCATCATTGCAAAAGACCAAATCGAAGAATGATGAACCAAGGAAGGTCCACAAGACACACTTGTTGTCCCACCCCGCGGATGTGATGAGTACCCCCTTAGGGCATACTCCAGCCATTATGTAACCATAATATTGTCTCATCCCAGTATATAACCCACTCAACAACGTCTAGTACCCCCGGGATCATTTGTCCACACTGTTCACACATGAACAATGCAGGGCCTCCCCCGGATTCGAACCTCACACCTCATATAAGTTGATTTCGCAATCCGAGTAGCCACTGCAATTAAATGTCACACCCTGCCCGGACTGCCTTAAACCGGTGGGACACTCACGGACGGGGCGCGAATGCATTATAACGATAATAACAGAGTGCACAGAAGCATAGTTAAGTACAAGTCTGATTTCATTAATTTCAGAATATATTTGTACATGAAATAGTTAAGGGAACATTCTCCCAAAAATCCCCAATGAATAATACAAATGGTACAAAATGTGGACCCAAAAACCTGCACCCAGTCCACCCTAATCTCCTGTGAAAAATTGGATAACAACGAGGTGAGCGACACGCTCAGTGGGTAAAATAGTTCGTGAATATAACAATTAATAAAACAAACTTTATAATCAAATATCTTAAATACACATCAGAGACCAGGAGGTCAGATGCAACCATTATCTATTCCAGAATGGAAATGGGAGCATATCACGATGGACTTTATCACAGGACTGCCCAGATCCCAGGGTATATTTGACGCCATTTGGGTAATAGTTGACAGATTGACTAAATCTGCACACTTTCTTCCAATGACCACTAAAGACTCGATTGATAGACTGAGCAGATTGTATGTGCGGGAGATTGTCAGGTTGCATGGTATACCTGTTTCTATTGTGTCGGATAGAGATCCGCGGTTCACATCGAGCTTTTGGCAGGCTATGCAGGCCCGATTTGGTACTCATCTCCGTTTTAGTAGAACATTTCATCCTCAGACTGATTGCCAGACTGAGAGGGTGATTCAGATGCTGGAAGACATGCTTAGATCGCGTATTTTAGAGTTTGGTGGGACTTGGAGTGAAAGTTTACCATTGTGTGAGTTTGCTTATAATAACAGCTATTAGGCCAGTATTGGCATGGCACCTTATGAAGCTTTGTATGGTAGGCCGTGCAGATCTCCGACTTGTTGGTATGAGGTTGGAGAATCACAGTTGTTGGGACCGAAAGTTGTTATTGATCACACTGAGCAGGTTAAACAGATCAGACAGACACTGAAAGCTGCCCAAGACCGACAGAAGAGTTATTTTGATAACCGCCACAGACCTTTAGAGTTTGCAGTAGATGACCTCGTGTTGCTTAAAGTCTCGCCACGGAAAGGTCAGATGCGGTTTGGGGTGAAAGGAAAATTGTCTCCTCGCTTTATTGGACCGTTTAAAATCACAGAGAGGATTGGTCCATTAGCATACCAGATTGCTTTGCCTCCTCAGTTAGTCGGTGTTCATGATGTGTTTCATATTTCGATGTTGAGAAAATATCATACAGACCCGACGAAGTATCCACCCTCGACACATCTTTTAGATGTAACACAGTTACAAGTTGGGGAGGATGCTACATATGAAGAGGAGCCCATTCAGATTCTTGATAGGAAGGTTCAACAATTGCAAAATAAAGCAATTCCTTTGGTAAGAGTCAAATGGCAGTTTCATGATAATGAGGAACAGACTTGGGAACGCGAGGACTGGATGAGGGAGACACTTCCTGATCTCTTTACCACTTGAGGTACATTTCTCCTTATCTGTTAAATTTCGAGGACGAAATTCTTTAAGTTGGGGAGATTGTAACACCCCGTAATTTTACTGAAATACATACGTTGAAGTACGCGTATATCGAGATGTATAATACACATATTTTATACGTATGAGCTAAATATACACGTGACAATACACGTATTTGATACGTATGCGCCAAATATACGCGTGTATGATTAGTAAATAAATAAAATTATGAAATGAAGATGATACATATGGGATCATCCTATAAAAAAAAATGGAGTTGAATTAAATTGATTAATTTATGGGGTTGGTTAATTAAACATGTGGATTGGAGTATTATTGAATGAATGAAAGTGAAATATTAAGATGAGGAGTTGGTTAACTATTGAGATCAGGAGCATGAAATCATTTGTATATATATAAAAAAATAAAAATAAAAAAATAATAAAAAAATCTCTTCCTAGTTGTTTCCTACGTGTGACAACAAGGATATAAAAAAATAAAATAAAAATAAAATAAAAATCAAAAAGAAGAAGAGAAAGGAGTTGCTGAATGAAAGAGAAGGACGGACTGAAGGAGAGAAACAGAGAGAAGAAGGAGAAGAAGAAAAAGGAGAAACCTGAGATTCGCGTCAAATTCGGCCTCGCGGTAAGTGATTTTCACTCTCTTTCTTCGTAAACTTATTATCTAAGCTAGATGTAACCTTTCTAGCAGACTAATTTTCGCTATGGGAGCTGTTTTACGGCGTTTTCAAAAAATTGGGGTTTTGACCCAACGTGAATGAAAATCCGCTAGAAAGGTAGAAAAACGTTCCCTGGACTGTCAGGAACCCGACTATGTGGTTAGATTCAATTTCATGATTTTTGGAGACCATTTGACAATTTTAATACAATTTACATCTTTCAGATAAATAGTAAAAGTGAATAGTGAATAGTGAATATAAATAGTGAATAGTGAATAGTGAATAGTAAAAGTGAATAACTGTGAACAGTGATTTGATATAGTAGCTACTGATATGGTAAATGATGATTCTCATGATACTCTATGGGTAATTTCAGTGTTTAAATTGAGGCTTAAGGGCATGGATAAACGCTTTTGAGGAAGCAATGACGTTTATTGTTGCTCGATTTTAGAGGTTGGCTTAGAAACCCTGTGTAACCACTGTGAGTATAGTTTCCTTGATTTGGTTCTTGTATGACATTATACATATACAAAATGTTTGATTGTATGCATGGTATATTTATATATACATTGAGTTTTATGGATCATGCAAACTGATTTTAGCAATTGGAGTTTGTAATGATGAGGTTTTGCGAATCCTCATTGTCATTTCGTTAGGAATTAGAGCCGGATGAGGTTTTGTAAGTCCTCATTGTCAGTAGGTCTGTCCTAACAAGGGTTGCGATCCTTGAAATGACTGTGAATTGGGTGATGAGAAGCTGTGTCTACCTTGTACGACCATACAAGGGTTAGACCCGCTCTTTTACCTTGCGGAGGAGGGAGATTGTGCATTGTGTTATTGAAAACTCATGCAATTTATGTTGTTGCCATGTATGATATATTCGTTGAATGATGCATGTGTTGAATAAGTGTTTGAAATGATTTTAAATGTCATATTTCTTTAAATGTATATAATTGTCATCTCAATAACTATATTCACTGAGCTGTTGTTTGCTCACCCCATTTCCTCCAATATTTCAGGTATTGAGTCGAAGGGAAAAGGAAAAATCCGTGAGTGATAATCACGTGAACCTTCGTCTGGTACGTGTACGTATGCTTGAAGGAAATAGATTATATTTTTGTTATTTTGATATTTATAATTATCACACACGATATATATGTAATATCACCTAGATGGGTTGTATGGTAATATTATCTAACGAAATGAGATGATCATAGATATTTATCAGGTGAGACTTTAATTTGTGGAATGAATGAAATGATTATCGAGATCTATATTGAATTCGATTTGTGGTATATAAAAAAAAAATTTACCGTAACTTTTGGGTATTATTGTGAGACTACGTGAAGGCTGACAGTGTATTGTATACTGTATATGGGTATGTACAGTGTATAGTACACTGTGCCGGTCATGACGTCAGCCTACGTCAGGGCGTCGTGACAACATCATAATCAATTCAATATGTATGTATGCATGACACCGTCTCGTAATGGTTTGATGACTGTACATCGCCTGAGTTCACGTACAGATGTTCCTCCCCAGGAATAGTCGGGTTCTCATTGTACGTCCCTCCTCAGGAATGATGCTCTGAATTCACGTAAAAATGTCCCTCCCCAGGAATAGCCAGGTTCTCATTGTACGTCCCTCTCCAGAGAAATATAATGAATAGCGAGCATCACTTCTAACTATTCTATGAATCATAAACCACATACGGAGAGGATTATTGCAGCGGCGAGCTTCAAGACGGACCGGCGGACGACGGTTTGGCGGTTTGCAGCAAAGGAAATAGAAACAGGGGAAAGTGAAGGTTAAGCGTTAGAATCGGGGCTTGTGACCTTATTGCCCTTCAAAAAAAAAATTGACAAATATCATATAAATGCAAATAATGATCTATTTGCCATATTTTACTATTTATAACACAGTCAGCGCACTAAATAAGCGTCACGTGAGCGCGAAGATGGCATTTCAAGGAAGGCAAAGAAGGCGTCTTTTGAAAAGACATTTTCCCTTTAAAAAAAAATTAAATAAAGAAAATGCGTCTTTTGAAATGACGTCTTCCAATGAAATTTTCTTTTTTATTTTAAAAAAGACGCCTTCATTTTTTTTTTTAACATCGATTTGGAGTCATTCCAATCTTCGTAGAGGATTGATCAATTCAGGTAGATGAATATGGGCACCTTGCCGAATCATTTGCCAAGGTATGTCTTGATTATTGTGAATTTGGGTTGTTCTCTTATCTCCAAACAATTCAGTATTGGGAATCTTCATCGTTTAGCTTAAAGAAAATTACTGCAAATTTGAGCAATCATGCTCTTTATGGTGGTGCTTAGGCAGGCACTACAGAACATGATATAAAGACCAGGATAAAGATTTCAAAAGAAAAGGGCAATCTTTTTACTTAAAAAAAAAAAAACAAATTTGAAGGGAATGCGTCTTTTAAAAAGGCGTCTTCCCTTCACTTAAAAAAACAATTCAAGGGAATGCGTCTTTTCAAAAGACGTCTTCCTTATAAAATATGCCACCTCCGCCGCCTATGTGGCGCTTGTTTGGCGCGCTGACTGTGCTATGAACAGTAAAGTATGGCAATGGGTCATTATTTGTATTTAGATGGCATTTGTGAAATTTTTTTTTAAAAGGTAATCATGTCAAAAGCCAGTTAGAATCGTCAGTTTTGTTTTTTTAATTTAGTTTTGAATTTGTGATATTGTGCTCCAACATCCCTTTAGTTAAATGGCTTTCATTGCATTTTTTTTTAATTTTTTCCGTATATAGGCATGATTTTTTTTTGGTATATCCACAAAAATGCACCAACAACTATTATATCCATAAATAGGCACTTCTGGACAGCTGGACGCCAAGCTGTCAAAAAGTTGTCTAGCCCATTTTTTTTTTAATCTCAATGGGCGGCATGGATTCCTTTAAAAAAAACCTAATCAAATTAAAAAAAAAAAAGAATTAAAGTCATTGTTCAGCTTCATCGAGGCCAAACAACCATTTTTTTTTTTACCGAATAACTTTGAGCACGTCCAATATCCTCCCACGAGCCCTCGGAGGTGACGGAACCCAGTTTTCATGCCCGGTTGAATTTTTGAACCCTATTCCGAATTCAAGTTATTAAGAAAAATCAAAAATTTTAGTAAATTGTTCGGCCTCATCGAGGCCAAACCACAGGGTTTTTTTTCTACCAGACCACTTTGAGCGCGTTCCAATATCTTCCCACGAGCTCCCAAAGGCGACGGAACCCAGTTCCCATGCCTGGTTGAATTTTTGGACCCTCATCCGGAATTCAAGTTATTAAGAAAAATCAAAGATTTTAGTAAATTGTTCGGCCTCACCGAGGCCAAACCACAAGGTTTTTTTTTACCAGACCAATTTGAGCGAGTCCCAATACCCTCCTACGAGGCTCCGGAGGTGACAGAACCCAGTTCCCATGCCCGGTTGAATTTTTGGACCCCCTCCGGAATTCAAGTTTTTAAGAAAAACCTAAGATTAAAGTAAATTGTTCGACCTCACCGAGGCCAACTCACAAGGTTTTTTTTTTACCAAACAACTTTGAGCATGTCCCAATACCCTCCCACGAGCCCCGGAGGTTACGAAACCCAGTTCCTATGCCTGGTTGAATTTTTGGACCCCCATCTGGAATTCAAGTTATTAAGAAAAATCAAAGATTTTGATTAACTGTTCAGTCTCACCGAGGCCAAACCACGAGATTTTTTTTTACCGGACCACTTTGAGTGCGTTCCAATACCCTCCCACGAGCCCCCGGAGGCCACAGAACCCAATTTCAATGCCCGGTTGAATTTTTGGACCCCCATCCAGAATTTAAGTTATTAAGAAAAATTGAAGATTTTAGTAAACTGTTCGGCCTCACCGAGGCCAAACCACGGGGTTTTTTTTATTGAACCACTTTGAGCGCGTCTCAATACCCTCCCATGATCCCCCAGAGGCGAAGGAACCCCGTTCCCATGCTCGGTTGAATTTTTGGACCCCCATCCAGAATTCAAGTTATTAAGAAAAATCGAAGATTTTAGTAAACCGTCCGGTCTCACCGAGGCCAAACCACGGGGTTTTTTTTACCGAACCACTCTGAGCACGTCCCAATACCCTCCTACGAGCCCCTAGAGGCGACGGAATCCAGTTCCAATGCTCTGTTGAATTTTTGGACCCCCATCCGAAATTCAAGTTATTAAGAAAAATTGAAGATTTTAGTAAACTGTTCGGCCTCACCGAGGCCAAACCATGAGGTTTTTTTTTACTGGACCACTTTGAGTGCGTCCCAATACCCTCCCACGAGCCCCCGGAAGCAAAGGAACCCTGTTCTTATGCCCCGTTGAATTTTTGGACCCCCATTCGAAATTCAAGTTATTAAGAAAAATTGAAGATTTTAGCAAACTATTATGCCTCACCGAGGCCAAATCACGGGGTTTTTTTTAACGAACCACTTTGAGGGCATCCCAATACCCTCCCTGAGGTGACGGAACCTAGTTTCCATGCCCAGTTGAATTTTTGGACCCCCATCCAGAATTCAAGTTATTAAGAAAAATTAAAGATTTATGTAAACTGTTCGGCCTCACCAAGGCCAAACCACGGGGGTTTTTTTTTACCGAACCACTTTGAGCGCTTTCTAATACCCTCCCACAAGTTATCAAGAAAATTGAAGATTTTAGTAAACTATTCGGCCTCACCGAGGCCAAACCACGGGGTTTGTTTTTTACCGGACCACTTTGAGCGCGTCCTTAAATAACTTTAAGGATTATATTCTTGAATCAATTAATATCGAATCATTCAAGGAACTAAATGAACAAAATATAACTCAATCATTTCTATCTGTTCGAATAAATAGTAACTACAATAATGTTTGTAACATAACAAAAAAATTTGTAAGCTCATATTCTATGATCGACACCAAGTACAGACTCTTCTTCAAGGTGGTTGACGTCAGAACACTTATAATTCTAGTTGAGCTTGAATTGGTTGGGAAGGACATTCATGAATAAGCTGTGAAGGCTCTTCGAACAACTGTGGCTCATGACCGTGAGTCTCATGTAAAGATGAGGAAGGTAATGACTCCTCAGCCTGTCGCTACTTTTCTTGCAATGCAAAGCCCAAGATTTCTTATCAGAGTCAATAACTACAAAATCTTGGTGGGTGGTGCTCAATACAATATCATTTCACGGTGGAAATTGAGACACAACTTGCCACATGGATTATATACTCCGATCATGAAAAATGGGTAAGGGCTTAAAGAAACATGTTCCACTTCCTATAAAAATTGGATAGCGGTACATCATACTTAACCGCATCGATCGATGACTTATTGACAACGTCTCTTGTATGACATCTTCCAATTTGTTAAGATTTATGCTCATTCTAACTATAATACTAGTTGAAATGCCACAACTATAATTAACACTGTTAGGTTTAAATGTCATTTCTCTATTCATGTAACATATAACGGAAACGGTTTTGTCATCCATAATGTGCCCTAAACAACCATAAAATATGCAATTTAGCAATAACAACAATCACAAAATTATTCACGCACATAACCCAAAGACTTAGAAGCAATTAGCAATAAGTTCTAAGAAAGATAAAAAGAAAGTATTAAGAAAAATCACCTAAAAATTAGCTTTTAGTGTAAGAAGATCACCTAGAAATTAGCTTCAAATCTTGAAACCTAAAATGTCATCTCGTTAATGAGTAGTTTATTTGTGCGTAGTTTGCTTGAGGTGGTCCGGAGCCGCATCCTATGTACTGCGTAGACGGTCACCCCGTGCTCGAGCAAAAAGTACACCACTATCCCATCTCTCCCATATCTGATCATAGTAGTACTTCACTTGGTATTAACCCGCAGAGGAACCCCGACTTGCTTTTAATGGATGAAGAGGCCATGGAGGAATTGTTTGTACATGGCCTAACTGGTGAATAACCCTATAAGGATGATAGGGTTCCTCAACGTCCAGGCACTTTATACAACCATTAAAAAAAAAAGAAGCAAACTCCAATATTGACCGAGTCTTTCTCAAATCAAAGTATGGGTCCCAATAAACCTGAACAAATTCAATATAAATAATTAAACCAACGACACAATGTTACTCAAAGTCATAGTTATAAATAAAACTGTATTGAATTCCTAAATTTTGTCACTGACCTCGTAAGGGCGTAACATATCGAGTGCTTTACGCAGTGTGACAGATTTACTCAGCTGATCCCATCTCTTTTTTTGGTGCCCACATTTGCATCCGTGGCAGATTATATTGATTTGAAGGGTTGGCACGAGGACGAATTAAAGGAAAATGGTCATACAACCAACCCGATCATACACATTTTGTATTAAAATCATTATTGAAACATCTTTGATTTAGAACAAACATTAAGTGTGAAATGATGCATATATACCTCAAGTAAGGTGAGATACCCTGCAGTATGACAAACTAAGGCGCTCGTCGCACTTCCAAGCTGACGATACAGATACGTAAGACATGTGATGCCCCATGAGTACGTATGAATCATGTGCACGTGCATGAGCAATTGAAGATAAGCAACGGAGAACTGTGTTGATGTCTTGTCACAAAACAATGTGCACCTTAACAGGAATAATAGAAATGCCCTCGTCGTACACTCCACTGGGGGGTAGGGGACGCCTGCTTGCTTGGGGGTACCAAATAGGACTTTTAACCAGTGCTTAGCCATGAATTGCCCTTTCCCCTTATTGCACCAATAATTCGGCTGCATCGTTGTTGTCCATTGGTATGACTGAGACGGATCTGCCCGTGATAAGAATGTTGAGAAGTATCGCAACATCATCGAGGGTAATTGTCATTTCACCGAAAGGAAGGTGAAATGTGTTCGTTTCTGGTTGCCATCTCTCCACAAATGCAGGAATCAGTGTCTTGTTGGTGTGCGTGTACGAGAAACCGATCAGGGGACTCAACCCATATCCATCTATGATTTCTTTAAGTCTTTCTTGCTCGGGGTGGCATTCTAGATCCCACTCAGCCACTTGTGCTCCATGATTTATGCACCAAAGTAGGGGTCGATGCTGTAAAAAAAAAAAAACCAACCAAAACAAATATGAATGGTCAATATTAACAAGATATAACCGTCAACAACAGATTTACTATACACTAGGGATGAAGACTTACTTCGTCAACCCATATAGCTACAGCAATATGATTCTTGAAACTAGTAAGGACAGAGGGATCGGTAGGGCCTTCTGGAAATGAGACAGGGCACTATCATCTTCTTCAGTGTACTGGCTCTATTGGCCAGTGTGTTACATGTTTGTCTCGTCTATTTACTCTTCTTTTTGTTCTTCTTGTTGTGCAACATATGTAATGGCCGGTAACCCACATTGCTCACTAGAAGTAGTGTTGCGTGTCCTCGACATATCTGTACACAATAAAATGGTTAATCACTATTTATTAAAAAAAAAATTCAGGCAGGATCGGCCTTGATAGATTGACTTGTACAAAGTAGGGTCAGCCATAATGACCGACCTGTACAAATTAAGGTCAGCCATGCTGGTTGACCCTACTTTGTATCAGTCGGTCCTGTGTGCCGACCCTAGAATAAAGGTTGTCCATGGTGACGACCTTCGTTCTTGCCTATTTTTTGTGCAAAATACAACGAGAAACATCCATACATATTGCATTTCATGAATAAAAGTGTATAGAAACAAAAAATAATTGTTAAACCATGCATTTCTTACCGATTCAAAGGATTAATCGTTGAAAATTGTACGAAAACGGAGAGTGGTGATTTGCTCCAAATGGGGTCAAAATGATGCTCCCCTACAATTAATATTCTTCAAACTAAGATAAAAAGATAAAAATAATGGGCTTTGAATTTAAGAGCTTGGGTTTTGGAAGAGAAGAATTGGTGGAGAAGAAGAAGAAACCGAGAGGGTTTGGGGTGGGGTACGTTAGGGTGAAAGGTAGTTTAGGATTTTTTGTATTTTTTACTAGGGTAGGTAGAGTATATATATTTTAGAGTAGGGTTGTGTTAGTGACTGGAGGGCGTAGATAGTCCATAAGTGGCGTTGATTTAGCTGTTCTCTTATTTTAATTTATTTTTTCTCTCTGTATATTTTATTGTATTTAATA
The DNA here is from genome assembly GCA_035771175.1 of Paratinospora sagittata. Classification (NCBI taxonomy): domain Eukaryota; kingdom Viridiplantae; phylum Streptophyta; class Magnoliopsida; order Ranunculales; family Menispermaceae; genus Paratinospora; species Paratinospora sagittata. The sequence goes on along the minus strand of CM069610.1, from coordinate 15,971,929 downwards.
ATTTAATATAATAGAAACAATATTACTGTATTAGTATAGTGACATACTTTTTTTCTCTCTGTATACAAGTATAAATAATTAATAAAAAAAATAAAAACTTTAACAAAAGATTTTAATACTACAAAACATTTAAAAAGAACTTTAACAATAATTCTATAATATTTTTTAAAAATTTTAGAAACATATAATATTTTATAACATCATTTCTATATTATTTATGTTTTTGTTTAAAAGCCGATCACATATATGGTCAACGTAATAGAAAATTTTGAAGTAGAAAATTAGTTTTTTATAAATTAAAAAAAAAACCTTTAAGGACAAAAATATAAAATATAGGAGAAAATTCATTAAATACAAATTATTTTTATTTTTAAAATAATGTAATTATTATAACTATTAATTTGTTAATGTTGTTTGTATAAGTCTTATCTATTTTGTTATGTCAATTAACAAGACTAAAATGCAAATTTTTAATTAAAATACCATATTATAATTCAAAAATCATTAAGATTATATCAAAACTTTCTGCAAAGGAACACAAAAAATATAGAGAACAGCTAGATGGACCCCATTTATGGACTATCTACACCCCAGTCCACATTTTTTTACTTATCCCTAAAATACCCTCAATTAAATTTACTAAACTAACCTTAAAAAAATAAAAAAAATACCCTTCCTATTCACACCCCACAGTCTTGTTCTTCTCTCCAACGCCCAAGCAACGCCCTTGCATTTGTCTACACGTCGTAATCGTTGTAAGCAGACTATTGCAAGGCTTTTTTTCTTTATTGTTTAACGATTTTTTTTTGGATGTTTTGTTCAACGGATGACTGTTTGATTTTCTAGGTTAAATCATTCAAAAAATAACTTCATCAACACACATTTCAATCAATATGGCCAAAGAAGATTGTTCATGTGACAACGCACATCAAGGAGAGGTAATTTTTGGTTGTGAGCAAATGGAAATAACAATTTTTTTTTTCGAAAAAGTCGGGTTGAAGGTCGGCCCTGTGAGGCCGACCATTATACAGGAGAGTCAACCACAAAGGGCCGACCTTTCTTTATTATGGCTGGTCACAATAAGCCGACCTTAGTGTAAACCGGTCGGTCCTAATTGGCCGACCCTTCCATTTGTTACACCTATCCAAATTTTTGTGCATGAAATTGTTATTTTATGCATTTGGGTTTATTTGATGTCGTTAATGAAAATTTTGATTTATTTATTGTCTAATTATAAAATTCTACATAATTTCAGGGTGAAGAACTTGCAATGGTCATTAATTACACGAAATAGTTCACCTCCGACAGGGAGTTTAGTACACGAGAGGAACTTGTTTTCTCAGTCCAAAAGGTAGGTAGAAGGAATGGTTTAGTGATCATAATCCGAAACTCAGATGCTGGAGGTAATGGCAGGAGAGCCCGGGTCACTTTTGCTTGTGAGAGATATGGTCGTCGTAGATCCACTGCTCAGAAATCTTCTGCTGGTAAAAAGGAAAACATAAGTCAAACTGGCACGAAAAAGTGTGCATGCCCTTTCTTGTTAAATGCCTAGAATCCTTGGGATGGTGAGTGGTTGTTAAAAGTTGCATGTGGCACCCATAAATATCCCGCTGCGAAGTGCTTTAAAGGACACTCATATGTCGGAAGGTTGAAAAATGATGAAGTAGAAGTCATGGTACAAATGTTAAAGAATAATGCCCGACCAAAAGACATATTGATGACTTTAAAGGAAAGACGTGTCAGTAATGAATCAACATTGAAGACAATATACAATGCCAGTTAGAAGCATAGGTTGTTGGAATATGGAGACAGATCTCAGATGTAACAACTGTTGCATAAGTTAGAGGAAGAAAAGTACGTCGAGTGGCACAGGTGCGAAGAAGGCACTGATGTTGTTGAAGATATATTTTGGGCTCATCATGTTTCAGTGGATCTTTTGAGGTTTTTCACGTATGTGCTTCTAATGGACTGTACATACAAGACGAACAAGTGCAAATTTTAATTACTGGAGATTGTTGGTGTCATATCGATAAATATAACATTTTCAGTGGCATTTGTGTATATGGCATCTGAAAACAAAGAAAATTACATGTGAGCACTACAAAAATTGAGGAAGTTGTTGGATGGGTGGTCTGTTCCCAAGATAATTGTGACAGACAGGGACTGGCCTTGAGGAATGTTGTTACATGTGTGTTCCATGATACAATGATGTTATCTACATGGCACATAAACAAGAACGTGCTGGCCAACTTAAAAAACAAGTTTGCAAAAAATGAGGACTTTGAAGCTTTTATGAGGAAGTGGAATGAATTGGTTTTTTACAGTGGAGGAATACAATCATTAAAAAAATGTATTGTTTCAAGAGTATGCTGAGTACCCTGAGGTTATTATGTACATCGACACGACGTGGTTGGTACCCCACAGGGAAAGATTTGTGAAGGCGTGGACGGATCAATTTATGCACCTTGGCAGTACTACAACCAATAGGGTAGAGAGTGCACACTCCAAGCTGAAGAGAACTTTAGGGTCTATTTAATGCAACTTCGAGACATCATGGACTGCAATCAATACAATGTTGGCTTTGTGTAAGGAATGTACCATGCCCATACCTCTAGCTGATGTGGATGCCCATTGGAAAAAACTAGATCGTACTCCTGTGAAAGTAGAGAACAACGAGATGGATTTCAATTTTAGGGCTGAGTTGGGTTTGCCTGAGGATAAATTTAATAGTTTTGATGCTCTGGAAGAGTTAGAATTGTACAGAAAAGTAGAGGGATAGTTGCTTCATTGACCTCTTCTCTCATTGTGCCCATAGACAAAAAGAAAACAAAAGGGCGGCCGACTAGGAAGAGTGATCGGTCTACAAAATGAGATCCCTCATCGTTTGAGCATGTTTTGTCTGCGTACTCTACTCGTTCATCAATCTCATCATTGCAAAAGACCAAATCGAAGAATGATGAACCAAGGAAGGTCCACAAGACACACTTGTTGTCCCACCCCGCGGATGTGATGAGTACCCCCTTAGGGCATACTCCAGCCATTATGTAACCATAATATTGTCTCATCCCAGTATATAACCCACTCAACAACGTCTAGTACCCCCGGGATCATTTGTCCACACTGTTCACACATGAACAATGCAGGGCCTCCCCCGGATTCGAACCTCACACCTCATATAAGTTGATTTCGCAATCCGAGTAGCCACTGCAATTAAATGTCACACCCTGCCCGGACTGCCTTAAACCGGTGGGACACTCACGAACGGGGCGCGAATGCATTATAACGATAATAACAGAGTGCACAGAAGCATAGTTAAGTACAAGTCTGATTTCATTAATTTCAGAATATATTTGTACATGAAATAGTTAAGGGAACATTCTCCCAAAAATCCCCAATGAATAATACAAATGGTACAAAATGTGGACCCAAAAACCTGCACCCAGTCCACCCTAATCTCCTGTGAAAAATTGGATAACAACGAGGTGAGCGACACGCTCAGTGGGTAAAATAGTTCGTGAATATAACAATTAATAAAACAAACTTTATAATCAAATATCTTAAATACACATCAGAGACCAGGAGGTCAGATGCAACCATTATCTATTCCAGAATGGAAATGGGAGCATATCACGATGGACTTTATCACAGGACTGCCCAGATCCCAGGGTATATTTGACGCCATTTGGGTAATAGTTGACAGATTGACTAAATCTGCACACTTTCTTCCAATGACCACTAAAGACTCGATTGATAGACTGAGCAGATTGTATGTGCGGGAGATTGTCAGGTTGCATGGTATACCTGTTTCTATTGTGTCGGATAGAGATCCGCGGTTCACATCGAGCTTTTGGCAGGCTATGCAGGCCCGATTTGGTACTCATCTCCGTTTTAGTAGAACATTTCATCCTCAGACTGATTGCCAGACTGAGAGGGTGATTCAGATGCTGGAAGACATGCTTAGATCGCGTATTTTAGAGTTTGGTGGGACTTGGAGTGAAAGTTTACCATTGTGTGAGTTTGCTTATAATAACAGCTATTAGGCCAGTATTGGCATGGCACCTTATGAAGCTTTGTATGGTAGGCCGTGCAGATCTCCGACTTGTTGGTATGAGGTTGGAGAATCACAGTTGTTGGGACCGAAAGTTGTTATTGATCACACTGAGCAGGTTAAACAGATCAGACAGACACTGAAAGCTGCCCAAGACCGACAGAAGAGTTATTTTGATAACCGCCACAGACCTTTAGAGTTTGCAGTAGATGACCTCGTGTTGCTTAAAGTCTCGCCACGGAAAGGTCAGATGCGGTTTGGGGTGAAAGGAAAATTGTCTCCTCGCTTTATTGGACCGTTTAAAATCACAGAGAGGATTGGTCCATTAGCATACCAGATTGCTTTGCCTCCTCAGTTAGTCGGTGTTCATGATGTGTTTCATATTTCGATGTTGAGAAAATATCATACAGACCCGACGAAGTATCCACCCTCGACACATCTTTTAGATGTAACACAGTTACAAGTTGGGGAGGATGCTACATATGAAGAGGAGCCCATTCAGATTCTTGATAGGAAGGTTCAACAATTGCAAAATAAAGCAATTCCTTTGGTAAGAGTCAAATGGCAGTTTCATGATAATGAGGAACAGACTTGGGAACGCGAGGACTGGATGAGGGAGACACTTCCTGATCTCTTTACCACTTGAGGTACATTTCTCCTTATCTGTTAAATTTCGAGGACGAAATTCTTTAAGTTGGGGAGATTGTAACACCCCGTAATTTTACTGAAATACATACGTTGAAGTACGCGTATATCGAGATGTATAATACACATATTTTATACGTATGAGCTAAATATACACGTGACAATACACGTATTTGATACGTATGCGCCAAATATACGCGTGTATGATTAGTAAATAAATAAAATTATGAAATGAAGATGATACATATGGGATCATCCTATAAAAAAAAATGGAGTTGAATTAAATTGATTAATTTATGGGGTTGGTTAATTAAACATGTGGATTGGAGTATTATTGAATGAATGAAAGTGAAATATTAAGATGAGGAGTTGGTTAACTATTGAGATCAGGAGCATGAAATCATTTGTATATATATAAAAAAATAAAAATAAAAAAATAATAAAAAAATCTCTTCCTAGTTGTTTCCTACGTGTGACAACAAGGATATAAAAAAATAAAATAAAAATAAAATAAAAATCAAAAAGAAGAAGAGAAAGGAGTTGCTGAATGAAAGAGAAGGACGGACTGAAGGAGAGAAACAGAGAGAAGAAGGAGAAGAAGAAAAAGGAGAAACCTGAGATTCGCGTCAAATTCGGCCTCGCGGTAAGTGATTTTCACTCTCTTTCTTCGTAAACTTATTATCTAAGCTAGATGTAACCTTTCTAGCAGACTAATTTTCGCTATGGGAGCTGTTTTACGGCGTTTTCAAAAAATTGGGGTTTTGACCCAACGTGAATGAAAATCCGCTAGAAAGGTAGAAAAACGTTCCCTGGACTGTCAGGAACCCGACTATGTGGTTAGATTCAATTTCATGATTTTTGGAGACCATTTGACAATTTTAATACAATTTACATCTTTCAGATAAATAGTAAAAGTGAATAGTGAATAGTGAATATAAATAGTGAATAGTGAATAGTGAATAGTAAAAGTGAATAACTGTGAACAGTGATTTGATATAGTAGCTACTGATATGGTAAATGATGATTCTCATGATACTCTATGGGTAATTTCAGTGTTTAAATTGAGGCTTAAGGGCATGGATAAACGCTTTTGAGGAAGCAATGACGTTTATTGTTGCTCGATTTTAGAGGTTGGCTTAGAAACCCTGTGTAACCACTGTGAGTATAGTTTCCTTGATTTGGTTCTTGTATGACATTATACATATACAAAATGTTTGATTGTATGCATGGTATATTTATATATACATTGAGTTTTATGGATCATGCAAACTGATTTTAGCAATTGGAGTTTGTAATGATGAGGTTTTGCGAATCCTCATTGTCATTTCGTTAGGAATTAGAGCCGGATGAGGTTTTGTAAGTCCTCATTGTCAGTAGGTCTGTCCTAACAAGGGTTGCGATCCTTGAAATGACTGTGAATTGGGTGATGAGAAGCTGTGTCTACCTTGTACGACCATACAAGGGTTAGACCCGCTCTTTTACCTTGCGGAGGAGGGAGATTGTGCATTGTGTTATTGAAAACTCATGCAATTTATGTTGTTGCCATGTATGATATATTCGTTGAATGATGCATGTGTTGAATAAGTGTTTGAAATGATTTTAAATGTCATATTTCTTTAAATGTATATAATTGTCATCTCAATAACTATATTCACTGAGCTGTTGTTTGCTCACCCCATTTCCTCCAATATTTCAGGTATTGAGTCGAAGGGAAAAGGAAAAATCCGTGAGTGATAATCACGTGAACCTTCGTCTGGTACGTGTACGTATGCTTGAAGGAAATAGATTATATTTTTGTTATTTTGATATTTATAATTATCACACACGATATATATGTAATATCACCTAGATGGGTTGTATGGTAATATTATCTAACGAAATGAGATGATCATAGATATTTATCAGGTGAGACTTTAATTTGTGGAATGAATGAAATGATTATCGAGATCTATATTGAATTCGATTTGTGGTATATAAAAAAAAAATTTACCGTAACTTTTGGGTATTATTGTGAGACTACGTGAAGGCTGACAGTGTATTGTATACTGTATATGGGTATGTACAGTGTATAGTACACTGTGCCGGTCATGACGTCAGCCTACGTCAGGGCGTCGTGACAACATCATAATCAATTCAATATGTATGTATGCATGACACCGTCTCGTAATGGTTTGATGACTGTACATCGCCTGAGTTCACGTACAGATGTTCCTCCCCAGGAATAGTCGGGTTCTCATTGTACGTCCCTCCTCAGGAATGATGCTCTGAATTCACGTAAAAATGTCCCTCCCCAGGAATAGCCAGGTTCTCATTGTACGTCCCTCTCCAGAGAAATATAATGAATAGCGAGCATCACTTCTAACTATTCTATGAATCATAAACCACATACGTCCCTAGGCGGTGATATGTATGATGCCAATGCATGAACTGGTTCGGTCTTTACTTAACAATTAGACAGGATTTGGCAACGTCTAGTGATCCTTATCAGGTCGGTATCACTACGTGCAAGGTTAGGACGTTCAGTATTACTTGTATAAGCTGATAGCTTTTGAAATAAGACCAACTAGATCAGTCTTCAGTTGAGGGGTGAGACACGAGGTCTACTTAAATACCAGTCGTCTAGAGTAGCACGCTGCCTCCCGTTCACTATTTAAAGTTACTGAGGACAAGGTTGAGTCTGGTTGAGCCAGATTGACCACTAATCCGTCATAACAACAGTGTATTACATGAACTCCAAATATACAGGCATAGGTATGACAGTATGAACATTATACGCAATAATGCCGTGTAAATGAATAGTAGACATAATGATAAATGAATGTAAACTTTAATAAAAGTTATAAGACACGTAAACCTATGTTTCGTTTCCCACCTTCAGATATAAACTCCTTTGGAGACTGGTGCCTTCCCTCCGGCAGAACCGAGTTGCACCGTACAGAGAGTCTCGAAAGAGAAGACAAAACTCAAAATGAGTGAAAAAGAGAAGGAAAATCACAAGGAGGAGTGATTTTGGTGTGAGAAACGAGGAGTGGGAGGGTTGTTTATATAGAGGATTTGGCGCCTGAACGTTCAGGCGTTTTGTCCGGACGTTCGGGGGGGTTGCCCGAACTTCGGGCACATGCTCGGACGTTCCGGCAAGTTGCCTGAACATTTATTTATTTATTTATTTTTATTTTTATTTTTTTGTTCAAACCTAGGGTATTACACTCTACCCCTCTTAAAAGGATTTCGCCCTCAAAATCAGTTCAAATAGTCATGATGGTTATCTGCTTGAGATTCACAACCTGTGTCATCGTTTGCTAGTTCATGGTAGTGTATGCATGGTCCCTGAATGACACTATAGCAGGTGTAATCCTCAACATCATGAAACCAAAGAGAGTAAATGGAGTCGGATTTGTCCTCAGAAGATTCTAACCTTTGCTTAACAGATGGTGGTGGAGGGCTTTGGTTACATCGTTTGAGGGGAGGTAGGTTGAGCAGTGGAATGTTTTTTCGTGTTGTTGCTCGAATGCGGCCGCCTGACAATTTTGGTAGAAGGTCTTGCCAAGATGAGGGCACGAGATTGTTTTGGGCAAAATTATTACGAAAAAGCCATGCCCGCTCTGGCAATAAAGATCGTTGTCTGTGTGGTGATGCAAAGTAGTTGTGATTATAATAGGGCTTTTCGAATGTCAGGACGAAGGCCATTGTAGAATTTCTCGGTCTTATCTTGCTTCATTGAGATGGTAGAGAGAGAGTAGACTGATAATTCTTTAAACTTGCCAGCGTATTCCCTGACTGTCATGCCGCCTTGGTATAGTTTGGCGAACTCCTGGTGCTTCTGCCTCTTCACATCGCCGGGTAAGTATTCATCAATAAACAGTGACTCGAACTGTTGCTAAGTCATGTCCGTAGTGTTGACTCTTGGGTCCTCCTTTACTGTTATCCGCATTGTATTTGCTCCACTAATAAGTTGGTAGGTCGCAAGTGGGAATCTTTTGAGTTTCATCGACTCCCATTGCACCGAGAGCCTTCTTTGACTCATCCAACCATTTCTGCACTTCTTCGACATCAATGGTGCCAGCAAAAGTAAGAGGTTGTAGCCTCTTGTACTTCGTAATCTGGTCGATTTGAGTCTCCGACCCAAATCTCACAGTGCCTGAACAATGACAACCTGATTGGCCGCGATCTCACGAACGACCGTCTGAACAGTTACTTTCATGACCTCGATAAATCCGTCGAAAAAGACTTCCATACTCGAAGGCATGACAGAGGATGTGGGTTGGGGTGGCACTGCCTGCCCAGATGTAGTGGCAGCGTAGGGTGTGTGGCCTGTGCTGTCAGAGGAGGCGGCGGTTCCTGGTTCTGTATCTCAGGAGGTGCCTCCTCTGCTGGACGGACAATACGTGCCCTTTTTCTCTTCCTGGTTTGCATTTCCTCACTGGAAAGGAGAAAAAAAAACCAAGATTTAGGAAACTGTAACCAAATATAATGTTATGGTATTCTCAGCAACAATTTTGAGAGTACTGAAATAAAAACCACCTATTTTTCTAAGTGTAGTGTAAGGTTTTTGTTGAGGAATCAAAGAATCTTATGTGCTTTGTATGTTTGGCCATGGTGTAAAAACAAGGTTAGAATGTTTATATAATAAGTATAAAACTTTGCAAGTATTTCAAATGTTTTGGTTCTGGTTTTTGTGAACATACATATATATTTCATTGAAAATCCATACGAGTCATAAAAATTCTAAGATTTGCCTCGGTAAATATCCTGATCTAACGTTCTATCTCAATCTTATGTATTCAAACTCTTTTGCTTAGTCTTTTCAATTATTATCCAAATTCGTGTGTCCCATACCACATGAGTTTGGTGATAAGGGTGTCAACTAAGTTAAGTTGTATGAACACGGTCTTTATAAAACATCGGTTGAATCGTAGTTCACTAATAGTATCGTCCAAGTTTACCCGTCCCATACCGTGTAAACTTAGTGATAATGTTAGTAATGCAACTTTCCCCAAATGTTTCTTTTCACACAAGGTCGTGGGTTTTCTTACTTCCACATTTTATTTAGTATCCTCCAAATTTGTTGTGTCCCATACCACTGCAAAGTTAGTGATACAAAAGAAAGAATGGTTGTAAGTCGGCCCACCAAAGATAGTCTTAAACAAAACATTTCATTCATATATAAAATAAATTTTTACAATGCCAGTGATCATTCCTGATTTTGCTGCCTACTTCTGCTCTTTCCAGACCTTCTGCTAGGTACAAAAAGACTACTAGAAGAAGGTTGAGAATTTGCTCGTTGTTCTTCGACATTTTGCATACGTGTTAACAAAATATTTTGAGTCTTTTCTATCCGAGCAATACTAGCTACTTTCACATTTAACTGCTCGAATAGGTTAGTTGATTGCCCCATCGATGGTTGATAGTTTGACTGTCCCATAGGTAGGGGGTACGCCGTAGGCATTGGTGGAAAGTATTGGCCGTAAGGTTGACTCATAGGTGTATTTGAGGAGTTGAAAACCTTTGGTACATAGTATTACCTTGAGTTGGCATGTTCCAGGAAGGTGGATTTGGTGGAACCTTTTGTCTATCTTGATTTGGTTGAGGTTAACCTAGGTTGGCAAATAATTCTTCCTCAGTGAACAAGTGCTCGGTTGGATCATTATTCGAGGCTGGGTTTGACGTAGGGTTCTGGTTTGGCTCGTTATTTGGTACTTCCCTAACAGGAATCTTGCGTCGACTTTTTCGGTGGCAACGTCCATATTCGTCTCTAATTGTTTCAACTTTTCCTTCCAAAGTTGCGCCGAATACTTCCTCGTCAGTTACCCCTCCACTTGTGACATATGTCTTGAAGATAGAGGATGTTGTAATTGCCTCAGTGATCTGCTTCGAAGACTCATCAAATATGTTGATGTTTGCCTCGTATAGCATCCTTATGATCAAGACTTCGTAGCTGAGGAGATCCTTTCTTAAAGGGTTTTGAGTTACCCTCAACATTTGTTGGATGAAAATGTGAGGTAGGGAGACCTTTATTTTCTTTTTTATGCAGTATAACACAAGAAGTTGAACCCTTGACATAGTGCCTCTAGTCCCCCTTTCTGGTAAGATGTTGCCGAATATGATCTTTCCAAGACAGGCAAGAAATGGTTTAATGAGATTGTTTGGGAGGTAGGTGTACGTTGATTGGGTATACGACTCTTTGACGCGAAAATTGAACAACTGTTCTTTGGACTCTGCGGTCTGTGCAACTGTATGGGGTTCGTGTGGATCAATGATTCTATCTTCAATTGGAATCTCCATAAGTTGCGCAATAATTTCGACTTTGATAGAAATCTTCATTCCCCTGACCGTTGTCTCCAAAACAGGGTTGATCCCCATCTTCTTGAAGTCCTATGCAATACATGGCTTCGTGGAAGGATTTGATCAAGTTGTAAGAGACGTGACCTTCAACTTTTGTTATGTTCAACCACCCCAGTGTTGCGAGTTTTTCATGAAGGATCAGACGGAGGTGGAGATCTCTATTGTCGATACTCTTCATAGTCATAACCTCCCTTTTGGACAATTCCTTGAGTCTAGTGGGGAATTGGTTCCTGACTACTGGAAGTTGTTCCTTCACTTAAGGCCATTCTTTTGCTGAAAGGAAAATAAATTTGTGAAAGACACAAAATATATTCGTAACATTTTTAAGATTTATGCTTTGTCCGTTGGACAATATTTTCTATTTTTCTCTTGATGTTTATGCCATCATTTAACCCAAATTATCCACTAGCAATATGATATATATATCTCATATATTCATTAATATATATATATATATATATATATATATATATATATATATATATATATATATATATTTAATCATAACTATATATATATTTGAATCTAAACTATATAAAAACTATATAGTTTTCTAGCTATATATTTAATATAAATCTCAATTATATATAATTCATATATATATATATATATATATAGTTCTAGAGATATATATATTTAATAAATAATTTATTCTCCTAATTTGGCGGACTTGGGCGGGCCAAGGACCTTACTCTCGGATACCATTAAATGTCACACCCCGCCCGGACGCGCCTAAACCGGCGGGACACTCACGGACGGAGCGCGAATGCATTATAACGATAATAACAGAGTGCACGGAAGCATAGTTAAGTACAAGTCTAATTTCATTAATTTCAGAATATATTTATACATGGAATAGTTAAGAGAACATTCTCCCAAAAATCCCCAATGAATAATACAAAGGGTACAAAATGTGGACTCAAAAACCTGCACCCAGTCCACCCTAATCTCCTGTGAAAAATTGGATAACAACGAGGTGAGCTACGCGCTCAGTGGGTAAAATAGTTCGTGAATATAACAATTAATAAAACAAACTTCATAATCAAATATCTTAAATACACATCAGAGCATCATAATCAATTCAATATGTATGTATACATGACACCGTCTCGTAATGGTTTGATGACTATACATCGCCTGAGTTCACGTACAGATGTTCCTCCCCAGGAATAGTCGGGTTCTCATTGTACGTCCCTCCTCAGGAACGATTCTCTGGATTCACGTACAAATGTCCCTTCCCAGGAATAGCCAAGTTCTCATTGTACGTCCCTCTCCAGAGAAATATAATGAATAACGAGCATCGCTTCTAACTATTCTATGAATCATAAACCACATACGTCCCTAGGTGGTGATATGTATGATGCCAATGCATGAACTAGTTTGGTATTTACTTGGCAATTAGATAGGATTTGGCAACGTCTAGTAATCCTTATCAGGTCGGTATCACGACGTGCAAGGTTAGGACGTTCAGTATTACTTGTATAAGCTGATAGCTTTTCAAATAAGACCAACCAGATCAGTCTTCAGTTGAGAGGTGAGATACGAGGTCTACTTAAATACCAATCGTCTAGAGCAGCACGCTGCCTCCCGTTCACTATTTAAAGTTACTGAGGACAAGGCTGAGTCTGGTTAAGCCAGATTGACCACTAATCCGACATAACAACAGTGTAATACATGAACTCCAAATATACAGGCATAGGTATGACAGTATGAACATTATACGCAATAATGTCGTGTAAATAAATAGTAGACATAATGATAAATGAATGTAAACTTTAATAAAAGTTATAAGACACGTAAACCTATGTTTCGTTCCCCACCTTCAGAAAAAAATTCCTTTGGAGACTGGCGTCTTCCCTCGGGAAGAACCGCCTTGCACCGTACAGAGAGTCTCGGAGAGAGAGTTTCAAAAGAGGAGACAAAACTCGAAATGAGTGAAAAAGAGAAGGAAAATCACAAGGAAGAGTGATTTTGGTGTGAGAAATGAGGAGGGGGAGGGTTGTTTATATAAGGGATTTGGCGCCTGAACGTTTGGGCAGGCGCCCGGACGTTCGAGCCGTTTGGCGAGATGTTCGGGCAGGTTTCCCGAACATTTATTTATTTATTATTTATTTATTTATTTTTGTGCAAACCTAGGGTATTACATTTGCAAATGTCTCCTGGATCTAATCGATATCTAGATCATTTCCCTCCGGGCTGGCATCAGTACATAGTCCATGTCATAGATGTTATGGCCGATGGACATTGTGGATACCGAGTCATCACTGAGTCCATGGGTATGAGAACAAAGGGTTGAAGCGAAGTCAGAGGTGATATACTGAGAGAGGTACAAAGGTTTGAGGCACACTACATATCGCTTTTCAGAAGTGTTGAGAGGGTTGAAGAGATTATGAGTTATCTACAGTGTAGTGACCCTGTGACACCCCTAGAGAAGTGGATGACTTTCCCAGATATGGGGTTGTTGATAGCATCATCATACAATGTCGTGTTGGTGCTTTTATCTATGCAACAATGTCTTACATTTTTTCCCCTAAGAACTGAACCTCCACCAATCCCATTGAGGCGAGTGATTGACATTGGTTACGTGAATGATAACAACTTTGTGCAGGTAAAAACTGTTTTCTTTTTGCATTTTGTTCAATGTAAATTATAGAGTAATGGAAATAATAATTGTAATGTTGTACTTTCCACATGTGATGTTTGCCCCTGCATCACCGATACCTCCCATATCACCAGATTGGCATAGATTTCGACTACGATAGGTACATGGATGGGAAACCCCTTATTTTGTTTTCAATGTTAAAGGTAGCAAAGTGACAAGCAATGCGGGTGATAAACAAGATGTACTAGTTGACTTAGACGATGACTAGTTATTTTGAAAATGTTGAAATGTAGGGGGATGTCAACATGTTTTTTTTATTTTGGAAATGTTGACATGTCTAGACTTGTTTTATTTTTGGAAATGTTGATATGTAGAGGGATGTGGATATATTGATATGTAAGGGGATGTCAGCACGTTTTTTGGAACTGTTGACATGTTTAGTCATGTTTTTTTTTTTTGGAAATGTTGACATTTAGGGAGATGAGGATACGTATAGACTTTCTTTTTTTGAAATGTGGATACAAAAGATGTAATTAACTTCGATGTTGATGATATAGACAAATTTGTTGTCTTCGAATGGTACTATGTTGTTTTGGATGTTTGAATTATTGTTCTCTTTCTGTCTATATGTATGTTATGTTGAAGCTCACCATAGGAGTGGGGAACGGGTCCCAGTCGCCCAAACTAACCCAAAATTGTTAAAAATACGTCAAAAACTTGATGGAATGCATCCCAATGCATAATGGAAGGGGGAAATGCAAAAAAATCAGGGAAATACGATGGTCCGGCATCATCTACCAAACTATTTAAATCACGGTCGGTCTTGATCAACCGAGCAGAGAGGTGTTGGTAAAAATTCAAATACCGACCCTCATTTATAACAGTCGGTATATGATGGCCGACCCCTCTTTTCTCGGGTTTTTTTGTATTTCCCCCTTCCATTATGCATTGGGATGCATTTCATCACATTTTTGACATGTTTTTAACAATTTTGGGTTAGTTTGAGAGGTGGGGTACTGTTCCCCACTCGTAACTATAATGTGGGGTACAAGTGGGGAACGGTACCCCGCCTGCCTAGACTAACCCAGAATTATTACAAACATGTCAAAAATGTGATGGAATGCATCACAATGCATAATGGAAGGGGGGTATGCAAAAAAACAATGGAAAAGATAAGGTCGGACATCACATACCGATTGTTGTAAAGGACAGTCGGTATTTTAATTTTGGCCAACACCTCTTTTTTCGGTTGAACAGGATCGACCATTCTTTAAATAGTTTGGTTGATGATGGCCACCCCACCGCCCAAACGAGGTCTGAATGTTGACATGACGTGTTCATAGACATAAAAACAACGTCTCGAGGTGACAATAATAGTTCCCCACCCGTACCCCACATTAGAGTTACGAGTGGAGAACAGTACCCCCGCCGCCCAAACTAACCTGAAATTGTTGCAAACATGTCAAAAACTTGATGGAATGTATCGCAATACATGATGGAAGGAAAAAATGCAAAAAAACCAGGGAAACGATGAGGTCGACCATCACAGACCGACTATTGTAAAGGACGGTCGGTATTTGAATTTTGGCCAACACCTCTCTATTCGGTTATTTAGGACCGACCGTCCTTTAAATAGTTTGGTAGATGATGGCCGACCCTCTTATTTCCCTGATTTTTTGCATTTTCCCTTTCCGTTATGCATTGGGATGCATTCCATCACATTTTTGACGTGTTTGTAATAATTATGGGTTAGTTTGGGCGGCGAGGTACCGTTCCCTACTCGTAACTCTAATGTGGGTAACAGGTCAAGTACAGGTGGGGTACGACACCCCATCGCTCAAACGAGGTCCGAATGTTGACATGATGTGTTCATAGACATAAAGACAATGTCTCGAGGTGAAAATAACAGCTAATACATTCACAATAGTATCAACATAAAGGAAATTTCATTCACCAAATTTTGCAAATCGTCTCAAGACACATGATAGACAACAAACAAATTCATTATATGTACTTGCACCCTCCA
Source organism: Paratinospora sagittata (assembly GCA_035771175.1). Classification (NCBI taxonomy): domain Eukaryota; kingdom Viridiplantae; phylum Streptophyta; class Magnoliopsida; order Ranunculales; family Menispermaceae; genus Paratinospora; species Paratinospora sagittata. The sequence continues at coordinate 15,956,266 of CM069610.1, read as the reverse complement.
AAAAAATAATAATAAACAGACACTAATGAAGTTATTGTTCTCTCTGCTTGCGTGAATATGTTCTAACCCCTGATGGACCCGCTTCATTGCCCCCTTGGAATTGATGGGCCCTGCCCCTGCCCTTGCTCTTTTTCCATCGTAGAGGAAAGCCTCGCTTCATCACGGATGTTCAGCCCAGACAGAACACCAAAAATTGACACCATGATAATTCTCGCACTACGAACTGTTACTTCTGGTTTAGGCATGGACATCCATTGTAATGCGATGTATAGGGCTCGTCTGTTTTGCTGTTGTACATATCCAAATGCAAATAAAAAATTACATGTGAATAACAGATAAATTCAATTCGACATAACAATTACTTGGGATTTGTGTTCCGTCGGTTTCAGGAGTCCCTGGAAGGATATTGAGACTTGCTCCAAGTGTTGGTCGAGAAAAGAATCAGGTGGATTGGCCACGGTTGCCTTGAAAGTGTTTTCTAAGTCGATTTAGTTCATTTTAACTAAAACTTTCGGTTGGGGTTGAAAAATTCACTAGGGCATGGGATTTGTGTTTCTTTGGTTCCGAGGGTCCCTGGGAGGATATTGGGACTCGCTCCAAGTGTTGGTCGGGAAAAAATACGGTGGATTGGCCGCGGTTGCCTTGATAGTGTTTTTTAAGCCGATTTAGTTCATTTGAACTAAAACTTCCGGTTGGGGGGTGAAAAATTCACTGGGGCATGGGATTTGTGTTTCGTCAGTTCCGGGGGTTCCTGGGAGGATATTGGGACTCGCTCTAAGTGTTGGTCGAGAAAAAAATCCAATGGATTGGCTGCGGTTGCCTTGAAAGTGTTTTCTAAGTCAATTTAGTTCATTTTAACTAAAAATTTCGGTTGGGGGTCAAAAATTCACTGGGGAATTGGAGCAGGGTTCCACCAGTTCTGGGGGTTCCTGGGAGGATATTGGGACTCACTCCAAGTGTTGGTCGGAAAAAAAAAACCGATGGAAAAAAAAAGCATTTTATAAGTGTTTTTAGTTTATTTGAACTAAAACTTTTGGTTGGGGGTCGAAACATCGCCAGGGCATGAGATTTGTGTTATGTCAGTTCCAAGAGTTCTTGGGAGGATATTGAGACTCGCTCCAAGTGGTGGGCAGAGAGAAAACACCGTGGATTAGTTGTGGTATAAGAATTTCTTGCTTTTTAAAAAAAAAAAATAATAATGTACTAAAGGCGTATTTTAAGAAAATGCTGTCAACGTGGCAAAAAAAAAAAATTGCATCTGCGGGCACTTGGACAAACCACTGTTGAAAGTTGGGTATATAGGTCATTACTTTTAGAAACTTGGTATTAGTGTCATAATTTTAATTAAGTAAGATAATCAAGTCTAAAACTCAGCAAATTTTGGTAAGAAGTAATGCACTTTTTTTTTATATCTTTTATAGATATTTATATGTGTGTATACTATTTATAAGACGACTGCTATTTGAACCATGAGTTCGCCCTATCTTTCCCCACTTATTAAATTTACCCCATCCAAAATTTTAATGCTACTTTTACCCCACAAAAAAAACCAAAAACACCTAAACTACATTTACCCTCACAACTCTTCTTTTTTTCATACCCTCATTTTTCTTCTTCCCTATATTTTCTTCTCACTAAAACCCTAGCCCTTAACTTCAAAATCACAAGTTTCCCATCGTCATCTCCCTCTCTTCAAAACTCTAAACCCCACTGCCATTTCTTCCTCCTTCTAATAGACCAAAGCGCCACTTCTTCTTCTTCGAAAGATTTTGGTTGTTAGATCCATTGATTCGATAACAAAACACATATTTTTATACTTTTCTTTAGTTTCAATGCATTTTTATTCATTGAATGGAGAATAACGTGTGGTTTGTGATGAAAAAATGTTGTCGAAAGCTGGCCGTCATGACGAGCTTCCACTTGGATATTCTTGGCCACATAGGGCTGAACTGATCAAAGCGATTCGATCGACATCGACCAAACCAACACAATCGAATTGACTGATGTCGACTGAATCGATCCGATCATGGCTGAACCGATACATGTCCTCTGATTTTTTTTTAATAAACCAATAACTATTTTATTTTATGTAGATATGGCAAGGACACACAATACCACTTCTGGTAAGCAAAGTGCCTCGCGCACTCGGCCTACGACATCAGCAAGGAGACTACAACTTGTGGAATCAGATTTACCTTCCATTGCGGACAATGTCAAAAAAAAAAAGAACAAGTAGACTAGACAAGCACACAATATACTTCTCAAGAGAATATAAATATTGAAGAAAGGACATCTAGAAGTGGCCTTACCTCATTTCCAACAGGCCCTACTGATCCCACCATACTTACTAGCTTTAAGAATCATGTTGCTGCAAATATATGGGTAAACAAAATAAGTTGTCATCCCTTTTTATAGTAGTGTTGTTGTTGACAGTTCTTTCTTGTTAGTAATGATTATTCATATTTGTTTTTTTTGTTGACGACATCGAGCCCCACTTAATTTTATAAATAATAGAGTGTTGTCTCAAGTGGTTTTTCACTTAGTTTTTTTTGTTGACGACATCGAGCCCCACTTAATATAACAAATAGTGCTAATGATTTCATCTAGTTTATTTTAGCACCTAAATGGAAAAGAGCCAATACAAGGTCAAAATACTTCAAGTCCCTCAAGTAAAGGATCAACTACATTTGAGGCTCCGACAACTTGAAGGAAAGAAGAAACAAGAGGTTGAAAAGTCTCTGTGTCTAGAATTATGATGTAACCTTCTTCTTGCCTTTCATTTTGCTCAATCATTTTCTTTAAAACTCATTCATGCATTAAGTTTTCTTTAAAAATGATTTTCAAGTGTTCAAACATGTTTGGTTTTTGTTCTTAAACTATTTCAAACGTGTTTGTATCATATTTGAACTTATGTTAATCAAAATCACATTTCTACAAAGTTTTCCAAAAACTTTTTCGGTTTAAGTTTTCAAGTTCAACTTGTTTTTAACTTGGACTTGCTCTCTTTGTTTCGAATGATTTTAAAGTGTTTGATTTGATCCAAAATGGTTTTGAATCGATTTGATCTAACAGATCTTTCAAAAGAAAAGAATTTTAAAAGTTTTCAGGTGAGCAAGACGCTCAAAGTTCATAAGGAAGCTCAAGCGAGTGGCCAATTTACTTAAGTTTGTCAGGTCAAGTGTTTGAGGGCGCTCACCAAGCTTGAGGATGCTCATGAAACTTCTGGAAAATTTATGGGCAGTGCATGAGGACACTCGCCAAGCTTGAGGACGCTCTTGAGCAGTTTAAACTTTTTGGGTGTGATCCCAACAGTCGAAAAACTGTCATTTTGAGCCCCTAACGGCTAGTTTTTTGTGTTTAACGACTAATACTCATTTCTAATCTATAAATACATGTACTGTCGCGACCCCTCACCGGGTGATGTCACGACCGACACAGTACCCTAGATAATTCTACTACTCGACAAAACCTGAGGTATTGATAAGCCTCTACGCGAAAAATACCTAATAAACACAACCAGAGGCATTGACAAGGCACATGTTACACCCACATGCACCCATTTTTCCAAGTGTTAATCGTTCTCCAACACCATGCCAAGTGTTTGCTCAACTCATTATTCCTTAACCATGTGTCATTCCACTAATCTCATGATTCCATGCAATCTAACACCAAATCAATTTAATACAAGTAAGTTTCCATTTATCTCATATATTCAATTAAACCAACTCATTTATTTTCATGGACCAATAGCTCATGTAAAATAATACTCATATATTTGTATTGCCCATATATAATCATTAATACATGCCTTCATATTGATATGGCCCGTATCATGTTTTAAATACATATATTTGTATCAATATGACCCATATACAATTCATAATACACACATTTATATTAATATGGTCCATATGCAATTAATAGCACATACATTAATATTAATATGTCACTATTAATATATTACTTTTAGTGATTTGTATATTATCGCTATCAATGTCATTAGCACATAAATGACAATATTAATAATGATAATTCTCTAGAGTAACATGAATTTGACACATCATCATCTAAGTAATAAATAAAAATCATACATTACATATATATATGTGATCAAAATACAAGTATAACACACATCAAATATCTATACAAGCATCTAGAGTTGGACAATCTATGTCACTGTGACGTCATTTGTGAATGTGGGTCGTTACATGTACTTAGGCCATTTTAAACACAAGAAAGACAACCATGTGATTCTAGGGAGTGTTTTTCAAAATCAAATCATTTTTCCATTTCAAAAACCCTAGAACTTAGAGATGTTGATTTAAAGATTAGATTTCATGCTTTCTCTTTGTGCGTCATTTAAAGCTTCTCCAAAATCATTCTCTTGAGCAAATATGGTTGCAAGAAAGGTATAAATCATTGTAAGGTCTCTCTTCACTTTGAGGTTAAATTTTCATAACTTGTATTTAGTATTTGTATTTATGAGCTTCATGTATAATTGTTCTATTTACTTATAACAACATTTTAGTGTTTGTAATTGGAGTTTTGGTTTGTTTCAAGATTAAAACAACCAATTCAAGTAAATTTGATTCACTTGAGATTCCAAGGTTGGAATCAAGTTAGTTTCACCCTTTATCTAGAAAAAGGTCAAGTGGTTCTTCCTTAGCCTGCGAAAAGGATATTTGGTTCTTCCTTCTCAAAAGGAACAAGTGGTTCATCCTTAGCCTGTAAAAAGGCTATATGGTTCTTCCTTATCACACAAAAGGAAGTTGTAGATTCATCATTAGCCAACAAAAGGATAGGTTTACCTTGAACCTGTAAAAAGGCATTTGTAAAGGTTTAATTCACACCCGTGAAGTGAATCCAAGTATAATGAAATCCTAGAGAAGGTTTCTCTAGGCGGGGAGTAGGAAAAGGATTTTCGAACCACATAAAAATTCTTTGTGTGCATTGTATTTATTTTCAACATCTTTCCTTACGCACTTTACATTGATTTTAGTACATAACTTAAGTTAATCAAAGAATTTCCACTAAAGAACTTAGAAATTGTCAAAACAGGCCATAACACCCAATTCACTCCCCTTTTGGGTGTCCAACATAGAGCACAAGTGACTGATTGGGATCTAAAATGCCACCCCGATCAAGAAAGACTCCAAGAAATTATACAAACATCTAGGTTGCGTTCCCTCATTAGATGCTTGTAAGCCTTCGCCAACAAGACATTGATATCTATTAATCTAATTACCCTCATGTCTCATATAAGAAAAAATATTTTGATGATTACAAACCACATTCGCATCAAAATATTATTGCATATATATTGCACATCCAATTATGTGTGGAGATTGCTCAAGTTCGATGATGCATGGTGGAAGAGCTATCAAAATCGTAATCAGACTGAAGACCATGATCATTTGAGATTTAATCTTTATGTTTTTTAGAATCATTCAGGATTGTAAAATCTTAGGTGTCACTTGATTCAGCAATATATTACTCATGATGCATATTTGCATGATTTTCAAAAGGAAAATGTTTTTGATCGATTTTTTTGAAGGATTTTCGATTGGTTTTCATCACTTTTGATGAATCTTTTAATGATTATTTTGCTCTGAACTTATCGAGCTTTAAACTGATTAATCGAGCTTTGAAAAAAATTGAAAATTATCAAAATCTATTTTCATTGCTCCATTAGGGCGCTGACAGCTAATCAGGACGCTCATGTGATGGTCAGTCACTTAATGATGAACCAACATGGTAGGACACTGATGAAATGTCAAGACGTTGATGATGTATTGGTTGGAATGTGTTCTATTCATGTCTGGATGCTACTTTTCTTGGAGTGCCCACATAGAACCAACCTAATAAAACGTCAGGACGTTGATCATGCGTCAGCGCGCTCACGCATTTTTGGGATTTTTATGTTTCAAACGCATCAGGACATTAATCACGGATTAGCGCCCTCATTGGTTTTAAGATTTTACGAACTTCAAGTCCATCATGATGCCCACAGTCTATTACCGCCCTCAAAGACAGAAATGACAAAACTGTGTGTTGTGTGTTAGGACGCTAACGTCCTATCAGGACGCTTACACAATACTGTCAAAAAGCTGATAACTCTGTTGGCCTGTGTTGTTTTCTAAACTTTCTATTTTCGTGAAAGCACAAAGGATTTAGGTGTTGTTGCACTATCTGAATCAATCCATTTCCGTGAAACAATTTGACCGTTTGATTTGAAATGGATTTGAGTGCCAAAACTTTATTAAAGACCGAGATTAAGTGTTGTTTATATATACTGCACTTCAAGCTTTTGAGCATATATACAACTGAGACATATACAACTAAGCATCTCTGAAATCATTTATGCGAAAACTTTTGAAACTTCTACTATCATTTTCATAGCAAAAACTCTGATCATCTTGTAAAAACTCTGATACGATTTTCTTCGAGATTTACTGATTTTATTATAAATCTTTTTCAAATCCATGGAAGAAAAGAAGAGCTTGGAACCTCTAGTATTTCAACTGATCTTCATTATACATATTCTGCTGAATCAGTGTCAATTAGGGTTCAAGGAAAACTCTGTAAGTATTTCGTTGATTCTTGGTAAAAGAATCAAAACTCTATACTTGTATTTCAAATTATTAAGTGACTGTGTGTGTCACTTGGTTTGAGCAAGTGTTGCTCATGTTGTAACGGTTTTCTCATACCCGTAAGTTGAAATGTGTAACGGTTTGATTCTCACACGTAAGAGGATTAGGCAGTGGAGTTTGAACAAAATCCTAACTGGGAGGTTAGGTAGTGGATGCAGGCGAGGCCGAACCACTATAAATCCTGTGTACTGTTGCATATTGTTTCTTATTGATATAATAAAAACCAAGGTAGGCTATATGGCTCAAACTTATCCAAACATGGCCTAAATCATTTTTCTCATGGCATGTTTTCTAGGACTTCGCCTGAGGCGACCCGGCATCCTGGACCACCAACCCCGCTAGGAATGGCGTGCGGAATGCCGGGGTGGGACGCCCGACGTAGGCATCTCAAACCAATCCTCAACCCTCGTGAGGTGGTTGAGACCCTACGAGCCTTATCCCAAACAACGACATAATATAAACAGGTACTAAATAAAACTACCAACCGTATTAATCATCCAAGACAAGAGATACTCCATAAAAATGAACCATAAATAAAACAATAATCCCTACAGTCCATCAAAATGGACATACACGTAAAGTCCAAAACTATGGGTACAAAAGAAACCGTCATATGCCCACATGGTCTATCAAACAAGTCCCAACTCACCCATACTACAATGTGGTAAGTGTTATAATTACATAGTCCAAAATATAATACATCATAATTTAAAACACAATTCAAACAAAATGCCTCTCAACTCACATCGAGGCCTTGGATTCTCTCGCCGGCAAGGCCCTCAAGATATGACTACTCCTTTGCCCTTATTCAGGACAAAAGAACCTGAAAGAGGAAAATGAGGGAGAGCCAACGGTGCCCAGTGAATAGAATTCAAATATGCTATCAATACTCATCAATAAATATCATGTATGCATGTTAATGAGTAGCATGATTAAAAGCTCATAACATATAGATATCAAGCATTTACAATAAGTTCGATGCAAGTAAAAGCTTATCAATTTAGATCCACATTCCACATGCATTGGGGTTACTAGTGCACGTCTATTTCACCGTACCGTTCTCATCCCCAAATATTTCCTTTTTAAAACCCTCCTATGACAAGGTTAAGTCCCTCTATTAGCCAGATAGATGGGCCCAACCAAAGTCATAAGGTTTTCTCAAATCAATGCATCATTCAAAACATTATGACACATTCATGCTTTCAACATAAAATATATATAAGTAATATCACATAAAAGATATAATCATAAATGAAGTATACTCACAACCAAGCCTCGCAAGAGTATCTAACCACACACGGACACCAAACCGAATCAACCCAATCAAGATCCTAAAAACTCATCAATATCCAATCATACATCAATTTCTATGCTCAATCACATAGATATTACACATCAACCTTAAATCAGCCCACATATAGACAATAGGCCTAAATCCCATCTAATCCCATCATTCAACTCAAATCACATGACTTAGGCCTCTAATGCATAGTTCTCATTCATAAACCATTCAATTAATCAAAAATACTGATTTTCAATTCCTTAGGCATAAACATGCCCAAATTGGGCCATTTGATCACAAGTAGGCATAATCCATGATATGGTCACAACCACCAAATCAGTAGAATAATCAACCCTAATCATGCTTAATTAAACATAAGTTGCATCAATTCAATGATTCTAGGCCAAAAGCATCAAAAGCCCTAAAATATGAAATTTTCCATACTTAGGCCATATTGCCGATTTACACTAGGTCACCATGTTCAGCCATGTATATCACTGATTTTGCATTATGGGTTCCTCAACAATGGCAACTAGGTCAACATAGTTGACATGCAAGCTATTTAGAAAGGTCTAAGTTCATATTCTAAATTTAGGTCTAATACAAGCAACCCTACAGAATTTTCCCTTTAATATTCTGTTCAGATGTATCAAGCCATCAATAGAAATATTTGATCACAAAATAAATTGTACAGATTGAAGTATGTTAAGAGGCAAACTTTCTGTCCAAAAATCAGCTCAATCCAACGGTGGACCGAAAAGATAAGTTTCTTTGATGAACAAGTCTCTAATCAAACAATGTCTCCTTTCCTGCTGCAAATACTTGAACTCAGATGACTATATCACACAAAATACGTAACCCACCAACATCTCAACTGTTCATAATGCAGACCAATCCGTTGTGAAACACCTTCTCAAATATCATATCCATCCAACGGTAGATTTAGGAGATCTATTAGTTTGATCTAAATTGCGCGAGAAATCCAGACTTTCCGACCAGCTTTGTTTGGGAGGTTATATCTTTCAAACGAAAAATCCAATCAAGATCTTCACCGACCAGAATGAATACCCATAAGACACAAACTTTCTAACAAATTTTGAGTTCAATTTGACCATATATCATCAAGATCCAGCTCTTTGATGAAAACGTTGCTGAGACTTGCCTCGAAGCAACTTCCTCTTTCTTTCTCTTCTTTCCTTTTCCTCCACTCACCTCACTCTCTAGGACTTCCTTGGAGAAGAGAAGTGGGCATGGGACACTTGTCCACTTTCATGCACCAACTTGTCATATGTTGGAGAAGAGAAATGGGGCATGAGACACTTGTGCACTCTCATACACCAACTTGACATGTATTGGAGAAGAGAAATGGGGCATGGGACACTTGTCCATTATCATGCATCAACTTGACATGTGTTGGTCTCATGCACCAACTTGACATGTGTTGGAGAAGAGAAATGGGGCATGGGACACTTGTCCATTCTCATGCACCAATTTGACATGTGTTGGTCTCATACTACCCATACCAACCACATGTACTTTTACCAATCTTAAGCTTGCATGTATTTTAAATGTCCAATCCATCTAATACACCCAATTTTTTATTCTCATTTATCCTTTTATTCAATCAATCCTAACCCATATCAATTCATGGTTTAATGGGCCCATGCATAAATAATAACATATGCATTATACTTTAATTTAACATGACCCATATACAATTTATAATGCACATATTTATATACATTATCAAGCATCAAATATACAAACATTAAACAACCATCAAACAAACACCAAACATATCAAGGCAACACATAGAGTTTGGGCAAAATGCAATTGGGTTAAGGGCTAGATGAAATAATTTTTGGGGCGTCACCTTAGAATGAACTTCGTCCTCGAAGTTTTAAGGTTAAGAAATTACCTAAGCCCATGAACTCGGCAAAGTGCTCCATCATGTAGTCCTCACGCTCCCAAGTAACCTGTTCCTCACCATGGAACTACCATCTCACCTTAACCATCGAAATCTCGCAGTTACGCAACCTCTGGACCTTCCGATCAAGTATCTGAATAGGTTCCTCATCATAAGTCCCATCCTGCCTCAGCTCAATGTTCCTCCTGTCAAAGACGTGATCAAAGTCACTCCTGTACATTCTCAACATTGACACATGAAAGACATTGTGGACTGCTGCTAACTGAGGAGGCAAGGCTAATCTGTAAGCGACGGGGCCAATTCGTTCTAAAACCTTGAACGACTCAATAAATCTCGGAGCGAGCTTGCCTTATATCCCAAATCTAGTCTGGCCCTTCTGAGGTGAGACCTTCAATAAAACTTGGTCACCCACCTCGAACTCTACGGTCTTTCGCTTGGCATCAGCGTAACTCTTCTGCCTATCTTGGGCTACCTTCATATTATGGTTAATCCTCTTAATCTTCTCTGTGTGTTCTTGCACAAACTCTGGTCCCATCACTGCAACATCCCCTACCTCGGTCCAACAGACTGGAGATCTACAGGGTCGACCATACAATGCCTCAAAAGGAGCCATGCCAATACTGGACTGATAGCTGTTGTTGTACACGAACTCACATAGATGTATGTACTCCCCCCAGTTACCACTGGACTCAAGGACACAAGCTCGAAGCATATCTTCCAAAATCGATATCAACCTCTCAGACTGGCCATCCGTCTGAGGGTGAAAAACTGTACTGAGATCTAGTCTAGTGCCGAGCTGCCTCTGCAACCCCTGCCAGAATACCGATGTAAACCTCGGATCCCTATCTGACACAATCGAAGCTGGCACTCCATGTAATCTGACTATCTCTCGCATATAGAGTCTGCTCAGCTGCTCCATAAAATCCCTAGCGTTCACCGGTAGAAAGTGAGCGGACTTAGTCAAGCGATCAATAATAACCCAAACAACATTATGTCTCCTTGGGGTGTTGGGTAATCCCACAACAAAGTCCATAGTGACATGCTCCCACTTCCACTCAGGAATGGTAAGCGGTTGCATCTGCCCTCCAGGCCTCTGATGCTCAGCTTTGACTCTCGGACAGATCTCACACCTCTGAATGAACTGAGCTATTTCTCTCTTCATGTCGGCCACCAATACATTCTTTTCATATCATGATACATCTTGGTTCCGCCAGGATGAATAACATAATGAGATCTGTGAGCTTCTTTGAGCACACTCTATATGAGTCGTGGATCTGCGGGAACCCATAAACGTCCCCTAAATCTCAAGGAACCATCAGATGACGAGTGCCAATCAGTAAAATCACTGCTCTCAGCCCAAGACATGTACATCACATAATCAACGTCAAGTTTCTGTTGGTCAATTACCTCCTGGACCTGTGTAGGCTGAGCTCTCATCAGAACACATATCACAATCTGATCTGAAGGGGTAGCACATATACTCATAACCGTAGCCGCCTCATGTAGTCTCCACTCATGAGACATCTGGCGTGCTACCATAACTGTCTCTACCCGCTTCCTGCTCAACGCATCAGCCACTACATTGGCTTTACCTGGGTGGTATTCCAATGTAAAATCATAGTCTTTGAGCAACTCTAACCACCTTCTCTGCCTCATGTTCAATTCCTTTTGAGAGAACAAGTACTTGAGGCTCTTATGGTTAGAATACAAAGTGAATCTCTCACCATAGAGATAATGCCTCCAAATCTTCAAAGCAAAAACCAGTGCGGCCAGTTCTAAGTCATGAACAGGATATTTTTTTCATGCACCTTCAACTGCCTCGATGCATAAGCAATGACCCTATCCTTCTGCATCAACACGCAACCCAAGCCGATACGAGAGGCATTAGTGTAGATAACTAACTCTTGATCAGGCTCTGGCAAAACCAACACTGGCGTAGATGTCAATCTTTTCTTCAGCTCTAAAAAGGCATTCTCACACTCCTCAGTCCATACAATGGACACGTCTTTCTGGGTGAGCCTAGTCATAGGCGTAACTATCTTGGAGAATCCCTGAATGAATCTCCTACAGTAACCAGCTAACCCAAGAAAGCTTCTGATCTCGGTCACTGTGGTAGCCCTAGGCCAACTGATAATGGCTTCAACCTTAGACGGATCAACAAAAATCCTCTCAGAACTCACCACATGACCTAAGAACTTCACTTCGGTGATCCAAAACTCGCACTTGCTCAGCTTTGCATATAGCCTATGCTCTCTCAGAGTCTGCAAGGTCACTCTGAGGTGTTCCTCATGCTTATCCCGAGTCTCGGAATACACCAATATGTCATCAATGAAGACGATGACAAACTTATCCAGATACTGCCTAAAGACCCTCTGCATCAGGTCCATGAACATCGCCGGTGCATTAGTCACACCAAATGGCATCACAAGAAACTCATAATGTCCATAACTGGTCTTGAATGTTGTCTTAGGCACATCCTCCTCCCTGATCTTCAGCTGATGATACCCGGAGCGCAAATCAATCTTCGAAAAATACCTCGCTCCCCTCAACTGATCAAACAAGTCATCAATTCTTGGGAGAGGATACTTGTTGTTGATGGTCACCCTTCAATTGGTGATAGTTGATGCACAATCGCAAGCTCCCAACTTTCTTTTTCACAAAAAGAACTGGAGCTCCCCAGGGTGACATGCTTGGGCAAATAAAGCCCTTAGCCAATAACTCCTCGAGCTGTTTCTGCAACTCTCTCAACTCGGCTGGCGCCATTCTATATGGTGCCATGGACATAGGCTTCATGCCAGGGACTAGTTCAATGATGAAATCGATCTCTCGCTTCGGTGGTAATCCTGGAAGATCCGAAGGGAACACATCTGGAAAGTCCCTAACAATGGCAATATCCTCAAGTATCACCTCACTAGTCTCTTCCTCATCAGGCACTAACCCAACAGTAACAAATCTACCCCTTGTGACTGTCTGGTCTGAAGCTCTGCCCTGTAGTCTAAACACTGGGTGTCCAGGGATCTGGAAAATGACTCTTTTCGCGAAACAGTCAAACAACTGCATGATAAGCCGCGAGCCAATCCATCCCTAGAATTGCATCAAACTCTAAAAACTCTAGGACTCGAAAGTCAACAGACATCTCAACATCACCAATCTGAACCACACACTGGCTACAGATCATGTTCTGGTAGATCCTCTCCCCGGCTACAGTACTCACCACTAACCATGTGCTAGCCCTAATGGGAGTCAAATGCAAACTATCTAGCATACGTCCAGATATGAATGATAATGTATACCCAACATCAAATAATACATGCATAGAAGCACCACAAATAATTTTAAAATAATTTTGAAATAATATTAAGTGCGCTAAAGGACAGTACGTGTCCTGAAGGTTATTAAGTTGATTCTGAAGATGAGGGCGCTCCTATCTAGGTAGCATCCTGACAGTTTTTCAACTTATAACTATCAACGTCCTTAAAGAAAAAAATCAATTTAAAGCTATGAGAACTTTCAACGAGCTGAAACTAAGTCAGTGTCCTGACACTTTCAAGGAGGTCGCTACTTACAAGTAAGTGTCCTAATGAATCAGTTCAATTCAACCTTGAGCGTCCTGAAAGACACTGTAAAGCGATTTTTGATTTCTCGATTAAAGCTCAATAAATCATGATTAAAAAACAAGATATTTTTGGATTAAATCGAATATATAAATGATCGAAAATCAATTCGACTAAAACATGCATTCATGCATCAATTGCTAAATTAAATGGTAGAGAAGGTTCTACAACCTAACATAGTCTAATCATACTATCGAATATCTTCAAATGATCATGGTCTTCAAGTAGATCTTTAATATGTTCGCCATGCATCATTGATTCTTTGAAACCTTCAAGGAAGATTAGATACGCCATGTATGCAACATTAACATAAACAAAATGTGGTTTGTAATCATCAGAATATCTTTCATGTTAGGGGCGTGAGGATAATTGGGTCAACAAATAGTGTTTTACCCGTTGTCCATTTACGTGAAAGAGAGTGCCTTCATTGCGTCTTAACTCCGCTACTCCATATGGAAACACCTTCTCAACAATGAAGGGACTCGACCACCTAGACTTCAATTTACCCGAAAACAATGTCAAGCTTGAATTGTACAAAAGAACCTTTTGTCCCGATTTGAACTCCTGCTTCACTATCATCTTGTCATGCCATTGCTTTGTTATCTCTTTATATATCTTGGCATTCTCATATGCATCTTAGAGGAACTCATCCATCTCGTTCAATTGTAGAAGTCTTTGGTCACTAGATGCCTTCAAATCAAAATTCAGCTTCTTAATAGCCCAAACAACATGGTGCTCCAACTCAACCAGTAAGTGGCATGCTTTCCCGAACACCAAACAATATGGAGACATTCCAATGGGTATCTTATAAGTAGTCCGGTAAGCCCGCAACTGTAACGCCCGTACCTTAGGATGACGTCATTTTGACCCGTAGAGTACCCGTATACGAATGTGCATACATATTTGATGCTCGACGCGTGTTGGTTCAAGTGTCTTTGCATGCTTTTAAGTTTTTTAACGTGTACATAAGTTTCAGAATGATCGGAGACTTGTTCGACGTTGAAACATGTCGAAAACGGTGTTTTGGATCAGTGGAGCTCGCTCTATGGAGGAAGAAATTTCTATCACCGATTACATCAATGTTTGATCTTCTATATCCGTGGTCTGATTGGGCTAAAATTCTGTCAGCTTATTCTTATCTGATAGATCTTCATTATGAACGGTGAAGATCTTGATCGTAGTTGTCTACTGTGAGATATAAGACTCCAAATATTGTTTCTTAGATTTGCAGATTTTCTTGTGCAGTTTTGATCAAATAGTTGAAATTAGCAATCCCACCGTTGGATTGAGCTGAAATTTTACCAGAAGGTTGGTAACGGACTCATAAAAATTTGAACTGTTAAGATGTTAAATTGGTGAGTCTTTTGCAAAAAATTGATTATCTAAGTGCAAGTAATTGCCGCAGGAAAACTGTTTCTTATATTTAAGTGGTTTTTCTTGTGAGCCCAAAATCTTCTATAACAGCAACCGATACTTAGATTTCGGCTCACTTGCTCATTTTTCACTTAGAAAATAGGAAAAAGATATTGGAGAAGAGGAAAAGAAGCGGAGAGGAGTAAAGGGAGAGGAAACTAGGGTTTTGGGTGATTCTTGCCCAAATTTCTTTCTAAGGTAAACATTCTTTCTCATTTTCTTCCATTAATCTCTTTCTTTCATGTATGCAAGCTTTCTTTTGAACTAGGGTTTTCTATGAATCCTGAATTTGTAGGGTTCTTGACCTAGGGTTTGCATGTTTAGGCTATTTTAAGCTTGTTTATAATATTAGAGGCCTTCCTTGACCTAGAACAACACCTAAGATGTGTTTCCACACTTGAATCCCGAAATTTAAGGAGGGTGGTGGAAGATCAAATTTAGGAGTTAGGTCTTGCATGTCATATATGTGTGATTAGAGTTTATTGGGAACTTATTGATGGTATAACCCCCAATTTCTAGCAAGAAATTGGTAGGGTTATGTGTATTTGACCTAAACTTAGGTTATGGACTTAGGGTTTTCTATTCATCTTGCATGTGATATATGTTGAATAGATGGGTAAATGTGGATGTTTAGTAGTCCAATTTACTTATTTGGAATTGTGGAAAACCTAGGCGTAGGGTAATTTTGGCCTAGGGCATGTGATTTGCTAATTTGCCATGAATTTGGAGATTTGCCCAAATTTGGAGATTTTGACCTAATTGATGTCAATTGATGAAATTGACATGAAATTAGTCTAATTAACCCTATTTAAGATTGAGTGCATTGTATATTGTTGGTTGGAATCAACTTATTGCATTCACTTGGGTTAATTGTGGTTAATTGGATATTAAATGGTTGAATTGAGCAATATGGATTGGCTCATGAGTATGACCATTCTAGAATCTGAATTGGCTATGGAATTGGGTTTAAACATGGTTGTTTGACACACTTTTGGACTGGTTTTAGTGTTGTATAAACCATGTCATATGCAGGGATTGTGGTTGATCTTAGTAACCCAAATAAGCCAATTGGGGACTGAGGTGCATTGGGGTGATTTGTGGCATTCTAGTGCTTTCTTGTGGTTGGAATTGGATTGGCTAGGTCTAGCCAATCAAGTTGTGAGTGTTTCCTTACTTGTCGGTTTCTATATGTGGCATTGTAGTATAAAGTGATTTAAATGCTTATTTAATGTAGTATGCATGATTTAATGATTCATGAAATGTATTTTTGCATAATCCAGTTGGGTTAGCTATTGAGTTGTGTTGCATCTCCTAAGTATGGGATTCTTATGGAATTCCATTGGCCGAACGGGGATCCTCAGTTAGGGATCTTGCAAAGGGTTTCAATGGTAGGTGCAGACGGGATCTCCTTAGGGATTGTATCTCAATGACATGCCCGGTCCATGGAATTCCTATTAGATACAGGTAAGTGGTCGATCGAGCTATGGGTATTGCGCACTCAAGCTTTTGGATTAACACTTACTCAGGAGGTGTTTAGGATTGCATGTGCATGTTTAGAAAATGATATGCATTGTCTTGATTATGACATGATGCATTATATTTGACGTGTATGTAATCTTGTATATCACATGATACTTAAACTGTTTTAATGATCTTGCAATGTTGTATTTAAATGCATATATATATTGCCACTTGTAAAGAACATTCACTAAGCTTGTTGTAGCTCATCCCTCATCCTTATCATTTCAGGTTCGGACAGGAAGGGGAAGGGGAATGCTTAGCTGTGGAGAATTTCCCTGTATTTTGTAGGTGTAGGTGTTTTAGTACTTTTTCACATTTTGATAATTTGTACTATATAACACCTAATGCTTATACTTAACACTTAGATGGGTTGTATTTATGGTTAAGTATGATTTTGTATATTTTGGACAGTATGGACTTAGGGATTTTTTTTTATTTTATGGTTGTCATTTTTTTGGGAATGTATTCTTATATTGATGATCTTGTTTGTGTCCATGTTTTTGAATGGTTTTTATTAGAATTATGTGTACGTTAGATGAGGCTTACGGGACACCGTGTATATTGAATATCGAGGAAGGATATACCCGGGGTTCTGCGCCGATCATGACATCACAGATAGTGGGTCGTGACAACAAATCATCGTCAAGCTTCAATGCCCAATCCTTTCTTTTTACATTTACTGTTTTCTCAAGTATTTTCTTCACTTCTCGATTGCTAATTTTAGCTTGACCATTGCTCTGAGGATGGTAGGCCATAACAACCTTATGCCTCACTCCATACTTGGCAAGAAGAGCATTAAATATTTTGTTACAAAAATGGGTACCTTCATCACTAATGATTGCCCGAGGAGTGCCAAAATGTGTAAAAATGTTCTTTTGGAGGAATTTTAACACCACCATTGGATCATTTGTAGCTATAGCAACGATTTCTACCCACTTTGAGACATAGTTAACCTCCAAGAGAATGTATGTCTTGCCACATGAAGAGGGAAATGGTCCCATGGAGTCTATGCCCCAAACATCAAACAACTCCACTTCCAAGATATTAGCCAATGGTAGCTCATGTCTCCTTGAAATAGTACCAAAACGTTCGCATCAGTCACAAGTCTTTACATAAGCATAACTATCTCAAAACATTGTAGGCTAATAGAAACCACTTTGAAGAACCTTAGTTGCAGTCCTTGTAGACCCAAAGTGGCCACCATATGGAGACACATGACAATCATGGAGAATGGCCTGCACTTCCTCCTCCAGTACACACCTCATAATAATTTGATCGTTACATCTCTTAAATAACAAAGGATCATCCCAAAGATAGAATCTTACATTGTGTAGAAACTTCTTCTTCCTTGCATATGATAGATCCAGAGGTAAGACACTGCTAGCCAAGTAATTCACATAGTCGGCATACCATGGAAGTTTAACAAATAACCCATATAATTGCTGATCCGAAAATGTTTCCACAATAGGCACATTCTCTTCTTTCTCATGTAGTTGCAACCGAGATAGGTGATCTGCAACTACATTCTCACTCCCTTTCTTATCTCTTCTCCAAATCAAACTCGTGAAGCAAGAGGACCCGTCGAATCAACAGAGGGTTTGCATCCTTTTTCTCAAACAAGTAGCTGATGGTGGCATGGTCAGTGATGTAGGATCTAAACTTATCACAAGCAAACACCACTGCTAACAATTTCTTCTCGGTTGTAGTGTAATTTTGTTGGGCTCCATCAAGAGTTCTACTTGCATAGTAAATGACCTAGAACATCTTTTCTTTCCTTTGCCCAAGAACCGCTCCTACCGCATAGTCGGTCGCATCACACATGATCTTGAACGGTTCACTCCAATTCGGTACCACCATGATAGGTGCTGAAATCAAGGCTTTCTTAATCAACTCAAAAGCTTCCTCACAATGCCCATCAAACACAAATGAAGTCTTTTTCTCAAGTAAGTTGCAAAGAGGTTTGGCAATCTTGGAGAAATACTTTATGAATCTTCTATAAAAACTCGCATGCCCTAAGAAACTCCTAATGTCCTTCACATTTCTCGGATGTGGAAGCTTTTCAATAGTCACAATCTTCGCCTTGTCTACCTCAAGTCCCTTAGAAGAAAGCCAGTATCCAAGAGCAATCCCTTCACGCACCATGAGGTGACACTTTTCCCAATTAAGCAGAAGGTTCATTTTTTCACACCTCCTCAACACAAGGGAGAGGTTATGCAAGTAATGATCCAATGAGGACCCAAACACTCCAAACGACATACGCCGAAAAACAAAAGTAATATATGGGCAAGTGAATGTAGTCTTGTCTTGATCTTCTAGGGCGATGGCTATTTGATTGTACCCCAAATACCCATCTAAAAAGCAATAGTAGTGGAACCCCGTCAACCGATCTAGCATTTGATCAATAAAAGGAAAGGGAAAGTGATCCTTCCTTGTGGCCTTATTGAGCTTCATATAGTCGATACAAACTCTCTAGTCTATGATTGTTCTAGTGGAAATTGTCTCATTCTTCTCATTCATCACCATAGTCATACCACCTTTCTTGGGCACCACTTGAATCGGACTAACCCATGAACTATCTGAAATGGCGTATATGATTCTCACCTTTAGCCACTTAAAGATTTCAGCTTTAACAACCTCTTTCATGGGCGAATTTAGCCTTCGTTGATGCTCAATTGAAGGCTTGTAAGATTCCTCCATCAAAATCTTGTACATACATGTAACATCCCGTAGTTTTAATTAAATATATACATTGACTTACGTGTATACATACGTAGGAGTCAAATGTATGTACGTATGAGAATAAGTGCTAAATACATAAAGTGAAGAGTATAAATTAAATATGTGAGTTGTTATATAAATACGTGAATTAAATTAAGTGAATTAAATATGTGAATTGGAGTTAGATAAGGGTATGATTAAATTAACTTAAATAAAGATGGTAGTATTAATTGGTAAATGATTAAATGAAGTTGTTAATTTAATGAATGAATAGTTGTTGTAGGTGAATAGTTGAATAAATGGAAGTTAAATGAATAAGGCGGTTTGTGCATGCTATGTAATAGGTGTCTTGATCAAATTCAGCCACCATGAACTCATTTAGACACCTATTAGCTTGCTGGCATGATGGATTAGCCACGTCATTATTTGCTGGTGTGTTGGCATGAGTTGATTTAGTTGCTGAAATGTGCAAGTGAAGTTGCAGAACAAAACATTGAGCTAGAGAGAAACTGAGAAAACGATTGAGGAAGAAGGAGATTTTGGAGCTCCAAATAAAGGTGAGATCCATAGTTTTAGATGTGAAAGTTTCATATTCAAACTCTCCTCTTCATTCTATACATTATATGTGACATGCGACAACTTTCCATGGCTAGTTTGAAACTTGAAAGTGATGAGTTTGGATTGAAATTGAGGTGAATTGAAGCTCAAACCATGGGGGTTGATTCTTGGATTATGGGCAAGTTTTCTGATGATGAATTCATTAAGTTTCAGTGATTGAATGGTAGTAATTTAATGTATTTGAATTGCTGGAATTGGGTAAATTATTGGTTGAAACAATTAGAGAAAATTCCTTGTTGCTGGGTGAATTAATTGAGGTTCAATTCACTGAAATTCTATCATTGATTTGGGTATTCCAAACCTAGCTGAATAAGGGTGTTAGAACCCATTTTAGTGACTGAAATTGTAGTGTTTTATAGTGTATTATGATTGGAAATTGGTCTTGACTATTCTGTGATGATAAATTACAGAGATTGGAGTGCAAAGTATGTGAAATTCTGAGTTTAATGATGTGTACAAGTTGGATACAAGTTGTTGGAAAAATCTCAGATTAGAGACTGATTTGGTAAGATGCTTACCAGTACATTTTGGTTGACTCAGTGATTAATTGATGATTTAGTTAATGAATTCATGTGCTAGAATGTGGAATTGAATGTGTGCAATGTTGAATTGCAGTAGGTTGAGACATGAATTGAGCAAGTATGGTGCTTGCACTGTTTGTGTGTATTTTCCAGCAAGAATTTGTTGGGTGAAATGGTGAAAAGAGACTAAGTGCATGTGTTGTGGACTTGGTGAAAGTCTTGTGTAGTGAGTATCTCTTAACTTTGGATATTTGTATATGGCATTATAAATATGAATGATGTGTTTTAAATCATGAATATATCTATAATTATTGCACTGTTTGAATTTATGAAAACATTTTACCTTGGAGCATGTTTTGGACTTGCTAGAGCAAGTTAAAACATGGAATCATTTCCAGAAGACAACTCCACATGATGATTGTTTAATCTCATGGTCCGAGCGCTAATCTTCTGAATGAAATTGAGATTTAGTCCTAATTTGAAATGGTTTATAGCAGGAAAAATTGGGTAATGTGAGGCTCAGCGTATACTCCTTATGGGTGCATAATAGGGAGTGTTTACCCGCTCTATTACTAGGAAGAGGGAGATTGATGATTCTGCTAAAAACCTACATGTTTAAATTAAACTTTATGAGCATGTATGTATTATGAAATGTTTCATGCATGTTGAATATGATTTTAAAAGAATTGAATCATGTGACTTTTATTAAATGCATGTATGATGCCATAGTTAGCAATATTCACTGAGCTGCGGTTGCTTACCCAAATTCTCACACATTTCAGGTTCGGATCCCAAGGGGAAAAAAAGACAAGTGAAGGATAAAACATTCTTCTTTTTGATATGTATGTATTGTTGAGAATTTTGAAATTGTTAATTTGTTATGATTATGTATATATAACATTAGCAAGAAAAAAATTATATCACATAGATAGAATGTGAGAATGAGTATGAATGATATACTTGATGATGTAATTATATTTTGGAAAGTTTTGATTATGTAGATTTTGTTAATATGAATGAGAATGATGTCTTGTTAAAAAAAAAAGAAAAAAAAATGACTGAATTAGTATAATGTCTTAAAGGACGAAGGCTGACATAGTATTGTATACTTCCAAGTATGACATATATGGTATCCTGTGCCGGTCATGACGTCACCCTACGGGAGGGAGGGGGTCGTGACAAAACAAATTGAAGGACTTATCCCTTTGATGTCGACAATGGACCACTCCAAAGCAAATTTATATTCTCAAGATGCGCAATAGCTTCTTCTTCTCCACATTTGACAAAGCCAATGATATGATGACCGACGGTAGACTTTTCACCCAAAAATGCATAATGAAGATGCTTCGATAAGGGCTTCAACTCTGGTGAGGATTCCACTAACTCGGGTGGCAAAGAAGCTTCAATATCTTCTGTTTTGGTGGTTGTACTCTTAGGATTGTGGCCTCAAGAGCTAAGGCATAGTGCTGGACTTCATCATGAACTGCCTCATCTCTAGATATTGAACTCACAAGACACTTCTCTAAGGGGTCTCCCGGTGTAGCCTCATCATGTATCTCTGTCACACATGCATCAACTACTTCTGCTACATCAATCCAGTAACATGTATTCCCCTCCGATGGGAATTTAAGAGTCATGTATATATTGAACAACACTTCATCATCGTTCACCCACAAGGTAAGCTCGCCATGATGCACATCTATCAAAGCTCTACCGGTTGCTAAGAATGACCGCCCAAGTATAAAAGGAATATCCCCATCTTCCTCCATGTATAAAACTACAAAGTCTACCGAGAAGATGAACTTGTCCACCTTCACTAGCACGTCCTCAATGATACCCCTAGGGTATGTAAGTGATCGGTCTGCTAGTTGCAAAGATATATAGTAGTTGATTTTACCTCGCTAAGCCCCAATTTCCTAAAAATGGAAAAAGGCATCAAGTTAATACTTGCACCTAAATCACATAAAACTTTATTAAAATTTTAAAGAACCAATGGTATAAGATATCGTGAAACTCCCTGGGTCTTTTAGCTTTTGTGCAGGATTTTTCTAGAGGATGGCAATACATTTTTCAGTGAACTTCACCGTCTCATAATCTTCTAGCTTCCTCTTCTTAGTCATTACATCTTTCATAAACTTTACATAGTTCGACATTTGCTCCAGTGCATCTGCAAAAAGAATGTTAATGTGAATCTTTTTGAAAATCTCAAGAAACTTGGTGAATTGCTCGTCAAGCTTTTTCTTTTGAAATCTCCGAGGATACGGAATAGGAATTGTGAGTTTAGGAGGGTTATCCGTGAAAGTGATAGAACCAGGCCGGTATGGCCTCTTTTGTGGCTTCTCCCCCTTTTTTGGCTCAGCTTCCTTCTCTTTACTTTGCTCGGCCTCCGTGCTTGGCGTGTCATGTGCATCACTAAGTACTGATGTAAATGCTATGTTTGGGCTAGAATCAACCCCCTTCACCTCCTTTCCACTTCTCAGGGTAATGCCCTTGCATTGTTTTTTGAGGTTCACCTATGTGTTGCTAGGTAACGACCCCCTTTGTTGGGTATTCTCAGTTGAGGCTAGTTGCCCCATTTGAACTTCCAAATTCTTTATCGATGCCCGTGTCTCCATCATAAAGGAACCTATCATATCCTCTAAAGACGACTTCTTTTCTTGAGCTTGAATGTAGAAACCGGGTGGAGGTTGTAGTTTATTCCTCATGTTGGCGCATGAGAAGTTCTCGTGATTTCGAACGCTTGGTTGGTACTGATTTGGAATACCTTGATTGCTTCTGTAATTGTACCCTCGGTTGTTTATATATTGAACTTCTTCCTCAAGTGCCTCATTCCCTGAAGAGCCCATGTGTAAAGCTGTCGCTTTCTCAATAGACGATTGCGCACGTTGAGTGATAAATACAACTAGTTGGTTGGCAATGCTTGACATTTGTGCATAAAGAGATGTGAATGGGTCAAATTCATGTAGCCCGACAACCTTTTCTTACTATTGATCGTGCACTCGAAACCTCATATGTGTTGGTAGCCTTATCCTCCAACATGTTTAGTGCTTCAGCAGTCGTCTTTGTCAACAATGATCCACTAGCTGCCGCATCCACTAGTGTCCGAGTAGAAAATGTCATCCCATTGTAAAAAGTTGAATTTGCAACCAATCTTGAAAACCATGTTGGGGACACTTGATGCAAACCAAGGAGCTGGACAAGTTGATCATACACTTGGGAATGGAGCTGAATATGCACAAGACCCTTTGTCACTTTCAAGTGGTCCAATTACAAGACTTAGAGCCAAACGTTTCAAGGAAGCGCTAAATGGGCTAATCCAAGAGAATTGGGTTGATGCTAAAAAGACCAAGATGGGCTCAAATAATAATCAAGGCTTAGTCCATGTCATCAAAGCAATTGAAGAAGCTAATTAGCACACAAAACGTGCCAGCATGGACTGACCATCAAAGGGTATGAATTTGTTGAGTTGCAAGGATATTAAATAGGGGAATAAACTTGGTCCCCGCTGGTTATGTTTTAAATACATTGAACTTAGTCAATTAGCTATTTTGGTTACCTTTAGAAGTCCAAGAGGCCTAAAAACGTGGGAACTTGTTCTTTAGAAGTCTAAGAGGCCTAAAAACATGGGGACTTGTCCTTTAGAAGTCCAAGAGGCCTAAAAACATGGAGACTTGTTCTTTAGAAGTCCAAGAGGCCTTAAAACGTGGAGACTTGTCCTTTAGAAGTCCAAGAGGCCTAAAAATGTGGGGAATTGTCTATGTTGATGTTTGTGTTGTTTTAAATTTAGTTATGTCTTTTCCTATTCTTGGAGGGTTGTTCCAAGTATATATAGAGTGGTAGCTCGAATTTGAATGGAGATTATGTTTTGAGATCAAGTTAATCTTGTGAGGTCTTGTGTCCTCTTTGTTCTTAAAAGAACTCTTTGAACTTATCAAGTTAATCTTGTGGCGTTCAAGCAACCAAACTTATCACCTTGATTGTTGAATCTTGGTGTGGCGTTTTCAATCCTTCGTAGTCTTGGTTTTCATCTGGTTAGGTGACGGGTCAAGGCTCAACCAATCTTGTCTACACGATCTTGGAGTTCTAATCCATCATTGTTATTGGGTTTCATCACAATTGTTGGTGAAGTTCATATCATTTGGTTATCAGAGCTTTTGTTCTAAGATAAGTTTGACTATCTTTTATTTTCATTTTTATTTCCTATTCCAGGTGTGGAAAAAGAAAAAAAAAATTCGTAAAAAAAAAAGAAACGAAAAGTGATTCCAGTAAGAAAATTTCATCTTTTCAATCTTGTTTCTCACCTTATTCATGTTCTTGATCCTGCTATAGAAAAAAAAGAAAAAAAGAGAAGAAAAGTTATTCCAGTAAGAAAATCTCCTCTTTTCAATCTTGTTTCTCACCTTATTCATGTTCTTGATCTTTTGATTAGTTTTGGTTGTTTCTCATTTTTGAATTGCTGCTAGATTATTTTGAATTAGTTTCTTGAAGTTTGATTAAGAACTAAAGAAGACACAAAAGAGTGGAAAAAGGCAAGAGTGTGTGAGACCATAAGAGGGTAAAAGCCGTTTAGAGTGAAAACACGAGTGCAAATGTATCAAATTCTTGAGTGAAACACGTGAAGGAGTGCTTGTGAGGATTCTAACATTGTTTTGCAGATTTTAAATATGTCCAATAATCAAGAAGAAGATATAACCGAAGAAGTTCGACAACATGCAGTTCCGAACCTCCAAATACAAGCGTTGTTAGGGGAGATGAGGCGTATGTTGAGGGATGAAGTATATGATGCTGACATGCCACCTTTGGAGGATGCCAATGATGAGCAAAGTGCTGTGGTTGGAGATTTATTGGTAGCAAGGCGAGTTCTCAATGTGCAGGTTAAGGAGGAAGAAAGTAACCAAAGGAAGAACTTGTTTCATACTCGGTGCTTTGTAAACAACAAAGTTTGCAGTGTCATTATCGATGGAGGGAGTTGCACAAACGTAGCCAGCACTTATTTGGTGGAGAAATTGGCCTTAACTACCTTGAAACATCCTCACCCTTATCGGCTTCAATGGCTGAATGACTGTGGCGAAATCAAGGTGACAAGGCAAGTGTTGGTGGCATTATCCATTGGTGAATATGAGGATGAGGTGCTTTGTGATGTGGTTCCTATTCATGCATGCCATTTATTGCTGGGAAGACCATGGCAGTATGATAAGAGGGCTAAGCATGATGGATTCACAAATAGGTATTCTTTCACTCATAAAGGGCAGCCTATTATTCTTGTGCCATTGGCTCCAAAACAAGTCAGGGAGGACCAATTAAAGCTACAAAGGTCAAATGAAAAAAAGAAAGAAAAAGAAATGAAGACCGAAATTGAAAAAAAAAGAGAGATAAAAACATTGATCAGAGAGAAAAAGAAAGAGAGGGGATTTCAGCCATAGTGAGAGCAAAAAGGAAAAATTCAATTGCATTGCAAAAAAAAGTGAGATCAAGAGAGCATTATTATCACACCAGCCCCTTGTTGTACTCATGTACAAGGAGGCTCTTTTATGTACTAATGATCTAGTCGGTGCTTTGTCGAGCGTTATTGTTTCTCTTTTGCAGGAGTTTGGAGATGTCCTTCCCGAAGAAGTACCTTATGGATTACCTCAAATCTGAGGGATTAAACATCAAATTGATTTCATACCAGGAGAGTCAATTCCAAACCGACCCGCTTATAGGAGTAATCCCAAGGAGACCAAGGAACTCCAAAGGCAAGTAGGTGAATTATTGGAGAAGGGGTATGTGCATGAAAGCATGAGTCCTTGTGCAGTTCCAGTGCTGTTTGTTCCTAAGAAGGATGGAACATGGAGGATGTGTGTTGACTGCCGAGCCATCAACAACATAATGGTAAAGTATCGTCATCCTATTCCTAGATTAGACGATATGCTGGATGAATTGCACGGTTCTTGTGTCTTTACAAAAATTGATCTTAAGAGTGGATATCATCAGATTAGGATGAAGGAAGGTGATGAATGAAAAACTGCTTTTAAGACTAAATATGGTTTGTATGAGTGGTTAGTGATGCCTTTCGGTTTAACTAATGCTTCGAGCACATTTATGCGTTTAATGAACCATGTTTTGCATTCATTTATTGGCAGATTTGTCGTTGTGTATTTTGATGATATCCTAATTTATAGCAAAAACTTGGAAGAACATGTAATGCATTTGAAATCTGTTTTGGAAATTCTAAGGAAAGAAAAGTTGTTTGCTAATATCAAGAAGTGCACCTTTTGCACGGATACACTTGTGTTTCTTGGTTTTGTTGTTATCAAGAGAGGAATTGAGGTGGACGAGGAAAAGGTTAAGGCAATCCAAGAGTGGCCAACGCCTACAACAATCAGCCAAGTGAGGAGTTTCCACGGCTTAGCTAGCTTCTATAGACGGTTTGTGAGTGATTTTAGTAGCTTAGCCTCACCTCTTACTGAAGTCATCAAGAAAAATGTGTCGTTTAAGTGGGGAAAAGAACAAGAAAAGGAATTTAATCTGATCAAAGAAAAGTTAACTAATGCACCTTTGCTTGTTTTACCTAACTTTGCTAAAACTTTTGAAATTGAGTGTGATGCTTCAGGTATAGGTATTGGAGCTGTTTTAATGCAAGAAGGCCGTCCAGTTGTTTATTTCAGTGAAAAGTTGAGTGGGGCAGCCCTAAATTACAATACTTATGATAAGGAGATGTACGCCTTGATAAGGGCTTTGGAAATTTGGCAGCACTATCTATGGCCAAAGGAATTCGTGATTCACACAGATCATGAATCTTTGAAGCATTTGAAAGGACAACAAAAGTTGAACAGACGCCATGCCAAGTGGGTGGAATTCATTGAAATATTTCCTTATGTGATCAGATACAAGCAAGGTAAGGAAAATGTGGTGGCTGACGCATTGTCCCGAAGGTATGCTTTACTTTCCATTTTAGATACAAAATTGCTTGGTTTTGAATACATTAAGGATTTGTATGCACAAGATTCTGATTTTGGTGAAGTGTTCAATGCATGTGAAAACGTGGCGTTTGGTAAGTTTTATAGGCATGATGGATTTTTGTTTCGGGAAAATAAACTGTGTGCTTATGTGTTCTTTGCGTGAATTGTTTGTGAGAGAAGCTCATGGTGGTGGTTTGATGGGTCATTTTGGTGTAGCTAAGACATTAGGAATTTTGCGTGATCATTTTTTTTGGCCTCATATGAAACGTGATGTGGAAAAAATCTGTGAGAAGTGTATCACGTGTAAATAGGCCAAGTCTAAGTTGAAACCCCATGGTTTGTACACCCCTTTGCCAATACCTAGTGAACCTTGGACTGATATTTCTATGGATTTTGTTTTGGGATTACCTAGGACTAAGAGGGGGAGAGATTCAATTTTTGTGGTGGTAGATAGATTTTCCAAGATGGCACACTTCATTGCATGTCATAAAACCGATGATGTATCACATATAGCTGATTTATTCTTCAAAGAAATTGTTAGGTTACATGGCATGCCTAGGACAATTGTTTTTGATAGGGATGCAAGGTTTTTGAGTTACTTTTGGAAGACTTTGTGGGGAAAGTTGGGAACCAAGTTATTGTTTTCTACTACTTGTCATCCACAAATGGATGGTCAAACTGAAGTAGTAAATAGAACTTTGTCTTCTTTGTTACGTGCTATCATTAAAAAGAACTTGAAAACATGGGAAGATTGTTTGCCACATGTTGAATTTGCTTATAATCGAAGTATTCATTCTGCAACTAATTTTTCACCATTTGAAATAGTTTATGGTTTTAACCCATTGTCACCTTTGGATTTAATTTCTTTACCTTTGAGTGAATGCGTAAACTTAGATGGAAAAAAGAAGGCAGAATTTGTAAAAATGATTCATGAAAAGGCACGGCTGAACATTGAAAGGAGGACTAAACAATATGTCCAACAAGCCAACAAGGGACGCAAGAAGGTCGTGTTTGAACCCGAAGATTGGGATTGGTTGAACTTAAGGAAGGACCGTTTTCTGGAGAAACGACGTTCAAAACTCCTACCTCGGGGTGACGGACCATTTCAAATAGTGGAACGCATCAATGATAATGCCTACAAGCTTGACTTACTAGGTGAGTATGGTGTCAGTGCAAGCTTTAATGTTGCTGATTTGTCTCCTTTTGATGTAGGTGATGATTTGAGGACAAATCCTTCTCAAGAAGGGGAGAATGATGCAAACCAAGGAGCTGGACAAGTTGATCATACACTTGGGAATGGAACTGAATATGCACAAGACCCTTTGTTACTTCCAAGTGGTCCAATTACAAGACTTAGAGCCAAACGTTTCAAGGAAGCGCTAAATGGGCTAATCCAAGAGAATTGGGCTGATGCTAAAAAGACCAAGATGGGCTCAAATAATAATCAAGGCTTAGTCCATGTCATCAAAGCAGTTGAAGAAGCTAATTAGCACACAAAACGTGCCAGCATGGACTGACCATCAAAGGGCATGAATTTGTTGAGTTGCAAGGATATTAAATAGGGGAATAAACTTGGTCCTGGCTGGTTATGTTTTAAATACATTGAACTTAGTCAATTAGCTATTTTGGTTACCTTTAGAAGTCCAAGAGGCCTAAAAACATGGGGACTTGTTCTTTAGAAGTCCAAGAGGCCTAAAAACGTGGGGACTTGTCCGTTAGAAGTCCAAGAGGCCTAAAAACGTGGGGACTTGTTCTTTAGAAGTCCAAGAGGCCTAAAAACATGGGGACTTGTCCTTTAGAAGTCCAAGAGGCCTAAAAACATGGAGACTTGTTCTTTAGAAGTCCAAGAGGCCTTAAAACATGGGGACTTGTCCTTTAGAAGTCCAAGAGGCCTAAAAACGTGGGGACTTGTCTATGTTGATGTTTGTGTTGTTTTAAATTTAGTTATGTCTTTTCCTATTCTTGGAGGGTTGTTCCAAGTATATATAGAGTGGTAGCTCGAATTTGAATGGAGATTATGTTTTGAGATCAAGTTAATCTTGTGAGGTCTTGTGTCCTCTTTGTTCTTAAAAGAACTCTTTGAACTTATCAAGTTAATCTTGTGGCGTTCAAGCAACCAAACTTATCACCTTGATTGTTGAATCTTGGTGTGGCGTTTTCAATCGTTCGTAGTTTTGGTTTTCATCTGGTTAGGTGACGGGTCAAGGCTCATCCAATATTGCTACACGATCTTGGGGTTCTAATCCATCATTGTTATTGGGTTTCATCACAATTGTTGGTGAAGTTCATATCAACACTTCCTCAATAGTTCCTTGAACCTCTCCCAAGCCTTGTACAAAGATTCTGACTCTAGTTGCTTGAACTCCCCAATCTCAGCGCGTAGTTGGGCCGTCTTGGTGGGAGGAAAGAACTTTTGTAAGAGTTTCTGTACCATTTCTTGCCATATTGCAATGCTCCTTGGCTGCAAAGATTGCAACCATGCTTGTGCTTTGTCCCTTAGAGAGAAAGGTAACAATCTCAGTTGTATGATGTCCTCAGTAACACCGTTCATCTTAACCATATCACACATCTCCAAGAAGGTGGTGATGTGGATGGTTGGATCTTCAATAGGAGAACCCCCAAATTGATGTCGTTGAACCATAGAGATCAACGCCGGTTTTTGCTCAAAATTGTTGACGTTGATAGGAACACGAACTATGCTTGAATAATTCTCATTGATGATCGGTTTGAAGTAATCTCTCAAGGTCAATTGATTTTGATTGTCAGCTACTGCTTCGACTTCACTTCTTCTCTCTCTCCGTTGTCTCCCAAGTGTGCGTTGCATTTCAGGATTGAACGGTAGTACTTCAAAACTTCGTGCTCGTTGCATATACTCTTGAAATCCTATAAAATAGAAAGAAAGAAGATTTCAGAAAATTCAAAATAATAAAATAAAAAAAATCTAAATTAAAATTAAAGTTAATTGACACAATAGTAGTCTACTAGTAATTATCCCTGACAACGACTCCAAAAACTCGTTACGTGCAAAATTGCAAGCGTACGGTGTCAAGGTATAATATAGTCTGATAAGATATCAGGTATCGTCCTCAACGATTATTACTACACTAACTATCAAGTTTTAACCCTAATTTTATCTAAAGAATCAAAATCGAATGATTAAGTGAATAACGTAATTAAATAACTAGAAAATAAACCAAAACAATGCAATGTAGAATAAGAGAAATCAATAGAAGAACGTCTAGAGGTTCAATCTCACCGTCCTCTCAACTATGCATAAATATGGGATTATCATCAACTCAATTTCCTTATTTATAAATCGAAAACCTTAACGTTACTAACTCCCTCTCTCGAGCACCACCTAGAGCATGCTATTTGAATTCTAAGTTTAACTCTTTCAATGAAAACCCAAAACCCTAATAACTCATTAAGATCTATAGTTCTCTTCAATGACTTCAAGGGATATTTCGTTCTCTTCTCGGTCTCACGATCACCCAGGGTATATCTTCCTTATTCCAATCCAAAATACCCCCTCTCGGGCACCTATTTCAAGTCTAGAATCATCTAATACGTGATCAAGGGATTAAAAGCTTTACACCCAGAAGAACATAAATAAACTAGAAACTATATTGACAATAATCAAAACAATAAAACCTAAAGCATAGTGTCACGACCCACTATCCGTGATCTCATGACCGGCACAGAACCCCGTGTATATCCTTCCTCGACATACACGGCGTCCCGATAAGCCTTCTAACACAACCTATAATCCCAAATACACAATAATAAACACATGGACAGAATATAAGATCATCATATAAAACATATCCAAAATGACAACCAGAAAATTTTTCTCCAAGTCCACAGTGTTCAAAAGTACATAATATACTTAACCATAAGTATAAACCCATCTAAATGTTAAGTATAATCATTAGGTGTTACATATTATAATTTATCAAAATAAATTGCGAAAAAGAACTAAACACCTATGTCAATAACAGTACGGGAACGCTTCGCAGCTAAGCTTTCCTTTTCACCTTCCTATTAAATCCTGAAAAGATAAGGATGAAGGGTGAGCTACAACAAGCTCAGTGAATGTTCTATACAAGTGGCAACATATAGATGCATTTAAGTAAAACATTACAAGAATCATTAAAACCATTTAAATAATCATGGGTGTAAGCAATATTACATACATGCCAATGTAATGTATGATGCCATAAACAAGACAATGCATACCATTTTATAAACATGCATATGCAACCTAACACCTCCTGAGTAAAAATTAATACAAGGGCCATGTGCGCGTGAAACCCATGCCTGATCGACTTCTGACCCGTATCTATCAAAATTCATATGGATTGTATGAACCATAGGATTCGCCCACCAAGACAAGTACCATGTCTTGGCGAATCCTAACATACACAAACCATAGAAATCCTTTGTAAGGTCCACAATTGAGGATTCTCGGTCGGCCCAATGAGATTCCATAAGATGTCCCAAGCTTAGGGAATGCACATAACTCAACTGCTTTCCCAACTGACTATGCTCAAATACAGTTCATGAATTCAATAAATCATGCATACTACATTATACAAGCATTTAAAACATTTTATACTACAATGCCACATATAGAATTTACACGTAAAAGAAACACTCACCCTTGATTGGCTAGACCTAGCCAATCTAACTTCCAATTCCAAGAAAGAGGACTAGAATGCCACAATCACTCCAATACACCACAATCTCCAATTGGACTATTTGGGTCACTTAGATCAAATCACAAATCCTGAAAACGACATCGTTTATGCGAAACTGAAAACCAGTCCAAGTATGCTAATCAACCATGTTTAAACCCAAATCAAATGCCAATTAAGCTTTTAAAATGGTCCTACACAAGGGCTAATCTCAAGTTGCCCAATTCACCCATTTACTACCTAATTAACCCACATTTAACCAAATTGAATGCAATAGGTTGCTCCAAACACTATAATACATGAAATTCAATCATAAATAGGGTTAATTAGACTAATTGAAAGTCAATTTCATCAATTGAAATCAATTTGGTCAAAATCCCCAAATTTGGGCAAATCTCCAAATCACATGCAATTTCCCAAATTACAAGGAAATTGCCAAATTACATAGCCCAGGCCAAAATTTCTCTACACTAGGGTTTTCACTAATCAAAATCAGTAATTTGGAGTGTCATCTTTCCATATTTACCCATGCATTCATCATAAATCACATGCAATTTGAATAGTAAACCCTAGGTCTAAAATTCTAGTTTAGGTCAAATCCATGCAACCCCTCCAATTTCTTGTTAAAAATTGGAGGTTTCACCATTTATGGACTCCCCATACCATCTAGATACACATATCTCAAATTCAAGACCTAAGTACAACACTGGTTTTCTACCACTCCCTTAAATTTCGGGATTCATACAAACCCTAGGTCAAAATAAAGCTTGCATTCACATGCTAAAGAGAATCAAGAAAATGAGAGAGAATGATATACCTTGGAGGGATTTTGGGCATCAAAGCACCAAAACCCTAACTTTCTCTCCCCTTTCTCCTCTCCCCTTCTTTTCCTCTTCTCCAAGCTCCTTAGCCTCTTTTGGAAGTGAAAAATGAGAGAAATTATGTTCCAATGGCTTATATAGAGGTTACATGGCATTTTGGGCCCACACTTTAAAAAAACATTTACATAAAAGGAATAGTTTCTTTTTCTTCTGCAATTACTTGCAGTTAGATAATCAATTTGTTGCAAAATACTCACAAATTTAAAATCTTAACTCAAAAGTTTTATGATTCAGTCACTAACCCTTTGGTAAAATTTCAGCTCAATCCAACAGTGACATTACGAGATCCAACCATTTGATCAAAACTGCACAAGAAAATTGGCAAATCCAAGAAACTGTGTTTAGAGTCCTATACCTCACAGTAGAAAACTCCGATCAAGATCTTCACCGTGTATAATGAAGATCTATCAGAGAAGAATAAGTTGACAAAACTTCAGCTTAATCGGACCACAGATAGAGGAGATCAAGCCATTGATGTAATCGGTTACATAAATTTCTTCCTCCATGGAGAGAGCTCCACTGATCCAAAACACCATTCTCAACATGTTTCGATGTCGAATGTGTCTCTGATCATTCCAAAACTTTAAGCACACATTAAAAAACTTAAAACCACGAAAAGACACTCGAACCAACAAGTGTCGAGCATCAAATACGTATACAGGTATTCTATGGGTCAAAATGGCATCATCCTAAGGTAGGGACGTTACACATAGTATCGAGTTTGAATTGATCTACACCTCTAGATAGAGGATTTAGTTCATGAATAAATACATGAAAACACTAAATAATGATATGAACATGAATCTCAACAATGAAAACAAACTAGATTGGTGGTAGAATGGTAGAAAATCTCTTCTTTGCTTTGAATCACTTCACTTCAATCTTCTCCTTCCTCTTCCTCTAGCTGTCAATCTCGTCCTCCACTTTATTCTCCTCTCAAAACCCTCTAATAGTACTCTATTTAAAGTAAGGAGTCCATAGAAACAAACCGTGTCCAATTGGCAAAGTTATGACCCAAAAATCTCAACTTGAGCAGTTTCCTAATTGTGCGAGTGCTGCAACGCTCATATTGAGCACCGCAACGCCCAGAACATGCTGATTTTGCATTTTGTGGGCTGGGGTGTAGCGCTGCAATGCTACTATTGAGCGCTGCATCACCCAAAGTGATGCAATACGACGTTTTTCTTCATTTTTCTTATATCTTTTGCATTCTTTGCACATGTATCTTCATTCAAACTTCTTGTACTTTGTTTCCATCATCCAAACTCATAGTCACATCATCTAAACACCTACAAAACAAAGCAAATTAATTAGTAACACACTTAGATAATCAATTTAACTAACTTATAGAATTAAAAACCGAAATAAAGCATAGTATACCAAAATGTGGCTAAACTAACAAATAGATCAAAACTACGATAAACTAGGAAAACTAATGCATAATTTATCCTAAAACTTGTCTAAAACATGCTATAAAACATATCTAAATATGCAACTTAACAATATATTAGGTGGATTATGAAATTTTATAATGAATATATTAGTAGCCTAACTCGACCCAAACCAAGTTGAAATTATTGGGTTGGTTTGGGTTTAAGGGGTTTATTGGGTTGGGTTAAGTTAAATATTTTCAACCCGAACTTAATTAGGCGGGGTTGGTATTTGGCTGAAACCCGACCCAACCCAACTCTTGAACACCCCTAATTGCATTTATAATTAGGATTTTGAATAACATTGCATTGTTTGTGCAATTACTTTTATTGTAATATATGTTCACCTTACCAAGATTTAAGAGAAAATCGTCCCATCTTCGAGTTTGCAGTTTATACTGGTTGTTTTAAATGCTTGGATGTTGTAGAACCTTACCATCCTGATGGAGTTTTTTGCCGGTTAGGTCATCTCCAAACAATTCCTCCATGGCCTCTTCGTTCTTTACGAGCAACTAGTGGTTCATCGGTGTAGCAATATCCACATAACGTACCTGTTTTATGATCAAACATGGGAGAGATGAGATTGTTGACCTAAGTAGTTTTTCACTTAGTATTCTCCTAAGTGTTTTGATGCTTACAAATAATATAATCACGGTACTAATATCTTTGACATAGTTGTTTCAGTGCTAACTAGCTATATCAGATGGATTCAATTATACTGTCAAAACATGTGGAAGGAACAACATTGTGCGAAGATTCAAGAGCTTTGTGGTTGTATTTCTTATTTAAAATCTTAGTGTTGTAGAGTAACATTTACATGTTCCAACCACAATATGATTTGCATCTTTTCAAAAATCATGCATATAGTTTATCATACTTATGCATATACACTATTATATTATTGGTCATGCATGCACACACATTAGTATGATAATTATTGTTAAGTGCAAACCTCAAGCGTACGGTGTCAAGTTATAATATAAAACCGATGAGATATCGGATTGACACTCACACTAAATACCGTTTCACTAACCCTAACTTTATTTAGAAAATCAGATTCGAGTGATTAAGGGAAATAAATAAACAATTGAATAACTAGAAAGTAAACTAAGCGTGCAATAGAAATAAATAAAAAATCAGAGATAAAATAGTCTAGAGGTTTGATATCACCTTACTCTCAACTGAGCTTATTTATATATTTATTATTAAATCAGTTCTTTCATTTATAAGTAAAAAATCCTAATGTTTCTAATTCCCTATTTTGGAGCACCAATTAGAGCATATTATTATTATCTTTGCTTTACTCTTTCGATGAAAACCTAAGATGATAATACCTTATTAAGTTCATGATTTTCTTTTAACGACTTCAAAGGTTCTCGATCTCCTTTTGAGTCTCACAATAGCCTAGGATATATTTCCTTGTTCGAACCCAAGGTACCCTCTTTTGGAGCATCTACCTCAAGTCTATAATCATCTAATCCGTGGCGAAGGGATCAAAAACATTAAACTCGAAAAAATATAAATAACTAGAAAACTTCATTAACAATAATTAATCAATAAAACCTACAACATAGTTTCTAGTTCGGATCAATTTACACCTCTAAATAGAGAATTTAGTTCATAACTAGAAACATAAAAGCATGAAATAACATGATGAACATAAATCTAAAACCAAAAAAAACAAAGTAGAAAAAGGGAAAGTGTAGGAGAAATCTTCAATGTTTTCAATCTTACTCTTCTCCTCGCTTCCAAACCCTAGCCGTATTGCCTTTGTTCTCCCTTCTATGATGCTTTCAAAGCCCTAAACAATGGTCTTTATAGAGCCACAAGTCCATAGGAAGTCGCAATAAGAGACTCCATGTCGAATTAGGAAAGTTCGCAACAAAATTAGAAGGTTTCTAATTCTGTCGCACCTTCACTTTCTTCCTCACCCTTTTTCCTCTTTTTCTCCACTCCATATCCCCCTTAAAACTTTTTCACCTTGTAATATTTCAAGTAAGGAAGAAGTAGAAACATACCGTGTCCAATTCGAAGTTAAATTGAGAAAGTTATGACCAAAATCCCAAAGTTGCGCAAAGCGGCACCCAGCTACGGGTTTTTGCACACTTTTTCATCACTTTCTTGTGGATTTAGCCATTTTATCATCGCCTATGACTTGCATTCTTCATGTTCTTGCATTCCAACTTGTTGTTACTTGTTTCCATCATCCAAATCCATGTTCAACACATCTAAACACCTACAAAACAAAACAAACTCAATGAGTAACATGTTTATATGATCACATGAACTAACCTATAGAAATTCAAACCGAAATAATACAAATATACCAAAACTTGACTGATCTATCAAATAACCAAATTTATGATAAACTAACCTAATATATGAACTAAACACCATAAAATATACCTAAAACATGCTCCAAAACATATACTAAATACCTACTTATCAATTATGCGATCACATAGTTAAAATTATTTATCATGCATATTTTTATTAGTGATTAATATGCATTCACTTTTTCCAACTTTGCATGGTTTTATTGTTTTACGTGTACTGTTTTGAATGTCTTAATCATATGCCTAGTTGATTGATTTTCACGTGTTTAACCTTTCAATTATATTTTAATCTTGTCAAAAATTATTTTTAAAGTTAATCTATGTATTTGACAAAGTCCTAAACTCATTGGGATCGAAAAATCGGGTTTCTGTCACTTCACAGTGAAGGAAAGCGCCCCTCTCTTAAGGAACGCGCTTCTGAAAATTTTTTCGAGACTCAGATTTTTCTGATTAGAGTTTAAGGAACGCACTCCTGTAGAGTCAGTGGTTCTTGATGAAGAAACTCGTTTCCATGCCCAACGGACATATTGAGAAACGCACTCCTTAAGTAAAGAATGCGCTCCTTAATTAGAGGAAAATATGAGATTTTCCAAATTTTAAAGCAGAAACGCGCTTCTTCCGTGAGGAATGCGTTCCTGTGCCTCGGTAGAAAAATACCACACTTGTTCATTTGAAGAACAACTTTTGCAAAACTTAGAGAACTTGTGTGATTTTCATCTTAGTATTTCTACAAGTCCAAAACAAGTTCTTGAGTGATTTTAAACATATTTCAAAGAAAAAATTCACCTACATTTGATCTATTGAATCACACTTCTGAAAAGTTCTCCAAGTTTCAGAACATACAAGTTTCAGAACTTTGTGAAACTTGTATATTTCCATTGAGCAAGTGTTCAAGATGTTTTCGAGTGTTATCTACACATGTTGTTGTGTCTTGATCATTCTTGAACGTGGTATCTCTCATCCAACATCACTCTTGAAGAATCATTGAGCTTCAACCTTATCCAAGTGGGGTAAAATTTCTCTAACTTTATTCTTGTGATTTTGTTTGAGCAAATCAATGTTGTGCTTATGTTAACATCTTGAAAATTGATTTCGTTTTGATTATTTTGTTTGAAACCCAATTTTGATCTTAATATCATTATATCTTGTTTAGTGGTTTCATAAACATCTTGTGGTATCGATTCACGTGTTAAAGTTATATTATATTGAATCGATTTCATAGATCAATATTTTGTTTGCTTGATTCTTGATCTTAATCATTTATTCATTTAGAATCATCAAATTTTGATCATCATTATATATTAATTCTTGTGCCTTAAACATATCATTGTTAGAATCAATATCTTATTACATGTGCATCATCGATTCTCGGTTTCATATCATATATATTTGAATTGATTGCATTTGAGAAAAACTATTTTAACACATCGCATCATTTAAATCATTGTGGTTGGAATAGTGGTGTTTGCTCATTCAAGATTGCAAGCTTAATATTGTTGAGAGTGTTGTAGAATACTTCTCTATATCTTTTGTAATCTTGATGTATCGTTGACGTGTTTGTCAACTTGGGATTTATACCATATATTGTACGACTCATAACCACCCCTGTAAGTTGGTTACGATGTTACTTTCTAGCCAAGCCTTTTTGTAGGCTAGAGTGTGGCTCTCTAACCAAGCCCTTGTGTTGGTTAGTGTAAACGGCTTCTAGTCACGCTTGTAAGTTGACTAGTCAATAGTGCATTGGAAAATCTTGATCATGGTGATTGTGTAGTGGACGTTTATTTTTTATTGTTACCTATTGCACACTTTATCCGTTTAATTATATTATCCAAAAGGTAACGCGAAAATCCGCCAAGTCTAATTCACCCCCCTTCTTGGACTATAATACTAAGCCAACAGGGATAGCCATGTTTTATCTACTCAAGCACGTGGTGAGCATTCAACACATCCACTAGATGCGGCTCCAAACTACCTCAAGTGGTATATCTCTATATTGTTGGCCCAGTATTATAGTCCAAGAGGGCGGGTGAATTGGACTTAATGGATTTTCGCGTTACCTTTCGGTTATTTAACTTAAACAGAATATATGCGCAGTAGGTAACAAGCCAAATAATCAAGTGCAAGAAAAATAAATGGACACAACGATTTATAGTGGTTTAGTTCCCCTTGAACCTATTCTGCTACCTGGACACCCACGATCAAGATTTCCCAATCCACTATTGGTTAGTCAACTTACAGGCGTGACTAGAAGCCGTACACACTAACCAAAATAGAAGGCTTGGATAGAAGCCGTACACACTAATCATTATAAAGGCTTGGTTGGAAGCCGCACACACTAACCAACATAAAGGCTACCCAACATAAGGGCTTGGCTAGAAGCCGCACTGTAATCAACTTGCGAGCGTGGTTACAAGCCAAACAAGAATATGGTATAGTCTTAGTTGACTAACAAGTCACCAATACATCAAGATTACAAATGAAAGAGAGAAATGTTCCAAAAACACTCTCAACAATTTTAAGCGTACAATCTTGAATGAATAATCACTACTATTCCAACCACAATATTTTAACTGATGTGTAGTGTTGAAATAATTATTTTCAAATACATGCAAACGATTCAAATAGTGATAATGTAAGATTAAGAATCGAATATGCACATGTATTCAAATATTGATTCTAAAGATGACATGAATGAAGCATAAGAATCAATATGCACAAATGATCAAGCCTTGTTGATTCTAAATAGATAAATGGTTAAGCTCAAGAATCAATATGCTCAAATAATGATTAATGAAATCAATTCAAAATAATGTAAGTTTAGCACATGAATCGATACCACATAAGATGTATGAAACCACTAATCAAGATAATATCATATGAAGATCTGGTATGGTTTCACAAGCAGTATTCAAAACAAAAACAATTTTCAAGATATCAAATCAAGCACAAAACCAATTAACTCAATCAAAATCACAAGAATCTTAATAGAGAGATTTTACCCAACTTAGGTAAGGATGAAGCTCATAAATTCTCCAAGTGTGATGATGGTTGAGAGATTCCTCATTCAATGATGATAAAAAAATAGCAAGATGTGAAAAACTCACTTGAACACAGCTTGATCAACACTCAAGAATGTCTTTCAAAGTATTTCAAAGATGTTGAAAGAATGAGGAGAACTCTTTGAAAGTTTGAATCAAAGATTCAAATGTAAGTAAAATTTTGCTTTGAAAAGATGTTTAAATTACTCAAGGACTTGTTTTGGACTTGTAGAAATGAAAGTATGAAAAATGGCACAAGTTCAATGATTTTGCAAAAGTTGCTCTTCAAATGAGCAAATGTTGTATTTATAGAAAAATACCGGACTAAGGCACAGGAACACGTTTCTTAATAAAGGAGCACTCTTCTACTTTGAAATCTGAAACTTTTCATATTTCCCTCTAATCGAGGAGCGCGTTCCTTAATTTGTCTGTTGGGCATAAGAGCGAGGTTCTTCATCAAGAACCACTGACTCTATAAACATTCCTATTTTTCCATTTTCTATAAGAGCATGTTCCTGTTAAGAGGAGCACGTTCCTTATTCCCAGATAAGAAAAGTCTGAGTCTCGAGAAAAATCACAGGAGCGCTTTCCTTCACGTTGAAGTGATAGAAACCTAATTTTTCGATCAAAATGAGTTTAAGACATTGTTAAACACATAAACCAACTTTGAAAACATTTTTGACAAGATTGAAACACAATTTGCGAAGATAAACACGTGTAAAACAATCGATTAATACAGATGATCAAGACATTCGATATGATACAAGTAAAACGATAAAAATAGTGCAGAGTTGGTAATATGAGTACATAATAAGCGATGATATAGATATGCGTGATAAATTTCCTTAACTATAAGATTGCATGATAATCATGATAATGTATGTGCATCCATGATCAATATGATAATAGTGTATATGCATGATTTTCAAAAGATGCAAATCATATTATGGTTGGCACGAGAACAAGTAAGGATTACTCTATAACACTAAGATTCTCGACAAAAGATTATAAACATGAAGCTCTTGAATCTTTGTGCATTATTGTTCCATCCACATGCTTTGACGATATAGTTGAATCTGTCTGATATAGCTAGTTAGCACTGAAACAACTAAGTCAAAGAGATTAGTGATAAAAGGAATGTTGTTTGTAATCATCAAAACAAAACCGGGTGAGAGTCGTTACATCAACAATCTCCATTTTTTTGATGATTTCAAACAAATTCACTATTGGCCTGATTGAAGCAAGAAGCATGATTTCTCGAGTTAAGAATGTGTGAAATGAATAATTATGCCATGCTACATTTAAGAATATACCACTTAAAAAAATAACATTCAATAAGATTTGAACTTAATCAACTAGCTACCAATATAAACATACTCAAAAAGATGTGATCATGTAAGCATAGATAACTAAGTATATTCAAACATGTGTGAACAATAGTATCAAGATGTACATGTATATCAATATAACAAGTAAAACATATACATGCGATCAACTGAGGTGAAAACAAAACAAAAGTGTGTACAACAAAAACACACAGAACATCTCCAAAATATATATCCAATATCCTAAACTCCCCCTGAGTATGTGCACAAAAATGATCCAGCTAGTCAGACCAATCATATACTAATCTCTCCCCCTTTTGAAATATCAAAAAGAGGGTGTGCCTAAGATGGAGGGGATGACCAAGGATTAAGAGATCCAAGCCCAGCGAATATATCGTTAGCAGGTGAAGTTCGGGCTGCATCCTCGGTATAAGTGGTACCAGCATCTGCGTTGGGTATGACAATGGTAGATGCAGATGAGGTAGGAGTGGCGGAGACGACCAAAAGATGACGGAGAAATACGTTGCAATGAGAACATCAAATCCAGAGAAAAATTTGCCAAAGCCGGTGATGGATGCAGTCGGGGAGAAGGAATCCTCGGAGTTGCCGCTGATAGAGCGATCAGTGCTAGGGCAGTGGATATTGGATGAGAATTGGAAAAAGGACCAGAGGCTGAACGAACAGGTGAAATAGGCTGCTGAAAAGTAGGTGATGGTGCAGGCTGCGCACTGTCGCCGAAAACATCCTCCTGGCTGAAACTGAACTCATGGTGCTTTTCAATTGGTAGACGATCAAGAATGAGCTGGAGAATGACTCCATGAGCTCGCATATCAGAGACCAGATCTGTCACGACCCACGATACGTAACGTCATGACTGGCACGGAACCCCTGGGTGTACCTTCCGGCGATACACCTGGCCTCCCGTTAGCCTACTTAAACACAAATCCAAATATGAATAATCCTATATAAACATCCATCTAAACATGATCAACAACAATAACTATTACATCTCCAAAAATACCAAGGATAAAATTTCAAAAGTTTATATAATACAAAACCATACCTAACCATAAATTACATCCCATCTATGTGTTAAGTATATATAAT
Source organism: Paratinospora sagittata (assembly GCA_035771175.1). Lineage (NCBI taxonomy): Eukaryota > Viridiplantae > Streptophyta > Magnoliopsida > Ranunculales > Menispermaceae > Paratinospora > Paratinospora sagittata. The sequence goes on along the minus strand of CM069610.1, from coordinate 15,914,250 downwards.
AGGTGTTATCATGTACATAGTATCAAAATACAAAAAAATGTACAACACCTACATTAACAAAAACCAAGGGAGTGCTTCGTAGTCAAGCCTTCCCTTTCCTATCCAAACCTGAAAGAAAAGGGTGAGGTGTGAGCTACAACAAGCTCAGTGAATGTCATTTACAAGTGACAATATATATGCATTTATAAAAACATGGCAAGATCATAAAAAGTATTTGAAGTATCATGATGATGAAAAAAGATTACATACATGCCAATATAATGCATCATGTCATAACAAAGACAATGCATATCATTTCTAAACATGCCAATGCAATCCTAACACCTCCTGAGCAAGGGCGATAAAAGGCCTGGTGCGCGACACACAACTCCCGATCCGACCAAACAATACTCGTATTCTAGTAGGATTTCTAGGGTCGTGCAGCACGTAGGACCAGCCTAAGCTATCCTACCTATATACAAGCCATAAAACCCTCTGCCAGGTCCACAATTGGGGATCCACCAGTAGACTTACAAGACTTCCCAAGGGAAATCTCAACTAGGAGACCCAACCAAATTGCTAACCCTAACCCTATAAACTATGCTCAAATTCATTTCATGGAATATTAAAACATGCATAACACTTATAGATATCAATTCAAATCAATTTATGTAATACAATGCCACATATAAAAACTCAAATGTAAAGAGATACTCACAACTTGATTGGATAGACTTAGCCAATCCAAATTCCAATTCCACAAGAAGTACTTAGATGCCACAATCACCCCAACACCACAACCTCCAATTAACTATTTGGGTTATATAGATCAACCACAAAATCCTGTAATAACATGATTCATTCAATACTGAAAATCAGCCTTAAAGTATGCTACACAACCATGTATAAACCTAAATCAAAAGCCAATTAAGATTCTAAAATAGTCTAACACATAAGCCAATTCCATATTGCTCAACTTAACTATTTAATACTACATTAACCCACATTTAACCCAAATTGAATGTAATAGGTTGATCCAACTACTATAATACATGACATTCAATCATACTTAGGGTCAATTAGACTAATTTCATGTCAATTTAATCAATTGACCAAGTCTAGGTCAAAATCCCCAATTCAAGCCAATACATAGCATAAGCTCCAATTTGGGGAAAAATCTCTACAATAGGCATAGAGCAAAATTGAACTAGGTCATTCAATTCTAACACATGTTCAACCATTCTAAACCCATAATTTCATTCAATTTGGGTTCAATTAGACAATTCCCAAGTCAATTTAATCAATTGACTTGGTTTAGGTCAAAAGCCCCAATTTGAGCAAATCCCCAAATTACATGGCCTAGACCAAAATTACACTACACTAGGGTTATCCACTAATCAAGATCAGCAAATTGGAGTTCCATACCTCCACATTTACCTATCTAATTTACATAAATTACATGCAAATTGAATAGGAAACCCTAAGTCCAAAATCCTAGTTTAGGTCAAATTCATATAACCCCTCAAATTTCTTGTTAGAAATTGGGGGTTTCACTATTTTTGGACTCCCAACATCCTCTAGATTAACATATCTCAAATTCAAGACCTAAGTCCATCATTGGTTTTCCACCACTCCCTTAAATTTCGAGATTCATGGGTGGAAAACACCCATTAGGTGTTGATATAGGTTAGGGATGTCCATTTACACCATAAACAAGCATAAATTAGCTAAAACATGTAAACTCTAGGTCAAGAACCCACCAAATCTGGGATTCATATAAACCCTAGGTAAAAATAAAACTTGCAAAACATGAAAGAGATAGAATGAAGAAAATGAAAGAGAATGATATACCTTGGAGGGATTTTGGGCAAAAATGCACTAAACCCTAGCCTTTCTCTCTCCTTTATCCTCTCCCCTTCTTTTCCTCTTCTCCAAGCTCCTTTCCCTCTCTTCAAAGTGAAAAATGAGCAAGTGTGCCGAAAATCAAAGTGTGGTTGGTTTTATAGAAAAAGATTTGGGGCCACATGAAAAACTGCCTAAAAATAGATTTTCCTACTGCAATTACTTGCCTTCAGATAATCCATTTCTTGAAAAATACTCACCAACTTAACATCTTAACCGTTAGAACGTTGTATGAGTTAGTTATCAACATTTTGGTAAAATCTCAGCTCAATCCAACGGTCGGATTGCGAGAACGAACCAATGATCAAAACTGCACAAGAAAATCTGCAAATCTGAGACACAATGTTTGGAGTCTTATATCACACAGTAAAAAACTTCGATCAAGATCTTCACCGTTCATAATGAAGCCCTATCAGAGAAGAAAAATCTGACAAAATTTTAGCTCAATCGAACCATGGATCTAGGAGATCAAACAATGATGTAATCGGTGTTAGAAATTTCTTCCTTCATGGAGCGAGCTCCACTGATCCAAAACACTGTTTTCGACATGTTTCAACATCGAACAGGTCTCCGATCATTTCGAAACTTTACGCACAAGTTAAACAACTTAAAAACATGCAAATACACTTGAACCAACATGCGTCGAGCATCAAATATGTATTTGCATACGTATACAGGTACTCTAAGGGTCAAAATGGCGTCATCCTAAGGAACGGGCATTACAAAATCTTCATGCTTCTTCTCCAAGGAGGAGAGAGAAGAGATAATAGTTTGCTACTGGTCTCGCAAATCCATCAGTAACTGGAGAATTGAATCAAAAGGAGCTGGAGCAGATGTGGAAGGGCCTAGTGTGTCACACCCTAGGTTGCACAGCGTGCCCCCTACCCTGGGTAGGGGGCACGCTGTAGCTCAGTGGCTACTCAGAATGCGAAATTAGACTCCTTAAGGGAGGTCTCGAGTTCGATTCTGGGGGAGGCCCTTTACTATATATGAGTGAATAGTAGGGATAAATAATTGTTTCGATGTAGACCAGCTGCGTTTGGGTTGCTACATGGCGATAGGACAATATTATGGATCCATAATGGCTTAGGCGTTCGCCCCGAGGGGGTGCGCCCGCACCTGGGTAGGGGGCACGCTGTGCAACCCAGGGTGTGACAAAAAGGCCTTATGTACCCCTACCCAGGTGCGGGCGCACCCCCTCGGGGCGAACGCCTAAGCCATTATGGATCCATAATATTATCCCATCCCGGTACAGCCACCGCCACACAAGGACGTCTCTTGTACACGGGATCATTTATCTGACACTATTCATGAATAGTGCAGGGCCTCCCTAGGAATCGAACTCGAGACCTCCCTTAAGGAGTCTGATTTCGCATTTCTAGTAGCCACTATTCATGAATAGTGTCAGACAAATGATCCCGCGTACAAGAGACGTCCTTGTGTGGCGGGGGCTGTACCGGGATGGGACAATATTATGGATCCATAATGGCTTAGGCGTTCGCCCCGAGGGGGTGCGCCCACACCTGGGTAGGGGGCGCGCTGTGCAACCCAGGGTGTGACATAGTGTGTCTGTTGGTGCCGCAGTGCCTGACGATGAAGCACTGGGATCTTAGAATCGAGGGCGACCACGACCACAACCTGGATGTGCCTCAGCCTGTGCTGGAGTTGGTGCTACTCTTCATCCACGAGGATGAGATATTGATGGTGCACCCCTTACTCTCTCAGTTTCAGGCTCTGGATGCTCCGTCTGAGGGTCAAATGGAATGAATTTGGTACCCTCGCCTTGATGGAGCTTGCTGATGTACACCCAATCTTGGATGCGTCTTACCCACTGATATCCAAAAGATCGAATCGTATTCTCTCCAATGAAATTCTTCTTGTTTGGCTTCGTCGATACTCGAAAGCCGGTCAAATCAATGCCTGCTCGCTTAGTGAGCAAAGTCACCAGAGCACCATACAGCAGTGCTCGCGTGTATTGCTGCATCCCGGTAATGTGATTAATAATAACATGGGACAAGCGGATTCTGGTGCGACTGTGCATGCACCAGAAAAGAAAGGCATAAAAAGGATTTACCTTTGCACGAGAGCTCAGTCGAGGGATGATGACCCTCGAGATAATGTTATGGAAGATCTTGAGCCGCAACCCAAAGATGGTGTTGGTCACTGTCAACACCCCATGCCTTGGCTCCACTCCAGACATGGTCCTCAATGCTATGAGTTGGTCGTAATGAGGAAAGGCTATCTTATTGTCTTCCTCAGAATAAGAAAAATAAGGATCATTAGAGGAAAAGTCAAAGATATCATCTAGTATAGATGGAGATATATCTATGCCGTGACTGAGAATCCTGGAGTGATAGTAAAGGGGATCATCGCCAAGAATGAGCGACAGTCTGGAGTAGAAAACTTGGACTAACTCAGTATAAATGGTGTCACTATGAGAGAGGAACCGCTCCCATCTCATCTTGGTGAAGTAGGTGAAAAAGGGCATATGAATCCTTGTGAAGTAGTCAAAGTCGACTTGGATACTCAAAGCGAGACGTCGAGTGTCAAATGGCCTGACAACAGGCTTTAGAAGTGGAGGATGCTGTAGAAGTAGAAAAGTTAACATCATCATTCGATGAGGGTGATGATGGTCGTAATGGAAAGGGCTCACGAAGGGGACTAGAGGCACAGGGTTGCCTTGTGAATAGTGTAGTGTGTGTAAGGGACTCTCCAACCTTTACACATTTTTGTGTAGGCCTGGGTGCGGGTGTGGAAGACTCGCCGATCTCCAATCGACTCTTAAAAGTTGTTGTTTTCTTAGGAGACATTTTATCAAACACTTGATATGCGAACAACGTGAACCTAAGGGTTTTGGGTGAAAAATCAATTAAAATGGGGGTAAATTGGGTCAAAATGATGGTGAGAAGTCTAGGCCGGTATGGACACGAGAAAAACAAGCTATAAAACTTGTATTTTTGTGAGAAATCGTGGGAGAAACAAAAAAATGAAAATGGATGGAAATAGTTGAAAAAATGGCCTTTTTAGGTGAAAATGGATGAATTAAAAGATGTTTTCGAGCATAAAAAAGATGGATTTGTGGGTTTGAATGATTGGGAAGGTGTTTGGAACAATCAAAACGAAGAGATTTTGTGTTTGAATGATCAGGAGAGAGAAAAAGGAGAAAATGACGTTGTGTGTGCATGCAAATGGCTCTCGGGTTTTTAAGAATCGTTCTGTCAACAGACTGAGGAACGCGCTCCTCTTAAGAAAAGCGCATTGCTGTGTTATCTGTAGAACACCTCTAGGTTATCTTGCAGAAGAACGCGTTCCTCTCTAGAGAAATGCATTCCTTAAGAACACAAAACACTGTTTTGTGTGATTTTTTGTTTTCTTGATTTCCACTTTGATTAAATGGATAATTTATGATAATTCAAGAAAACTTTCGTCATTTCTAAGTGAACAATACACACATCAAATGATACAAACATTGTAATCAAAATCATTTACACCAAATTAACACACACAAGAACATCAACAATAATTCATACAAGATTAACATTAATGAATCATGCATCATTATCAGAAATAATACATACAAGATTACTAAGTAATACTTGTACAATTATCATAGATGATATATTCAAATGAACATAAAATATCATCATTTACACATTCACATGAATACATTGGAAGTAATAAGATATAGAAGTTTCAACATACATACTTCCGATCAAATGGAGCAATAATCATAATATCAATTTAGTATCAATGCTCAATAACATTATTCAATATCAAATGGATTAATACATTTAAGAGTTTTTGAAGCACATGATTTGTAATGCCCTGTACCCAAGGCTGACATCATCTTGGCACGTAGGATACTGAAATATACGTATTTATAAGTGTATAACTCATAGACACCCCACATATTTTGTTGGTTCGAAATTCCCTAGGCTTAGAAGCCAAATAGACCCGATTCGGTAACGTTCCAGTTGATCGTACCTTTGGAATTAAAAAGGCCAAATTGACTATGGCCTGGAGATGCGTACCCCAGATAGTGACGCAGACCTCACGGTTGTGTCTGGAACATAATTTACATAAAAATTCATATAAGTTATGTCTTGCTTTGATTTCGGGATGGCCGAAAGTGGAACATCAAAAATTTTTAAATATACATATATATGGAGAGGAAGATATTTCTGTGACAGATTACATCAAGGGCTTGATCTCCTAGATTCTTGGTCCGATTGAGTTGAAACTTTAGCAAATTATTCTTCTCTGATAGATATTCATTATGGTCGGTGAAGATCTTGGTCGGAGTTGTCTACTGTTAGGTATAAGATTCCAAAAGTTACAGCTCAGATTCACGAATTTTCTTGCGCAGTTTTGATCAAACAGTTGGATGGCTCACCACCGTTGATTGAGCTACAATTTTACCAGAAGGTTGGTAACTGATTCATCAAAATTTTGAACGGTTAAGATGTTAAAGTGGTGAGTCGTTTGCAAGAAATTGATTATTTAAGTGCAAGTAATTGCAGTAAGGAAAGTGTGTTTTATTTTGTGTGGGGCCCACCATTCACCTTATAAACCAAGGCACGACTTCCCCTTCTCATTTGCACTTATTCTCTGATTTTCTCAGTTGAGGAGAAGAGAGAAAAGGGGGAATTTGAAGAAGATTGAGCTAGGGTTGGGTTTTCTACACATCTAAGGTAAGAAATTCACCCTTTAACTCTTGAATCTTGCTTCCATGGTTGAGTAGCTTCACATAGTTTGTTTTGGGGGTGTATGCTACTAAATGTTCTGGGTTTGAGCCATGGTTTTGGGTTGTCTCCTTAGAGTTGGACTTAGGCCTTGTATGTCACCTATGAGGTGAACATTGGAGTCATTGAACTCACCCTAGTGTTGGCTTTGATCAAGGCATGGCCATGGTGAACTTATGCCCATTTCTTTGGTCCATCTATGAGGGTTTTAGTTTCCATGTTTTGGGAATGGGATGGGATTTGATGTGCATTGATGTATTTGTGGATTTCTATGATTATATTGATGTCTAATGGCTTATTTGGGTTTGGAATGCATTGTATTGATGTGGATTGGATCATGGAATCAATCCTTGCCATTCTCTTGGATTGCATGTGGCTTAATTGGGTGTTTTGTGGCTTGAATGAGCTGTAATTGTTGGCACATAGGTACAACCATGTTAGAGTTAAGTGTTGGCATGTAAATTGAGGCTTAAATTATGGTTTAGGAATGTGTATGGGCTGTTATTGATAGATGTATGAACCTAAATTGTATGCAGAGCTTGTAGATGATCCAAGTGTCCTAATTGTGCCAATTAAGGACTAATTACATGGTTTCGATGCTGCTTTTCATTGAAGGATTAATGGTGACATCCTAGTGCTTATTTTGGTTGAAATTGGATTGGCTAATCTAGCCAATCAACTACGAGTATTCTTTCATTTGCATTCTATGTATGGCATATATATAGAAATGATTTTGGCATGATATATGTATATGTATTGCATTGAATTGGAGCATGAAAGGTTTGGAAAATCATGACAGGTCATTGACTTTATTTAAGTAAAGTATTGACAAAATGGGCGATATGTTATGAGAATTAGTACTACTGGGTATGCGCGAACCCAAGGTGAGAGGAAAGTTCCAAAACATGAGTAAAGTGGGGTTTGTTTGGCTTTACGGTGCGGCCGGGGCATGTCACGCTCACTATGTGGATGATGGAAATTGCATTGGTTTTATGAGAAACGAATTGAATTGGTTGAAATATGCATTGGTCATTATCATGAGCATGTATCAGTACGTGAATGTATACCACGTTATTGATTTGAAATGGAAATTCTTTTATATCATGGTTTGCTTATTATGCGTATATGGTTTTGCTTATGATTGAATATTTACTAAGCTAGTTGAAGCTCACTTTTCACACTATTTTAGGTGTTGATCGCAAAGGAAAGGTGAAAGCGGGTCTGTGAAGCGTTTTCCTTGTCCAAGTGATGCAGGCGTTAGTTGTTTCATGTCGTATTGTATTTTGAGACTACGTACATGATAACACCTATTGTATATATTTAACACTTAGATGGGTTGTATTTATTTTGAAAATTTTTACTTTGATGATGTTTATGATTTGGATTCTTGTTGTTTGAGGATTGGTTATATTTATCTAGTGGATTAGGTTGAGGCTGACAAGATTCCAAGGGTATTGTTGGTGGATATACTTGAGGTTTGGTGTCGGTCATGCCGTCACGCTGAGTGGGTCGTGACATGATCCATTTAATATAGGTAAATATTTTCCATGTGAACATATGATAATCAATTTTAGCAAGTTCACAAGATAAACATGCAAGCATTTCGCAGCTTAATCATTGAACAAAATGTAGATCATTTAAAGCATGTTCAAATTGATTAACTTCAAGACATAGGCAATAAGATATGATAATTTTTCAATCAAGCCTAAGATAGTTCCAAAGTCATAGAGGTAATATAATTAAGCATAGTATAACATGGAAACTCATTCAACTCAATGATCAAACAAGATATGATAAGTATCATGCTTTAATGGACATTAAATGCTTCAACAAAGACATATCTCTTAACACACAATTGATTTATGCTTAAGAGAATATGTTCAGTCCTTTTGTGGAATAACAAAGAATAACAAAACAAAGAGTATATGAAATTTAAAATAGAAGTGTTTCCCACAAAGTGAAGCCCGATGTGAATCTCCTCAAGGAACCTCGAAAATAGCATTTTGATCATTGACTGTGTTGCTCGAGTCCTTCCTGCATCCAAGGAGTTTCTTAATCTACATCTTCCATCTTGGAATCTTTGGAAACCTTCGAATGCGTATTTGTATGTTCGGATCTTCGTCTTCATTAGTTGAGGGTTGAGGTATAAATAATTGAACCACTGGATATGATACTTGAAGATTGGTTTTCCTCAACTTGTTTTTCTTTTTCATACTGAACGCTTACCAATGATGATGTTTCACTTTCATCCATTCTATCTCTGTCATCATCACTTGGTAAATTGACAAGTATTTCTCTTCTTTCATATGAAGCTTCACTTTCTTCTGAAGAGGTTTTTAGTCCGCTTAACACATAAAAAATTCTCTCAAAGCTACAGTTAAACGAATCACCAAACATTTCAATAAAGTTAAATTTGTACTTCCATTTGTCCGAAAAACCTTCTAAGAAAAACTTAACCAAAATTTGATGAGGATAGGTTATTCCAAAACTTTGTAAATCACTTGCTAATTCCATAAACCTATCGAGTCCCTCATCAACTGATTCCTTAAGTAAGAACTTGAAATTTTCGAGTGATCTTTTTAGCATCTCAGTTCTTACTTTTGTTTCATCCTTGGCTTCGATAGATGTCAGTAAGTTACAAAACTCTTCCAAGGTGAACTCCCATGAATTAAACACTTCTGCTTTGATTGTAAGTTTTTCAGCCCATAATCTCAGAAGTTTATTAGCAAAACAGACGATGCTAATCCCAAATGGTATCTCTTGATCAAGATTCTTTAAGTCTTCAAGAATTAATCTGAATCTAGAGCATGCCTCTTCAATTGGTTCATCATCAGGAAATATAAAATCTTCAAATCTTTTCTCTACATCCTTGAGCCTTGATTCTCTATTATCTAGTGGCTCACAGTAAACCAAGTGAAGCAATTCCCATGCTTCTTTTGCAGTCTCACATTCACTAACTTGTTCTAAGTCATTGTTCGGAAGACTACAAAATAAAGCATACACTACTTTAGCAATTAGGCAATACTCTTATCTTTCTCACGTTGTCCATAACTCGGTTAGCTTGTCTGGAAGAGTAAACTCGTTTTTCACTAGTCTCCAAAGATCAACGTCTTGGGATCTCATAAATGTTTTCATGAGAATCTTCTATGCATGAAAATTTTCTTTTCTAAACATTGGTGGTCTATCTGTGTATTAACTTGTCGTCCATGTTATAGCTAATTGAGCACTATCCTGCCATCTTACCCAAAGAAATTGTTAGATAACTTTGATGCTAAAACTCGCTCTGATACCACTTGCTGGCCAAGTATTATAGTCCAAGAGGGGGGTGAATTGGACTTGGAAAATTTTCAAGTTACCTTTCGGTTAATTAATTTAAACAGAATATATACACAGTAGGTAACAAGCCAAATAAGCAAGTGCAGAAAAAAAAATGGACACAACGATTTATAGAGGTTTGGTTCCGCTTGAGCCTACTATACTACCTGACCACCCAAAATTTGGATTTCCCAATCTACTATTGGCAATTCAACTTACGGGAGTGACTAGAAGCCGTACACACTAACAAACATAAAGGCTTGGCTAGAAGTTACACACTAACAAACATAAAGGCTTGGCTAGAAGGCGCACACACTAACAAACATAAAGCCTTGGCAAGAAGGAACACACACTAACCAACATAAGGGCTTGGCTAGAAGCCGCACTGTAACCAACTTACGGGCGTGGTTACAAGCCGTATAACAATATGGTATAGTCCCAATTGACTAACAAGTCAACAAGACATCAAGATTACAAATGAAAGAGAGAGATGTTCCAAAAACACTCTCAACAATTTTAAGCGTACAATCTTGAATGAATAATCACTACTATTCCAACCACAATATTTTAACTGATGTGTAGTGTTGAAGTAGTTGTTTTGAAATACATGCAAACGATTCAAATAGTGATAATGTAAGATCAAGAATCGAGTATGCACATGTATTCAAATATTGATTCTAAAGATAATATGAATGAAGCATAAGAATCAATATGCACAAATGATCAAGACTTGTTGATTCTAAATAGATAAATGGTTAAGTTCAAGAATCAATACGCTCAACTAATGATCAATGAAATTGATTCAAAATAATGTGAGTTTAGCACATGAATCGATACCACATAAGATGTATGAAACCACTAATCAAGATAATATCATATGAAGATCTGGTATGGTTTCACAAGCAATATTCAAAACAAAAACAATTTTCAAGATATCAAATGGAGCACAAAACCGATTAACTCAATCAAAATCACAAGAATCTTAATAGAGAGATTTTACCCAACTTAGGTAAGGATGAAGCTCTGAAATTCTTCAAGTTTGATTCTTCAGAGATTCTTTCAAAGTATTTCAAAGATGTTGAAACAATGAGGAGAACTCTTTGAAAGTTTGAATCAAAGATTCAAATGTAGGTGAACTTTTGCTTTAAAGTTGTTTAAATCACTCAAGGACTTATTTTGGACTTGTAGAAATGAAAGTATGAAAAAAAACACAAATTCAATGATTTTGGAAAAGTTGCTACTCAAATGAGCAAGTGTGGTATTTATAGAAAAATGCTAGATCGAGGCACAAGAACGCGTTCCTTAATAAAAGAGCGCGCTTTTGTTTTAAAATTTGAAACTTTTCAGATTTCCCTCCAGTCGTGGATCGTGTTCATTATTAGAGGAGAGCGTTTCTTAATTTTTCCATTGGGAATAAGAGTGAGGTTCTTCATCAAGAACCATTGACTCTATAAACATTCTTATTTTGCCATTTTTTATAGGAGCGCATTCCTTATTCCTTGATAAAAAAAAGTATGAGTCTCGAAAAGAATCACAGGAGCGTGTTCCTTGAACAAAGAGAGCGTTCCTTAAATTCTAATAAGAAGAAATTTGATTCTCGAGAAAAAGCACAAGAGTGCGTTCTTTGAATGAGGAACGCGCTCCTTGAATTCATGTTGAAGTGATAGAAACCCGATTTTTTGATCAAAACGAGTTTAAGACATTGTCAGACACATAAACCAACTTTGAAAACATTTTTGACAAGATTGAAACACAATTTGAAAAATAAACACGTGTAAACCAATCGATTAATACAGATGGTCAAGATGTCCGATTTGATACACGTAAAACGATAAAAACTATGCATTGTTGGTAATATGAGTGCATGATAAAAGATGATATAGATATGCATGATAAATAACCTTAACTATAAGATTGCATGATAATCATGATAATGTATGTGCATGCATGATCAATATGATAATAGTGTATGTGCATGAATATGATAACCTATATGCATGATTTTCAAAAGATGCAAATCATATTGTGGTTGGAACGAGTAAGGATTACTCTACAACACTAAGATTCTAGACAAAATATTACAAACATGAAGCTCTTGAATCTTTGTGCATTATTGTTCCATCCACACGATTTGACGATATAGTTGAATCCATCTGATATAGCTAGTTAACATTGAAATAACTAAGTCAAAGAGATTAGTGATCACAAGGAATGTTGTTTGTATTCATCAAAACAAAATCGGGTGAGACGCATTACATGAAGATATATCTCGCCCGAAAATTGAGAACCCAAAACACCAGAACAACAACTCTCACGAAAATATTGTTGATGATGAGCCTATCCATGTAATAGTGATTGTATTTTTATTTATTTATTTATAATGAATAAGTTTATATGTTAGCTTCATGTAATATATGTTAATCTCATGTAATTTTTTTATTTTTAAGCACTCTATGTAATAGCGAAACAGACGAGTCATAGACATTGCATTACAATGAAGGTCTAAGCTTGAACCGGAGTTAACAACTGGTAATGCGATTGCCACCATGGATTCCATAATAGGTGTTCTGTCTAGTGTGAATATCCAGGGTGATGAAGCTATTGTTGATGTTACGACTCTCACCGGTTTTGTTTTGATGATTACAAACAACATACTTATGATGACTAATATCTTTGACGTAGTTGTTTCAGTGCTAACTAGTTATATCAGATGGATTCAACTATACTGTCAAAACATGTAGATAGAACAACAATGCACGAAGACTCAAGAGCTTCATGTTTGTAATCCTTAGTTTAGAATCTTAGTGCTGTAGAATAATTCTTACTCGTTCCAACCACAATATTGTTGAACCAATTATCCTTATGTCCCTTACGAGAATATGTCGCTATTATGAAAGATTTTGATGATTACAAAACTACATTCTGTTCATAATATTAATGCACATATGGCAAATCTAATATTACTTGAAGATATCAAAGACTCAATGATGCATGACGAACATATTAAAAGATCTTCTTGAAGACCATGATCGTTTGAAGATGTTTATTTGCATGATTAGATTATGATAGGTTGTAAGACCTTCTATGCCATGTGATTTAGCAATATTCATGCCTGCATGTTTTAATCGATTGGTTGCATTTTGATTTAATTCGGTTACTTTATGTTTTATCGTGTTTTAAGTGAGAAATCAAAAACCGCTTTTATAAAGTCTTTCAGTACGCTAATGTTTTAGCAGCGCTCTCTTGGACTTGATGAGCCAGAACGCTGATAAAATGTTAAGACGCTCAAGGTTGAATTGATCTGATTAATAAGGACGCTTATTTGTTAGTAGTGACCTTTTTCTTATCAACCTTTGAGAGTGTCAAGACGCTGATTTAGCTTCAGCTCGCTGAAAGATTTTCTTTTATCTTTCATTGATTTTTATCGTTAAGGACACTGATAAGTTATAAGTTGAATGAATTATTAGGACGCTACTAGTGTAGGAGCGTCCTCATCTTTAGAATCAACTTAAGTAACTTTCAAGACGCTCACCGTCCGTCAACGCGCTTAAACATTATTTTAAAACTGCTTTTAATAGTTCAGGACGCTTACTCTTGAGTAGCGCCCTAATATGTTTTGCGTTTTTAATACAAAGCAGGACGCTTACTGCGAGGTAGGGCCATCATGCTTTACTTTAAGTCGTTTAATTGTCAAAATAAGTCAGGACGCTTACTATTTAGTAGCGCCCTCACTTCATTGTTCAGTAGGACACTGATGTTCTATGAGCGCCCTTAAAGAAACAAAACGACAGAAAATATATTTTTGTTGTTCTAACATTATTGCCATTTTTGTTAACCTTTTTCAGAAACGTACGAATACTTTTCAGAATCATACAACAACTTTTCAGAACTTTTTAAAACATTCTAAAACATTGTCAGAACATTCCTCTTTCATGAAAGGATTAGATGATTCAGGTGTTATCGTCGTAATATGCATTAAGCTGAATCAATCCATTTCAGGAAAGAATGTTAACGTTATATTTGAAATTACTTAGAGCGCCAAAATTACCAAGTCCATTGTGTCTCGTTTGCGCCAAAACACTTTTTGAAAGTTAGTCTTCTTTCACTTGTGCTTGATCTTACAATCTTTTGAAAGAAAACCTTCAAGTCTTCTGGGTTGATTGATCTTCTTCATTATTTCAAAAACCCATTAACGAAGACAAAAACAATTTGAACCTGTTTTCAGCATAAACTTCATCATACATATTTCGCTAAATCTGTGGCAATAGAAGGTTCAATCTAAAGCATTGTAAGTATCACTTTGATTCTGAGTAAACAGAATCATATCTCATTCTGTAATCAGATTATAGTGACGGGTATGTCACTGAGTTAGAGCAAGTATTGGTTAAAGTTGTAAGTGGTCATCTCACACCAGTAAGTTGAGAATAGATTCTCTCACCTGTAAGTAGAGAAACGTTTCTCTCATACCCGTAAGCTGAGAAACGGTAGTTCTCACACCCGTAAGTTGAGAAAGTGTTTCGGTTTGATCTTCACTCGTAAGAAGGTCCATAGTGGAGTTTGAACAAATCCTAACTGAGGAGGTTAGGTATTGGATGTAGGTGTGACCGAACCACTATAAATCTTGCTTGCATTGTCCTATTTACATTTACTGTATCTCATTGCTATACTTTGTTTAATTTTCTTTTATTATATCGCACAATTAAAAAAAAGGTTAAAATCTGCTAAGTGTCCAACTGACCCCCCCTCTTGGACATATCTTGGCCAACAAATATGATTTGCATCTTTTGAAAATCATGCATATAGGTTATCATACTCATGCAGATACACTATTATTATATTGATCATGTATGCATGCACATACATTATCATGATTATTATGCAATCATATAAATAAGATTGTTTATCATGCACATATATACGTCATTGATTATCATGCACTCATATTACCAACATTGCATGGTTTTATCGTTTTACGTGTATCGTATCGAATATTTTGATTATATGTTTTAATCGATCGTTTTACTAGTGTTTATCTTTGTCAATTGTGTTTCAATCTTGTCAAAAATGTTTTCAAAGTTAGTTTATATGCTTGACAATATCTTAAACCCTTTTTGATCGAAAAATCAGGTTTCTATCACTTCAACGTGAAGGAACAAACTCTTTTTTTAAAGAACACACTCCTGTGCATTTTTTTGAGACTTAGATTTTTTTTATCAGAGTTTAAGAAACGCGCTCCTTAAGAAATGAACGTGCTCCTGTGGTTTTTCCAGAGACAGATTTTTCTAATCAAGGAAAAAGGAACGCGCTCCTCTTAGCAAGAACGCACTCCTGTATTCAAGGGAAAAATATAAAATTTTATAGAGTCAGTGGTTCTTGATGAAGAACCTCGCTCTTGTGCCCATCGGACATATTAAGGAACACGCTCCTTGATTGGAGAGAAATTTGAAAAGTTTCAGATTTCAAAGTAGAAGCGTGCTCTTTCATTGAGGAATACATTCCTGTGCTTCGGTCTGATATTTTTCTATAAATACCACACTTGCTCATTTGAAGAGCAACTTTTGCAAAATTATAGAACTTGTGCCATTTTTCATACTATCATTTCTACAAGTCCAAAAGAGGTTCTTGAGTAATTTTAAACATCTTTCAAAGAAAAAGTTCACCTACATTTATATCTTTGATTCATACTTCCGTATAGTTCGCCTAATCCTTCAAACTCTTTGAGAAACTTGTGTGTTTTACTTGAGCAATCGATCAAGCCATTTTGAGTGATTCATTCACATCCTTTTGATTCTTGATCATCATTGAAGGAGATATCTCTCAACCATCATCTCACTTGAAGAATCTCTTATCTGAGCTTCATCCTTACCTAAGTTGGGTAAAATCTTTCCATGAAGATTCTTGTGATTTTGTTTGAGTAAATCGGTTTGTGCTTGATTTGATATCTTGAAAACCATTTTTTATTTGAATACTACTTGTGAAACCATATTTGATCTTCATATTACATTATCTTGTTTAGTGGTTTCATACATATCGTGTGGTATCGATTCATATGCTAAACTTACATTATGTTGAATCGATTTCATTGATCATTACTTGAGTATTTTGATTCTTGATTGTAACCATTTATATATTTAGAATCAACAAGTCTTGATCATTCCTGCATATTGATTCTTATGCTTTATACATATCATTGTTAGAATCAATATTTGAATATATGTGCATATTCGATTTTTGATTTCATATTTTTAACATTTGAATCGATTGCATGTATTTGGAATCATCTATTTCAACACTTCACATTATTTAAAATATTGTCGTTGGAATAGTAGTGATTATTCATTTAAGATTGCACGCTTAATACTATTGAGAGTGTTTTAGAATATCTCTCTCTATCATTTGTAATATTGATGTATTATTGACTTGCTAGTCAACTGGGACTATACCATATCTTTGTACGGCTCGTAACCACTCCCAGTAAGTTGGTTACAGTGCTACTTTCTAGCTAAGCCTATGTGTAGGCTAGTGTGTGAGATTTTCTAACCAAGCCCTTGTGTTGGTTAATGTGTACGACTTCTAGTCATGCCCTTAAGTTGACTAGCCAATAGTGTATTGGAAAATCCTGATCGTGGGTGATTGCGTAGTGGACGTAAGTTTAAGGGGAACTGAACCACTATAAATCACCGTGTCTATTTATTTTTCCTACACTTGATTATTTTGATTGTTACCTACTGCGCATATATTCTGTTAAATTAATTAACCGAAACATAACACGAAAATTTGCCAAGTCCAATTCACCTCCCCTCTTGGACTATAATACTGGGCCAACAGCTAAGCCTTCGTGTAACGACCCACTTTCGCATACGATGTCATGATGACGTAGAATGACAGACTCTAGGTGCTTGTGTATGTATTTGATGTATATAATACTCGTATTTTGTGTGTATATGATAAGTTGAGTTTTAATAGTTAGTTTGCAGGTTAATTTGATAAATTTTTAGGTTCATTTAGTTAGTTTTTAGGTGTTTTTACATGAATAGTATACTTAGTCGTTTTAGATGCATTTAGGTTTTATCTTAGCTTTTTATCATGAATAAATGACTTTTTGATACATGTTAATATCATAGAAGTCACATGTTTTGATTACATTGCATTTTAGTTAATACCTTGATTTATTGCATAGAATTTACATTTGGTTATACTTTGTTTTGTAAGTAAATAAAGAGCTCAAAAGTGGATTGAAACAAGGTTCAAATGGTTTGTAAAAGAAGTGAAGATCATGTGCAAGAAGTGTGCAAAAAACGTGAAAAAATTGGCTAAGTCCACGAGAATAGTAGCGACTGGGCACCGCGATGCTAAGTTTGAGCGTCGCGGTACTCAGAGAGGAAAGGAACTTGCAGGATGAGCAGTCACAGAGCCCCGCGGCACTGAAGTCGTGACTCAAATTGGGCAAGTGGCTACACAAATGAGTGCACAACATAGCAACAACACCTTTCCAAGCAATACAAAGATCAATCCGAGAGAACAGTGCAAGGCTATCAAATTGAGAAGTGGAAAAAAAGTAGAAAGTGATCCTTTACCAAGCAATGTAAAGCCCACCACTTCTTCATCATCCAGTCCATCATCCTCCTCACAGAGCCAAGAAGATGTTCAAGAAGAAGTTGAAGAGGAAAGTCTACAAAAAGGCAAAGGAGTTGCCAATGAGAAGGAAAAATAGGTGAAGAAAGATGACTATGTATCGGGTTGTATCACATTTCCAGACAATCCGCCCATTCTTAAGAACCCCATTCCGTATCCTCAACGTTTTGCAAAGAAGAAGCTTGATGAACATTTTGCAAGATTTTTGGATATTTTTAAGAAGATTCACATCAACATTCCTTTTGCAGAAGCCCAACTATGCCAAGTTCATGAAGGATGTGATGTCTAAGAAGAGAAAGCTGGAAGAGTTTGAAACTGTCAAACTCACTGAGGAGTGCAGAGCCATTCTGCAGAAGATGTTTCCCAGAAACTCAAAGATCTAGAGAGTTTTACTATCCCTTGTGTTATTAGTACTTCTCCATTTGATAAAGTATTATGTGATTTGGGTGCTAGCATTAATTTAATGCCCTTGTCTGTTTTCAGGAAGCTTGGACTTGGAGAAGTAAAACCAACTACTATTTCCCTTCAACTGGTAGATAGATCAATCACATATCGAAGAGGGATCATAGAAGATGTGCTAGTCAAGGTGGATAAGTTCATTTTTCCCGTGGACTTCGTGGTGCTAGAAATGGAAGAGGATGATGAGATACCTCTTATCTTGGGAAGACCATTCCTTATCACGGGTCATGCCTTGATTGATGTCCAAAAAGGAGAGCTCACGTTGAGGGTTAACGATGAGGAAGACATGTTTAACATCTACAAGAATCTAAAGTTCCTAGAAGAGAAGAATTCTTGTCATAGAGTTGACATTATAGGGAGTTCCATCTGTAAGATAGAAATAGAGTTGAGTCCAGTGAACCCCTTAGAAAGGTGCCTTATCCATTCAATCGCTGAGAATGTGGTGACAAATGATGAGGACAAACACTATCTGAATTTTCTTGAGGTATCCAAAAGAGTTGAGTGTTCCAGCACCAAAATTGAAGCCACTACCAGATCATTTGAGATATGCATTTTTGGGGGTCGAGTCTACACTTCCAGTGATCATTGCATCATCCCTATCCAAGATGCAAGAAGAAAAGTTGCTAAGAATTTTGAGAGAGCACAAATCGGCCATTGGATGGTCCATTGCAGATATCAAGGGTATTAGTCCTACCATTTGCATGCACAAGATTTTGATGGAAGAATTATATAAGCCTACAATGGAGCACCAAAGAAGACTGAACCCAGTCATGAAGGAAATTGTGAAGGCAGGAATCATCTATGCCATCTCTGACAGCGCATGGGTGAGCACAATTGAGGTTATACCAAAAAAAGGTGGCATCACAATGGTCAAGAATGAGAATGATGAGTTAATCTCTACAAGAACATTAACTGGGTGGAGAGTCTGCATTGACTACAGGAAGTTGAACAAGGCTACAAGGAAGGATTATTTTCTCCTTCCTTTCATTGACCAGATGTTAGACAGACTTGCAGGGATCCAATACTACTATTTTCTTGATGGGTATTCAGGCTACAATCAGATTTTCATAGCTCCAGAAGATCAAGAAAAGACAACC
Organism: Paratinospora sagittata; assembly: GCA_035771175.1. Taxonomy (NCBI): domain Eukaryota; kingdom Viridiplantae; phylum Streptophyta; class Magnoliopsida; order Ranunculales; family Menispermaceae; genus Paratinospora; species Paratinospora sagittata. Next base: position 15,895,121 of record CM069610.1, on the reverse strand, counting down.
TTTACGTGTCCCTTTGGTACATTTGCATCCAGACGTACGCCATTTAGTTTGTGTAATGCTTCAGCAACCTTTCAGAGGGGTATGATGGCAATTTTTGCTGACATGGTGGAGGATATCATGAAGCTGTTTATGGATGACTTTTCAGTCTTTGGCTCTTCATTTGATCATTGTTTGAAGAATCTGGCCTTAGTGTTGAAAAGATGTGAAGATAAAAATTTGGTACTTAACTGGGAGAAATGCCATTTTATGGTCCAAGAGGGGATTGTACTTGGCCACAGAGTGTCTTCACAAGGGTTAGAAGTTGATAGAGCCAAGATTGTGGCTATTGAGAAGCTCACTCACCCAATCAATGTCAAAGGGATTAGAAGTTTTTTGGGTCATGCGGGTTTCTACAAAAGGTTTATCAAAGACTTTTCCAAGATAACCAAGCCCTTATGCAACATGCTTAAGAATGATGCACCCTTTGTATTCAGTGCAGAATGTGCGAAGGCGTTTGATCATCTCAAGCAAACCCTTATTTCAACTCCTATCATGGTGGTACCTAATTGGGAAGAGCCCTTTGAGATCATGTGCAATGCGAGCGACTATGCCGTTGGGGCGGTGCTAGGCCAAAGAAGAGATAAGTTTTTTCGGGCAATCTACTATGCAAGTCGTACTCTTGATGATGCCCAAAAAAACTACACAACAACGAAAAAGGAACTACTTGTAGTTGTGTTTGCTTGTGACAAGTTTCGGTCCTATATAGTTGGGTCGAAGTTGATTGTTTATACTGACCATGCGACTATACGTTACTTGTTTGCCAAGAAAGATACCAAGCCCAGACTGATCAAATGTATATTATTACTCCAAGAATTTGATCTTGAGATCAAAGATAAGAAGGGCAGTGAAAATGTGGTTGCAGATCACTTATCAAGGCTGCAACATGAAGAAAAAGAAGATGAATGTCCAATTCATGAACTCTTCCCGGATGAACAACTCTATTGAGTGAAGGCCAATCTTCCATGGTTTGCTGATTTTGTCAATTACAATGTCACGACGCCCCTGACGTAGGCTGACATCATGACCGGCACAGTGTACTATACACTGTACATCCCATATACAATATATAATACATTGTCAGCCTCAACGGACATTCATAATAATTCTCAACATTTTCAAAAATTTTGACAGCACCTCCCCATAAAATGGACAATTCACATTTTTTTTTTCGGATATATCACAAATCAAATCCAATATAGATATATATAATCATTCCATTCATTCTATTCATTCCATTCATTCACACATCAAATTCTCACCCGATAAATATACATGATCACCTCATTTCATCATCACAAGATATCAAATCATAATTCATGTTTCCATACAACCCATCTACGTGATAATATATATATGTAGGATGTGATATATATATTCATTTGAAAATAAAGAAAATATAATCCATTTCCTTCGCATACACGTACATTAACACAATAAGAATCTAACTCACGTATATATTCTCGTGCCTTTTCTTTTAACTCTGTACCTGAAATATTAAAGGAAATGGAGTGAGCAAACAATAGCTCAGTGAATATATTTCTTTAGATGGCAATTATATACATTTAGAGAAATATGACATTTAAAATCATTTCAAACACTTATTAAACACATGCATCATTCAACGAATATATTATACATGTCAACAACATAAATTTCATGAGTTTTTAAGAAAACAATGCATCATTTTTCCACGAAATCCACAATCTCCCTCCTTCAAGGCAAGAGAGCGGGTCTAACCATTGTATGGCCGTTACAAGGTAGCCACAGCCTCTCATTACCCAATTCACAGTCATTTCAAAGATCTCCAATCCTTGTTAGGACAGGCCTACTGACAATGAGGTTACGCATAACACTCATCCGGGTCTAATTCCTAACGAAATGACACCAACTTGCTTTTGCAAGTCTTACATGCTCCAATGCTAAAAAGAAATCATTTATGAATGTAAATTAAAACCCAATGCAACATTATATGCATAACATATTTACATTCAAACATTTCATATATTTAAAATGCCATACAAGAACCAAAATCAAGAAAATATACTCACAGTACATGACTTTTCAACTTAAACGCCATCACCGTCGCTTTCGAGTCCAGCTCCAATTTAAATCCATATATCCAACTAATTCAACCTGTCACAACCACTCCATAATTCAATTTCATTTATTCAACATCTTCAATTTCTCAACTCACGTCAAATCACTAATAATAAAGATCAACCTGAAAAATATTATATCTGTGAATTTAGATTCCAACTCCATTTAGGACTTATAAGCAGTTGAAGAAACTACTATCTCGTTTCCTAGGTCAATCTAGATATTTCCACAAGAAAGAATAGTGAAAATAGATTTCCAATTTATATTTTTACTAGTTCTCAGTTTTATTTTTCTCCTGGAACATATATCAATTTTATTAAAAATATAGAACATTCCTAAAATTATTCTGTCCAAATCGACACGTGTAAAATTAGTTATTCTATCATTCTACTACCTTCAATAGATATTTTATTGAGGTTTTACACGTTCGCGAAGGTCACGAAAGTAAATTTTACTCACAAAAATCATATATTTAGTTACTAAAAGTATTAAACAATATCCAAAAATTACAATTTTAGCATCGAAACGTCCGAAATTCAATTCTCTATGATTCTATGATCTCAAACCAGATTTTCATTGGATTCTAATTCCATTTTATTCACTGGATATGATCGTAGTACAATTCACGCCACTATTCACATCTTCACTATTCATTGAAAACATGCAAATTTTTACTAAAATTGTCAAACGGTCTCCAAAAATCATGAACTTAGCATCGATGGACTTGCAACAGTTCATTCTACCATTTTATAGTCTTAAACTGGAGTTTCATCGGGTTTTAAATGATTCAAATGGTCTCCAATCTAAACTCTAAATTCCAACAAACTTTCAACGACTATAAAATTTTCAAATGAACACATAAATGGAATCGAACCACATATTCGGGGTTCCTACAGTCTAGGAAGTGTTTTCCAACCATCCTAGGGGATTTTCATTCACGTTGGGTCAAAACCCCAATTTTTGAAAACGCCGTAAAACGGCTCCCACATCAAAAATTACTCCGAAAGAAAGGTTACATCTAGCTTAGATATCAAGTTCACGAAGAAATAGAGTGAAAATCACTTACCGCGGGTCTCGATTTCGAGCGAATCCCACGTTCCTTCCTCCGTTCTTCTTCGTTCTCTCCACTCTCTTTCTCTTCGTTCGTTCTGCAACCCCTTTTCATTCTTCTTTTGTTTTTTTTTTATTTAACGTTGGAGAGAGCTTAGAAATGAGAGAGATGATATTTTATATAAAAAATGATCCAATACACCTAGGCTCCCCTTAATAATCAACTCCTCCATCAAATTTCATTGAATTTAACTCATCTCATTTATATAAGTCATTTAATAATTCAATTATTTCACATGTATTCATATACACACATGCATTACATCATACTATGCATTAAGTCCTTTAATCATACTCCAATCCACATATTTAATTAACCAACCCCATAAATTAATCAATTTAATTCAACTCCAATTTTTATCTTGTAAGCACCCATATTGGATGATCCCATATGTATCATCTTCATTTTCTCATTTTATTTATTTACTAATCATACACGCGTATATTTGGCTCCTATGTATAAAATACATATAATTCAACGTATGTATTTAATTAAAAGTACGAGGTGTTACATACAAAGTTAGTAGAGTGTTACCTCCAGATCTGTCGTATGCCAAGAACAAAAAGTTCATGCATCATGTGAAGTTCTACATGTGGGATGACCCCTTATTGTTCAAGCAGTGCAATGATCAAGTTGTAAGGAGATGCATTCCAGATATAGAGATTCAAGCTATAATTCATGAGTGTCATTCATCTTCATATGGTGCCATTTCGGGGCTACACGAACGACATTCAAGGTGCTACAAAGCGGATTCTACTGGTCTACTATCTTTCGGGATTGTTATACCTTTGTCAAGACGTGTGATAGGTGCCAGAGGCTTGGAAACATCTCTAGGCGACAAAAACTTCCCATGACTCCTATCATGGAGGTCGAGTTGTTTGATGAATGGGGCATCAATTTCATGGGACCATTCCCATCTTCTTTTGGCAAGACCTACATTTTTTCGGCAGTGGACTACGTGTCAAAGTGGGTAGAGTCCATAGCTACAAAGACTAATGATGCTATGGTGGTACTCAAGTTTCTTCAGAAGAACATATTCACTAGATTTAGTACCCCTAGAGCAATCATTAGTGATTAAGGGTCACATTTTTGCAACAAGTTGTTCAATTCACTCCTTACCAAGTATGGAGTCAAACACAAAATTGCCCTTCCCTACCATCCACAGTCAAATGGCCAAGCAAAAATTTCAAATAGAGAGGTGAAGCAAATTCTGGAGAAGACAGTAAACATCAACAGAAAGGATTGGGCCACAAAGTTATATGATGCATTTGTTGGCCCAGATATGTCCAAGAGGTGGGGGAAGAGGGTGAATTGGACACTTAGCAGATTTTAACATTTCTTTAAATTGGGCGAAATAATGAAAACAGATTAAACAAAGTATAGCAATTAGATACAGTAAATGTAAATGGGACAATGCGAGCAAAATTTATAGTGGTTCGACTGCGCCTACATCCACTACCTAACCTCCTAAGTTAAGATTTGTTCAAACTCCACTATGGACGTTCTTACGGGTGAAGGTCAAACCAGTACACTTTCTCAACTTACGGGTGTGAGAACTACCGTTTCTCAACTTACGAGTGTGAGAGGATCGTTTCTCAACTTATGGGTGTGATAAGACCTATTCTCTACTTACAAGTGAGAGAGAACCTATTCTCAACTTACTGGTGTGAGAAGAACGTTTACAACTTTGAGCAACAGTTGCTCTAACTCAGTGACTTACCAGTTACCACAAACTGAATACAAGATGAGATATGATTCCCTTTACTCAGAATCAAAGTGATACTTACAAAGCTTTGGATTGAACCTTCTGTAGTCACAGATTCAACAAAATATCTGTGATAAAGTTTATGACCAGTTACCACAAACTGAATACAAGATGAGATATGATTCCCTTTACTCAGAATCAAAGTGATACTTACAAAGCTTTGGATTGAACCTTCTGTAGTCACAGATTCAACAAAATATGTGTGATAAAGTTTATGATTATTTGCCATTGAGAGATTATTTCAAGCCCGTGGTTAACAACAATTTCTCGAGCATAGCAAGACTACCCACCAATGCCAACAATTTTGAATTGAAGCCTTCCTTGATCACAAGGGTACAACAACACTAGTTTGGTGGAGTACCTCAAGAAGATCTAATGGTCCACATCAATAATTTCTTAGAGATGTATGACACAGTGAAAATAAACGGGGTCCCAGAAGAGCAAATAAGACTATGATTGTTCCCATTTTCATTAAGGGACAAAGCAAGATCATGGCTCCAATCTCTACTACTACCAGGGAACATTACTACATGGGAGGAGATGCTTCAAAATTTTCTTCAGAAATTCTTCGCACCTGCAGGGATATCACAACTGAGAGCAGAGATCGGTCCATTCAGACAATTGGAGTCTGAATCCTTATACGAGGCCTGGGAAAGATTTAAAGACCTACTGAGAAGATGTCCTCAACATGGGTACCAAGAGTGGTTGCAGATTCAAATGTTTTACAATCCCATGACCTTATCTACAAGGTCATTAGTTGATGTTGTAGCAAGAGGTACACTATTGGGGAAGACAACAAATGAAGCCTTGATGTTGATTGAAAAGATGGCTTATAATACATATGAGCATGCAAGTGAGAGCGTACCAATCAAGAAAGTGGTTGGTTTACCTGAGGTTAATCAAATGACCTCATTATCTGCATAGATGGCTAGTATGTTGCATCACATGGTAACTTTATATGACAAGGTTTCCACTCTACAAGGAAGCCCTTCATCTTCCATAGCATCCATTGCAGCAGCAAGTTCAATTCCTCAAGGTTTTGGTGGTCAAGAAGAGCAAGTACAGTTTATGAAAAATAGATTGTACAACTATAGAGGCAACCAAGACAACTACAGAGGGAACCATGGTGGCACTCAAGTGCCAAATTAGTACCATCCGGGGGGTTAGGAATCATGAAAATTTTTCCTTCTCTAATAATAGAAATGTATTGAAACCACCGACACCGGAGTTCAATTCACAAGTACCAGAGAAGAAGTCTCCACTTGAAGACATTTTGGACAAGTTCATTGGAGAGACATCCAACAAGTTTGAGAAGACTGAGTTTAGGGTTAACAACATTGAAACTCATATGGGCAACATGTCTGCTTTAATTAAGATCATGGAAGTACAAATTGGGTAGATTGCGTCTTCAATCAATGGCCAACAAAGAAGCTCCTTCCCAAGCAACACAAAGGTGAACTCAAAGGAGCAGTACAAGGCTATCAAATTGAGAAGTGGAAAAGAAGTAGAAAGTGATCCTTTTCCAAGCAGTGTAAAGCCTACCACTTCTTCATCATCCAGTCCATCACCATCCTCACATGGCCAAGAAGATGTTGAAGAGGAAAGTCTACGGAAAGGCAAAGGAGTTGCCAACGAAAAGGGAAAAGAGGCGAAGAAAGATGACTATGTACCTGGTCGTATCACATTTTTGGACAATCCGCCTATTCTTAAGAACCCCATTCCGTATCCTCAACGTTTCACAAAGAAAAAGTTTGATGAACAGTTTGCAAAATTTTTGGATATTTTTAAGAAGATTCACATCAATATTCCTTTGCAGATGCTTTGGAGCAGATGCCCAACTATGTCAAGTTCATGAAGGATGTGATGTCTAAGAAGAGGAAGCTAGAGGAGTTTGAAACTGTCAAACTCACTGAGGAGTGCAATGCCATTCTGCAGAAGAAGTTGCCCTAGAAGCTCAAAGATCTAGGGAGTTTTACTATTCCTTGTGTAATTGGTACTTCTTCTTCTGATAAAGTTTTGTGTGATCTTGGTGCTAACATTAACTTAATGCCCTTGTCTATTTTCAGGAAGCTCGGGTTGGGTGAAGTGAATCCTACCACAATATCATTGCAATTGGCAGATCAGTCTATCACATATCCAAGAGGCATTATTGAAGATGTATTGGTAAAAGGGGACAAGTTTATCTTTCCCATTGATTTTGTAGTACTTGATATAGAGGAAGATGACGAGATTCCACTCATTCTTGGAAGACCTTTCCTTGCTACTGGTTGGGCCTTAATTGATGTGCATAAGGGAGAACTCACTTTGAGAGTTAATAACAAAGAGGTTGTCTTCAATATCTACAAATCACTGAGATTTCCAGTAGAGAGAGCTCATGTTATAGAGTAGACATTGTTGCGAGATGTATTCAAGAGGTAAGAATGGAGAGATCACCAGTAGACCCCTTGGAGAGATGCTTGGTGCATTCGCTAGTAGATGGGACAGATGATGGTGTTGAAGAAAAATAGATCATAATGGGTTTGGGTTCGAAAACAATTCCGTCTTCTCAAGCAAAGTTTGAAAATATCAATGTTGCATCTTCATCTTCTATTCAGTCAAGTGCCCACAAGCCAGAGTTGAAGCCTTTTCTATGTAACGCCCGTACCTTAGGATGACGTCATTTCGACCCATAGAGTACCCGTATATGTTTACGTATACGTATATGATGCTCGACGTGCGTTGATTTGAGTGCCTTTGCATGAAGTTTCAGAATGATCGGAGACCCGTTCGACATCGAAACGTGTCAAAAATGGTGTCTTGGATCAGTGGAGCTCGTTCCATGGAGGAAGAAATTTCTGTCACCGATTAAATCAATAGCTTGATCTCCTAGATCCGTGGTCCGATTGAGCTAAAATTTTGTCAGATTATTCTTTTCTGATAGATCTTTATTAGGTGACGATCTTGATCGAAGTTGTCTATTGTGAGTTATAAAGCTGCAAACATTGTTTTTCGGATTTACAGAGTTTCTTGCGCAGTTTTGATCAAACGGTTTGATCTCACAATCCCACCGTTGGATTGAGCTGAACGTTTACCAGAATGTTGGTAACTGACTCATAAAACGTTTGAATGGTTAAGATGTTAAATTGAGGAGTCATTTGCATAAAATTGAGTATCTAAGTGGAAGTTATTGCAGTAGAAAAAAATTGTTCCTTTTGTTTAAGTATATTTTGAGTTGTGGGCCAAAATTTTTCTATAAATACAAACCAAAACGGGATTTTCTCACACTTGCTCATTTTTCCACCTTCAAGAGTGCTAGAGAGCTTGGAGAAAGGGGAAAGAAGAGGATAAGAGAGAAAGAAGGGAAAAAGGAGGTTTTTGGGTGGATTCTTGCTCAAGGATCATCAAGGTAACCATTTCACTCCTATTTTCTTCTTTCCATTATTCTCTTACAAGCATGCAGCTGATTTTTTTGGACCTAGGGTTCTATTGAATCTCGTTTTTGAAAGGGTGATGGAAAATCAAAGTTGGAATTAGGTCTTGAAATTAATATATGTTGACCTAGAGTGTGTGGGGAGTACTCTATAGGTGAAGCGCCCAATTTCTAGCAAGAAATTAGAGGGGTTTCATAGACTTGACCTAAAACTAGTGTTTTGACCTAGGGTTTTCTATTCAAATTTCTTGTGATTTGTATGAAATTGATGAGTAATTATGGATGTGTGACACTCTAAATTACTGATCTCGAATAGGGGGAACCTAATTGTAGGGTAATTTTGGCTTAGGCCATGTAAATTGACATTCCCATGCAATTTGGGGATTTCCATGTAAATTGGGGATTTTGCCCAAATTAGGGATTTTGACCTAAACCAAGTCAATTGATCAAATTGACTTGGAAATCATCTAATTGGACCTCATTTGAGTAGATTCATGGGTTTAGAATGTTTGAACCTATGTTAATTTGGTATGACTTAGTTCAATTTGGCCTTAGGTTATGTATTACCAAATTGGGAATTTTGACTTAAACTTAGTCAATTGATGTAATTGACTTGAGGAATAGCCTAATTAACCCTTAATATGATTGAATTCTTTGTATTATAGTGTTTGGGATCATGGGAATCAACCTATGGCATTCAATTTGGGTTAGGTGTAGTCTAATTTGGTGATTATATGGTTGAATTGAGCATTATGGGTTTACTCATGACTATGACCATGCTAGAATCTCAAATTGACTATAGAATTAGGTTTGAACATGGTTATTAGCATACTTTGGCTGATCATTAGTATTGTATGGACCATGTGTTATATGTAGGGACCTTGGTTGGTTTGAGTAAGCCACGTAGGCAAATTGGGGATTGAAGTACTCGAGGTGATTTGTCTATCTTCTAGTACTTTCTTGGATTGGAAATTGGATTGGCTAGACTTAGCCAATCAATTGTGAGAGTTTCTTTACTTGTGTCTTCTATGTGTGACATTCTCTTATAGAAATGTTTTAAATGCTTAATTATTATGGTATGCATGATTTGATATCTCATGAAAATTATTTGATCATAGTCAGTTGGGAAAACAATTTGGGTTGAGTTTCCTAGTTGGGGTTTCCTTCGAGAAATTTCGTAAGTCTAGTGGGATCCCCGGTTGTTGACCTTGCAGAGGGTTTCAAGGGTACGCACAGCCTAGTTCGTCTAAACATGAAATAGGGTTTGGAATGAATAGTAAATCGATGACGTGCCCTTGGAATTCCAATTAGAATACAGGTAAGAGGTCATTCGGGCATGGGTCTTGCGCACTCATGTTCTTGGATCGATTCTTACCTAGGAGGTGTTTAGGTGCAAGAACATGTCATAAGTGATATGCATTGTCTTGATATGACATGAGGTCTTATATGGAACATGTATGTAACCTCGTTTACATTCCAGTTGTTTAAACTGTTTTAATGAATCTTGCAATGTTTTACATAAATGCACATGTATGTAGGCACCTGTAGAAAATATTCACTGGGCTAGCTGTAGCTCACCCTTCACTATTATCTTATCAGGATCGGATAGGAAGGGGAAGGGAAAGGCTTAGCTGCGGAGCATTTCCCGAACTCTGGTTGATGTAGGTGTTAGTACTTTTCCGCATTTATTTTGATAAATTGTACTATGTAACACCTAATACGTATACTTAACACTTAGATGAGTTGTAATCATTGTTAAGTATCATTTTGTACTTTTGATCACTGTGGACTTACAAAAAAAATATTTATGGCTTACATTTTGGGAATGTAATATTATTTGATTATGTCCATATGTGTTTATTGTTGTGTATTTGGGATTATGAAGTGTATTAGAAGGCTTATCGGGATGTCGTGTATATCGAGGGAGGATATACACGGGGTTCCGTGCAGGTCATGATGTCACGTATCGTGGGTCGTGACATTCCAGATCATCTTAGATATGCTTTTTTGGGCAAGGATGATGCATTTCCAATGATCATTTCATCCACCTTGTCTAATGTTCAAGAGGAAAAGTTGTTGAGGATCCTCAGGGAGCACAAATTTGCTATTGGGTGGACAATTTCAGACATAAAGGGGATCAGTCAATCTATTTGCATGCACAAGATACTCATGGAGGACTCATACAAGCCCACAGTGGAACATCAGAGGAGGTTGAATCTTGCAATGAAAGAAGTGGTCAAGGCTGAGATTTTGAAATGGCTCTAGGCAGGCATCATTTATGCCATATCCGATTCATCATGGGCAAGCCCTATACACGTTGTACCTAAGAAAGGAGGTATCACAGTGATCAAGTATGAAAAAGATGAAATGATCTCCTCACATACAATTATTGGTTGGAGGGTGTGCATCGATTACAGAAAGTTAAATAAGGCCACCAGAAAATATCATTTTCCATTGCCCTTCATTGATTAGATGTTGAACCGGTTAGCAGGGTTTGAGTACTGTTGTTTCCTTGATGGATATTCTGGGTATAATCAGATTTTCATTGCTCTAGAGGACCAGGAAAAGACTACATTAACATGCCCCAATGGCACTTTTGCTTTTAGGAGGATGCCCTTTGGGTTGTGTAATGCTCCAGCCACTTTTCAGAGATGCATGATGGCCATATTTGCTGAGTTGATTGAGGAAGTGATGGAGGTCTTCATGGATGATTTATCTATTTTTGGGTCTTTTTTTTATCATTGTTTGAAGAATTTTTCACTTGTGTTACAGAGATGTGATGAGAAGAACCTTGTCCTCAACTGGGAGAAGTGCCATTTTATGGTACAAGAAGGAATAGTTTTGGGACATCGAGTTTTTTCCAAAGGGTTGGAGGTCGACAGAGCTAAGATTGTGGCAATTGAGAAACTTATGCATCCAACCAATGTCAAGGGTATAAGAAGCTTTCTCGGACATGCAGGATTTTACAGACGATTTATCAAGGACTTATCCAAGATTACTAAGCCTTTTTGTAATTTCTTGGAGAAGAATGTGCCATTTATCTTTGATGAAGCATGTATACGAGTTTTGATCACTTGAAGAAAGTACTTATTTCAGCTCCCATCATGATAGTGCCCAATTGGACAGAGCCACTCGAGTAAATGTGTGATGTCAGTGATTATGCAGTTGGAGTTGTGTTGGGTCAGAGGAGAGATAAGATCTTCAAAGCCATATACTATGCCAGTAGAACTTTGGATGGGGCCCAAATAAATTACACCACTACAGAAAAAGAATTATTGGCAGTGGTGTTTTCTTGTGATAAGTTTAGGCCTTATCTTGTTGGTTCCAAGGTCATTGTGTACACAGATCATGCAGCCATTCGTTATCTTTTTGCTAAGAAGGATACCAATCCTAGGTTGATTAGATGGATTCTCCTCCTTCAAGAGTTTGATCTTGATATCAAGGATAAGAAAGGAAGTGAGAATGTGGTAGCTGATCACCTTTCTAGGCTACAAACATAAGCAAAAGATGAAGTGGGGCTTATTTAAGAAGCATTTCTTGATGAATAGTTGTATGCCCTGAGTGAGAAGCTTCCTTGGTATGCAAATTTGGTCAATTTTGTGGCTAATGGCATTTTATCGCTAGACATCTCCTCAGCTTAGAAGAAAAAGTTCCTTGATGATGCTAGATTTTATATGTGGGACGAGCCATTCTTATACAAGAGGTGCAATAATCAAGTAATCTGAAGATGTGTGCCTGAAAGTGAAGTTCAAGCCATCCTCAGAGATTGTAACTCTTTCTTGTATAGTGGTCATTTTGGTCACCAAAGAACTGCTTACAAAGTCTTGCAAAGTGGGTTTTATTGGCCAACCTTGTTCAAGGACAGTTATGTGTTTGTGAAGTCATGTGATAGGTACCAAAGACAAGGGAATATTTCCAAACGTGATGAGATGCCCATGAAAAGTTTTGTTGAGGTTGAATTATTTGATGTGTGGGGCATTGATTTCATGGGACCATTCTCATCCTCCAATGGCAAGCTATATATTTTGTTGGCGGTTGATTATGTGTCAAAGTGGGTTGCAGCCATTGCTACTACCACAAATAGTGCCCGGGTTGTATTGAAATTCCTTTAGAAGAATATTTTCACAAGATTTGGTACTCCAAGAGTCATCATAAGTGATGAAGTGTAATGACCCACTTTTGCATATAATGTTGTGATGACATAAAATGCCCGACTCTAGGTCTTGGGTATGTATTCGATGTGTATAATACTCATATTTTGCATGTTTTGTGTATGTATTTGATGTTTTTACATGATAATTAATTATTGGTGCGTCAAATGGAGTTGGGGATATTCAAAATGAATCTAAACGCTTCTTTACAAAGAAATCGACTGGCTATACACAAAATTCTGATGTGTATTGAGCGCGTAGTAGCGAAATGAAAAGTGAGTGTTTTGAGCGAAAGGGAGGATGCTCATGCGCTGGGAGGATGTTCCTGCACTGATCAGGAGGGCGCTAATCACGTTTTTGAGCATTTTTTTTTAGTGAAAAATGGCCAAAAATTAGTATTTCAAAAGGGAAAAAGTTGCTAATATTCCCATTTGAGTTGGGAACGAATTGGAGAAGGAAGAATGGAGGAAAACTAGGGTTTCAAGAGGAAGTCTTCACCATTTATACCCCAAAGTAAGTGTTTTCCTCCATTTCTTTCCATGAAATCACCATTGAATGTGAGAGTAAGCTTTCTAATAGTGTAATTTTTCTCCATGGGTCACGGTTATGGGTATTCCTAACCTACGGTTGGTTGATATTTTGCTATTTCGAGCTTGTTTATAATAACAACAACCTTTCTTAACCTAGATCTATACCCAATGTGCATTTTGCAAGCACTTTACCACATTTTTTGTGAAGCTAAGTGTAATGGCCCTAAACCTAGAAAATGAACTTAGGGTTTTCCATTCAAGTTGCCACTCAATTATGTTGAATAAATGACTGATTCTAAGTGATTGACGGTTCAATTCACTGATTTTTAATGGTGGAAAGCCTAGGTGTAATGTAAAATTGGCCTAGGGCTTGATTTTGGGATTTTGCCCAAAATTGGGGCTTTTTACCTAAATCAAATCAATTGATTAAATTGACTTGAAACTTGTTTAATTGAACCCAAATTGAGTGAAATTGTGGGTTTATAATGGTTAGACTAGTGTTAGAATTGCATGAGTTAGTTCAATTTGATCATGTAGAAATTTATCAAATTTGGGGCTTTTGAGGCATTTAGATTGGAATTGGTCAATTGAATGGTGTTAAGTGTTTCTAATCCAAATTGGTGTGGATTAGATGTGATTTGGGTTAATAATTATGTATTTAGACATAATGGACTGAAATTGATCATTTGTGTATGAAATTGATTCATTTCAGGTGTATGTGAGTCAATTGGCCAATTGGAATGTAAATGATGTGTGAAATTGGCTAGTAAATTGGTTGTGAATATTTCTCACATTTGTTTTCCATTATGACATTTTATTTTTATAAATTGGTTTGTGCAATGACATGCATATTATATATATATATATATATATATATATATATATAGATGTGCATTGTGATTTAAGAGCATGAGCATGGAATATATGCCTTGATATTGCCTTGGGTGTTTTGGATTAAATACCTTGGCAATGTTGTCTTTCTATTTACTTATTCTTCGGGGAAATGTGCCATCAGAATACTTGGATTGGTGTTCCGTGGAAAAGACTTTCCGAATCTCTGAGGAATGTAAGGGTAGAAAGATTAGGAGGATTAGTGTCGGGTAATACGCCGATCGAAACCTATTGGCCAATAGGGGAAGTAAAGGAATGTGTTATTCTGACATATCATTTTGGTAAAGAGTCTGCATATTTGATTCTTATGGAAATGATACATAATTCACATGTTTAGTTTAAACACATGTCTAATATGATTTTTCTTGATGCATTTGGCTTATGAATGGAATTTTCAATATCGTATGTGTTTTTTATAAATGCATATATGGATATTTATTATGAGAACTTACTCATTGAGCTAGTTGAGCTCACCCCATTTTTTCCTACTTTTCTCAGGTTCAGATCAGAAAAGAAAGGGCAAGGCTTAAAACTTGCGATCTTCCTTTTCTTCTCTTTTGGATGTATGTTTTGATTCGTATATTTTTTAGAAAACTTGGGACTAGTGTAATTGTTTTGTTTCATCTTTGATTATGTATATAAATATCACAAATTCTCATGTATATAAAATATAGGTAGTTGTGGTTTGTTTGGCTTTGGGGATGACTTGGGATGTGGATAAATCATGTGAGAAAGCAAAATGATTGGGTTTGATATGAATGATGTTGATTATTTGATTATATGTTTTTGTGTGATTGGATGTGATTATCAAGATATTTTTTGGAACCTCAGATTTATGGGGAGGTTCTGCCAAAAAATTTTGTGATTTTGTGGTATTGTTTTAAAAGGAAGGGGCTGATAGAGTATCGTATACGTCTAGGTATGGCGTATATGGTATTTTGTGCCGGTCGTGAGGTCACCCAAAGAGGGGTTGAGACAATTTTGGAATCAGAGCCTGAACCTTGAAGTTTAGGATACCTATGGTTAGGTTATAAAAACTTTAAGAAAGATAAAAGCTTTATAATGTTATGATTGATTGTATGGATATTGTATGGGTAGTTAGATTATGTTAATGTTATCCATGGTATGCTACCCTGCTTGGTGCATTCCTTTTTACCCATTGAAATTTTAGTTTTCTGAAGAAGGGAAAAAATAAGGATAGCAATGGACCCTAGTGATCAAGATAGGCTCAAGAGGCTGGAGGAAATGTTTGCTATCCAGCGGCAACAGAATGCTCAACTCCTTGAGATGATCACCAAGCTGCAACAAGACAGGCTACGTGTTGATGCACCTGTTGTACACGGTGTGGGCACTAGTAGTGTTGGTGCCATGGCTGTTACTCCTCCTGCTGAGACTAGAGTACCGACTCCCAAGTCCAGTGAAGACATCGCAGATAAGAAATAGTATGAGAAAGTGATGAAGGCTTTCAAAATGCGGGAACCTCCAACATTTTCAGGCAGTTTAAAGCTTGTGGATGTTGAGAGTTGGATTCTGCTGAGAGTTGGATTCTAAGCATGGAAGTCATCTTCAATGATATGCAAGCTCTAGACAGAGATAAGATTCGTCTGGCTAGATTTAAGTTGGATGATGGAGCCGACAAATAGTGGAAAACTACTCAGAGATCCCCTGGTGAGATTAAGTCTTGGACTAGATTCAAAGAGTTGTTCTACACTACTTACTACCCGCGATCAGAGGTTGATCGGAGGCGGAATGAGTTCATTCAGTTGACTCAAGGTAGTAGATTAGTTCGAGAGTACGAATATGAGTTTAACAATAGACTCCCACTCTTTGCTCCAGAGCTAGTACCTACTAATGAGTTGAGGATGGCAGGACTTCAAGATGGTTTTAGAGATCAATTCGACAGGGTTTGGCATTTGTTGGTGTGTCGACTTATGATCAAGCCTTGAGGCAGGCCGTGGATTTTGAGATGCTGAGGTTGCAGCGAGATCTAAAACGATGACTATTCCTCCAGTACATGTATTTCCTTTTGATTCATCTTCTCCATCTTCAGGAAAAAAGAAGAAGAAGTGGAACAAAAAGTTTTGGGATGATAGTAAGAAGCCCAAGACTAGTGGTGGATTTTTTGGGGCTGATTCTTTTGTTACTCCTGTTTCTGTGGCATCTGCTCCAGCGATTTACAGTAAGGGAGATCAGACTCAAGTTAGATCACAGAGTCAGTCACAGACTGCATCTTCAGACCCGAGACCTCCTATTACTTGCTTTAGATGTGGTATGAAAGGCCACAAGGCTAATCAGTGTTCTATGCCAAGGCAATCTTCTACTCCAGCTATTTCTGCTGCATCTGGTACAAAGAGGCAAGCTAAGGCAGTAACTGAACCAGATCCTGATGCCAGCAAGAATCTGATAGAGGGTATCATTTCTATCTGTGATATGATGATGAATGTATTGATTGATTTTGGTTCTACTTTATCATTCATATCTGGACATATGGTAGATAGACTTAAATTGCCCGTGGTTAGAGCTAGTACACCTTTGATTTTGAGTACGGCTACAGGTGAGAGAATCTACCCAGATATGATTTGTATGAATTGTGTTGTCAAATATGAGAGACTTGAGATGATTGTGAACCTTAGGGTGTTAGAGTTCCTTGATTTTGATGTTATTTTGGGTATGGACTGGTTGGCGACGTATCATGCCCAAGTGGATTGCATCCATAAGCTGATTATATTTCATATCCCAGGGCGACCATCTTTTGTCTACCGAGGTATGACTACTACCGAACCACCTACTCGAGGCAGGCTGGCTACTAATGTAGAAGCTGCGCTCATGGCTAGTATTAGGCCATTAGAGAAGAAGGATCCGGGTATTCAGATCTCTATTTTTCCAGTTGTGAGTGAGTTTCCCAACGTATTTTTTGATGATTTACCTGGGTTACCAACCAAGAGGGAAATTGACTTCATCATTGAGTTGATGCCTGGTACAAAACCTATCAACATTCCACCTTATCGAATGGCGCCAAAGGAGTTGCAAGAACTCAAGGTGCAAGTTGAAGAGCTTTTGAGAAAATGGTTTATTTCCCATAGTATGTCACCTTGGGGTGCACCAGTTCTTTTTGTGAAAACGAAAGACGGGACTCGTAGATTGTGTATAGATTACTGTTAACTGAACAAGGTGACAGTGAAAGTTAAATATCTTCTACCTCGCATTGATGATCTGTTTGATCAGTTAAATGGTGCCAAATTTATCTCTAAGATTGATTTGAGATCAGGCTACCATTAGTTGAGGATTAGAGAAGATGATGTCTCGAAGATTGCCTTCCAGACACGATATGGTCACTATGAGTTTCTGGTCATGCCTTTTGGGTTGACGAATGCATTTGCGATGTTCATGGATTTTGATCATAAGAGTCTGAAATACTTGTTTGATCAGAAATAATTGAATATGAGACAACATAGATGGCTTGAATTTCTTAAGGTTTATGACTTCCCATTGGACTATCATCTTGGGAAAGCCAATGTTGTTGCCGATGCATTGAGCAAATGGGTTGAAACAGGCATTGTAGCTTATCAGATGGCCCATGAGTGGCGATTATTGGAGAGGATCTCGATAAGGAGTATACGTTCTGTTAAACCATCTTTGGATGTGTGTGCTCAGATGAGGGCAAAACTGTCGGACACTCATATTCAGAGGATCAGATATCTACAGCAGCATAGTCTAGATTTTGGGATGTTTGATGCTTGGGCTGATAGTACTGATCGTGTTGATTGGTCGAGAGATGCAGATGGCATTCTACGATTTTAGGGGAGACTATGGATTCCATATGATCCGGAGTTTAGAGATGAGTTTCTTCGAGAGGCACATAGATTGTAATATACTATTCACCCCGTAGCGACCAAGATGTACCATGATATGAAACATACAGTTTGGTGGCATGGGATGAAGAAGGACATAGCTGAGTATGTTCGAAAGTGTGGAGTGTGTTAGCATGTGAAAGCTGAACACCAAAGGCATGGAGGACAAATGCAATCATTACCTATTCTGGAATGGAAATGGGAGCATATTACGATGGATTTTATTATGGGACTTCCTAGGTCTCAAGGTAGATATGATGTCATCTGGGTTATTGTTGATAGGCTCATGAAATCTGCTCATTTCTTGCCGACGAACACCAAATATTTCATGGATCGATTGAGCAGATTATTCCTTCGAGAGATTGTGAGACTTCATGGAGTTCCTATTTCGATTGTTTCGGATAGAGATTCGTGTTTTACTTCGAGTTTCTGGCGTGTGATGCAGAAACAAATGGGAACTCAGTTTTGTCTCAGTACGACATTTCACCCTCAGACGGACAGACAGTCTGAGAGGGTTATTCAGATGCTAGAGGATATGCTCAAGTATTGTATTTTAGAGTTTGGTGGGAGTTGGATTAAATATCTTCATCTGTGTGAATTTGCTTACAATAATAGCTTTCAGGCTAGCATTGGCGTGACACCTTTTGAGGCTCTCTATGGGCGACCTTGTAAATCTTCTACTTGTTGGTTTGAAGTGGGAAAGACACAATTGGTGGGGCCAGAAGCAGTGGTAGCACAGACGGAGAAGATTAAGTAGATTAGGGCAAGGTTGAAGGTAGCACAGGATCGATAAAATAACTACTTCGACAAACGCCATAGACCATTAGAGTTTGCTGTGGGATTTGGAGTGAAAGGAAAACTTTCTCCTCTTTTTATTGGGCCATTTAAGATCCTTGAGAGGATAGGTCCTTTGGCATACAGGACTGCTCTACCATATCAACTTGTTGGAGTTCATAATGTATTCCACGTGTCTATGTTGAGAAAGTATAATGCAGACCCCACATATGTACCTATGCTTGATATTTCTTAAATTCAAGTTGGGGAGGATGCTACTTATGTGGAACAACCAATTCAGATTATGGCTCGTAGAGTTAAAAAGCTCAGGAATAAAGAAATTCCTTTGATTCAAGTCAAATGACAGTTCCATGACAATGAAAACAAACCTGGGAGCGAGAGAACAGATGCGGGAAATGTTTCCGAATTTGTTCACCGCTTAAGGTAACATTTAATTTTATATTAAATTTTGAGGTCAAAATTTCCTAAGTTGGGGGGATTGTAATGACCAACTTTCGCATATAATGTCGTGATGACGTAAAATGCCCGACTCTAAGTTTTGTGTATGTATTTGATGTTTTTACATGATAATTAATTATTGGTGTGTCAAATGGACGTGGCGATATTAAAAATGAGTCCGGAACGTGTCTTTACATAGAAATCGACTGACTATACCTGAAATTCTGATGTGTATTGAGCGCGTAGTAGCGAAATAAAAAATGAGTGTTTCGAGCGAAATGAAGGGCGCTCATGCGCTGGGAGGATGATCTTGCACTAATCAGGAGGGCGCTGATCACGTTTTTGATCATTTTTTTTAGTGAAAAATGGCCAAAAATCAGTATTTCAAAAGGGGAAAAGTTGCTACTATTCCCATTTGAGTTGGGAACAAATTGGAGAAGGAAGAATGGAGAAAAACTAGGGTTTCAAGAGGAAGTCGTCACCATTTATACCCCAAAGTAAGTGTTTTTCTCCATTTCTTTCCATGAAATCACCATTGAAGGTGAGAGTAAGCTTTCTAATGGTGTAATTTTCTCCATGGGTCACGGTTTTGGGTATTCCTAACCTAGGGTTGGTTGGTATTTTTCTATTTTTAACCTAGATCTATACCCAATGTGCATTTTGCAAGCACTTCACTACATTTTTTGTGAAGCTAAGTGTAATGGCCCTAAACCTAGAAAATGAACTTAGGGTTTTCCATTCAAGTTGCCACTCAATTATGTTGAATAAATGACTAATTCTAAGTGATTGATGGTCCAATTCACTGATTTTGAATGGTGGAAAGCCTAGGTGTAATGTAAAATTGGCCTAGGGCTTGATTTCGGGATTTTGCCCAAAATTGAGGCTTTTGACCTAAATCAAGTCAATTGATTAAATTGACTTGAAACTTGTCTAATTGATCCCAAATTGAGTGAAATTGTGGGTTTATAATGGTTAGACTAGTGTTAGAATTGAATGAGTTAGTTCAATTTGACCATGTAGAGATTTATCTAATTTGGGGCTTTTGAGGCATTTAGATTGGAATTGGTCAATTGAATGGTGTTAAGTGTTTCTAATCCAAATTAGTGTGGATTAGATGTGATTTGGGTTAATAATTATGTATTTAGACATAATGGACTGAAATTGATCATTTGTGTATGACATAATGGACTGAAATTGATCATTTGTGTATGAAATTGATTCATTTCAAATGTATGTGAGTCAATTGGCCAATTGGAATGTAAATGATGTGTGAAATTGGCTAGTGAATTGGTTCTGAGTATTTCTCACCTTTGTTTTCCATTATGGCATTTTATTTATATAAAATTGGTTTGTGCAATGGCATGCATCTTATATATATATGTGCATTGTGATTTAAGAGCATGAGCATGGAATATATGCATTGATATTGCCTTGGGTGTTTTGGATTAAATACCTTGGCAATGTTGTTTTTCTATTTACTTATTCTTCGGGGAAATGTGCCGCCGGAATACTTGGATTGGTGTTCCGTGGAAAGGACTTTCCGAATCACTGAGGAATGTAATGGTAGAAAGATTAGGAGGATTAGTGTCGGGTAATGCGCCGGCCGGAACCTATTGGCCAATAGGGGAAGTAAAGGCATGTGTTATTCTGATATATCCTTTTGGTAAAAAGTCTGCATATTTGATTCTTATGGAAATGATGCATAATTCACATGTTTAGTTTAAACACATGTATAATATGATTTTTCTTGATGCATTTGGTTTATGAATGGAATTTTTAATATCATACGTGTTTTTTATAAATGCATATATGGAAATATATTGTGAGAACTTACTCATTAAGCTAGTTGAGCTCACCCCATTTTTCCCTACTTTTCTCAGGTTCAGATCAGAAAGGAAAGGGCAAGGCTTAAAGCTTGCGGTATTCATTTTCTTCTCTTTTGGATGTATGTTTTGATTCGTATATTTTTGAGAAAACTTAGGACTAGTGTAATTGTTTTGTTTCATCTTTGATTATGTATATAAATATCACAAATTCTCATGTATATAAAATATAGGTAGTTGTGGTTTATTTGGTTTTGGGGATGACTTGGGATGTGGATAAGTCATGTGAGAAAGCATAATGATTGGGTTTGATATGAATGATGTTCATTATTTGATTATATGTCTTTGTGTGATTGGATGTGATTATCAGGATATTTTGTGGAACCTCAGATTTATGGGCAGGTTCTGCCGAAAGTTTGAGTGATTTTGTGGTATTGTTTTAAAAGGAAGAGGTTGACAGAATATCGTATACGTTTAGGTATGACGTATATGAGATTCCGTTCCGGTTGTGACGTCACCCAGAGAGGGGTTGCGACATGAAGGCTCTCACTTTTGCAACAAGCTTTTCAAGGCTCTACTTTCCAAGTATGGGGTGAAGCATAAAGTCGCTTTGGCCTATCATCCACAGTCTAATGGGCAAGCCGAGGTTTCCAACTAGGAAGTGAAAAGAATTTGGGAGAAGACTGTGAGCACTAATAGGAAAGATTGGGCATTAAAGCTTGATGATGTTTTGTGGGCATACCGCATCGCCTACAAGACACTATTAGAATGTCTCTGTATACACTTGTCTTTGGAAAGTCTTGTCATTTACCATGTGAGTTGGAGCATCGAGCTTATTGGGCAATAAGGAAATTGAATTTTGATATGAAAGCTTGTGGAGAGCAAAGACTGCTTCAATTCAATGAAATGGAAGAGTTTAGACAAGATGCATTTGAGAATGCTAAGATCTATCGGAGAGAACCAAGGGTTGGCATGACAAGCATATCTTGAAGAAAGAGTTTCTTTGGGGCAACAAGTCCTCTTCTACAATGCAAGACTAAGGCTTTTTCCAAGAAAGTTGAAGTCTAGGTGGTCCGGGCCATTTCTTGTCACAAAAGTTTTCCCCTATGGAGGGGTAGAGCTACAAAGCCAAGATGGTGGACGTTTGTTTCAAGTGAACAGGCAAAAGGTGAAGCACTACTATGGAGCATTTGATCCAAGCAAGGAGAAGCTACCCCTTCATCAACCATCCTGAGCAAGAAAAAAAAAAGTCTAGCTAATGACTATAAAGAAGCGCTTGTTAGGAGGCAACCCAATTGATCTTTTTGTTCATGTTTTATTTTCATTTTGGTCATTGTAGTATAGATTTTGAGTTTGTTCTTTCCACTAATGACATTCATTTTTGTCCCTTTCAGGTTTTGATTCAAGTTTGGGGGTCCTCGGAGATACTAAGGAAAAGAGAAAGATTTTGGAGCCTTCTACCCTTATGGGTTAAGGGAGTATCGTTACCCTTCTCTTTATGTGCATGTTTTTGCATTGAGGACAATGCCAACTTTAAGTTTGGGGGGAGTTTGAATTCTTGGTGTCTTTAGTGTAAATTTTAAAAAAATTTATGAAATTTTTTGTTTTTCATGCATTTTGATTAATGAATAATTCCATATTCCATTATGAGTTTGATTTGATTTGATCTTGTATGGATGATCTAGGATAGGATTTGAACTCATTTTTTAGTATAACCCTTGGAAAACTAGATTGCACTCTTTAGTCTGTGTGCTTGATCTACTTTGCCATGTTTATTAGACATTCTCGTTGACTTTTGAGCATTAAATTAGGATCATGAGTTCCACTTGTTTGCTTAAATCAAGATTATGCAAGTTAAGTACCTTTAGATCTCATTTTTAAACTGAACTCTAGAACTTGTTTGATCACTTCTTGACGCGAGATCGTAGGAATCACACTATGAGAGATATGATTTAGGCCATTTTTTGGATAGATTGAGCAATAAAGCCTACCTAGCTATTAAATTACCCCTAGTCATCCTATTTTGAACCATTTACCCTGTTTATTATCACCAAAATTGATTAGCCAAGGCCTTTGATTGAATTTTCCTTGTTTTTACCTAAGCACTCTTAACTCTTTGAAAAATGTGAGTTGTGCTTGTTTTGGGTTTTTTTGCATTGGAAAGTATGTGAATATGGGCTATGGAATGAAAATGTATGAGAAGGTGACGAGAAAAAGATCAAAACGTGTGTTTCATGTGAAAAAGAAAAAGAAAAAGATGAAGAATGCAAAGAAAAGAAAGAAAAGAAAAATCATGTTTCTTCATCTATGTATGGAAGTGACATAAGTTTGGGGGTGTATATGTGGGTAATGTGAATAAAAAATGTGAAAAATCTTAGTTGGATAATGTTTGGTTTTGGTTCATGTGTAAGGTATGGGATGTGTGCAAAAATTGTTGATGTAACAAAGATGTTTTGGGTATTAAGCTTCATTTTATCCACTTTGACATACCCTTAGCCCTAGCCTTACATTACAAGCTATTTAAAGACCTATTGATCTTGATTGGTGTGAAACCTACATTAGTGGAGAGAAGTGTGAAAAGCAAGCATATGAAGTTCATGTTTTGTTTTATGAGATCATATCTCTATCTTGCTTGCATTGATCTATATGATTTATGAGTGGTCATGTGAATGATTTTTTATGCTTGGTTGTCAATGAGGACTGAAAAGAAGACATGGTCTTGTAGGTTGAAATTCTAGACAACAAGTTTAAATTTTTGAAGCTTTCCTGGTGTTATGCCTATAAAATTTGTGCTGTCTTTGAGATCAATTGAATCCATTTTTGAAAATCAAACCCTTGTTCATCTTGGAATATGTGAGGAGTTTGTTTGATCAACTTTCATCTTTTTCTTTGCTCGGATGATCAAAGTCTAAGTTTGGAGGAATTTGATAAGTTGAGTTTTAGTAGTTAGTTTGCATGTTAATTTGATAGACTTTTAGGTGCATTTGCTTAGTTTTTAGATATTTTTGCATGAATTGCATGCTTAGTTGTTTTAGGTTCATTTAGGCTTTATCTTAGGCTTTTATAGGTTTTTATCATGAATAAATGACATTTTGATACTTGTTAATATCATAGAAGTCATATACTTTGAGTGCATTTCATTTTAGTTAATACTTTGATTAATTGCATAGAGTTTACAATTGTTTATACTTTGTTTTGTAGGTAAATAAAGACCTTAAAAATGGGTTAAAATAAGGTTCAAATGGTGTTCAAAAGAAGTCAAGAACATATGCAAGAATGTGCAAAAAGTGGAGAAAATCAGCTAAGTCCACAAGCCACCACCACGCAACACCCGAAACTGGGCGCCGTTGGCGCCTAAATGCAGAGTGGTAGTGATGATGCACTGTGACTGG
Organism: Paratinospora sagittata; assembly: GCA_035771175.1. Classification (NCBI taxonomy): domain Eukaryota; kingdom Viridiplantae; phylum Streptophyta; class Magnoliopsida; order Ranunculales; family Menispermaceae; genus Paratinospora; species Paratinospora sagittata. Next base: position 15,870,829 of record CM069610.1, on the reverse strand, counting down.
GCACCGCGACGCCAGAACTGGGCGCCGTGGCGCCGGTAACCTAGAATTGTTGAAATGCATATTTTTTTGGCGAGTTTTGACGCCCCTTTTTGTCTTTTCACTCATTGGATGTATATAGCTCGTTTTAGGTTTTGTTTAGAGGATATCTTTCATTCTAATAGATTTAGATAGCAACTAATTAGGGTTAAGTTAGAAGAAAGGAGGCAAGAGAAGAAGACAAGGAAGGAGGAGTTGCAGGTTCAAGCTTGAAGAATAAGGAGGTTTTCTCTACTTTTATTTTAATTAGAACTTGTGTTTTATGATTTCTTCTTTGAATATCTCTCTTGTACTCATGTATTTGAATATGAGCTAAACATTTGATCTAGAGGTTTAATTGATCTATGTTGATCTTATGGTTTGATTATTATTTGTACGTTCTTGATTGATAATGTGGGTTTATTTGTAATTTCCAACTCTCAATGCTTACAAATTGCTAGCCACATTTTGGATGACCTTAGATTTGATATCTATCACTTGGAAAAGGGGATATTGAATTGGATTGGAAAAATTGCATCCTAGGGATATTGTATCGTGTTGGGAAACCTACAAAACCCTTGGAAATCATTCAAAACTGGGTCCCAAATCTTAATGCATGTTTAATTCATTGGTTTATCACTTGGAAAAAGGAAATTAATGCATTGAGCATAGATAATTGAACTATCACTTGGAAGAGGGGTTTAATTGAATTAGATCCATGATTTATAAATCTATGAATTAATCATTTACATGACATTTTGAAAACCATAAGTGAAGACATAGTGATATTAATCATCTAGTGTTTTTAATCATTGATTTTCTCTATTTTCTATCCAAATTACATTGTTTAGTTTTAATTGTCGCTTATTTTACTTTTAGTACTCAATTCATCAAATATTGATCATCTAGATAAAACTTAGAGTTAGTATAATTTCGGGTATTAAAACATAGTTTTGCTAATCCTCGAGAACGATAACCCGGTGTTGGTGCACCCAAGAGGGGGCGTGAATTGGGTGATGGTCAAATTAAAACATGTCCAATGACTTAGTGATATACTTGGGTACATTGGAAATAAATGCACATACTAACCGTAAAGTAAAATGCAAAAAGTAAAACACACTACAATCCAGCCTACGTTCACTACCTAATCTCCCGATTAGAATTTTCTTCATTCACTAACTGATTCTTTTATGGGTGAGAACCAAACCGTTATACTTGCCCTTTCACAAGTTAAAGCCATACCTCCTATCCTTTTGCAGGCTAAGGATGAACCAGTTCTCTTTTACAGGTTGGATGATAACCTATCCTTTTACAGGTTAAGGACGAACCTTTCCTTTTAAGGGATAAGGAAGAACCGTGATCCTTTTACGGGACGAGGAAGAACCCATATTCCTTTTACTGGATGAGGAAGAACCGTAATCTTTTTACGAGATGAGGAACAACTGTTTTCTTTTTTTTTCGGGCTGAGCAAGAACCCATGTTCATTTTACGGGATGAGGAAGAACCATTATTCTACTTACAGGTGAGGATGAACCTTAACATGATTTCAACCCTTGAAATCATTAAGTAAACCACGTTCACTTGTCTTGGTTGTTTCATTCCGAAACACACCAGCATACCACAATTATAATAATGGTTGTTCTAACAAAGTAGAACACTTTAGAATTAAGCTCTTATACATAGCATTACAAAGATATATGAATTTAGTACATAATGCTAAGAGAGAATACACTTATAGTCCTTTACCTTTCAATGTTCGGTATTGCTTAAGTGCAATTTCGAAAAGCATGAATGATGTGTCAGGTAAATCAGTGCTTCTTCAAAAATATTGTGATACCATTAAACATTGAAGTTGAAAATCATAGGACCAGTGTAAAAACATAAACGCAGATTGTTTTTAAAATAGATATAATATATAAGAGTGAAAACTTCTGGTTCAATATTCAGTATTTAGCACAACTAATGAAATAGTTCGATACAATACTTAACATATAAAATCAAGTACAACTGTATCTTTCGAACTATCTCTCAAATAATTTGATCAGCAAGATTGATATTAAGTATAGATCCGTGCTGAGAATTTGAGTAGAAACTAGTTCTATATAATTCAAATAGATTTTCAAAGATAGAATATAATTTAAGCTTGGTATGAAAATCTTTTAAACAAGTAAAGTATCAGTGAAAAATACTTTGAAAAACTAGAACAGTTGAAAACTTTTGAAAGATTGAAAAATGACTATTATTCAAAAAGGTTTTGGAAAAATAAAAATTATCGGCGAGTTGTTTGATTCAAAGTGTTGGTATTTATAGACTTAGTTGGAAACGACCGTTAGATACTTGAATTTCAAATTCAAGGTGAACGTTTACACACAATGGCTAGAATGTTATACGAAAATAGCATCAGCGCTTTTCACTAACATTATGGTTCTTTTCAGATAGCATGAATAACGAAAATTTCAGGAAACTTGATTCATGCATCAGAGAAAATCTCTGATCAATCTGAAAAGGATTATGTGCAAAGATCTCTTCTAAAAAGTAGATTGGTAAAGTGTACGTGTCAGAACAACTACAGTTGTTGAATTAGCGTCCTGATTTCCTAATTAGGGTCCTGATGCATAATATCAACTTTGTCATTTTGTTCCTTGAGGGCGCTCATTGTATAAGCATCCTTCTGAACAATGAAGTGAGGGGGCTACTAACTCGTAAGCGTCCCAAATTTCTTTGCGACGGAAATGACTCAACTTTGAAGGCGTTAATGCACTGTTAGCGCCCTGCTTTGTTTTGAAAACGTTTGGATAGATGAGGGAGCTACTTCCGGATAAGCGTCCTACTTTTTAAAATATAAAACACAAGAGCGCTACAACCATGTAAGTGTCCTTCCATTTCAAAACATTTGAAAACAAAACCAAGTACACTGAAGGACAATCATCGTCCTAAAAGTTGTATAGTTGGTTCAAAGGATGAGGACGCTCCTATTCAAGTAGCGTCCTGATAGTTTATCCAACTTATTACTATCAGCGTCCTCAAAGATAACATCTTTGAAGAACTTAGAAATCATTTAGTAAGCTGATGCTGAGTCAGCGTCCTGACAACTTCAGATGTTGACTAAAGGGAGGTCGCCACTTACAAGTAAGCGTCCTGATGAATTAGTTCAATTCAACCTTGAAAGTTATCAACGTCCTAATGAGTCATTAGCGCCCTGACTTATCAAGTTCAGGAGATCGTTGCTGAATCATTAGCATCCTGAAAGACTCTCTTAAAAACAGTTTTGACTCATGATTAAAAATTCAATAAATACAATTAAAACTCAGTCAATTTAAAATCAAATCAAACGTAGAAAATTAAATTATTTGAAATACCTTAAAGTATATGGTTCAAAACATGCAATTTTGAAAAACGTATGCAAGTGATTTGTGCGTGGTTTTGAAAAACGTTTGAACAATATCGATTAGAGAAAAATATACCTTAAATATTTTGTGTATTTCTCATATTTCTCATAATCTTTAAATCCAACTCTTCATTATGAGATCTTCAATATGAACTTCGTGCTTGAGTTGAATTTCGTGAACGTTGATCAAATGATGTAGTCTTGAAGCTCTTGATCGAATCGTTCGTGTGGTGTGATCTTGAAATCATGATATGATCTTTGATGTCCTTGATTGAAACGATCTTGAACAGCTAATATGAGCTTGAATTCCTTGATCGAATCATTCTTTGACTTTTTGCTTTCCTGAGGTGCTGAGATAAATTCTTGATTGAAGCTCGTTAGCTCCAAAAAGTATTTTGTTTGTAATCATCAAAATATACATCGTCATAGTATATTTAGGGGCGTGCTAAGTGATGAACCGTTTAGGGAAACCCTCGGTATTCATCGATATATATTATAACTTGATATTCGTACCCTTACGAATTTAAATTTATTACATCGGGCTCCTACCTACCTCCATTACCTAATCTCCTCGATTAGGATTTTGTTCAAACTCCACTATTGAATCCTCTTACGGGTGATGATAAAACCATTACACCTTTTCTCAATTTCACAGTCTTGAGAACAACCGTTAACCACTTGAGCAACACTTGCTCAACCTTAGTAACATACACAGTCACTAGTATAAATCAAACACAAGTTTGAGAGCTTGATTCTCTTACCAAGAATCAAAGAAATACCTACAGAGCAAATAATGAACCTCAAACCAACACTGATTCAACTATGAATGTATGATTATGCTCGGCTGAAAGTGTGAGGTATATTGCTCCTCCGTCCTTCGATGGATTTGAAAGATGTATGAAGTTGAATTAATAAATCTAGAAGGTAAGTATGTATCAGAGTATTTTCAAAGTATTTTCGCAGTAAAAAGAATAGACTAACTTTCAAAGAGTTTGCGCAAAAGATTTTTAAATCTTGTTTCTTGTATATGTTTCTTTTACGATTCAACGTGTGATACTTATAGAAGATATCTTTGATTTTATGATTTTCAAAGAGTTTTGGTGCTTGATTTGAATTTCAAAATCAACGGTCAAATTGTTTCATGAAGGAGTAAACATTCAGACTGTTCAAGAAAACTAAAACCTCCGTGCAATCACGAAAATAGAAAGAATCAGACAATACACAGTTTGACAGTCTTTTTGAGAAATTCTTTGAGTATCGCATTAGCGTCCTGAAGGAGCATCAACGTCTTGAATTACGTTATTATGAAAAACAAACTTTTTGTCAACTGACATTCTACAAGCCTAAATCATTCTAGAACATGAAATTAAATTCTTGAGTAGACATGGTCTTCATCTTGATCACGAACTTGACTTCTTTTCCACCATGCTTTTGAGAAAATTAACCATGCATCATCATGTATACAATATACATAGAATGTGGTTTGTAATCACCAAAATATCTTTTCTCATATAGGACATGAGGGTTATTGAAATAACAATCTCCCTCTTTTTTATGATTTCAAACATATTACTGTAGGCCTTGAAGCATATGAAATAATATGAATGCATGAGTCCTACAATGTATGAATGAAAATGACATGCAATGATTATGCCCTTACAATGAGGTTTAATTTCTCCTCCTTTTTCATCCATAACATAAATGATTATTTCTTCCCCTCACTTTGATGCTTCATGAGTAATTACTTTACTTCTCCCCTTTTTGAAAACATAAAAAAAAAAGTGAAATAATTGTATATAGGTAGTATAAACATCAAAATTTCACACAGTTGAGAGGTTGGATTTAGAGAACATTTCCAACTCTCTTCTAATAAAAATAAACTATTCTTTTGGTAAAGCTTTAGTAAAAATATCCGCCAGTTGATTTTTAGTCCCAATGTGAAAAAACTTCACATCATCATTTTGCACATGATCTCTTAAGAAATGATGTCGAATTTGAATATGTTTAGTTCGGGAGTACAAAATTGTATTTTTTGATATATTGATAGCACTTGTATTATCACACAATATTTTAGTGCAACCAACATGTATTTGGTAGTCTTGAAGTTGTTATTTCATGTATAAAACTTGAGAACAACAACTACTAGCTGCAACATATTCAGCCTCAGCTGTGGATAATGCCACTGAATGTTGTTTTTTGTAAAACCAGGAAATTAAAGAATTTCCTAAGAAATGACAGAATCCATAAGTACTTTTTCTATCACTAAGACTCCCAACATAGTTAGAGTCTACATAGCTTTTTAGTTCAAATGATGTACCTTTGGAATACCAAATTCAAAGATCAGTTGTACCAGTTATGTATCTAAAGCTTCGCTTGACACATTTTAAATATGTTTTTTTTGGATTGGACTGAAATCTTGCACATAGACAAATACTGAACATGATATCAAGTCTGCTTGTTCTGAGATAAAGTTAAGATCTAATCATACTTCTATGTAGCTTTAGATTTATAGGTTTTGTTACGTGCAAACTGCAAGCGTATGGTGCCAAATTATAATATAAAACCGATGAGATATCCTCTAGGATTGACACTCACACTAAATATCATTTTACTAACCCTAACTTTATTTATAAAATCATATTCGAGTGATTAAGTGAAATAAATAAACAATTAAATAACTAAAAAGTAAACAAAAGCAATGCAATGGAAATATATAAAAAATCAGAGATAGAATAGTCAAGAGGTTCGATATCACTTCACTCTCAACTATGCACATGCACACACACACACATATATATATATATATATATATTGATTATTCAAGAATCCTAAAGTCTCTAATTCCCTCTCTCAAGTGCCGGATTAGACATATTTCAAAGGCTTGATTTCGATTTCTCGATAAAAACAAAAATCCTAGCAACTCATTAGGTTTTGTGATTCTTCCTACAACTTCAAAAGATATCATAAATTTCTTGATTCTACGATAATCTTGTGTTATATTTTCCTTGTTCCAACCCAAGGAATCCTCTCTCGAGTGCCACCCCTCGAGTCTGAAATCATTCAATCCGTGATCAAGATTTTGCAAGCATTAAGCAACGAGAAATATAAATAAACTATGAACACTTTATTAACAATACTCAAATAATAAAACCTACAACATACTATCAAGTTTGGATCAATAAACATCTCTAGACAGAGGATTTAGTTCATAACTAAAAAGATAAAAGCATGAAATAACATGATGAACACAAATCTAAAATTTGAGAAACAAAATAGAATGAAGGGAAAGTGTAGGAGAAATCTTCAATGTCTTCAATCTTTCTCTTCTCCTCGCTTCCACACCCTAGCCATCTTGCCTCTGTTCTCCCCTCTATGATCCTCTTAAAACCCTCCCATAATTTTTGATTTAAAGTAAGGAGTCCATAGAAACAAACCACATCCAATTCGGAGTCCAATTGGCAAAGTTATGACCCAAAAACCACAACTTGCATTGTTTCCTAATCGTACGAGCGCTTGAGCGTTGCAGCACTCAGAACATTGCAAATTGCTACGTTTTGGGTTGGGATGTAGCGCTGCAACGTTACTATTGAGCGCCGCAGTGCTCAGAGTGTGCATTGTGGCGTTTTTTCTTTATTTTCTTCTATCCTTCACACCTTTTTGCACAAGTATCTTCATTCAAACTTCTTGTACTTTGTTTCCATCATCCAAACTCACATTCACATCATCTAAACACCTACAAAACAAAGCAAATGTAATTAGTAACACACTTAGATAATCAAATTTATCAACTTATATAATTAAAAACCAAAATAAAGCATAGTTTACCAAAATGTGACTAAACTAACAAATAGATCAAAACTAAGATAAACTAACTAAACTAATGCATAAATTATCTTAAAACTTATCTAAAACATGCTCTAAAACATATCTGAATATGCAACTTATCAGTTTTCCTTTATCATCCTTATCTAGCTTAATTGTCGAATTGCAAGGAGTGTCTAATCGTTATTGCTCAAAATATTTTTCAAAACCATGCATATATCATTTTCATATGTTCTCTAAATCTGCATGTTTTGATTTCATGTTTTTAACAATATTTGAAATGATTTAATACTATATATTTAATTTGAAATATACTGAATTTTTATTCACATTTATCGAATATTTTATCGCGAGTAAAAACTGTTTTCAAACAATCTTTCAGGACGCTAATGAAATAGCAGCGCTCTCCTCAACCTGTTAAGTCAGGACGCTGATAATGTTCAAGGTTGAATTGAACTAAATAATCAGGACGCTTACTTGTATAGTAGCAGCCTCCTCTATTAGTCAACCTTTGAAATTGTCAGGAAGCTGACTCGGCATCAGCTCACTGAAAGATCTCTTTAAGTTCTTCAAAGAATGTATCTTTGAGAACGCTGATGATTATAAGTTGATTAAACTATCAGGATACTTACTGGATAGAAACGCCCTCACTTTTGGAAATCAACTTAATAACTTTCAGGACGCTGATTGTCCTTCAACGTATTTATTTTTAAATGTCATATGTTTTAAAAAGAATGACGCTTACTACATAAGTAGCGCCCTAATTATAAGTTATTTTGTTTAAAAAGGCAGGACGCTCACTCAGTGAGTAGCGCCCTCATAAGTATAGCCTTAAATAAAGTCAGGACGCTAACTGTGCAGTAGCACCCTCAGAACAATGAAATGAGTCAGGATGCTCACAACTCGGTAGTGCCCTCACTTACCGTTCAGTAGGACGCTTATATGGAATAAGCGCCCTCAAAAAACAAAGCGACAAAGTTGACATTATGCGTCAGGACACTGATTGCAGAATTAGGACGCTAATTCAACTATGGTCACTATTTTGACACGTACACCATATCAGTTTACTTTTCAGAACAAATCTCTGCACAAGAACTTTTCAGATAAATCAAAGATTTTCTCTGATGCATGAATCGGGGTATCCTAAAATTCTCCTTATTCATGCTATCCGGAAAGAACCAGAATGTGTATGAAAATCGCCGTTGCTATTTTCATATAACATTCTAGCCGTTGTGTGAAAATGTTCACATTATTTGAACTTCAAATGTCTAACGGCTATGTCCCACTAAGTCTATAAATACCAACACTTAGGATCAAACAACTTGCCAATCACTTTGTGTTGTGTCAATACTCTATGAAAGCTAGTCTATGTCAAAATGAATTTCATTCTTTACTGGTATTTACTCAAATTCTCAGCACTGATTCATATTTGGTATCATTCTTGCGGGAGATAGAATTTGAGAAATAGTTCAAGATATACAGTTGTACCTGATTTCATATCTTAATTATTGTATTGAACTATATCAGTAGTTGGTTTAACTACTGATTGAAGGACTAGAAGTTTTCATACCTATATTTTGTATCTACTTTAAAAACTATTTGTGTCTATGTATACACTAGTCTTTCGATTTTCAACATCAATGTTTTATGGTATTTTATTATCTTCGAAGAAGCACTAATCTTCATAACACATCATTCATGCTTTTCAAAACTGCACTTGAGCAATACCGAACACTAGAAGGTAATGGATTGTAAATGTATCTTCTCTTAGTATTACCTATTTCATATTTCATATCTTTGTAATTCTATGTAATGTGCTTAATTGTAAAGTGTTCTACTTTGTTAGAACCAACATTATTGAATTGTAATCTGCTGGTGTGTTTCAGTGTGAAACAACCAGGACAAGTGGACGTGGTTCACTTAAGTGATTTTAGGTTTTAAATCACAACGGTTCTTCCTGATCTCGTAAAAGGAACATGGGTTTTTCCTAATCCCAAAAAAAGAAAATCGGTTCATCCTCATCCAGTAAAAGGGTAGGTGTGTCCTTAACCTTAAAAAGGATAGGTTATCTCTCAGCCTTAAAAGAGAAACCAGTTGTTCCTTATCCCACAAAAGGATCACGGTTCTTGCTTAGCCAGTAAAAGGAACATGGGTTTCTCCTCATCCTAGAAAAAGGAAATTGGTTCTTCCTTAGACAGTAAAAGGAACATGGGTTTTTCCTAATCCTGAAAAAAGGAAAATGGTTTATCCTTAGCCCGTGAAAGGATAGGTTTGCCTTTAACCTGTGAAAGGGCAGTTGTAACGGTTTAGTTCTCACCTGTAAGATAATCAGTTAGTGGATTGTGAAAATCCTAATCGGGAGATTAGGTAGTGGACGTAGGCTTGGCCGAACCATTATAAATCTATGTGTCAAACTTTTGCATTTTAGTCTGTGTTCTAATTTGCATCATGTTCCAATTAACTTATGTAAATCACTTAAGTTATTGGAAGATATAATTTTAAAATTGACCATTACACCCAATTCACCCCGCTCTTGGGTGGGACCAACAGTAACAATCCACAAAACAAATGCAGGAAAGATAAATGAACTTAGAGGATTTAGAGTGGTTGGTTCCCTTTGAACCTACGTCCACTACCCAATCACCACGATCAGGATTTCCTAATACACTATTGGCTAATCACTTACGGGCGTGATTAGAAGTTGTTTACACTTTAACCGACACAAGGGCTTGGTTAGAAAACCCACAACCACTAACCTACATTAGGGCTTGGTTAGAAAGCCACAAACTAGCCTACACCAAGGCTTGGCTAGAAAGCCACACTTATAACCAACTTACGAGTGTGGTTACGTGCCGTACAAAATATTGTAATGTCTCGGTTGACTTAATCAAGTCAAAAATACATCAACAATATAAACTTACAATCTTGAATGAGTCAACAATACTATTCCAACCACTATGATTTTAAATGATGCAAAGTGTTGATATAGTTTTTCTCAAATGCAATCGATTCAAATATATATGATGTAAAACAGTGAGTCGAATAAGCACAACTATCAAGATATTGATTCTAAACAATGATAGTTTAAAGCACGAGAATTAATATACCATGATGTTCAAAACTTGATGATTCTAAATGAATATGTGGTTAAGATCAGGGATCAAACAAATCAAGTACGATCAAAAACTTTGATTCAATATAATATAATGTTAACACATGAATCGATATCTCAAACTATTTATGGAACCACTAAACAAGGTATTTTGTTATGAAGATCAAGAAAAGGTTTCACAAACACAACTCAATACAAAATTAGTTTTAAAGATGATAATATAAGCACAAAACTGATTTGCATAAACCAATATGACAAGAATCTAGATATAGAAATGTATACCCTACTAGGTGAGGGTGAAGCTCCAAGATTCTTCTTGTGTGAAGTTGGATGAAAGAAATCACGATCGAGACTCAATAGAAGATGCAAAAAGCACTTAAATCGTCTTGAACATTTGCACAAGAGAAACTCCCAAGTTTCTCAAGGTTTTGAAAGATGTGGAGATTGGATCAATAGATCAAATGTTGTTGAACTTTTTCTTTCAAAGAAGGTTTAAATCACTCAAGAACTTGTTGTTGGCTTGTATAAAGACTAATACGAAAAATGCACAAGTTCTCTAAGTTTTGCAAAAGTTGCTTTTCAAATGAGCAAGTGTGGTATTTATAGATAAACACCACACCGAGGCACAAGAACGCATTCTTTAACACAAGAGGGCATTTCTGGTTTGAAATCTGAAAAATCTCATATTTTCCTCCAATTAAGGAGTGCGTTCCTCGATATGTCTGTTTGGCGTAGGAACGGGTTCCTTCAACAAGAACCACTGACTCTTAAAATTTTTCCTATTTTTCCTTTGGCAACAGGAGCGTGTTATTTTTCCCTGATAAGAAAATTTCTGAGTCTCGGGAAAAGCCACAGGAGCGCGTTCCTCTTATAAGGAACGTGTTCCATAAACCTTGATAAAAAATCACTGAGTCTCGAGAAAAAGCTTAGGAGCGCGTTCCTTACTATAGGGGTGCGTTCCTTCACGGGGAGTAAAAAAAACTCATTTTTTTTTATCATAATAGGTGTAGGACATTGTCAAAAACATAAACTAACATTTTAAAACATTTTTGACAAGATTGAGGTACAGTTAACACAGTTAAATGAGAGTGATTCGATCGATTAAACCAACGATCAAAGCAATAAGTACAATACACGTGAAACGATAAAACCATGCAAAGTTGACAAGATGAATGCATGATAATCACTTATCAATATGTGCATGATAAACAATTATAACTATGTGATAGCATAATTATCAAACTAATATGTGTGCATGCATGATTAATCATATAATAATGTATATGCATGAGAATGGTAAACTATATGAATGATTTTTGAAAAGATGCAAATCATGTGTGGTTGGAACATGTAAATGTTACTCTATAGCACTAAGATTCTAATAAAGAAATACAACCATGAAGCTCTTGAATCTTCGTAAGGTGTTGTTCATTCCACATGCTTTGACAATGCAGTTGAATCCATTTGATATATCTAGTTAACATTGAAACAACTACGTTAAAGAGATTAGTTATCACAAGTATGTTGTTTGTAATCATTAAAACAAAACTAGGTAAGAGTAGTTACATCAACATACCCTTGTGCAACCAATCAAGCTTTATTTCAGACTATGATTCCTTGTTCATCCTTTTTATTTCTAAATACCCATTTGGATCCTATAATTGATTGATGAGATGGTCTAGGAATTAATTCCCATACTTTGTTTCTGACAGTTTCCTAGTTCTTCTTGCATAACAAGAATAGAATTCTCATATTTCAATGCATCTTCCACCTTTGTTGGTTTAATTTGTGATACAAAAACAACAAACTCTTGATTTTTATGAATTAGAGATCTAGTCTATACATCTCTTGATGGATCACCCAATATTTGATCTTTGGGGTGACTTAGAAGTATTCAAGAATTTCTTGAAACTTCTAAAGGTGTCTCATTGACGACATCTAAATTCTAAGTTTTGAACTATCTTGGGATCATCATCATCATCGAGATTCTTTGTTTAATTTCATCCCCAAGATTCCTTTTGGCTTCACATTCATCAAAGTTGACATGAACTGATTCTTCTACAGTTTTAGTAGATTTGTTAAACACTCTATATGCTCTATTGTGAGAAGAATATCCTAGAAATGTTCTTATATCAGATTTAGGTTCAAACTTGCCAAGATTATCCTTATCATTCAGAATGAAACACTTACATCCAAATACCTTAAAATAAGATATGTTGGGTGCTCTACCCTTCCATAATTCATATGGAGTTTTGTTCATGGTTCTTTTAATCATTGTTTTATTCATTACATAACATGCTGTGTTAATAGCTTCTGCCCATAAATAGTTTGCTACGTTATATTCGCTAAGCATTGTTCTACACATCTCTTGCAATGTTCTATTCTTTCTTTGAACTACACCATTATGCCGTGGTGTTCTGGGAGATGAGAATTGATGAGTGTAACCTTGATTATTACAAAGTTCTTTGAGATTTTTATTAGTAAATTCTCCTCCACTATCACTTCTAATGATATTTATTTTATGTCCATTTTCGTTTTCAATTTTTCTACAGAATTTAATGAACAATTCACATGCTTCTAATTTGTGAGATAAAAAGAATATTGGTAAAATCATCAACAATCACAAATACATAGGATTTGTTAACCTGAGAGGTTCATCACTTAGCATGTCTCTAAGTATACTTGATGAAGTATATTTAGATGATCACAAACAAATTCACTTTCGGCGCAAACGAGCTTTTATCAAGAACCTATCTCAGCACCTCAGGAAAGCAAAAAGCCAAAGAAAGATTCAATCAAGGAACTCAAAATCATATCAGACGTTCAAGATCGTTTCAATCAAAAGGACTTCAATGATCATATCATGATTTCAAGATCACTCCACTCGAACGATTCGATCAAGCTTTAAGTCTACATCTTTCGATCAACGTTCAAGACATTCAATTCTAGCGAGCAGTCAACATTAAAGATCTCATAATAAAGAGTTGGATTTAATGATTATGATAAATATGAGAAATACACAGTATTTAAGGTATATCTTTCTCTAATCGACATTGCTCAAACGTTGTCCAAAACCATGCACAAATCACTTGCATATTTGCATTTGATCTTACATTTTATGGTATTTCAAATGATTTAATTTTTTATATTTAATTTAAAATTTATAGAGTTTTTATTTGCATTTATCGTATTTTTAATCACGAGTCAAAACTATTTTTCAAAAGTCTTTCAGGACGCTAATGATTTAGCAGCGCTCTCCTGAACTGGATAAGTCAAGACGCTGATGACTCATTAGGATGCTGTTAACATTCATGGTTGAATTGAATTGATTCATTTGGACACTTGTAAGTAACGACCTCCCTTTAGTCAAGCTCTAAAGTTGTTAGGACGCTGACTCAGTATCAGCTTACTGAAAGATTTCTAAGTTCTTCAAAGAATCTATCTTTGAGGACGCTGATAGTTATAAGTTGAACAATCTATCAAGACGCTACCTGGATAGGAGCGCCCTCATCTTTGGGAATCAACTTAATAACTTTCAGGACGTCGATTGTTCTTTAACGCATTTTGTATTGTTTTAAATATGTGGTAGGACACTTACATAGTTGTAGCGCCCTCGTGTTATGTTTTATGTTTTAAAAGGTAGGACGCTTACTCGGAAAGTAGCGTCCTCATGTACTTAATTGTTTTAAAACATAGCAAGACGCTAACTGTGCATTAGTGCCCTCAGGGTTAAGTCGTTTAAGTGTCAAAGAAAGTCAAGACGCTCACGTTTCAGTAACATCCTCACTTCATTATTCAGTAGGACGCTTATACGTAATGAGCGCCCTCAAGGAACATAACGACAAAGTTGATATTATGCGTCAGGACGCTAATTACGAAATCAAAATGCTAATTCAACAACCGTCACTGTTCTAATAAGTGCACTATATAAGTCTACTTTTTCAGAACAGATCTTTGCACAGAGTCCTTTTCAGAGTTATCAGAGATCTTCTTTGATACATGAATTAAGTTTTTTTAAAACTTTCCTTTTCATGTAATCTGAAAAGAACCAGACGTTAGTGAAAATTGCAGTTTCCATTTTCATATAACATTCTAGCCGTTGTGTGTAAATGTTCATATTATTTGAACTTCATATGTCTAATGGCAATGTCCTACTAAGTCTATAAATACCAACACTTAAAATTAAACAACTCGTCGATAATTTTTATTGTGCCAACACTTTTTGAAAGTTAATCTGTGTCAAAATGTTTTTCAAATGTCTAAGCTTTCAAAGTATTTTTCACTGATACTTTTACATTCAAAAGATTTTCATACTGAGCTTAATTCATATTTTATCTTTGAAAATCTAGTTGATCTGGTATCTACTCAAATTCTCAACACTAATCTATATTTGATATCAATCTTGCTAAAAAAGAATTTGAGAAGTAGTTCATGAGAGATACAGTCGCATTTGATTACATATCTTAAGTACTTTATTGAACTACATCAGTAGTTGTGTCAACTACTGTATACTGAACCATAAGTTTTCATACTTATATTCTATATCTATTTTGAAAACTGTCTGTGTCTTTAATTTACACTGGTCCTTTATTTTCTACGTCAATGTTTCATTGGTATTATATTATTTTCAAAGAAGCACTGATTTTTATATCACATCATTCATGGTTTTCGAAACTCCACTTGAGCAATACCGAACATTGAGCTGAGGCTGAAATGGTGCAGCGCCCAAATGCAGAAATGGTGGTGGTGATGAGCTGAGGCTGGGCGTTGTGGCACCAGGAGTGGGCACCGCGGTGCCGGTGACTCAAAATTGTGGGTTTGCAATTTTTGGTGAGTTTTGATTCTCTTTTTTGTCTTTTCACTCATTGGATGTATATAGCTCGTTTTAGGGTTTAGGGAATTATCTCTCATTCTAGAACATTAGATAGCAACTAATTAGGGTTAGGGTTGAGAAAAGGAGGCAAGAAAGAGGTTGAAGAAGGAGGAGTTGCAGGATTTGTGGAGGAAGAAGAAATAGTTTCTACTTGTAAAAGGAGGTTCTTCTTCATCCTTAGTCTACTTAAACTTGCTCTCATGATGTCTTCTTTCATTCTCTATCTTGTAACCATGGATTTAAATATGAGCTAAATTTCTATTAGAGAAGTTGATTGATCTATGTTGAGTTATATGGGTTTATTTTCATTGTTTATGTGTTGTTTATTAGTAATTTTCCATACTTAATGCTTCCAACTTGTTGACCACTTGTTGGATGATTTTGGATTCGAATTCTCACATTCGAGAGAGGTGTTTTCGAATTTGAACAAGTGAATTAAAACCTAGGGAGTTTCTATCGAGTCGAGAGACCTACAACCCCTTTGAAATCGTTTAAATTGAATCTTAGATCTTAATGCATGCTTTAATTGTTAATTTACATTCGAGAGAGGGAATTAGTAATTGAAGTATAGGTGTTTGAATTTGCATTCGAGAGAAGGGTTTGAACAAATTAGGATTCAAGATTTATAAACTTAAGAATTGAATCAATGACATTATCTTTTGATACCCATATAAAGCAACATGGTGAAATCAACTCTCTAATCATTTGTATCCATTGTTTTTCTCTAAATCTTAGTTTAATTGCTTCGTTTAGTTTTAATTTCAGTTATTTTAATTTCCAGCACATTAATCATCAAATTTTGATCACTTAGATAAAATCAAGATCTTAGTAGTTTTGGGCATTTTTAATAGTTAAATTGACTATTTCTATGGGCGATACCCAACTCACCTTGGGATTATTATAACTTAACAATCGTATACTTGCGATTCATGATCATGTTTTTGGCGCCGTTGCTGGGGATAGTGCCAATTTTTATGTTATTAATACAATTACAAATTTGTTTTGATCTTAATTTAGGTATTTCTTTTTGTTTGAATTTTATGAAATTGTTGTTCTCTTTTCTTGGTAGAACTGCGTGGTTAATGCGAAGGACAAAGAGTGTTGAACTTGTGCTGCTTGATCCCGAAATTGAGCGAACTTTTGGGAGGTTGAGAAGAGACCAAAGAGTTGAAGAGCAAGCCATGGCAGAAGGAAATGATCAATTGCCATTGAGAGATTATTTCAAGCCCGTGGTGAACAATAATTTCTTGGGCATAGCAAGATTATCCATCAATGCCAACAATTTTGAATTGAAGCCGACCTTGATCACAATGGTGCAACAACACCAGTTTGGGGGAGAATCACAAAAGGACCCTACTGTACACATTAACACATTTATGGATATGTGTGATACAGTTAAAATTAATGGGGTGCCCGAAAAACAAAAAAGGTTGAGGTTGTTTCCATTCTCACTAAGGGACAAGGCGAGGTCTTGGTTACAATCATTGCTACCGGGTAGTATCACCAATTGGGAGGAAATGGTGCAGAAATTTCTTTAAAAACTCTTCATGCCGGCAAGGATAGCCCAGCTTAGAGCGGAGATAAGCCAATTTAAGCAACTTGAGATCGAATCACTGTATGAAGCATGGCAGAGATTTAAAATCTATTGAGAAGATGGCCACAACATGGTTATCAAGATTGACTTCAAATTCAAATTTTCTACAATGCCATGACCATGTCTACAAGAGCATGGGTTGATGCAGCGGTCGGTGGCACTCTCATGGGGAAGATGAAAAATGAGGCTCTCATGTTGATAGAAGAAATGGCTTCCAACTCCTATGAACACTCAAATGAGAGGGCTCCAAAAAAAAGAGTAATCGGATTGTATAAAATCGATCAATTAACGACTTTATCGACTCAAATGTCTTCAATTTTACATCACATGGCAACTTTGTTTGATAGAGTCTCCACTCTTCAAGGCAATCTTTCATATTCCTAATAAGTACTATCCGAGTGTGCGCAACCATGAAAACTTCTCTTATTCCAACAATAGGAATGTGTTGCAACCACCGTCGGGTTTCAACTCACAAGTTCAAGTTCTAGAGAGGAAATCATCGCTCGAAGATGTTTTGGCTACGCTTACAAGTGAAACTGCTAAGTTTATGAGTGAAACATCAAAAAAATTTGAGAAGACCGACTCCAAAGTTAACAACATCGAGACCCACATGGGAAACATGAGTGCTTCAATCAAGAACTTGGAAGTACAAATTGGCAGATTGCATCTTTAGTCAATGGTCAACAAAGAAGCTCCTTCCCAAGCAATACAGAGATAAATCCAAAAAAATAATGCAAAGCTATCAAATTGAGAAGTGGTAAAGAGGTTGAGAGTGGTTTGTCACCATCTATTCTTTTTTTATCACCCACTCCTTCATCATCCACACAAGTTCAAGAAGATGATCCACAAGAGGTTCAAAAAGAGGAAAGTCAGAACAAAGGCAAAGAAGTTGCCAATGAAAAAGGGAAAAAGGCAAATAAAGATGGCTATGTACTGGGTCGCATTACTTTTCCAGACAACCGACCTATCCTCAAAAATTCCATCCTGTATCCTTAAAGATTTTCAAAGAAAAAGCTCGATGATCAATTTGCTAAATTTTTTGATATTTTCAAGAAAATTCACATCAACTTACCTTTTGCAGATGCTTTGGAGCAAATGCCCAATTATGCCAAGTTTATGAAAGATGTGATGTCCAAGAAGAGGAGGCTTGAGAAGTTTGAAATAGTCAAGTTGACAGAAGAATTCAGTGCCATCTTGCAGAAGAAGCTACCACAAAAACTCAAAGATCCAAGGAGCGTTATTATTCCTTGTGTAATTGGTACTTCTTCTTTTGATAAAGTTTTGTGTGATCTTGGTGCTAGCATTAACTTAATTCTTTTGTCTGTTTTCAGGAAGCTCAATTTTGGTGAAGTGAAGCCTACCACAATATCATTGCAGCTGGCAGATCGATCCATCACATATCGAAGAGGCATTATTGAAGACGTATTAGTGAAAGTGGACAAGTTTATCTTTCCCATAGATTTTGTAGTACTTGATATGGAGGAAGATGACGAGATTCCACTCATTCTTAGAAGACCTTTCCTTGCAACTGGACAGGCCTTAATCGATGTGCACAAGGGAAAGCTCACTTTGAGAGTTAATGATGAAGAGGTTGTCTTCAATATCTACAAATCCTTGAGATTTCCAGCTGATAAGTAGGAATTTAGTATATGTTTTAGAGCATGTTTTAGGTGTGTTTTATGGTATTTAGTTCATATATTAGATTAGTTTATCATAAAATTGGTTATTTGATAGTTTTGTCAAGTTTTAGAGTTTTTATATTATCTTGGTTTGGATTTCTATAGGTTGGTTCATGAAATTATTAAAGAATGATACTCACTTGGTTTGATGTGTTTTGTAGGTGCTATGATATTCTAAATGATGATTGAGAAGATGAAGACATGATGCAAGAGGAGCCAAGGGAGTTAGAGTGAAGAAACAAGTGCATCCAAGCCTTGGCAGTGTGGAAAATTGGCTAAGTCCACAAGAAAATAAGAAAAAATAGGGGCAAAAATCCGTAACTAGGCGC
This sequence comes from Paratinospora sagittata, assembly GCA_035771175.1. Lineage (NCBI taxonomy): Eukaryota > Viridiplantae > Streptophyta > Magnoliopsida > Ranunculales > Menispermaceae > Paratinospora > Paratinospora sagittata. Next base: position 15,852,017 of record CM069610.1, on the reverse strand, counting down.
TGCGGTGCCCATCGCGGCTCTGCACAAAAATCCAACTGCACGACTTTTGTATTTCGGCCATAACTTTCTCAATTTAACTCCAAGTTAGAGGTGGTTTGTTTCTATGGATTCCTTACTTGAAATAATAAAATATGAAATGGTTTTGAGGTTGATTTGGTATAGGCCTCAAAATTCTCAAAATAAAATATTTGAAATGGTCTAGAAGTCATAGCTCAATGTTAGTGCCTCAAAATGCCCTAGATTCATCTAGTCACATCTGTTCAAATATTCACTATCCCTCTAGGGCAATACTTAAACCTCAAAAAAAAAATCTAATAGCATATTCTTACTTATATTATCATCCTAAATGATGCAACACGAGTATCGCACGATTAAGAATATACAACAGAGATGTGATTCTAAAATATCTTCCTTTTGCCCTTACACCACTAGGTTTATAATTAATCGTTTTCCCAATAATGTCCCGTAAAGGTCGAATCACTCATGACCTTGGGTGACTTACCAAAGTAGCAGACATTAAGACTTCACTTCGTGGTGTAGACAAAAGTAACGAAGGGCATCTCATTAGTCTCATATAGAAATGGAAAAATTTGAACTCACACAATGAGGAAGCAGGGATCTTTCACTCACTTTCTAAGTGGTCGACTTACACATATAATGTAAAATTACATGCTACAGTGGAGTAACTCTTATTTAGAAGAGGTATGTTCAACTCAAAACATTGTACAAATTTTTAGTCTAGTCGCAACTATGCGCTTGACTCGAGTTCCTAAGAGCTCGCATATCCAGTTTAATGCGCCAATAAAAGGATCTCTTATCCAGTTCCAAACAACAAGCTTAATGGATAGTGATTTAACCATATCGGTCTTCAAAAATAGACCTCATCTTAACTCCAATCAAGGTGACATATTATCATAAAATGACCTATGGCTATTCAAAGCAACATTAGTCAAATGTCTCATCTCTGCTCGCCTTACATGAAGCGCTAGAGGCGATTGCTCGTGTGAGTAAGCCAATCATGCCTGTGAACATACTGTTATGTGTGTTGGTGCTAGTAATAATAGATCAAATACAAACATTTGGAGTGGAGGATAAGAAGAAAAAAGCTAGAAAGAAAGTTGATGTGCGATTCAAAACAAAAGCTTTTTAATTTTGTTGCGAACTTTCCAAGTTCAACTTGGACACTTCTTGGACGATTTCTTATGGACTTTTAGATATATAAAACCCATTGTTTAGGGTTTCAAAGCATCAAGGAGAGAAAAAAAAAGATTGTGGAAAGACGACTAGGGTTTGGAAGCAAGGAGAAGAGCAAGATTGAAGACATTGAAGATTTCTCCTACACTTTTCCTTCCCTTCTACTTTGTTTTTTTGGTTTTAGATTTATGCTCATCATGTTATTTCATGATTTTATCTCTCAAGTTATGAACTAAATCCTATATCTAGAGGTGTAGATCAATCCAAACTAGAAACTATGTCATGTTCTTAAACTTTTGATTATTCATTAACCTGGAACGATCATAGAATCAATAGATTTATGGAGTTTTATGAAGTCTTAGGGAAAATCATAAAACTTAATGAATTTTTGGGTTTTGGGGTTTTATTGATAGATCGAACTTAATTTCCTGAGAATATGCTCTAATGCGGCACTCGAGAGAGGGTATTAGAAATCTCAGGATTTTCGGCTTATAAACTATAACTCAAATTGATGAATATTGCATATTTCTAGGCATAGTTGATAGTGAGGAGAGATTGAACCTCTAGCCATTTTACCATATTGATTTTCTTCCAAATTCCCATAATTTGCTATTTTTATTATATTTCTTGTTTAATTGTTGTATTTAGTTTATTAATCATTCGACTTTAATTTTCTAAATAAAGTTAGGGTTAGTGAAACTGTATTTAGTATGAGTGTCAATCCTAGCGGACGACAACCCGATATCTCATTGGTTTTATATTATAACTTGACACCGTACACTTGCGGTTTGCACGCATCACCAGCAAAGAAGAGCTCATGCCATAGAGTGGATGTTGTTGGAAAATGCATTCAAGAATTAGAAAGGGAGATGAGAGCGGTTGATTCCTTAGAGAGATGCCTTGTCCATTCAATATCTTAAAATTTGGTGGTAAATGATAAAGATAGGCATGATCTTATGTCTTTTGAAGCGGCTATTGAAGAATCTCCACAAGTGAAGATTGAGATCATTAAAGAAGTAGCTTCTTCTCAAGAATTGAAAGTTCTAACACCAGAGTTGAAGCCATTGCCAGATCATCTGAGATATGCATTTCTGGGGGCCGAGTTTACTTTGCCAGTCATTATTTCATCTTCTTTATCTTAGACACAAGAAGAGAAATTGTTGAGGATTTTGAGAGAGCATAAGAGTTATATTGGGTGGTCTATAATAGATATCAAGGGTATAAGCCCTACAATTTGTATGCATAAGATTCTGATGGAAGAATTTTACAAGCCAACAGTGGAGCATCAAAGGAGATTGAACCCAACTATGAAAGAAGTAGTAAGGCAGAAATCCTTAAATGGTTAAAGCAGGGATCATTTATGCAATATCTGATAGTTCTTGGGTAATCCCAGTTCAAGTGGTATCAAAGAAAGGTGGCATCACAGTGGTGGAAAATGTGAATGATGAGTTGATCTCTACAAGGACAGTAACTAGATGGTGAGTTTGCATTGATTATAGAAAATTGAACAAGGCCACAAGGAAGAATCATTTTCCCCTTCATTTCATTAATCAGGTGCTTAATAGGCTAGCAGGTTTCCAGTACTACTTTCTTGATGGGCACAGTGGTGAAAAATGAGAATGATGAGTTGATCTCTACAAGGACAGTAACTTGATGGCAAGTTTGCATTGGTTATAGAAAATTGAACAAGGCCACAAGAAAGAATCATTTTCCCCTTCATTTCATTGATCAGGTGCTTGATAGGCTAGCAGGTTTCCAGTATTACTACTTTCTTGATGCGCACAGTGGTGAAAAATGAGAATGATGAGTTGATCTCTACAAGGACAGTAACTAGATGGCGAGTTTGCATTGGTTATAAAAAATTGAAGAAGGCCACAAGGAAGAATAATTTTCCCCTTCATTTCATTGATCAAGTGCTTGATAGGCTAGCAGGTTTCCTTTATTACTACTTTCTTGATGGGTACTCGGAGTATAATTAGATTGCTATAGCCCAAAGACAACTTTCACTTGTTCCTATAGTACATTTGCCTTCAAAAGAATGCCGTTTGATCTGTGCAATGCTCCATCAACTTTTCAAAGGTGTATGATGGCTATCTTTGTTGACATGGTGGAGAACATTATGGAGGTATTCATGGATGACTTCTATGTCTTTGGTTCTTGATTTGATCGCTGTTTGAAAATTTTGGCTATGGTGTTGCAAAGATGTGAAGACAAGAACTTGGTTCTAGACTGGGAGAAGAGCCATTTCATGCTCCAAGAGGGGATTGTCCTTGGCCATGGAGTGTCTTCTAAGGGGTTAGAGGTTGATAGGGCCAAGATTGTGGCCATTGAGAAGCTCACTTACCCAACAAATTTTTGGTGCACCCAAGAAGGGGGTGAATTGGGTGTGATGGTCAATTTTAAACTTTTCAATGACTTAGTGATATAATTGGTACATTGGTACATTGGAACTAAATGCACATACTAACCGAAAAGTAAAATGCATAACTTAAAACACACTAGAATTTATAGTGGTTCGGCTAAGCCTGCGTCCACTACCTAATCTCCGGATTAGGATATTCTCAATCCACTAACTGATTCTCTTACGGGTGAGAACCAAACCATTATACATGCTCTTTTACAGGTTCACAGGTTCAAGGCAAACCTATCCTTTTACTGGCTAAGGATGAACCGCATTTCCTTTTTCCTAGATGTGGAAAAACCCATGTTCCTTTTTTGGGATAAGGAAGAACCATTTTCATTTTACGGGATAAAGAAGAATCGTTTCTCTTTTATAGGTTCAGAGATAATCTATCCTTTTACAGGTTCAGGACGAACTTATCCTTTTACGGGATGAGGTTGAACCGGTTTCCTACTTACAGGTGATGATGAACCTTAACATGATTTCAACCCTGAAATCATTAAGTGAACTATATTCACTTGTTCTGGTTGTTTCAATCCAGAAACACACCAGCATTACAACACAAACTAATAATGTGGTTCTAACTAAGTAGAACACTTTACAATTAAGCTAATGTGCATAGCATTACAAAGATGTATAAATTTGTATACGTAATGCTAAGATACATACACTTACAGTCCTTTACCTTTCAATGTTCGGTATTGCTCAAGTGCAATTTCGAAAAACGTTAATGGTATGTAAATCAATTAAGTGCTTCTTCGAAAACATTATGATACCATTGAAACATTGAAGTTGAAAATGCAGGACCAGCGTAAATCATAGACTCAGATAGTTTTCAAAATAGATAAAATATATAAGGATGACAAGTTTTGGTTCAGTGTTCAGTAGTTAACACAACTACTGATATAGTTCAATAGAGTACTTAAGATATGAAATCAAGTACAACTGTATCTCTCATGAACTATTTCTCAAATTCATTCATCAGCATGACTGAAGTTAAGTATAAATCCAGGCTGAGAATTTGAGTAGAAACCAGTTCAAAATAGATTTTCAAAGAAATAATATAATTGAAGCTCAATATGAAAATCTTTTGACTAAGTAAAGTATCAGTGAAGAATACTTTGAAAACTTAGAACATTTGAAAACATTTTGAAAGATTTAAACAATGACTAACATTCAAAAAAAAATGGCATAATAAAATTATTGGCTAGTTGTTTGATTCAAAGTGCTAGTATTTATAGACCTAATAGGTAATAGCGGTTAGACATTTGAAATTCAAATACAATGTGAACGTTTACACACAACGACTAGAATGTTATATGAAAATGGCAACTGCAACTTTAACTAACATTGTGATTCTTTTCAGATTACATGAATAAGGAAAGTTTTAGAAAAACTTGATTCATGTATCAGAGAAGTTCTCTGATAAATCTGAAAAGGATTCTGTGCAAAGATCTGTTATAAAAAAGTAGACTGATATAGCGTACTTGTTAGAACAGTGACGGTTGTTGAATTAGCGTCTTGATTTCGTAATCATCATCCTGACACATAATATCAACTTTGTCGTTTTGTTCATTGAGGGCACTCATTATCTATAAGCGTCCTGCTGAACAATGAAGTGAGGGTGCTACTAACTTGTAAGCGTCTTGACTTTCTTTGCGACATTAGTAACTTAAACCTAAGGGCACTAATGCACAGTTAGCATCCTACTTTGTCTTAAAGCAATTAAGTGCATGAGGGCGCTACTATTCTGAGTAAGCGTCCTAAATTTTAAAATATAAAACACAAGGGCGCTACAACTATGTAAGCGTCCTGACATTTCAAAACATTTGAAAAAAAAACCGAGTGCATTGAAGGACAATCAACGTCTTAAAAGTTATTAAGTTGGTTCCCAAAGATGAGGGTGCTCCTATCCAGATAGCGTCCAAATAGTTTATCCAATTTATAACAATTTGAGCGCCGCGATGCTCGTTAATAGTTCATTTTGCAAGTTTTTTTCCTCTCTGAGTGTTGTGGCGCCCAGTTCCTGCTATTCTCGTGGACTTAGCCGATTTTTGGACAATGTCGCGCATTGTTTGTTGACTTAGCCAATTTTTTCACTTTTTTGCACACTTCTTGCACATGTTTTGCACATGATCTTGATATCATTTACACACTACTTGGACTTTGTTCCAACCCACTTTTGAGCTCTTTATTTACCTACAAAATAAAGTATAAACAAATGTAAATTTGATGGAATTAATCAAGGTATTAACTAAAATGGAATGTAATCAAAACATGTGACTTCTATGATATTAACATGTATCAAAAAGTCATTTATTCATAATAAAAACCTATAAAAACCTACGATAAAACCTAAATGCATCTAAAACAACTTTGTATACTAATCATGTAAAAACACCTAAAAACTAACTAAATGAACCTAAAAATCTATCAAATTAACATGAAAACTAAGTACTAAAACTCAACTTATCAGCGTCCTCAAAGATAAATTCCTTGAAGAACTTAGAAATCTTTCAGTAAGCTGATGCTGAGTCAGCGTCCTAACAACTTCAGAGGTTGACTAAATAGAGGCAGCTACTTTCAAGTAAGCGTCCTGATGAATTAGTTCAATTCAACCTTGAATGTTATCAGCGTTCTAATGAATCACCAGCGTCCTGACTTATCAAGTTCAGGAGAGCGCTACAAAATCATTAGCGTCCTGAAAGACTCTTGGCACATAGTTTTAACTCACGATTAAAAATACGATGAATGCAAATAAAAACTTGGTAAATTTCAAATTAAACATAGAAAATTAAATCATTTGAAATATTGTAAAGTGTATTATTAAAACATGTAAATATGCTAGTGATTTGTGCATATTTTTGGAAAAAATTTGAGAAAAATTGATTAGAGAAAGATATACCTTAAATACTGTGTATTTCTCATATTTCTCATAATCTCTAAATCCAACTCTTCATTATGAGAACTTCACGTTAGAGTTGAATGTCTTGAATGTTGATCGAAAGATGTAGTCTTGAAGCTTGATTGAATCGTTCGTGTGATGTGATCTTGAAATCATGGTATGATCTTTGAGATCCTTTGATTGAAACGGTCTTCAACGTCTGATATGACCTTGAGTTCCTTGATCGAATCATTCTTTGGCTTTTTGCTTTCCTGAGGTGCTGAGATAGGTTTTTGATTAAAGCTCTTTAGCACCGAAAGAAATTTTGTTTGATCACCAAAATAAACTTCATCAAGTATACTTAGGGACGTGCTAAGTGATGAACCGCTTAGGTTAACCCAAATGTTAAAGGAATTCGAAGCTTCTTGGGACATGCGGGTTTCTATAGAAGGTTTATCAAGGACTTCTCTAAGGTAACCCAGCCTCTTTGTCATCTACTTGAAAAGGATGCACCCTTCGTCTTCAATGAAAAATGTGTGAAAGCTTTTGAGCATCTCAAGCAAGCTCTTATTTCAGTTCCTATCATGGTGGTGCCTAATTGGGAAGAACCGTTTGAGATCATGTGTGATACAAGAAAAAGAGGATGAGTGCCCAATTCAAGAACTCTTCCTAGATGAACAACTTTATGAGGTGAAGGTCAAGCTTCCATGGTTCGCAGATTATATTAACTACTTGGCTAGTGGAGTGTTGCCTTCGGATTTTTCTCATGCAAAGAAGAAAAAGTTCTTACATGATGTGAAGTTCTATATCTGGGATGATCCATTGTTGTTCAAGCGGTGCAATGACCAAGTCATAAGGAGATGTGTTCCGGAAGAAGAAATTCAAGCCATACTTCATGATTTCCATTCATCTCTATATGGTGCAACAAGAACAACTTTCAAAGTGCTACGAAGTGGTTTCTACTGGACCTATTCTCTTTCGTGATTGTTATACATATGTGAAATCTTGTGACCGGTGCCAACGGCTTGGCAACATCTCTAGGTGACATGAGCTACCCATGACTCCTATCATGGAGGTTGAGTTGTTTGATGTGTGGGGCATTTCAATTCTCTTCTTGCCAAGTATGGACTCAAGCACAAGATTGCCTTGCCTTACCATTCTCAATGAAATGGCCAAGCCAAGATATCCAACAGAGAAGTAAAGAAAATTCTTGAGAAGACAGTCAACACCAATTGGAAGGATTGGCTACAAAGTTAGATGATACATTGTGGACGTATCGTTCAACATACAAAACTCCTATTTGGATGTTGCCCTATCGGTTGGTGTTTGGAAAGTCAGGCCATCTTCCCGTTGAGCTTGAGCATAGAGAATTTTGGGTGGTGAAGAAGTTGAATTTTGACTTGAAGGCTTCAGGTGCTCAAAGACTACTTCAATTGAATGAAATGAAGGAGTTATGCAATGAACCATATGAGAATGCCAAAATTTACAAAGAAAATACCAAGTTATGGCCTGACAAGATGATTATGAAGCGAGAATTCTTTCCGGGCCAACAAGTACTTCTTTTCAACTCTCGGTTAAGATTATTTCCTAGGAAGCTCAAGTCAAGATGGTCATTTTGGTGCAACAACAATGGCTTTCAAAGTGGTTTCTGCTGGACCTACTCTTTTTTGTGATTGCTATACATATGTGAAGTCTTGTCATCGGTGCTAATGGCTTGGCAACATCTCTAGGCGACATAAGCTGCCCATGACCCCTATCATGGAGGTTGAGTTGTTTGATGTGTGGGGCATATCAATTCTCTTCGTGCCAAGTATAGAGTCAAGCACAAGATTGCCTTGCCTTGCCATCTTCAATCAAATGGCCAAGCCGAGATCTCCAATAGAGAAGTGAAGCAAATTCTTGAGAAGACGGTCAACACCAATAGGAAGGATTGGCTACAAAGTTAGATGATACATTGTGGGCGTATCGTACGACATACAAAACTCTTATTGGAATGCCGCCCTATCAGTTGGTGTTTGGAAAGTCATGCCATCTTCCCGTTGAGCTTGAACATAGAGAATTTTGGGCGGTGAAGAAGTTGAATTTTGACTTGAAGGCTTCAGGTGCTCAAAGACTACTTCAATTGAATGAAATGGAGGAGTTCCACAATGAAGCATATGAGAATGCCAAAATTTACATAAAAAAGACCAAGTTATGGCCTGACAAGATGATTATGAAGCTAGAATTCTTTCCGGGTCAACAAGTACTTCTTTTTATCTCCCGGTTGAGATTGTTTCCCAGGAAGCTCAAGTCAAGATGGTCGGGCCCTTTCCTCGTGGTCAATGTCTTTCCCTATGGCGTGGTCAAGTTGCAAGCCAAAGATGGAAGTCGATTCTGAGTCAATTGTCAAATAGTGAAGCATTATTATGGACAAGACCAGCGGAGTGAGGAGAAACTCTTCCTTCCAGAACCAATTTGAAGAGAAAAAAGAAAGTCTAGTTAATGACTATAAACAAGCACTTGTTGGGAGGCAACCCAACTGGATTTTAGTTTTTATGTTTTGTTTTCTTTTGAGTCATTTTAGTATAGGATTTGAGTTTTAGTTTTTCACTAATGACATCTTTTTTTGTCCCTTTTCAGGTTTCAATTCAAGTTTGGGGGTCCTCGGAGTCGCCAAATGCAAGAGAATCAACTTGGATCCTTCTACCCTTCGGGGCTAGGGGTGTTTCGTTAACCTTATCTTTTTATCTTGCTTTGTGGATATTTTGCATTGAGGACAATGCCAACTATATTTTTGTCTTTTCACTCATTAGATGTATATAGCTCATTTTAGGATTTTATTAGGGCATTATATCTCATTCTAGAACATTAGATAGCAACTAATTAGGGTTAGGGTTGAGAAAAAGAGGCACGAAAGAGGTTGAAGAAGGAAGAGTTGCAGGATTTTGTGGAGGAAGAAGGAGTTTCTACTTGTAAAAGGGGGCTTTCCTTCATCTTTTGTTTACTTAAACTTGCTCTCATGATGTCTTATTTCATTCTCTATCTTGTAACCATAGATTTAAATATGAGCTAAATTTCTATTAGAAAAGTTGATTGATCTATGTGATGAACACCCAAGGGGTAGGGGTGGGGGGGTGGTGAATTGAGTGTTAGCTTATTTTTCAGGATTTTTTTCAATTACTTGGAATACGTGAATAAATAGTAATGCAGGAATATGAATAAAGTAACAAAATAAATATTGCACAATGATATATAGTAGTTCGGCTTCCCAATAAGCGTACCTCCACTAACAAATCTCCCTGACTAAGCTTTCCAATACTCTTCACTAAACTGATCCTATTTCATGGGTGAGGATCAAACCCGATACAAGCACCGATTATTCACAGGAGAATCTTCCCAACTAGTACACTTGCTAGATTTCAATAATACATTGGTTTATCAACAGGAAATTTTCTCAACAAGGGAACAAACTCCAAGAGAAAAGTAAACTACAACATTAGATGATTTCTTGCAAAATTTCTCAACCACTATAGTAATAGAAAACATGCACAACATTAAATCAAGAAATCAAAATGATATTATTACGAAACAAAACAGAAACGAGATATGTGATAAAGCTCAAGATGATGAACAACTTTTGTTAAGTAACAAATACTAGAATCTCAGTGCATCAACAAGTATTTTCAAATCTTCAATGGAGGCTGCCTTTAGTTGCAGAGAAAATAACTTCAGAGAAAGATAATAAAACTTTTTTGATGCTAAAACAAGAGTTGATGATTGTTTTTATAATAAAACATGTCTCATAACCCTAAACCTATTATGAATGGCTAGGATTAGAAGTTTTAATCTTGCATTAGTAAAATCAATGGCCCACATTGGTTGCTTAAGCTTTAAACTCGAAAATGAGCAAATATGGAAAAAACATGTTGGAATGCGTTTAAAAAACCTGGAGTGCGTTTTAGGACACCCGAGAGAAATCAACATATTTTTATATATCACGAGACCCGAGATAAAATGTAATAAGGAGGTTTACACAAAAAAAAAAATTGTTCGGGCAACCTGCCCGAACGTTCAGGCGCCAAATTCTCTATATAAACAACCCCCCTCCTCATTTCTCGCACAAAAATCAGTTCTACTTGTGATTTTTCTTCTCTTTTTCACTCATTTTGGGTTTTTGTCCTCTTTTGAGACTCTCTTTCCGAGACTCTCTGCGCGGTGCAACGCGGTTCTGCCCGGGAAAAAGGGCCAGTCTCCAAAGGAGTTTTTATCTGAAGGTGGGGAACGAAACATAGGTTTGCGTGTCGTATAACTTTTATTAAAGTTTAAATTCATTTATCATTATGTCTACTATTCATTTACACGACATTATTGCGTATAATGTTCATATTGTCATACCTATGCCTGTATATTTGGAGTTCATGTATTACACTGTTGTTATGCCGGATTAGTGGTCAATCTGGCTCAACCAGACTCAGTCTCGTCCTCAGTAACTTTAAATAGTGAACGGGAGACAACGTGTTGGTCTAGACGATTGGTATTTAAGTAGACCTCGTGTCTTACCTCTCAACTGGAGACTGACTTGGTTGGTCTTATTTGAAAGCTATCAGCTTATACAAGTAATACTGAATGTCCTAACCTTGCACGTCATGATACAGACCCTGATAGGGATCACCAGACGTTGCCAAATCCTGTCTAAATATTAAGTAAAGACCGGACCAGTTCATGCATTGGAATCATACATATCACCACCTAAGGATGTATGTGGTTTATGATTCATAGAATAGTTAGAAGCGATGCTCGCTATTCATTATATTTCTCTGGAGAGGGACGTACAATGAGAACCTGGCTATTTCTGGGGAGGGACATCTATACGTAAATCCAGAGAATCGTTCTTGAGGAGGGATGTACAATGAGAACCTGACTATTCCTGGGGAAGGACATCTATACGTGAACTCAGGCGATGTGCAGTCATCAAACCAATACGAGACGGTGTCATGCATACATACATGTTGATTTTTTATGATGCTCTGATGTGTATTTAAGATATTTGATTATGAAGTTTGCTTTATGAACTGATATATTCACGAACTATTTTACCCACTGAGCGCGTAGCTCACCCTGTTGTTATCCAATTTTTCACAGGAGATTAGGGTGGACTGGATGCAGGTTTTTGGGCCCATATTTTGTACCCTTTGTATTATTCATTGGGGATTTTGGGAGAATGTTCCCTTAACTATTTCATGTACAAATATATTCTGAAATTAATGAAATCAGACTTGTACTTAACTATGCTTCCGCGCACTCTGTTATTATCGTTATAATGCATTCGCGCCTCGTCCGTGAGTGTCCTGCCGGTTTAGGCGCGTCAGGGCGGGATGTGACATTTAATGGTATCAAAGAGTAAGGTCCACGGCCTTCCCAAGTCCACCAAATTAGGGGAATAAATTATTTATTAGATATATATATGTACTCTAGAACTATATATATATATATGAATTATATATAGTTGAGATTTATATTAAATATATATCTAGAAAACTATATAGTTTTTATTCAGTTTAGATTCAAATATATATATATAGTTATGATTTATGAAAACTATATATATAGTTATGATTAAATATATATATCTATATATCTATGTATATATGAGATATATATATCATATTGCTAATGAAAAATTTGGATTAAATGATGGCATAAATATCAAGAGAAAAATAGAAAATATTGTCCAACGGACAAAACATAAATCTTAAAAAATGTTAGGAATATATTTTGTGTCTTTCACAAATTTATTTTCCTTTCAGCAAAAGAATGGCCTCAAGTGAAAGAACAACTTCTAGTAGTCGGGAACCAATTCCCACCAGACTCAAGGAATTGTCCAAAAGGGAGGTTATGACTATGAGGAGTATGGACAATAGAGATCTCCGCTTCCATCCGATCCTTCACGAAAAACTCGCAACACTGGGGTGGTTAAACATAACAAAAGTTGAGGGTCACGTCTCTTACAACTTGACCAAATCCTTCTACGAAGCCATGTATTGCATATGACTTCAAGAAGATGGGATCAACCCTGTTTTGGAGACAACGGTCAGGGAATCAAAGATTTCTATCAACGTCAAAATTATTGCGTGACTTATGGAGATTCCAATTGAAAATAGAATTATCAATCCACACGAATCCCAGACAGTTGCAGAAATCGCAGAGTCCAACGAACAATTGTTCAATTTCCTCGCCAAAGAGTCGTACACCCAATCAATGTACACTTACCTCCCAAACAATCTCCTTAAACCATATCTTGTCGGCCTTGGAAAGATCATATACGGCAACATCTTGCTAGAAAGGGGGACTAGAGGCACTATATCAAGGGCTCAACTTCTGGTGTTATACTACATAGAGAAGAAAATTAGGGTCTCCCTACCTCACATTATCATCCAACAAATGTTGAGGGTGATTCAAAACCCTTTGAGAAAGGATCTCCTCGGCTACAGAATTTTGATCATGAAGATGCTATACGAGGAAAACGTCAACACTTTTGATGAGTCTTCGAAGCAGATCACTGAGGCAGTTACAACATCCTCTATCTTCAAGACATATGTCACAAGTGGAGGGGTAACTGACGAGGAAGTATTAGGTGCGACTTTGGATGGAAAAGGCGAAATAATTAGAGATGAATATGGACGTTGCTACCGAAAAAGTCGACGCAAGATTCCTGTTAGGGAGATACCAAAAAATGAGCCAAACCAGAACCATCGAACCATCGATGGGGTAATTGATTAACCCATTCGAGCAGTTAAATGTGATAGTAGCTAGTATTGCTCGGATAGAGGAGACTTAAAATACTTTGTTAACACGTATGCAAAATGTTGAAGAACAACGAGCAAATTCTCAACCTTCTTCTAGTAGTCCTTCGATACCTAGCAGGAGGTCTAGAAGGAGCAACAGTAGGTAGGAAAATCAGGAATGATCACTGGCATTGTAAAAATTTATTTTATATATGAATGAAATGTTTTGTTTAAGACTATCTTTGGTGGGCCGACTTGCAACCATTCTTTCTTTTGTATCACTAACTTTGGAGTGGTATGAGACACAACAAAATTGGAAGATACTAAATAAAATGTGGAATTAAGAAAACCCACGACCTTGTGTGAAAAGAAACATTAAGAGAAAGTTGCATTACTAACATTATCACTAAGTTTACATGGTATGGGACGAGTAAACTTGGACGATACTATTAGTGAACTATTATTCAGCCGATGTTTTATAGAGACCGTGTTCATACAACTTAACTTAGTTGACACCCTTATTACCAAATTCATGTGGTATTGGACACACGAATTTGGATAATAATCGAAAAGACTAAGCAAAAGAGTTTGAATACATAAAATTGCGATAGAACGTTAGATCAGGATATTTACCGAGGCAAATCTTAGAATTTTTATGACTCGTATGGATTTTAAATGAAATATATATGTATGTTCACAAAAACCAGAACCAAAACATTTGAAATACTTGCAAAGTTTTATACTTATTATATAAACATTCTAACTTTGTTTTTACACCATGGCCAAACATACGAGGCACAAAAGATTCTTTGATTCCTCAACAAAAACCTTACACTATACTTAAAAAAATAGGTGGTTTTTATTGCAGTACTCTCGAAATTGTTGCTAAGAATACCATAACATTATACTTGGCTACAGTTCCTAAATCATGGTTTTATTTTCTCCTTGCCAGTGAAAAATGCAAACCAGGAAGAGAGGAAGGGCACGTACTGTCCGTCCAGTAGAGGAGGCATCTGCTGAGGTATAGAACTAGGAATAGAGACTGAATAGGGAAAAATGGCCTGCAACATTTTTCGAACAGGGCTCGCAACAGGGCAACAAGAAGTAGCATTATTATAATCAAAACCCACCGCTCCTGGCCCCTGTTAAAAAAAATGAGGCCACGACACCTGCGGCTGCACCAGCTAACCCTGACCATCAGGGTTTTCGCAATCATGGCCACGGAGGCGGTCATGACAGGGGTGGCCATCGAAACGGAAATGGCAGAGGTGGTGATCAGCCCCACAATCAGTATGGCCAACAGAACCATCAGCAGTAGAGGCTGACGTGTTACAACTGCGGCTAGCAAGGCCATGAAAGAAATGCCTGTCCGCACCTTCAGCAACCTGTTCCCACTGTTCCAGTCCAACAAGCACCACCTGCTACTAATGCCCAACCTAGGCAGAACCAGCAGAACTAGGGGCAACAGAACCAGGGCAGAGCATTTGCTATCGCTCAACAACCGCTCCCAGAAAACAATGTAGTCGAAGGTACATTTCCCTTGTTCAATACAATGGTGCATGTCTTGCTCGATTCGGGTGCTACACATTCTTTTATATCGTCTGCATTGGTTAGACATTTAGGGTTGCATCCTGAACCCACAGAAATCACACTCCATGTCACATCACCTTTAGGATATGGTACTGACGTGAAATTACAGTGTCCTCGATGTGAGCTTCGAATGTCAGAACAGATTATATATGCAGATCTTTTTGTGATGGACATTGAAGACTTCGACATCATCATCGGCATGGACTGGCTCACACCACTGAATGAAAAGATCGTTTGTATGAAAAAACAAGTCCAGTTAACCTTGCCCACGGGGGAGTTTGTCAAGATTCAGGGAACGAGGAAATGGATACACAACACGACTGTTGCACTTCTCAAGGCACAGCTTCAAGCTCTATCCCTTGGTGATGAAAATGAATCACCAGCACTGTACCCTCTCGAAGTACACGATGTTCCGGTAATATCTAAATTCCCAACAGTTTTTCTAAATGACCTTCCTGGTCTACCTCCGGTTAGGGAATTCGATTTTGAAATCAATCTTATACCTCGAACAGAGCCTATCTCAATTCCACCATACAGAATGTCAAATGTCAAGCTAATCGAATTAGACAAACAACTGAAAGAATTAGAGAGTAATGGCTTCATCAGAAAAAGTTCATCACCCTGGGGCGCTCCAGTTCTGTTTGTTCGCAAAAAGGATGGTTCGTTACGACTTTGCATCGACTATCGCAAGCTGAATAACGTCACCATTAAGAATAGATATCCGTTGCCCAGGATTGATGACTTGTTCGACCAACTTAGAGATGCCAAATACTTCTGTAAGATTGATTTACGATCCGGTTATCACCAACTCCAGATCCGAGAGTCGGACATTACCAAATTCAGAACTCAGTACGGTCACTACGAGTTTTTGGTCATGTCGTTCGGTCTAACAAATGCACTTGCTGCGTTTATGGATTTGATGAACCGCATCTTTAGGTTATACTTAGACCGATTCGTTGTGGCTTTTGTGGACGACATCTTGATATATTCCTCAACTAAAGAAAACCATAACATACATCTAAAGATAGTCCTCTAGACATTAAAAACCACTAGTTGTATGCAAAGTTGAGTAAGTGCGAATTTTGGGCGACGCGAGTTCAATTCCTAGGCCATGTGGTTTCAGGCAATGGCATTGAGGTCGATCCTTCTAAGGTTGAAGCAGTTTTAAACTGGAAGCAGCCTACCACTGTTACTTAGATTAGGAGTTTTCTTGGTTTGGCTGGCTATTACAGACGCTTCATCAAGGACTTCTCAAAGATTGCTGAACCTATGACCAAGCTCACTCAAAACGATGTGTGATTCATCTGGAATCCCGCCTGTGAATCATCATTTCAGGAATTTAAGAAGTGCCTCACGACGGTACCAATACTCATCACTCCAAGAAATACACTTGGATTTTCACTATACACCGACACCTCTCTCCAAGGCTTAGGTGTTGTACTAATGCAAGAAGGCCAAGTTGTCGCATATGCCTCGAGGCAACTGAAGATTCATGAGGGTAATTCCTAACACATGACTTGGAACTTGTAGCTGTCTTATTTGCATTGAAGCTATGGCGTCATTACCTATACGGTGAACGGTTTGAGGTCTTCTCGGATCACAAGAGTCTTAAGTACATCTACACCCAGAGAGACCTAAACCTCCGTCAAAGACGATGGTTGGAACTCTTGAAAGATTATGACTTTCAACTCTAGTACCATCTCGGTAAGGCCAATGTTGTCGCTGACGCCCTGAGTAGAAAATCTTATGTTGTTTGCACTCTTAACTTCAAAATGGGAAGTTGGCTTCAGAGATGGAGAATTTTAACCTACAACTGATCGAGGAAGGAACAAGATCACGACTTTCTCAATTGTCAGCCAACTCTTAGCTGGTTCGAAAGATTTCAACAGCTCAAGCCAACGACCCTATGTTAATGGAGAAATGAGAACTTCTACTCAGCGGACAAGACCTTCCTCACTGGTTGGTCTCTGAAGACGGGGTCGTTTTTTCTAAAAAACGTCTCTGTTTACCGAACGATCCTGAGGTACGGAAAGTAGTTGTAGCACCCGTGCCTTTAGGTGACGTCATTTTGACCCATAGTGTACCCTATACGTATTTGTATACGTATGTGTATATGTATTTTGATGCTCGAAGTACGTAAGTTCGAGTGTCTTTGCATGATTTTAGGTCATAAAGGGTACGCATGAAATTTCGGAACCATCGGAGACCCGTTCGACGTCAAAACATTTCAAAAACGGTGTTTTGGATCCAGTGGAGCTTTCTATTTCTGTCACAACTTACATCAATGGTTTGATCGCCTAGATCCGTTGTCTGATTGGGCTGAAATTTTTTCAGCTCATTCTTATATGATAGATCTTCATTATGAACGGTCAAGATCTTAATTGGAGTTACCTAATTTGAGTTATAACGCCCAAAACACTGTTTCACGGATTCTGGGATTTTCTTATGCAGTTTTGATCAAACAGTTAGATGCAACAATCCCACCGTTGGATTGAGCCTAAAGTTTACCAGAATGTTTACAACTTACTCATTCAACGTTAAACGGTCAAGATGTTAACCTCGTGCGTATTTTGTAAGCAATGGACTATCTAAGTGAAAGTATTGTAACAGGAAATCTGGGTTTTTGATAATTTTGGCAACTTTTAGTTGTGGGCCTAAGCTTATCTATTTAAGCAACCAAAACGGGATTTTAGTCACATTTGCTCATTTCTCAGCCAAAAAAGAAGGAAATGTGCTGGAGAGGAGAAAATGAGGGGAAAGTTAGGGTTTGGTGATTTCTTGCTCAAGAACACCTAAGGTTTGTATTTTTCCTCCATTTCTTCCTTGAATCTCCCTATTAGTTGCATGATAGTTTTATTTTGAGCATGAGGGTTTCATTTTGATGCATGCATTGTGATGAACCTTGGATGGGTGGAAGACCAAAGTTGGAGTTGAGTCTTGCATATCACATATGTGTGATTAGAGAGTGTAAGGAGTACACTAATGGTGAAAGCCCCAATTTCTAGCAAGAAATTGGAAGGTTTAGTTCAAATGACCTAAACTTAGTTTATGGCCTTAGACTTTTTCAAAATGTTTGCATGTCAACTATGTTGATCTAGTGGCCATTGTGGATGATTCCATGTTGCAAGATCAGTAAAATTCATGGTTGAACATGATGCCCTAGTGTAAAATTGGCAATAGGGCATATGTATGAAATTTTCCAGATTTGGGGCTTTTGATGCTCTTGATATAAAATCTGGAAAATTATGCAATGTAGGTCTAATTGGACATGATTAGAGTTGTTTGATGATTGAATTCAGTGGGTTCACATAATGAATACCCTAAGATTGACTAATTTTGATCTAGGCTAAGTATTTGGTAATTTTGCATGTAATTTGGGGATTTTGCCCAAATTGGGAGTTTTCACCCAAAGCAAGTCAATTTGTGAAATTGACTTGGGGATTGTTTAATTGGACCCAAATTAAGTAGAATCATGGGTTTAAAATGTTAGTACCTATGTTAAATTGATATGACTTAGTTCATTTTGACCTTATGTTTTATATTGGCCTAATTGGGGATTTTGATCAAGACTTAGTCAATTGATGAAATTGACTTGATGTATAGTTTAATTGACCCTAATTATAATTGAATTTCATGTATATTAGTGGTTGGATCATGGGATCACCCTATTACATTCAATTTAGGTCAATCTTAGTTTAATTGAGTCTAAATGATCAAGTTGGGCAATATGGAAATTGGCTCAATGGGGTAATCAATTTAGAATCTAATTGACTTTAGATTGGGTTTGAACATGGGGTTTTGACACACTTTATGACTGATTTTCAGTTGTGTGAACCATGTTATTTTCAGGTCTTGTGATTCATCTTGAACCCGTTTAGTCAATTGGAGAGTTTTGGCAATTGGATTGGCTAGACTTAGCCAATCAAGTGTGAGTGTTCTTTTACTTTTGGATTATTTATATGTGGCATTGTAGTATAGAAATGTTTTAAATACTTATGTATGATGGTATGCATGTTTTAATATTCCATGAAATTCATTTGAGCATAATTCATTGGGATGACAATTTGGGTTGAGGCTCCTAGTTGGAATTTCCTCTTTTTGGGAATTCTCGTAAGTCTAGCGGCGATCCCAGTTGTGTACCTGGCAGAGGGTTTTATGCCTTGTGTATGGGTAGGTTTGTTTAAATTAATCCTACGTGCTGCACGACCCCATAAACCTTATTAGAATACGAGTATTGTGTGTGTGTTCGGGCGCTGTGAGTCGCGCACCAGGCCTTGAAACCCCCATACTCAGGAGGTGTTAGGATTGCATGAGCATGACTACAAAATGTTATGCATCGTCTTATGTATGACTTGATGCATTATGTTAGCATGTATGTAATATATTTCGTCATCATGATATTTCAACTGTTTTATGATCTTACCATGTTTTATAAATGCACGTATATGCCACTTGTAAATAACATTCACTGAGCTGGCTGTAGCTCACACCTCACCATCTTCTTTCAGGATCTGATAGAAAAGGAAAAGGGAAGGCTTGACTGCGGAGCGTCCCTTGTTTTTGTTTCATGTAGGTGTTGTACATTTAGTTTTGTATTTTGATAATTATGTACATGATAACACCTAGTAATCGTATATTTAACACATAGTTGGGATGTGTTGGGTTTTGCATCATTTTGAAGACTCTGAAATTTTATGTTTGTAAACTTTGGAGAAGTAATATTTTATTTCATTATGATCATGATAGTTGGATGTTAATGATGCACTTTCATTTCTTTTTTTGGGGATTCGTATATGTAGGTTAGGCTGACGGGACGTCGGGTGTACCGATGGAGGGTATACTCGGAGGTTCCCGTGCCGGTCATGACGTCACGTATAGTGGGTCGTGACAACTATGGTATCAGAGAGAATGTTTTAGGTTTAAAATCCTTAAAAGAATAAAAGACTTATATGATATTATGATTGCCTTTATGAGTATGATTATGGGTAGTTATCTTAGGGGTAACTTTTCCTCGATTGTGATCCTGATTGAGCTCTTCCTTATTGTGAATTTCAGATATTTACAAGAGAAGAAAAAACAGGATCAGCCATGGACCCAGAGGAACGCCTTAGGCGTATAGAGGCAGTCTTAGAGGCCACTCAGCAGCAGCACGCCCAGATTCTCGAGTTGCTAGGCCGTACACAGGGTGTTAGGCCACCACTGCAAGATGATGTTGCAGCCGCTGTAGAGCACAGTAGTGTGGCAGCAGTAGTAGGGGATCAGGCAGAGCAGGCAGGACCAGCTAGGGTCCAGCATGTCGTAGCTGGGGAGACTGAGGCTGAGCGGGCAGAGAAGGACCGCTATGGGTTATGAAAGCTTTCAAGTTCGAGATCCTGCTGAGTTTCCGGGAGGTCTTGATTTAGAGCTTGCTGAGGGATGGTTGACTCGGATGGAGACCATATTCAGTGATATGAGGGCGCTTGAGCATGATAAGGTCAAGCTTGCCAGGTTTAAGCTGATTGGCAAGGCTAACAAATGGTGGGAACGGGTGGAGCGTCTCGAGGGCGAGGTCCGGACTTGGACTAGATTCAAGGAGTTGTTCTTTGTAGAGTTCTATCCACGGGCCGAGAGGGATCAACGTTGGAACCAGTTTCTACATCTGACCCTAGGCAACATGTCCGTGAGAGAGTACGAGCAAGAGTTCAACAGGTTGGCACTCTTCGCTCCAGAGATGGTTTCTACCGATGAGCTGAGGATGCAGAGGATACGGGATGGTTTCAGAAGCCGTATCTGTGAGGGTTTGGCACTGGCTGGCGTGCAGACCTATGCGCAGGCTATGGGGCAGGCCGCAGATTTTGAGGCCGCAGAGGCAAATTCTCGGATGAGGTTACCTGCAGTAGTCCAGGCACCCGTAGCTCCTACAGTTCAGACTCAACAGGCAGGGTCAGAGGCACAGTATTTCAGTGGCAGGAGAGGCCGACGTAATAAGAGGCCAAGATTCAGCGGCAGTAGATATGAGGCATCTGTAGCCTCCGCTCCAGTATCAGTGGTACCACCAGCTGCGGGCCACAGTGTTCAGATTTCTAATCGATCCCAACAGAAGCAACAGAGTTTTGTCAGATCTGGTGGACAGCAGACAGCCAGAACCGGGTCGCAGGCTGTATCTTCTGCACCTAGAACACCGTGGCCGATTGTGTGTTATGGTTGCGGGGCTTCAGGGCATAAGAGGAACCAATGTCCACAGAGGATGCCTTTTGGTCAATTTAGATCTACAGCTGCACCTACCAGAGAGCAGGCCAGAGCTGTTACGCAGGCAGATCCCGAGGCTAGCAAGCAACTAATAGAAGGTACAATCAGCATTTGCAATTCTTTGATGTATGTTTTGATTGATGCTGGTTCTACTCTGTCATTTATTTCTGGTGGTGTAGTAGATAGATTGAGATTGTCTACTGTTAGGACTAGTAAGCCGTTGATTTTGAGTACGGCGGCCGGTGAGAGAATTTACCCTAATATGGTATGTGTGGGATGCATTGTGAGATTCGAGGACCATGAGATGTCTATTGACCTTAGAGTCTTAGAGTTCCTAGAGTTTGATGCCATTTTGGGTATGGATTGGCTGGCAGCATATCACGCTCACATTGATTGCTTCGGCAAGAGGGTTATCTTTCAGATACCCGGAGAGCCAGTCTTCGTCTTTCGAGGCAGGACTGCATCGAGACCACCTACCCAGGGTAGATTAGCCACTGATGATGAGGTTGCCACGATGGCGGGTTTGACGCCAGTGGATGATGTGGATCAGAGTATTCAGCTAGCAGACATTCCTGTAGTCTGCGAGTACCCAGAGGTTTTTCCTGATGAGTTACCTGGCTTGCCGCCTAGGCGAGAGGTAGACTTTATCATTGAGCTGATGCCCGGCACTAAACCCATTTCCATTCCATCGTATCGTATGGCACCGAAAGAGCTGAATGAACTCAGAGCCCAACTTGATGAGCTGATGGACAAGGGATTTATTTCCCCTAGCATGTCACCTTGGGGAGCAACTGTGTTGTTCGTCAAGAAAAAGGACGGGAGTCTTCGTTTGTGTATAGACTACCGTCAGCTGAATAAGGTGACTGTCAAGAACAAATATCCACTTCCTCGTATTGATGACTTGTTTGACCAATTGATTGGGGCCAAGTTCTTTTTGAAGATTGACTTGAGGTCTGGGTACCATCAGTTGAGGATAAGAGATGAAGATGTGCCGAAAACTGCCTTTCGGACGAGGTATGGACATTACGAGTTTTTGGTGATGCCTTTCAGGTTGACTAATGCACCAGCAATGTTCATGGATCTGATGCAGAGAGTGTTCAGGCCGTACCTTGACCAGTTCATTATAGTCTTCATCGATGATATCCTAGTCTATTCTAAGACAAGAGAGGATCATGAACGTCATCTCAGAGTTACTTTGCAGACATTGTTGGAGCATAGGCTGTATGCCAAGCTGAGCAAGTGTGATTTCTGGATGACTGAGGTGAAATTCTTGGGTCATGTGGTTAGTGCAGAGGGTATTTCTGTTGATTCTGCTAAGGTTGAGGCAATCATTGATTGGCCAAGACCTACCACAGTGACCGAGATTCGTAGGTTTTTGGGTTTGGCTGGCTATTACAGGAAGTTCGTGAAGGACTTTTCCAAGATATCCGCGCCGATAACTAAGCTAACTCAGAAGAACGTGACCTTCACGTGGTCGGATGCCTGTGAGAGAGCTTTCAGTGAGTTGAAAAAGAAGTTGACTACAGCTCCAGTGTTGATTCTTCCAGAGCCTGGGAAAGAGTTGGTAATTTATACTGATGCATCACTCTTAGGTCTGGGATGTGTACTGATGCAGGAGGGTCGAGTGGTTACATATGTATCTAGACAGCTTAAGGTGCATGAGCAGAACTACCCTGTGCATGATTTGGAGCTGGCCGCTATTGTATTTGCACTGAAGCTATGGAGGCATTACCTTTATGGTGAGAGGTCCACTTTGTTTTACGATCACAAGAGTTTGAAGTACCTCTTTGATCAGAAGGAGCTGAATATGCGGCAGAGGAGATGGTTCGAGTTACTAAAGGATTATGATTTCTCTTTGCAGTATCATCCTGGCAAAGCCAATGTTGTGGCTGATGCTTTGAGCCGTAGGCGAGCAGGGACTCAGGTGGTTGCTTTTCAGATGGCCCAGCAGTGGCATTTACTTGAGAGAGTGACTATGATGAGTATACTCTCAAACGCACCACTTACTGAGATATGTGCTCAGATGCACGTGCAGCTTGCGGATGCCCATATTCCGAGGGTTAGATATTTACAGGAACATTGTCCAGATTATGACATGTACCGTGGATACGCAGACAGTGTTGACCAGGCCGATTGGCAGATTGGTCCAGATGATGTCTTGCGGTATAGAGGGAGGCTATGGATCCCATATGATGCTGAGTTGCGTGCTGAGATACTTCGAGAGGCTCACAGGTCTCAGTATACTGTTCATCCAGGGGCTACCAAGATGTACCATGACATGAAGAGATCTGTATGGTGGCACGGGATGAAGAAGAGTATTGCTGAGTATGTGCAGAGATGTGAAGTGTGTCAGCAGGTTAAGGCTGAACACCGGAAGCCTGGAGGTCAGATGCAACCATTGCCCATACCCGAGTGGAAATGGGAACACATCACAATGGATTTCATCATGGGATTGCCGAGGTCTCAGGGTAAATTTGATGCCATTTGGGTTGTGGTCGATAGATTGACCAAGGGTGCGCACTTCCTTCCTATGAGCGCCAGGGACTCTGTGGATAGACTGAGCAGATTATATGTGAGAGAGATCGTGAGATTGCATGGAGTGCCCTTGTCTATCGTGTCGGATCGAGATCCACGATTTACATCGACGTTTTGGCAGGCCTTGCAGACTCGATTTGGGACTCGCCTCCGACTCAGTACATCATTTCATCCTCAGACGGATGGCCAGTCCGAGAGAGTGATTCAGATGCTTGAGGATATGCTCAGGTCTTGCATTTTAGAGTTCGGTGGTGGTTGGGGTGAGCATTTGCCCTTGTGTGAATTTGCTTACAACAACAGTTATCAGGCTAGCATCGGTATGGCACCGTATGAGGCTTTGTATGGAAGACCCTGTAGATCTCCAGCTTGTTGGTACGAGGTGGGTGATACGCAGCTATGGGGCCCTGATGCAGTTGTTGAGCAGACTGAGAAAGTCAAGATGATTCGGCAGAGGCTGAAGTCAGCTCAGGACAGGCAAAAAAGTTATTATGATAACCGACATCGGCCGTTAGAGTTTGCTGTGAGAGATCTAGTTTTGCTTAAGGTCTCGCCACTCAAAGGATAGATGAGGTTCGGTGTCAGTGGGAAACTTGCCCCTAGGTTTATTGGGCCATTCCGGATTGTTGAGAGGATTGGACCAGTAGCGTACAGGTTGGCTCTACCTTCTCAGCTCGAGGGTGTTCATGATGTATTCCACGTATCAATGCTGAGGAAGTTTAATGAAGATCCATTGAAGGAGTCTTATCCCGACCCAGCTCATGTGCTTGATGTGAGTCATCTGCAAGTTGGGGAGGATACGACTTATGAGGAGTTGCCTATTCAGATTATGGCTCGTAGGGTTCAGAAATTGAGAAATAAGGAAATCCCGCTTGTGCGCGTCAGATGGCAATTCCACGATAATGAAGAGCAAACCTGGGAGCGCAAGGACCAGATGAGGGAGAAATTCCCCGACCTCTTTACCGACTGAGGTTAGTTCTCTTGCTTTTATTTTTGAGGACAAAAATATTCCTAAGTTGGGGAGAGTTGTAGCACCCGTGCCTTTAGGTGACGTCATTTTGACCCATAGTGTACCCGTATACGTATTTGTATACGTATGTGTATATGTATTTTGATGCTCGAAGTACGTAAGTTCGAGTGTCTTTGCATGATTTTAGGTCATAAAGGGTACGCATGAAATCTCGGAACCATCGGAGACCCGTTCGACGTCAAAACATTTCAAAAACGGTGTTTTGGATCCAGTGGAGCTTTCTATTTCTGTCACAACTTACATCAAAGGTTTGAGCTCCTAGATCCGTTGTCTGATTGGGCTGAAATTTTGTCAGCTCATTCTTATATGATAGATCTTCATTATGAACGGTCAAGATCTTAATTGGAGTTACCTAATTTGAGTTATAACGCCCAAAACACTGTTTCACGGATTCTGGGATTTTCTTATGCAGTTTTGATCAAACAGTTAGATGTCACAATCCCACCGTTGGATTGAGCCTAAAGTTTACCAGAATGTTTATAACTTACTCATTCAATGTTTGAACGGTCAAGATGTTAAACTCGTGCGTATTTTGTAAGCAATGGACTATCTAAGTGAAAGTATTGTAACAGGAAATCTGGGTTTTTGATAATTTTGGCAACTTTTAGTTGTGGGCCTAAGCTTATCTATTTAAGCAACCAAAACGGGATTTTAGGCTCATTTGCTCATTTCTCAGCCAGAAAAGAAGGAAAGTTGCTGGAGAGGAGAAAAGGAGGGGAAAGTTAGGGTTTGGTGATTTCTTGCTCAAGAACACCTAAGGTTTGTATTTTTCCTCCATTTCTTCCTTGAATCTCCCTATTAGTTGCATGATAGTTTTATTTTGAGCATGAGGGTTTCATTTTGATGCATGCATTGTGATGAACCTTGGATGGGTGGAAGACCAAAGTTGGAGTTGAGTCTTGCATATCACATATGTGTGATTAGAGAGTGTAAGGAGTACACTAATGGTGAAAGCCCCAATTTCTAGCAAGAAATTGGAAGGTTTAGTTCAAATGACCTAAACTTAGTTTATGGCCTTAGACTTTTTCAAAATGTTTGCATGTCAACTATGTTGATCTAGTGGCCATTGTGGATGATTCCATGTTGCAAGATCAGTAAAATTCATGGTTGAACATGATGCCCTAGTGTAAAATTGGCAATAGGGCATATGTATGAAATTTTCCAGATTTGGGGCTTTTGATGCTCTTGATATAAAATCTGGAAAATTATGCAATGTAGGTCTAATTGGACATGATTAGAGTTGTTTGATGATTGAATTCAGTGGGTTCACATAATGAATACCCTAAGATTGACTAATTTTGATCTAGGCTAAGTATTTGGTAATTTTGCATGTAATTTGGGGATTTTGCCCAAATTGGGAGTTTTCACCCAAAGCAAGTCAATTTGTGAAATTGATTTGGGGATTGTTTAATTGGACCCAAATTAAGTAGAATCATGGGTTTAAAATGTTAGTACCTATGTTAAATTGATATGACTTAGTTCATTTTGACCTTATGTTTTATACTGGCCTAATTGGGGATTTTGATTAAGACTTAGTCAATTAATGAAATTGACTTGATGTATAGTCTAATTGACCCTAATTATAATTGAATTTCATGTATATTAGTGGTTGGATCATGGGATCACCCTATTACATTCAATTTAGGTCAATCTTAGTTTAATTGAGTCTAAATGATCAAGTTGGGCAATATGGAAATTGGCTCAATGGGGTAATCAATTTAGAATCTAATTGACTTTAGATTGGGTTTGAACATGGGGTTTTGACACACTTTATGACTGATTTTCAGTTGTGTGAACCATGTTATTTTCAGGTCTTGTGATTCATCTTGAACCCGTTTAGTCAATTGGAGAGTTTTGGCAATTGGATTGGCTAGACTTAGCCAATCAAGTGTGAGTGTTCTTTTACTTTTGGATTATTTATATGTGGCATTGTAGTATAGAAATGTTTTAAATACTTATGTATGATGGTATGCATGTTTTAATATTCCATGAAATTCATTTGAGCATAATTCATTGGGATGACAATTTGGGTTGAGGCTCCTAGTTGGAATTTCCTCTTTTTTGGGAATTCTCGTAAGTCTAGCGGCGATCCCAGTTGTGTACCTGGCAGAGGGTTTTATGCCTTGTGTATGGGTAGGTTTGTTTAAATTAATCCTACGTGCCGCACGACCCCATAAACCCTATTAGAATACGAGTATTGTGTGTGTGTTCGGGCGCTGTGTGTCGCGCACCAGGCCTTGAAACCCCCATACTCAGGAGGTGTCAGGATTGCATGAGCATGACTACAAAATGTTATGCATCGTCTTATGTATGACTTGATGCATTATGTTAGCATGTATGTAATATATTTCGTCATCATGATATTTCAACTGTTTTATGATCTTACCATGTTTTATAAATGCACGTATATGCCACTTGTAAATAACATTCACTGAGCTGGCTGTAGCTCACACCTCACCATCTTCTTTCAGGATCTGATAGAAAAGGAAAAGGGAAGGCTTGACTGCGGAGTGTCCCTTGTTTTTGTTTCATGTAGGTGTTGTACATTTAGTTTTGTATTTTGATAATTATGTACATGATAACACCTAGTAATCGTATATTTAACACATAGTTGGGATGTGTTGGGTTTTGCATCATTTTGAAGACTCTGAAATTTTATGTTTGTAAACTTTGGAGAAGTAATATTTTATTTCATTATGATCATGATAGTTGGATGTTAATGATGCACTTTCATTTCTTTTTTTGGGGATTCGTATATGTATGTTAGGCTGACGGGACGTCGGGTGTACCGATGGAGGGTATACTCAGAGGTTCCCGTGCCGGTCATGATGTCACGTATAGTGGGTCGTGACAGTAGTGCTCACTGAGATGCACTGTTCGAGGTTCGTTATGCATCCTGGGGGTGACAAAATGTACAAGGATTTTAAGCGACAATTCTGGTTTTCTAGAATGAAGAAGGCGATTGCACAATTCGTTGCTCGATGTCTCGTTTGCCAGCAAGTTAAGGCAGAACGAAGACTTCCTTCTGGACTTCTCCTACCGTTACTTATTGGAGAATTGAAGTGGGAGAACATCGCAATGGATTTTGTTACGGCCTTGCCTCGAAATAATAAAGGACAAGATGCTATTTGGGTTATCATTGACAAACTTACAAAATCTGCACACTTTTTGCTAATAAAGTTCACGGATAACCCCGCCAAACTTGCCGAACTATATGAAAAAGAGATCGTACGCCTCCATGGCATACCACTCACGATCGTCTCTTATCGAGACTCTCGATTCACGCCAAAGTTTTGGCAAAGCTTCTAGAGTAGAATGGGCTCTAAGATCACCATGAGCACAACTTTTCACCCTCAAACTGATGGACAATCAGAACATCTTATTCAAATCTTGGAAGACATGTTACGGTGTTGCATTTTGGACTTTAATGACGGATAGGCGAAGTACTTACATTTAGCTGAGTTTGCATACAACAACAACTACCAAACTAGTATCGACATGGCACAATACGAGGCTCTCTATGGTTGCCCTTGCAGATCTCCAGTATGCTGGTTAGATATGGCAGATCGACCGCAGTTGGGCCCTGAACTAGTTCAAGAGACTTCTGAGAAGATTACACTAGTAAAGGAACGACTTTGTATTGCACAAAGTCGACAGAAGAGTTATGCTGACAAGCAGAGGCAGCCTCCAGAATTTGATAAGGGGGACTTCATTTTTCTAAAAGTTCAGCCCAAAAGAGGTGTCAAACGCTTTGGGATCAAAAGAAAGCTCTCCCCACGGTATATCGGTCTATTTTAAATCATTGAACATATTGGCAAACTTGCTTATCGTCTGTCCCTTCCATTGTCCATGTCTAAGATTCATGATGTTTTTCACGTATTCATGCTTCGAAAGTATCACCCTGATCCTTCGCATATCATACCTTTAGTCGAGGTTCGGGTTGAGGAAGGAAATAAGTATCAGGAGAGAGCGATACAGATTTTGGATAGAAAAACTCAAGAACTAAGGCGACGTAGCATACCACTTGTGAAGGTGCTCTGGGATCACCACGGAGTAGAGGAAGCAACATGGGAACTAGAAGCAACAATTAAACAGAAATACCCTGAATTGTTTTCTAGTAATAACTGATGATGCGATACATGTACTATTTCACTTATTAATAAAATGATGGAACTTTGTTTACAACTATCTTAATACATCATTTCACTTGAATAACTATGTAGATGTCTAAAATAATATCAATGGATATAGTGATGCACACACGCAGTGGCCTCCTTGGCCACCTGTGGCGACTCCTCCACTATCTGAGTCTAGTCACAACTACTTTGCATCACCAACTCCATCACCACACAGAAAATGATCTTTATCGCCAGAGCGGGCATTGCGTTTTCGTAACAATTTTGCCCAAAACAATCCTGTGCCCTCATCTTGGCAGTACCTTCTACCAAAATTGCCAGGCGGCCGGATTTGAGCAACAACACGAAAAAACATTCTACCGCTCAACCTACCTCCCCTCAAACGATGTAACCAACGCCTTACACCACCATATGTTCAGCAAAGGTTGGAATCTTCTGAGGACGAATTCGACTCCATTTGCTCTCCATGGTTTCATGATGTTGAGGATTCAACCGCCCACAGTGCCATTCAGGGACCATACAGGCACTACCCTGAACTAGCAAACGAAGACGCAGGCAGAGAATCTCAAGCAGATAACCATCATAACTACTTGAATTGATTTTGAGGGAGAAATCCTTTTAAGGGGGGTAGAGTGCAATACCCTAGGTTTGCACAAAAAAAAAAAAAAATTATTCGGGCAACCTGCCCGAACGTTCAGGCGCGAAATTCTCTATATAAACAACCTTCCCCCTCCTCATTTCTCACACCAAAATCACTTCTCCTTGTGATTCTTCTTCTCTTTTTCACTCATTTTGAGTTTTTGTCTTCTCTTTTGAGACTTTCTTTCCAAGACTCTTTGTGCAGTGCAATGCGGTTCTACCTGGGGGAAGGCGCCAGTCTCCAAAGGAGTTTTTATCTGAAGGTAGGGAACGAAACATAGGTTTGCGTGTCTTATAACTTTTATTAAAGTTTACATTCATTTATCATTATGTCTACTATTCATTTTCACGACATTATTGCCTATAATGTTCATACTGTCACGCCTATGCCTGTATATTTGGAGTTTATGTATTACACTATTGTTATGCCGGATTAGTGGTCAATCTGGCTCAACTAGACTCAGTCTTGTCCTCAGTAACTTTAAATAGTGAACGGGAAGCAGCGTGCTGCTCTAGACGATTGGTATTTAAGTAGACCTTGTGTCTCACCTCTCAACTGGAGACTGATTTGGTTGGTCTTAATTGAAAGCTATCAGCTTATACAAGTAATACTGAATGTCCTAACCTTGCACGTCGTGATACCGACCCTGATAGGGATCACCAAACGTTGCCAATCCTGTCTAAATATTAAGTAAAGACTGGACCAGTTCATGCATTGGCATCATATATATCACCACCTAGGGGCGTATGTGGTTTATGATTCATAGAATAGTTAGAAGCGATGCTCGTTATTGATTATATTTCTCTAGAGAGGGACGTACAATGAGAACCTGGCTATTCCTGGGGAAGGACATCTGTACGTGAATCCAGAGCATCTGAGGAGGGACGTACAATGAGAACCTGGCTATTCCTGGGGAAGAACATCTGCACGTGAACTCAGGCGACGTGCAGTCATCAAACCAATACGAGACGATGTCATGCATACATACATGTTGAATGTTTATGATGCTCTGATGTATATTTAAGATATTCAATTATGAAGTTTGCTTTATGAACTGTTATATTCACGAATTATTTTACCCACTGAGTGCGTAGCTCACCCCGTTGTTATCCAATTTTACACAGGAGATTAGGGTGGACTGGGTGCAAGTTTCTTGGCCCACATTTTGTACCCTTTGTATTATTCATTGGGGATTTTGAGAGAATGTTCCCTTAACTATTTCATGTACAAATATATTCTGAAATTAATGAAATCAGACTTATACTTAACTATGCTTCCGTGCACTCTGTTATTATCGTTATAATGCATTAGGCCTTTTTGTCACACCCTGCGGATGTGATGGGTACCTCCTACTCGAGCGTACCCCAGCCATAGCACCACATAATATTGTCCCATCCCGATGTACAGCCCACCACACAAGGACGTCTCGTACCCCCGGGATCATTTGTCTATACTGTTCACACATGAACAGTGCAGGGCCTCCCCCGGATTCGAACCTCACACCTCATATAGGTTGATTTCGCAATCCGAGTAACCACTGAACCGGTATGAGACGTCCTTGTGTGGCGGGTTGTACACCGGGATGGGGCAATATTATGTGGTGCTATGGCTGGGGTACGCTCGAGTAGGAGGTACCCATCATATTCGCGTGGTGTGACAAAAAATAATCGATTTTTGTCAACCCAGCTGGAACTCATTTCAGTTAGTTGAAACGCGTTTCGGTGAACTCGAGGCAAAAACATATCAAAATAAGATTTGAACAGTTGGAACGCGTTTCACTCAAACTGAAATGCATTATACTAGACCCGAGAGTTATGCAGACTCTTTGGCTTGTACTTGAAACGTGTTTCTCCCTGCTGGAGTGCGTTTCAACTTGTTCGAGGTGAATGAGATGTGTTTAGCTTTCGGAGTGCGTTCTACAAAATAGGAATGCATTCCGCGAGTTCTTGGGAAACATATACATGTCAAGAATAGCATTCTTGAACATATTTAAGTTTCGTGATCGATAAAACGATGAAAACTATTCTAAATGTGATCAACTAGTTTCAAAGTCAAAATATCATGGATTGAGTTCTTTGAAAATAAGCATACATCCGAGATTCACTTTCAAAGACATGCAATATGATCATTTTAAAATAAATGTAATAAGAAAATAGTTATGATCATGATCGAACGAATAAATAATCGTAAAGTTATTAATTCAAGAAATCGAAAAATCAAATACGAAAAGTCTCGAGACAAGCCGATCAAACATGAATGGCTAATCAATCAAGAAAGAAACCTACAACCTACGAAGATCAAAGCAATCACAAAATGAAATATTATTATAGTCCATTTGGTTTGATCTCTGGTTGACTTTAGTTTGACTTTGACTTGTCTTCTGTTAACTTTAGCTAGCTTGCATTGCTTGCACATTAGAGTTCCTTGGTAGTTGTACTTCAAGTTTTACTTTTGGAACTACTAAGAGATGAATGTATTGATTATGTTTCTGACTTGAAGACTTATAACATATTAATCTAAAACATGCTCAACACATAAGTTAGATAACATAAAATATCGTTTGGAATCATCAAAAGTGCAAAGGGTGAGGGTCATTAAGCCAACAATCTCCCCCTTTTTTATGATTCAAACATCTTACTCTAGGCCTGATTGAAGCTTGACGAATAACTAAGACTTATAAATGAAACGATCATATAACAGTTACATGGCAAGAAGGTAAGCATACCATAACATAAATCAAAGTATAACATTATATTCATCCAAGTTCTAAAGTTCAAAGAGAGTTCAAAAGAGGACAAAAAAAATATAAATCTCCCCCTTAATCCTACATATTTCTCTAACTCCCCCTAAGTCTGTGCTCAGCGTAATCCACAAAATTCTTCCCCTTTTGAATCATCAAAAAGGGTTAGACTATCTCGTCGGTGATTTAGCGGACCAGCCTGTCGTTCCAAGTCTCGAAAGATATCAACTTGAGAGATGGTCAAGTTATGCGACATATTGAAGCCGTCGGGAGGTGGAGGTGCTGCAGGAGAAAAAAAGTCATGCATCGATGGTTGAAAAGGATTAAGAAGTTGGTGATCAAATGAGTCGAAACGACTCTGAAGCCGTATCCGCTAAGATATCATCTCGATAGCCAAGAAAGTAGGATACACGATCATGACGGTTAGCGAGACTTGTCACGGCAGTGTGAATAGCTATGAGATCAAAATGCATGGAAGCTATAGAAGTGGTCTAGGTAGTGTGGATCTCACACAACAGCTGCTCAAGACTACTGAAATTGAAACTAGAAGATGGTATAGGTAGAGGTGGCTGACTAGGTCCAGCCGCAGCATGGTGAGGATAATTATCAAACTACTTAGAAGAAGAGCTAGAAGTCATAAAAGCATTGTCGTCAGAGGGATCTTCTTGAAAGTGGTCTTCCATCTCATCGGAAGAGGGATCACTCGGATGAGGAGACTCAAAATTACCATATGACTCCACCCGTGGCACCTGTCTAGGAGTTAGCCATCGACGCAACCTGCGTACATAATAGAAGCTCATGTTGTAGAGAGTGCCTTCATCAAAAACATCTCGTGGCTGAACATGACTAACCGGTTGAACAACTGTTAGATCAATACCGGCATCTGCGAAGAAGTGAGTAAGCTGCATCACATAAGGAAGAGCACGGGATCTCTTCATCATAGTGGCGATGTGATGGAAGATAATATGGGACAGATTTACCCGAGTCCTGGATGTAATCGCATAGGTCAGAAAGAGATCAACCGGAGTGACGTTGCTACGACTGCTCCTCCATGGAAGTATGATGCGAGATATGACATTGTGAATAAGATGAGGCATGAAGGATAACGTGGTATTAGAAACTTTCTTAAGATAGGTTGGATGCACTATCCGTTTGGACAAGTTATTAAGAACTTCCAGCTTGTCAAAGCCCAAAAAATTGACGTTCCCTTTGACGTCCAAGGCATAAGGACCACCTCGTGGTAACTCAAATTTATCTTCAATGAGCCTCGAAGAGATGACAATGCGATTACCCATTACACGTGAATGATATCGGTAAGTGTTATGAACACGGTCATCCGCATCTTGAGTAAGGCCACTATAGAATTTTGTTCGAGCATAGGAGATGGTGGTGGTGGTGGTGATCAACGGCGAGGTCTAAATGGGCGATCCTCCCGTTCTTTTCTTTATCCTCTGGTCTGGATGACAAATCAAACGGACTGTTGCCGCGTGGAATGCCCACATTACGAGTGTTTCTTGTTGGATTTCTTCTTGGCATTTTGTCAAACACTTGATGTTCAAGGTACCAAATGAACTAGTTTCAGTAGGAACTTGACAATGGTGCAAATAAAGAACGAAGAAAAAGATAGGAGATCAGTCAAAGGGTGTCCCGCAAGCTTCCCAACGCCTATTTTCGCGAAGAAAACAGTCGTCGTATGCGAGAGAAAGATGGAACGTAAGTTGGGCAAGAGAATGAGGTGAAACGTGTTGGAGTGCTAATGAATCGCGTTTCACCTTGAGCATGCATTATAAAGTCTCGTCGGCCCAGCTGGAACGCATTTCAATTATCTGAAACGCGTTTCAGCACCCATTTTTCACGAAACTCGGCCTTGGTGAAACGCGTTTCTCCAAGCTTAAACTAGTTTCACCCTGTTTTCCTCATTTTTGGACTTTCAACTTATTTCTTCTATTAGACAAGGAAAATTGGGTGTAGCATGCATTTTAACGATGCTAGTATCACGTATGATGATAAGTAGCCTATTGAAACCTTCGTTATCATAATTAATTTCTCAAGGTAAATGAGAACAGTGCCAATGTTTTTCATAAGCCCGTTTCCATGAACATGCATAATTCTCTTCGGATTAAAATAAATTGATCCTTAGGCACAGGTTTCGTGAATATATCGGCTAATTAATCTTTAGTGCCTATGTGTATGAGTTTGACATCACCTTTTTGCACATGATCTCGAAGAAAGTGATGTCAAATCTCGATGTGCTTGGTTCTTGAGTGCAACATTGGATTTTTGGAGATATGAATTGCATTGGTGTTGTCACAAAAGATATCCACACATTTAGCATGAATTTGGTAATCGGATAGTTGTTGTTTCATGTATAAAACTTGAGCGCAACAACTGCCTGCTGTAACATATTTCGCTTCGGCAATGGATAAGCCTACAGAGTTCTGTTTCTTACTAAACCAAGAAATCAACGAACCACCTAAGAAATGGCAAAAGCCAGAGGTACTTTTTCGATAAACTAGGCTGCCTGCATAATCAGAATCCACAAAGCTATGAAGATCGAACAATGTACTCATGTTATACCAAATTCCCATGTCTAGTGTCCACTTATGTATCTAAATATTCTTTTTGCGCATTTAAGGTGGGATTCCTTCGGATCAGATTGGAATCGAGCACACAAACATATGCTAAACATGACGTCTAGTCTACTTGCTGTTAGATACAACAAATTGCCAATCATTCCTCGATACATCTTTACATCTACTGGTTTTCTAGTCACATCTTTATCCATTTTGATGGATGAACTGCAAGGAGATTCACTTGATTTCAAGTTTTCAAACTTGAATTTCTTTATCATGTCTCTTGAATACTTCGACTGACTTAAAAATATTCCATATTTCATTTGTTTGATCTGTAAGCCTAGGAAACAATTCAGTTCTCCCATCATACTCATCTCAAATTCACTTGTCATAATTGAGAAGAATTCTTCACAAAGTGATTTGTTCGAAGCGTCGAAGATGATGTCGTCAACATAAATTTGTACTAGTAACATATCCTTACCTTTGTTTTTAATAAACAAGGTCGAATCTAGCTTTCCTTTCTTAAAATCAAATTTTAACAACAAGGAACTTAGTCTGTCATACTATGCTGTGGGTGCTTGCCTTAATCCATTTAAGGCTTTGTGAAGGCGATAAACCTGATTTGGTCTTTGAGTGTCCTCAAAATCGGGCGGTTGCTTCACGTATACCTCTTCATTTATGAAGCCGTTTAAAAGTGCACTTTTGACGTCCATTTGGTATAGTGAAAAATCCTTATGGAAAGCATAAGCTAGTAACATTCTAATTGCTTCTAGTCTTGCTATAGGTGCAAATGTCTCTTCGTAGTCTATTCCTTCCTCTTGGTTGTACTCTTGTGCAACCAATCTTGCCTTATTTCTAACAATCTCTCCTTGTTCATTTTTCTTATTCCTAAAGACCCATTTTGTTCTAATAACTGTGTGGTGACTGGGTCTAGGAACAAGTTCCCACACTTTGTTCCTTACAAAGTGTCCTAATTCCTCTTATAAAGTGTCCTCCATGTCCTTGATCTCGACTAACAGATGCTCTAGTGGTTACTCCTCTGGTTGGATCACCTATTATTTGATCTGTGGGGGGATCTATAAGTAATCTATAGTTTTTAGAAGGTTCTATGATGGATTCATTTCTATCTTCCTCATTTGTCTCTTGATTTTCATATTCTCTTAACAGAATGAGGTCCTCATTGTTAACCTATGCGGTTAATCAGTTAGCTTGTCCCTAAATATACTGCGATAAAGTATATTTTGATGATTACAAACAAAGTACTTTTCGGTGCTAAACATGTGTGTATCAAAGTACCTAAGGAAAGCAAAAAGTCAAGGAATGACTCGATCGAGGAACTCTAAGATCACATCCAACGGTCAAGTTCGTCTCAACCAAAGAACCTTAACGATCACATCATGATTTCAAGATCACTTCACTCGTAGGATTTGATCAAGCTTCAAGACTACATCTCTCGATCAATCCGTAAAGCTCTTATTGAAGATCTCATAATGAAGAGTTGGATTTAACGTTTATGAGAAAAAATAAATACACAAAAAATTTAAGGTATATCTTTCTCTAATTGTTATTGCTTAAAATGTTTTTCAAAACCATGCATAAATCATCTACATATGTTTTTCTAATCTGCATGTTTTGATTTCATGTTTTTACGGTATTTCAAATGATCTAATACTATATATTTAATTTGAAATCTACCAAGTGTTTATTCGCATTTATCGTGAGTCAAAATTATTTTCAAAGAGTCTTCTAGGACGCTAATGAAATTGTAGTGCTCTCCTGAACTTGATAAATCAGGATGTTGATAACGTTCAAGGTTGAATTGAGCTGATTTATCAAGACGCTTACTTGTATAGTAGCGGCCTCCTTTATTTGTGGCGACCCCGAACCACCATCCTCGCGAAACGACGTGCAGAATGCCGGGGTGGAACACCCGGCATAAGCGTCTCCAACCACCCTCAACCCCCGTGAGGCGGTTGAAACCCTACGAGCCTTATACAAACCTAATAAACAAAACTCATGCAAATCCACATATCCAAGATAATCACCATAGACGAAAGATAATCCACAAATAAAATCCATAAGTGATTCCACAATCCCAACAGTCCATCAAAATGGACATACACATAAAAGTTTCCAAAGCCATGGGTACCAAATCATCATATGCCCACATGGCTTATCTAACAAAACTCGGCTCACCAATACAACAAAGTGTGGAAAATGTTATAATTACATACTACAAAATATGATTACATCATAATTAAAACCAAGTTCACCCAAAAATTTTGCCTCCAAACTCACGTTGAGGCCCTTAACTTTCTCGCCAGCAAGGAAGAAACTACTCCTTTGCCCTTATCCGGAATAGAAGGACCTGAAAAAGGGAAATGAGGATGAGCCAACGATGCCCAGTGAATAAAATTCAGATATTCCATCAATACTCATCAATAAAACATCATGTATGCATGTCAATGTGTAGGATGATTAAAAGCTCATAACATATAACTATCAAGCAATTGTAATAAGTTCGATGCAAGTAAAAAGCCAATTGTTTTCTGGATCCACATTTCATATGCATTGGAGTTACTAGTGTACTGTTCCCATGCCCAATCATATGCATTGGAGTTACTAGTGTACCGTTCTCATGCCCAATCATATTCATTTGAGGTTACGAATGCACGTATATTTTACCACGTCGTTCTCGTCCTTAAATACTTCCTTTCTCAAACCTTCTTATGCAAAGTCAAGTCTTCCTTCTAGTATGCTAGCCTTGTATGCTTTTCAAGGGCACACAAAGGCGTAGCTTTTGTCAATCACTAAGTCATTTAGGTCCTTGTAAAGGACAAACTTAACTATTTTCAGAGGTAAGACTTACTAGGCCACATGGTTTTACACACATGCACCATTGAAGTCAATAGAACACATTCATGCTTCCAAAACATATAAGATATAATTGAAAAGATGACATAAGAGATTTAAACATAAATGAAGTCTACTCACAACCAAGCCTCGCGAGAGTATTTAACCACACACGATAACCAAAAGCGGATCAACCAAACCAAGATCCTGAAATAATCATCAATATACAACCATACATCAATTCCTATGTTACATAGGCATTATACATCTACCACAAATTAGCCCATACATGGATTAATAGGCCTAAGTCCATCTAATCACAACTTACAACTCAATTCATATGCATTAGGCATCAAATGCCTAGTCCCCATTCATAACCATTCAAATAATCAAAAATATTGATTTCCAATTCCTTAGGCATAAACATGCCCAAATTTGATCATATATGGCATAACCCATGACGTGGTTACTTCTATCAAATTAAATAGCTTAAACAACTCTAATCATGCTCAATTAGACATACATTGCATTAATTTCAAGATTCTAAATAAAGAGCATCAAAAGCCCCAATTTAGGGAAAATCTTCACAATAGGCATATTGTTGAATTGAACTAAGTCATATAAAATTAACATAGGTTCAAACATTCTAAACCCATGATGCCACTCAATTTAGGTCCAATTAGATAATCCCCAAGTCAATTTGATCAATTGACTTGGTTTAGGTCAATAGCCCCAATTTGGGCAAAATCCCCAAAATCAAGCCCTAAACCGATTTTATACTACAACTAGGGTTTTTGATGGATAAAAATGCTGAAAACCACCATCAATCAACTAGAATCAGCCATTACACTAACATCACCCTAAGTTCGATTTCTAGGGTTTAGGCAATTACACTTAGATCCACCAATTTCTTGTTAGAAATTGGGGAACAAGGTACCATTGGGTTCCAGATCCACCAAGGAACCCAAATCTATACCTCAGACCACGGCCCTAAGGGTTTGCAATAAAACCCTAAACTCTTGCACCACCAAAAACGTGGTGAAGTTCATGCAAAATGCATTCCGAGTGTAGATCTAGGTCAATGAAGGTTGCTTCTATCATAAGCAAGCTCAAAAGAGTCAAAAGCAGCCAACCTTAGGTTAGCGAACACCCAAAATTGTGACCTATGGGGAAAACTACACCATTAGAAAGCTTACTCTCACCTTCAATGGTGATTTCATGGAAAGAAATGGAGAAAAACACTTACTTTAGGGTGTAAATGGTGAAGATTTCCCTCGAAAACACTAGTTTTCCTCCCTTATTCCTTCTCCAATTCGTCCTTCGCACATGTGGGAAATATAGCAACCTTTCCCCCCTTTTAAAACACTGAAAAGGCCATTTTTCACCAAAAACATGTGCCCAGAAAGTGATGAGCGCGCTCTTCCTGCCTTGGAGCGCGTGCTGGTCCTTCACTAAGAGTACCTAAACTTCATTTTGCCACTACGTGCCCAATACACATCGATATTTTGCGTATGACCACTCGTTTTCTATGTAAAAATGCGTTCCGGACTCATGTTTAATATCCCCAGGTCCATTTGACACACCAATAATTAATTATCATATAATCAACACATATACACAACATATTCCATTAATTGTCATATTTACCATGTGTTGAGATATAACCTTCCCATATATCAAAAGGTGCATTACATGAGGACATTTAATGGGGTCTTTTCAACAAGTCACAGGTCAAGATGATGGCTTTTTCAACCAGTCACCCACAATAGTATTAATATGACAATGATATTAATAACAATAATAACACCACCAATAATACTTTCTATAATATAAGCAATAATCACACCTCATATAGGTTGATTTCGCAATCCGAGTAACCACTGAGCCAAACTGCACTATTCATGTGTGAATAGTGTGGACAAATGATCCTGGGGGTACTAGACACTGTTGAGTGGGCTGTGTACTGGGATGGGACAATATTATGTTTCCATAATGCCTGGAGTATGCCCTGCGTGGGTACTCATCACCGTGGGTAGGGGGCACTGTGTGCAACCCAGGTGTGACAGCCTAGTCATAGGCGTAGCTAACTTGGAGAATCCCTGAACGAATCTCCTGTAGTAACTAGCTAACCCAAAAAAGCTTTTGATCTCAGTCACTGTGGTAGGTCTAGGCCAGTTGATAATGGCTTCGATCTTCGACGGATCCACTGAAATCCCCTATGAACTCACCACATGACCCAAAAACTTCACCTTGGTAATCCAAAACTCGCACTTGCTCAACTTGGCATATAACCACTGCTCTCTCAGAGTCTGCAACGTCACTCTGAGATGTTTTTCATGCTCCGTCTAAGTCTTGGAATACACCAATATCATCGATAAATATGATGATAAACTTATCCAAGTACTGCCTGAAGACTCTTTGCATAAGGTCCATGAACATCGCCAGTGCATAAGTCACACCAAATGGCATCACAAGAAACTCATAATGTCCATAGTGGGTCCTGAATGCTATCTTAGGCACATCCTCCTCCCAAATCCTTAGTTGATGATACCCGGAGTGCAAATCAATCTTTGAGAAAAGCCCCTGCTCTCCTCAACTAATTGAACAAGTCATCAATCCTAAGAAGAAGGTACTTGTTCTTGGTGGTCACCCTATTCAACTGGCGGTAGTCGATGCTCAACCGCAAGCTCCCATCTTTCTTTCCCACGAAAAGAACTGGAGCTCCCTAGGGTGACACACTTGGGCAAATAATGCCCTTAGCCAACAACTCTTCAAGCTGTTTCTGCAACTCCCTCAACTCCATTGGCGCCATTCAGTACAGTTCCATGGAGATAGGCTTCGGTATCCCGCTTCGGTGGCAATCCAGGAAGATCCGTAGGGAACTCGTCTGGAAAGTCCTTAACGATGGGAATATTGATCGTGAAATTATCGCAAGTGCACGACAATCAAGTTATAATATAATTCGATGAAATTGGGTATCGTCCTCAGGGATAATTAGAACACTAGCTATCATGTTTTTACCTTAATTTTATCTAGACAATCGAATTCGAATGATTGAGTAATCAAATAGTAATGAAAACAACTAATTATTAACTAGCAAAGCAATGAAAACAACAAATTATCAATAGAGAAATAATCTAGAGAATCGATTTCACCTAACTATCAACTATGTTCTTTCCAATTATTTATTATTAATGTATTTACTTAGTTTATAAGCCAGAAATCCTAATGTTTCTAACACCCTCTATCGAGTGCCGCGTTAGAGCATATTCATAAGAATTGGTCTCGATCTATCGATAAAGATCTAATTCCTACAAACTCACTAAGATCTATGATTTCTTTTAATGACTTCAAAGGGTCTCGATCTCCAATCGGTCTCACGATAACCTAGGCTATATTTCCCTTGTTCCGATCCAAAGTACCCTCTGTTGAGTGCCGCACTCTACAACTAAGATCATTCAATCTGTGACCAAGAGATTGAAAGCATTAACAATAAAGACATATAAATAAACTATCACAAATCTATTAATAATAATTAAGAATTTAAACTAGAACATAGCATCAAAGTTAGGATCCATCTATCCTCTAGAAACTATGTTTTAGTTCATAACTAAAGACATAAAAACATAAAGTACAAAATTGAACATCAAACAGAATAAAGGAAAGATAAAACTCGAGTTTTGTAGAGATTTTAAGTAGTCTATGATGTTCTTCTCCACTTCGCACCAGCTGCCAAGCCTTTCTTCTCCAAGATCCTCTTCTCGAAAAACCCTACAAATCCATATATTGTGTCCCCAAAGTCGTGTCCAATTGGAATTTCCAAAGTTGCCAAAAACCAATCGTAAGTTGCTAAATTAGCAACATTTAAAAACGGGGCGCCGCGACGCTGCGTTTATTTTCCTCTTGGGGCCACGGCCCCCAAACCTCTGTTTGTGTGCAGTGTTGTGGACGTAGTCGCTCCTCTTGATTTTCTTTTTGTGAACTTAGACAATTTTCTTCCACTTTTTGGCTTGGGTTCTTCATGACTCATCATCTAGGCTTCTCATATGTTGTGTCCATCATTCATGCTCACTTCCATAAATCTAAATACCTACAAAACAAAACATAACAAAACAAGTAATTAAAACACTCAAAACATAAATTGATCCAACATATAAATTTACAAACCGAAATAATGCATAAAAACCAATTTATTCCTAAACTAACAAATGAATCAAAACTAACATAAACACACTCAATTAATGCATAAATTATCCTAAAACAACTATGAAACACTCCTAAAACATGTCTACATATGCAACTATCAAATACCCCCAAACTTAGGATTTTGATCGTCCCGAGCAAAGGGAAAACAAAACTAAAAACTCATAATTAATATATCCCTTCTAAAGTCACAATCTCGCACATTTAAAGACTTAACTCAACCTTATAAACACATACATGGTCTCCAAGATTACACCAAAAGGAATATGCACTTCTAGGAAAGAATTTCAAGAGTATAGAATTCTCTAGAATTTCAACCAAACTTTCATCAAGTTTCACTTTTGATTCTTTCACACATGGGTACATAACTAATCTCATCAACTAATCATGCAAGTCATGAACAAGTGTAAGCAAGTGTTAAGTGTAAGATCTCAAAATATAACATTTAAGTTGGAACTCCATAGGCAAGTTCTTCACACCACTCTCCACTAATGTAGATCACATACCATTTAGAATTAATAGGTCTTTCATAGGTTGTAATGTAAGGCCTAGGTTCAAAGGTAGGGAAAATATAGGAAAATTATAACTCAAAAAGCACCCTAACCACTTTGATCAATTTTTATCATCCACTACATTACATTTAGAACCAAAAACCCAATTTGAGCACATATATACTCTCTTTAAATATTCAATCTTTTCATCTCATTCCCCATTCTTTTGTTTGCTTGTTCTCTTATTTTCAAAGAGCAACTACACCCCCAAACTTATTTCTTTTCATAATCATGGGCATAGCATCCTTTTTCTTCTCTTTTTCATTTTCTTTTCGTTTTTTTTTCTCAATAAAACTCATTAGAAAACTTCACATTTTTTTTTCTCTTCTTTGTCACCCTTTTTCTTCACTTTTCTTTCCCATTGTTCTTTCATCCAAATAATAACACTCCATAATCAAAGTGTATAAGGAACATAGGTTGAAAAACAGGAGAATTAAACATGATAAGTTCATATTTCCTGATGTATAGGTAACAAAGAAAAGGATGTTCAGCTCAAAGTGAGAACTATGGATACAATAAAAAGTAAGGTATATTGGCTCAAACGTTTTCAAACATGGCCTAAATCATCTTCCTTATGGTGTGTTAACTAGGATTTCGCCTCGAGTGGTGATCAAACTTATTCTAGAATCCCTAGAGATCTAAGATATGACTTTGCAAGCAAAGGTCCATTCCCAACAATCTCAATCCAATGATAAAAAATCATGTACAAATGGTTAAGTCTCTCCAACAATTCCCAGCAAAAGTTGAATCAAGCACACAGACATATAAGTAACTCTCTACATTTTCCTATTGTTTCATATCTCTAAAGTGTCATTTTATCATTGGCCTTCATTAAGTAAGTCAAAAATTGTAAAAATATTCTGACTTCTTAACTTAAATTAATGCATACTCAACTAACATACCATATGACAAAAATTCAAAACTCTCCCCCCAAACTTAAAGCAAGCATTGTCCTCAATGCATGATATAAAAAAGTAAAGAAAAACAGAGGCATATAAGACATAAAGAAGTTTAGAAAACCCCCTAAACCGAAATGGGTGAAGATGCGCGCCATTCGTCTCTCCGCAATGCTTCAAAGAGACCCCCAAACTTGCGTTAGAACCTAAAAAAGGGCAAAGGAAACAAATCTATCAAGGCACGAAAGTCAAATCTATACTACAATGACTAAAAAAAATTTAAAACACAAAAAAATAAAAAATAACTTCAAAATTGATGGGTTGCCTCCCATCTAGCGCTTGGTTTAAAGTTATCAGCCCGACTATCAGACACAGTGCCATTGTTGATCCCCAAAAGTTATGCGATCATCTCGCCGCACCTCGTAGCCATAGTAATGCTTCAACCTTTGGCCATTAACTCGGAAGCAAACACCATTTTCATTCTTTAGCTCAACCGCTCCAAAAGGAAAAACTCGCTCAACCATAAAAGGTCCGACCATCTGGATTTCAATTTGCTAGGGAACAACTTCATGATGGAATTGAATAGGAGTACTTGTTGCTCTGGTTCAAAATCTCGCTTCTTAATGTTCTTGTCATGCCACTTCTTGGTCCGCTCTTTGTAGATCTTGGCATTCTCATAAGCATCATTCCTAAACTCTTCCATCTCCATTAGTTGCAATAGCCTTTGATCCCCAGATGCCTTTAAGTCAAAATTAAGCTTTTTCACAGCCCAATACGCTCGATGCTC
This sequence comes from Paratinospora sagittata, assembly GCA_035771175.1. Lineage (NCBI taxonomy): Eukaryota > Viridiplantae > Streptophyta > Magnoliopsida > Ranunculales > Menispermaceae > Paratinospora > Paratinospora sagittata. The sequence continues at coordinate 15,808,015 of CM069610.1, read as the reverse complement.
CAACTCAACCGGTAAGTGACAAGATTTTCCAAACACAAGGCAGTCTGATATGCCCATAAAGCATCATCAAGCTTCAAAGACCAATCCTTTCTAGTGACATTAACGGTCTTCTCCAAAATTTGCTTGACTTCCCGATTGCTCACTTTGGCTTGGCTATTGGTCTGAGGATGGTATGCAAGTGTCACTTTATGTTTCACCCCATACTTGGAAAGAAGTGCATTGAACAATTTGTTACAAAAGTAGGTGCCTTCATCACATATGATAGCTCTAGGTGTGCCAAATCTAGTAAATTTGCTTGTGTAGAAATTTCAGCACCACCTTGCATCATCGGTCTCCGTAGCTATAGCTTCGACCCACTTTTCAAAGGTAGCTCGTGTCACCAAAAGATGGTACCAAGACGTTGGCATCGGTCACACGTCTTCACAAATGCATAACTATCTCGAAACAATGTAGGCCAATAGAACCGACTTTAAAGAACCTTTGCCGTTGTCCTTATAGCCCCAAAGTGACCACCATATGGAGATGAATGGCAATCATGTAGAATGGATTGCACTTCCTCCTCCAGTATACATCTCCTTATCAGTTGATCATTGCACCTCTTAAATAGCAAGGGTTCATCCCAAAAATAGAAACGCACATCATGTAGAAGTTTCTTCTTCCTTACATATGATAGATCCGGAGGCAAGACACCACTAGCCAAATAGTTCACATAATCAGCATACCATGGAAGTTTGGCCAATAGCCCATATAATTGTTCATCTGGAAATGTTTCCAAAATAGGCACACCATCATCTTGCTCATCTAGTTGCAGCCGAGATAAGTGATCCGCAGCTACATTCTCACTCCCTTTCTTGTCCCTAATCTCCATATCAAACTCTTGAAGCAAGAGGACCCATCTAATCAACTGAGGCTTTACATCCTTCTTCTCAAACAAGTAGCGGATGGCGGCATGGTCGGTATAGACTATCACTTTAGACCCAATGATGTAGGATCTAAACTTATCACAAGCAAAGAAAACAACTAGTAGTTCTTTCTCGGTTGTTGTGTAATTTTGCTGAGACCCATCAAGTGTCCTACTCAAATAATAAATTGCCCGGAACATCTTCTCTCTTCGTTGCCCAAGAACCACTCCCACTGCATAGTCGCTCGCATCACACATGATCTCGAACCGTTCACTCCAATCCGGTATCACCATAATAGGTGCTGATATCAAAGCTTTCTTGATCAACTCAAAAGATTCCTCACAATGCTCATCAAACACAAATAGGATTTCTTTCTCAAGGAGGTTGCAAAGAGGTTTGGCAATCTTCGAAAAATCCTTGATGAATCTTTTATAGAAACCCGCATGCCCCAAGAAACTCCTTATGTCCTTAATAGTCTTCGGGTGTGAAACCTTTTCAGTAGCAACAATCTTCGCCTTGCCTACCTCAAGGCCCTTAGACGAAATCTGGCGGCCAAGAACAATGCCCTCATGCACCATGAAGTGACACTTTTCCCAATTAAGTACAAGGTTCGTTTCTTCACACCTCTTCAACACAAGGGAGAGGTTATGCAAATAATGATCAAAAGAGGACCCAAATACTGAAAAATTGTCCATAAAAACCTCCATGATGTCCTCTATCAAATCAGAAAATATAGCCATCATGCACCGTTGAAAAGTCGCCGGTGCATTACATAATCCAAACGACATGTGCCGAAAAGCAAAAGTACCATACGAGAAAGTGAATGTAGTCTTTTCTTGATCCTCTGGGGCGATGGCTATCTGATTATACCCTGAATACCTGTTTAGGAAACAATAGTAATGGAAGCTCGCCAACCGATCTAGCATCTGATCAATAAAAGGAAGAGGAAAGTGATCCTTCCTTGTGGCCTTGTTGAGCTTCCGATAGTCTATGCAAACTCTTGGGCACCACTTGAACCGGACTTACCCAGGAACTATCTGAAATGGCGTATATGATACATGCCTTGAGCCACTTTAAAATTTCTGCTTTGACAACCTCTTTCATGGGTGGATTTAGCCTTCTTTGATGCTCAATGGAAGGCTTGTAAGAATCCTCCATCAAGATCATGTGCATGCAAATATGTTACGTGCAAACCGCAAACGTACGGTGTCAAGTTATAATATATACCGATGAGATATCGAGTTGCCGTCCTCTAGGATTGACACTCACACTAAATACCACGTTTACTAACTTCAACTTTATTTAGAAAATCAGATTTGAGTGATTGAGTGAAATAAATAAAAAACTAGAAAGTAAACTAAACATGCAATAGAAATAGGTGGAAAATCAAAGATAGAATAGTCTAGAGGTTCGATATCACCTTACTCTCAACTATGCCTTTATATATTTTATCATTAAATCAGTTCTTTCATTTATAAGTCAGAAATCCTAACATTTCTAATTCGTTCTTTTGGAGCATCAATTAGAACATATTATTTTTGTCTAGGTTTAACTCTTTCGATGAAAACCAAAGCCGACAATAACTCATTAAGATTTATGATTTCCACCTAACGACTTCAAAGGTTCTCGATCTCCTTGTGAGTCTCACGATAGCCTAGGTTATATTTCCCATTCTCCAACCCAAGGTACCCTCTTGTGAAACATCTACCTCAAGTCTATGATCATCTAATCCATGGCCAAAGAATCAAAAGCATTAGCCTCAAAAAAATATAAATAAACTAGAAAACTTCATTAACAATAATCAATCAATAAAACCAATAGCATAGTTTCAAGCTTGGATCAATCTACACCTCTGAGTAGAGGATTTAGTTCATAAATTGAGAGATAAAAGCATGAAATAACATGATGAACATAAATCTAAAACCATAAAAACAAAGTAGAAGGAAGGGAAAGTGTAGGAGAAATCTTCAATGATCTTCAATAATGCCCTTCTCCTCGCTTCCAAACCCTAGCCGTCTTCCTTGCTCTTCACACTCTTTTTTCTTCTCCTTTATTCCTCCAAAACCTTATACAATGGTCTTTATATAGCTACAATTCCATAGGAAGTCGTCCAAGAGAACTCCAAGTCGAATTAGGAACGTTTGCATCAAACTTAGAAAGTTTCTAATTCTGAATCACACATCCGCCATTTTCCTTGCCATTTTTCTTCTTGTTATCTACTCCAAATCATTCTCAAAACCCTTTTATCTTATTTTATTTCAAATAAGGAATCCATAGAAAGAAACCACGTCCAATTCAGAGTTAAATTAAGAAAGTTATGGCCAAAATAAAAACATTGCGCTATGCCTTTTGTGGAACGCCGCGATGGGCGTCGCGACGCCCAAAACCTATTTTTGCACCTGTTTTTTCTTATTTTCTTGTGGACTTAGCCAATTTTCCAGACTCGCAAGGCTTGGATGCACTTGTTTCTTCACTCTAACTCCCTTGGTTGCTCTTGCATCATGTCTTCATCTTCTCAATCATCATGTAAAACATCATAGCACCTATAAAATACATCAAACCAAGTGAGTAACATGGTTTAATAATTTTATGAACCAACCTATAGAAATCCAAACCGAAATAATGTAAAAATACTAAAACTTGACAAAACTATCAAATAACCAATTTTATGATAAACTAACCTAATATATGAACTAAATACCATAAAATACACCTAAAACATGCACTAAAACATATACTAAATTCCTACTTATCAAAAACCCCCAAACTCCAGACTTTGATCGTCCGAGCAAAGGGAAAACAAAACAAAAAAATCAATCAATCAAACTACCATCCTAATCTCAAACAAATTAAAAATTTTATTCGAAATGTCATGCAAGATCATCATTATGGCCTCTAAGATCATGTTAAAAGATAATAACTCATTGGAAAGTTTCAAGAGTGTTAGAGATGTCTAGATTTTCAATCCAACTTCTAACCTAACCTCATCTTCCATTCTCAAACACACCATCATATAGTTAATCTCATAAAATCATTCATGAAATTCATAGACAAGTGCAACCAAGTATGAAGTGTAAGTGATCGCAAATAAATATATATAAAGTGAATCCCATAGGCAAATCTTTCATACCCCTCTCCACTATTGTAGATCACATGCCATTTAGAATCAATAGGTCTTTCTTAGGTTATAATATATGGTAAAGGTTCAAAGGTAGGAAAAATTGGAAAATTATACTCAAAACACTTTAAACACTTTGATCTTTTACAAACATCCACAACATTACATTTAGAACCAAAAAAATCAATTCAACACATATATCTCCTCCTTAAATATTCAATATTTTCATTCCATTTTCCATCCTTTTGTTTGCTTGTTTTCTTATTTTCAAAGAACTACACCCCCAAACTTATTTCTTTTCATAATCATGGGCATAGCATCCTTTTCTTCTCTTTTTTCATTTTCTTTTCTTTTTCAATAAAACTCATAAGCAAACTTCTCATTTTTCTTTTTCTTCTTTGTCACCCTTTTTCTTCACTTTTCTTTCCCATTGTTCTTTCATGCAAATAATAACACTCCAACATGATCAAAGTGTATAAGGTACATAGGTTAAAAAATAAGGATTTTAATACACATGGCTCAAGTGAATTAATGCATAGGTAACAAAGAGAAGATCATTAAACTCAACATGGGTGACTAAGGATATAATAAAAAATAAGGTAGGCTATATGGCTCAAGCTTTTCCAAACATGGCCTAAATCATTTACCTCATGGCATGCTCTCTAGGATTTCACCTCAAGTAATAATCAAACTTGTTCTAGGATCCATAGAGATCTAGTATATATAACTTTACTTGCACAAATCCAATCCAAACAAGTCATGATCCCACAAAACCAACCACACTAGACATGTAGAGAATTTCCAACAAAACCAAGTTCAAAGTTGATTCAAGCACACAGACTTAAGATATCTCTCTACATTCTCCTAGAGTCACGTTCATATACATGTTCTCTTATCATTGGCCATTCAAAAAAATAAAAATAATTGAATCAAATCAGAATTTGTAAAATCATAGGACATCCTAACCTAAAACTGCCACATCTTTACCATGACAAGTCAAAAACAATCAAAACTCTCCCCCAAACTTAAAACAAGCATTGTCCTCAATGCTTCACAATAAAAACATAGACAAAGAATGAATGGAAATAAACTAAGGAGAGGTTTAGAAAACCCCCTTGAAACCAAAGGTTGAAGTTTCCACATAAGCTCTTCACCCTCTTCATGTAGCTTGCATAAGGACCCCTAAACTTGATCTAGAACCTGAGAATGAGATAGCAAAAGAGATGTCATTGGAAAAGGTAGATACTAATTAATTAAATAAACCAAATAAATAAATAAAAACAAAAAACAAAATAGAAACCGATTGGTTGCCTCCCAACAACCGCTTAGTTTAAAGTCCTCAGCCTGACTTCTTCTACTTGCTTAAATCGAGTATGTTTCCTTATTATTTCGAGCATCCTCCCATCTTCCTCATTATTTAGCATTAATGACAGAATCACCGGACTTGTGCACTTCTCCCATAAAAATTCATACGAACAATCCTCAAATAAAAACACAAAGTCTGATGAAGCATCACTCCCATCTAACGGAGGAATGTCATCGAAATACTCAATTGGTGCTTTCCAAACGTTTATGCATTGATTTTCAAGCACATCTAAATGGCATTGAACATCATCAGTAGCCTCCTCAACTTTAGCTTGTATTCCTTGAGCAAACGGATCCTCAAAACTAAAAGCATACTTTGTGACATCCAAACACTCTTCCATCTTGGTAGGCACCACATCAACATATGACATCATAAGATCGTCCGATTGCACATCCCTTGGCACCTCTTGGTCACCACGCTCAAGTACATCCATCGGTTGAGTATTCAACTCTTCTCCTCTCGAGGCCTCACAGCGTTGCATCACTTCTAAAAACTTAATTGTCTTAGTAGAGGTGGTGGTGGTGTCATGTCTTGACATAATAAATCAGCCCCCTTGATATCTTCTTCATTGATCAATGTAATGGCATTGTATTGCTTGTGAAGATTCACCTCACTTGGGAAGGAATCTAGATGTTGGGTATTCACCGTTGATGCTAGTTGCCCGATTTGTACTTCAAGGTTCTTGAGTGAAGCCCTTGTCTCCATCATGAATAAGCTCAACATATCCTCCAAGGAAGACTCATCCTCTACTTGATAGTAGAAATTCGATTGAGGTTGCAAGACATTCCATGAATTATCATAGGAGTAGTTTTCATGGTTATAAATATCCGAATGGTATTGGTAGGGTAAAGGGTCACCCATACAATCATAAGATCAATGGTTACCATATTGAACTTGCTCCATACTTGAATCAAATCCTGAATATCCCATACTTGCAACTCCCATTATCTCCATAGTAGGTTGAGATCTTGCATCAACAAGTTTGGATATTTGAAGTTGAAGATTGGACATTGATGCTGACAACGTTCTTATAGGATCAACTTGCTCGAAACTATCTTGGAAAGTTGAATTATTGAAATTGTACGCCATTGCTCTACCAAAGAAACAACAAAAGAAAAAAAAAATCAAACAAAAAAAAATCTAAATAAAACTCTAAATTAAAATCAAAGTTAGTTACTAACGATATTAGTGAAAATAGCGTGACTCAATCCCCGACAATGGCGCCAAAAACTTATTACGAGCAAACCGTAAGCGTACGGTATTAAGTTATAATATATATCAATGAGATATTGGGTTGTCGTCCTCTAGGATTGACACTCACACTAAATACCACGTTTACTAACTTCAACTTTATTTAGAAATTCAGATTTGAGTGATTGAGTGAAATAAATAAACAACAAGAAAGTAAACTAAACATGCAATAAAAATAGGTAGAAAATCCAAGATAAAATGGTCTAGAGGTTCGATATCACCTTACTTTCAACTATGCCTTTATATATTTTATCATTAAATCAATTCTTTTGTTTATAAGTCGGAAATCCTAACATTTCTAATTCCCTCTTTTGCAGCATCAATTAGAACATATTATTTTTGTCTAGGTTTAACTTTTTCAATGAAAACCAAAGCCAACAATAACTCATTAAGATTTATGATTTCCACCTAACGACTTCAAAGGTTCTCGATCTCCTTATGAGTCTCACGATAGCCTAGGTTATATTTCCCATTCTCCAACCCAAGGTACCCTCTTGTTAAGCATCTACCTCAAGTCTATGATCATCTAATCCATGACCAAAGAATCAAAAGCATTAAACTCAGAAAAATATAAATAAACTAGAAAACTTCATTAACAATAATCAATCAATAAAACATACATCATAGTTTCAAGCATGGATCAATCTACATCTCTAAGTAGAGGATTTAGTTCATAACTTGAGAGATAAAAGCATGAAATAACATGATGAACATAAATCTAAAACCATAAAAACAAAGTGGAAGGAAGGGAAAGTGTAGGAGAAATCTTCAATGATCTTCAATAATGCCTTTCTCCTTGCTTCCAAACCCTAGCCGTCTTCCTTGCTCTTCACACTCTTTTTTCCTCTCCTTTATTCCTCCAAAACCCTATACAATGGTCTTTATATAGCTACAAGTCCATAGGAAGTCGTCCAAGAGAACTCCAAGTCGAATTATGAACTTTTGCATCAAAATTAGAAAGTTTCTAATTCTGAATCGCACATCCGCCATCTTCCTCGCCATTTTTATTCTTGTTCTCTATTCCAAGTAAATCTCAAAACCCTTTTATCTTATATTATTTCAAATAAGTAATCCACAGAAACATACCACGTATTATTCGGAGTTAAATTAGGAAAGTTATGGCCAAAATAAAAACATTGTGTTATTGCGTTTTGCGGAGTGCCGCAACAGAACCTATTTTTGCACCTGTTTTTCCTGATTTTCTTGTGGACTTGGCCAATTTTTCAGACTCACAAGTCTTGGATGCACTTGTTTCTTCACCCTAACTCTTTTGGTTCCTCTTGCATCATGTCTTCATTTTCTCAATCATCATTTAAAACATCATAACACCTACAAAACACATCAAACCAAGTGAGTAACATGCTTTAATAATTTCATAAACCAACTTATAGAAATCCAAACCGAAATAATATAAAATACTAAAACTTGATAAAATTATCAAATAAACAATTTTATGATAAACTAACCTAATATATGAACTAAAAACCATAAAACACACCTAAAACATGCTCTAAAACATATACTAAATTCCTACTTATCAAAATAGAAGGACTTATTCCCTTGATGTCGGTTATGGACCACCTCAAAGCGGACTTGTACTCTCTCAAGATGCGTAATAGCTTCTCTTCCTTTATGCTAGACTAAGTCGATGATATGATGATTGGCATAGTAGACTTCTCACCCAAAAATGCATAGCGAAGATGCTCAGGTCATGGCTTCAACTTCTGTGAAGACTCTACTGACTCGGGTGGCGAAGAAGCTTCAATATCTTCTGCTTCGGTGATTGTACTCGTAGGATTGTTGACTTCAAGAGTTAAGGCATAATGTTGGACTTCATCTTGAAAGGCTTCATCTCTAGATATTGAACTCACAAGACACTTCTCTAAAGGATCTCCTGGTGTAGCCTCATCATGTACCTCGGTCACATATGCATCAACCACTTCTGCTAGATCAATTGGGTAACATGTATTCCCCTCAGATGGGAATTTAAGAGTCTTGTATATGTCAAACAAGACCTCTTCATCATTCACTCGCAAGGTTAGCTCGCCACGCTGCACATTTATCAAAGCTCTCCTAGTAGGTAAGAATGGTTGCCCAAGTATAAGAGGAATATCACTATCTTCTTCCATGTTCAAAACTAGAAAGTCCACCAGGAAGATGAACTTGTCCACCTTCACTAGCACATCCTCAATTATACCCCGAAGGTATGTAAGTGATCGGTCTGCTACTTGCAACGATATTGTAGTTGGCTTCACCTCGCCAAGTCCCAATTTCTTGAAAATTGACGAAGGCATCAATTTAATACTTGCACCTAAATCACATAAAGCTTTAGTGAAATTTAAAGAACCAATGGTGCAAGGTATAGTGAAACTCCCTGGATCTTTTAGCTTTTGAGGTAGCTTCTTTGGTAGTATGGCACTACATTCTTCAGTAAGTTTCACCGTCTCATAGTCCTCTAGCTTCCTCTTCTTTGTCATCACATCCTTCATGAACTTCACATAGTTGGGCATGTGTTCCAAAACATTGGCAAAAGGGATGTTGATGTGGATCTTCTTGAAAATCTCAAGAAACTTGGCGAATTGCTCATGAAGCTTCTTCTTTTGGAAACGTTGGGAAAAAGGGATAGGAGTATTAAGAATAGGGAGATTATTAGGGAAAGTGATGGAACCGGGCCTATAAGGCCTCTCTTGAGATTTTTCCCATTTGCTTGATTCTTCCTCTTCTTTGCTTGACTTACCTTCCTTGTTGGGCTCCTCATGCTCTTGACTAGATGGAGGGGGAGATGTAATGTGTTAGCTTGTAGAATCGACCCCCTTAACTTTTTTTCCACTCCTCAAAGTGATGGCTTGCATTGTTCCTTGGGATTTAGCTCGGTGTTGTTGGGCAAGGATTCATGTGGTTGTGCATTCACTGTTTAGGCTAGTTGTCCTACTTGTACTTTTAAGTTCTTAATTGAAGCTCTTGTCTCCATCATAAATGATCCCAACATATCCTCTAAGAATGGCTTCTTCTCTTGAGCTTGATTGTAGAAATCGGGTGGAGGTTGCAATGTATTCCTCATGTTGGCATAGGAGAAGTTCTCATGATTTCGAACACTTGGGTGGTACTAATTTGGAACTCCTTGATTGCTTCTAAAGTTGTACCCTCGATTACTAATGTATTGAAGTTCTTCCTCATGTGCCTCATTCCCTGAAGAACCCATATGTAAAGCCGCCGCTTTTCAATAGAAAGTTGTGCTCTTTGAGTAATGAGTACAACAAGTTGGTTGGCAATACTTGACATTTGTGCAGAGAGAGATGTGAATGGATCAACTTCATGTAGACCAGCTACCTTCTGAACTATTGATCATGCACTCGGAACCTCATAAGTGTTGCTAGACATATCCTACAACATGTTCAGTGCCTTAGTAGCCGTTTTTGTCAAAAGTGACCCACCGGTTGCCGCATCAACAAGAGCTCTTGTGGAAAAAGTCATCCCATTATAGAACAATTGAAGCTATAGCCAATCTTGGTACCCATGCTGAGGACACTTCCTCAACAATTCCTTGAAACGCTCCCAAGTTTGATACAATGACTCAGACTTGTGTTGCTTAAATTGTCCGATCTCAGCTCTAATTTGGGCGGTCTTGGCAGGAGGAAAAAAATTTTGAAGAAATTTTCTGTACCATCTTTTGCCAAGTTGCAATGCTCCCCGGTTGCAAAGATTGCAACCAAGCTCGTGCTTTGTCCCTTAGAGAAAAAGGGAACAATCTCAACCTTATGGTGTCCTCAGTAACACCATTTATCTTCATCATAACACACATCTCTAAGAAGGTGGTGATGTGGATAGTAAGATCTTCAGTAAGCGACCCCCCATACTGGTGTTGTTGAACCATAGAGATCAACCTCGATTTCAATTCAAAGTTGTTCGCATTAATAGGCATACGAACAATACTCGAGTAATTATCATTGAGAACTGGTTTGAAGTAGTCTCTCAAGGTCAACTGTTTGTGCTCGTCCACCATTGCTTTGGTTTCTCTTATTCTCTCTCGTCTCAGTCTTTCAAGAGTAAGTTCAATCTTAGAATCAAACGGTAGTACTTCAAGACTTTTTGCCCTTTGCATAAACTCCTGTAAAACAAAAACTAAGGAAGAAAATCAGAAAATAAAAAAATAAAATATAGAAATCTAAATTAAAATCAAAGTTAAAGAACACGATATTAGTGAAAACTAATAATTTTCCCCGGCAACGCCGCCAAAAACTTAATCGTGAAATTATCGCAAGTGCACGACAGTCAAGTTATAATATAATCTGATGAAATTGGGTATCGTCCTCAGGGATAATTAGAACACTAGCTATCACGTTTTTACTTTAATTTTATCTAGACAATTGAATTCGAATGATTGAGCAATCAAATAGTAATGAAAATAACTAATTATTAACTAGCAAAGCAATGAAAACAATAGATTATCAATAGAGAAATAATCTAGAGAATCGATTTCACCTAACTATCGACTATGTTCTTTCCAATTATTTATCATTAATGTATTTACTTAGTTTATACGCCAGAAATCCTAATGTTTCTAACACCCTCTATCGAATGCCGCGTTATAGCATATTCATAAGAATTGATCTCGATCTATCGATAAATATCTAATTCCTACAAACTCACTAAGATCTATGATTTCTTTTAATGACTTCAAAGGGTCTCGATCTCCTATCGGTCTCACGATAACCTAGGCTATGTTCCCCTTGTTCCGATCCAAAGTACCCTCTGTCGAGTGTCGTACTCTAAAACTAAGATCATCCAATCCGTGATCATGAGATTGAAAGCATTAATAATGAAGAAATATAAATAAACTATCACAAATCTATTAATAATAATTAAGACTTTAAACTAGAACATAGCATCAAAGTTTGGATCCATCTATCCTCTAGAAACGATGTTTTAGTTCATAACTAAAGACATAAAAACATAAAGTACGAAATTGAACATCAAACAAAATAAAAGAAAGATAAAACTCGAGTTTTGTAGAGATTTTGAATAGTCTATGATGTTCTTTTCCACTTCGCTCCAGTCGTCAAGCCTTTCTTCTCCAAGATCCTCTTCTCGAAAAACCCTCCAAATCCATATATTGTGTCCCCAAAGTCGTGTCCAATAAATCAATTGCAAATTGCTAAATTAGCAACATTTAAATACGGGGCGCCGCGGCGCCCCGTTAAGAGATTACGGCATCGTGGCGCTATGCTAATTTTCCTTTGGGTGCCGCGAGGCCCAGAGCCTTCTTTTCCTGATCACCCTGGCGCCATGATGAGCGTCGCGGCCCCCAGTGCACTGTTTGTGCGCGGTGTTGTGGACTTAGTCATTTTTTCGCTCTTTTTGATTTCCTTCTTGTGAACTTAGCCAATTTTCTTCAACTTTTTGGTTTGGGTTCTTCATGACTCATCATCTAGGCTTCTCATATGTTGTGTCCATCATACATATAAATAATTACAAAAGAAAACAAAACAAGTAATTAAAACATTCAAAACATAAATTGATCCAACACATAAATTAACAAACCAAAATAATGCATAAAAACCAATTTTTCCTAAACTTACAAATGAATCAAAACTAACATAAACACACTCAATTAATGCATAAATTATCCTAAAACAACTATAAAACACTCCTAAAACATGTCTACATATGCAACTATCAAATATCCCCCAGTATCACCTCACCAGCCTCTCCCTCATCAGACACTAAGCCTGTTAAAGTCTATTTATCCCCATCAATCACAAATCTACCCCTCATGACTGCCTTGTCTGAAGCTCTACCCTGAAGTGCAAACTCTGGGTGTCCAGGGATTTGAAACATGACTCTCTTCGCGAAACAGTCAACAACTGCATGATAAGCCGGGAGTCAATCCATCCCTAGAATCACATCAAACTCTAAAATTTTAAGGACTCGAAGGTCCATATGCATTTCAAAATCATTAATCTGAACCACACATTGACTACTGATCATGTTCGGGTAGATCCTTTCCCCGACTACAGTATTCATTACTAACCATGTACTAGCGCTAATGGGAGTCAAATGCAAACTATTTACCATGCGTCCAGATACAAAAAATAGTATAGATTCAACACAATGAATGCCTATATATGTAAAAGCATATCACCAGTAATGATCGTACCTTCTGCCAGTGTCATTGGTGTTTTTGGATTGGGTTCAATAGCTGCCTTCGCTATCCCTCTGGCACTGGGTAGTTGCACAAATCCCTGAGCCCTCGAAAGACTTGGACATTCAAATATCTTATGCTCAGCCTGTCCACAGTGATAACATATAAACGGGGTCTTAAGCTTAGATGACCCTATTTGGGATGCCTCACCCTGCGCACCCTTGGACCATGCTCCCTTATAAGTCTTCCTCTTCTTCGCCCAGTTGCCCTTTTATTCCATCACTGCACCCTCAACAGGTATAGTCATTGAACGGGGCACAAGTGCTGCTATAACAGGATTCACTACAGCATCCTTCGTGGCTCCCATGCCACTTATAGAGGTTGTCAGCGACACAAACACTATTTTACTCAACAGGCTCACCCTAAGTGCCTCAAATAGTCTGATCATCAGAGTGTTGGTGTTAACCAACTCAGCTATTTGTACTCTCTGGGTCATGATCTCTTGTCCTTGAGCTGCAACTAGTGCTTCGAGCCTCCTAAGTCTCTCTTGTTTCGCATTTTCCATGTGATCCATTTCTTGCGTCTGTCACCACCGCTCAGACATGTTGAGGCACTGAATAAGGCAATCATCACATATATATAACGAATCGCCTATTATCATAACTATCCATATCATACAATACACACAGAGAATGGGATAGTAAAGCTTTTAATTATCTTTCAAGCTTTTAATCACCTTAAGCTCTCACCCAAATTCCTAGGTCAAAATTATCTAAGTCCAATACCTAGACCAAACCTAGTAAAGATGGGCTTTGATACCAACTGTGGCGACCCCAAACTTCAGACCACCATCCTCACGGAGCGGTGTTGGGAGTGCTGGGGTGGAACACCTGGCGAAGGCATCTCCAACCACCCTTTACCTGCGTGAGGCGGTTGAAACCCTACGAGCCTTATACAAACCTAATAAACATAACCCATGCAAATCCACATATTCAAGATAATCACCATAGACAAAAGATAATCCATATAATTTTCATATTTACCATGTGTTGAGATATAACCTTCCCATATATCAAAAGGTGCATTAAATGAGGACATTCAATGGGGTCTTTTCAACAAGTCACAAGTCAAGATGATGACTTGTTCAACAAGTTACTTATGTGAAGCTTCTCCAACAAGCCACTTACAATAGTATTAATATGGCAATGATATTAATAACAATAATAACACCACCAATAATATTTTTTATAATATAAGCAATAAGCACACGTCAAACACACAAACATATCAAGGCAAACACATAAAGTTTGGGCACATGCAATTGGGTTATGGGCTAGATGAAATAATTTTTGGGGCGTCACATTATTAGTCAACCTCTGAAGTTGTCAGGAAGCTGACTCAGCATCAGCTCACCGAAAGATTTCTTAACTTCTTCAAAGAATGTATCTTTGTGAACGCTGATAATTATAAGTTGACCAATTTATCAGGACACTATCTGGATAGAAACACCCTCACCTTTAGGAATCAACTTAGTAACTTTCAGGACGTTGATTGTCCTTCAGCGTGCTTGTGTCTTTATTTAAAGTGTTTTTAACTGGTAGGACGCTTATATATTTGTAGCGCCCTCATGTTTTGTTTTTATCTTTTAAATTGACAGGACACTTACTTGGATAGTAGCACTCTCATGTACTTAAATGTTTTAAAACACAACAATACGCTAACTGTGCGTTAGCGCCCTCAAGGTTAAGTCATTTAAGTGCAAAGTAATTCATGACGCTTACGAGTAAAAAGCACCCTCACTTAAGTGTTTTGCAGGACGTTTATACGTAATGAGCTCCCTCAAGGAACAAAACGACAAAGTTGACATTATGCGTCAGGACGCTGATTATGGAATTAGGACGCTAATTCAACAACCGTCACTGTTCAAACAAGTACGCTACGTAAGTTTACTTTTTCAGAACATACCTTTGCACAGAGTCCTTTTCAGACCTATTAAAGATCGTCTCTAATACATGAAATAATTTTTTCTAAAACATTATTTTTTCATAAAATCTGAAAGGAACCTAAATGTTAGTGAAAATTGCAGTTGCCATTTTCATGTAACATTCTAGTTGTTGTGGGTAAACGTTCATATTATTTGAACTTCAAATGTCTAACGGCTATGTCCCACTAAGTCTATAAATACCAGCACTTAGGATCAAACAACTTGCCAATCATTTTGTATTGTGCCAATACTTTTTGAAAGTTAGTCTGTGTCAAAATGTTTTTCATTATCAAAACTTTCAAAGTATTTCTCACTAATACCTTATGTATTCAAATGATTTTCATACTAAGCTTATTTTCATTCTATCTTTGAAAATCTATTTGATCTGGTATCAACTCAAATTCTCAGCACTGATTCATATCTGGTTTCATTCTTGTTGAAGATAGAATTTGAGAAATAGTTTAAGATATACAGTTGTACTTGATTTCATATCTTAAGTACTGTATTGAACTATATCAGTAGTTGTGTTAACTACTGATCAATGAACCAGAAGTTTTCATACTTATATTTTATATCTATTTTGAAAAATGTCCGTGCCTTTGATATACATTAGTCCTTCGTTTTATACGTCAATGTTTATTTGGTATATTTTATTTTCGAAGAAGCACTAATTTTCATATCATATCATTCATGTTTTTCGAAACTGCACTTGAGCAATATCGAACATTGAAAGGTAAAGGACTGAAGGTGTATTTCAACTTAGCATTACCTATTCATATTTCATATCTTTGTAATGTTGTGTACTAAGCTTAATTGTAAAGTGTTTTACTACGTTAGAACCAACCAACATCTTAGTGTTGTAATGCTGGTGTGTTTCTAGACTGAAAGAACTAGGACAAGTGAATGAAGTTCACTTAATGATTTTAGGATTGAAATCATGTAAGGTTATCTCTGAACCGATAAAAGAGAACTGGTTCATCCTCATCCCGCAAAAGGATAGGTGTGTCCTTAACCTTAAAAAGGATAGGTTATCACTCAGCCTTTAAAAGAGAACCGGTTCATCCTCATCCCGTAAAATGATAGGCTATCTCTTGCCTGTAAAAGAGAAACGGTTCATCCTTAGCCCGTAAAAGGATAGGTTTGCCTTTAACCTGTAAAAGGGCAGCTGTAACGGTTTGGTTCTCACCCGTAAGAGAATCCCTTAGTGATAAGGTTAAAATCCTAATTAAGGAGGTTAGGTAGTGGACATAGGCGCGTCCGAACCACTATAAATCGTATGTCTCACTTTTGCAATTTAGTTTGTGTTATATTTTGCATCCAATTCCAATATACTCATTTACATTACTAAGTTATTGAATGATAATTTTAAAATTGACCATCGCACCCAATTCACCCCCTCTTGGGTGGACCAACACTCATCGTCATCAAGATCTATTTTCTCTAATTCCTTTTCTAATGGCGCTCTTGGGTCGGCTTCATCGAATTTTACATGGATTGATTCCTCAATTGTCTTCGATTATTTATTGAATACCCTGCATGCCTTGCTATGAGAGGATTAGAAATATGCCTACATCAGATTTTGGATCAAACTTATCTAAGTTGTCTTTATCATTTAAGATGTTGCATTTACATCCAAACACTCGAAAATGGCTTATGCTAGGTTTTCTATCTTTCCACATTTCATAAGGAGTTTTATTTAACTTCTTTCTAATCATAGTTCTATTCATCACATAACATGCAGTGTTTATGGCTTCAACCAAAAAATATTTTGCCACATTGTATTCGCACAACATGGTCCTGCATATTTCCTGAAGGGTGCGGTTCTTTCTTTCAACAACTTCATTTTGCTGTGGAGTTCTGGGAGATGAAAGATTATGGGTGTATCCTTGTTTGTTACAAAAGTCTTTAAGACTTTTATTAACAAACTCTCCACCCTTATCACTTCTAATAATAGTAATCTTATACCACTTCTCATTTTCAACCTGAGAACAGAATTTTAAAAACACATCAAACACCTCATGCTTATGAGCTAAAAAGTAAACCCACTTAAATCTAGTGAAGTCGTCCACAATCACAAAACAATATGATTTTCCACCCAAACTAAGCGTACGTGTGGGTCCGAACAAATCCATATGAATAAGTTCTAATGCTCTAGATATGGAACTCTTGCTTTTGCTCTTAAAAGAGGATTTTGTATGTTTGCCTAGTTGACATGGTTCACAAACTTTATCCTTCAAATACACCCTTTTAAAGATGCCTCGAGCAAAATCAAATTTACCAAGTCTAGAGATGTGTCCATTCTTATATGAGCTAATCTTCTATGCCACAACCATGCATCATTATGATGAATTGCACTCAAGCATGAAACATTTTGATTACCAATATCACAGAAATTAATAACATACACATTCTTATCTCTAGAAGCAGTAAAGGCAATGCTATCATCATCATGCTTTACAACACATCTTGTAGCTTCAAACGAAACGACATACCCCTTGTCACACAATTGGCTAATGCCAAGAGGTTATGCTTCAGGCCATCAACAAAAAGAACATTAGATATAGTTAAAGAGTTGTTACCTACTTTACCGACGCCAGTGATCTTTCCTTTGTTGTTGTCTCCAAATGTGACAACTCCTCCATCTTTATGAGTAAGATTCTGGAATTTTGATCTATCACCGGTCATATGCTTAGAGCCCCCACTATCCAGGTACCATGATTCATGCTTGAAGCCATCCTACATTACATGAAAAACCTTTGATTTTGGTACCCAAAATCCTTTGGGTCCTTAAAAGTTAGCATCACTTAAAGTGGATTTTTCTATCCATGCTAATTGTACCTGGTGTTTGTGTATGATAGGACATCTTACTATAGTGTGTCCTTGTCTATTGCAATGATGGCAGATAGGCCTTTTAGTTAGTACATGGTCATAGGTTCTTTGTTTATGTCCTACGCTATATCCTAGACCAGCTTTGTTGAATACACATCTCTGTGAACTCAACATCATGTCAAACATTAGTGAACTTGGTCACTATAGACGTTAGATCTTCCACACTTTTTCTAAGTGTGTCTTTTTCCTCGCGAGCCTTTTAAAGGTTCACCTCTAAAGCGCCAATGCTCTCAAGATGCGACTTTATTTCCTCTAAGGCTGTTATCAAAGCCTTTTTCAGCTTTGTGTTCTTTCTAATTTCCTTGTCTAGTTGACCTTTTACATGACTGAAATCATTATTATCTACTAAATCATCAAAGTCATCAAAATTTTCAGGGTCAGAAAGTTTTACCTTGGTGTTTGCCATCAAACATAGTATTACCTTCTCATTGTCAGATTTTGATTCAAGCTTGCTGGATGATGTATCATCCCATATTGCCTTAAGAACCATTTTATTCTTTTCTTCTATCATTGAAGGTATTTTTCTTCTTGTTTGGACACTCATTTTTTACATGTCCCGGATTATTGTACCCGAAACATATTAACTCATTTATTTTTGCACCAAACTTCCTGTTCTTGTAAAATCTTGAGCTTGGTCCACCTTTTCCTCTTTTTCTTATTATTTGACTTAGTCTTTTAGAGAGCACAACTACTTCATCATCCGTGTCATTTTCTAAAGTCGTCTTTTCTATATTGTTTTGTGTCGCATTTAGAGCTAGATCTTTCTTTGTTTTGTTCTCTTCTTTTTGCACACCTTTTTCTCTTTCCTTCATCTTCATCTCATGTACCATCAATGATCCACACAGTTCATCGAACGTATATTCTCCAAGGTTCTTTGCCTCTTCTATGGCAGTAACCTTTAGATCCCATTCTTTAGGTAATCCTCGTAGAAACTTCCCAACCATTTTTGCTTGAGGGTAGGTTTTACCGAGATTTTTGATTTCAATTATGATCTTGGTAAATCTTGTTATACCATCAGATATTTATTCACCTTCTTTCACCTTAAAGGTTTCATATGCTTCTTCGAGGATACGCAACTTTGTTTCCTTGACTTTCTTGGCACCTTCATGAGTAACCTCAAGTTTATTCCAAATTTATTTGGTTGTTGTACTAGCACTTACTCGGTTAAACTCATTTGTTGATAGACTACAAAATAGTATATTAATGGCTTGGTCATTTAGTTGCTCCAGTTTCTTTTCATGAGGCGACCAATCATGCCTTGCTTTCATCACGATTTCACCATCCTCAATCTTTGTAGGTGGTTGGAATCCATTTATTATTGTGTCCCACATTTCCACACCTTGCGCTCTAATGTAGAAACAAATCCGAGTTTTCCATCAGAGATAGTTATCTCCTTCAAATAGCGATGGTCGATGAGATGATGATCCTTCCTTGAAAATGGTTGTAACAATGTTACTTCCTGCCATAATCTCAAAAGAATTGTTAGTGAGCAACCCACTCTGACACCACTTGATGGACACCCAAAAGGGGGGGGGATTTGGTGTTAGCCTATTTTTCAGGATCTTTTTCAATTACTTGGAATACGTGAATAAACAGTAATGCAGGAATATGAATAAAGCAACAAAATAAACAATGCACAATGATATATAGTGGTTCGACTTCCCAATAAGCCTACCTCCACTACTTAGTCTCCTTGATTAGGATTTTCAGAACTCTTCACTAAACTGATCCTACTTCATGATTGAGGATCAAACCGGATACAAACACCGATTCTCTGCCGGAGAATCTTCCCAACTAGCACACTTGCTAGATTTCAGTAATATATTGGTTTATCAATAGAAAATTTTCTCAACAAGGGAACAAACTCCAAGAGAACAATAAACTACAAATTTAAATGATTTCTTGCAGGATTTCTCAGCCACTATAGTAATTGAAAACATGCACAACATTAAATCGAGAAATCAAAATGATATTACCTCAAAACAAACCAAATATGAGATATGTGATAAAGCTCAAGATGATGAACAACTTTTGTTAAGTAAGAAATACCAGAATCTCAGTGCATCAGCAAGTATTTTCAAATCTTCAATGGAGGCTGCCTTTAGTTGCAGAGAAAATAACTTCAGAAAAAGATGATAAAAGTTCTTGATGCTAAAACAAGAGTTAATGATTGTTTTTATAATAAAACATGTCTCATAACCCTAAACCTATTATGAATGGCTAGGATTAAAAGTTTTAATCTTGCATTAGTAAAATCAATGGCCCACATTGGCTTCTTAAGCTTAAAACTCTAAAATGAGCAAATATGGAAAAAAAACATGTTGGAGTGCATTTTAGAAACTTGGAGTGAGTTTTAGGACACTTGAGAGAAATCAGTACATTTCCATATACTGGTTGACACGCGTTTGATGAGACCCGAGACAAAAATAACCAATTTTTGTCAACTTAGCTGGAACGCGTTTGAGTGAACCTAAGACAAAAACATATCAAAATGAGATTTGAACAGCTGGAACGCGTTTCACTCAAACTGAAATGCGTTTCACCAGACCCGAGAGTTATGCACACTCTTTGCCTTGTACATGAAATGTGTTTCTCCCTGTTGGAGTGCGTTTCAGCTTGTCCGAGGCGAATGAGATGTGTTTTTGATACCGGAGTGCATTCTACAAAGTAGGAATGCATTCCGCGGGTTCTTGGGAAACATATACTTATGAAGAATACCATTCTTGAACATATTTAAGTTCTGTGATCGATAAAACGATGAAAACTATTCGAAATGCTATCAACTAGTTTCAAAGTCAAAATATCATGGATTGAGTTCTTTGAAAATAAGCATACATCCGAGATTCACTTTCAAATACATGCAATATGATCATTTTAAAATAATGTAACAAGAAAACAGTTATGATCATGATCGAAAGAATAAATAACCGTAAAGTTATTCATTCAAGAAATCAAAAAATCAAATAAGAAAAGTCTCGAGACAAACCGATCAAACATGAATGGCTGATCAATCAAGAAAGAAACCTACAACCTAAGAAGATCTAAAGCAATCACAAAATAAAAATATTATTACAGTCCATTTGCTTTGATCTCTGGTTGACTTCAGTTTGACTTTGACTTGTCTTCCGTTAACTTTAGCTGGCTTGCATTGCTTGCACATTAGAGTTCCTTGGTAGTTGTACTTCAAGTTTTGCTTTTGGAACTACTAAGAGATGAATGTATGGTTTTTGTTTCTGACTTTAAGACTTATAACATATTAATCTGAAACATGCTCAACACATAAGTTAGATAACATAAAATATCGTTTGGAATCATCAAAAGTGCAAAGGGTGGGGGTCATTAAGCCAACACTATGTTGAGTTATATGGGTTGATTTTCATTGTTTATGTGTTGTTGAGCAATTTGATTGGTGTATTTGTAATTTTCCATACTTAATGCTTGCAACTTGTTGGCACTTGTTGGATGATTTTGGATTCGAGTTCTTACACTCAAGAGAGGTGTTTTCGAATTTGAACAAGTGAATTAAAACCTAGGGAGTTTGTATCTAGTCGAGAGATCTACAACCTCTTTGAAATTGTTTAAATTGAATCTTAGATCTTAATGCATGCTTTAATTGTTAATTTACATTCTAGAGAGGGAATTAGTAATTGAAGTATAGGTGTTTGAATTTGCATTCAAGAGAAGGGTTTGAACAAATTAGGATTCATGATTTATAAACTTAAGAATTGAATCAACGACATTATCTTTTAATACCCATATAAAGCAACATAGTGAAATTAGTCTCCTATGCCAAAGCCAAACATCATTTTGTTCAATTGCACTTAAACATGAAACGTTTTGATCACACAATTCATGCAAATTTGTAGTATAAACATTTTTAGATCTATATGCATTGAATGCAACATTTCTGGTATCGTGCTTAATAAGGCAACAGTTTGCTTCAAACGAAATGAAATATCCATTTTCGCACAATTGACTTATGCTCAAGAAATTATGTTTCAGGCCGTTGAGAGAAAGAACATCAGATATAGATAGAGAGTCATTACCAACCATGTCGACATCGACGATTTTTCCTTTGTTGTTGTCGCACACCTCCATCTTTGCGAACTATGCTCAAGAAATTTGATTTGTTACCAGTCATGTGCCAAGAGCATCCGCTATCCAAGTACCATACATCATTCTTAGAAGTATCCTACACCACATAGAACACTTTTGATTTTGGTACGCAAGTGGCCTTGGGTCCCATAAGGTTAGCCTCATTTAAAATATCTTTTCTACCCATGCAAAGTGGTTTTTCCTTTTTGTTCTAAGTGTGAACCTTCCTATGGTATGGCCTTGCCTATTGCAATAGTTGCAAGTAGGTCTCTTGGTCAATAAATAGTTATATGATTTTTTCTTTGACCCTTCTGTATATCCTAACCCAGCCTTGTCAAAAGCACACCTTTGTGTTCCTAACATCATATCTAACAGTTTTTTACCGTTTGTAAACTTGTGTACCACACTAGTTAGGTCATCTACACTCTTTTGGAGTGTCTCTCTCTCCTTTCTAAGTATTTCATAATCGATTTGGAGAGTATCCAAAGCATCCTGTTGTGATTCTATTTCAACTAATGCTTCTCTTAAGCTACTTTTGAGTTTGATTTCTTTTTAATTTGCCTAGTAAGTTTAAGTCTCAAACACTCAATATCATTTTCATCATTAGAATCAAAACAGTCATAAAAAACAAGAGAGGTAGAGTCTTTTACCTTTGTACTTGTCATGAAGCACAATACAGGTTTTTCATTGCTAGAATCTAAGTCGGTATTGCTCGAACTTGTATCATCCCAAGTGACCTTCAAGACTTTCTTGTCCTTTCTCCTAGAATCAGAGTACTTCTTCTTTCTGTTTGGGCAATCATTTCTCATATGTCCCGGCTTGTTTCATTCATAGCATGTAAGTTCTTTTGGTTTGGTGCCATTTTTTTCCCATGAAGTACTTTAAACTAGATCCTCATTTTCCTTTTCTTCTCAAGAAACTTAGTTGTTTGGTAGGCATTGCAACCTCGTCATCCGTGTTTTCATCACCGGAAGACGAGTCACTTGAATCATTCACGTTCAAAGCTAAGTCCTTTGCCTTGTGGTCATCCTTTGATTCACTCTTGAGTTTGTTCTTCAATTTCATTTGATGAACCATCAGAGATCCACACAACTCATCAAAGGTGTAGTCACCGAGGTTTTTAGCTTCCTCGATTGCTGTGACTTTAGGGTCCCACTCTTTTGGTAATCCCCTAAGGAATTTCCCAACTGTCTTTGCTTGTGGAAACATCTCACCTAAATTCTTCATCTCATTTACGATCTTGGCGAAGTGCATTATCGCATCAAAGATGTCTTCATTCCCACTGATTCTGAATATTTCATATGATTCCTCTAGCACTCTTAGCTTTGTCTCCTTTACTTGTTTTGTGCCTTCATGAGTTACTTCTAGTTTATCCCAAATCTCTTTGGCAATGTCGCTGGCACTAACTCTGTTAAACTTATTCATGGAGAGACTGCAAAAAAACATGTTTATGGCTTTATCATTCAATTACTCCAGCTTCTTTTCTGCAGGTAGCCATTCACTCTTTTCCTTTAACATAATTACTTCATTTTTTATCTTTGTTTTTCAGTGCAAGTAGTTATCACCCTTAAATAGTGGATGGTGATTCATAGAGTTCCCTTCATCGTGTGTAACCCTAGAAGAACCATTAGAACTATTTCCTTTCATTTACACAAAGAAATTGTTAGATAACTTGGAGTGCAAAAACTCGCTCTGATACCACTTGTTGGCCTTTATAGTCCAAGAGAGAAGGTGAATTAGACTTTGGCGGATTTTTGCGTTACCTTTCGAATATTTTAATGAAACAAGTGAAGTGTGCAGTAGGTAACAATTCAAATAACAAATGCAAGAAAGATAAATGAACACAGAGAATTTAGAGTGGTTCGGTTCCCCTTAAACCTACGTCTACTACCCAATCACCACCATTAGGATTTTCCAACACACTATTGGCTAATCACTTACGGACGTGATTAGAAGCCGTTTACACTCTAACCGACACAAGGGCTTGGTTAGAAAAACCACACACACTAAACTACACTAGCGATTGCTTAAAAAGCCACAAACTAGCCTACAGCAGGGCTTGGCTAGAAAGCCACACTTGTAACCAACTTACGGGCGTGGTTATGTGTCGTATAAAATATGGTAATGTCCCAGTTGACATAATCAAGTCAACAATACATCAAGATTACAAAACATATAGAGAAGTGTTCAATAACACTCTCAATAATATAAGCTTACAATCTTAAATGAGTCAACAATACTATTCCAACCACTGTGATTTTAAATGATGCAAAGTGTTGAAATAGTTTTTATCAAATGCAATCGATTCAAATATATTTGATGTGAAACCGTGAATTGAATATGCACAACTATCAAGATATTGATTCTAAACAATGATAAGTTAAAAACACGAGAATCAATATACTATGATGATCAAAACTTGATGATTCTAAATGAATATGTGATTAAGATCAAGAATCAAACAAATTAAGTATTGAACTAAAACTTCGATTCAATATAATATAATGTTAACACATGAATAGATATCACAAACTATTTATGAAACCACTAAACAAGGTATTTTGTTATGAAGATCAAGATAGGGTTTTACAAACACAACTCAAAAGAAAATCAGTTTTAAAGATGACAATATAAGCACAAAACTGATTTGCATAAACCAAAATCACAAGAATTTAGATATATAAATGTATACCCCACTAGGTAAGTTTGAATCTCCAAGATTCTTCTTGTGTGATGTTGGATGAAAGAAATCACGATCAAGACTCAATAGAAGATGTAGATAGCACTTAAAACGTCTTGACCATTTTTGCAAGAGAAACTTTCAAGTTTCTCAAAGTTTTGAAAGATGTGGAGAAATTTTCAGAAGTATGAATCAATAGATCAAATATTGTTGAACTTTTGCATTGAAAAAAGATTTAAATCACTCAAGAACTTGTTTTTGGCTTGTATAAAAACAAATACGAAAAATGCACAAGTTCTCTAAGTTTTACAAAAGTTGTTCTTCAAATGAGCAAGTGTGGTATTTATAGATAAACACCACACCGAGGCACAGGAACACGTTCCTTAACACAGGAGCATATTTCAAGTTTGAAATTTGAAAAATCTCACATTTCCCTCCAATCAAGGAGCGTGTCCCTTTCTAAAGGAGTGCGCTCCTCAATGTATATGTTAGGCATAGGAACGGGTTCTTCAACAAGAACCACTGACTATTCAAGTTTTTTCTATTTTACCCTTGCCAGCAGAAGCGTGTTCCCTCTTAAAAGAGCGAGTTCCTTTTCCCTTATTAGAAAAATTTTGATTCTCAAGAAAAGCCACAGGAGCACATTCCTTAAACCTTGATAGAAAGTTACTGAGTCTTGGGAAAATGCTCAGTAGTGCGTTCCTTCCTAGAGGAGCGCGTTCCTTTACTGAGAAGTAAAAGAAACTCAATTTTTTTATCATAATAGGTTTAGGACATTGTCAAAAACATAGACTAACATTTTAAAAACAATTTTGACAAGATTGAGGTATAATTAACAAAGTTAAACACGAGTAATTCGATCGATTAAACCAATGATCAAAGCAATAAGAACAATATAAGTGAAACGATAAAACCATGCAAAGTTGACAAAATGATTGCATGTTAAACACTGATCAACATATGCATGATAAACAATTATAACTAAGTGATAGCATAATTATCAAACTAATATGTGTGCATGCATGATTAATCATATAATAATGTATATGCATGAGAATGATAAACTATATGAATGATTTTTGAAAAGATGTAAATCAAGTTGTGGTTGGAACATGTAAATGTTACTCTGCAACACTAAGATTCTAAAAACCAAATACCACCATGAAGCTCTTGAATCTTCGTAAGGTATTGTTCTTTCCACATGCTTTGACAGTGCAGTTGAATCCATTTGATATATCTAGTTAGCACTGAAACAACTACGTCAAAGAGATTAGTTATCACAAGTATGTTGTTTGTAATCACCAAAACAAAACTGGGTGAGAGTAGTTACACCAACAATCTCCCACTTTTTTTATGATTTCAAACAAATTCTCTATTGGCCTAATTGAAGCAAGAAGCATGATTTCTCAAGTGAATGAATGAGTTAAGTGAATAGTTTTATCATGCCACTTTTAAGAAAATACCACTTAATAAACGATTTAACATTCAATACCATGTGGAGAATAATCAATCAGATACTAAGAAAAGCATACTAAAAAATATGATCAATAAGAACAAAAATGTACATGTATATCAATATAGTCAAATCAAACATATACATGTGATCATCATAGATGTGTACGTCAAAAAATAAAGCACAAATAACACAAGTACACAAAGAGAAAAAAAGTGTAAACAAAAAATACAAAAAATATAAAACATCTCCAAAATGTATGTCCAAATGTTACGTGCAAACCGCAAGCGTACGGTGTCAAGTTATAATATAGAACCGATGAGATATCGGGTTGTCGTCCTTTAGGATTGACACTCACTCTAAAAACCATTTCACTAACCCTAACTTTATCTAGAAAATCATATTCGATTGATTAATTGAAATAAATAAACAATTAAATAACTAGAAAGTAAACTAAAGCAATGAAATAGAAATAGATAAAAAAAAATGAGATATAGAATAGTCAAGAGGTCCAATATCACCTCACTCTCAAATATGCATATATATATATATATTGATTATTAAATAAGTTCTTTTGTTTATAAGTCAAGAATCCTAAAGTCTCTAATTCCCTCTATTGAGTGTCGAATTAGAACATATCACCAAGGCTTGATTTCGATCTCTCGATAAAAACCAAAACCCTAGCAACTCATTAGGTTTTGTGATTCGTCTTACAACTTCAAAGGGTCTTAATCTCCTCTCGCTCTCATGATCGCCTAGGTTATATTTCCCTTGATCCAACCCAATGAATCCTCTCTCGAGTGCCACCCCCCAAGTCTATAATCATTCAATCTGTGATCAAGAGATTGAAAGCATTAAGTCCAGAAAAATATAAATAAACTAAATAACTTTATTAACAATACTCAAAAAATAAAACCTACGACATACTATAAAGTTCGGATCAATCTACACCTCTAGATAGAGGATTTAGTTCATAACTAGAGATATAAAAGCATGAAATAACATGATGAACGTAAATCTAAAAGCAGAAAAACAAAATAGAAGGAAGGGAAAGTGTTGGAGATTCTTCAATAGTCTTCAACCTTGCTCTTCTCCGCTTCAACTAGTCGTCTTCCTTGCTCTTTCACAATATTTTCTCCTCTATTTTTCTTCCTATTCTTCTCGTCATAATGTTCTATTTATAATCATGAGTCAATAGCAACAATCCGCATCTAATTTGGAGTTGTATTGAGAAAGTTATGACCAAAACACCAAAAATAAAAACTTTCCAAAAAACTGTCGAACCCCTGCGCCGTGGCGCCAACCTACTGTTTCACTCCACCACCAAAACCAGCACCTGGGCCTCGTGGCGCCCACTTGCTGGTTACTGCCTTTTTTTGTACTCGTGGACTTTGCCAAATTTCTAGCTTTTTGACGTGGTTGCTTCATGTATCTTCCTTCAATCTTAATACAACTTGTTTCCAACTTCCAAGTCCATTTTAGGTCTATCAAAACACCTTCAAAACAACCCAAATCAAGTGAATATCATGCTTTAATAATCTCATGAACCAGCCTAAAAAATCCAAACCGAAATAATGCAAAAAACCAAAATTTGACAAAACTATCAAATAACCTAATTTGTGATAAACTAACCTAATATATGAACTAAATACCATAAAATATACCTAAAACATGCTCCAAAACATATACTAAATACTTACTTATCAAACAACTCCAAACTTAGAACTTTGGTTGTCCCTAGCAAAGGGACTTTGAGTGTGCAATGGCCAGCTTTTGATCTTGAAATGTTAGTTGTTTGGTTCAAATATATTAGATATTGACTTATCTAGGAGAGTTATATTGGCATTTGGATCATTTCAGTTTTCCAGCTATTGGGAAGCTTTTGATTGTTTGGTTTTATTCAAGTTTGTATTATTTGTAAATTTTTGTCAGTTTTAGGGCATCTGGTCATATATTTGTTTCTTTTTTTTCTCTTTCTATTTTTTCAATATCCTTGAATTAGAAACATAGAGTATTGATTTGAGTTTTGAGACCACTATTTATAGTAACAGTAGTTACTGACTAGGATTTTTCTTCATATTGGTAAGTAACATTCCCCTTGTGAATATCATGTCTATAAAAATTAATTAGTAGAAAATAACTAGCTAATTAATTTATAGATGGGAGTGTTTTGGGTATTCATTTGTTTGGGTATTCATGTGTTTTTGTAAACTACATTGGATTCGTGAAGATTTATAGACAGAAGTGTTTTGGTTCCACGTATAGAAATAGAACAATTCGTTCTGGCAATTGTAAATTATAACCTATTTTGTTTGGTTTTATTTATTTGAAGTTTGCTTTCCATTTGAGGATGTCATGTTATAGATTAAAGCTTGCTTTCTAATCCTAGCTACTTCTATCATCATATATTTGTAGTATGTTCTTGCAATTTTATAATATACAAACGTCCTAACATATAATTTATTTAATTTTTATAGGACGGGGTAGCGGCTATCATATGGATATGATGATGGGGATGCTGTATTAAAAGTCGTTCATATAAGCCTTTGAACTCTATAGGCCTTTCAAAAGATTGTATACTCAACTCACATGTGGTTTTAAGTATAGTCCATACTTCTTTATCATATGTGAACTATTAGAACATATTAACAAACGCCATCTCTTTTGATTACATGTATCGATTGTTGCCTCCTTATATTGTTTAATATACATTTACATTTTTTGTTGTTAAATATTATGTGTAAGCATAGTATAATCTTTAAATATGAAAAATATTCTAAATAATCATGCATTCAGTTAGTAAAGGTGATTATACAAGTGTTCTCAAATATTTAATACACATCAAAACAAATGAAGTTCACCAAAATCAAAATTTGGAAATCCGTTGCCAAAGATATTTAGAGACCAATTTTTTCGTGCCCAAAGTTTCAACATTGAAATATTAGGCGACAAAATTTATTGGTCGCTATTGCATCAATTTTTGGTCCCGAAAACAATATTTGGACCAACATTTTTTTGGCCGTTAAAAATATTCAATGACCTGGCTTAGGCGACGGATATGTGACCAAAAAATGTTTTGTCGCTAAAACTTTTAGGCAACCAACATGAAACTTTTGGCTTCAAAAATTTTGGCCGCAAAAAAGCCCTCTTTCTTGTAGTAATATATATATATAAATAACATGGAATAAGTGCATAAAGCAATATCATGATGAAGATAATAAATAATCACCAGATAGACGTCTAAATAAAATATGAAATAGTTCAAATAAATTAGAACAAAAAAATATTTATACCCACAAATATTGTTTCATCAAGCACTTCATCGACAAAATAACATGACAAAAAAGGGCCAACTCGGAGCTAATTTAATCCTTGGATAAACTCTTTTAGTTCAAGTTCTTGGTAAATCAAAATTATGATTACACTAGTGGCGTAAAACGAGAGTTTTGGTGAAGATATTGGGGTATTACAAGCTAGATGCTCTAGAGGTGAGCTTGGTTATTCCAGATTAAGAGGAATATATACATATAACACAAACATGCTCTAGAGATCTTGTTAACACGTTTGAGGCCTCACTGTTAGGCAGATAGTGTCGGACTAGTTATAATAGTTTATATGGTTATTGAGGTTGTTCATTAGTTACAACTATATATGTTGTACTTGAGTTAGTAACGGAAAAGCTTCCTTGACCTCTATATAAAGCCATGTATATATTGTTGAGAGTAATGAATTGAGAATCATTCCAAATGAAATTAAGTCTTCTTTTCTTTTCTTTTCTTTTCTTGATATTTGTTCTCAAAGAACTTGACATGGTAACAGAGCTCCTTGCTCACGTTGATCCAGTCATTTCTTCCACTTCACCAACAAATTCTACAATTCCAGGAGCAATGGTGAATGGATCTTCTTCTGCTTTGTTTATTTCTTTAATTCAAGTACCAATCCTTTAAGTCAAGCTTGTTTATGTGAAACTAGAAAAGAATAATTACTTGTTGTGGAAACATTAAGAGAGTGTCTCCATTAGAGGCTATTGTTTAGATCACTTTATCAATGAGGTTCAAAATATTCCACCTGAGATAGTTCAATCAGAAAATGATGCTTTTGTTGTTGTAATGACCCTCACCCTTGTATATTTTAGTGATTACAAACAACATTCCATTAAGTACTAATCACTTTGACTAAGTTGTTTCAGATTAAAATGATCAAATCACAACTAAAGGTCAAAGTCAAAGTTTCAAGTGAATTAAAGCAACGAATGATCAAGATTCATCTTTGTAATATATTTGCTTAGATTCAATCTAGGGCCGTAGAATCCTCTTTAGTATAATAAGCCAAATCATTGCATGCATCATATTTTGAAATCTTTGGTTTTTACAAAGTAAAACGGATTTTCGTTTTAGTCAAAATCTTGATTTTCACACTTGTATTAACTTCAATTTGATCAAGTTCAGTATATCCAAGTGTATTTAGACTTGTTTGATCGAGAAAACATGTTTTCATCGCAAATATTTCAAAAGAAAACATGTTTAAGTTTTTGTGCATTGCAGAAACGCGTTTCTTGTATGGACTTGGTGAAAATTTCACTCAATCAAGCAGAAATGCATTTCTTGTTAAAAAAACGCGTTTCCTATTTTGGACTTGGTGAAAATTTCACTCGGTCAAGCAGAAATGCGTTTCTTAAATTCTTGTTTAAGAAACGTGTTTTCTCAAAATTCCCAAAATAATGCTATCGGGAAATGAACACAGAAACGTGTTTCCTGCTTTTTGGGAAATTTTGGAGTTTCACACAGAAACATGTTTCTCTCAAAGGAAACGCATTTCCATAATAAAAACTGAGAGCTATTTTTTAGTTTTTTTTTAACAGAAATGGGATTCTGTGTACATAACCATGGTTCTTATTTTTTCAATTTTTTAAAGTTCTATAAATACACTATTTTGCTCATTAAGAACAACTTTTGCAAAATTTACTAAGTGTGCGCACTCTATTGTTCTCCACATCTTTCAGACTTTTGCAAGCATTCTAAGTTCATTTTGATTTGAGAGAAAATGTTCTTGTGCTTAAGTGTTCTCAAATCTCTTCAACAAGTTTTCTTTCTTGTGTTTCATAAGAAATCTCTAAGTGTTTTCATTCTCACTTGGTGAGAACATCCTCTTGAGTGATTTCAAGTGTTTCGGAGTTCTTTGACTCGTGTGTCTCATCTACATCACTTCCAAGTCAAGAAATCAACTAGGAACCTCCATTACTAACCTGCATTTCATATTTCATTATATTGGCTGATTCATCTAAGGAGGTATTTATTTTATTTGTACTAAATCTTTGAGAGTTGTTTGGTAGGAACATTTTCTATCATTTGTATACATTATTCTATTTGAATTGGCTTGTTAGCCAAGTGGGAAGTCTCCTAACCGAAGGATGATGTTTGTAGCGATTCTATTCACACCCGCAAGTTGAATCAAAGTTAGGTAGGATCCACACCCATAAGTTGGATAAAGTTGTATTGGTTTAATTCATCACACTCATAAGTTGAATCAAGTTTAGTGGAGTTTGAAAAATCTTAACCGGGAAGGTTAAGTAGTGAAGGTAGGCTTTGAATAAACCAAACTACTCTAAATCGTTGTGTCATTTGATTTCTTTCTTGCACTTTATATTACTTTCATCTTTGCTAATTGTGTTAAAAGGTTTTTGGAAAATCTGTTAAAGTCCAATTCAGCACCCCTCGTGGACTATAATTTGGGCCAACAGATTCGATGATCAATCCATCATTTCTTACATATCACAGGCAAAATCAATTGCTCGTCTCATGACTTCTTTAATTTCCTCGATCAGTTTGAGGTTTCTCGCTCAGCTTGTTGGTTGCAACACAACTTATGAGATCTAGAATACAATTGAAAAATTGTTTGCATCACAAGCAAATGTGAAGATCATGCATTATAAATATCAGTTACAAACTCAAAAGAAATGAAGTATCTTAATGTGTGATTATCTCATTAAAATGAAAAAAACATTAAGTGATGTTCTAGCTGCCTCAAGCCATCAAGTCTCTGAAATTGATCAGGTTTTTTCGATTTTCGCTAGATTAGGCAGTGAATATGAATCAATTATAACAATTACCTCTTGTCATGAACCTTACACAGTACTCAAAGCAGCATCAGCCTTGCTTCTTGCATCTGAAAGCAGGGTTCTCCAAAATTTTGTTTCTACTGTGTTGCTAATGTTAGCAAATCTAACCAAGAAAGCGTCATCTACTCAAGTAAATCTTCAACACACAAGCTCTAGTCGTGGTTTTGGTGCTCAAGGGAATTTTAAGAACAATGGAGGTGGATGAGGCGAAGGAAAAGGAAAATGGAATCAGTCCAAAGTTCAATGTCAAGAATGTGGAAAAATAGGGCATATTGTGCAAAAATGGTATTATCATTTTGATATTTCTTTTACTGGTTTTAATAACGGTGCTAACAAAAGTTCCACTAGTGGATTGACTACTTCCAGTCACGGTGCCTCAAGCAAGTTTCTCTCTAATTATATTCCCATGACATTACGATAGCAACTCTGAAAGTTGTGGCTAATAATTGTTGGTATCCTGACTCCAGAGCAACTAATCACATCACCAATGATCTCAACAATCTATTTTTTGGATCGAAGTATCTTGGATCGAGCAAAATCCAAAAGGGAAATGCTACTGGTCCACCTACATCTCTCACATTGGTTCTTTTACTGCTTTATCTACTAATCTTGATTTTAGAAAATTACATCTCAATAATCTATTGCATGTGCCTCAAATAACCAAAAACCTATTGTTTATTTCTTAGTTTGCAAAGGATAACAATGTGTTCTTTGAATTTCGCCCATACTTTTGTCTTATGAAGGATCTAACTTCCAAAGCAATCTTATTCCAAGGGACAATCAGTGATGGTCTCTACAAATTTAACCTCTCAATGGTTCTCCTCAAGCCTGTTGCAGTTTCAATCGATTACAACCAGTCAACTGGTTTGTCTACTTCTGGTTGTTATAATGTGATACTTGGTGTTGATGCACCTAATATTTTTATTGCTTCATGTAATCTTGATTTATGGCATAAAAAGCCAGGTCATCCTTCAATAAGAAATGTAACTTAGATTTTGTCTTAGTGTAAGATTCCATACTAATTGAAGAAAATATATTTTGTGTGTTTAGTTTGTCAGTTATGCAAAAGTCATAAGCTTTTTTTTTCTTTTTCTTCTTATCTACCATCTTTACTGCACCATTACATTGGTTGAAGACAATCTTTGGGGCCCTTCCCCAACTCTTTTTTTTTAGCTAGATTTAGATATTATACAACCTTTGTGGATGTGTTCTTCAGATTTACTTGGATATATTTTCTCAAAAATAAATCTGAGGTTGCTAACTTCTTTTTGGTTTGTAAGAAACAAGTTGAACTTCGATTTAACACCAGAATCAAGGCCTTTCAATCAAATTGGGGTGGGGGGAGGGGATCTCATCCACTTTTTGCCATACTTCAATCATTTGGCATTGAGTTTAGAAACTCTTGCCCTTATACTTTAGCTCAAAATGGCATTGTACAGCATAAACACAGGCATATACTAAAACTTTGGTCTCACACTTTTGGCTCAAGATTATATGCCTTTATTTTTCTGGCCTGATGCATTTTCAAGTGTTGTGTACCTTATTAACAGATTACCAAGTGCTCCTTTTGTTTTCAAAGCACATATGGAGGTTCTTTTTAAATTACCTCCTGATTATTCATTTCTCAAAGTGTTTTGATGTAAGTGTTTTCCTCGTATCAAACCATATAATGCTCATAAACTACAATTTCGATCCATTTCTTGCACTTTTACTCGTTACAGTTCTAATCATAAAGGTTATAAGTATCTAGTCTCAGGTGATACCATTTACATATCAAGACATATAGTATTTGATAAATTAAGCTTCCCATTTGTTGTTTTGCTGAACAAAACACCACTTCAGTTGTTCCCTCTCCTTGTAATTCATCTATCCCTGCTATTCCTTTTATTACTATGAAGTCACATCGACCTTGTCCTACCAAATCACCTACTAATTCCTTTGTTTCACCTTCTAATATACCAAACAATGATGTCCCTGATTCTATAGTTGAGCCATTTGATCATAGTGTCTCAGATCATAATCCTCAATTGTCTGAATCAGCAAATGCAGTTATTGCACCTTCTCCTTCTCAGCCATCTGTCATTCCTACATGCCAAAACATACATTCAATGACTACTAGGGCTAAGGCTTGTGTTTTTAAGCCTAAGCCTTATGTTTCAGATATGACTTTACATGAACCTACAATGGTTACAGAAGCATTAGGTCATGAAAAATGGAAAGTAGCTATGGATGAGGAGTATTTGGCTCTACTTAATAACAATACTTGAACCCTTTTCCCTTTCCTTCTGATAGAAATATTGTGGGGTGTAAGTGGGTTTTCAAGTTGAAGAAGAATCAAGATGGGTCGATAGTCAGGTATAAAGCTAGGCTTATGACCAAAGGCTATCTTCAGCAAGGTGGGTTTGATTATATTGAGGTGTTTAGTCCAGTAGTACAATCAACTTCTATTCGAGTTGTTCTTACCGTTGCTTTGGCTAGAAATTGGTGCTTGAGACAATTAGATGTGAATAATGCATTTTTCAATGAAGATTTACATGATGAAATTTATATGAAGCAGCCTTCAGGATTTGAGAAAGCGTTTAATATGGTTTGCAAGCTTAACAAAACGTTTTATGGTCTCAAACAAGCACCGAGGGCCTGGTTTGATAAATTTAGACAATGCTTGTGTCAATTGGGGTATGTTGCTTCAAAAGTTGATCAGTCTTTATTCATATATTTTTCTTTTACTTCATGTGTGTTGCTTTTGATCTGTGTTGATGATATCATAGTGATTGAAAGTGATTTAGCTGAAGTTGATCAACTCATTTTTCAACTCAATTCCATTTTTGCCTTAAAAGATTTGAGACAACTACAATATTTCTTAGGTATTGAGGTCAAGCATCAGTCCAACGACATTCATCTCTCTCTCAAAAGAAGTATATTCTTGATTTGTTAACTAAGGCAAAAATGGAAAATGCTAATTCTTTTCTAACTCCAATGATTATTGGTTCTTCATTGTCTATTTCTCAAGGTGATCCAATTGAGAACATCTGAATATCGAAGCACTGTTGGAGTTGTAGAACTAGTTATCCTCATGTTTCTTACGAGAATATGTCCGTAATATGAAAGATATTTTGATGATTATAAACCACATTTTGTTTATGATATTACTGCATATATGTCATATCTAATCTTACCTGAAGGTTTCAAAAGAATCAATGATACATAGCGGACGTATTAAAGATTTACTTGAAGGCCATGACCATTTAAAGATGTTCGGTAGTATGATTCGATTATGATAGGTTGTAGAACCTTCTATGCCATTTGATTCAGCATTATTCATGACTGCATGTTTTATTCAAATTGATTTTATATCGTTTACATATTTGATTTAATTCGGAAATATCATGTTTTATCGAGCTTTAATCGAGAAATCAAAAACCGTTTTTATAAAGTATTTCAGAACGCTAATGTTTTAGCAGCGCCCTCATGGACATGATGAGTCAGGACGCTGATAAAATATTAGGACGCTAGGGGTTGAATTAAATTGCTTCATAACGACGTTTACTAATAAGTAGCGACCTTCCTTTGTCAACCTTTGAGAATGTCAGAACACTGACTTAGTTTCAGCTCGTTGGAAGTTCTCTTTATTTTTAAGTGATTTTTATCTTTAAGGACGCTGATAGTTATAAGTTGAATAAACTATTGAGATAGTACTTGTGTAGGAGTGCCCTTATATTTAGAATCAACTTAATAACTTTCAGGACGCTTACTGTCCATCAACAAACTTAATACCTTTTTAGTCTGTTTTAAAACAAAGTAGGACACTTACTTGTAAGTAGCGCCCTTGTGCGTTTATATATGTTTTTAAAACAAGACAGGATGCTAACTGTCAAAGTAGCGCCCTCATGATTTGAGTCGTTTAATCGTCAAAGTAAGTTATGACGCTTATGATTTAGTAGCGCCTTCACTTCACTGTTCAGCAAAACGCTTATACATAATGAGCGCCCCCAAGGAACAAAACGACAAAGTTGATATTATGCGTCAGGATGCTGATTACGGAATCAAGACGCTAATTCAACAAATGTTACTCTTGTGACAATAGCACTATTTTTGTTAACATCTTCAGAACCGTACGAATACTTTTCAGAACTTTTCAGAATCGTACAACAACTTTTTTTTAGAACTTTTTGAACGTTCTAATACAATGTCAGAACATTTCTTTTTCATGGAAGGATCAGATGATTCAGGTGTTATCGCCGTAATATGCATAGAGCTTAATCGATCCATTTAAGGAAAGAATGTAGACGTTGTATTTGAAGTAACCTAGAGCGCCAAAATTCATTAAGTCCATTGCGCTTCTATTATTTCTATATATGTGTGCTGCCTTAGAGTAGAAAAACTACTAATCATATACGAAACTGATATTCATTCAAAAACGTATTAACAGTTTTCACCTGTGCAAAAACTCTTTGAAAATTAGTCTTCTTTCATTTGTGCTTGAGCTTATGATCATTTTGAAAGAAAAACTTCAAGTCTTCTGGATTGATTGATAGATCTTCATTATTTTGAAAATTCATTGAAGAAGACAAAAGCTCTTTGAACTTGTTTTCAGCCAAACTTCATCATATATATTGGTAAATCTGTGGTCACAGAAGGTTCAATCCAAAGCTTTGTAAGTATCACTTTGATTCTAAGTAAAGGGAATCATATCTCATCTTGTATTCAATTTGCAGTGACTGGTTAGTCACTGGGCAAGAGCAAGTGTTGTTCAAAGTTGTAACAATCATCTCACACTCGGAAGTTGAGAATCAGTCATCTCACACCCGAAAGTTAAGAAACAGTCATCTTACACCTGTAAGTTGAGAAACGGTTATCTCACACCCATAAGCTGAGAAACGGTAGTTCTCACACCCGTAAGTTGAGAAAGTGTACACCAGTAAGAAGGTACATAGTGGAGTTTGAACAAATCCTAACTGAGGAGGTTAGGTAGTGGATGTAGGCGAAGCCTAACCACTATAAATCTTGATTGCATTGTCTCTTTTCATTTATCGTATTCATTTGCTATACTTTGTTTTATATGCTTTCAAGATTCCGCATATTATTAAGAAAGGTTAAAATCTGCTTAAGTGCCCAATTCACCCCCCTTTTGGACATATCTGGGCCAACAATTGGTATCAGAGTAGGTTAACCGACCACCACTGTTCAAGGAAGAAAAATATTTACACTGAAAAACTAAGATTAGGTACTACCTAAAAGCCCAAGATTTAGAGATGTGGGATGTTGTGACAAACGAATGTCCAACACCTACTAAAATAGTTGACGGTGCTACTGTCCTGAAGAAAATAGACGAATGGAGTACCAAGGAAAAGAAAAGAGAACTATTAAATAACCAAGCTATAAATATTTTGTTTTGCAGTTTATCAGTCTAAGAGTTCAATAGAGTCAGTGCGTGTGAAACTGCTAAGGAAATCTGTAACAAGTTAGAGGTCACCCACGAAGGAACTTTGCAAGTTAAAAAGGCAAAACTCCAATTGTTAGTTGAAAAATATGAGACCTATAGGATGAAGGAAACTAATTCGATAGCTGAGGCTATTGCTCGGTTTACAACAAACATCAATGAGATGAAGAACCTAGGAAAAGTCTATGACCAAGAAGAAACTGTTAGAAAGTTTTTAAGAGGCCTACCCAGAGCATGGGAACCCAAGGCCACGGCCATTGAAGAAGCCAAAAGTCTGGCTGAATACACTTTTGATGAACTATGTGGTTCATTAATGGTTCATGAAATGAAGATAAAAGATAAGATGAGCCCAATCAAGGTTGAGGAAAAAGAAAAGAAATTTATTACCCTCAATGTTGAAATTGATTCTGAAGATGATTCAGACTCAGAAGATGACATGGCTATGTTGTTTAGAAAATTTAACAAGTTGCTTAGGAGAAAGAGTAAGAATAGCTCTTACTCAAGGTTTCACAAAGGAAAGAAACTCGAGTCTAAACCTGTAGAGTTAATATGTTACAGTTGTAACAAACCAGGTCATGTAAAGAGCAAATGTCCCATTAAATATAAGAAGAACTCCACCTCGTATAAAAAGGACAAAAAAGTTCTCAAAGCTACATGGGATGATTCAAGCTCAAGTGAAGATGAAGCGAACTCAGATCACACTGCTTCATTGTGCTTAATGGAAAGCACCAAGGTAAAATTTGAACCCATTGACAAACTTAATGAGCTCCATACTCATATTCAAGAGCTTAAGACAAAACTTAGTAAAGAGACCAAGAATAATGAGAAGCTCAAGCATAGTCATGAAGAAGCTCTTGAGGAAATAGATATCCCACAAGAAGAGCTAGACGGACTATCTTTAGACAATGAACAACTTAAGAAAGTTGTTGGAAAACTAAAAAATAAAAATGAAATTCTTAGAAAGGAAAATGAAGGCTTGAACTGCACCATGACTAAATTCACAAATGGTCAAAAGTTTTTTGACATGATGTTAGGATCACAAAGATGTGCATTCAACAAAACTGGATTAGGCTATACTCACGGGTCAAAACAAAAGGAATACAATACCTTACTGACCAACATGCCACAAATGTCATAAGGAAGGTCATACCATACTTAGATGTAATGTCTTAAGTGGAAAGAAAAAAAATGCATGGATTGAAAAAATTGTTCTTACTGATGCTAACATGCATGGACCCAAACTTGCATGGTTACCAAAATCAAAAGTATTTTATGTTGTGTAGATATGCAAAAATGAAGATATATGGTATCTAGACAACGGCTGTTCAAGGCATATGACTGGAGATAAATCTAAATTTATGAGCCTGGAAAAGAAGAAAAGAGGAAAGGTCACTTTCGGTAACGACAACAAAAGTGACAATGAAGGCATCGAAACTATTGGTAACGATTTTCTATCCATATATGATGTACTTTATGTTAAAGGGTTGAAATATAATCTCTTGAGCATAAGCCAATTATGTGACAAGAGTTATGACATTTCTTTTGAAGCAAATAGGTGCATTGTCAAGCATGCAGATGAAACTATTGCATTCATGGCATCTAGACTTAAGAATGTATATTGCAGAAACTTTAATGACATGAAGAAACAAAATGTAACATGTTTAAGTGCTATCTCTTGTAATGATGCATGGCTATGGCATAGGAGATTAACTCATATTAATATGGACAACATATCTAGAATTGTTTAACATGATCTTGCCAAGGGTATTCCGAAAAGAACTTACTCAAATGACAAGTTATGTGAACCATGTCAACATGGTAAGCATATCCGATCATCATTTAAGAGCAAGAGGCATCAATCAACCTCTAGAGCTCTCGAACTGATTCACATGGATCTTTTCGAACCAACCAAAACCCAAAGCTTAGGTGGCAAATCATATGTATTTGTGATTGTTGATGACTTTACTAGATTCACATGGATATTTCTATTAGCTCATAAATCTGATGCATGCGAAACATTTATAAAATTCTGTAAAAGAGTCAAAAATGAAAAGGGTTATAAGATCAACCTAATTAAGAGTGATAGAGGTGGTGAATTTGTCAATAAAAATCTTGAAGAATTTTGTAACAATCAAGGTTACAC
Source organism: Paratinospora sagittata (assembly GCA_035771175.1). NCBI lineage: Eukaryota > Viridiplantae > Streptophyta > Magnoliopsida > Ranunculales > Menispermaceae > Paratinospora > Paratinospora sagittata. Next base: position 15,768,434 of record CM069610.1, on the reverse strand, counting down.
TCACCATCTATCAGCCCCTAGGACGCCACAACAAAATGGTGTAGTTGAAAGAAATAATGAAACTCTGCAGGAGATGTGTAGAACAATGCTTAATGAGTATAATACTGCAAATCATTTTTGGGGTGAAGCTATTAACACTGCCTGCTATGTAATGAACCGAGTTATAATCGAAAGAGATTTGAATAAAACTCCATATGAACTATGGAAGGGTAGAGCACCCAACATCAGTTACTTTCGAGTATTCAGATGCAAATGTTTTATTCTTAATGATAAAGACAATCTAGATAAGTTTGAACCTAAATCTAACATAGGAATATTCTTAGGATATTCTTCTCATAAAAGAGCTTGCAGAGTGTTCAACAAATCTAATCAAACTATAGAAAAATCAATTCACATAAATTTTGATGAAAATGAAAATAAAAAAAGTCTTGAGGATGAATTTAAACAATTAAGCTTTGATGATGATGAACCCAAGACAACCAAAATTATAGATCTTGAACCTGGACCATCTTTAGAATCTTCTAAAAACTCTAGACTGCTTCAAGGTCTTTTTCAAGATCAAATTTTAGGATATCCACGAAAGGGTGTATCCACTAGAGCTTCAATTTAAAAAGATCAAGAGCTGGTTGCTTTTGTATCACAATTTGAACCAATCAAAGTGGAAGAGGCACTGAAAGATGAAAACTAGATTCTTGCTATGCAAGAAGAACTAGGACACTTTGTGCGAAACAAAGTATGGGAATTAGTTCCTAGACCTTTTCATCAATTTGTTATAGGAACCAAATGGATCTTTAGAAACAAAAAGAACGAACAAGGTATCATTGTCCGAAATAAGGTTAGATTGGTTGCACAAGGGTACAACCAAGAAGAAGGCATAGACTTCGAAGAAGCCTTTGCCCCAGTAGCAAAATTAGAAGCAATAAGGATGTTAATTGTCTATGCTTGTTACAAGGATTTTCCCTTATACCAAATGGATGTAAAGAGTGCTTTTCTAAATGGATACATCAAGGAAGAGGTATATCTGGAACAACCTCCAGGGTTTGAGGATGCTCAAGACCCGGATTATGTGTTCAAACTCCACAAAGCCTTATATGGCTTAATACGAGCTCTAAGAGCTTGGTATGATCAATTGAGTTCATTTCTTTTAGATCATAAGTTTCAAAAGGGAAAACTTAATCCAACTTTGTTTATCAAACACCATAATGATAATATGCTTCTTGTTCAAATATTTGCGGACAATATCATTTTTGGTGCATCAAACAAAGATTTGTGTGATGAATTTTCAAAATTAATGCGGAAGGAATTTGAGATGAGTATGATGGGAGAACTTACATACTTTCTCGGCTTGCAAATTAAGCAAATGCCAAAAGGCACCTTCATAAGCCAATCAAAGTATGCTAAGGAAATGGTTAAAAAGTTTCAAATGAATAATTTGAAATCGATGGATACTCCTTGTACCTCTGCAATCAAATTAGATAATGATGAAAAAGGTAAATGAATTGATTCAAAACTTTATAGAAGTATGATTGGAAGTTTGTTGTACTTAACTGTAAGTCGACCTGACATTATGTTCAGTGTCTGTCTTTGTGCAAGATTTCAATCAAAACCTAAAGAATCTCATTTAAAGTGTGTCAAACGCATATTCATATACATAGATGGCACAACATACTTAAGAATTTGGTATTCCAAAGGTACTACATTTGATCTAAGAAGTTATGTAGACTCTGACTATGCCGGTAGTCTAATTGATAGGAAAAGTACCTTAGGATTTTGTTACTTTCTTGGAAATTGTTTAATTTCTTGGTTTTGCAAGAAGCAACACTCTGTGGCATTATCCATAGCTGAAACAGAATATGTTGCAACTGGAAGTTGTTGTTCTCAGGTTTTTTACATGAAACAACAACTTCAGGATTATCAAATAGTTATTCAATGTGCAGAAATTTTGTGTGACAATACTAGTAGTGCTATTAACATATCCCAAAATTCTGTACTGCACTCCCGAACTAACCATATGCAAATAAGACATCACTTTCTACGGGATCAAGTGCAAAATGGAGAAGTTATATTGTCTCACATTGGAACCAAAGAACAACCGGCTGACATATTTACTAAAGCCTTACCAAAAGACCAATTTGTTCATATTCAAAGAGAGCTTGGGATGTTCTCTGAGACTGATCTGTGAAATTTTGATGTTTACCTCTATATGGGCAAGACATATTTCATGACACTTTACTCTTTTTGATATTTCAAAAGGGGGAGAAGTAATATCATTGAAGCACCATATATTCAGGGGGAGCTTAACATTAAGGGGGAGTCTTAGTGACGTTTTTAAGTACATTCCTTGAAAGTACACTCACTATAATATGAAACAAGGAACATTAGTACTGCATCTCATGCATACACACATCATTTTATTAGCTTGCTTCAAAGCCTATAGTAATGTGTTTGAAATCATCAAAAAGGGGGAGATTGTAGAACTAATTATCCTCATGTCCCTTACGAGAATATGTCCCTAATATGAAAGATATTTTGATGATTACAAACCACATTCTGTATATGAAATTACTGCATATATGACATATCTAATCTTACCTTAAGGTTTCAAAAGAATCAATGATGCATGGCGGACATATTAAAGACCTACTTGAAGACTATGACCATTTGAAGATGTTCGATAGTATGATTAGATTATGATAAGTTGTAAAACCTTCTATGCCATTTTATTCAGCATTATGCATGACTGCATGTTTTAATCAAATTGATTTTGAATCGTTTACATATTTGATTTAATCCAAAAATATCATGTTTTATCGAGCTTTAATCAAGAAATCAAAAACCGCTTTTGTAGAGTCTTTCAGGAAGCTAATGTTTTAACAGCACCCTCCTGGACTTGATGAGTTAGGACGCTCAAGGTTGAATTGAACTGATTCATAAGGACGCTTACTTGTAAGTAGCGACCTTCCTTTGTGAACTTTTGAGAATGTCAGGGCGCTGACTTTTCAGCTCGCTGGAAGTTTTCTTTGTTTTTAAGTGATTTCTATCTTTAAGGATGCTAATAATTATAAGTTGAATAAACTATCAGGACGCTACTTGTCTAGGAGCGCCCTCATCTTTAGAATCAACTTAATAACTTTTAGGACGTTTACTGTCCATCAGTGAACTTAATACCTTTTAAGTATGTTTTAAAATAAAGTAGGACGCTTACTTGTGAGTAGCTCTCTTGTGCATTTATATATGTTTTTAAAACAAAACAGTGTTGGTCCACCCAAGAGGGGGGTGAATTGGGTGAGATGGTCAATTTTAAATTTCTCTTCTAATAACTTAGTGATATACATAAGTGTATTGGAATTGAATGCAAAAATAGAACTCAGAATAAATTGCAAATTATAGTGGTTTGGCCAAGCCTACGTCCACTACCTAATCTCCTTATTAGGATTTTCTCAAACCGTTACAACTGCCCTTTTACATGTTAAAGGTAAACCTAACCTTTCACAGACTAAGGATGAACCAAATTTCCTTTTTTCGTGATGAGGAAAAACCCATGTTCCTTTTACAGGGATAAGGAAGAACTGATTTCCTTTTACAGGATAAGGAAAAACCGTGATCCTTTTATAGGATAAAGAACAACCGTTTCTCTTTTACAGGTTAGGAGATAGCCTATCCTTTTATAGGTTAAAGACTCACCTATCCTTTTACGGGATTAGGATGAACCAGTTCTCTTTAACAGGTTAAGAGATAACCTAACATGATTTCAATCCTGAAATCATTAAGTGAACTACATTCACTTGTCCTGGTTGTTTCAATCCAAAAACACACCAACATTACAACAAAATAATGTTTGTTCTAACTGAGTAGAACACTTTACAATTAAGCTCAGTACATAGCATTACAAAGATATGAAATATGAATACATAATGCTAAGATAAAATATACTTACAGTCCTTTACCTTTAAATGTTCGGTATTGCTCAAGTGTAGTTTTGAAAAGCATGAATGATGTGATATGAAAATTAGTGCTTCTTAAAAAATAATATGATACTAATAAACATTGACTTGAAAATTGAAAGACCAGTGTAAATCATAAACATGGAAGGTTTTCAAAATAGATATAAAATATAAGTATGAAAAGTTCTGGTTCGGTGATCAGTAGTTAACACAACTACTGATATAGCTCAATACAGTACTTACGATATGAAATCAAGTACAACTTTATTTCTCATGAACTATATCTCAAATTCTATCTTCAGCAAGAATGATACCAAGTATGAATTCGGTGCTGAGAATTTGAGTAGATACCAGATCAAATAGATTTTCAAAGATAGAATATAATTGAAGCTCAATGTGAAAATCTTTTGAATACGTAAAGGTATCAGTGAAAAATACTTTGAAAGTTGAGATGTTTGAAAAACATTTTGACACAGACTAACTTTCAAAAAGTATTAGCCTAATAAAAATTATCGGCGAGTTGTTTGATCCTAAGTGCTGGTATTTATAGACTTAGTAGGACATAGTCGTTAGACATTTGAAGTTCAAATAATATGAATGTTTACACACAATGGCTAGAATGTTATATGAAAATGGCAATTGCAATTTTCACTAACATTCTAGTTCTTTTCAAATTTCATGAAAAAAGAAAGTTTTAGAAAGACTTAATTCATGTATTAGAGAGGATCTCTAATAAGTCTGAAAAAGACTCTGCGCAAAAATCCGCTCTGAAAAAGTAGACTGATGTAGTGTACTTGTCGAACAATGACAGCGTCCTCATTCCACAATCAGTGTCCTGTCGCATAATATCAACTTTGTTGTTTTGTTCCTTGAGGGCGCTCATTACGTATACGCGTCCTACTGAACAATGAAGTGAGGGCGCTACTGAATCGTAAGTGTCCTGACTTACTTTGACACTTAAACGACTTAACCTTGAAGGTGCTAATTCACAGTTAACGCCCTGCATTGTTTTAAAACAATTAAGTACATGAGGGCGCTACTTTCCGAGTAAGCGTCCTACCTTTTAAAACATAAAACATATTATGAGGGCGCTATAACAATGTAAGCGTCCTACCAAATTAAAAACATTTGAATAGTAAAACTAATACGGCGAAGGACAATCAGCGTCCTAAAAGTTATTAAGTTGATTCCTAAAGGTGAGGGCGCTCTGATAAGTTGAGTTTTAGTTGTTAGTTTACAAGTTAATTTCACAGGTTTTTAGGTGCATTTAGCTTCTTTTTAGATATATTTGCATTAATTACTCATATTTAGTGTTTTAGGCCCATTTAGATGTTTTTATGAATTTTAGAAGTTAGTTCTAGATATTTTCATGAATTGCATGCATTATGCTAGCTTAGAAAAATAATCATGATTTTTAGGTATTTTTTCTAAAGCCAATTGCATCATTTTCATATTATTATTCTCATATTTTACATGTTAATACATACATACTTGCATATAGTTTTATATTAATTGATTAAAATAGTTTACTTACATTTGTTTTTTCTTTGTTTGTAGGTGAATAAGGAACTTAATGAGGAGCAATTAAAGCCAAAATGAAGTCAAGAACATGTCCCAAGAAGTGGACAAAAACCCAAGAGAAGAATGCACAAAATGTGCATTTTTCACATTCTGGGCATCGCGACGTCGTTACTGTTTATCATCCACTTTTTGTGTGTTTTATGCAGGTTTTTGTTGCCCATATTTGTCTTTTGACCCCTTCTTGTATATAGGCATTTTTTATGGTTTTAAGAAGGATCTCGGACTTTATCTTACATTTTTTATCTTGCAAATTGGAATTAGAATAGAATAGATTAGGTTAAGATTTTGAAAGAGAGGCAAGTGAAGGATTGAAGAAGAAGAGGAGTTGCAGGTTCTAGACAAGAAGAAGAAGGAGAGTCCATCATTGACAAAGGGGATTTCTTCATTTATGTTCTAATCTTAGTTTGTTTCCATGTTTTCTTCTTTAACTTTTTCTCTTGTATCTATGGATTTGATTATGAACTAAATAGATAATCTAGAGTTTTGATTTGGCTTTGTTAGATCTTGTGATTGAGTCATTGTGTATGTGTTTTTGAGCAATCTTTTGGGTTTATTTATGATTCTCCATGCTTAATGCTTTCAAATTGCTAATCACTCTTTAAATGAATTAGATTTGGTTTCTTACTCTCGAGAAAGGTGTTATCGAATTAGAGCAAGAGTTTTGTAACCTAGGGTAGAGTATCGAGTCGAGAGACCTACAAAACCCTTTGAAATCCATTAAAATGAATCATAGAACCTAAGGCATTCTTGATCTAAAGGTTTGTCACTCGAGAGAGGGAATCGATAGCTTGAGAGTAGATATTCATGCTATCACTTGAGAGAGGGGTTTGAATGAAAAAGGATTTAGGATTTATAAATTTCAGAAATTAATTCATTAACACAATTATTAGAGATCATGAGAGATAACATAGTGAGATCTAAACTTTAGAACTATAAATCCATTGATTTCTCTCCAATTTCCATTTAACTTGCATTGTTTTGTTTGGTTTTGTTTATTTTAAATCCCTACAATTAAACAATATTTTTTTATCACCTAGATAAAACCATTAATCATTGTAGAATTGGGAATTAAGATTAGTAAAATTACCTTCTCCGTGGATATGATAACCCAATCACCATGGGTATTATAACTTGATAATTCGTACGCTTGCGAATTCAAGATTTACGCTATCATGCTCCTATCCAGGTAGCGTCCTGATAGTTTATTCAACTTATAACTATCAGCGTTCTCAAAGATAAAATCTTTGAAGAACTTTAGAAATCTTTCAGTAAGCTTATACTGAGTCAGCGTCCAGACAACTTCAGAAGTTGACTAAAGGGAGGCCGCTACTTTACAAGTGAGCGTCCTGATTAATCAGTTCAATTCAACCTCGAGCATTATCAATGTCCTAATGAACTATCAGCGTCCTGACTTATCAAGTTCATGAGAGCGCTGCTAACTCATTAGCATCCTGAAAGACTCTTTAAAATAGTTTTGAGTAGCGATTAAATATACGGTAAATTTCAAATTACATATAAAGAATTAAATCATTTGAAATATCGTAAAACGTATGATCAAAACATGCATGTATGCAAGTGGTTTGTGCATGGTTTTGGAAAACGTTTGAGTAATGACGAGTAGAGAAAGGCATACCTTAAATGCAGTGTATTTCCCATTTTCTCATAATCTTTAAATCCAACTATTAATTATGAGATCTTCAATAAGAACTTCGCGCTGGAGTTGAATGTCTTGAATGTTGATCGAAAGATGTAAACTTGAAGCTTGATCGTAACGTTCGAGTGGTGATCTTGAAATCATGATATGAACATTGAGGACCTTTTGATTGAAACGATCTTGACCGTTGGATATGATCTTGAGTTCCTTGATCGAATCGTTCCTCGATTTTTTGTTTTCTTGAGGTGCTTGGATGAAATCTTGATAAACGTTCATTAGCACTAAAAAGTATTTTGGTTGTGATCATCAAAGTATATTTAGGGACGTGCAAAGTGATGAACCACTTAGATTAACAAACAAGACGCTAACTGTCAAAGTAGTTCCCTCCTGATTTGAGTCATTTAATCGTCGAAGTAAGTTAGGATCCTTACGATTTAGTAGCGCTCTCATTTCATTGTTCAGCAGAACGCTTATACATAATGAGTGCCCTCAAGGAACAAAACGACAATGGTGATATTATGCGTCAAGACGCTAATTACGGAATCAGGAAGCTAATTCAACAAATATTACTCTTCTGATAATGGCACTATTTTTGTTAACATCTTCAGAACCGTACAAATACTTTTTAAAAATTTTCAGAATTGTACAACAACTTTTTTTCAGAATTTTTTGAACGTTGTAATACTGTGTCAAAACATTCATTTTTTGTGAAAGGATCAAATGATTCAGGTGTTATCGCCTTAATATGCACAGAGCTTAATCGGTCCATTTCAGGAAAGAATGTAGATGTTGTATTTGAAATAACCTAGAGTGCCAAAATTCATCAAGTCCATTGCGCCTCTATTATTTATATATATATGTGTTGCCTTAGAGCAGAAAAACCACTAATCATATACGAAAACTGATATTCATTCAAAAACATATTAACAGTTTTCACCTGTGCAAAAACTCTTTGAAAGTTAGTCTTCTTTCATTTGTGCTTGAGCTTATGATCATTTTGAAAGAAAAACTTCAAGTCTTCTGGATTGATTGATCTTCATCTTCATCATTTTGAAAATTCATTAAAGAAGACAAAAGCTCTTTGAACCTGTTTTCAGCCAAACTTCATCATACATATTATTGGCAAATCTTTAGTCACAGAAGGTTCAATCCAAAGCTTTGGAAGTATCACTTTGATTCTAAGTAAAGGGAATCATATCTCATCTTGTATTCAATTTGCAGTAACTAGTTAGTCACTGGGCAAGAGCAAGTGTTGCTCAAAGTTGTAACAGTCATCTCACACCCATAAGCTGAGAAACGGTAGTTCTCACACTCTTAAGTTGAGAAAGTGTACCGGTTTGATCTTCACCTGTAAGAAGGTCCATAGTGGAGTTTGAACAAATTCTAATTGAGGAGGTTAGGTAGTGGATGTAGGCGAGGCCGAACCACTATAAATCTTGATTGCATTGTCTCTTTTCATTTATTGTATTCATTTGTTATACTTTGTTTAATCAACTTTCAATATTCCGCATATTATTAAGAAAGGTTAACATCTGCTAAGTGTCCAATTCACCCCCTCTTTGACATATCTGTGCCAACAGGAGCACTATAGTACATCACCATTACTAGACTTGAGCTTGAATGTTAATAAAGTTAGTCAGTTTATGCAAGCACCATTAGATACTTTTTGGAAGGTAGGAAAAGAAGTCTTCGATATCTCAAAGGCTACACTACAATTTAGGCTCACTCTTGCAAAGTCAGCTCATTTGAATCTAACAACATTTTTAGATGCAGATTTGGGTATGATCCGGATGACAAGCATTCTACAACTGGCTTCTGTGCTTAGTTGGGTAATAATCCAGTTTCTTGGTGTTCCAAGAAGCAACATATGTGTTAACCTAGGCGGTTCATCACTTAGCATGTCCCTAAGTATACTTAATGAAGTATATTTTGATGGCCACGAACAAAATCTCTTTCAGTGGTAACGAGCCTTAATCAAAAACCCATCTCAGCACCTCCAAAAAGCAAAAGGCCAAAGAATGATTCGATCAAGGAACTCAAGGTCATATCAGACGTTCAAGATCGTTTCAATCAAATGACCTCAAAGATCATATCATGATTTCAAGATCACACAACACGAACGATTCGATCAAACTTCAAGACTACACCATTCGATCAACGTTCACGAAATTCAACTCAAGCTCAAAGTTCATCAAAGATCTCATAATGAAGAGTTGGATTTTAAGATTATGAGAAATATGAGAAATACACAGTATTTAAGGTATATCTTTCTTTAATCGATATTGTTGAAACGTTTTTCAAAACCATGCACAAATCACTTGCATGTTTTGATCATACGCTTTACGGTATTTCAAATGATTTCATTTTCTATGTTTAATTTAAATTTTACAGAGTTTTTATTCGCATTCATCTTATTTTTAATCACAAGTCAAAACTACTTTTAAAGAGTCTTTCAGAACGCTAATGATTTAGTGGCGCTCTCCTGAACTTGATAAGTCAAGACGCTGATGATTCATTATGACTCTGATAACATTCAAGGTTGAATTGAACTAATTCATCAAGACATTTACTTATAAGTAGCTACCTCCCTTTAGTCAACCTCTGAAGTTGTCAAGACGCTGACTCAACATCAGCTTACTGAAAGATTTCTAAGTTCTTCAAAAAATTTATCTTTGAGGACGTTGATAGTTATAAGTTGGACAAACTAGCAGGACGCTACCTAGATAGGAGCGCCCTCATCTTTGGGAACCAACTTAATAACTTTCAAGTCGTTGATTGTCCTTCAACGCACTTGGTCTTGTTTTCAAATATTTTGAAATGACATTACGCTTACATAGTTGTAGCGCCATTGTGTTTTATGTTTTAAAAGGTAGGACGCTTACTCAAAAAGTAGCGCCCTCATGTACTTAATTGTTTTAAAACAAAAGTAGGACGCTAACTGTGCATTAGCACCCTCAGGGTTAAGTCAGTTATGTCACAAAGAAAGTCAAGACGCTTACGAGCTAGTAGCGCCCTCACTTCATTGTTCAACAGGACGCTTATACATAATGAGCACCCTCAAGGAACAAAACAACAAAGTTGATATTATGCGTCAGGACGCTGATTACGGATCAAGATGCTAATTCAACAACCATCACTATTCTAACAAGTACACTATATCAGTCTACTTTTCTAAAACAAATCTTTGCAAAGAATCCTTTTTAGATATTTCAGAAATCTTCTCTGATACATGAACCGCGACTCTTAAACTTTCCTTATTCATGTAATCTGAAAAGAATCAGAATGTTAGTGAAAATTGCAGTTGCCATTTTCATATAACATTCTAGCTGTTGTGTGTAAACGTCCACATTGTATTTGAAGTTCAAATGTCTAACGATTATTATCTACTAAGTCTATAAATACCAACACTTTGAATCGAACAACTTGCCGATAATTTTATTGTGCCAAAAACTTTTTGAATGTTAGTCGTTGTTCAATCTTTCAAATGTTTTCAAAGTATTATTCACTGATACTTTACTTAATCAAAAGATTTTCATATTGAGCTTCAATTATCTTTTATCTTTGAAGATCTATTTTGAACTGGTTTCTACTCGAATTCTCAACCTGGATTTATACTTAACTTCAATCATGCTGATGAAGGAATTTGAGAAATAGTTCATAAGAGATACAATTGTACTTGATTTTATATCTTAAGTATTGTATTAAACTATATCAGTAGTTGTGTTAACTACTGAATACTTAACCAAAAGTTTTCATGCTTATACATTTTATCTATTTTGAAAATTGTCTATGTCTGTATATTTACACTAGTCCTACATTTTCAACTTCAATGTTTTTAATAGTATCATAATATTTTCGAAGAAACACTTAATTGATTTACATGTCATTCACGCTTTTCGAAACTGCACTTGAGCAATACCGAACATTGAAAGGTAAAGGACTATAAGTGCATGTCTCTTAGCATTATGTATTCAAATTTATACATCTTTGTAATGTTATGCACATGAGCTTAATTATAAAGTGTTCTACCTAGTTAGAACCAACATTATCATTTTGTTGTAATGCTGGTGTGTTTCTGGATTGAGAAAACCAAGACAAGTTAATGTAGTTCACTTAATGATTTCAGGGTTGAAATCATGTTAAGGTTAATCCTCACCTGTAAGTAGGAAACCGGTTCATCCTCATCCTGTAAAAGGATAGGTTCGTCCTTAACCTATAAAGGATAGGTTATCTCTGAACCAGTAAAAGAGAAATGGTTCTTCTTTATCCCGTAAAAGAAAATTTATTCATCCTCATCCCATAAAAGGATAGGTTCGTCCTTAACTTGTAAAAGGATAGGTTATCTCTGAACCTATAAAAGAGAAATGATTCTTCCTTATCTCGTAAAAGGAAAACGGTTTTTCCTTATCCCGTAAAAGGAAAAGGGTTATTATTTATCCCGCAAAAGGAATATGGGTTTTTCCTCATACCGAAAAAAGGAAATGCGGTTCATCCTTAGCCTGCAAAAGGATAGGTTTTCCTTGAACCTGTAAAAGGGTATAACGGTTTGTTTCTCACCCATAAGAGAATCAGTTAGTGGATTGAGAAAATCTTAATCAGGAGATTAGGTAGTGGACATAATATAGGTCGAACCACTATAAATTCTAGTGTGTTTTAAGTTATGCATTTTACTTTACGGTTAGTATGTGCATTTAGTTCCAATGTACCAATGTATATCACTAAGTCATTGAAAAAGTTTTAATTTGACCATCACACCCAATTCACCCCCCTCTTGGGTGCATCACAATATGGTCTCTCGCTCAAGTACTGAGGCTGAGTATTGTAGTCTTGCCAACACTTTATTAGAGCTGCTCTGGTTGCAATCTCTTCTTGGAGAACTCAGAGTTTCAATGTCTAAAGCCCTTATCATTTAGTGTGATAACTATAGTGCAGCTGTTCCATCTGCGAATTCAATTCTCCTTGCAAGAACCAAGCATATTGAGCTTGATTTGTATTTTGCTAGTGAGAAAGTTTTGACAAAACCACTCTCTACTTCATTCTTTCAGAGACTTCGCACCAAGTTGTCTGTCCCATTGCCACTCTCTATTGTTTCTTCCCCACTGTGTCTAGGATACCCAAGAGGGGGTGAATTGGGTGCAACGGCCAGTTTAAAATGTTATCACTATTTTAATCGTTGGTTTAACCAATCAAATTATTCATGTTTAACTTTGATTATTATATCTCAATTGTGTCAAAATGTTTTTAAGATGTTAAACTATGTTTTTAATGGTGTCCTAAACCCATTTTGATCAAAAATCAAGTTTCTATCACTTAATAGTGAAGGAATGCGTTCCTGGTTGAAAGAACTCGCTCCTGTACATTTTTTCCCGAAACTCAGAATTTTTTATCAGGGTTTAAGTGAACAATACACACATCAAAATCTTGCCAAATTTCATCAAAACCGCCACTTTTTGTAACTTTTTCTTCATTTTCATTTCATCTTTTCTCCTTCGATTTCCCACAGTTTAGACATTCTATAGCTTGTTTTTCTAGTTGTCATCCCACCATCGTTACAAGTCGTTTCGTGTCCATTTTCTCCACATTTTCACTCAAAACCCTTAGGTTCATTTTGTTTGCACAAATAATGTTTGACAAAATGCCTCCTAAGAAAACCACAACTTCTAAGTGTCGATTGGCGATCGACGAGTCTTCCACACCCGCACCCAGGCCTACACGGCGAGGGGTAGAGGTTGCAGAGTCCCCCACACCCACTCCACTTTCCACACGACCACCACCTCGCGAGCCTTCACCTTCATCTTCATCCTCATCAGATGACGATGTTACACTCTCCGCACCAGCGACTTCACCTACTTTTCGACCACAACTCTTAGAGCCTGTCATTAGGCCTTTTGACACTCAACGTCTCACCCCGAGCGTCCGAGTAGATTTTGACGACCTTACGAAGATACATATGCCTCTTTTTACCCACTTTACTCACATGAGATGGGAGCGGTTCCTCTCTCATGGCGATGTTATCCACACTGAGTTAGTCCGAGATTTTTACTCTTGACTCACTCAGGTTCCTAGCAATGATCCCCTTCTCTATCGCTCTAGGGTTTTTGGTATTGGCATTGATATATCTCCATCCATTCTGGATGAGATATTTGGCTTCTTTTCAACTGATCCCATATCCTTATTTTCTGGGGAAGACGACGAGATCGTATTTCCTAATTATGATCGGATCATAGCTCTTAGGACCATGTCATGAGTGGAGCCTGAACATGGAGTGTAGACTGTGTTCAACACTATTTTTGGCTTGCGGCTCAAAATCTTTCACAATATCATCTTTAGAGTCAACATTCCGCGCTTGAGTTCGCACGCAAAAGTCAAGCCTTTGGATGTTTTCCTTCTTTGGTGCATGCATAGCCGCACCAACATCTGCCTATCCTATGTCATCATTAACCATATCATCAGGACACGACACTACACGAGGGCACTGCCCTATGGCGCTTTAGTGACTTTGCTTACTAAACATGCAGGCGTCGACTTCACGAGCTTCAAGGTGTCAGCCAAGCCAACTAAGAAGAATTTTGTTGGAAAGAATACTATTAGATCTCTTGGCTATCAGTGGGTTGCACGCAACAGAGATTGGGTGTACAACACCAGGAGGTTACCAGGCGAGGGCACTAGATTTATCACTTTTGATCCACAGACTACATAGTCCGAGCCAGATACTGAGGGTCCACAGTCCGAGCCAAATATTGAGAGTGTTCCACCAGCTGTTTGACCACGTGAACGAGGAGCAGTAGCACAGCCTCCAACAGCAGCACCTCCCGGTCGTGGTCATGGTCGAGCAAGATATTCAGATGCTTGTGCTTCATCTTCAGGCATCGTGCCTTCACTAAAGATACTAGGACCCTCATCATCTTCCTCAGCTCCATTTGACGTATTTCTTCAGAAGATGACGAAGATCAGCGACCAGCAGCATGCATTTCTTCTTTTTCTGTCCTGGAAAAGAAGCGCAACGAGCTGGCTTCTGATACCTGTACTCATGGAGTCCTGCTTCAGATTCTTCTTTATCAATCTTCATTAGCAGGGTCTCATGATTTTAGTTTTAGCCAAGAAGACGTTTTTGGCGACAGAGAGCAGCCAGCACCATCACCGAGTTTTCATCAGCCTGTTTCGCCTTTTCGTCACGATTCAACTTTGGCTCCCTTCTCCAGCTCTCCCTCTCCATCACCGACATTATCTATGATCTCGTTATGGGCAACTCCTCCAAGGATTCCATATCCTCGCTTGCATCAATTGTTTACACGGCCTGATTTCTCATTGGATTTAATGTTATCCCCTCCACCATCTCCGGGTCATGATTTGGTTATCCACTCTAGCTCCACCTCTGCTACCTCATCTGTGACCACTGCTATTATACCTGATGCAAATGTTGGTACTACCCCCACGGAGGACGATGCACAGACCTTTATAGCTAATGATATTTTTGCTGGGCTTGGATCTCTTGATCCACGATCGTCTCCTCCGTCATAGGTACACCTCCTTTTTGATATTTCAAAAGGGGGAGAGATTAGTACGATTGGTTTGATTGACTAGATCATCTGTGCACATACTCAGGGGGACTATTTGGAGACTTGGCTACATATCTTGGGAAATGTTATGCTTTTTATTTTTTTTGTTCACACTTTTGTAACTTTGTGTATTTATGTCACTTCTGTTTTATCGTTTGACTACACATCAATGATCACATGTATATGTTCTGACTTGATTATATTAATATACATGTACATTTTGAGCTTATTGATCATATATTTGAGTATGTTTGTGTTGGTATCTGATTGATTATTCCACATGGTATTGAATGTTAAATTTGTTATTAATTGGTATATTCTTAAAAGTTACATGATAATATTATTCACTTAACTCATTCATTCATTTGAGATATCATGCTTCATGCTTCATGTTTCATGCTTCAATCAGGTCAATAGTGAATTTGTTTGAAATCATAAAAAAAGGGGAGATTGTTGATGTAACTACTCTCACCTGGTTTTGTTTTGATGATTGCAAACAAAATACCTATGTTATCCAATCTCTTTAACGTAGTTGTTTCAGTGCTAAACTAGATATATCAAATGGATTCAACTGCATTGTCAAAACGTGTGGAAGGAACAAAACCACTCAAAGATTCAAGAGCTTCATGGTTGTATTTCTTTAGAATCTTAGTGTTGTAAAATAACATTTACATGTTCCAACCACACATGATTTGCATCTTTTCAAAATTCATGCATATAGTTTATAATTCTCATACTTACACATTTTTATGTATTTTATTCAAGCATCCATTCATATTGGTCTAATAATTATGCTATCACATGATTAGAATTGCTCATCATGCATATATTTATCTGTGAACAACATGCAGTACTTTCACCAACTTTGCATGGTTTTACCATTGTACGTAAAATGTTATCACTATTTTAATCGTTGGTTTAATCAATCAAATTATTCATGTTTAACTTTGATTATTATATCTCAATTGTGTCAAAATGTTTTTAAGATGTTAAACTATGTTTTTGACAGTGTCCTAAACCCATTTTCATCAAAAATCAAGTTTCTATCACTTAATAGTGAAGGAACACGGTCCTAGTTGAAGGAACTCTCTCCTGTACATTTTTTCCCGAGACTCAATATTTTTTATGTAACTCCCGTACCTTAGAATTACGTCATTTTGACCTGTAGAGTACTCATATACGTATGAGTATACATATTTGATGCTCGACACATGTTGGTTCGAGTGTCTTTACATGCTTTTAAGTTATTTATTGTGTACGTAAATTTTTGGAATGATGTCGAAATATGTCGAAAACAGTGTTTTGGAACAGTGGAGCTCGCTCCATGGAGGAAGAGATTTTTGTCACCGATTACATCAATGAATGGATCTTATAGATCTGTGGTTATATTGAGCTGAAATTTTGTCATATTATTCTTCTCTGATAGATATTCATTATGAACGGTGAAGATCTTGATCGGAGTTATCTACTATGAGTTATAAGACTCCAAACACTGTTTCACGGATTTGCATATTTTCTTGCGCAGTTTTGATCAAACGATTGTATCTTGAAATTCCACCGTTGGATTGAGCTGAATGTTTACTAGAATGTTTGTAACTGACTTATAAAACGTTTTCACGGTTAAGATATAAATTTGGTTAGTAGTTTACAAGAAATTAATTATCTAAGTGTAAGTAATCACAACAGAAAAAACTGTTCCTTTTTATTTAAGTGTATTTTTTCATGTCGGCCCAAAATTTTCTATAAAAGCAACCAACTCATTTTTTGTAGCTCACTTCCTCATTTTTTCACATTGAAGAGAGGGAAAGGAGCTGGAGGAGAGGAAAAGAAGGGGAGAAGAGAAAGGAGAGAGAAAAGGCTAGGGTTTGGGTGATTCTTGCCCAAAATCCCTCCAAGGTATCAATTTCTTTCACATTTTCTTCCTTCTATCTCTTTCATGTGTGTTTGCAAGCTCAATTTTGACCTAAGGTTTGTATGAATCCCGGAATTTAAGGGAGTGGTGGAAAACTAATGTTGGACTTAGGCTTTGATTTTGTGATATGTGTATCTAGATGGTATGGGGAGTCCATAAATGGTAAAACCCCCAATTTCTAACAAGAAATTGGTGGGGTTTCATGGATTTGACCTAAACTAGAATTTTAGACCTAGGGTTTACTATTCAAATTTCATGTGATTTATGATGAATGCATGAGTAATTGTGGATGTATGGCACTCCAAATTATTGATTTTGATTAGTGGGTACCCTATTGTAGTGTAATTTTGGTCTAGACCATGTAATTTGGGGATTTGCTCAAATTAGGGCTTTTGACCTAAACCAAGTCAATTGATTAAATTGACTTGGAAATTGTCTAATTGGACCCAAATTGAATGAAACTATGGGTTGAGAATGGTTGGACATGTGTTAGAATTGAATGACCTAGTTCAATTTGGCTCTATGCTTATTTTAGAGATTTTTTCCCAAATTGGGGATTTGCATGTGATTTGGGGATTTTGCCCAAATTGGAAATTTTGACATAGACTTGGTCAATTAATGAAATTGACTTGATAAATAGTCTAATTAACCATATTTATGATTGAATGTCATGTATATTGGTGGTTGGATAATGGGATCAACTTATTACATTCAATTGGGTTAATTATGGGTTGAATTGATATTAATTGGTTGAATTGAGCAATATGAGATTTGGCTCATTGTATAACCAATTTTGGAACTTAATTGGCTATGAAATTGGGTTTAAACATGGTTGTTGAGCATACTTTTGACTAATTTTAGTATTGTATGAACCATGTTTCATGTAGGGGTTGTGGTGGATCTAAGTAACCTGAATAGGCCAATTGGGAATTGAAGTATTTGGGGTGATTTCGTGGCTTTCTAGTGCTTCTTGGATTGGAATTGGATTGGCTAGGTCTAGCCAATCAAGTGTGAGTGTTTCTTTTGCTTGTGAATTCTATATGTGGCATTGTAGTATAAAATGTTTTAAATGCTTGTATAATGTAGTATGCATGATTTATTGAATTCATGAACTATATTTGAGCATAGTTAGTTGGGAAAGCAGTTGAGTTATGTGCATTCCCTAAGCTTGGGATTTCTTATGGAATCCCATTAGGCCGACCGAGAATCCTCAATTGCTGACCTTGTAGAGTTTTTCTATGAGTTGTGTATGTTAGGATTTGCCTAGGCATGGTACTTGCCTTGGTGGGCGAATCTTATGGTTCATGCAATCCTAGGAATCCTAATAGATACGGGTAAGAAATCGGTCGTGCATGGGTTTCGCGCACACATGGCCCTTGTACTGATTCTTACTCAGTAGGTGTTTAGGTTGCATATGCATGTTTATAAATGGTATGCATTGTCTTGTTCATGACATGATACATTAAATTGGCATGTACGTAATCTTGTTTACTCTCATGATTATTTAAATGGTTTTAATGATCTTTCAATGTTTTAATTAAATGCATATATATGTTGCCACTTGTATAGAACATTCACTGAGCTTGTTGTAGCTCACCCTCATCCTTATCTTTTCAGGACCTGATAGGAAGGGGAAGGGGAAAGCTTAGCTGCGAAGCGTCCCCGTACTTTTGTTGACATAGGTGTTAGTACTTTTCCGCATTTTTTTTGATAAATTGTACTATGCAACACCTAATACTTGTACTTAACATTTAGATGGGTTTGTACTTATGGTTAAGTATATTTTGTACTTTTAAACACTATGGACTTAGAAAAAAAAATTATGGTTGTCATTTTGGTATGTTTTTTTTTATGATCTTATTTTATGTCCATGTGTTTATTGTTATGTATTTGAGATTATGGTGTGTTCTAGAAGGCTTATTGGGATACCGTGTATGTCTAGGAAGGATATACATTGGGTTCCGTACCGGTCATGAGGTCACAGCTCATGGGTCATGACATTTTATCAGGGTTAAAGAATGCACTCCTTGTAAGAGGAACGCACTTTTGTGGCATTTCCTGAGACTTAGAATTTTTCTGATCAGGGAGAAGGAACACACTCATGTTAAAAGGAACACATTTCTGTTGCCAAGGGAAAAATAGAAAAGTTTTTAAGAGTCAATGATTCTGGTTGAAGGAACCCGTTCTTATGCCCAATGGACACATTGAGGGGCGCACTCCTTCAGTAAAGGAAAATCTAGAACTTTCAGATTTCAAACCAGAAGCGCGCTCTTGCTTTGAGGAACGCGTTCTTGTACCTCTGTGTGGTGTTTGTCTATAAATGCCATACTTGCTAATTTGAAGAGCAACTTTTGCAAAACTTGAGAGAACTTGTGAGATTTTTCTCCAGTATTTATACTCGTCCAAAAATAAGTTCTTAAGCCTATTTCAAACATCATTCAAGCAAAAGTTCAACACATTTGATCATTTGATCCAAGATTCCGAAAATTTCTCCACATCTTTTCTAAACGTTGAGAAACTTTGGAGTTTCTCTTGTGCAAGGATTTAAGACGATTTTAGTGGTTTCAACATCAATCTTTGAGTCTTGATCGCGTTTTCGAGCAACCAACTTCACACAAGAAGAATCTTTTGCTTCAATCTTACCTTGTGGGGTATACATTACTTTAAACTTGATTCTAGTGATTTTGGTATATGCAAATCAATTTTTGTGCTTATATTGTTATCTTTAAACTGATTTTGTATTGAGTTGAGTTTGTGAAACCCTATCTTGTTCTTCGTATCAAAATACACTGTTTAGTGGTTTGATAGATTGTATGTGGTTTCGATTCATGTGCTAACATCATATCCTATTTGAATCGAAGTTTTAATCGACACTTGATTTGTATGATTCGTGTGCTTAAACATATATTCATTTAGAATCATCAAGTCTTGATTATCGTAGTATATTGATTCTTGTGCATTAAACTTGTATTTGTTTAGAATCAATATATTGATTGATAGTGCATAGTTGATTCACGTTTTATATTGCATATATTTGAATTGAGTGCATTTGAGAAAAATATATATTTCAACACTTTGCATCATTTAAAATTATAAGTGGTTGGAATAGTATATGTCATTCAAGATTGTAAGCTTCATTGTTGAGGGTGATTTTGCTCACTTCTCTATATTATTGTAATCTTGATGTATTGTTGACGTGTTTAAGTCAACCGGGACTATACCTTATTTGTATGGCACTTAACCATGCCCATAAGTTGGTTACAAATTGTGGCTTACTAGCCAAGCCCAGGTGTAGGCTAGATTGTGGCTTTCTAATAAAGCCCTAGTGTAGGTTAGCATTGTATAGGCTTGAGCCAAGCCTTGGTGTAAGCTCACTATAAACGGCTTCTAATTTGCTCGTAAGTGATTAGCTAATAGTGGATTGGAAAATTATGATTGGTGCGGTTGGATGGTGGACGTAGACTCGAGGGGAGTCGAACCACTCTAAATCTCAGTGTTCATATTTATTTCCTACACCTATCTTTATTTGCTTTATTTATGTTGTTACCCACTGCGCATTATACTCTGTTAATTTAATCAACCGAAAGGTAACGCAAAAATCCGCAAAGTCCAATTCACCCCCTCTCTTAGACGGTTATATTGGGCTAACAAACCTATCCTTTTACAGACTAAGGATGAACCTATAACTTTCTTTTGTAGGATAAACCACTTGACCCTTTTTAAAATAAAGGGTGAAACTACCTTTGATTCCAACCTATGAATCTTAAGTGGATCAAATTCACTTGACTTGGTTGTTTCAATCCCAAAACTCTAATTACAAATATTACAATGATAAAGTTGGATCTATATGAATAGAACACTTATAATGAATCTCATACTATTTAAATACAAGATATGCAAATATTGAAGTTCAAGAGAGAGAGAGATAGAGAGATCACTTACCTTTACATTTCTTAGATTCAATATTGCTCAAATGAGAACTTTGGAAAGCATGAATGAGAAATTTAAAACAGTTGAAAATGTGCGTCAAAAGCTTTTCATCAATCAATCACCATTTTCGTGTACTTTGAAAATGAGAAGAGAAATATTTGAAGAATAAGGCTCATTCTCTCATTTTGATTTCTCAAAAAGAAAAACCATAAAACCTAGAACAACCTAGAATATGATTGATTCCTTTGTTTTGCTTTCTCTAAGGTGTATAGTGGCTAGGTAAGTTATTTATAGATTAAGAACGAATACTAGCCGTTACACTCATAAATATGGCCGTTGGTATGATTGAAAATTCAAATTTTCAACTTTTAGGGTTCTGTAAACCTCAAGAAGCACGCTTCTCCTGCTCAGGAGTGCACTTCTCTAATGAATAGAAACCCAGGTTTTTGTCTGTTCGCAGGGAGTGCGCTTTTCACACGTCTCTTCTCAAAGAGCACGCTTCTCTGCTAACAACAGAGAGGCCAAATTTACCTAGTCAGCCAAGAGCTAGCTAGTGAGCTCTTCCTAAGCACAGGGAGCATGCTTCTCTGACATAGTTTATCGAAAAACACTTAGTTTTTAAAAAAATTTACTTAAAAATTATTTGGAACATGAAAACTAAGTTTGCAAACATTTTGAACAGTCATAGAAGTAAGTTTAAAGATGTTTTGCTTTTCGAACACAAGTACAAAAATTGAGTGAATTAGAATATTTAATTCAAATTAGAATAGCTAAATTACAATATAAGCTTGCAGAAAGATATCAAACTTTAGTCTTAATAATTAAATCTAACAATCTTGTACCTCAATCTTTAACAAATCAAATAGTAGAAATAAATGCCGAACTAGCACAAATCTCTAGTGATTTAAATAAGATAAGAAATAGTATTCAAGAAAAAATTAATAAATAAAAACATATGCAAAATTCAACCTACCTGGAAACTCATAACTTTACATCCATAAATTACTTAGACTTAGAACTTTCAAATCATAAAGAGACAAGCAAATCTCACAAAAGGCTTTAAAATTACGTGCTACTTTTCTAGTGGAAAACACCAACTACATACTGAAGAAAATACTCAATTAAATAGTATAGTAGATTTACTTATTAATATTAGTCAAAATTTAGAACATAATTTATAAGATATAATAAACCCAAAATAAGAGAAAAAGCTAGAAAAGCCTTTAGAGAAGGAAAAAGAATAGTGAGAAAAACTTGTAAATGTTTTTTATGTGAAAAAAGAAGGGCATATAAAACCCAATTGTCCTGAAAGAAACAATATAAAAACAAATATATTAGAAGAATTACCAGATTTTTTTGAATAAGATATAGTTAATATAGAAATGCTAAACTTCCGATGATGAAATATACATAGATAGTGATAGTGATAGTGATACTAGTAATAGTGAAGAAGAATATAATAATTTAGAAAAATCAGATAATGAAGAATTATATGATAATTTATATGCTATTCACGAAGTATTTAAACTAGGAAGTGAATTAATTAACATTGAAACATAATTAGTTTTTAAAAATAAAACATCAAAAGTAATAGCTATGGTAGATACAGGAGCAAATAAAAGTATAATACATGAAAGTGTAGTACCCATAGAAGATAGAAATAAATTAAAAATGCCAATTAACATAGGACAATTTGATGGAAAACAAATGCTAATAACAGAATGTATAACTAATATTCCTATAATAATAAATAATGAAAAACATACTTTACCCCAAACATTTATAACTAATACCCCTTGAAGGTAAAATTTATATTAGGATTAAACTTCTTAATCGGAAATAATGGTGGATTTTTCATAAGTGCAAATGGAATACATTTCTTTAAAAAGTCAACATTTGTCCAACCTAAATATGAGACTACCATAGTACCCTATACAAAAGCCATCAATGCAATAAGACAAATCTACAATGATAATTTAGTAGAAGAAATTAATAGTATAGATGATGACTATCAAAATATTCAAGATAAATTAGAAGTACGTGACTATCTAGAAGAAGTCTTAAATATACAAACATTAAATACCTCTTTAAACACAAATCTACCTATCAACATAAGTAATTTAATAAATCAATTAGAAAAAGAAGGAATAATAGGAGAAAACCCAAAAATTAGTAAAGCACATCCTTATGAAATTAAAATAATAAATAAAGAATTAAAAATAGATGTTGCAGACTTAGCATATAGTTTAGAAGATAGAAAAGATATAAAAGATTAAATGATAACACGTATGATAATAGCTATAAAATTCCTTATAAAGATGAATTATTAAATAATATACAAAATTCAACATATTTCTCTAAACTAGACTGTAAAAGTGGATATTGGCAAATACCACTAGTAGAAGAATCTATTCCTTGGACGGCATTTACTTGTTTAGAACGATTATTTGAATGGTTAGTAATGTCTTGCGGATTAAAAAAACGCATCATCTATATTCCAAGAAATGATGGATAAAATATTTAAACCATATTCACATTTTTGTATAGTTTACATAGATGATATTCTTATTTATAGCAAAAATAGAATAAGTCATATTCATCATGTAGAACAAATGTAATACCCCCGGAATTAGACTAAAATATATATATATATATATATATATATATATATATATATATATATATATATATATATATATATATATATATATATATATATATAAATTCAAAATACAACATATGGATAAATAAAAATCTATATATATGCTAATAATATGATATATATGTCACAAGATGGGAATATTAGTTTGGAGCCCAAGTATAATATTGTTAGACTTGTAAATCATAAAATTCACAATCAAGTCCAAAAATAAATTCATGGTGAAAGCGCACTATTTGGAAGCTTCTAGGTAAATTCTTAGTGTTGCAAGTTAGCAACTTGCATTACATGTGTATGGCCAAGATTTTTTGGTGAATATTCAATTGAGTGGTGTGGATTAGATGGAACTAGTATAAAAGGGGGTGTCTCCCCTCATTTCTTCCATCCCATTCTTTATTTCTCCTCCCCTCTCTTGGAAACTCTCTCTTGAAAATCTTAGTATGTTCTGTGGTTGTGGTTTTACAGATCTTCCACATCAGAAAATATTTTCTAGAGTACTCTCCTTTCATCTCTCCCCTCTCTTGAAGTATTTTCTCTTTCTCCCTCTAGAATTTCTCTCTCTAGAAATTCTCTCTCTTATCTTCAGACTCTCTTGGAGACTCTCCTATTTGGTGCATAGTGGAAGCTTTGTTGGAACGTCAATCTTGCAAAATTGAAGGTGGGAAGCGAAACTTAGGTTTGCATGTATTATTTCTTTTTATAAAGTTTTCATACATGTATCATGTTATTTGATATGCATGCATAATCTCAATTCATACATATATCATGTTATTTGATATACATCCATCAATTCAATTATATTATCAATGTTGAGATTATGTCATATTGTACCTTGACATTTGGACTGTGTATCGTCATACTACTGGATTGGCAATTGATTCTATTAACCAGGTTCAATCTTGTCCCTAGTACTATTAATTTGTGAACGGGAGGCAGCGATGCTAGTCTAGAAGCCTTGGTGACATAAGTGTGTCCAGTGGGACCCACCTAAAAGATATAATAACCACATGCATGTTCTTTGAGACTCAAGAGCTTCCACACATGTGCAATAGGCGTGATAAAGGAATACAATGGTCAAGAATAGAGACTACCCTGATATATGTACATGTCTACACGCACATGCATAGCATACTGGTAAAGAACACAACCACTTAGGTACATGAGTATTCAGGCTCTTGGAATTGATTATCGGCACAGATGCCCTGTTATGACTTGACCTTATGAGATACATATCTGCTAGAACTCTGATGATCCAGCCAGAAAGAAGTTGTATGGACTGGGTTACATATATTCTCTGGCAGGTACGTATAATGAGAACCCGGGACGAATCATGGAGATGGACATTATACGAGAAGCCAGGACAGTACTGGGCCATGAATTTCCATGAGACGATGTGTTGTGTGTGTCTACCCATTTCATGGATTTATATGGTTGATGATGATTGTATTGTTTATATTATGATTATGATTATGATGAACTCGTTATAAATTGACATAATCCACGGAATATCTACTTTTCCCACTAAGCGATGGCTCATCCCATTGTTAACCATTTTTCAGGAGCTTGAAGCGGTTTGGATGAGGGTTGCATGGGCCCTAGATTTATGTGTACCTTAACTAATTGTTGCATTAGTTAAGATAATTTGAGAGTGTGTTTCCGTAAGTGGCAGTTTTCATAATGCCCGCTTTGTACTCAACTTCTATGTAATAAATGAAAAGAATATTTGTTACATTGTGTTCCTGCGCATTCTGTATTTTGTTGTAACTGTTTGCATTCCGTCTGTGGGAGTTTCGTCGGTCAAGACGAACCTCGGCGGGGTGTGACAGTTAAAATGGTATCAGAATACAGACGGAATGCAAACAGTTACAACAGAATAAAGAATGCGCAGGAACACAATGTAACAACTATTCTTTTCATTTATTACATAGAAGTTGAGTACAAAACGGGCATTATGAAAACTGCCACTTACGGAAACACACTCCCAAATTATGTTAACTAATAGAACAATTAGTTAAGGTACGCACAAAACTAGGGCCCATACAACCATCATAAAGACAGCCTCAAGCTCCTGAAAAATGGTTAACAAAGGGATGAACCATCACTCAGTGGGAAAAGTAGATATTCCATGGATTATGTCAATTTATTACGAGTTCATCATAATCATAATCATAAGATAAACAATACATTCATCATCAATCATATAAATGCATAAAATGGGTAGACACACACAACACACCGTCTCATGAAAATTCATGGCCCAATACTGTCCTAGGTTCTCGTATAATGTCCCTATCCAGGATTCGTCCCGGGTTCTCATTATACGTACCTCGCCAAGGAATATATGTAACCTAGTCCATACAACTCCTTTCTGGCTGGATCATCAGAGTTCTAGCAGAGATGTATCTCATAGGGTCAAGTCATAATAGGGCATCTGTGCCGATAATCAATTCCAAGGGCTTGAATACTCATGTACCTAAGTGGTCGTGTTGTTTACCAGTATGCTATGCATGTGCGTGTAGACATGTACATATATCAGGGTAGTCTCTATCCCATACCATTGTAATCCTTTATCACGCCTATTGCACATGTGCGGAAGCTCTTGAGTCTCAAAGGACAGGCATGTGGTTATTATATCTTTTAGGCTAGCTTTTGATAAAATTAATCCAGACCAGTCCCCAAGCTGAAATGTGGGTCCCACTGGACACACTTAAGTCACCAAGTCTTCTAGAGCAGCATCCCTGCCTCCCGTTCACAAATTAATAGTACTAGGGACAAGACTGAGCCTGGTTAATAGAATCAATTGCCAATCTAGTAGTATGACGATACACAGTCCAAATGTCAAGGTACAATATGACATAATCTCAACATTGATAATATAATTGAATTGATGGATGTATATCAAATAACATGATATATGTATGAATTGAGATTATGCATGCATATCAAATAACATGATACATGTATGAAAACTTTATAAAAAGAAATAATACATGCAAACCTAAGTTTCGCTTCCCACCTTCAATTTTGCAAGATCGACGTTCCAACAAAGCTTCCACTATGCACCAAATAGGAGAGTCTCCAAGAGAGTCTGAAGATAAGAGAGAGGATTTCTAGAGAGAGAGATTCTAGAGGGAGAAAAAGAAAATACTTCAAGAGAGGGGAGAGGTGAAAGGAGAGTACTCTAGAAAATATTTTCTGATGTGGAAGATCAGTAAAAACCGCAACCACAGAGCATATTAAGATTTTCAAGAGAGAGTATCCAAGAGAGGGGAGGAGAAATAAAGACTGGGATGGAAGAAATGATGGGGAGGCACCCCCTTTTATACTAGTTCCATCCAATCCACACCACTCAATTGAAAATTCACCAAAAAATCTTAGTCATACACATGTAATGCAAGTTGTCAACTTGCAACACTAAAAATTTACCTAGAAGCTTCCAAAAAGTGGGCTTGGACTTGGTTTTGGGTCATGCCATCGATTTGTTTTTGGACTTAATTGTGGATTTTATTATTTACAAGTCCAACAATAATGTACATGGGCTCCAAACTAATGTTCTCATCTTGTGACATATATATCATATTATTAGCATATATATAGAATTTTATTTATCCATATGTTGTATTTTGAATTTATATATATATGTGTGTGTGTGTGTGTGTGTGTGTGTGTGTGTGTGTGTGTGTGTGTGTGTGTGTGTGTGTGTGTGTGTGTGTATTTTAGTCTAATTCTGGAAATATTACAACAAATATTAGAAGCCTTAAGAAAACACAAAATTGTTCTAAGAAAAAAGAAAATGGAATTATTTAAAGAACAAATTGATTTTCTAGGAATAAATATAGATAGAGGAAAAGTTAAATTAGAACCTCACACAATAACAAAATTAATAGATTTCCCTGATAAAATCGAAGAAACCAAAGAACTTCAAAATTTCTTAAGATTATTAAATTATGGTAGAAAATTTATCCCTGACTTAAGTAGATTAGTTGGCCCTTTATATAATAAGCTAAAAAAGAACGGTAAAAAATATTCAATAAAGAAGATGTTAAGCTAGTACAAAAAAATAATGAAATAATAAAAAATGTTAAACCTTTAGCTTTACCAATAGATAATTTTTATAAAATAATACAAACAGACGCTAGTAGTATAGGATGGGAAGCAATTTTAATCCAAAAACCTGAAGAAAATAGCTCTTCTTAATTAAAAGATATAACCTTTTATCATAGTAAAAAATTTAATGAGTCAGAAAGTAAAAAATCAAGTACTGATCTAGAAATATTAGGAATAATAAGAGCTTTAAATGCTTTCCATCTATACATTCAAAATGATACTTTTACTATTAGAATAGATTGCAACAATATTATAGAATTCTATAAAAAAATTAGAAAATAAAAAAAATTTAAAGAAAAACTCATTTAGTAGTAAAAGATGGATAAAATTTCTTGATGCAATACAAGGTAGAGGATATAAAGCAAAATTAGAGCATGTTAAAGGTAACAATAATTATATAATTTGGGTTCTATAGATTACAACCTTATCCTAGAAAAATATTTTGTTCAATTGTAAATATAGCTGAAAAAATAAAATTAGAACAAAAATGTCTTTTAAATAATATTTGGACTTTTAGAAATGATAAAAATCGTTTTGTCAATATTTTAAATGCACTAGCTCATTATTTTTCAACTAATAATAAATATGAATATTATGTAGTTTTTGAAGGTCATGATAGAGGTATTTTTAATACAGGGCAACAAGTTTTAGAAAATATAGAAAATTATATATGAAAAAGCTAGTTATAGAGGTTATATTTCTTTTGATGAAGCTAAAGAGGGTTTAGATTTTTATATTTCAAATTTTAGGAAGTCAGATCCAGTCTTCAAAATAGAAGGAAAATCATATACAAAAGGTGAGATTTTAGAATTCATGCATGGATATCATGAACTTAGCAGTGAAAAAATAGCTTTAGAAAATAGCTTGAAAAATGTACAAAGTAAACTAGATACTCTGCAAAAAGAAATATATGGCAAAAATAGTTATGAAACTAGCAATAGTTCAAACGATCATGGTCTTGAAAAATCTAGCAGTAAACTAGAATTTTATAATAAGCCCTTTACACCACCTAGAGTTATTTTAGATAAATTTGATGAAAATATAAAAGAACATATTTATAATTTAACTCAAAAACGTAGTTCTCAAAGGCAGGAATTTATTGTCTAATTTCTCATGGACTCTGCCAAAATGCATCAATTTTATTATGGCACCAGTTATGAGTGGGAATTTCATCATAGTAAAAAATTATTATACAAAAATAAATTAGAATGTATTGATGACAGAATTCAAAAACAAAATTGTACTTGTACTTTAGTTTATAGTATATGCAAAATAAATTTAAATTTAGAAAGGTATAAAAATATTAAAATCAATTTTCAAGGAGAAGAAATAAAGCTCAGTCCTCAATTATTATTGGATTATGGACTGGTTAATCAAATCGTCTTCACCGATCCAGACCAGACAGATATGTTCGGAAGAAAATTTGCAAGGGCGGTTATACAAGTATACTGTAGATATCAATATGTGAAGGCTATTATTAATTCCAAACCACCAGAATGAACAAAAATTGGAAGCATTATACCGACTCAACACAAGATAGTATTGAACGGTCACGACAACAATATGAGAATCTTAAGATATGATCAACCTTGGATTTGTGATCGAACAATAAGAAAAAAAATTCGACACTGGCGAGCAAGAGTAATTGGTACGAATTTTTGGCTAGAAGAATTGAAGAAAAATCATACATTAATTACTGAAGATTTCATTCAGAAGATTTACTCTGAAGAGAGATTTTATGAGATTCTGTTTCTGTCAAAGACTCACTACCAATCACTAGTGAACAAATATAAAGTAGAATTCTATAGAGATGAGGACACTGTCGAAGAGCCAGAAGATGAAGACTATGAATGGTGGGAAAATCTCGATGAGATGGAACTCCATAATGTTGAAAATATGATGGAAGGATAAGACAGTTGAACAACTGCAGTACTATCAAGCATACGACGTGTCCACAATCCTTTCGTCTCTAATAAAAGTAGATAATAAATATGTATAGTCTAAAACACATGTGAAATTTACGTAATAAAGTTACTTTGCCGGCTTATAAAGGTGTAGCAACCATATTAAATAAAGTGATGAGGTGGAGTGATGAGGTGGAGTGATGAGATGGAGTGATGAGGTGGTCTAAAAGAATAGTAACTTTAAATAATTGTAAGCTACTATTTACGGATTTAAATGGGGTTGAAATCTGTAGGTTCGTCTATAAATATAGGTTGAAGGCATAACCAGGGGCATAGCAATAGAGAATAGTTCCGAGTATCTCTTTTGCATGCACTGTCCTGCCCTTCAGAGTCAATTTTTTCCAAAGTTTGTTCAAGAGTCTGTACAAAATATCAATGTAAGTATGTTTAAATACTATGAATAAAGTTGATCTTGCTGTAAATTTAGCTAATGCTTATTTTATTCTCTTTTTTATTTTAATAGTTTTATACTGTATTAGTTATTTGTGTCGATATAGAAGAAAGTAATCATCAAATATAGTATTATTTGTAGTAAAAATATAACAATTAAAAGTTAATTTTATAGTAGTTTTGAGATAAGGCACACATAAAAAGCATGAAACTATAAACAAAAATAATGTCTTTAATAGTAAAAGATCTTTGGTATGGTTTATTCTGGCCCAAAATCAGTTGTATAGTGTTTGACAAGAACAAAACAGTAAGTCTGTTGGTCAAGGTTTTGTCGTTTGAAGCCGTTGATAGGCGTGTTGGCTAGTAATGGCGTGTCAGACATGAACTGTTTTGTTGAACATTATATTACTAATTAGGAATACATAAAATAGTATCAGATCAATTAAGTGAATTTATATGCATGCATGATTTGACTATTCATGTTTAAAGATGATTTGACTTTTGGAACTTGTGAAATTAAATGCATGCATGATTTTTAAAAAAATTGAGCAATAGAGAATAAAAGAAAGTACATCCTAATTCTAGACTTAATACAACACTCTCTCATTCTCAAGTCCACTTTTCTTCGAAACTTCAAGATTTGTAGATGATGTCCATCCTTGGAAGAGTCCCTAGTCTTGATTTGAGCTTGAAGTCCATCTTTGATCTTGTATTCCTTTGTCTTTTTGCTTAAGGTGTTGAAATAGTACACTTAGCTCAAATATGAGCACCAAATGTTATATTGTTTGTTAGCATCAAAATACTTAGGAGAATGCTAAGTTGAAAACCACTTAGGCCAACACTGTGCCTTAAGTTTTCTTCTTTATTCAACACTTTTTGTTCCTTTTTGGTGTATTACTCTGTTTTCAAACTCAGGGATGTTAGATTTCTTCCACCCTATGTTTGAGGGGGGGTGTTAGGCAGATAGCGTCCGATTAGTTATAACATTTTATATGGTAACTAAGATTGTTAGTTAGTTACAACTGTATTTGTTATACTGGAGTTAGTTATGGAAAAGCTTCCTTGATAAGCTTCTTAGATCTCTAAATAAAGCCCCGTATTCTACTATTCAGAGTAATGAATGGGGAATCATTTCAGATGAAACTAAGTCTTCTTTTCCTTTCATTTTTTGAGTTTTGTTCACAAAGAACTTAACGCTCACTAAGAAAGAGAACTATAACACAAACATTAAAAGTACTTATGACTCCATATATATGAGTCTTCTCACAACATTTGCAAGGGAAAATTTAGTTTCAGTCCATCACAACATTTGAAATTATTGTGATTGTGACCATGTAGACCACCTTTTTCTAATACATTATAATGGCAAGCAGAGAAAGAGAGAGCAAGAGAGGGCAAGAGAGAAATGAATCAAATTTCTAATTTCTCAAACAATACATCCCAAAATTATATCCTAATATATTTATAGAAAAATATAGCTTCCAACTAACACCAACTAGGACTCTTAAATAAACTCAAATTTCACCTAAAATACGAACCAAAGTATAACTCTAAAATAAATAACAACCCAAATAAATAAAGAAATAAAAATAAAATTCTAACAACAGTTAAACTTGAACTCATATATCTCTTATACATCAACTCTCATCGGTTTGAAAGTACTCGACTCTGACGAGTGATGATGACGGAACTGCTAAAAAAGGTCAGGGTCAACGCGATGAAACTCATCATCTATAATCCTCATGACACCAAACATAGAGCGAGTTACAGATATGGTCTATAAGGTCTTACGCATGGCTTCCAAACTTTGAGTGTTGCAAATGACCTTTCAAATTCCTTCTCCTTTCCTTCTGCTTCTTAGTTGTGTGATCCTGGGTATTGAGAGGCTAGAGTGTGATTTTGCAACAGTAAGAGGAGTTTTCAAGGATCGATTTTCAAGCATGGCTTCCTTATTAATGATGAGTCACAACAAAACACACCACATCTAAGGCACAATCTTCAGTGTTTGTTTTGATTTGCAGCAAGTTCTTGATTTATTATATGGTTCTTAGTTTACAACAACAAAAGTAGAGAAAACAAAGAAAGAGATTGGAAAAACTGAAGACTTGACAGTAGAAGAGGGAGAAGAAAGACAAAGAAAGAAGAAAGGACCAAGGATCAAAGGATCAAGAAGGCTCTGATACCGAAATAATAGCAAGCGACGAAGGATCAAGAAAGAAATCAATCAAATTTTTAATTTATTAAACAATAATTCCCAAAATTACATTCTAATATATTTATAGACAAATATAACTTATAAACTAACACCAACTACAACTCTTAAACAACCTAAAACTCCATC
The DNA here is from genome assembly GCA_035771175.1 of Paratinospora sagittata. Lineage (NCBI taxonomy): Eukaryota > Viridiplantae > Streptophyta > Magnoliopsida > Ranunculales > Menispermaceae > Paratinospora > Paratinospora sagittata. The sequence continues at coordinate 15,736,393 of CM069610.1, read as the reverse complement.
TAAATCCTAATCAAAATATAACTCTAAATTAAATAACATCCCAAACAAAATAAAGCAAAAATAATAATCCTAATTAAAATATAACTCTAAAATAAATTAAAAAACCAAATAAATAAAAATAAAATCCTAATCATATAAACTCAAACTCATATATGTCCTACATCATACTGCATTCATGTTTGGCTGTAAAAATATAATCATCTATTTTTATGTTGTTATTCTCATAACTTCATATATAAACATAAGGAGAAAATGTAATATTCGTACAACAAATAATACATATACTTAAGAAAGCTCACTGTATGGTCATTTTTACCAAACATCCAAAGCTAACCCTTAAAACATACAATTACCATTTATTTTAAAATTAATTATGGGATTAATACAATAATTTATAAAATTATCATTTCCCTCTACTGCTATTTTATGTTACTCTGCATTCAATTTATTTTTTCAATAAAAAATATTATAAAATCTACCCTTTTAATTAATTCTAATATTTTACTATTTTTACCCTCTTTGTACATTATATTTAGATTAGTTTAACATCATATATTAGCAAAATAAGAATAATAATATCAGTTATGCCCTTCATTTGAAACGTTCAATGAAAATTTTAATTCTAGTTAATAAAAATAAAAAAAATAAAAAAATAAAACACTACAAGGCATCCACATGCTAGTTTGTATAAGATCATCATGACTAAGGAATTAGGAACTGTTGAAGCTATTAAATTAAGAATTTCAATATGATTCATGCAATTAAATTTCTTAGCGAACCATATGTCCGAGATTCAAAAATACTTTTTGTGTTTCATATAAAAGAGAAACAAATCAGATCAATAAATGGAGAAAACTGTAAGGGTTTAGATTCTTATTTACATAGGACCAGCTAGCCATATATCATTAATTATCTGCAAGGTATGTCAAGAGTTGTATGGAAATTCAAAAACAAAGTTAGATTCCTTGATAAAAATATGATTATTAGATATTTGTAAACGTGAGGAACAAGTTGGAAACAATGCTTCTCCTTAATTTTAGATTGACATGGTCGATGAACGTATATTAGAGAGACTTGGAAATTAGTTAAGTATAAGTCAATTGGATACATATATACATCTGCAGAAAATACATTAATCTCAAATATTAAATTGAGTTTTTGTAGGAATATGTCTTTTTCTCACTCTAAGAATAAATATTAAATTTGAGTTTTTCGCATCTAGAAGTTGCTATCCTCCAATTTCTTGTGGCGATGCTAGAAGAGAAATTCTTAAAATGTTCTTAATTAACTGCATATATGTAGCAATAATTAATTTAATCAATCTTACTATCAATACATACAGGATCTTACAATTAAAATTCTTTAAGCGACAGAGAGAATATGTTCGCGCTTGGTGTTCAAACAGAATTGCTGTCGAAATCAAACAAGAGAGTTATTACAAACCGTGGAAATATACGGAGGTAATTAGTCAATTAATGTCAGAAAGATGAAATTAGCTAGGGCTTTTAAGCAGCAATCCGCTAGCTTAGTCCACTTTTCTCCCCTTTTGATATTCCTTGTTTTCTGATCATATGTATCTTAAAAAATTATTGATAGAAGAGATGTAAATAAGATTATATATCTATCTATCTATGTAAAACATTTACTATTTACTTAGAGAAAGAGAACTTCTTGTTATTTCATGTAATCAAACCATTAACAATCTAAACAGCGAAACGGCTAGCAATACTGTTAATGTCTATCTACAACCATACAGAAAGGAAGAATCAGAGGAGAACTCTAGCATTCTTCCAAGCTCATCCCAATTCCCATCTCTGAAATAGTCATTATTGCCATTATTGGAATTCGGAAAGTTGGAGGAGATTGCTGCAACTGGGTCGTGATGATGATGATGATGATGATGAGTAGTACTTATGGAGCTTAACTGGTCTGCAAAAACATGGCTCTTTTCATTAATGTGGTTAATCACCGGCTTCTTCTCTTTCATCTGTTGAACAACTACGGAGGGCCCAAAAGAAGTGTATTTGTCTATATTAACAGACTCAAAGCTGCATGTTTGAGAAGTACTACTTGAATCAGTTACACTTTGTTTGATGGGTGCAGAATTAGTTGCTCTCCAATTGGGTAGAAACTTCTTGTAAGAAACATTCCGCTTGAAAATTCGACAAAGGGTCCAAATTTCCTGCAAAATATCCATCCATGATCAAAAGCTAGCTATTGGTACTTGTTTCATGATAGATAGAGCCATAGTTAGAAAAATGTTCTATATATATGCTAGTTAGCTACGGTTCTAAATAAATAAAGGAAAATGTTATTCTACCTATAAAAAGTGCAATGACAATATATATATATATATATATATATATATGATCATATAAGATTGTATAATACACACATTGAGATGCGTAAACTATACGCACATTGAGATATGTTGAACAGACCCTAGGCGCCAAAGCGACGATGGCACCCAGTGTTTGTTGGATGTGCGAGTACAGTATTTGTTGGATGTATGGGATAAGCGTGTATTTACAAGCGCATCACATACCCGCACAGATGTTGGGCACCAACATTGGCACAGTGTGTTAGCGCCCAGCATCCGTTCAGAATTTTTCAATATTGCACATGTATTTGCACTCTTTTTGTATGATATTTGCACTCTTTTTCTATGATCATGAAGTAGTGTAGTGTCACTTTTTTCTTACAGCTTCTTCAGCGGCAGCAGCAGTAGTAGTAGTGTTCTTAGAGTTGGGGAGTTTTGTGCTAATTTTGTCTCCTGGTGGAAGGCGAAACTCATGCATCATCCAATCGGTCTTGGTGCCTTTTCCTGCGCTTCCTCGATAGTAGACTAAGGATTTTTTGAGGCCGATGCAATCATGTGGGGGCTCTGATCCAACAGAATAAACGGGTCTGTCGATCCCAGTTGCCTTCCAAAACCCAGATCCTGTAACTCTATTGGGTCTTATGCTGTTTCTGTATTTCCTTTCCCTTATGCAAAAGAAGTACCATTCTTTGTCTCCAACTGTGCTCACTTCTTCGTCACATATATATTGCACCATTAAAAACAATCAGTACTAGAAAAATATAAGAATCATTTAAACAACCATAATTAACCAATTAATTATCATGATTATTAATTAATCATGCACTCTATAAATAATAATTTCTTCTTTCTTTCCTTTTTTTTAAAAAAATTTTAGGCAGCAATTAATTAAACGAATTAATGTTCGTGTGTAATTAAGTTGAGATATATATATATAGCTAGGAGAACAGCTAGATCATCTGCCGTACTATATATAGGAGCCTTAGCTTAAATTATTGTAGCTACTGCTTTTAATTGTTTCATACTATAAGAGCCTTTATTATTTCTTTCAGTTTGCTTCAATTGTTAGGATATATTATTAATATTAGCCCACACGTAGAAGAATTAAGCTTCGAAAGTGAACAAAATCAATTTCAGGAAACCAAGAAATAATATTGGGTGACAAAATAGGGCAACCATAGATAACACTAGTAGTATACTCTATTCCCAAACAACTCTTGTCAATGACTCTTAATTATATTACTCATATGTTTAGTTTCGAATTGAAGGAGCAACTCCAATCCCATATGTCAGATGCTATTCCCAAAGAGGTAGAATAATATTAAAGATTATTTTGTGCATATTTTCAATATTATTCTACCTTTTTTTCTTTAAATCCCATATGTACGAGAATTAATCTCATCTAAAACAAAAAAAAGCATCTTCGACAAGTGAAATTCTCATCTAAAATAATAAACTCATCATTCTTTTAATTTATCAACAACTGAATTACGACGTTGCAAATTATTAATAATTGATCGATCGATAGATTATTAACAGAAACTTACTTGGTAGATCCCAAGGGTCGTATTTGTAGATATCTATATGCTTGATAAGTTCTATGCTTAAAGGCTTCTTCTCAACCTTCCGTCGGAGATAAAACCCGACGAGCTCTTCGTCTGTCGGGTGAAACCGAAACCCTGGAAGTATAACATCATCATCCTTGCCACTATCTAAACAATTACTCAACTTCTCCATATCCGCCATGTCTGCTAGATGAAGATCTTTTAATTTGCAAGCTTATTAATTAAGTCTAGCTAACTAGCTAGCAAGCTTGCAGGTAGAGCAAGAAGAAATTGAGAACCCAAGAAGCACAAAAGCTTGGTATATAAATGTGAAGAGAGCCGTAGAAGTTTTGGGTCAGTCAAGGCATGGGTGTTGAATTCTGATGAGTTGACAGGGGCAAATGGTCCAAAACTGAGTTATTCTACTTAGTAATTGTATATATAGGAAGACCAAGCAAACCCAAGTAGCTAGATACAGACTTTTTTTTTGTTGTAAGAATTAATATATGCTTTAAATGGGTATATGACGTCTTCAAAGTAAAACTTTTGTGTTGTTTTTTTCAAAAGAGAGCTGAAAGTCTCTGGAAGGCGCGTGGCATTTGACTAAATAAACTCTAGATTGCATCTCCTATATATTCTGGAGGTTATTGATAGTTTCTAGCGAAAATCATGAATTCTATTTTATCACCCGTATTTTTTGTTAATTAATGAAGGAGAGCTAAGGGTATTATTATGACCAAGTGGTCACGAGTTTGAGTGGAAGTAACAATCTCCCGGGTAAGATTAGACCCTTCCCTAAATTCATGGTAACCATTCATTCCATCGGATTTTCGTCAAATTGACATGGTGGAATTAATGATTTTCTTACAATGATGCTCACATCAAGAAAATTTACTTAAAAAATGTCAACCACATTTGACATATATAATCTATGTACAGATATGTGTCTGTGGACATCCCAAACTCAAATAAGCTAGTTTAAAACGGAGGGCTAGCTAATTTTGAACTTTGATAAGCTGATTTAGAGAACATAATGATTACTTTAGGAAAGATGTTATTCAAACTATAACTTTAGGGAAAACGTTATTCAAACTATGTGTAATTACAAATACAATTACACATTTATGTCTATTAAATATGTATGTTTTACACATTTCAATATATATAATAAAAAATTCAACAATCATGAAAGTGTAATTGCACATATATATAGTTGCATTTTATTGTAATTAGAATAACATTCCCTTTACTTTATATATGCGTGGGATGACGGATTTCGCTCCAATATTGCTTAACCCGTCTAATATCAATAAAATGGATCATGATTCATAGTCATAACAACAACAATAATAAATCAAGTTAAATTGTGTCAAACTTCTAATAGACTTAAGTGTCTGAAGAGGTTTAATTCATTGGGAAGGGACCTAATTATATCATCATACATTGAAACACTTCTTCTCTTATTACATGGGAAACGGGTTAGGGTTATGAAAAAAATACCAATCCTACCCAATTAAATCCAAATAAAAAAAATTTCAACCCAACCACACCCAATAAACCTCCTAAACCAAACCTAAACCAACCCACTAACTTTGAGTTGGTTTAGGTTAAGTTGTTCGGGTTAGTCTACTCAATATATAAATTATAGAATTGCATGATGATCTATTTAATTTTTGAATTTTAAATTTCATTTATAAAACTATTTTTAAGTCAAATGCAACTATTATAATACTTATTAAGGTGACTTCGTTCATATTATTTTCATCATAATATTTTGAATAATTCTATTATAGTAAATGATTATTGTAAAATTGACAATTATAAAATAATAACTATCACTTTTAATTAGATCGAGTTAGTTTGATTATTTTTTATAAAACCTTGAGCCAACCCAAATTAATCAAGGTACAAATATCTAAACCCAAACCAAATCAATTAGATGTATAAATCCAACCTAAACCAACTTAAAAAGTTTGGTTTTGTCGGGTTAATCAGGTTGATCGGGTTAATGAACACACCTAAGATGGCAAGTGTGCTCTAGTGGCTAAAGTAGTAGAAGTTAATAAATCCTCACTTCAGTACTGCTTGTCTCTCATAGTTGTTTCCTACTTTTAATTAGCTTACTTTACATGACATTTTATATTGTATAATTTTAAATTTTATGTTAGTTAAAATAATATTAGAAAAATTATATGAAACGCACGTACAGATATACTTGTTCAGCGTTAATAGAGTATCATGCATATTATATGTTATAAATATTTTTATAAAGTAATATTGTTAGAAAAATGTTTTGGACCCTTCGCTTTGGAGTAAAAGGGTATAGGAATATGTTCATTTATTTCAAGATAAGAAGGAAGGGTAGAGGATTAAAAGAGCTATGGGTTATAATGAGCAACTTACAAGTAAAGTGAATCCATTATGTAGGGGTATTGCTTGTTCTATGTGGAATAGTCTCTATGGTGCTCGTCTATCGTTACTCAAGAGACACCACCTAAATAAAAAATAAAAAAATAAAAATAAAAATAAAAATCATTAACAAGTAGATACCTTTACTAAAAGGGAGATCTTGGAAGAAAAAAAGTAGGACTAGTTAAAAGTTTAAAACTTGTATTACCTTATTTTACAATACGAAAAAATAGCATTTGAAAAAATACTAAACAAAATAAATTTGAAGGAGCAATATATATATTGGAGGTTTATCAAAAGATTACTTTAATGCTAGTGCTTATATACTCATATGCATTCATTATCTATACTTGTTCATTAATTAACAAAAAATTCTCACGTAATCATCATTATTTTATATAGTTAGTCGGATCAAATGGGATAATTCTAGCCTTGCGGCATTTGTTCTTTTATCATGTGACACACACACAAAATCAAGTAAAATATTGCGGATAGGGCACTTTTTGAGCAAATTTACAATATTTGAGTTGAGATGATAATGGGTGGCTTGCCCAGTTATGGTATATATTTATACGGCGGTTGGCTTCGGTGGAAGGGGCTTGGTCGCTTAAGTAAGATGTCTCGATTTTAAATTTTTATGGTTGCAGAAAATTCTATTGGAAGAAGTTTCCGTTTGGGCGCCCAACTTTTACCTCGAATCCAAGTGGATTAGTTTCACCGCGAAGCGGAAGAAAGACATCACCTGGGCACTAGAATCTTGGTAATGAAAAAATAAAATAAAAAAATAAATATTATTAAAAGGTATTTTGGGTAATTTTTATGACAAAAAAAAAAGCTTTGTCAAAGTCATACAAAAATAGAGATGACGATAAATAGGAGTAAAAAGTTGAAAGTAAAAAAGGTAAAATAGAAATAATAATTTGAATGAGTGGAAATTGAAAAACATAATATTTACTGTTGTAAATTTATGATACTAGACAATATGAACATTGTTACAAGATTCTAAAGTGTGAAGGCAAAATTACCTTTTGAACTAATAAGTCGATTCATCGTTGTTGTCGGCTTTTATCGTAGTTATGATGCCTTTGGGCTCTATGTTGGTTCATGGAACCATGTTACATGTTGTGCCTACATTGTACCATTGAATGTTTTTATCTGTAGGGATGTTGTACTCCGTTCACAGAGATTGCTTTAAGAATGAAATGGTTTCTTTGACAGAAAAAAAAAAAAAAAAAAAAAAGAACTATAGGTCGATTCAAGGATAGGTCATGTTACGTTGGGAACTTGAAGTCTCATTTCAATATTAATTACTCTTTTCGAACTCAAGGCAATCTAATGATTTTTAATAATGGTGATGTACCTTAATTTTGAATGTCAATGTAGCATGCTACTTTTGGGCTTGTTTCTTTTATATAGGCACTACATTTTTGTGTGCATGTTTTGATACCATATGGATACCAAAACTTTTTATTTGTAGCCGGCCAAAGTATGGATAGTGCTCAAAGCCAACAATTTTCTAGTTCCCAAAAATGAAGATGCAGCAGTGTTATTTTTGGTTTAATATCTAATACAAAAAGTGTATACATGACACTGATTTCAATTCAACCATTGTTTGAAAGGAATTTATGCAGATATGGATAATTTGCACCAGCTATTGTGCTTTCACTTGCCTTGTTTTGTTTTATTATTATTATTATTATTATTTTTAAATTTTTAGTCAAGTAAATGGTGACCCACCAAAGACTATTATTTGGCAATACCATGACTTAATAAATGGAAATGTCTAAGGCCATCTAGGTTAGGGGTGACAGTATAGGTCACGACAAGATAACACGACTAGAAACAGACATGAAATTAACGGATTTGGGTTTTGCATAAACAAGTGCGGGTCAAAATAGGTTAAATTTAATTACACGCAATTAAATTTCAGGTCAAAATTAGGTAGACCTGTTAAACCCGAAATTAACCAGTTTAATATTATTATATTTTGCGTTGAGACTTATGTTATATGTGAAAACTTTTTAATATTTTATGTCATGTGTTGAGATTCTAACTTTATAATATTTTATTTGGTCTTTAATATATGATTGTATAATTATGATTTTGAATTTTTGATTTATATATTAATTTAGAATTTATGCATGTTAAATAGGCTAGAATGAGCTTGTTTAATCTTTAAGGGTTATAAATAAGTTAACCTATCTAACTCGTTTATTAAACGTATCGGGTTTGAGTTTACATATAATAACGTTTCGTATTTGGGTTTATAATATACTTTATTATACACGATTACGATACGACAACACGAATTGTCACCCCTAATCTAGGCTAGTAATTATTTTTTTTCAGTCATTGATATTGTGAATTTGAAAATTAGAAAGTGTTGATTCACGACGTATAGATCAACCAATTATTAGAGAAAATAATATATAATTAAATAGATAGTGTATAGGTGGATTGTAAATTTTGTATTAATATTTTGACAAATAATTTCAAACTATAATTTTTAAATTCGTAGATATTCGTTCCAAGTATCAAAATGACAAAGAAATGACGTAATAAGAATCTTCGTATACATTTTCTAATGTAAATAGCTTTATAAAACTCAAAAATAAATATTGGGAAAATATGAGATTCAAAAAAAAAAAAAAAACTCAAAACATTCTGATAAAATTTTCAAAATTTTGTAAGCAGAATAATTGTAACATTCAATATTCATTATGTATTTGATGAAATATAAAAAAGATATTTCGGTTGATATTAGCATAATCTTACCGATCCTATATGCAGTGGCCTCACAGGGATATCTTCCTTTATGTGGGGCAAGCCAAGTAAGACATAGAGACTCAACTCAACTCAATTCAACTAAGTCTTTCCCAACTACATAGGGACAACTATATAAATTCGTTTCTTCCACTCCGCCTTATTGAGGGCTAAGTTTGCATTCAAATTAAAAGAAGTTATGTCTTTTTTACTAATCTCTATTTTTAAAATTTTAAGTCTACCTCTACCTCAATTGTTACCATCTAATGCTAATAGGTCACTCTTCCAAACTGATGCATCTAAAGGCTTATGTTGTATGTGTCCAAATCACCTTAGTTGGTTGTCTCTCATTTTATCTTCAATTGGTACTACTTCTACCATTGCCTAAATATGATAATTTCTCATTTTATTTTTTAATATTTTACCATATATTTATCTCAACATTTGCATCTCTGTTATACTTATTTTGTTAACCTATTATTTTTTTATTGGGCAACATTTTGTATCATATAGCACATGCCTAGTAGTACCTCTATAAAATTTCTCCTTTAATTTCAATAAGATGCGCCTAGCATATAATACTCTACAAGTATATATTCCTCTACTTAACCCATCTTACTTTAATTTTATGGTTCACATCCTCACCTATTTTGCCTTCTTTATAATAGATCTCAAATATCTAAAATTTTTATTCCTTGGTATGATCTTTTGACTTCTAATCTTCACTATCTCTTCATTTGTATTTCTACTTCCATTAAAATCACATTTAATGTATTCAATCTTAGTCTTATTGATCTTGAACCCTTTAAAATTTAAAGCCTCTATCTAAATCTCCAGCTTAACATTTACTCCAAATGCAGTTTCATCAATAAGTACCAGCTCATGTATTTCTACTGCTCCACTAAAACACATTTAACATATTCAATCTTAGTCCTACTAATTTTGAGCCCTTTAAATTCTAAAATCTCTCCTCAAACCTTTAATTTAGCATTTACTCTATGCATTTTTATCCATTAGTACTATGTCATGTGAAGGAGCATTTGTTAATTCATTGATTCGCTACTAGCTATAAAAAGAGTCATGAATATATCTTTTTCACTTTAACTATTTGATGTTGGGCGTGAATAGGAAAACCAACTGGCCTTCTCTACAGAAAAAAGTGGTAAAGAAAGATGAATTCAAAAATTTTAAAAATTTTAATATTATTCAATCTATGCCAATAACTCGTATAAGGACCCTCTTTATAGACAAAATCCATGAACAATTCATAAATAGACTCGAATACGAAAATATCAATAAACTAGGCTTCTAAACAAACTCGAATACTCAAAATAGTAAATTTTGCTAAAAATAGAAAATATTTTAAAACCTATCTAGAAAGAAAGATATCGCATATCAAGAAATGATATTAAAATTGAACTCTCCTCTGTCGAGTTATACTCGAAACAAAACTTTCTTAAAATAACAAAAATGTTAATTTGAAGGGCTAAACAAAAGAATTTGCCCAAAAAAGCAAGTTACTCACACCAATAGCAATGTGTATTGATAGCCACATTTCATCAAGAACAAATGTCATTTTGTCAAAATCCATCACTTAACCTTGGACTCCAACTCCAACTTCCCTTTCTTGGCATATTCAATTTCCTCGTAATATTCTAATGCTTGGGCATTTCATCACTATTAAAATAAAATAATGCGATGGCAAAAGGCATAGTTTAGGATATGTTGATATATGGTGCATAAGACGATAAATTCAACCTTGACATTAAAACAAAACTAATTAAACAGAAGACAAAAATTAATATATACATTTTTTTTACTAACATTGGATATTAAAATTAATAAAAACAGGACTTCATTTTTATATATTTATTTATTTATACTTATCTTAAAGATGATGCTACCATTGCCCACTAGTTGCTAAGCTCTGGTCTCCTTAGAAAAGGGGAAATATTAGAAATCCGCCACTGAAGTAAAATTCTCTATCAACAATAAATTATATGTATCCAACTACTTTTAATTTACTTTTTAGTAGGAAAAAGATAAGTTCCCTCGAACACGAAGTCAATGTTGATTAAGCAGCAAGTAAACCAATTCATTAAGTGTTTACATTAAACACACTTTAAAAAAAAAAAAGAAGAAGAAGAAGAAGAGAGAAAATGAGATATTGGAATATATATATATACTTGGTGCGTAATTAATTAAGGTCATGTCATGTGACATTATTTTAAAAACTAATGCTACACTAGACAACAACACTAACTCAATATTCTAATACAATCGCTAGATAATTGAGGTAGTTTACTGTATTTTGTATCAATTTACCCATTGATACTTGTTCCAATTTAAATTTAAAGATACTGAAATTGAAATAATGTAATTTATACTCTAGTACAGACCCCCAATTAATGTAGCATCACTTTATTAAATCATGGATTACACATCTAGATACACAAATCTTGTAACATTCAATTTCAATGGACCCTAGCCAGTAGCAGTGATGTCATAAAAGTGAGCATAGGATTAATTAGGTTCTATTTGGTATCTAATTTAAAAATAGCTTTAAAAATAAATTTTTAAAAAGTTATTTTCTGAGTTTATATATTTTTTGAAAACAATAAAAATAACAATTTATTGTATTCTTCTTTTCTTCACAACTTTTGAAGTCAAATAAAAAGAAAAGTTTTTAAATATTTTAAGAATACTTCAATCAAACAAGCTTTTTGAGAATCTTTATTTTAAAAACAGAAAACAGTTTTTAAACTTTATACCAAACAGGGCCTTATTTGGTTTATATTTAAAATCTATGCACACTTTAAATTCATATTTATGAAAAAAGAATATTTGAGTTTATTTTTTTAGTTGAATAAATCACTTAAATTATTTCCAACGACAGAAAAATAATAAATATAATCACCACCGCACCTTGCACAAAATTACTGATGTAAAGATAAAATTAAAAGGTAAATATAAAATTAAAGGAGTGACCCCAATTAATATATTAAGTAATCAGATGTGGTTATTAATAATATTAATATACTAAAAATAAGTACTATATAATTTTGATAATGTTTTTGCGTATTTATTTTGATTTGTAGCTACCTCCATGGTTGTTACCAATTCTTTTCAACAGTTTGAAAACAACATAGATTTTGTGTGTGCAAGAATCCAGAAGAAGAAAGGGAAATGAATAAGTTAGATTTAATATTTCTCTGTCCAATTCAATTCAAGGGAAAAGATGAAAATCAATAATTGTGGCCCATGAAGACTTATAACCCAAGACCAAAAAGTTCCAAAACTGCCGTTTAGTCAACAATTCAATAACAAGGAATTATTCAGAAGAATGAGTCCAAGTCATCATATTGAAAACAAACAGAACATTAAGTCTTGGAACCTTCTACATTGAAAGGAACTTGATAGACATGATATGCATTGGTCACTTAAGGAGGATGATACTAGCTAGCTAACTGTATTTCCTCCTCTGCTCCATTCTTTCACATGTTATATTTGTTGTATTTATTTGGTCAACCATCATATATATATCAAGCTTGTGAATGAAATTGTAGATAATGATGATTTGGGACCTTGATAAGGTTGATTATATGTGTCATTTGACTTCAAACTGCTATGTAAAGTGCATGTGATCTACCCTTCCTTTGATAACAAACTCGCCATGAGTCATTGGTCCTAAAGAATTTAATAAATTTTCTTTTTCTCTCTGATAATATAGTGACGTGGCGTATTGCTAGATCAAATTAAGTATAAATTTGAGTACATATCGATCTTGAGTCATTTTAGCATTTTTCTTAATCATTATAAATACTTGATCAACGCTAGAGTTGGATTAATTAGCTAGATTGAATAAATAGAGATTAACAAAATAAGCAGCTACATAAATGTAATTGCAAGTGTGGGAGAAATATATTCTTCATCATATATTTAAATTAACTTAATTAACTTTGATAGTTGTAGATATTCATTTTGAACAGATCGATGTTTCCTATATTTGAATATATTTTCCACAATATTCTTAAGATCTAATAACTTGCTTTTTCATTAGATTCTTGTATTGTATGGAACGACGTTGTCCCTCTAGTGATTCTGAATATTGTAACTCTTGAAGCTCCTTCTTTATCTAATTAAGTCTTTCCCATTTCAAAAAAAAAAAAAAAAAACACTACCGGTTCTGCAACGTAGAGTTCGTATTTCGAATGGTCAGTAAGTTTTGTTTTGTTTTTTATTTTTTATAACCATGTGATGTCAATTACTTCAGTATATATGTGGACCTCGACTCGACTACGCCATACTAGACAAGAGATTCTTCCCACAAGAACCACATATTAGAATGGTCAATGGTCAATAATTTTATCACATGAATTTTATTTTATTTTTTCTCATTTGGTTTATTGTATTAAATGTTTGCTTCTAGACTTAATTTATATATATACAAATATCTTTGCTACTTAACTTCTAAAAATATACAAATATATATATATATATATATATGCATTTCCAGGTGTTGTTTTGTCTCCTATTGTAAGAGAAACGAACGAAGTAGCCGATAGGCTAAGTCATTTTTCTTTGGGGGTGATTCTAAAGTGTTCTGGATCAATGTAATTCCCCCAATTGTCTATGATGTTGTACTTAAAGACTCTCCTTCCCTTTCAATGTAATCATGTTTCCCTTTCAAAAAAAAAAAAAAAAAACTTCTATAATACAGTATAAAACTTGCTTGATTGCAAATTTATTAATTAGTATATATATGTAGTTAATCAAATGTTATTCGCATGCTATTATAATGTTAAAAGTTAGAAAACTTATATTATATGATCTGTCTAACCATGCTTCATAAAATACTTTTAAAAGTATTATTGCTATTTTTAATTTTGAAATAAAATCTTCAAGATATAGGATTGCAACTTGTTCCCATTGCTCCCTCAATCTATCCTCTACTTTTAAGACTTAAATTGGTTTTGTCTTGTTTTTTGTTTTTTCCTTCTTTACGACTTTAAGCATAAAAAATATCTTATTTACTCCTATTTTATTTTAAGCAAATAGGATAGTTTTACTTTCTTTTAATTTAATAAAAAGATGTGACATTTTTCTTCATAAATATTAATTAGTGTTCTAAAAATTTAAAATATAATTTTCTTCTTAAATATTAGACGTCACATGAATGCATGTTTTTACGAACTAGTCACTTAATTTTTTATGAGTTAATGCATTAAACTACGTAGATTTAATTATCATTGTAGGATTCAATACTTGTTACAGTATGAATCGTGAAGAGAAACAATCAAGAAGAAAAGGAGAACAAACAAGAACAAGAAAGGAAAAACCTGAGAAGGTTTGCAAGCTTCTTAGAGAACTGAAAAAAATGGAGCGAATGAGTTTACTATCCTGAATGAATTTCTCTATTCATTGTCAAGCTTATATATACAAGATCAAGATGATCTGGACCATTGATCAATAACAAACTATAACAAACTAGTTTCCTGCCGTTAGATCATAACTAACTCACTAACAGACTTAACAACATTCTCAGCTATACAACAAATACTTAACTAACTTAAGAACTAACTAATCTTGAAGATCAACTAGATGTACTGTCTCCAACATTCCACCTCGAACTGGACATAGGTTACGAGACTATGTTCAGTTTTCCAATTAGAGAATGAAAACAATCACATGGCAAAGCCTTAGTAAACACATTAGCAAGTTGATCAAGCTTGGAGATATGCCTAACATCTAATTGCCCAACTGCTATTCTATCTCTAAATGAAGTGAACATCAACTTCTATATGCTTTGTGTGAGAGTGGAATACAGGGTTCTGAGCAAGTGCTTTAACACTTGTATTATCACACCAAAGAAGAGGACAATTGGGAATAGAAACACCTAATTCATTAATGAGCAACGATTGTAACCAGATGAGTTCAGTAGAGGCTTGAGCAAGAGATGTAACACCCCCCACTTTCTCTACTATAAAAAACTAATTCAACCGCTTGAAACCCTCCACGTGTCATTGCAATAAGTGGTAAAAGCCCCCTTCAAAGAAAAGATATAGACTCCCATAGTGGGACGGTCCCAAGGAAAGGACTGTCCCCATGGGGGGCCGGCCCCTTGGGGCCACCCTATAAATAAGGGTGCCCCCCCTCAATTGCTCTTCCCTGTCCCCCACTTTCCTTTGTTTCCTTCGACCTTTTTGCACTCTCCTGCGTCCCTGCACACTTCAAGAAGTTAGAAGAAAGCGCTACGCCACTGAAAGTGTGTTAAGCTGGGGAATGAAGGCTAGGTTTGCATTTCTTACTTGTTTAATAATGAATTACATAGCGTCATGCATCATATCTGTTACCATGTTTTACTTCATGCATGAGGCTATCTATTACAATTATTAACCATGGGTGCTATGCCGTTATGCTGGACCATGGGGATCATCATTATGATATATCATTGTGTGCTATGCTATTACGCTAGACCCGACAGGGTAACACTGTCACTGGTTAGCACTGGAACTCATGAGACCTCTCAGTTGCTGGTTATTGTATTGGTGCCTCAGATCACATGTTATGAGTGAATGGTGCCTGGCCTGTGATGCCGTGTGACCACGTTTCATTCATATCATTACTTGATTGTATTGTTGTGGCTTAACTGTTTAATGACTGTTGTTCTGTATTTATTATTATGCATGTAAGACTTGTTTACCCTGCTTGAGCTCACTGAGTTGTTGAGCTCACCCCTTTACTAATCTTTTAAGAGAATTAAGATGGGTCAGGATGGATTTATTCTGGGGGTTATGGCCAAACCCGGTCTATGTTGGGACTTTTGTGTATGTACTCTCCCTAGGTTTTGTCAGATTAGTCTAAACTATGGTGGCGATTGTTCCAAGCTTCTAGATGCCTCTCATTGACTACTCTTCTTATGTTATTTTGGTACTTTTGTAGGGGTTTCGCCCTTGTTACCTTTTTGTTGTCTTTTTGCTATAAGGAATGTAATAATTAACAAACTCTATATGTGCAATATAATAGTATTTTCCTTAATAGTTTGTATTGTATTATTAATGATGTGGGCCACTATGCTTCTGCATGTGCGACTCTGATCCAGTGGATTGAGCACTCGACGCCCTAACTGTTGCACCTTGCACTTGGTCAATGAGGCGGGGTGTGACAGCTAATATGGTATCAGAGCATGGTCTTGGACACTGCCCACTCGTATTTTTAAATAATTCAATTTTAAAAAAGATTTCCAGATCGGGTGTCGGCTAGGTGGGGCTGGGCCGACCCCTAAGGGGGCCGACCCCCTTGTTGCATATTAGCAACCATCCCATAAATTCTCTATAAATAGAAAGGAAGGAGGGGAGTTCCTGCACTCACCCTCTTCACCTCTCTTGTCTTCCTTCTTTATTAGCTATATACCTCTTTTCTATAACATACCTTATATTCCTCTCCAAGTTTCATCTTCAAAAATAACTCGATGGAGCAAAATCCGAAGAAGTTTAAGAAGAATGTGGAAGGTGAAAGTTCCCAGCCTCCTCGATTCAGATCTTTCCCTTTAATTCCAGTCCAGATGGGAAGACTGGTAATTTTACCAGATGAATACTACCCTATGCTCCACGACAAACTTGCAGCCTTAGGTTGGACACCAGTTATCAATCTTGAAATGTGCGTTTTTTGGTCTTCTATTGCCTCATTTTACGAAAATTTGACCGTTAAAAACCAAGATACTTTCACCATCACTACAAAGGTGAATGGTTTTGATATCACCCTTACATCTGAAATATTGTTAGAAATTTTAGAAATCCCTGAGAGAGGACCACTCTGTGATATTTACACGTACAGAGGCAGGTTAAGTGCGGTCCTAAACTCTCGACATATGTTAAGGTGTCTTACTTCTCAGCCTGATTACATGGTCACTAGGATTTTCACCAAAGAAATTAAAGAGTAGTACAATCCTCTTATTCAAGTGATCATGTCAAATATTTTGCCCCAACCTGGAAAAAGATCTACTACCACTCACCCTCAATGCTTTTTGGCATACTGTTTGATAAAGGAAATTCATGTGAATCTTCCTTATATCATCTTGTGTTACATGGCACATTGCACTCAGGAACAAACTTGTCTTCCATATGGAGCACTATTAAACAAAGTATTCCATCATTTCAGAGTTTTTCCTAGCGCAACCGAGATAACATCTCCCTTGTACGGTGACATCACCGAAAGTGTGTTGAACTCAAGTGGACCCAAGGAAAGTCGTGTGGTTAAGAGGCGAGGAAATGTGCCAACTGAGTGGGAAGATTTTCCAGAAATAGTGGAGGACACTTCTCCAGAAGATCTTGAGGATTTCAACCTTGATTTTTCTGATATTCCAGAATAGGAGGCAGACCCTCCTACGGAAGAATACGTTTCTCTGTCCACAACACAAGAAACAAATACTGTCACCCAACAACAACTTGTGGATCAAATGAGAAAAATGATGCTGGCAATCGAGGAGTGAATGATGAAAAACATGAGAGACCAGGTTGAAGTACAAAATCACAGCCTTGAAGTACAAAATCGCAGCCTCAGAGAACATAAAGAGGCTATCGACTCATTACTCAAATGGCGCGAGGAATGTTACGCCACAATACCAAGGATCGCTCCTCCGATTTTAGGTGAGAGAGAATTTGGACGGTCGTCCCAACAAGCACAATATTCGTCAATGAATCTAAATCTCAACATTGGGACCTCTCAGTTTCCTAACCCAACATTTTTTGGGCAAGTCATGGAAACTCCTATATACTCTCCCAGCATGGAACAGTCAGTATCTCAATTCTCTTTTGAAAATTTTGATTTCGTACCTCCTCAATAGTTTATTCACAATGAATCTAAAGTTTTTTTTAAGCTTTCGTAATTAGTTGTTGGGGAATCTTGCAGTAGTTTAAGGTAGCTTCATAGTAGGTCGAAGTATTTTTGAAGATAATTTAGCCATACTTGTAGTTGTTGAAATAGTTTGTAAAAATTTGTATAAAAAAAAAAAAAACTTCATGTCGAATTTTTAGCTCATGATATACTAAACGTTATGTGATGTTGTGTGCTAGACTATTTGCGGTAGGCCTACTCTTCTAATGAATTTCTTCATTATTAATGGGTTTGACATGGTATGGGACACAACAAACTCACACAAATATTGACGAAAAACACGAGACGAGGTAACTTACGGATCTGTTGTGTAGCAGTTTATGGCGGAAGTTCGACTTACCATCAGTATCGTCAAGTTTACATGGTATGGGACGTGAGAACTCGAAGGATAATAATGGTAGAAGGTTTTTCACAGGAATCTGCAAAAGACCGCGCACGCATCCCCTTGATTTGACCACGTTCCTTATCACCAAATTCATGCAGAATGGGATGTATGAATTTGGACAATAATAGGAATCGTCAGGTCTTGGTGATAAGTGAGCATAATATAAACAAGTGTAAAGGATTTGCGACATATAGATGTAGGTGACAACATGAGGAAAAGGTCATAGAAATATCTATGGCATGTACTGATATTCAACAACATAGCTATTCTCACAAATACACAAGAATTTTTTTTTTTAAAGTGTTTTAAAAAAAAAGCAAATACTACTATAATAGTCTTTGAAAACATTAAAATCACACTCTTGGTTTTGTTTTTAGACCAACCTAAAGTACAATGCCACGGGGCTCTCATTTTTCTTATTACCTAGCCTAGGAAACTAGGAGGTTAAAACTATGACATGTCACTCAAGAACTATGCATGTGCACTGCATCACGAATCAATCCTCCTTCTTTCCTCAAAACTTATATCGCACATTTTGTGCTAACATCAAGCCAATCTGCAGACAATGCCAGTACAAACAAGAAGTCAGCATGACTCTAGCTCCTCTCGACAAATGTCTGTGTTTATGCAGCTACAAGAGAACGCTAGATCTGAACCTACTCCCCCTACCTCAGTACAAGCGATGAATGACAACACTAATGCCCTGATAGCCGAACAAACTGCTGCAACTCCTTCCAATGGAATAGCCGTACCATTTAGCATGGAACAATCTTTCCTAGGCTTTACTGAATACATGAAGGCGTCTATGAGAGGTTTAGTCCAGAGTGTTACTGAGCATCAAACTGCGGCTCCTCAGCCGCACTTGGAACTGGCTAAGCAGAAAATAGATTAGACGACCAGTAAAATTACAAAGTACAAACGGCTACAACCCATCACTTTTGATGGAAAACCCGACTTCGACGAAGCCTACAAGTGGCTAGAAGAAACTCGAAAGGTGCTCGAGGTAATGGGAGTGTCTGAAGAAAGAAATGTTCCTCTTGCTGTTTACCAGTTAGTTGGAAATGTCAACTCCTAGTGGAAAACAGTTAAGGAAGACCCTAAAGTAAATGCCGGTACTATGGCATGACAACAATTTGAAGCTGAATTCATCAATGAGTATTTTCCAAATGCTGTTAAGAGAAAGAAAAAACAAGAATTCGCAAGACTTTTTCAAGGAAGTATGACAGTCCGGGAATACGCAACCAAGTTCACAGAACTCTCCGTTTTCTCTCTCTCTACCATCGCTACCAAGAGGGACAAAGTCGAAAAGTTTTTCAACGGATTGAGGCCCAACATTAGACAGGACCTTGCCTTTCTAGAGCTGGATTACTTTAGAAAATTGGTGAATATGGCTATAAATTATGAGCAGGAGAAGCTTGAGCAGGAACAGAAGCGAAACTGGGAAAAGTGAGTCATTGTGTCTGTACAACAGTCTAGTAGGAAAAAACCTTACCATCCAAATCAAAACGCTCGCCCCAGTATGGGCAACCCCCAAAACCCTCAACTCCACTTGCTCCAGCACAACAAAATTTCCAAAGGAACCTTTGTAATCACCAAAATCAAGCAGGCCAAAGAAATGGAAATAATCGGCAATTTCCCCTATCTCCTCCAAATCAACAACCCCAAGATTGAGATCGTATGTGCTACAAGTGTGGTCAGGTGGGTCACATTCAACAAAATTTTCCTCTCCTAGCCCTAGCCAACCCAGGGCCCCAGCTACACCAGTTCAGCAAGCAGCCCTGATAGCTCCACCAACACTTAGACAACAACAAAGCCCTAGGCAGCAAGGACACGCCTACGGTGTTGTGGAACGACCAAGATCAAAAAATAACGTGGTGAAAAGTACATTTGTTTTCCTTAACATGTTTGTACATGTCTTATTCGATTCGGGTTCTATGCATTCTTTTATTGCTACCCAAGTAGTCCAAAAATTAGGATTCCAACCAAAGGCTACTTCTGTTTTAGGGTATCCACACCAATAGGATCGAGTACGGAAATAAGTCAAATATGTTCCAATTGTGAACTTAAAATATTGGATCATCAACTGGTAGCAGACCTCCTAGTAATGGATTTCTCTGACTTTGATATTATCTTGGGTATGGACTGGTTAACACCTTTACATGCTCAAATAGATTGTTAGAAGAAGCAAGTTCGACTGACACTACCTAATGGAGATAACCTGAAAATCCAAGGTACGTGGACACATTCATCATTCTACCGTGTCCCTTATAAGATCTCAAATGCAAGCTCTTTCAATACTTGATCAGGATGAAGAAAATATATTGTCCAGTCATCCACCCAGCCTGAAAGATATTCCAGTTGTTCGTGAATACCTAAGGGTATTCTTAGATGAATTGCCAGGACTCCCTCCTCCTTGGGAATTTTATTTCGAAATTAAGTTGATTCATGGTATTGAACCTATTTACATTCCACCTTACCGTATGTCTAATGTAGAATTATTAGAACTGGATAAGCAGTTAAAGGAATTAGAGAAGTTGGGGTTTATAAGAAAGAACACGTCACCATGGGGTGCTCTAGTTCTTTTTGTTAAGAAAAAAGACGGTTCACTTCGACTCTGCATCGACTATAGAAAGCTGAACAAAGTTACTATTAAGAACAAATACCCGTTACCTCTAATAAAAGATCTGTTCGATCAATTAAGATGAGCAAGATTCTTTTCAAAAATCGACCTTCGCTCGGGATATCACCAATTCTGAGTTAAGGAAGAAGACATCCCAAAAATAGCTTTTCGAACCAGATATGGTCATTGCGAATTCACTGTAATGCCATTTGGCCTATCAAATGCACCTTCGACGTTCATGGATCTAATGAACCGCATTTTCAGACCATACTTATATCGTTTTGTCGTTGCATTTGTTGACGACATACTGATATACTCCCCATCAGAGAAACTCCATGAGACACTTGCGAACTATACTTAGTACCCTTAAGCAGCACGAGTTATACACCAAGTTAAGCA
The DNA here is from genome assembly GCA_035771175.1 of Paratinospora sagittata. Lineage (NCBI taxonomy): Eukaryota > Viridiplantae > Streptophyta > Magnoliopsida > Ranunculales > Menispermaceae > Paratinospora > Paratinospora sagittata. Next base: position 15,715,058 of record CM069610.1, on the reverse strand, counting down.
AGTGTGAATTTTGGATGACTAAGGTTAAGTTCCTCGGTCATGTCGTGTCCCATGATGGCATCGAAGTAGATCCAACCAAGGTAGAAGCGGTACCTAGTTGGAAACAACCTACTAATGCCACAAAAATTAGGGGCTTCCTCGGATTAGTCAGATATTACAGACGGTTCATCAAAGATTTTTCCAAACTTGCTAAACCACTCACTCGACTAACCCGAAAGGACACACATTTTATTTGGAGTGAAGCCTGTGAATTAGACTTTCAAGAACTCAAGAAAAGGCTGACTTCAACACTTGTTCTGACCACTCCAAAGGATGGGATTGGCTTCACACTACACATGGATGGACTTGGAGTCGTACTAATGAAAGAAGATCGTGTAGTAGCCTATGCCTCTCGATAGTTGAAAATTCATGAGGTCCATTATCTGATTCATGATTTAGAACTCGCAGCAGTAGTGTTTACCTTAAAAATTTGGCGATATTACTTGTATGAAGAACGATTTGAAGTCTTCTCCAACCACAAAAGTCTTCAGTATATCTATACTCAGAAGGACTTAAATCTTCGGCAAAGGTGATGGCTCGAATTCATCAAAGACTATGACTTTGAACTTAAATACCATTTGGGTAAAGCCAATGTAGTGGTTGATGCCCTTAGTAAAAAGTCATATGTCTCCGTCTGTACGATAAAAATGGGCAAGCTGCCATATGAGCTGGAAAGGTATAACTTGCAATTCCAGAATGATGGAAATGCAATTAAACTTGCCTAGTTCACTACCCACTCTGACCTCATCAAATGAATAGCCGCTGCACAAATCAAAGATGATGAGCTTATAAAGATGAAAGAGCTTATTCTGAAAAACCAAGTTTCGCATTAATGGTCTCTCACTACTGATGGTGTGATCTTATATAAAGGGCGATTGTGTGTAGCTAGGGACCTAGAGCTTAGGCGGGACTTAATGAATGAGTGCCAAAAATCTAGGTTTTCTATGCATCCAGGAGGAGACAAAATGTATAAGGATATGAAGAGGCAATTCTGGTTTAATGGAATGAAAAAGGCCATAGTAGAATTCGTGGCCAAGTGCCTTACTTGTCAACAAGTAAAAGTCGATCGCAAGCTTCCCTCTGGTTTGTTACAATCACTTCCTATATGGGAATGGAAATGGGATGATTTTGCCATGGATTGTGTGTCCGCACTACCCAAAAACGTCAAGGGTCAGGACACCTTCTAGATAATTGTTGATAAGTTAACTAAAGCTGCACATTTTATACCAGTTAATGTTGGCCCAGATATGTCAAAGAGGAGGGTGAATTGGACACTTAATAGATTTTAACTTTTCTTAATAATGTGCGGAATAATGAAAGCAGATTAAACAAAGTATAACAATTAGATACAATAATGTAAAAGAAACAATGCAATCAGGATTTATAGTGGTTCAGCCTCACCTACATCCACTACCTAACCTCCTCAGTTAGGATTTGTTCAAACTCCACTATGGATCTTCTTACGGGTGAAGATCAAACCGCTACACTATCTCAACTTATGGGTGGTGTGAGAACTACCGTTTCTTAACTTATGGGTGTGAGAAGACCGTTTCTCAACTTACGGGTGTGAGAAGACCGTTACAACTTTGAGCAACACTTGCTCTAGCCCAGTGACTTACAAGTCACTACAAATTGAATACAAGATGAGATATGATTCCCTTTACTTAGAATCAAAGTGATACTTACAAAGCTTTGGATTGAACCTTCTGTGACTAAAGATTTGCCAATAATATGTATGATGAAGTTTGGCTGAAAACAGGTTCAAAGAGCTTTTGTCTTCTTCAATAGATTTTGAAAATGATGAAGATGAAGATCAATCAATCCAGTAGACTTGACGTTTTTCTTTCAAAATGATTGTAAGTTCAAGCAGAAAGAGTAGACGACTAACTTTCAAAAGTTTCTCGCACAAGTGAAAACTGTTAATACGTTTTTGAATGAATATCAATTTTCATATTGATTCGTTGTTTTTCTTCTCTAAGGCAGCACATATAGATGGAAATAACAGAGACATAATGGACTTAGTGAATTTTGACGCTCTAGGTTATTTCAAATACAATGTCTACATTCTTTCCCGAAATGGATTGATTCAGCTCTGTTCATATTTCAGCGATAGCGCCTGAATCATCTGATCATTCACGAAAAATGAATGTTCTGACAAAGTATTAGAACGTTCAAAAAGTTCTAAAAAAGTTGTTGTATGATTCTGAAAAGTTTTCGTACAGTTCTGAAAAAGTGGCTAAAATGATGTACGAGTCAGAACAACAAAAATATCATTTTTGTCATTTTGTTCCTTTGAGGGCGCTCATAGAGCATCAGTGTCCTACCGAACAATGAAGTAAGGGCGTTACTGATTCGTAAGCGTAAGTGTACGGTGACAGATAGTAGTAATAACCGATGGAAATCTGGTTGTCGTCCTCTGGGATTGTTTACCTCAACAATTACCATTTTCACTAATTTCTAACTTTCTCTAGTGATCAAATTATAGAGACTCAAGTATTTAAATAACAATTAATTCTAATCAAACGAATAACTATGGAAAGAAATCAATATATATGAAAATCTAGAGAATCAACTTCACCTAAACTTTAATTACATAATTTAGACATGCTTATTATCAAATCAATTTCCTAGTCTATAAGTCAAAATCTCCACGTCTCTAATTCCCTCTCTGAAGTTCCGAATTATAACGTATCATTAAAAATAGGATTCGATCTCTCGATAAAACCCTAATTCCTAACAACCCATTAAACTCCGTGATTTTCCTACAACTTTATAAAACTTTGTAAACCTCTCGATTCTACAACATTTTCATGTCATAATCCCCTATTTCCAATCTAGGAAACCCTCTCTCGAGTGCCGCCTTCCAAGTCTAAGATCATTCGATTTTTTATCAAGAAACCGAAAACATTAAGCATAGGAAATCATGAATAAACTATAAACATTTCATTGATAATAAAATAAATCTAAAATTAAACCATAATCTTCAAGTTAGGATCCATCTCCTCTCTAGAAAAATAGATTAGTTCATAGCTTGAATGATAAGAACATAAAACATGGAGAAAAACTCAATAATAAACATCAATAGCAAACTAAAAAATCTGGAACTTGAATATTCTTTCAAATCTTCACGTTCCTTCCTCCTAGCCATCTTGTTCTCTTTTCCAGTGTGTTCTCCTTCAAAAACCCTAAAGTTTGATCTTTTATATGCCCAAGTCGTCCCAAAAATTAAATTAGAAAGTCCATCCTCCTCATAAACACTCAAGTTGCAAAATCGCAACTTGGGATTGGTTTAGCGCCGCGACGCTAACACCTCTAGCCCCGCAGCGCTCCGATAAAGATTTCCAGAGCCACGACGCTCAGTCCATCCCATTTCAGTGCATTCCAGTGCCGCGACGCTACATTTGAGCACCGCGGCGCCCAGAACCTTAAACATCCCCCTGAATTTGTGGACTTAGCCAAATTTTCACTCTTCTTTGAATTGGGTTCTTCATGCTTTTCCTTTGCACTTTCTTGTACATGTTTTTATCATCCAAAGCCATAACTAATGCATTCAAACACCTACAAAAAAAACAAATCAAGTTAATAACACACTCAAACATCAATTAACTCAAATTATAAACTAATAAACTAAAATAATGAATAAAAACCCAATTAATCCTAAACTAACAAATGTATTAAAACTAACATAAACCTATCAAACTAATGCATGAAATGTCCTAAAACACACATAAAACATGCTCTAAAACCTCTCTAAATATGCAACTATCGGTGTCCTGACTTACTTTGACAATTAAACGACTTAAATCATGAGGACGCTACTTGACAATTAGCGTTCTGCTTTGTTTTAAAAAAACCCAAACGCATGAAGGCGCTACTCACAAGTAAGCGTCCTGAGATTTTAAAACATTTTTGAAATAATATTAAGTGCGCTTAAGGACAGTAAGCGTCTTGAAAGTTATTAAATTGATTCTAAGGATGAGGGCGCTGTTGAACCAATTATCCTCATGTCCCTTAAGAGAATATGTCCCTATTATGAAAGATTTTGATGATCTACATTCTGTTTATGATATTACTGCACATATGGCATATCTAATATCACTTGAAGGTTTCAAAGATTCAATGATGCATGGCAAACGTATTAAAAGATCTTCTTGAAGACTGTAATCATTTAAAGATGTTTAGTTGTATGATTAGATTATGATAGGTTGTAGGACGTTCTTTGTCATGTGATTCAGTAATATGCATGCCTGCATGTTTTAATCGATAGGTTGCATATTCGATTTAATCCGACTACATTGTGTTTTATCGAGCTTTAATCAAGAAATGAAAAACCCTTTTTATAGAGTCTTTCAGGACGCTAATGTTTCAGCAACGCCTTCTTGGACTTGATGAGTCAGGACGCTGATAAAATATTAGAAAGCTCAAGGTTGAATTGAGCTGATTAATAAGGACGCTTACTTGTTAGTAGTGACTTTTTTTTATCAACCTTTGAGAATGTCAGGACACTGACTTAGTTTCAGCTCGCTGAAAGTTCTTTTTGTCTTTTAGTGATTTCTATCTTTAAGGACGCTGATAAGTTATAAGTTGAATAAATTATCAGGACGCTACTTGTGTAGGAGCGCCCTCATCTTTAAAATAAACATAAATAACTTTCAAGACGCTTATCGTCTGTCAGCGCACTTAACATTGTTTTAAAACTTTTTTTAATAGTTCAGAACGCTTACTCTTGAGTAGCGCCCTCATGTGTCAAATGTTTTAAAACAAAGCAGGACGTTTACTGCGAAGTCGCGCCCTCACGATTTGAGTCGTTCAATTGTCAAAGTAAGTCAGGACTTTTACAATTTAGTAGCGCCCTCACTTCATTATTCAGTAGGACTCTGATGTTCTATGAGCGCCCTCAAAGGAACAAAACGATAGAAAATATATTTTTGCTGTTCTGACATTAGTGTTATTTCTGTTTGTGCTACACACTTTTTGAAAGTTAGTTTTCTTTCACTTGCACTTAATCTTACGATCTTTTGAAAGAAAAACTCAGTCTTCTGGGTTGATTGATCTTCATCTTCATTATTTAAAAAACCCATTGAAGAAGACAAAAGTTCTTTGAACCTGCTTTCAACATAAACTTTATCATATATATTTTGTTGAATCCGTGATCACAGAAGGTTCAATCAAAAGCTTTGTAAGTATCACTTTGATTCTGAGTAAAGGGAATCATATCTCATCTTGTATTCAGTTTGAGGTGATTGGCAAGTCACTGAGTTAGAGCAAGTGTTGCTCAAAGTTGTAACCGGTCTTCTCACACCAGTAAGTTGAGAAAATATATCAATTTGGTCTTCACCCGTAAGAAGGTCCATAGTGGAGTTTGAACAAATCCTAACTGAGAAGGTTAGGTAGTGGATGTTGGCGCGGCCAAACCACTATAAATCCTGCTTGCATTGTCTCATTTACATTTGTTGTATTTGATTGCTATACTTTGTTTAATCTGCTTTCATTATTCCGCACATTTTTAAGAAAGGTTAAAATCTGCTAAGTGTCCAATTCACCCCTCTCTTGGACATATCTGGGCCAACAGGCGCTCCTATACAAGTAGCGTCCTGATAGTTTATTCAGCTTATAACTATTAGCGTCCTTAAAGATAGAAATCAATTAAAATTAAGAGAACTTTCAGCAAGCTGTAACTAAATCAACGTCCTGACATTTTCAAAGGTTGACTAAAGGAAAATCGCTACTTACAAGTAAGCATCCTAATGAATCAATTCAATTCAACCTTGAGCGTCCTAATATTTTATCAGTGTCCTGACTTATCAAGTCTAGGAGGGCGCTGCCAAAACATTAGCGTCCTGAAAGACTCTATAAAAATGGATTTTGATTTCTCGATTAAAGCTCGATAAAACACGATTTATAGATCAAATATGCAAATGATCGAAAATCAATTCTACTAAAACACGTAATCATGCATATTGCTGAATTAAATGGCAGAGAAGTTTCTACAACCTAAACACATCCAATCATACACTAAAGTCTTCAAATGATCATGGTCTTCAAGTAGATTTTTTAAAACGTTCGCCATGCATCATTGATTCTTCGAAACCTTCAAAAAGATTAGATGCTTCTGATTGGTTCAACAATTTTCCCCTTTTTGATGATTTCAAACGCAGTACTATAGGCTTTGAAGCAAGCTAATAAAATGATGTGATTATGCATAAGATGCACTACTAATTCTCATTATTCCGTATGATATGAGTGTATTTCCAAGGAATGTACTGAAACTCCAATAAGACTCACCGTTAGTGTTAATATGAATATATGATGCTTCAATGATATTACTTCTCCCCCTTTTGAAAACATCAAAAAGAGTAAAGTATCATGAAATATGTCTCCCCCATATAGAGGTAAGCATCAAAATATTACATATCAGTCTTAGAGAACATGCCAAGCTCTCTTTAAATGTGAAGAAACTGGTCTTTTGGTAAAGCTTTAGTGAATATGCCAGCCAGTTGTTCTTTGGTTTCTATGTGAGATAATATGACTTCACCATTTTTCACATGATCCCGTTAAAAGTGATGTCTTATTTGAATATGTTTAGTTCGAGAGTGTAGTACATGATTTTTAGATATTTTAATAGCACTAGTATTGTTACACAAAATCTTAGCACATTGAATAAATATTTGATAATCCTGAAGTTGTTGTTTCATGTATAGAACCTGAGAACAACAACTTTCAGCTGCATCATATTCTGCTTCAGTTGTGGATAATGCCACTAAGTGTTGCTTCTTGCAAAACCAAGAAATTAACGAATTTCCAAGAAAGTGATAAAATTCGGAGGTATTTTTCCTATCAGTTAGACTACTGACATAGTCAGAGTCTACATAACTTCTCAGATCAAATGTAGTACCTTTGGAATACCAAATTCCTAAGTGTGTTGTGCCATTTATGTATCTTAATATTCGTTTGACACACTTTAAATGAGATTCTTTTGGTTCTGATTGAAATCTTGCACAAAGATAGACACTGAACATAATGTCAGGTCAAGTTGCTGTTAAGTACATCAAACTTCAAATCATACTTCTATAAAGTTTTGAATCAATTGCTTTGCCTTTTTCATCCATGTCTAATTTGATTGCAGAGGTACAGGGAGTATCAATTGATTTCAAATTATGCATTTGAAACTTTTTAACCATTTCCTTAGCAAACTTTGATTGGCTTATGAAGGTGCCTTTCGACATTTGCTTAATTTGCAAGCCGAGGAAGTATGTAAGTTCTCCCATCATACTCATATCAAATTCCTTTTGCATTAATTTTGAAAACTCATCACACAATTCTTTGTTTGGTGCACCAAAAATGATATCGTCCACATATATTTGAACAATAAGCATATTATCATTATGGTGTTTAATAAACAAAGTTGGATCAAGTTTTCCTTTTTGAAACTTATGATTTAAAAGAAATGAACTCAGTCGATTTTACCAAGCTCTCAGAGCTTGTCTTAATCCATATAAGGCTTTGTGAAGTTTGAACACATATTCCGGGTCTTGAGCATCCTCAAACCCTAGAGGTTGTTCCACATATACCTCTTCATTGATGTATCCATTTAGAAAAACACTATTTATATCCATTTGGTATAAGGAAAAATTCTTGTAACAAGCATAGGCAAGTAGCATCCTTATTGCCTCTAATCTTACTACTGGGGCAAAGGCTTCTTCGAAGTTTATGCCTTCTTCTTGGTTCTACCCATGTGCAACCAATCTAGCCTTATTTCGGACAATGATACCTTGCTCATTCTTTTTATTTCTAAAGATTCATTTGGTTCCTTCAACAGATTGATTAAAAGGTCTAGGAACTAATTCCCATACTTTGTTTCACACAAAGTGTCCTAGTTCTTCATGCACAACAAGAATCCAATTTTCATCTTTCAGTGCATCTTCCACTTTAATTGGTTCATATTGTGATACAAAAGCAACAAGCTCTTGATTTCTTTGAATTGAAGCTCTAGTGGATACACCCTTTTGCAGTATAGAGTTTTTAGAAGATCCTAAAGATGTTTTAGGTTCAAGATTTGTAATCTTGGTTGTCTTGGGTTCATCATCATCAAAGTTTAATTGTTTAAATTCATCCTCAAGACTTTTCTTACTTACACTTGCATCAAAGTTTACATGAATTGATTCTTCTACAGTTTGATTAGATTTATTGAAGACTCTATATGCTTTACTGTGAGAAGAATATCCTAAGAATATTCCTATGTCAGATTTAGGTTCAAACTTATCTAGATTGTCTTTATCATTAAGAATAAAACATTTGCATCCGAATACTCGGAAGTAATTGATGTTGGGTGCTCTACCCTTCCATAGTTCATATGGAGTTTTATTCAAATCTTTTCTGATTAAAACTCAGTTCATTACATAGTAGGCTGTGTTAGTAGCTTCACCCCAAAAATAATTTGCATTATTGTACTCATTAAGCATTGTTTTACATATTTCCTGCAACGTTCTATTCTTTCTTTCCACTACACCATTTTGTTGTGGTGTCCTAAGGGCTGATAGATGGTGAGTGTAACCTTGATTATTACAAAATTCTTTGAGATTTTTATTGAAAAATTCACCACCTCTATCACTCTTAATTATGTTGATTTTATAACCCTTTTCATTTTTGACTCTTTTATAGAATTTTATAAATGTTTCGCGTGCATCAGATTTATGAGCTAATAGAAATGCCCATGTGAATCGAGTAAAGTCATCAATGTTAACCTGAGAGGTTCATCACTTAGCACGTCCCTAAGTATACTTGATGAAGTATATTTTGATGATCACAAACAAAATCACTTTCGGTGCTAACGAGCTTTTATCAAGAATCTATCTCAGCACCACAGGAAAGCAAAAAGCCAAAGAACGATTCAATCAAGGAACTCAAAATCATATCAGATGTTCAAGATCGTTTCAATCAAAAGGACTTCAATGATCATATCATGATTTCAAGATCACTTCACGAACGATTCGATCAAGCTTCAAGTCTTCATCTTTCGATCAATGTTCAAGTCATTCAACTCCAGCGCGAAGTTCTTATTGAAGATCTCATAATAAAGAGTTGGATTTAACAATTATGAGAGATACACTGTATTCAAGGTAAATCTTTCTCTAATCGACATTGCTCAAACGTTTTCCAAAACCATGCACGAATCATTTGCATATTTGCATCTTTTGATCTTACGTTTTACTGTATTTCAAATGATTTAATTTTTTATATTTAGTTTGAAATTTATCGAGTTTTTATTCGCATTTATCGTATTTTTAATTATGAGTTAAAATTATTTTTCAAGAGTCTTTCAGGAAGCTAATGATTTAACAAGGCACTCCTGAACTAGTTAAGTTAGGACGCTGATGACTCATTAGGACACTGATCACATTCAAGGTTGAATTGAACTGAATTATTAGGACGCTTACTTGTAAGTAGCGGCCTCTCTTTAGTCAACCTCTGAAGTTGTCAGGACGCTAACTCAGTATCAGCTGACTGAAAGATTTCTAAAGTTCTTCAAAGAATGTATCTATAAGGACGTTGATAGTTATTAGTTGAATAATCTATCAGGATGCTACCTGGATAGGACCGCCCTCATATTTGGGAATATACTTAATAACTTTCAGAACGCTGATTGTCCTTCAACACATTTTGTATTGTTCTTCAAGCATTTTAAATGTGATAGGATGCTTACATAGTCATAGTGCTCTCGTGTTGTGTTTTATGTTTTAACTAGTAGGACGCTTATTCAGAAAGTAGCACCCTCATGCACTTAATTGTTTTAAAACAAAGCAGGATGCTAAGTATGCATTAGCGCCCTCAGGGTTAAGTCGTTTAAGTGTCAAAGAAATTTAGGACGCTTACGAGTTAATAGCGTCCTCACCTTATTGTTCAGCAGGACGCTTATACATAATGAGCGCTCTCAAGGAACAAAACGACAAAGTTGATAAGCGTCAAGACGCTGATTATGGAATCAAGACGTTAATTCAACAACCGTCACTGTTCTAACAAGTACATTTTATCAGTCTACTATTTCAGAATGGATCTTTGCACAAAGTCCTTTTCAGATTTATCAGAGATCTTCTCTGATACATGAATTAAGTTTTTTTAAAACTTTCCTTTTTATGTAATCTGAAAAGAACCAGAATGTTAGTGAAAATTGCAGTTGCCATTTTCATATAACATTCTAGCTGTTGTATGTAAACGTTCACACTGTATTTGAATTTTAAATGTCTAACGGCTATTGTTTACCAGGTCTATAAGTACCAACACTTTGAATCAAACAACTTGCCGATAATTTTTATTGTGCCAAAAAACTTTTTGAAAGTTAGTTTGCGTCGAAATGTTTTCAAATGTCTAGGCTTTCAAAGTACTTATCGACATTGCTTCTCTGCTTTCAAAATATTTTCATAGTGAGTTTAATTTATATTTTATCTTTGAAAATCTGTTTGATCTGGTATCTACTCAAATTCTCGGCACTGATCTATACTTGATATCAATCTTGCTGAAGAAAGAATTTGAGAAGTAGTTCATGAGAGATACAGTTGTACTTAGTTACATATCTTAAGTACTGCATTGAACTACATCAGTAGTTGTGTCAACTACTGAACACTGAACCAGAAGTTTTCATACTTACATTTAATATCTATATTGAAAACCTTTTGTGTCCATGTTTTACACTGGTCCTTCATTTTCCAAGTCAATGTTTCATTGGTATCATATTGTTTTCGAAGAAGCACTTAATTGATTTATATATCATACACTCTTTTCGAAACTGCACTTGAGCAATACCGAACATTGAAAGGTAACTGTAAGTGTATTTCCTCTTAGCATTACGTATTTCAATTTATACAACTTTGTAATGCTATGCACATGAGCTTAATTGTAAAGTGTCCTACTCAAATAGAACCAACATTAGTAGTTTGTGTTGTAATGCTGGTGTGTTTCTGCATTGAAACAACCAGGACAAATGTATGTAGTGCACTTAATGATTTCAGGACTGAAATCATGTAATGGTTCATATTCACCTGTAAGTGGAAAACCGGTTCATTCTAATCCTGTAAAAGGATAGGTGTGTCCTTAACCTATAAAAGGATTGGTTATCTCTTAACTTGTAAAAGAGAAACGGTTCTTCCTTATCCCATAACAGGAAAACGGTTTTTCCATATCCTGTAAAAGGAAAATGGTTCTTCCTTATCCCGCAAAAGGAACATGGGTTTTTCCTTATCCCGAAAAAAGAAAATACGGTTCATCCTTAGCCCGTAAAAGGATAGGTTTTCCTTTAACTTGTAAAAGGGCAGTTGTAACGGTTTGGTTCTCATCCGTAAGAGAATCAGTTAGTGGATTGAGAAAATCTTAATCGGGAGATTAGGTAGTGGATGTAGGCTTGGCCGAAACCACTATAAATTTTGTGTGGCTCACGTTTGCATTTTAGTCTTTGTTTAGGTTATGTGTTCAATTTCAATACACTCATGTATATCACTAAGTTATTGGAAAAGAATTTTGATTTGACCATCACCCAATTCACCCCCCTCTTGGGTGGACCAACAATAAACAATCACAAATACATATGATTTTCCACCTAAGCTTTGGGTTTTGGTTGGTCCGTAAAGATCCATGTGAATCAATTCGAGAGCTCTAGAGGTTGATTGCTGCCTCTTGTTCTTAAATGATGATCGAGTATGCTTACCAAGTTTACATGGTTCACTTACCTTATCAATTGAGTAAGTTCCTTTCGAAATACCCTTGGCAAGATCATGTTTAACAGTTCTAGATATGTTGTCCATATTGACATGGGCTAAGCTCCTATGCCATAGCCATGCATCATTACAAGAGATAGCACTTAAACATGTTACATTTTGTTTCTTCATGTCATTAAAGTTTGTGCAATACAAATTCTTAAGTCTAGATGCCATGAATGCAACAGTTTTATCTGCATGCTTGACAGTGCATCTATTTGCTTCAAATGAAATGTCATAACCTTTGTCACATAATTGACAGTTGCTCCAGAGATTATGCTTCAACCCTTTAACATAAAATATATCAGATATGGATTGAAAATCATTACCAATAGTTCTGATGCCTTCAATGTCACCTTTGTTGTCGTCTCCGAAAGTGACCTTTCCTTCTTTCTTCTTTTCAAGGCTTAGAAAGTTAGATTTATCTCTAGTCATGTGCCTTGAGCAGCCGCTGTCTAGATACCATATATATTTATTTATGCATATGACTACATAAAATATTTTTGATTTTTGTACCCATGCAAGTTTGGGTCCATGCATGTTAGCATCGGTAAGAACAAAATTTTCAATCCATGCATATTTCATTTTCGTTCTACTTAAGACATTACATCTAAGTATGGTATGACCTTCCCTATGACATTTGTGGCATGTTGGTCTTTTGGTCAGTAAGATATTGTATTCCTTTTGTTTGGACCCATGTGTACAACCTAAGCTAGCTTTGTCGAATGCACATCTTTGTGATCCTAACATCATGTCAAATAACTTTTGACCATTTGTGAATTTAATCACAGTGCAGTTCAGGTCTTCCTTTTCCTTTCTAAGGGTTTCATTTTCATTTTTCAGTTTTCCAACAACTTTCTCAAGTTGTTCATTATCTAAAGACAGTCCCTCTAGCTCTTCTTGTTTGAATTCTATTTCCTCAAGAGCTTCTTCAAGACTATGTTTGAGCTTTTCATTCTTCCTGATCTCTTTACCAAGTTTTGTCTTAAGCTCTTGAATATGAATATAGAGCTCATTAAGTTCGTCAATGGGTTTAGATTTTACCTCTGTGCTTGCCATTAAGCATAATGCAACAACGTGATCTGAATCCGCTTCATCTTTGCTTGAGCTTGAGTAATCCCATGTAGCTTTGAGAACTTTCTTGTCTTTTTTATACGAGCTGGTGTTATTCTTATATTTAATGGGACATTTACTCTTTACATGACCTGGTTTGTTACAGCCGTAACATATTAACTCCACAAGTTTAGACTTGAGTTTCTTTCCTTTGTGAAACCTTGAGAAAGAGCTGCTCTTACTCTTTCTCCCAAGCAGCTTGTTGAACTTTCTAGACAACATAGCCATGTCATCTTCTGAGTCTGAATCATCTTGAGAATCAGTTTCAACATTGAGGGTAATAGATTTCTTTTCTTTTTCCTCAACCTTGACCGGGCACATCTTATCTTTTATCTTCATTTCAAGAACCAGTAATGAACCACATAGTTCATCAAAAGTGTATTCAACCAGATTCTTGGCTTCTTTAATGGCCGTGGCCTTGGGTTCCCATGCTCTGGGTAGGCCTCTTAGAAACTTTCTAACAATTTCTTCTTGGTCATAAATTCTTCCTAGGTTTTTCATCTCATTGATGTTTGTTGTAAACCGAACAATAGCCTCAGCTATCGAATCAATTTCCTTCATCCTATAAGTCTCATATTTTTCAACTAATAATTGGAGCTTTGCCTTTTTAATTTGCAAAGTTCCTTAGTGGGTGACCGCTAACTTGTTCCAGATTTCCTTAGCGGTTTCACGCACACTAACTCTATTGAACTCTTCGACGAATAAAATGCAAAACAAAATGTTTACAGCTTGGTTATTTAATAACTATTTTTTCTTTTCCTTGGTACTCTATTCGTCTAGCTCCTTCAGAATAGTAGCACCGTCTACTCTTTTAGTAGGTGTTGCATAGTCGTTTGTCACAACATCCCACATTTTTAAATCTTGGGCTTTTAGGTAGTACCTAATCTTAGTTTTTCAGTGGGAATAGTTTTCTCCCTTGAAGAGTGGTGGTCGGTTGGTGGAGTTTCCTTCACCTGAAAGATATGTACTTATTTCGTTTTGGCCTGCCATACTCACTCTGATACCAATTGTTGGCCCAGATATGTCCAAGAGGGGTGAATTGGACACTTAGTAGATTTTAACCTTTCTTAATAATGTGCAAAATAATGAAAGCAGATTAAACAAAGTATAACAATTAGATACAATAAATGTAAATGAGACAATGAAATCAGGACTTATAGTGGTTCGACGTCGCCTACATTGACTACCTAACCTCCTAAGTTAGGATTTGTTCAAACTCCACTATGAATCTTCTTACGGGTGAAGATCAAACCGGTACACTTTCTCAACTTACGGGTGTGAGAACTACTGTTTCTCAACTTACGGGTGTGAGAAGACCATTTCTCAACTTACGGGTGTGAGAGGACCGCTTCTAAACTTATGGGTGTGAGAAGACCGTTTCTCAACTTACGGGTGTGAGAAGGCTGTTACAATTTTGAGCAACACTTGCTCTAGCCCAGTGACTTACCAGTCACTAAAAACTGAATACAAGATGAGATATGATTCATTTTACTCAGAATCAAAGTGATACTTACAAAAGCTTTGGATCGAACTTTCTGTTACCACAGATTCAGTAAAATATGTATGATGAAATTTGGCTGAAAACAGGTTCAAAGAGCTTTTGTCTTCTTGAATGAATTTTGAAAATGATGAAAATGAAGATCAATCAATCCAGAAGACTTGATGTTTTTCTTTCAAAATGATCATAAGTTCAAGCACAAAGAGTAGACGACTAACTTTTAAAAGTTTCTCGCACAAGTGAAAACTTTAATACGTTTCTGAATGAATATCAGTTTTCGTATTGATTCGTTGTTTTTCTGCTCTAAGGCAACACATATATATAGAAATAACAAAGATGCAATGGACTTAGTGAATTTTGGCGCTCTAGCTTATTTCAAATACAACGTCTACCTTCTTTCCCGAAATGGATCGATTCAGCTCTGTGTATATTTCGACAATAACACCTGAATCATCTGATCATTCACGAAAAAAGAATGTTCTGACAAAGTATTAGAACGTTCAAAAAGTTTTGAAAAAGTTGTACGATTTTGAAAAGTTCTAAAATGTTTTCGTTTTGTTCCTTTGAGGGCTTTCATGGAGCATCAGTGTCCTACCGAACAGTGAAGTGAGGGCGTTACTGATTCGCAGGTGTCCTGACTTACTTTGACAATTAAACAACTTAAGTCATGGGGCCGCTACTAGACAGTTAGCGTTCGCGTCCTTCTTTGTTTTAAAAACACCCAAACGCACGAAGGCGCTACTCACAAGTAAGCGTTCTGAAATTTTAAAACATTTTAGAAATAATATTAAGTGCGCTTAAGGACAGTAAGCATCCTGAAAGTTATTAAGTTGATTCTAAGGACGAGGGCTCTCCTATACAAGTAGCGTCCTGATAGTTTATTCAACTTATAACTGTCAGCATCCTTAAAGATAGAAATCAATTAAAACTAAGAGAACTTTCAGCGAGCTGTAACTAAATCATCGTTCTGATACTTTCAAAGGTTGACTAAAGAAAGGTCGATACTTAAAACTAAGCGTCCTAATGAATCAGTTCAATTCAACCTTGGGCGTCCTAATATTTTATCAGCGTCCTGACTTTTCAAGTCCAGGAGGGCGCTGCCAAAACATTAGCGTCCTGAAAGACTCTATAAAAATGGTTTTTGATTTCTCGATTAAAGCTCGATAAAACACGATTTATAAATCAAATATGCAAATGATCGAAAATTAATTCGACTAAAACATGTAATCATGTATATTGCTGAATGAAATGGCAGAGAAGGTTGTACAACCTAAACACATCTAATCATACACTAAAGTTTTCAAATGATCATGGTCTTCAAGTAGATCTTTTAATACGTTTGCCATGCATCATTGATTCTTCGAAACCTTTAAGAAGATTAGATACGCCATGTATGCAGTAATACCATAAATAGAATGTGGGTTGTAATCATCAAAATATCTTTCATATTAGAGACATATTCTCATAAGGGACATGAGGATAATTGGTTCAATAGTTAAATCTACCGATACTCTAGCCAAGTTAGTCAAAATCTATGAACGAGAAATTATCAGATTGCATGGTATCCCTCTCACCATCGTTTGTGATCGAGACCCTAGATTCACATCCAAGTTCTGGCAAAGCTTTCACGCCAGGCTAGGTACAAAGATTCTTATGAGTATTTCCTTTCATCCCCAGACAGATGGATAGTTTGAGCGGCTCATACAAATTCTGGAAGACATGCTACGCTGTTGTGCCCTAGATTTTAACGATGGGTGGACAAAGTACTTGCATTTAGCGGAGTTCGCATATAATAATAGTTATCAGGCAAGAATTAAGATGGTTCCGTATGAAGCACTATAAGGATTACCGTGTAGGTCACCTTTGTGTTGGGTAGATATGTCTGATTGACTACAGCTTGGTGCGGATCTCATATGAGAAACCACCATAAAAATAAAGCTCGTTAAAGAAAGACTCCGTACCATCCAAAACATACACAAAAATTACGTAGACAAGTGATAAAAGCCTCTAGAATTTCAAGTTGGCGACTCGGTTCTTTTAAAGGTCCAACCATTTAAAAGTGTGAAAAGATTTGGAGTCAAAGGAAAGTTGTCTCCAAGGTATATCAGACCATTTCCAATTATTGATCGAGTAAAAAAATCAGCGTACCGTCTATCTTTACCATTATCCATGTCCAAAGTACACGACGTTTGTCATATATCCAGGCTCAGGAAATATCTTCACGATCCTTCACACATCATACCATCCATTGAAGTTGAAATCGAGGAAGGAAATAAGTATAAAGAATATCCTGTGCAAATCTTGGACAGAAAGACACAAGACTTGAGAAACAAGAGCATTCCGTTGGTAAATATCCTTTGGAACCATCACGGAATAGAAGAAGCAACGTGGGAATTGGAACAAGAGATCAAACAAAAATACCCTCACTTGTTTGTATAGCACCTGCATGTTTACATAATAATAAAATATTTCATGTTCTTATTCTATGCTCTTGGGTTTCTTGTTTTGTCTTTGACACAGATGTCTGACGATTCAACGAGTTACAGTTCTAAACTGTTCAAACATAGCAATAATTCAAATCAGGATACAAATATGGCTATTGAAGAAGATGATTACATGAGCTCAATCCCTTTAGACTAGAGTCCTTCCACTGACTATTACTCCCAGTGTACATTGCCTACGAGATCACAGTCTGCTAATATGCCATGAGTCCAAACCCCCCAATACACAACCTAACAATTCATTATCCATCTCGTCTTGGAATATCTGACCCAGAAGATGAAAACATTACAAGTATGCGTCAAGCAGGTTTTCTTCCACAACCACCACGACACATACCAACGCCACCTTCTCTTCCTGAGTTATCAGATCAGAAAAGAATGGAGTTCGATTTAGTCCATTCTCCTACCCCAGCTCATTCTGGAGATTCTACTGCTCCAAGTGCAGTACGCGGGCCCAACAATCCGCGCAACCAACACGATACAAGGTTTCCAAGTCGAGTGGACAATATTACAAAAATTGAGATCATCGACATTTTAGATGATAAATAGTAAGTATTTTATTTACATGTCAAAATTTTTCCAAAAACATCCTACCTTATTTACATTTCGAGGATGAAATTATTTTAAGGTGGGTAGGCTATAATCCCCACTTTTTTTCTTGTAAAAAACTAATTCAACCGCTTGAAACCCCTCCACGTATCATTGCAATAAGTGGTAAAAGCCCCCCTCAGTTGCTCTTTGCCGCCCCTCGCTTTCCTTTGTCTCCTTCGACCTTTTTGGGCTATTCTACGTCCCTGCACACTTCAAGAAGTTAGAAGAAAGCACTACGTCACTGAAAGTGTGTTAAGGTGGGGAATGAAGGCTAGGTTTGCATTTCTTACTTGTTTAATAATGAATTACATAGCATCATGCATCATATCTGTTACCACGCTTTACTTCATGCATGAGGCTATCTATTACAATTATTAACTATGGGTGCTATGCCATTACGCTGGACCATGGGGATCATCATTATGATATATTATTGGGTGTTCTGCTATTACGCTGGACCCGACAGAGTGACACTGTCACTGGTTAGCACTGAAACTCATGAGACCTCTCATGACTTGAGAGTGAATGGTGCCTGGACAGTAATGCCATGTGACCATGTTTCATTCATATCATTGCTTGATTGTATTATTCTGGCATAACTGTTTGATGATTGTTGTTCTGTATTTATTATTATGCATGTAAGACTTGTTTACCCTGCTTGATCTCACTGAGCTGTTGAGCTCACCCTGTTTCTAATCTTTTCAGGGAATTAAGATGGGTCAAAATGGATTTATACCGGGGGTTATGGCCAAATCCGGTCTATGTTGGGACTTTTGTGTATGTACTCTCCCCAGGTCCTGTCAGATCCGTCTAAACTATGGTGGCGATGCTTCCAAGCTTCTAGATGCCTTTCGTTGACTACTCCTCTTATGTTATTTTGGTACTTTTGTAGGGGTTTCGCCTTTGCTACCTTTTTGTTGTCTTTTTGCTATAAGGAATGTAATAATTAACAAACTCTGTATGTGTAATATAATAGTATTTTCCTTAATAGTTTGTATTGTATTATTAATGATGTGGGCCACTATGATTCTGTATGTGCGGCTCTGATCGAATTGAGCACTATGATTTTGTATTGTATTAATAGTTTGTATTGTATTATTAATTGAGCACTCGACGCTCTCATTGTTGCACCTCGCGCTGGGTCAATAGGGCGGGGTGTGACAAGAGACCTCTATTCTACCTCAGTGCTACTTTTTGCAACTACAGTTTTCTTCTTAAACCTCCATGTAATGAGATTACCACCAAGAAAAACACAACATCCACTTGTAGACTTTCTATCATCTATTGATTTGGCCCAATTAGCATCACTAAAGGCTTTAAAAGATAGCGAGAAAGAAGGTTAGAAAAAGAAACCATGATGAGATGTGCCCTTTAGATATCTCAACACACACTTGTAGGCAGTGCAATGAAGAGAGGTTGGAGCTGAAATAAACTGACTTAGCTTGTTAACAATGAAACTAATGTCAAGCCTTGTATTGGTTAAGTATTGCAAGCCAAGATACTTCGATAAAGTGTTGGATCAGAGAAAGGAACACCCTCTTGCTTAGATAGTTTTGTGCTAACATATACAAATGTAGAACAAGGCTTGCAATCCATCATCTTAAATTTGAGCAAACAAATCAGAAATGTATTTTGTTTGGGTAAGATGAAGACCTTTAGATGTCCTAAATGCCTCAAAACCCTGAAATTAGTTGATAGAACCAAGAGTTTTGAGAGCAAAAGTCTGATGCAGTTGCTGAATGACATGTTTAACAGCAGAAGGACTATTCCCAGTAATGAGCATATCATCTACATAAACCAAGAGCAAGACATAAGAATCTGAAGACTTTCTGATGAAGAGAGAAACATCAGACTTGGAGTTGACAAAACCCCATTGAAGAACATATGCAGCTTAGTAAACCAAGCTCTAGGAGATTGTTTTAAGCCATAAAGAGCTTTGTTGAGTTTACAAACATGAGATGGATACTGAGTTAATCAAACCTTCTGACTGTTGCATATATACCAATTCTTCCAAATCACCATTCAAGAAAACATTGTTTACATCAACCTGTCGAATGCCCCAACCTTGTGTCACAACAAGAGTGAAGATGACTCTAATTGTGGATGCTTTTATAACAGGACTTTAAGTGTCAAAGAAATCCAACCCTGGTGTTTGATAGAAACCCTTGGCAACCAACCTTGCGTTGTACTTACAAATGGATCCATCAGAGTTATATTTGGTTCTAAAAACCTATTTACAGCCAAGCAAGTTCATGTCAGGAGTATATGGAACAAGTGTCCAAGTCTTGTTTCTAACAAGGGCATTAAACTCCTCATTCATAGCTCCAGTCCACTTGAAGTCTTATAATGCCTCTTTAACAAAAGAAGGCTAAATTTTAAGAGGAGAAGCCTAAGATGCATTGTATGATTTTGGCTTGAAGATGCCACTTTTTGATCTAGTCTACATTGGATGAGTACTTTGCAATGGAACATCAGTTGAAGAAACAAGAACAGGGGCATTTGAAACAACAGTAAGGACAAATAAAACAAAATCATTAATAACATTTGAATAATGTTGTATGCTATTTGACAGAGAAAAGTCAGGACAAGGCTGAAGACTTGCAACATTATGAAGGGTAAAAGGCTTTGGAGCAGGTTGCATATTAGGGGAAACAGAGTGCAACATTGACAATGGTAAGTTGAAAGCACTTGTAGCTGCTGCTGATTTTGTTGAAGGAAAGAGATCGAGATAAGGATACTTTTTTTCATTAAACTCCACATGTCGTGAGACATACACTTTGCTAGACGAATCAAGACAAAGATAACCTTTGTGCATAGTGTTATAACCAACAAAGACACACTTAGATGTGTGAAAACTAAAGTTTTTGGCAGCATAATTTTTGAGATATGGAAAAGAACTGCATCCAAATGGCTTAAGCAACATATAATCTGGCACCTTGTTATAAAGCTTTTCATAAGGAGAAATCATGTTGATAACAGGGGATGGAAGATAATTGATGAGAAAAATTGTTGTACTGAAGGCTTCTTCCCAGAAATACAAGGGCATATGTGCATGAGCAAGGAGAGTTAAACCAGTCTCCACAACATGTATGTGTTTTCTCTTTGATAAGCCATTTTATTGATGAGTGTATGGACAAGAGAACCTCATTTGTATGCCATGTTCAGAAAAGTAAGGCAAGAAGGCCTTGTATTCACCCCCTATATTAGTTTGAAGAGCTTTGAGTTTGGTATTGAATTCAAGTTCAACAGACTTTCTGAAAGAAATAAAGACTCTTAATGCATTAGATTTAAGTTTTATAGGATATAACCGAGAATATATTGTGAAAGAGTCAACAAAAATGATATAATATCGACACCCTAAGGTGGAAGGAAAGGGGAAGGACCTCAAATATCAGAATGAACTACAAGAGGTGTTTTAGTATATATTTCATGAGAGGAAAAATGAAGTTTATGAAGTTTACCAAACTTATAGGAATCATAAAAGGAAACATCAGTTTTAGAAGAAGACACAAATTTATTGAGTACATGTCTTAGAATTGATAATGATGGATGTCCTAATTTTTCATGCCATATATTTACATATCTTTTGGCTACTAATGGAATATCACACTTATTACTAAACACAACAGGATTATTAGAATTCAACATAAAAGCATAACAAGAAGCTTTATAAGAAACACATGAAGTAAAGGCAGTCGATTGATATACAGTTGAAGGAAAAGCTTGATTGAACTAGTTTTTACTAGAAGGATTTGGAAGCTCAAGGGAATAGAGACCATCCTTGAGAGCTCCTTTGAGTAAAACTATCCTTGTACTCTTGTCCTTGAAAACAGAACAATTTTACAAGAACTCAATGGTTAGATGATTATCTCGAGTAAGTTTGTATATACTAAGCAAATTTTTGGTAATATGAGGAACATGAAGAATTTGATTGAGTTTGAAAGTTCTGGCAGTTGGATCATTAATGAGAAAAGAAGAGGAACCAATATGAGTTGTGAGGAACAAGTTATCATTGCCTACAATAAGCTTTTCTTTGTTTTTATAATCAGAATTGATGGCAAGATTGCTTAAATCTAATGTGACATGGTTTGTAGCACCATTGTCAACATACCAGGATGAGTCATTAACCATTTTAGGTGTTTCCATATATGCAATGTTATGAGCTAAGTTTGCTTTAGAATTTGGCAGTGGAACATTCAAACATGGAGCAGATGGAGCAGACGAAGAGGCATTTGGAGCAAATCCATCAGAAGGCTTACCAACATTTCGAACATGTGGACTGCCATGCCAATTAAGATCATATCGTTTGAAGCACTGCCGAGCACTGTGACTAGACTTTTGACAAAGTTGGCAGTAGATTTTCTGATTAGAATTCCATCTACTGCCATAATCACAACCTCTACCTGTGCCACGATTAAAAGATCTATTTCTTGAATTTTGATTACCATCAAAGTGAGTAGCTAGATTAATAGAAGCTGCATTGTGTAATTGACTCTGAGATGAAGAATTAAGCTGTTATATTCATTGTTCATGCTACATTGAAGAGTATTGTACATCTTGGAGAGAGACATGGATTTGGCATTATGTGAGACTAAAACAACAACATGATCATACTCGTGCCCCAATCCATTGAGAGCACTAAGAATCAGTTCATAATCTGTGATATCCTGACCTGTTACCTTCACGGCATCACCAAGATTATTTATCTTCAACATGAAATCACTAATGGAGAGATTATCTTCCTTTGCTATTTATATTTAATGCTTGATCTGCATAATTATGACAGTTGAGGTTTGAGCATACAATCTTTCAAGAATTTCTCATGCTTCACAAGCAGATTTGGCATGATTCACTTGACCAATCACTGTCTCACTAACAGTAGAAAATAACCAACACAACAGAAGCTGATATGCTCTCATCCATGTTTTGAACTGAAGATTTATCTGAGTTTTAAGAACTGCACTTTCATTATCTAGAGTCTCAATCACCTCTAAAGTAGGAGAGATTGATTCTGAAATGAAATCTTCTAACTCTAATGCTCGGATTGCAGCTAACACTTGAGCTTTCCAATTGATATAATTTGATTTGTCGAGCTTTATTGGAAAATTGAAATTAAGTGTGTTTGCCAATGACTGAAAATCTATAACTGACATTCTAGAGTATGAACTTGAACCAGGTTCTTGGACATGAGAACCAGGATTATCTAACGAACTTAAACCATCTTGATGTAGATCACTCCAGTTTTGATACCATGTAAGATTCAATACTTGTTACAGTATGAATCATGAAGAGAAACAATCAAGAAGAAAAGAAGAACAAACAAGAACAAGAAAGGAAAAAACTGAGAAGGTTTGCACGCTTCTCAAAGAACTAAAAAAAGGAAGAGAATGAGTTTACTGTCCAGAACGAGTTTCTCTATTCATTACCAAGCTTATATATACAAGATCAAAATTATCTTAGACCATTGATCAATAACTATAACAAACTGATTTCCTGCCGTTAGATCATAACTTACTCACTAATAGACTTAACAACTTTCTCAGCTATATGACTGAGACTGTTTCCAACATCATGACATAAATAATACTCTAATTACTCTTTGAATGAAGTATGTAATTTATGATCACACATTATTGGACAATTACAAAAATTAATCTTTTTTCCCTTTCCCCAAAAGAATATTATTATTTTTTAATTTCCGTGCGGACTCCTAAAAAAGTGATAACTAATGCACAAAGAGAGATTGGGTTAAAGGCTATGTGAGGGGCAGCATACAGTAACTCCACTTCTGAAAACAAATTAATTAGCTTTTCTTATTTTAGCTTCTCTATTCTAAGAGTTCATTTAATTAGAACTTATCTGAAACATAGTAGTTGGTACATAACAAGTACTCAAATCTTTTATTTTAGTTTTGCTTTAGAGGTAGGTAGCTAGAGTGTTGATAACGGGGCTTTTGACTTGATTAGGTTAATTAATTAAAATTATGACTCTAATACCAAATATTTAAAAATAATGACCCGTATACCCAACTTTCAACAGTGATTTGTCAACGTGGGCGCTGATGCAATTTTTTTATATTTTGTTTGCCACGTTGAAGGCATCTTCTTAGTACATATATATATATTTTTTAAAAAGCAAGAAATTCTTATACCACAGCTAATCCACGGTGTTTTCTCCCTGCCTGCCACTTGGAACGAGTCTCAATATCCTCCTAGGAACTCCCGGAACCAATGAAACATAAATCAAAAGCACCACCAAAATTTTCACCTCCCGACCGGAGGTCTTAATTCAAATGAACTAAAAACACTTAGAAAACACGTTTGAGTCAACCGCGGCCAATCCATCGGGTATTTTTTTTACCAACACTTGGAGCGAGTCTTAATATCCTCCCAGGGAACTGATGAAACACAAATCCCATGCCCCGGTGAATTTTTCACCCCCCAACCGGATGTTTTAGTTCAAATGCACTAAAAACACTTGGAAAACACTTTCAAGGCAACCGCGGCCAATCCATCGGGTTTTACCTGACCAACACTTGGAGTGAGTCCCAATATCCTCCTAGGGACCCCCAAAACCGACGGAACACAATTCCCATGACCCGGTGAAATTTTCACCCCCCAACCGAAAGTTTTAGTTCAGTTCAAATGAACTAAAAATACTTAGAAAACACTTTCAAGACAACCACGGCCAATCCATCGGGTTTTTCTCCCTACCAACATTTGGAGTAAGTCCCAATATCTTCCCTAGGACCCCCGGAATTGACGGATCCCCACTCCAATGCCCTGGTGAATTTTTCACCCCCAACCGAAAGTTTTAGTTCAAATGAATTAAAAATTCTTAGAAAACACTTTCAAGGGAACTGCGACCAATCCATCGGGTTTTTTTGTCGATCAACACTTGGAGCGAGTCCCAATATCCTCCCAAGAACACTGGAACCTGGCTCCCATGCCCCAGGGAATTTTTCACCCCCCAACCAGAAGTTTTAGTTCAAATGAATTAAAAACACTTTCAAGGCAATCGCAGCGAAATCCATCAGGTTTCTTTTCTGACCAACACTTGGAGCACATCCTAATATCCTCCCAGGGACCCCCAGAACCGAAGGAACCCCTCTCCAATGCCCTAGAGAATTTTTCACCCCACAACTGGATGTTTTAGTTCAAATACACTAAATCGACTTAGAACTCTCAGAATGTTAAGAATCAATATGTTTGTATTAATAAAGGAATGCGAAGCACAAATACCCAAGAAAAAGCGTATTACTTCAAAATGTTCCAAAACATACAGTAAATCTTACATCAAAATGATTCATTACATATTTTTGTGGATATCAACTTACATCATAAAAAAACCTATACCCTTATATAAAAAAATGTGTCGTCAATCGGTGCCACATATTGGCCATTTACATCATTTGATGAGATGCAAATGAGCTCTATTGTATTGTTGCAGTAGGGGTGGGACAGGAGGATGAGCATCATCTGGACCGTGATCATGATTGGAGGGCTCATCATGTGTCTTCGTAATTGGCTCTGGCATAGGTGCAAGTCGTCACCTCCGCCCTCGGTGCTCGCTTACCTCTTCCTCCCCAATTTTCTACTTGGCCCCTGCCCTCCTCTTAGTCCTCGCCTAGCTCATCATGTGTTTCTATAAACGCCTTTCGCAATCCCTTTTCAACTGGCTTAGGGTTGATAAGTTGAGTTTTAATAGTTAGTTTGCATATTAATTTGATAGATTTTTGTGTTCATTCGATTAGTTTTTAGGTGTTTTTGCTTGATTAATATACTTAGTTGTTTTAGATGCATTTAGGCTTTATCTTAGGTATTGATAGGTTTTTATCATGAATAAATGACTTATTGATACATGTTAATATCATAGAAGTCATATGTTTTGAGTATATTTCATTGTAGTTTATTCTTTGATTAATTGCTTAGAATTTACACTTGTTTTTGATTGGTTTTGTAGGTAAATAAGGAGTCCAAAGTGGGTTGAATCAAGGCTAAATTGATGATCAAAAGAAGTTAAAAATATGTGCAAAACATGTACAAGAAGTGTGCAAGAAGTGGAAGAAAAATGGTTAAGTCCACAATAAGGAAGTCGATGCGGAGCAGAAAAAATGACGCCCATCGCGGCGCCCATGAACCCTTAATGCAGCGCCGCGGTGCTGGAAAGTTACAATCGGGGTTCAAGTTGCTTTTTAGCAACTCTTCCAGATTTAGCAAGTTTTCTAATAGATATTAGACGACTTAGGAGGAATATTATAGATCGATTTTTAGGGTTTTTCGAGAAAAAGAAGAGGAGGCAAGAAGAAAAGAACAAAAAGCAACGAGAGATGTGAAGAAACTAAGAGAAGAAAGGGGATTCACCACCATTGAAGAGGGTTTCTGACTTAGTTTTCTTTTTTTGT
Source organism: Paratinospora sagittata (assembly GCA_035771175.1). Taxonomy (NCBI): domain Eukaryota; kingdom Viridiplantae; phylum Streptophyta; class Magnoliopsida; order Ranunculales; family Menispermaceae; genus Paratinospora; species Paratinospora sagittata. The sequence continues at coordinate 15,689,165 of CM069610.1, read as the reverse complement.
GCTTGTAATGCTTATTTTCGTAGTTTTATATCTTTTAATTCTTGTATCCATGATTACAAATATGAGCTAAACTTCTAATCTAGAGGTTTAATTGATCTATGTTGGATCTTATGGTTTGAATAATATATATTTGTTCTTTATTGATTTGTGGATTTATTTGCAATTTTTGATCCTTAATGCTTACAAATTGCTGGCCATTTTTTGTATGATCATAGATTTGGTATCTATCACTCGGGAGAGGGGATATTGAATTGGATTAGGAAAATTGCGACTGAGGGAAATTGTATCGTGTTGGGAAACCTACAATTCCTTTGGAAATCACTTAAAAATGGAACCCAAACCTTAATGCATGTCTAATACGTTAGTTTATCACTTGGGAAAGGGAATTAATGTGTTAGGCATAGGTAATTGAACTATCACTTGGAAGAGGGGTTTGATTGATTTATGATTCATGATTGATAATTCCATGATTAAATGATTTGCATGATCTTTTGAAAACCATAAGTGGCAACATAGTGAAATTAATCCTCTAGAGTTTCTAATCATTGTTTTTTCCCCCAATTTAGTTTAATTTGCATTGATTTACTTTAATTTTGTTTGTTTTAATTCAAGCACATTAAATCATCCTTTTTATAACCTAAATAAAATTAATCTCATAGTAGTATTGGGCATTTATTTCAATAAAATTACTTTTCCCTGTGGATACGATACCGACTCACCTCGGTTTTACAACATGATAAATTTGTTCACTTGCGAATTTAAATTTTCTCTATCAAGTTTTTGGCGTCGCTGCTGGGGAAGAGTGTCAATTTTACTGTTATTAATACCATTGCAAATTGATTTTAATCTTAATTTAGGTATTTTTGTTTGTTTTTTTATTTTTTATTTTTCTGAGTTTGTTATTCTTTTTTTCGTGTTAGGTTTCACTAGTTCATGAGAAGATTGAGAAGTACAAAAATCACACCTCTTGATCCGGAGATTGAGTGAACCTGTCACGCCTTGGGTTGCACAGCGTGCCCCCTACCCAGACGCGGGCGCACTCCCACCGCAGCGGGAGCGAACGCCTAGCCATTATGGATCCCATAATATTGTCACATCTCGGCCAGCCACGCCACACAAGGACGCCGGTCACCGAGATCATTTATCCCCCTGCACAATCCACAGCACAAGGAGGGCCTCCCCCAAGTTCGAACTCGCAACCTCTTCCTCATAAGGTTAGATTTCGCAACTTGAGTACCCATTGAGCTAATGGTTCAATGGATACTCAAGTTGCGAAATCTAACCTTATGAGGAAGAGGTTGCGAGTTCGAACTTGGGGGAGGCCCTCCTTGTGCTGTGGATTGTGCAGGGGATAAATGATCTCGGTGACCGGCGTCCTTGTGTGGCGTGGCTGGCCGAGATGTGACAATATTATGGGATCCATAATGGCTAGGCGTTCGCTCCCGCTGCGGTGGGAGTGCGCCCGCGTCTGGGTAGGGGGCACGCCGTGCAACCCAAGGCGTGACAAAAAGGCCTTATGTATATACAGAAGGATTACCCCTCACTGTACCACACAATATTGTCTCCTGGCCACCCGGCGCACGGATCGCAACCACCCTTTGTCCACAACAGTGCATAGCACAGTGCGGGGCCTCCCCACGGTTCGAACACCGGACCTCCCCCTTGAGGAGTCCTCCACATAATATTGTCCCATCTCGGCCAGCCACGCCACACAAGGACGCCGGTCACCGAGATCATTTATCCCCCTGCACAATCCACAGCACAGGGAGGGCCTCCCCCAAGTTCGAACTCGCAACCTCTTCCTCATAAGGTTAGATTTCGCAACTTGAGTACCCATTGAGCCATTGGCTCAGTGGTTACTGCGGTTGCGACGGAGGACTCCTCGAGGGGGAGGTCCGGTGTTCGAACCTTGGGGAGGCCCCGCACTGTGCTATGCACTGTTGTGGACAAAGGGTGGTTGCGATCCGTGCGCCAGGTAGCCAGGAGACAATATTGTGTGGTACAGTGAGGGGTAATCCTTCTGCATAAACATAAGGCCTTTTTGTCACGCCTTGGGTTGCACATCGAGCCCCCTACCCAGACGCGGGCGCATTCCCACCGCAGCGGGAGCGAACGCCTAGCCATTATGGATCCCATAATATTGTCACATCTCGGCCAGCCACGCCACACAAGGACGCCGGTCACCGAGATCATTTATCCCCCTGCACAATCCACAGCACAAGGAGGGCCTCCCCCAAGTTCGAACTCGCAACCTCTTCCTCATAAGGTTAGATTTCGCAACTTGAGTATCCATTGAACCATTGGCTCAATGGGTACTCAAGTTGCGAAATCTAACCTTATGAGGAAGAGGTTGCGAGTTCGAACTTGGGGGAGGCCCTCCTTGTGCTGTGGATTGTGCAGGGGGATAAATGATCTCGGTGACCGGCGTCCTTGTGTGGCGTGGCTGGCCGAGATGTGACAATATTATGGGATCCATAATGGCAATGGCTCAATGGGTACTCAAGTTGCGAAATCTAACCTTATGAGGAAGAGGTTGCGAGTTCGAACTTGGGGGAGGCCCTCCTTGTGCTGTGGATTGTGCAGGGGGATAAATGATCTCGGTGACCGGCGTCCTTGTGTGGCGTGGCTGGCCGAGATGTGACAATATTATGGGATCCATAATGGCTAGGCGTTCGCTCCCGCTGCGGTGGGAGTGCGCCCGCGTCTGGGTAGGGGGCACGCTGTGCAACCCAAGGCGTGACAGAACCCTTGGTAGACTGAGAAGAGATATAAGAGCAGTAGCGCAACCAGAAACCATGGCTGAAGGGAACGACCAGTTACCTTTAAGAGATTACTTCAAGCCAGTGGTGAACAATAACTACAATGGGATTGCAAGGCTGCCAATCAACGCTAACAACTTTGAGTTGAAGCCTTCTTTGATCACAATGGTACAACAACCCCAGTTTGTGGGTGTACCTCAAGCAGATCCAACAATCCACATCAACACCTTCTTAGAGATGTGTGACACAGTTAAGATCAACGGAGTGCCAGAAAAGCAAATAAGACTGAGACTGTTCCCCTTTTCACTAAAGGACAAGGAAAGATCATGGCTCCAATCTCTACTGCCAGGGAGCATAAATACATGGGAAGAGATGCTCCAAAATTTTCTTTAGAAATTCTTCACCCCTGCAAGGATTTCACAATTGAGAGCAAAGATCAGTTAGTTCAGACAACTGAAGTCTGAATCTTTATATGAGGCGTGGGAGAGATTTAAAGACCTCTTGAGAAGATGTCCTCAACATGGATAACAAGAGTTGTTGCAGATTCAGATGTTCTACAATGCCATGACCTTATCTACAAGGTCATTGGTAGATGTTGCATCAGGAGGTACACTATTGGGGAAGACAACAAATGAAGCATTGATGTTGATTGCAGAGATGACCTCCATTACATATGAGCAATAAAGTGAGAGGGCACAAATAAAGAAAATAGCTGGTTTACATAAGGTTGATCAAATGACCTCTTTGTCTGCATAGATGGCTACTATGTTGCATCAGATGGCAGCTTTATCTGACAAGGTTTCCACTTTACAAGGAAGTCCTTCATCCTTCATAACATCTATTGAAGTTGCAAGTTCAGTTCGTCAAAGTTTTGGTGGTCAAGAAGAGCAAGTACAGTTTGTGAACAACAAATTATACAATTATAGAGGGAACCAAGACAACTATAGAGGGAACCAATATGGCAATCAAGTGCCAAATCAATATCATTCAGGAGTTAGGAATCATGAAGAATTTTCCTACTTCAACAATAGAAATGTGTTACAACCACCACCGGGGTTTAACTCACAAGAGCAAGTTCAAGATAAGAAATCAAGTCTTGAAGAAGCAATGACTACTTTTCTAAATGATTCAAACAAGAGGTTCACCAAGAATGAAACAAAGTTCGATGAATTGGCTGCTCACATGGCCAATCAAATAAGTACCATGAGTCAAATGATAACTCAAGTGAGCAACTTGGGTGCCTCTGTTAAGAATTTGGAGACTCAAGTTGGGCAAGTGGCTGCACAAATGAGTGCACAACAAAACAACAACACTTTTCCAAGCAATACAGAGATTAATCCAAGAGAGCAATGCAAAGCCATAACTTTGAGAAGTGGTAGAGAGGTGAACATTCCAATCCAACGAGTACATCTACAACCACTCCTACTTCTACACAAGTTGCTGAGGAAGAGTCCTTATCTGAGAAGGAAAACCAAGCATTCAAAGAAAAAGAAGATGAAGAGAAAAGGAAAACAAAGGGAAAGGTACCTATGAAAGAACAATTTGTTCCAGGGAGGATCACTTTCTCTGATAACCCTCCTATTTTGAAAACTTCTATTTCATTTCCTCAAAGATTTTAGAAAAAGAAATTAGATGAGCAATTTACAAAATTTTTAGATATTTTCAAAAGAATTCACATCAATATTCCTTTTGCAGATGCTTTGGCGTAGATGCCCAACTATGCCAAATTTATGAAGGATGTGATGAGCAAGAAAAAGAAGTTGGTAGAGTTTGAAACTGTGAAGTTGGGAGAAGAATGCAGTGCGATCCTCCAAAAGAAGTTACCTTAGAAATTAAAAGATCCGGGGAGTTTTACTATTTCATGCATTATTGGAGAGATGTCTAGTGTACTCACTAACAGATGGGACAGAGGATGATGTTGAAGAACAATGGATGATAATGGTTTTAGATACACCACCAGTTCAATTTTCTTAAGCTAAGGTTGAAAATATCAGTGTTGCATCTTCTATTGAGTCAAGTGTCCCCATGCCAGAGTTGAAGGCTCTTCCAGATCATCTTAGATATGCCTTTTTGGGCAAGGATGAGACATTTCCAGTGATTATTTCATCCACCTTGTCTACTGTTCAAGAGGAAAAGTTGTTGAGAATCCTAAGGAAGCACAAATCAACTATTGGATGGACAATTGCAGACATAAAGAGGACCAGTCCATCTATTTGCATGTACAAGATACTCATGGAGGACGCATACATTGCCGTAGTGGAACATCAAAGGACGTTGAATCCTACAATGAAAGAAGTGGTAAAAGCTGAGGTACTGAAATGGCTCAAGGCATGCATCATCTATGCCATATCTGATTCAGCATGGTTAAGCCCTATACATGTTGTCCCTAAGAGAGGAGGAATCACAGTGATTAAGAATGAAAAAGATGAAATGATCTCTTCACGTACTGTTACTGGTTAGAGGGTGTACATTGACTACATAAAACTGAATAAGGCCACCAAAAAAGATCATTTTCCATTGCCATTCATTGATCAGATGCTGGACCGTTTGGAAGGATTTGAGTACTACTGTTTCTTTGATGGATATTCTGGATATAATTAGATTTCCATTGCTCTAGAGGACCAGGAGAAAACTACATTCACATGCCCCTATGGCACTTTTGCCTTTAGGAGGATGCCCTTTGGGTTATGTAATGCTCAAGCCACTTTTTAGAGGTGCATGATGGCCACATTTGCCGATTTGATAGAGGATGTGATGGAAGTCTTCATGGATGACTTTTCTGTTTTTGGGTTTTCTTTTGATCATTGTATGAGGAACTTTTCACTTGTGTCACAAAGATGTGAGGAGAAAAACCTTATGTTGAATTGGGAGAAATGCCACTTTATGGTACAAAAAGGAATTGTTTTGCCATAGAGTTTCTTCCAAAGGGTTGGAAGTGGACAGAGTGAAGATTGTGGCAATTGAGAAACTCATGCATCCAATTAATGTCAAGGGTATAAGAAGCTTTCTTGGACATGCTGGATTTTATAAACGGTTTATCAAGGACTTCTCCAAGATTACTAAGCCTCTCCGTAATCTTTTGGAGAAGGATGTGCAATTTATGTTTGATAAAGCATGTGTACAAGCTTTTGATCACTTGAAGAAATATCATATTTCAACTCCCAACATGATAATGCCAAACTGGATAGAGCCATTTGAGTTAATGTGTGATGCCAATTATTATGCAGTTGGAGCTGTGTTGGGTCAAAGGTGAGATAAAATCTTCAAAGCCATATGCTATGCTAGTAGAACGTTGGATGAGGCTCAAAGAAATTACACCACCATAGAAAATGAATTATTGGCAATTATATGCTTGTGATAAGTTCAGGCCTTATCTTGTTGGTTCCAAGGTCATTGTCTACACAGATCATGCAGCCATTCGTTACCTATTTGCTAAGAAAGATGCCAAGCCCAAATTGATTAGATGGATTCTCCTTCTTCAGGAGTTTGATCTTGATATCAAGGGAAAGAAGGGAAGTGAGAATATGGTAGCTGATCACCTCTCAAGGCTACAGACACAAGCAAAAGATGATGTGGGGCTTATTAAAGAAGCATTTCCTTATGAACAGTTGAATGCTCTGAGAGAGAAGCTTCCTTGGTATGCAGATTTGGTCAATTTTGTGGCTAGTGGCATCTTACCTTCAGATATCTCCTTAGCTCAGAATAAGAAGTTCCTCCAAGATGCTAGATTTTTTATGTGGGATGAGCCATTCTTATACAAAAGGTGCAATGATCAAGTTATCTGAAGATGTGCGCCAGAAAGTGAAGTTCAAGCCATACTCATAGATTGTCACTCTTCCTTTTATGGTGGTCATTTTGGTCACCAAAGAACTGCGTACAAAGTCTTGCAAAGTGGATTTTATTGGCCAAACTTGTTCAAGGACAGTTATGTGTTTGTGAAGTCATGTGATCAGTACCAAAGACAAGGCAATATTTCCAAACGTGATGAGATGCCCATGAAGACTTTTGTTGAGGTTGAGTTATTTGATGTGTGGGGCATTGATTTCATGGGACCTTTCCCATCCTCTAATGGAAAGTTATATATTTTGTTGGCGGTTGATTATGTGTCAAAGTGTGTTGAAGTTGTTGCTACTACCACAAATGATGCTCGTGTTGTACTGAAATTCCTTCAGAAGAACATTTTCACAAGATTTGGTACTTCAAGAGCTATCATAAGTGATGAAGGCTCCCATTTTTGCAACAAACTTTTCAAAGCTTTACTTTCTAATTATGGAGTCAAGCATTAGGTCGCTTTGGCCTATCATCCACAGTCTAATGGACAAGCTGAGGTCTTTAATCGGGAAGTGAAAAGAATTTTGGAGAAGACTGTGAGTACTAATAGGAAATATTGGGCATTGAAGCTTGATGATGCTCTATGGGCATACTGCACTGCATACAAAACACCCATTGGAATGTCTCCTTTTAAACTTGTCTTTGGGAAGTCTTGTCATTTGTCATGTGAGTTGGAGCATCGCGCTTATTGGGCAATAAGAAAGTTGAATTTTGATATGAAGGCTTGTGGAGAGCAAAGACTACTTCAACTCAATGAAATGGATGAGTTTAGACAAGATGCCTTTGAGAATGCTAAGATCTACAAGGAAAGAACAAAGGGTTGGCATGACAAGCATATCTTGATGAAAGAGTTCCTTTCGGGTCAACAAGTTCTCCTCTACAATTTAAGATTGAGGCTCTTTCCCAGAAAGTTGAAGTCTAGGTTGTCCGGGCTATTTATGGTCACACAAGTTTTCCCCTATGGAGCTGTAAAGCTATAAAGCCAAGATGGTGATCGATTGTTTCAAGTGAACGAGCAAAGGGTGAAGTACTACTATGGAGCATTGGATCCAAGCATGGAGAAGCTACCCCTTCACCAACCATCATGAGCGAGAAAAGAGAGAGTCTAGCTAATGACTATAAAGAAGCGCTTGTTGGGAGGCAACCCAACCAATTTTCGTCTAAGTTTCTATTTTTCTTTTTAGTCATTGTAGTATAGAAATTGAGTTTTTGACTTCCACTAATGACATTCATTTTTGTCCCTTTCAGGTTTTAATTCAAGTTTGGGGGTCCTCGGCGCTACTAAGAGAAAGAGAAGCATTTTGGAAGACTTCTACCCTCGTGGGTTAGGGGAGTATCGTTACCTTCCTCTTATATTGCTTTCTTTGTGTGCACGTTTTTTGCATTGAGGACAATGCCAACTTCAAGTTTGGGGGAGAGTTTGAGTTCTTGTGCTTTTAGTGGAAATTTTTGAAATTTTTGTTTTTGATAAGTATAGATCATGAATAAATCCATATTCCCTGATGAACGTTGATTTGATTTGATCTTGTATGGATGGTCTATGAAAAGACTAGCACAAGGTTTTGAACAAGACTTGTGGAAAATTAGAAAATACTCTTAAGTCTGTGTGCTTGATTGTTTTTCCATGCTTATTGGAAATTTTTGTTGACTTTTGAGTATAAAATTATGATCATGAGTTCCACTTGCTATTTAAATTGATATTTTGCAAGTTAAGCTTCATTGAATCTTACTTTTAAAAACTTGACTCTAGAACTTGCTTGATCACTTCTTGAGGTGAAATCCTAGGAATCACACCATGAGAGGCATGATTTAGGCCATTTTTGGATTGATTTAGCCATAAAGCCTACCTAATCATGTATTGCCCCTAGTCACCCCATTTGAGCCTTATATTTTGTTTATTGTCACCTAAAATGATTAGCCAAGGCCTTTGATTGAATTTTCCCGGTTTTTACCCTTGAACCCTTAAATCTTTGAAGTAAATGAATTATAATGGGTTGGGTTGTTTTTCATGGGAATTTATGTGTAAATGTGCTATGGAATGAGAATGTATGTGAAGGTGATGAGAAAAAGTTCAAAACGTGTAAAAAGTAGAAAAAGAAAGATGAAGAAGAAAATTAATGAAAGGAAAAAGTATAGTCTTCATCAATGAATGAATTAAATATGTTTGGGGGTATGTAAAAGCTGACGTGATGATTCATTCTGTAAAGCATGAGATGTTTAAAGGTGGTATGCATAAATGATGTTTTGGGTGTATTGAGCTGCATTTTATCCATGTTATCAAACCCTTAACCTTAGCCTTTCGTTACAAACTAACAAAGTCCTATTGATCTTAATTGGTGTGAGTCCTACATTAGTGGAGAGAAGTGTGAAAAGCAAGCATATGAAGTTCATGTGTTTGTTTGGTTGAGATTATATTCTTATCTTGCTTGCATTGGTCTGTATAATTTATGAGTGGTAATGTGAATGGTTTTTTGTGATTTTTTGTGCTTGTTTGTCAATGAGGATAGAAGAGAATGCATTGCTTTGCAAATTGAAACTCTAGACAAGTTTAAACTTTCAAAGTTTTCCTTGAGTCGTGTTGTGTGGAATGGATGCTTTCTTTGAGATCATGAGAACCCATTTGTACAAGTCAATTTTTTGCTCATTTTGGAATATGTGAAGAGTATTTGTTTACTTTCATTTTTCTCTTTGCTCGGGACGATCAAAGTCTAAGTTTTGGAAAATTTGATAAGTTGAGTTTTAATAGTTAGTTTGCATCTTAATTTGATAGATTTTTGTGTTCATTCGATTAGTTTTTAGGTGTTTTTGCTTGATTAATATACTTAGTTGTTTTAGATGCATTTAGGCTTTATCTTAGGTAGTTATGGGTTTTTATCATGAATAAATGACTTATTGATACATGTTAATATCATAGAAGTCATATGTTTTGAGTATATTTCATTGTAGTTTATTCTTTGATTAATAGCTTGGAATTTACACTTGTTTTTGATTTTTTTTGTAGGTAAATAAGGAGGCCAAAGTGGGTTGAATCAAGACTAAATTGATGTTCAAAAGAAGTTAAAAACATGTGCAAAACATGTACAAGAAGTGTGCAAGAAGTGGAAGAAAATTGGTTAAGTCTACAATAAGGAAGTCGATGCGAGCAGAAAAAATGGCTAAGTCCACAACTGAACACACAAACGAGTCACTGGGTGCCGCGGCGCCCACGAACCCGTAATTCAAGTTGCTTTTTAGCAACTCTTCCCGATTTAGCAAGTTTTCTAATAGATATTGGACGACTTAGGGGGCGTATTATAGATCAATTTTTAGGGTTTTTCGAGAAGAAGAAGAGGAGGCAAGAAGAAAAGTACAAAAAGCAACGAGAGATTTGAAGAAACTAAGAGAAGAAAGAAGATTTACCATCATTGAAGGGGGTTTATGATTTAATTTTCTTCTCTTTGTGCTTGTAATGCTTATTTCCGTAGTTTTATATCTTTTATTCTTGTATCCATGATTACGAATATGAGCTAAACTTCTAATCTAGAGGTTTAATTGATCTATGTTGGATCTTATGGTTTGAATAATATATATTTGTTCTTTATTGATTTGTGGATTTATTTGCAATTTCCAATCCTTAAAGCTTACAAATTGCTGGCCACTTTTTGTATGATCTTAGATTTGGTATCTATCACTCGGGAGAGGGGATATTGAATTGGATTAGGGAAATTGTGATCGAGGGTAATTGTATCGTGTTGGAAACCTACAATTCCTTTGGAAATCACTTAAAAATGGATCTCAAACCTTAATGCACGTCTAATACATTGGTTTATCACTTGGGAAAGGGAATTAATGTGTTAGACATAGGTAATTGAACTATCACTTGGAAGAGGGGTTTGATTGATTTATGATCCATGATTGATAATTCCATGATTAAATGATTTGCATGATCTTTTGAAAACCATAAGTGACAACATAGTGAAATTAATCCTCTGGAGTTTCTAATCAATGTTTTTTCCTCCAATTTAGTTTAATTTGCATTGATTTACTTTAATTTTGTTTGTTTTAATTCAAGCACATTAAATCATCCTTTTTATCACCTAAATAAAATTAATCTCATAGTAGTATTGGGCATTTATTTCAGTAAAACTACTTTTCCCTATGGATACGATACCCGACTTACCTTGGTTTTACAACTTGATAAATTTGTTCACTTGCGAATTTAAATTTTCTCTATCAAGGGTCTTCCTGGAATTCCATATTTGATAGGTCAACCCCAACAGGTGTGTGGCGGCCCTGCACCCCGGACCACCAACCCCTCAGGGAATGGCGTGCGGAATGCCGAGACGGGACGCCCGGCGTAGGCATCTCCGACCACTCCTCAACTCCCGTGAGGTGGTTGAGACCCTACGAGCCTTATCTCAAACAACGACATAATATCAAAAGGTACTAAACAAAATTACCCATCGTATTAATCATCAAAGACAAGAGATAGTCCATAAAAATGATCCATAAATAAAATCATAATCCCTACAGTCCATTAAAATTGACATACACATAAAGTCCAAAATTGTGGGTACAAATAAAAACCGTCATATGCCCACATGGTCTATCCAACAAGTCCCAACTCACCCATACTACAATGTGGTAAGTATTATAATTACATAATCCAAAATATAATACTTCATAATTTAAAACACAATTCAATCAAAATGCCTCTCAACTCACATCGAGGCTTTGGGTTCTCTCGCAGGCAAGGCCCTCAAGATATAACTACTCCTTTGCCCTTATTCGGGACAGAAGGACCTGAAAGAGGAAAATGAGGGTGAGCCAACGGTGCCCAGTGAATAGAATTCAAATATGCTATCAATACTCATCAATAAATATCATGTATGCATGTCAATGTGAAGCATGATTAAAAGCTCATAACATATAAATATCAAGCATTTATAATAAGTTCGATGCAAGTAAAAGCTTATCAATTTGGATCCACATTCTACATGCATTGGGTTACTAGTGCACGTCTATTTCACCGTACCGTTGATCCCACTCATGTTTATTTTGGGTTACTAGTGCACGTCTATTTCACCGTACCGTTGACCCCAATCTCTTCCTTTTCTAAAACCCTCCTATGACAAGGTTAAGTCCCCCTATTAGCCAGATAGATGGGCCCAACCAAAGTCATAAGGTTTTCTCAAATCAATGCATCATTCAAAACATTAGGACACATTCATGCTTTCAACATACAATATATAAGTGATATGATGACATAAAAGATATAATCATAAATGAAGTCTACTCACAACCAAGCCTCGCGAGAGTACTTAAGCACACACGATCACCAAACCGAATCAACCCAAATCAAGATCCTGAAACATTCATCAATATCCTACCATACATCAATTTCTATGCTCAATCACATAGACATTACACATCAACCCTAAATCAGCCCACATATAAACAATAGGCCTAAATCTCATCTAATCCCATCATTCAACTCAAATCACATGACTTAGGCCTCTAATGCATAGTTCTCATACATAAACCATTCTATTAATCAAAAATACTGATTTTCAATTCCTTTAGGCATAAACATGCCCAAATTGGGTCACTTGATCACAAGTAGGCCTAACCCATGATATGGTCACAACCACCAAATCAGTAGCATAATCAACCCTAATCATGCTTAATTAAACCTAAGTTGCATCAATTCAATGATTCTAGGCCAAAAGCATCAAAAGCCCTAAAATATGAAATTTTCCATACTTAGGCCATATTGTCGATTTACACTAGATCACCATGTTCAGCCATGTATATCACTGATTTTGCATCATGGGTTCATCAACAATGGAAACTAGGTCAACATAGTTGACATGCAAGCTATTTGGAAAGGTCTAAGTTCATATTCTAAATTTAGGTCTAATACAAGCAACCCCACCAATTCTTCATTTACTATTCTGTTCAGATGTATCAATATACCAACAGAAATATGTAATCACAAAATCGACCGTACAGATTGAATTATGTGAAGAAACAAACCTTCTGTCCAAATATCAGCCCAATCCAACGGTGGACCGAAACGATATGTATCTTTGATGAACAAGTCTCTAATCAGACAATTTCTCCTTTCCTGCTGCAAATACTCAAACTCAGATGCCTATATCACACGAAATAATGAATTTATAAACATCTCCACCATTCATAATATAGACATATCAGCTATAAACGACATATCCAAATTTGATATCCATCCAACGGTAGATTTATGAGATCTTCAAGTTTGAGCGAAACACCACGAGAAATCCAGAATCTCCGACTAGCTTTGTTTCAGAGATTAGATCTCTCAGAAGAAACATTACATCAAGATCTACACCGTTCAGAATTCAGAACTATTCGTTGTAAACGACATACCCAAATTTTATATCCATCCAACGGTAGATTAAGGAGATCTATAAGTTTGAGCGAAACGATGCGAGAAATCCAGACTTTCCGACCAGCCTTGTTTGAGAGGTTAGATCTCTTAGAAGAAACCTCTGATCAAGATCTCCACCGACCTCAATGAATAACCATAAGTGACGAACTTGCTGACAAAATTTGACCTCAATCGGACCATAGATTCGAAAGATCCACCTCTATGATGAAAACATCGCAGGGATCTTCCTCCTGCAACTCTCTCCTTCTTTCTCTTCTTCTTTCCTTTCTCTTCTTTTCTTTCTCTTCTTCTTTCCTTTCTCTCCACTCACCTCTTTCTAGCACTTCCTTGATTCCCTCCTCCACTCACCTCACTTTCTAGCACATTCTTGGATTCTCTCCTCCACTCACCTCATTTTCTAGCACATTCTTGGATTCTCTCCTCCACTCACCTCATTTTCTAGCACATTCTTGGATTCTAGAAGTGGGCATGGGACACTTGTCCACTTTCATGCACCAACCTTCACATGTGTTGGTCTCATACTACCCATACCAACCACATGTATTTTAACCAATCTCATGCTTCCATGTATTTTAAATGTTCAATCCATTTAATACACCAAATTTTCATTCTCATTTATCCTTTTATTCAATCAATCCTAATCCATATCAATTCATGGTTTAATGGGCCTATGCATAAATAATAACATATGTATTATACTTTAATTTAACATGACCCATATACAATTTATGATACACATATTTATATACATTATCTAGCATCAACTATACAAACATTAAACAACCATCAAACAAACACCAAACATATCAAGGCAACACATAGAGTTTGGGCAAAATGCAATTGGGTTATGGGCTAGACGAAATAATTTTCGGGGCGTCACAAGGTGTACTTGTGTCGAATAACACAAAATGATCTTGATGTGGGGTTGACGCGTGAACATCCGAAAATAAATAAGGGTCAGTGGTAGGGGTAATGGGACTCTGGTGAAATGTGGACGATGGTTCTTCTGTAGTTCTCACCCTCAACAGATACTCCAAGTGCGCCGTTTGCAATGCAGTCATTGATGTCTTGTCAATCTCCCTCTGGCCAGATACGTCATTAGTCTGACTGTGCAAGTGGATCTGAGCTAAGTTGGACACATGAAAAAAATTTTACATAAGTTAAATTGAAAGACAATTAAAAATAATTTAAAAAATATAAGAAGCAAAATGCATGTTCTCACCAAGTAGTTGATAGTTGCTCCACTTAAGATCATATACTTTCGCGTTACCAACCAATACCATATCATGTACGGGTCATAATAATTGAGAGTTGACAATGCATGACCCTGATAGGCTTCACCCTCTACCAAGTTTTCTTCCCGTTACTCCTATTGAGCAGCATAATCTTTATGGACCACCAGCCAATTAGCATCAGCCTGTCCTCTCATGTCGTAATCATGAAGATCGAGTTTTTTGTTGCATGGCTCAGGAATTGTTTGTCTCATTCCAAACTGTCGCAGCACTTAATCGGGCCTCTGTAGCTCGACTATGGAGAAACAAATCAAGGGTGACATAGTTCGCCATATGTGTCTTCCACGACGACAATACTTTGGTAATTCATTTGAGTATGGTGTCCATATCACCTGAATAACCGTATACTAGTGTCAGTGGTGATTTGCAACAAAATTATAATAAGTTAACTATGATCATCAATTCTTCAATGAAATTTACCTGTTGAGGAGTTTGCATGTCCAAAATATCCCTATATTTATGCAAGACATGCGTTGGGACCTGTGTAGTAACGAGAGTGTTTCTCTATCTGTAAAGAAAATAGAGAAATCAATTCAATGATATAAATATATAATGTTATACTTATAACGCAAAAAATAACGCTACTTTCAATTTACCTGTATCCTAATAGAGGTGACAACAATAGATGTGCATGTGGCTCAATTGGATCAGCATGAGTGCTATCAAGCCTTTTTGGAGCTAAAAATGGAAATCGGTCTCATGCCCACAATTGTAATAGAATAAGGGCCCGGAGACACATTGTTTCTTAAAATCAACCGCACGACATATTTGACGATAAGGCAAAGCCAGGGTCGCAGTCCCCCATGTGTAAGTGCCAGCCACGTCAAAATCAGCAAGCAAAGGTAGGAAGCACAAATGTACCATGTTGTTTGATTGGTCTGAGAATAAGCATCCCTCAATTAGTTGCATGATGTGCGCTCGTGTATACCTTTCAATTTGAATCTCTAGTGCATGCTCAGGCAATGGTGGCATTCTATTTCTAATTGTCAATAACTTCAGCCTACCCCCACGTCGATCGTTCTATTATGGGGTAAATCCAAGCAACTCAAGACAGACCTCATCATAGATTATGTTGGTCTATCTACTCATAGGGAGACCATCAACTAGTAGACCGAACTGAATCTCCACATCTTGCAGAGTGATGGCCGCCTCACCCACCGCCAAGTGAAACGTATCGGTCTCTTGTCACCATCGCTCAATGAAAGGCATGATCAGGTGCCAATCCAATTGTATAAACCCAGAATGTGCCACTCCGTAGAACCCCGCTCTCTGAAGGTATGGAATAATTCGATGATCTAGTGGACACGTGCGGTTGATAACAGCTTGGCTGCGACGACAGTGTAGCTCTTGGACCTCCTCTACAAATGCAAAAGAAGTCAGCATTTTTTAAAATAAAAATTGTAGAATGGAATTACGTATCTAAATTTACGGAAAATGACCTGTGTTGGTCCACCCAAGAGGGGGGTGAATTGGGTGTGATGGCCAATTTTAAACTTCTCTTCTAATAACTTAGTGATATACATGAGTGTATTGGAATTGAACGCATAAACAAAACTTAGACTAAATTGTAACATGTGAAACACACTAAGATTTATAGTGGTTCGGCCAAGCCTACGTCCACTACCAAATCTCCCGATTAGGATTTTCTCAATCCACTAACTGATTCTCTTACGGGTGAGAACCAAACCGTTACAATTGCCCTTTTTCACGTTAAAGCCAAACCTATCCTTTTACAGGCTAAGGATGAACCGTATTTCCTTTTTCCGGGATGAAGAAAAACCCATGTTCCTTTTACGGGATAAGGAAAAACCGTTTCTCTTTTTCAGGTAAAGAGATAACCTAAACATGATTTCAATCCTGAAATCATTAAGTGAACTACATTCACTTGTCCTGGTTTTTTCAATCCAGAAACACAGCAGCATTACAATACACGATATGTTGGTTCTAACTGAGTAGAACACTTTACAATTAAGCTAATGTGCATAACATTACAAAGATGTATAAATTGAAATACGTAATGCTAAGAGGAAATACAGTTACAGTCTTTTACCTTTCCATGTTCGGTATTGCTCAAGTGTAGTTTCGAAAAGCGTGTACGATATGCAAATCAATTAAGTGCTTCTTCGAAAACAATATGATACCAATGAAACATTGACTTGGAAAATGAAGGACCAGTGTTAAACATGGAAACAAAAGGTTATCAAAAGAGATATAAAATATAAGTATGAAAACTTCTGGTTCAGTATTCAGTAGTTGACACAACTACTGATGTAGTTCAATACAGTACCCAAGATATGTAATTAAGTACAACTGTATCTCCCATGAACTACTTCTCAAATTCTTTCTTTAGGAACATTGATATCAAGTATAAATTAGTGCTGAGAATTTGAGTAGATACCAGATAAACTAGATTTTCAAAGATAGAGTATAATTGAAGCACAATATGAAAATCTTTTGAATACGTAAACTTAGAATGTTTGAAAACTTTTGAGAGATAGAAAAACAACTAACATTCAAAAAGTTTTTGGCACAATAAGAATTATAGGCGAGTTGTTCAATTCGAAGTGCTGGTATTTATAGACTTAGTAGGACATAGTCGTTAAACATTTGAAGTTCAAATAATATGAACGTTTATACACAACAACTAGTATGTTATATGAAAATGGCAACTGTAATTTTCACTAACATCCTGGTTCTTTTCAAATTACATGAAAAAGGAAAGTTTTTGAAAAACTTAATTCATGTATCAGAGAAGATCTCTGATAACTCTAAAAAGGACTATATGCAAAGATTTGTTCTGAAAAAGTAAACTTATATAATGTACTTATTAGAATAGTGACGGTTGTTGAATTAGCGTCCTGATTCCGTAATCAACGTCCTGACGCATAATATCAACTTTGTCGTTTTGTTCCTTGAGGGCGCTCATTACGTATAATCTGCCTATTGAACAATGAAGTGAGGGCGCTACTGAAACGTGAATGTCCTGACTTTCTTTGACACTTAAACAACTTAACCCTAAGGGTGCTAATGCACAATTAGCGTCCTGCTATGTTTTAAAAATAATTAAGCACATGAGGGTGCTACTTTTTGAGTAAGCGTCCTACCTTTTTAAGCATAAAACATAACACGAGGGCACTACAACTATGTAAGCGTCCTACCACATATTTAAAACAATACAAAACGCGCTGAAGGACAATCAACGTCCTAAAAGTTATTAAGTTGATTCCTAAAGGTGAGGGCGCTCCTATCCAGGTAGCATCCTGACAAATTGTTCAGCTTATAACTATCAGCGTCCTCAAAGATAGATTCTTTGAAGAACTTAGAAATCTCTCAGTTAGCTAATACCGAGTCAGCGTCCTGACAACTTCGAAGGTTGACTGAAAGGAGGTCGCTACTTACAAGTAAGCGTCCTGATGAATCAATTCAATTCAACCTTGAATGCTATTAACGTCCTAATGAGTCATCAGCGTCCTGACTTATCCAGTTTAGGAGAGCCTTGCTAAATTATTAGCGTCCTGAAAGGCTATTGAAAAATAGTTTAGACGCGCGATTAAAAATATGATAAATGCGAATAAAAACTCGGTAAATTTCAAATTTAATATAGAAATTAAATCATTTGAAATACCGTAAAATGTAAGATCAAAACTTGCGAATATGCAAGTGATTTGTGCATGGTTTTGGAAAACGTTTAAGCAATGTCGATTAGAGAAAGGTATACCTTAAATGTTGTGTATTTCTCATAATCGTTAAATCCAACTCTTTATTATGAGATTTTCAATGTTGACTGCTCGCTAGAGTTGAATGTCTTGAACGTTGATCGAAAGATGTAGACTTGAAGCTTGATCGAATCATTCGAGTGGAATGATCTTGAAATCATGATATGATCATTGAAGTCCTTTTGATTGAAACGATCTTGAACGTCTGATATGACTTTGAGTTGCTTGATTGTAATACCACGTATTTCACAAAAAAAAAAAAAAATTTACTATTTGGGCAACGCCAGAACGTTCAGGCGCATGCCAGAACGTTCAGGCGCAATGCATGCCAGAACGTTCAGGCGCAATGCATGCCAGAACGTTCAGGCGCATGTCAGAACGTTCAGGCGCATGACAGAACGTTCAGGGGCAATGCCAGAACGTACAGGCGCATGCCAGAACGTTCAGGCGCAAAATCTCTCTATAAGAAAGCTCCTCATTTCTCATTCCTCACACCAAATCACCTTCTCTTGTGATTTTCTTCTCCTTTCCACGCATTCTAAGTTTTTAGTTTTCGAGACTCTCGGTGCGGTGCAACAAAGTTCTGTCCGGAGGAAAACGCCAGATCTGAAAGCGGTGCAACGAAGTTCTGTCTGGAGAAAAGCACCAGATCTGAAGGTGGGGAACGAAACATAGGTTTGCGTGTTTCATAACTTTTATTAAAGTTTACATTCAATTATTATTATGTCTACTATTCATTTACACTGCATTATGTCATATAATGTTTATGACCTGAATGTCCTAACCTTGCACGTCGTGATACCGACCCTGATAAGGATCACCAGACGTAGCCAAAGTCAGTCTAAATGTCAAGAAAATACCAGACCAGTAGACTAGACCAGTTCATGCATTGGCATCATACATATCACCGCCTAGGGACGTATATGATTTATGACTCATAGAATAGTTAGGAGCATTGCTCACTATTCATATTATTTCTCTGGAGAGGGACGTACATGAGAACCTGGCTACGCTAGGGAGGGACATCAGTACGTGAATCCAGAGCATCGTTCCTGAGGAGGGACCGACAGTGAGAACCTGGCTACGCCCGGGGAAGGACACCTGTACGTGAACTCAGGCGATGTACGTTCATCAAACCATTACGAGACGGTGTCATGCATACATACATATTGATTAATTATGATGCTTACATGTGTATTTAAGATATTTGATATTGAAGTATGCTTTATTAATTGTTATACTCATGCACTATTTACCCACTGAGCGCGTTAAGCTCACTCCATTATTATCCAATCTTTCACAGGAAATTAGGGTGGACTGGGTGCAGGTTATGGGGCCCACAATTTATACCCTTTGTTTAATTCATTGAGGATTTTGGGAGTATGTTCCCTTGACCATTTTATGTACAAAAGTATTCTGAATTAAATGAAATCAGATTTGTACTGTGTGTACTGTATTTCCGCTGCGCACTCTGTTGTTACCATTGTAATTGTTCCAAATGCGCACCCCGTCCGAGAGTGTACCGCCGGTTTAGGCGCATCCGGGCGGGGTGTCACATTGATTGAATGATTCTTTGACTTTTTGCTTTCTTGATAAAAGCTCGTTAGCACCGAAAGTGATTTTATTTGTGATCATCAAAATATACTTCATCAAGTATACATAGGGACGTGTTAAGTGATGAACCTCTAAGGTTAACAACCTATCCATCCCAAATGGGACCGGATCGATGGCGGTGCTGAAGTGTCAATAGCAATGGATCTTCTGGCCCCGGGTCCATCTAAATTATACACAGTAAAGAAATATATGAGTTAATGAGATATAGTGGAATCATATGATTTAGCTAAAAAGTAAGTTGCAGAATCGAAGAAAATTCTCCCTAAATTTATTAAGGCAAAAGATAGAAACACAAAAATCTCCATTCATTGCCTAACAACATTGCACACGCCTTTGCATCAAATAAAGTACGAATAATAATCAATTGAACAAAAACTCAACCTTATGTCTCTAATCCCTACGTCCCCTATAAGAATCTCTCAAACTTTAACTCAGATTATTCCTTTTTTTAAGAAAAAACAAAAACAATTACGAAATGTAAAAACACTTAAAAGATTCCTTATAATAATAAAACTTACTGAGGTTCAACTGTTTATGTTGGGAGAGTTGAGTGAGATTGGAATAAGTTGGGTATTTCTAGCCTGCTCAAGAATCAAGCCCTATTAAAAAAAACAACCATTATCAATCACTATGGTGCTTACAAATGGAAAAAAAAAACTTACGTAAGTATCATGCTTTTTCCACATTGAGACATTTTCGGTTTATTTTTTATTCCCGCAACTACTAATTCATTTGAGTGCAACAAACGTGCACACTTACTAGATAAAAGAAAAATGCTTTCTTAATTTAAAACATTGTATTGAAATGAAAATATACAAGAAATAGTAGGAGTATAGGTGTAGCCTAATTGAAAATGAAATGAGAGAAAACTAATTAAGGAAAAAAAATTAAAATAACCCTACCCAGATATTACTAAAAAAAATCTCCAGCAAATTTACTAAAAAAAAGTCTCTAACAAACAATAGAAGTAGATCTAACAAACAATAGAGATCGGAGTTGAGTTGATTTGCATTATGTTTATTTTATTTTATTGAGGTTAGCAGGTATCATAATTCGAACTGAAAACGAAAGGGGTGGATTCAGCGATTGTGATGAAAGATTTCAGGATGTGTTCATATGTTTGTTACCGAATCTACCGCTGGAAACAGAGAGAGAACGAAGAGAGAGAACGAAGTGGGTGCGCTAGGGTTCTAACTTCAACTCAAATATTACTAAAAAAGAGAAAATAGATTTTTTACCCAACACGTGTGCACCTTGGAGAGGAAAAGACGTTGGAGAAAGAAAACTTTTTCGAAAGAGAGAGAATGAGAGATGAGAACTGCGATTGAAGAGATCTTGCTGGAAACATCGTCAGAACACCAGATCTATAGCTGAAAAATGTCACCGGAACGAAGAGAAAAAGTTGGAGAAAAATCAAAGGATTAGGTTTGAAACGTTTTGAGTGGATAGAAAATGTGAACTGTTTACTGCGTTTTATATTGCACGTAGGTAATTTTTTTTTTCGATGAAGGCGCCTTTTGCAAAGCTCGCCTCATCGAATTTTTTATTTTTATTTTCTACAAAGGCGTCTTTCGTAAAGACGCCTTTAGTAGAATTTTTTTCTATTAAAGACACCTTCATCGAAAAAAAAAGTTACCTGCGCTAAAAATAAAACGCAATGAATAGTCTTGGTTTCATTTTCTTTTCACTGAACTTCAAAACTAATGCTCCGATCTCTCTCTCTGTTTTCTCTCCGTTCTCGGTGACATTTTCTGATGATAGATCCGGTGTTTCGATGACGTTTCCAGCGAGATCTTTTCGGCCAAGGTTCTCATCTCCCATTCTCTCTCTTTGCCGAAGAGCTTTCTTTCTCCGACGTCTCTTCCTTTCCAACGTGCACACGTGTTGGGTAAAAAATCTATTTTCTCTCATTCTTTACTTTCTTTCACTTTTCTTCATGGGTTGATTTATCTTTATGTTCAAATTTGGGGCATGTTTTTTTTTTTTATAAATTTGCTAGAGATTATTTTTAGTAATATCTAAGTTGAAGTTAGAATCCTAGCGCACCCACTCCGATCTTTCTTTGTTTCTAGCGATAGATTCGATAACAAACACTATGAATGCATCCTCAAATTTTTCATTACAATCGCTGAATCCACCCATTCGTTTTCAGTTCGAGTTATGATACCCGCTGACCTCAATAAAATAAAATAAACATAATGCAAATCAACTGAACTCCGATATCTATTGTTTGTTAGACCTACTTCTATTGTTTGTTAGAGATTTTTTTTTAGTAAATTTGCTAGAGATTTTTTTAGTAATACCTGGGTAGGGTTATTTTAATTTTTTTTTTTTTACAACAATAGACCTACTTCTATTGTTTGTTAGATTCGATGTTCTTCGTTGTAGAAAGATCAATGCAATTGTTAGATTCCATCTTGCAAAAACAATTAAGAAAATGCAATTGTTAGATTCGGTGTACTGATTAGTTTATTTGGTTAGTTGTATTTTTAGGATTTTTACTTAAAGATCTTAGAAACGTCCAAATTCAATGTTTAATCTTTTGCCTTAATAACTTTAGGGAGATTTTTCTCCGCTTCTCTTTTAAGGTTTTCTAATTTGGCAGATTAAAATTTATTGTTAAAGTTATTTATTTTGTCTTTAGGTGCATTGGTTTCCTCTACGACTTTATTTTTCATTTTTTATGTGTTTAGTTTAAAATTTTCTTTAGGTGGATTTGAAGTAATATTTGCTATAATATTGATATTCCTGTTGATGAGCTTGTTTTGATTGTGTTTGTGAATGTAGATGGCAGACAAATTCGTTTTAGTAATATGCTATACCAATGGCCAAATATTACCCGACCCTCAAGTGTATCGTATGGTAGTCCCCCGATTGGCATTAGTTTTAAAAAATTGAAGGGGTTATCCGAAATGTACTGCGGATTACAGGTGGTTCAAGAATAAGTATAACCTATAGATGTTCGTTGTTTCTTGGAGTTGAGAATTTAAATTATACGACTGTTCTAATTAGAAATGAACAAGAGTTAAGGGACATATTTGTCATGGTACAAGAGATTTCATCTCCTAATAATATGGAGTTATATGTTGATGTTGTCGGTGGAATTCCAACTCAAGCTCATACGAGGAGTTCCCCAAGCTATGCAGATGTAGATGGCTTTAGTGCACAAAGATCATTGGAGAAAATTGGTCCTAGTACAATGTCACCCATTGAAGCTGTAAATGTGGGCACGGGACTTGAATTTGATGATACTTGTCCATCTATGGGACGTTTATCTGATGATGATTTCAATTTTGATGATGACTGTGAACAAATCACTGAAGATAGCGATGAAGATAGTGACAGTGATGGAGGATAAGAGACATCTAATCCAATCAATTTAAGTAATGCACTCTCGACGGTAATACAAAATGATGGTTCTTTGTATGCAACTCAATTACAAGAGGAAGACAATGTGTTGAGCATGGAGGATAATGAGACACGTGAACCTAAACCTACCACGACAGGCTATGAGGCTCCATTACCGAGTTTCGTGGAACTTAATAATCAAACCATATCACCAATGTCAGATGATCATGAAAACATATCTGTGGGTTGGAATGAGTCACATGATTTTTGCAAATGACTCACATTTCCCAGTAAAGAAGACTTGCAACATACTGTGAAGCGATGTTGCATAGCACAACAACGTGAATATGTTATTGTCGATTCAGAACGCAATGTATGGTCAGTTAGGTGCAAGAAGTGGAAGGGCGGTTGTCAATTGAGGTTAAAGGGGAAAACAAGTAAAAGGACAGGGATGTTTGAGATTAGAAAGTGCGAGGGAACCCACACATGTGTGTTTCCTCGAATGCCACAGGAACACAGACAATTGGATTTATCACTAATTTTTCATGAGGTTTTTAAAATTGTAAGGCGAGATACTTCAACTTTAGTGGGGGTGCTTCACGAAATGATTAAAGACAAATACAAATACGATGTGCATTATAGGAAAGTGTGGCGTGCAAAAAGGAAAGTGATGGAGAAGATTTTAGGTGATTGGGAGGGATCATATAACGTGCTTCCTAGGTGCATAGATGCATTGAATGCAACCAATCCTAGCACTATTGCAAGAGTTATGGACTACCCGGAAGATCCAAAATATCCTGGTGCAGTTGTTTTTCAATGATGTTTTTGGGTGTTTGGTGCTTCGATTGAGGGCTTCAAGCATTGTAGGCCCATAATACAAATTAATGGTATGCACATATATGAAAAATACCACGGTAAGATGCTCATTGCCATGGGTATTGATGCAACTAATCATATATTTCCTCTCGCATTTGTTACGTGCAAACCGGAAGCGTACGGTATCAAGTTATAATACAAAACCGATGAGATATCGAGTTGTCATCCTCTAGGATTGACACGCACACTAAATACTGTTTCACTAACCCTAACTTTATTTAGAAAATAAAATTCGAGTGATTAAGTGAAATAGATAAACAATTAAATAACTAGAAACTAAACTAAACATGCAATATAAATAGATAGAAAATCAGAGATAAAATAGTCTAGAGGATTGATATCACCTTACTCTCAACTATGCCTTCATATATATTTATCATTAAATCAGTTCTTTTGTTGATAAGTCGAAAATCCTAACGTTTCTAATTCCCTCTTTTGGAGCAACAACTACGGCATATTATTATCATCTTGGCTTTACTCTTTCGATGAAAACCTAAGATGATAATAACTCATTAAGTTATGTGATTTCCACCTAACGACTTCAAAGGTTCTTGATCTCCTTGTGAGTCTCACGATTGCCTAGGTTATATCTCCCAAAACGTATTTTAGGCGTTTTTCTTGTGGACTTTTCAGCCCTTTTTAATATGTATTCTTCATGCTTCTCCTTCACAACTTTTTGTATATATTTTCATCATCTAAAACCAGGACTAACACATCTAAACACCTACAAAACAAAGCAAATCAAATCAATAACACACTTAAATATGAAATGAATCAAATCATAAACTAATAAACCAAAATAACGCATAAAAAACCTAACTATCCTAAACTAACATATGCATCAAAACTAACATTAGCACATCAAACTAATGCATGAAATGTCCTAAAACACTCCTAAAACATGCTCTAAAACCTATCCAAACATGCAACTCAACAGCATTTTCCATCGTTGAGGAAGAAAATACAAATAATTTCCTCAAAGTCCTTTAATAGCAAGTGACGAATAGAGTTGGCATTTGCCTAATCAGTGATTGCCATGTAGGTATTTTGGCAGTCGCTAGAGACCCCGAGAATGGTTGGACAAAGCCCTGTCATGATCCACTATACGGGACATCATGACCGGCACGGGAACCTCCGAGTATACCCTCCGTCGGTACACCCGACGTCCCGTCAGCCTAAAATACATATACGAATCCCCAAAAAGAAATAAAAGTACATCGTTAACAACCAACTAACATGATCATAATGAAATAAAATATTACTTCTCCAAATTACAAAATATAAAATTCCAGAGTCTTCAAAATGATACAAAACCCAACACATCCCAACTATGTGTTAAATATACAATTACTAGGTGTTATTATGTACATAATTATCAAAATACAAAACTAAATGTACAACACCTACATGAAACAAAAACAAGGGATGCTCCGCAGTCAAACCTTCCCTTTTCCTTTTCTATCAGATCCTGAAAAAAGATGGTGAGGTGTGAGCTACAACCAGCTCAGTAAATGTTATTTACAAGTGACATATACGTGCATTTATAAAACATGGTAAGATCATAAAAAAGTTGAAATATCATGATGGTGAAATAGATTACATACATGCTAACGTAATGGATCAAGTAATACATAAGCCGATGCATAACATTTGTAGTCATGCTCATGCAATCCTACCACCTCCTGAGTACGGGGGTTCAAGGCTGGTGTGCTACACACAGTACCTGAACACACACTCAATACTCGTATCCTAATAGGATTTTTGGGGTTGTGCAGCACGTAAGATTAGCCTAAACTAACCTACCCATACACAAGCCATAAAACCCTCTGCCAGGTACACAACTGGGATCGCTGCTAGACTTACGAAAATTTCCAAAAAGAGGAAATTCCAACTAGGAGCCTAACCCAAATTGTCATCCCAATGAATTATGCTCAAATGTATTTCATGGAATATTAAAACATGCATACCATCATACATAAACATTTAAAACATTTATATACTACAATGACACATATAAATAATCAAAAGTAAAAAAACATTCACACTTGATTGACTAAGTCAAGCTAATCCAATCGCCAAAACTCTCCAATTGACTAAACGGGTTCAAGATCAATCACAAGTCCTGGAAATAACATGGTTCACACAACTGAAAATCAGTCATAAAGTGTGTCAAAACCCAATGTTCAAACCCAATCTAAAGTAAATTAGATTCTAAATTGATTACCCCTTGAGCCAATTTCCATATTGCCCAACTTGATCATTTAGACTCAATTAAACTAAGATTGACCTAAATTGAATGTAATAGCGTGATCCCATGATCCAACCACTAATATACATGAAATTCAATTATAATTAGGGTCAATTAGACTATACATCAAGTCAATTTCATCAATTGACTAAGTCTTGGTCAAAACCCCCAATTAGGCCAATATAAAACATAAGGTCAAAATGAACTAAGTCATATCAATTTAACATAGGTTCTATCATTTTAAACCCATGATTCTACTCAATTTGGGTCCAATTAAACAATCCCCAAGTCAATTTCATAAATTGACTTGCTTTGGGTGAAAAGTCCCAATTTGGGCAAAATCCCCAAATTACATGCAAAATTGCCAAAGTACATAAAAAATGCCAAATACTTAGCCTAGATCAAAATTAGTCATCCTTAAGGTATCCATTATGAGAACCCACTGAATTCAATCATCAAACAACCCTAATCATGTCCAATTAGACCTACATTGCATAATTTTCCAGGTTTTATATGAAGATCATCAAAAGCCCCAAATCTGAAAATTTTCATACATAGGCCATATTGCCAATTTTACACTAGGCCACCATGTTCAGCCATGAATTTTACTGATCTTGCAACATGCAATCATCCACAATGGCCACTAGGTCAACATAGTTGACATGCAAAGATTTTGAAAAAGTCTAAGGTCATAAACTAAGTATAGGTCATTTGAACTAAGTAAAGATTTTCACCATTAGTGTACTCCTAACACTCTCTAATTACACATATGTGACATGCAAGACTCAACTCCAACTTTGGTCTTCCACCCATCCAAGGTTCATCACAAAGCATGCATCAAAATGAAACTCTCATGCTCAAAATAAAGCTATCATGCAACTAATAGAGAGATTCAAGGAAGAAATGGATGAAAAATGCAAACCATAGGTGTTCTTGAGCAAGAAACCACCAAACCCTAATTTTCCACTCCTTTTCTCCTCTCCAGCTCCTTTCTCTCTTTTTCTGGCTGAGAAATGAGCAAATGAGCCTAAAATTACGTTTTGGTTGCTTAAATAGACAAGCTTGGGCCCACAACTAAAAGTTGCCAAAAACTATCAAAAAATTAGTTTTCCTGTTACAATACTTGCACTTAGATAGTCAATATCTTGCAACATACCTACCAATTTAACATCTAACCATTCTAAAGTTGAATGAGTCAGTTACCAACATTATGGTAAACTTTCAACTCAATCCAACGGTGGGATTACGAGATCTTACTGTTTGATCAAAACTGCATAAGAAAATCTGAAAATCCGTGAAACATTGTTTAGAGTCTTATAACTCATAGTAGGTAACTCCGATCAAGATCTTCACCGTTCATAATGAAGATATATCATATAAGAATGAGCTGAAACAAGTTCAGCTCAATCGGACCACGGATCTAGGAGATAAAACCATTGATGTAATTTGTGACAGAAATTTCTTCCTCCATGGAGAGAGCTCCACTGGATCCAAAACAACGTTCTCGACATGTTTTGACGTCGAACGGGTCTCTGATGGTTCCGAAGCTTCATGCGCACACTTTATGACCTAAAATCATGCAAAGACACTCGAACTTACATGCTTCGAGCATCAAAATGCATATACACATACGTATACGGGTACACTATGGGTCAAAATGACGTTACCTAAAGGCACGGGTGCTACAACTCTCCCCAACTTAGGAATATTTTTGTCCTAAAAAAAATAAAAGCAAGAGAACTAACCTCAATAGGTAAAGAGGCCGGGGAGCTACTCCCTTATCTGGTCCTCGCGCTCTCAGGTTTGCTCTTCATTATCGTGGAATTTCCATCTGACTCGCACAAGCGGGATTTCCTTATTTCTCAATTTTTGAACCCTACGAGCCACAATCTGAATAGGAAACTCATCATAAGTCGTATCCTCCCCAACTTGCAGATGACTCACATCAAGCACATGAGCTGGATCGGGATAAGACTCCTTCAATGGATCCCCATTAAACGTCCTCAGCATTGATACGTGGAATACATATGAACACCCTCGAGTTGAGAAGGTAGAGCCAACCTGTACGCTACTGGTCCAATCCTCTCAACAATCCGGAATGGCCCAACAAACCTAGGGGCAAGTTTCCCACTGACACAGAACCTCATCTGACCTTTGAGTGGCGAGACCTTAAGCAAAACTAGATCTCCCACTGCAAACTCTAACGGCCGATGTCGGTTATCATAATAACTTTTTTGCCTGTCCTGAGCTGACTTCAGCCTCTGCCGAATCAGCTTGACTTTCTCAGTCTGCTCAACAACTGCATTAGGGCCCCATAACTGTGTATCACCCACCTCGTACCAATAAGCTGGAGATCTACAGGGTCTTCCATACAAAGCCTCATACGGTGCCATACCGATGCTAGCCTGATAACTGTTGTTGTAAGCAAATTCACATAAGGGCAAATACTCACCCCAACCACCACCGAACTCTAAAATGTAAGACCTGAGCATATCCTCCAGCATCTGAATCACTTTCTCGGACTGACCGTCTGTCTGAGGATGAAATGATGTACTCAGTTGGAGGCGGGTCCCAAATCGGGTCTGCAAGGCCTGCCAAAACCTCGATGTAAATCATGGATCTCGATCCAACACGATAGACAAGGGCACTCCATGCAATCTCATGATCTCTCTCGCATACAATCTGCTCAGTCTATCCACAGAGTCCCTGATCTTCTTCATCCCGTGCCACCATACGGATCTCTTCATATCATGGTACATCTTGGTAGCCCCTGGATGAACAGTATACTGAGACCTGTGAGCCTCTCGAAGTATCTCAGCACTCAACTCAGCATCATATGGGATCCATAGTCTCCCTTTATACCACAAAACATCATCTGGACCAATCTGCCAATCGGCCTGGTCAACACTATCTGCTTATCCACGGTACATGTCATAATCTGGACAATGTTCCTGTAAATATCTAACCCGGGGAATATGGGCATCCGCAAGCTGCACGTGCATCTGAGCACATATCTGAGTAAGTGGTGTGTTCGAGAGTATACTCATCATAGTCACTCTCTCAAGTAAATGCCACTGCTGGGCCATCTGAAAAGCATCCACCTGAGTCCCTGCTCGCCTACGGCTCAAAGCATCAGCCACAACATTGGCTTTGCCAGGATGATATTTCAAAGAGAAATCATAATCCTTTAGTAACTCGAGTCATCTCCTCTGCCGCATATTCAGCTCCTTCTGATCAAAGAGGTACTTCAAACATTTGTGATCAGAAAACAAAGTGAACCTCTCACCATAAAGGTAATGCCTCCATAGCTTCAGTGCAAATACAATAGCGGCCAGCTCCAAATCATGCACAGGGTAGTTGTGCTCATGCACCTTAAGCTGTCTAGATGCATATGCAACCACTCGACCCTCCTGCATTAGTACACATCCCAGACCTAAGAGTGATGCATCAGTATAAATCACCAACTCTTTCCCAGGCTCTAGAAGAATCAACACTGGAGCTGTAGTTAACCTCTTTTTCAACTCACTGAAAGCTCTCTCACAGGCATCCGACCACGTGAAGACCACATTCTTCTAAGTCAGCTTAGTCATCGGCGCGGATATCATGGAAAAGTTTTTTACGAACTTCCTGTAATAGCCAGCCAAACCCAGAAAGCTACAAATCTCGGTCGCTGTGGTAGGTCTTGGCCAATCAATGATTGCCTCAACCTTAGCAGAATCAACAGAAATACCCTCTGCACTAACCACATGACCCAAGAATTTCACCTCAGTCATCCAGAAATCACACTTGCTCAGCTTGGCATACAACCTATGCTCCAACAATGCCTGCAAGGTAACTCTAAGATGACGCTCATGATCCACTCTTGTCTTAGAATAGACTAGGATATCATCGATGAAGACTATAATGAACTGGTCAAGGTACGGCCTGAACACTTTTTGCATCAGATCCATGAACATAGCTAGTGCATTAGTCAACCCGAAGGGCATCACCAGAAACTCGTAATGTCCATACCTCGTCTGAAAATTAGTTTTCGGCACATCTTCATCTCTTATCCTGAACTGATGGTACCCTGACCTCAAGTCAATCTTCGAAAAGAACTTAGCCCCAATTAATTGATCAAACAAGTCATCAATACGAGGAAGTGGATACTTGTTCTTGACAGTCACCTTATTCAGCTGACGGTAGTTTATACACAAACGAAGACTCCCATCCTTTTTCTTGACGAACAACACAGGTGCTCCCCAAGGTGACATGCTAGGGGAAATAAATTCCTTGTCCATCAGTTCATCATGTTGGGCTCTAAGTTCATTCAGCTCTTTCTGTGCCATACGATACGGTGGAATGGAAATGGGTTTAGTCCCGGGCATCAGCTCAATGATAAAATCTACCTCTCGCCTAGGCGGCAAGCCAGGTAACTCATAAGGAAAGACCTCTGGGTACTCGCTGACTACAAGAATGTCTGCTAGCTGAATACCCTTACTCACATCATCCACTGGCGCCAAACTCGCCATCGTAGCAACCACATCATCAGTGGCTAATCTACCCTGGGTAGGTGGTCTCGATCCAATCCTGCCTCGAAAGACGAAGACTCGCTCTTCGGGTATCTGAAAGACAACCCTCTTGCCGAAGCAATCAATGTGAGCGTGATACGCTGCCAGCCAATCCATACCTAAAATGGCATCAAACTCGAGGAACTCTAAGACTCTAAGGTCAACAGACATCTCATAGTCCTCGAATCACACAATGCATCCCACACATACCATATTAGGGTAAATTCTCTCACCGGCTGTCGTACTCAAAATTAACGGCGTACTAGTCCTAACAGTAGACAATCTTAATCTATCTACTACACCACTAGAAATAAATGACAGAGTAGAACCAGCATCAATCAAGACATACCTCAAAGAATGGCAAATTTTGATTGTACCTTCTATTAATTGCTTGCTGGCCTCAGGATCTGGCTGCGTAACAGCTCTGGCCTCCTCTCTAGTAGGTGCAGATGTAGGACTAAACTGACCAAAAGGCATCCTCTGTGGACATTGGTTCCTCTTATGCCCTGGAGCCCCACAACCATAACACACAATCGGCCTCGGTATTCTAGGTGCAGAAGATACAGCCTGCGACCCGGTTCCGGCTGTCTGCTGTCCACCAGATCTGACAAAACTCTGCTGCTGCTGCTGGGATCGACTAGAAATTTGAACACTCTGGCCCGCAGCTGGTGGTACCACTGATACTGGAGCGGAGGCTACAGATGGCTCAAATCCACTGCCACTGGATCTTGGCCTCTTATTACGTCGACCTCTCCTGCCACTGAAATACTGTGCCTCTGACCGTGCTTGCTGAGTCTGAACTGTAAGAGCTGCGAGTGCTTGGACTATTGCAGGTAACCTCATTCGAGAATTGGCCTTTGTGGCCTCAAAATCTGCGACCTGCCCCATAGCCTGTGCATAGGTCTGCACGCCAGCCAGTGCCAAACCCTGACGGATACGGTTTCTGAAACCATCCCGTATGCTCTGGTCCTCAGCTCATTGGTAGAAACCATCTCTAGAGCGAAGAGTGACAACCTGTTGAACTCTTGCTCATACTCTCTCACGGACATGTTGCCCTGGGTCAGATGTAGAAACTGAATCCGACGTTGATCCTTCTCAGCCCGTGGATAGAACTTTACAAAGAACAACTCCTTGAATCTAGTCCAAGTTCGGAGCTCGCCCTCGAGACGCTCCACCCGTTCCCACCATTTGTTAGCCTTGTCAATCAGTTTAAACCTGGCAAGCTTGACCTTATCATGCTCAAGCGCCCTCATATCACTGAAAATGGTCTCCAAACGAGTAAACCATCCCTCAGCAAGCTCTAAATCAAGACCTCCTGGAAACTCAGCAAGATTCCAATTCTTGAAGGCTTTCATAACCCTCTCATAGCGGTCCTTCTCTGCCCGTTCAGCCTCAGTCTCCCTAGCTACGACATGCTGGACCCCAATTGGTCTTGCCTACACTGCCTGATCCCCTACTACTGCTGCCACACTACTGTGCTCTACAGCCGCTGCTACATCATCCTGCAGTGGTGGCCTAACACCTTGCGTACGGCCTAGCAACTCGAGAATCTGGGCCTGCTGCTGCTGAGTGGCCTCTAAGACTGACCCTATACGCCTAAGGCGTTCCTCTGGGTCCATGGCTAATCCTGCTCTTTCTTCTCTTGTAAATATCTGAAATTCACAATAAGGAAGAGCTCAATCAGGATCACAATCCAGGAAAAGTTACCCCTAAGATAACTACCCATAATCATACTCATAAAGGCAATCATAATATCATATAAGTATTTTATTCTTTTAAGGATTTTAAACCTAAAACACACTCTCTGATACCATTGTTGTCACGACCCACTATACGTGACGTCATGACAAGCACGGGAACCTTTGAGTATACCCTCCATCGGTTGACCCGACGTCCCGTCAGCCTAAAATACATATACGAATCCCCAAAAAGAAATAAAAGTACATCGTTAACAACCAACTAACATGATCATAATGAAATAAAATATTACTTCTCCAAATTACAAAATATAAAATCCAGAGTCTTCAAAATGATACAAAACCCAACACATCTCAACTATGTGTTAAATATACAATTACTAGGTGTTACCATGTACATAATTATCAAAATACAAAACTAAATGTACAACACCTACATGAAACAAAAACAAGGGACGCTCCGCAGTCAAGCCTTCCCTTTTCCTTTTCTATCAGATCCTGAAAGAAGATGGTGATGTGTGAGCTACAGCCAGCTCAGTAAATGTTATTTACAAGTGGCATATACGTGCATTTATAAAACATGGTAAGATCATAAAACAGTTGAAATATCATGATGGTGAAATAGATTACATACATGCTAACATAATGGATCAAGTCATACATAAGACGATGCATAACATTTGTAGTCATGCTCATGTAATCCTAACACCTCCTGAGTACGGGGGTTCAAGGCTGGTGCGCTACACACAGTACTTGAACACACACTCAATACTCGTATCCTAATAGGATTTTTGGGGTTGTGCAGCACGTAAGATTAGCCTAAACTAACCTACCCATACACAAGCCATAAAACCCTCTGCCTGGTACACAACTGGGATCGCCGCTAGACTTACGAGAATTTCCAAAAAGAGGAAATTCCAACTAGGAGCCTCAACCCATATTGTCATCCCAATGAATTATGCTCAAATGTATTTCATGGAATATTAAAACATGCATACCATCATACATAAGCATTTAAAACATTTCTATACTACAATGCCACATATAAATAATTCAAAAGTAAAAAAACACTCACACTTGATTGGCTAAGTCTAGCCAAGCCAATCCTGATTTTCCTCTCATTTTCTCCTCTCCAGCTCCTTTCTCTCTTTTCTGGCTGAGAAATGAGCAAATGAGCCTAAAATTACGTTTTGGTTGCTTAAATAGACAAGCTTAGGCCCATAACTAAAAGTTGCCAAAAACTTTCAAAAAATCAGTTTTCCCGTTACAATAGGTGAACTTAAATAGTCAATTTCTTCCAACATACCGACTAATTTAACATCCTACAGTTGAAGGAATCAGTGACCAACATTATGGGAAACTTTCAACTCAATCCAACGGTGGGATTACGAGAACTAACTGTTTGATCAAAACTGCGTAAGAAAATCTGAAAATCCATGAAACATTGTTTAGAGTCTTATAACTCATAGTAGGTAACTTCGATCAAGATCTTCACCGTTCATAATGAAGATATATAATATAAGAATGAGCTGAAACAATTTCAGATCAATCAGACCACGGATCTAGGAGATCAAACCATTGATGTAATTTGTGACAGAAATTTCTTCCTCCATGGAGAGAGCTCCACTGGATCCAAAACACCGTTCTCGACTTGTTTTGACGTCGAACAGGTCTCCGATGGTTCCGAAGCTTCATGCGCACACTTTATGACCTAAAATCATGCAAAGACACTCGAACTTACGTGCTTCGAGCATCAAAATACATATACACATATGTATACGGGTACTCTGCAGGTACACTATGGGCCAAAATGACGTCACCTAAAGGCAAGGGTGCTACAACCCAATGCATACGATACATATTGTTTGCGACATGTAGGCAGTAATTTCAATGATAAAGTACGCAACCATGAGTTGAGAGATTTGACTAAGAAAGCGAGTTCACAACACCAACCACGAAAATTTGAGGCAGTAATGGAAAAACTTGAACATAAACAAGAAGGTTGCACAAGGTGGCTCAATGTCATTAACAAAAAGCTATGGACAATGGCATAAGATGGTGGAGTACAGTATGGTTGGATGACTTCCAATGTAGCTAGTAAGTGTGTCTTTTTTTTTATTTCATTGTTTATGACTATTTCAATATGCATGATTTTATATGTGTGTGTTGATTTTTTTATGCTTGTTATGCGTTTGTCTTGTTTTTTTTTGTAGAAAGCTTTAATGAAATTTTAAAAGGGGCCCAAATGTACCCGATCACAACTCTAGTGCAGTTGACGTTCTACAGAACAATTACATGGTTTAATACATAGATCATAAGGAAATTCTCACGTATTGATTTGCAAACTCGAGAGAACGGAATTAGTATATTGAGAATATATATTCAATTTATCACTTGGGAGAGGGAATTGGATCTAATTGGATTCTTGACTTATAAAACAAAGAACCAACTCAATAATACAATCCATTGAAATCATAAGAGCAAACATCACCCTCTAGAAATCCAAATCCATATTCATTGATTTCTCTCAAATTTATCACTTTATCTTATTTATTTCTATTTGGTTTTGTTTAATTTGCATTAATTCACTCCACTTTTATCACCAAGATAAGACCATTAATCATTGTAGTTTTGGGCATTTATAACTGTAAAATTAACCTTCCTTGTGGATACGATAACCCACTCACCATGGGTATTATAACTTGATATTTGTATCCTTGCGAACTTAAATATTGTCTATCAGAGTGAAATCATTATGTTTTACTTTAAGGGTTTCAAAAAGGTTTGTTATTGATTTTGTTAATAAATTTATAAATCATGAATCCTATCCTAATCTAATACCTTTCTTGAGCGTCAATTTGAAAATCTACACTTAACTTATTAAGTCCCTCTCTCAAGTGTAAACTAACAAGTCAAGCATGCCTTAATATTTGTGATTCATGTTATCTTATATCAAAGGATTTCGCAGGTCTCTCGACTCAATATTACTAACCTAGGTCACAAATTCCCAGATCTGATTTGATAACACCTCTCTCGAGTGTAAGAAATTAAATCTAACTTCATTCAATTAGTGGCCAGCAAATTGAAGGCATTAAGCATATGGAATTGCAAATAAATTCATAAATCAATTCAATAACATAGAAATAAGCATTAACCCATAAAATCAAACATAAATCATTCAAACCTCTAGATCAAGAACTTAGCTCATATTAATGTTCATGGATACAAGATGAAAAAGAAATAAAACAATGGAATAAAACATTTCAAGATACAGGAAAGTGAATTCAAAGATTCGAATCCCCCTTTGACGGTAGCTTAATCTTCTCCTTGTCCTTGGCTCCTTCAAGCCTCCAATGCTCTTCTTCTTTTCTTGCCTCCTTTTCACACTCTCTAACCTAATTCTCTACTTTGATAATCCTCAACTAAAACCCTAAATCGCATTTTACACTTAAGTGGGTCAAAAGACCAAAATGGGCACGAAAACTCTCCCAAAAAATGAAGTCCCGAAATGTTGTGAACACCGGCGCCGCGGCGCCAAACCACCCACGGGTTTTCAACACCGCTTATTTGCATCTGGGCACCGCGGCGCCCACCCACGGGTTTTTGTGGTGTTGATTTGTGGACTTAGCCAATTTTTCCACTTTTTTGCACACTTCTTGCACATGTTTTGCACAAGTTCTTGACTTCTTTGGAACACCATTTGAACCTTGTTTCAACCCACTTTTAAGCTCTTTATTTACCTACAAAACAAAGTATAAACGAATGTAAATTCTATGCAATTAATCAAAGTATTAATTAAAATGCAATGTACTCAAAACAAGTGACTTCTATGATATTAACATGTATCAAAAAGTCATTTATTCATAATAAAAACCTAGAATAAAACCTAAATGCATCTAAAAAAACCAAATATACTAATCATGTAAAACCACCTAAAACCTAACTAAATGAACCCAAAAATCTATCAAATTAACATGCAAACTAATTACTAAAACTAAACTTATCAGTGTACACTGTACATTATGAGTATTTTTATACTTTGGTTGTTTTATATGGCATTATAAATATGAAAATGTGTTTGAATGTTAAGCATATGGTATGTCCTTGTATTGTTTGAATTCATGAAATGTTTGTTGTTGAAATGGAGCATGCATTAGACTTGCAAGAGCAGGCTAATTGCATGAGTTAAATTCTTGGGAGAACCTTAGGAACTAGTCTCACTTGAGTGATTGAATAATTGTTCATGTACAGTGGACTTTTCAGGTTTGGATGAGAACCCAGAATTGAATAAATGGAATTGAGTAATATGAGTACCCGGTGTCTACCTTATCTATGCATAATAGGGATATAACACCTGCTCTATTATTTGGAAGGAGGGAGATGGTCATGGCATGTTTTGAATGATGATTGCATGTTTTAGAATTTATTACTTGGAAGCTATTATGAGCATGTATGTTATTTGATCAAGTGTTGCATGTTTATTTATTAATTAATTTGATCAAGAATCACGTTTTATTTATTAATGCATATATAATGCTATAGTTAGAAATATTCACTGAGCTTGTGGTAGCTTATTCCAACTTCTCAATTATTTCAGGAAATGGCTCAAAAGGGAAAGGGAATGCTTGAGAGGAGTAGTTGACTCCTGAGTAGCTTTGATGTATGTTTTATGTTGAGAGGATGGTTTCTTGTTTATTTTGATGTATGTATATATATCACTTTGTAAACAAGTTATAAATATGTATCACTTAGATTAGTGTGGGAATGGTTGATATAGTTATGGATTTTGAAATAAGGTATATATGTAGATGTTGATGACCATGGACTTAGAAATAATGGATATGTATATATATATATATGTTGTGATGTGAAGAATGGTAATATGTAGAATTTGGTAATGTGGGAAAATGATGATTGTGATAATTAGGTTTTGTGATATTTTGTATGAATGGGGAGGTTATGCCAGTTTTTTTGGAGATTGAATGTATTAGATGGCTGACAGAGTATCATATACATCTGTGTATGGCATATGTGGTATTTTGTGTCGGTCGTGACATCACCCTAGAGAAGGGGTCGCGACACGAGGATTCACTTCTCCCAGGCATGGCACGATGGGCTTGCTTGATCTGATCCAAGATCTCCGCCATTCGATCGACATTCTAAATCACCATCCCCATCGTTCGTTCTATGCTCCCAAGTTGGAGCTGAGTGACTCGATACCCTGAGGTGACTTGGGGGTGAAGGCGGGCTCTCCCGTGACGGAGTTGGCAAACTGGTTATTGGTTCGCAGCTTCCTCCTGAGAGAGTTGGGTGTTATTTTCACTCATGGTGTTCGGGCAACGGACTTTGAACGTTGTTCCTCACAGACGGCGCCAAATGTTTCAGCCAAAAACCTCCCACGTTTGGCCAGGGACTGATGCTGGGTGACTAAGTGTGAAATTTGTCTACTCTTCGTCCAAAGTTCTCCTGTGAGATCGCCTTGCTCCAGACCTGCAAAAGCTGGTGACGCCGGGTGGATGTCACCAAAACCACTCTGATGCCTAAGTTAGATAATGTGGAATAAAAAGTAGAAGTATAGAGAAGTGGAGGCTTAGAGCATACTTGTATATGAAAAATGAGCCTTTTTTATAATTGAGAGGTTGGGGGTGGCTCTAGCATTTAATGTATTTTTTCCATCAAGGGAGTGATTTACGTTCTTCTTTATTAAGAATGGATCATTGATCTTGTGCATGGGGATTCTGTTTTGTTCAATCTCAAGTTTAGGAGATCCTTGTTTTGGGTTATGCAGTATGGGTTTCTTGGTTGAATCGTTCTAGGAAACTGATTTTGGCCATAACCGAAGGTGTCCTCAGTCATTGTCAAAAGTGGGTTCTTGGCCATGGCCGAGGCTGAGGGGGGTTTCCTCAACCTCAACCGAGAATAGGTTCCCTTGGTCATGATCGAGGGGTAGGCCCCTCGGCCATGGTCGAGGGGAGGCTCCTCGACCGAGGGGTGTTTTGGGCCATGGTTGAGAAGCATTCTTGATGATCCAATGACCCCCATGATCTCATTCAATTTTGATGATTACAAACAACATGAGTCATATGCTCTGACAATCTACTCATGTGTTTCAGCTTAAAAGACCACTACAACTCAAGTACATGGTTTCAAGCTTGAAGACTCTCAAGATCAAGAAAATTCAATGTAATTTTACATTTATTTTGTCTAGATGATCTTAGGTTGTAGGATCTACTTTAGAGTTGCTTAGATAGTGTCTGTTTCCTAAGTTTTCAAAATGAGCATGATCTTAAAATGATTTCAAAATTGATTTCAATCTTGTTCTTATCTTCTTTAGAAAAGGTTTCAAGTGTTTTTCGAATCTCCAATTTGATGTTTAAAGTGTTTGATTCGATTTGAACAAGTTTATGCAAAGTTATTGAAAGAAAATCAAGTTTGAAGTGTCAAGTGTTAGACTAGTGCGTTCTTCAAGTTGACAGGTCACTTACCAATCTGCCACAGTCACTAGGGCACTCCCCCTTGGAGCAGTGCGCTGTCGTGACCCAGAAATCCATCAGGTTTCTAGTTTGGACCAGACCAGCGCGCTCCTCCCTGGACTAGCGCCCTCCTCTAAGACATTGATGAAATACCCCGCGCGGTTTACTGCCAGCAGCGTGCTGCCTTTTGGGCAACAGAGAGATGAGGTGTGGAGTTCTTCCTCCCCCAACACATTCCCCCCTGGAACAACGCGCTATTGTGTGTGTCATGAAAGAACTGTTATTTCTGGGCAACGAAAGTGACATTCCGCACACTCTTTGCTCTTTGCATGTATGTACTTTTGCACATATTTTCGCACGCATTTTTGCCCCATTCTTTTCCATGAAAAAATTTGAACGTTGCATTTGAATTTCGAAATCAAATCAGGAGATTTCTTGGAGATTGAAACCCTAGAATGTGCTCATCTTGCATTTTGTATAAAAACAAAACAATGTTCATTGTTAAACATAACCTACAAACTATTAGCAATTTCGCATGTTTTTCTAAGTGTTCTAAGAGTTTTTCTAGGAGTTCAATAACTTATTTTTGAGATCAAACTTTGGATTTAATATGCTTAAACTTTATTTTTCAAATTATCCAAATAGCATTTTCGAAGATACCTTTACTCTTGCTCATGCACTTCATACTTCATATTGTCTGAGCACTCTTGAGTAAGGTTCAAGACTGGTTGTAAGTATTTCTGAGGTTTTCTGGTAAAAAAATCCTCATTCATAAGTCCTTTGTATTTTAAGTGGCTTGTTAGCCACTGGGAAGTTCTTTTGTAGAGAACGGTGCTTGTAAAAATGTAGCTTACACTTGTAAAGTAAGTTGTAACCGGTTTTGATCCTTACCCTTAAATTAGGATCTTGTAGTGTTGGGTTGGAAAATCTTGACCGAGGAGATCAAGTCGTAGAGGTAGGCTTACAAGCCGAACCATGGTACAATCATTGTGTCATTCATTTATTTTTGTTACAACCCACGATCTGTGACATCATGACTGGCACGAAACTCCCAAGTATACCCTCCCTCAATACACCCGGTGTCCCGTCAGTCTAATTAAACAACCCAAACATAAACACATAATTCTCAATCGAACATCAAAACATATGGACACAAACAAATCATCAATATAAATAGAATCCCAAATTGACAACCATAAAATTTCATAACTCCATAATGTTCAAAATATACAAAATCATACATAACCATAAATACAAACCATCTATGTGTTAAGTATAAACAATTGGTATTATTTAGCACAAATTATCAAAATACAGAAAAGTACTAAAACACCTACATCACCAAAAATACGGGAAAATGCTCCGCAGCTAAGCCTTCCTATTCCCTTTCCTATCCGAACCTGAAATGATAAGGATGAGGACTGAGCTATAACAAGCTCAGTGAATGTTTCTACAACTAGCAACATATACATGCACTTAGGTAAAACATGGAAAGATCAATCAAACAATTTAAATAACATGGTGATATACAAGATTACATACATGCCAAATATAATGCACCATGTCATTAACCAAGACAATGCATATCATTTTTCCAAACATGCATATGCAATCCTAGAGACCTCTTGAGTAAGAATCAATACAAGAGCTTGAGTGCACGACACCCATTGCCCAATTGACCTCTTACCCGAAATCTATTTGGATTCCATGGATCGGGTATGTCACCGGGATACAATCCTTTCCAAACCCTTTTCCATATCTAGGAGATCTCGTCTGCACCTACCATTGAAACCCTCTGCAAGGTCCATAATTGAGGATCTCTGTTCAGCCTAATGGAATTCCATAAGAATCCCATGCTTAGGAGATGCAACATAACTCAATTGCTAACCAAACTAGACTATGCTCAAATTCATTTCATGAATCATTAAATCATGCATACTAAATTAGATAAGCATTCAAAACACTTTCATACTAAAATGCCACATATAGAAACCAAAAGTAAGGAAACACTCACAAATCGATTGGCTAGACTAGCCAATCCAAATCCAACCAATAAGGCACTAGGATGCCACCAAAGCACTCCTACGCACCTCGACCTCCAATGAACTTAATTGGGACACTTGGGTCATTTACAAACCCAGCATATAACATGGTTCATTCTTCATTATAATTAGTCCAAATGCATGACATTTCACATCATTAACCCTAATTCAATAGCCAATTTAAGACTCTAGAATGGTTGCACCCATGAGCTAACCCATATAGCTCAGTCAACCTATTTTATATCTAATTAATTCACATATAACCCAAAAGAATGAAATAGGTTGATTCCCATGATCCAACCATCATAATACAATGCATTCAATCATTATTAATGTCAATTAGACTAATCCCCATGTTAATTTCATCAATTGACTTAGTCTAGGTCAAAATCCCCAAATTTGGGCAAATCTCCAAATTCATGGTCTAGGCCAAATTTGCACTACACCTAGCATTTCTAGCAAGCAAGATCAGTAAATTAAAGCATCAATCATCTACGTTTACCCATTAGATCAACATATATTGCATGCAACTTGAATGGAAAACCCTAAGTCCATAACCTAGGTCTAGGTCAAATACATGGCTAAACATTAATTACATAACTAACTGAAAAATGAGATATCCAATAACTATATAAACCGTCCTTATTCAAGAACATCGAGAGACAAACCTTCTGTCCGAAATTGAGCTAAATCCAACAACAGATCAAAGAGATATGCCTCTTTGATTAAGACAACTCTAATTGAGCGGTTTCTCCTCTCCTGCAGCAAATACTTTAACTCAGACAATTATATCTCCCAAAATACTCAACCAGTGAACATCTTAACTGTTCATAATGCAACACGTTCAGTTTTGAACCATCTGTTGATGTATCACATCCATCTAACGGTAGATTTAGGAGATCCAGTAGTTTGATCTAAACTATGCGAGAAATCCAATTTTTCTGATCAGCTGTGTTTGGAAGGTTATATATCTCAAACGAAAACTCAAATCAAGATCTCCACCTACCAGAATGGAGAACCATAAGAGACGAACCGACTCACGAATTTTCAGCTTGATCAAGCCTCTGATCAAAATGTTGCTAAGATTTCCCTTCAAGCAACTTCCTCTCTCTTTCTCTTCCCTTCTTTTCTCTCAACCTTACTCTCTCAAAAACGTCACTCAAGGAAGAAAATGAGAGATTGAGGCACATGTTACACCCACATGCACCCATTTTCTCAAGTGTTGATCACGCTCCAACACCATGCCAAGTGTTTGCTCAAGGGCTTATTTGTTAGCCACATGGCCTTTACCCAAATCACAACCACACATGTGAGTTGTTAACCAATCCACTAATACCAACAATTCCATCATTTTTTCATTTATTTAATCAATACATGCCCATTTCAAATCATGGTCCAATTGGCCCCATTATATAATTAATAACACATACATTAATATTAATATGTCACTATTAATATATTACATTTAATGATGTGTATTATTATCACTATCAATGTCATTAGCACATAAATGACAATATTAATAATGATAATTCTCTAAAATAGCATGCAAAGACACTTGAACTAACACACGTCAAGCATCAAATACGTATACGTACACATATACGGGTACTCTACAGGTCATGATGACATCATCCTAAGGTACGAGCATTACAATTCTCCCCAACTTAAGAGTATTTTTGTCCTAAAAATGAGATCAAGAGAACTAACCTCAATCAGTAAAAAGATCAGGGAACTGCTCCCTCATTTGGTCCTCCCGCTCCTAGGTTTGCTCTTCATTATCGTGGAATTTCCATTTGACTCGCACAAGCGGGATCTCCTTATTCCCCAGTTTCTAAACCCGACGAGCGACAATCTGAATCGGCAACTCCTCATAAGTTATATCCTCCCCAACTTGTAGATGACTCACGTCAAGCACATGAGTTGGATTAGGATAAGACTTCTTCAATGGATCTTCATTATACTTCCTCAACATCGATACATGGAATACATCATGAACACCCTCGAGTTGAGAAGGTAGAGCCAACCTGTACGCTACCGGTTCAATCCTCTCAACAATCTGGAAGGGTCCAATAAACCTAGGGGCAAGTTCTTTCTGACGCCAAAACCTCGTCTGACCCTTCTGTGGCCAGACCTTAAGCAAAACTAGGTCTCCCTTGGCAAACTCTAACGGCCTATGTCGGTTATCATAATAACTTTTTTTCTTGTCCAGAGTTGACTTCAGCATCTACCGAATCCACTTGACTTTCTCTGTCTGCTCAACAACTGCATTAAGGCCCCATAATTACGTATCACCCACCTCGTACCAACAAGTTGGTGATCTACAGGGTCTTCCATACAAAGCCTCATACGGTGCCATACCGATGCTTGCCTGATAACTGTTATTGTAAGCAAACTCACACAAGGGAAAATGCTCACCCCAACCCCCACCAAACTCTAAAATACATGACCTGAGCATATCCTCCAGCATCTGAATCATTCTCTCGGTCTGACCATCCATCTGAGGGTGAAATGTTGTACTAAGTCGGAGACGAGTCCCAAATCGAGTCTGCAAAGCCTGCCAAAACCTCAATGTAAATCGTGAATCTCTATCCG
This sequence comes from Paratinospora sagittata, assembly GCA_035771175.1. Taxonomy (NCBI): domain Eukaryota; kingdom Viridiplantae; phylum Streptophyta; class Magnoliopsida; order Ranunculales; family Menispermaceae; genus Paratinospora; species Paratinospora sagittata. The sequence continues at coordinate 15,645,715 of CM069610.1, read as the reverse complement.
ACAGGATAGACAAGGGCACTCCATGAAGTCTATCCACAGAGTCTCTGACGCTCATAGGAAGGAAGTGTGCACTCTTGGTCAATCTTTCGACCACAACCCAAATGGCTTCAAATCTGCCCTGAGACTTTAGCAATCCCATGATGAAATCCATCGTAATGTGCTCCCATTTCCACTCAGGTATGGGTAATGGTTGCATCCGACCTTCAGGCTTCCAGTGTTCAACCTTAACCTGCTGGCACACCTCACATCTCTGCACGTACTCAACTATACTCTTCTTCATCCCATGCCACCACACAGACCTCTTCATGTCGTGATACATCTTGGTAGCCTCTTGATGAATAGTATACTGAGACCTATGCTCCTCTCGAAGTATCTCATTCCGTAATTCAGCATCATAAGGGATCCATAGTTTCCCTCTAAACCGCAAGACATCATCTCACCCTCACTGCCAATTGGCCTGGTCAGCACTGTCTGCATATTTACAGTATATGTCAAAATTTGAAAAATGTTCCCAGAGATCCTTAACCCTCTGAATATGGGCATCAACAAGCTGCACGTGCATCTAAGCACAAATCTCACTGTGTGGTGCGTCCGAGAGTATACTCATCATTGTGAATCTCTCAAGTAAATGCCACTGCTGGGCCATCTGGAAAGCAACCACTCGAGTTTCTGCTCGCTTCTGACTCAATGCATCAGCCACAACATTGGCTTTGCTAGGATGATACTCCAAAGAGAAATCATAATCCTTAAGCAACTCAAGCCATCTCTTCTGCCGCATATTCAGTTCCTTCTGATAAAAAAGATACCTCAAACTTTTATGATCAGAATACAGAGTGAACCTCTCACCATAAAGGTAGTGCCTCAAGAGCTTTAGTGCAAACACTATAGCTGCTAGCTCCAAATCATGCACAGGGTAATTTTGCTCAAGCACCGTAAGCTGTCTAGACGCATATGCCACCACTCTACCCTCTTGCATCAGCACACATCCAGATCTAAGAGTGATGCATCAGTAAAAATCACTAACTCTTTCCCAGGCTCTGGAAGAATCAACACTGAAGTCGTAGTCAGCTTCTTTTTCAACTCATTGAAAGCTTTCTCATAGGCATCCGTCCAAGTGAAGGCCACATTCTTCTGAGTTAGCTTAGTCAACGGTGTGGCTATGGTTGAAAAGTCCTTCACGAACTTCCTGTAATAGCCAGCCAAAATCCAAAAAACTACGAATCTCTATCACTGTGGTAGGTCTTGGCCAACCAATGAATGCCTCGAACTTAGTTGAATCAACTAAGATACCTTCCGCACTAACCACATGACCCAAGAATTTCACCTCGGTCATCCAAAAATCACACTTGTTCAGTTTGGCATACAACCTATGCTCCGACAATGTCTGTAATGTAACTCTGAGATGATGCTCATGATCTTCTCTAGTCTTAGAATATACTAGGATATCATCAATGAAGACTATAATGAACTGGTCGAGATATTGTCTGAATACCTTCTGCATCAGACCCATGCACATAGCTGATGCATTAGTCAACCCGAAGGGCATTACCAAGAACTCGCAATGTCTATATCTCGTCCAAAAAGTAGTCTACAGTACATCCTCATCCTTAATTCTCAATTGATGGTACCTAGACCTCAAGTCAATCTTCGGAAAGAATTGGCCTCAATCAGTTGGTCAAATAAGTCATCAATACGAGGAAGAGGATACTTATTTTTCACAGTCACCTTGTTCAGCTGACGGTAGTCTATACACAATCTAAGACTCCCATCCTTCTTCTTGATGAACAACACAAGTGCTCCCCAAGGTGTCATACTAAGATAAATGAATCCCTTGCCCATCAACTCATCAAGCTGGGTTCTGAGTTCATTCAACTCTTTTGGTGCCATACGATACGATGGAATGGAAATGGGTTTCATCTCGAGCATCAGCTTAATAATGAAATCTACCTCTCGCTTAGGCGGTAAGCCTGGTAACTCCTCAAGAAAAACCTCTCGGTACTCACAGACTACAAGCACGCCTGCTCGCTGAACACCCTGTCCCACATCATCCACTGGCCTCAAACTGGCCATCCTAACAACCTCATCATCAACGGCTAATCTACCCTGGGTAGGAAGTCTAAATGCTGTCCTGCCTCAATAAACAAAGACTGGTTGTCCGGGTATCTGAAAGGAAACCCACTTGCCGAAGCAATCAATATGAGCGTGATACACTGCCAGCCAATCCATACCTAATATGGCATCAAACTCGAGGAATTCTAAGAATTTAAGGTCAACAGACATCTCATGGCCCTCGAATCTAACAATGCAACCCACACATGCCATGTTAGGGTAAATCCTCTCACCGGCCTCCGTACTCAAAATCAATGGAGTACTAGTCCTAAGAGGAGATAATTTCAATATATCTACCATACTACTAAAAATAAATGATAGAATATAGCCAACATCAATCAAGACATACATTGAAGAATCAAAAATGTTGATTGTACCTTCAATTAACTGCTTCCTGGCCTCTGGATCTGCCTGTGTAATAACTTTGCCTGCTCCCTGGTAGCAACTGGCATAGGACTGAACTGGGTGACAGAAGTCCTCCGAGGATACTCATACCTCGTGTGCCCTTGAACCCCGCACTCGAAACAAACTATCGGTCTCGGTGCTCTAGGTGCTGAAGATACCGCCAGTGACTCTGCCCCGGCTATCCGCTGTCCACAATGCCTCACTGAACTCTGCTGCTGCGGAGGCTGGTCTGAAATCTGGACACTCCGGCCTAGAACTGGTGGTGCAACTGTCACTAGAGCGGAGCCTACGATGCCTCATACTAGCTGCCACCAAACCTCTGCCTCTTGTATTTTCGGCACTTCTTACCATTATACTGACCCGCTGACCCTATCGGCTGTGATTGTACTGAAGGAGTTGCAGGTGCCTAAATTGTGACTGACGTCCTCATCCGAGAGTGAGCCTCTGCAGTCTTAACGTCAGCTGCCTACATCATCGCCTGAGCGTAAGTCTGTACCCCAGCGAGTGCCAAACCATGATGAATACGGTCACGGAATCCATCCTGTATCCTCTGCATGCGAAGGTAATCAGTCGGCACCATCTCTGGAGCGAAGAGTGCCAAACAGTTAAACTCATGCTCATACTCCCTCACTGATCGACTGCCCTCGGTCAAATACGTCAACTCAATCCGTCTCTGGTCTCACTCTGACCTTGGGTAGAACTCCTCATAAAATAACTCTTTAAACCTGGTTGAAGTCTAGATCTCATTGACCATGCGGTCCAATCTCAGCCACCAATCATCAGCCCTATCGACGAGCTTGAATCTGGCCAACCTCACTCTGTTGGCCTCAAAGGCCTACATATCGCCGAAGATAGTCTTCATCCTCCTGAGCCATCTCTCAACTATTTCTATACAGAGGCCTCTAGCAAACTCCGTCGGGTCTCTGATCCGGAAGGCCTTCATGGCCCTCTCATATCTCTCTACCTCAGACCTCTACTCTGGAATCCCCACAGGCTCAGTCTGGACCTCAGCATGAACCTCAGCTGGTCCAGCCCTATCTCCCACATCCACGCCCACACTACTGTGTTCCCCCTCAATTGGAACACCTGGTTGTGGCTGCCTATTGCCCTTAACCTGAGCAAGCAGTGCCAATATCTAAGTCTATTGTTGTTGTATTCGGGCCTGAGCAGCCTGCTGAGCAGCAAGTGAGGCCTCAGTCTACCTAAATCTCTCATTTGGGTCCATGGTCGATCCTGTGTTTCCCTCTCTCGTAAATCTGAAATTCACAATAAAGGAAAACTCGATCAGGATCACCATCCATGAGAGTTGTTATAGCTAAGATAACTACCCATAAAAGCAAATATAATATCATATAAGTCTTTTACTCTTTTTAAGGTTTTTATGCCTAAAACAATTGCTCTGAGACCAAAGTTGGCACGACCCACAATCTATGACGTCAGGACCGGCACAAAACACCTGGGTATACCCTTCCTCGATACACCTGGCTCTCGTCAGCCTAATTAAACAACCCAAACATAAACACATACTTCCCAGTAGAACATCAAAACATATGGACATAAACAAATCATCAATATAAATACAATCCTAAATTGAAAACCATAAAATTTGGCTAAGTCCACATAAAACATAGAAAAATTGATGTTCTAGGAGCCGCGGCGCTGAAAAGAGAAGGAAATTGCGGAAGTTTGAAGGCTCGGAGCGCCGCAGCCCTAAAAGTAGCGTCGTTACGCTGGAAGATAGTTAACGGAGCGCCGTGGCTCTAGATGTTGTTAAGTTGAGGTTTTGGCAATTTTGAGAACAAGGAGGACTTTCTAATTATTTTCACACGACTTTGGGGGCTTACTATATATCAAGTTGAAGGGTTTTTAGAGATGAATAGATTGGAAAAGAGGAGAACGAAGGTTTTTAAGGCTCGAAAGAAGTAGAGAAGAAGATTCGTATTGAAGATTATTGAAAATCTCTGCACCAATTCTAGTTTGTTTTCCTTTGTTCCGATTCATGTTTGAACCATTATTTATTGTTTTTATTTCTTTAGTTATGAACTAAAGCCTCTTTCTAGATGTGTAGATTGATCTAAACTTGATGCTATGTCTATTTCTATGGTTTGATTATTATTAATGAATTTCTTAGTTTATTTATATTTTTCTGAGTGTAATGCCTTTGATCCCCTGATCACGATTGACTGATCATAGACTCGAGGTAGAGGGTACGTTGGGTTGGAATGTGGAAAGTATAACCTAGGCTATCGTGAGACTCACAAGGAGATCGAGAACCTTTGAAGTCGTTAGGTGGAAATCATAGATCTTAATGAGTTATTGTTGTTTTTGGTTTTCATCGAAAGAGTTAAACCAAGACAACAATAAAATGCTCTAGTTTTGCTTCAAAAGAGGGAATTAGAAACATTAGGATTTCCAACTTATAAGCTAAGGAACTGATTTAATAATAATAATATATATATATATATATAGACATAGTTGAGAGTGAGGTGACATCGAACCTCTAGTATATTCTCCAATTGGTTTCCTATCTGATTTACATTGCATTGTGGTTAATAGTTAATTAGTTTAATTGCTGTTTTAATTACTCAATCACTCGATTTCGAATGTCCTGATAAAATTAGGGTTAAAACGTGGTAGCTAGTGTAGTAAATATCCTTGAGGACGATATATTATAACTTGACACCGTACGCTTGCGGGTTTGCGTGTAACAACAACCCATCTATGTGTTAAGTATAAACAATAGGTATTATTTGGTACAAATTATAAAAATACAGAAAAGTACTAAAACACCTACATCACCAAAAATATGGGAAAATGCTCCACATCTAAGCCTTCCCCTTCTCTTTCCTATCCGAACTTGAAATGATGAGGATGAGGAGTGGGCTACAACAAGCTCCGTGAATGTTTTTACAAGTGGCAACATATATACGCATTTAGGTAAACATAGCAAGATCAATAAAACAATTTAAATAACATGGTGATATACAAGATTACATACATGCCAAATATAATGCATCATGTCATTCACCAAGACAATGCATATCATTTTTCCAAACATGCATATGCAATCCTAGACACCTCCTGAGTAAGAATCAATACAAGAGCCTGAGTGTGCGACACCCATTGCCCAATTGACCTCTTACCCGTAATCTATTAGGATTCCATGGATCGAGTATGTCACCGGGATACAATATTTTCCAAACCCTTTTTCAGGTCCAGGAGATCTCGTCCGCACCTGCCATTGAAACCCTCTGCAAGGTCCACAATTGAGGATCCCCGTTCAGCTTAATGGAATTCCATAAGAATCTTAGGAGATGCAACATAACTTAGTTGCTAACCCAACTAGACTATGCTCAAATTCATTTCACGAATCATTAAATCATGCATACTACATTAGATAAGCATTCAAAACACTTTTATATTATAATGCCACATATAAAAACCAAAAGTAAGGAAACACTCACAAATCGATTGGCTAGACTAGCCAATCCAAATCCAACCAATAAGGTACTAGGATGCCACCAAAATACTCCTATGCACCTCAACCTCCAATTAGCTTAATTGGGACACTTGGATCATTTACAAATCCTGCATATAACATGGTTCATTCTTCATTAAAATCAGTCCAAATGCATGACATTTCACCATGATTAACCCCAATTCAATAGCCAATTTAAGACTCTAGAATGGTTGCACCCATGAGCTAACCCCACATAGCTCAATCAACCCATTTTATATCTAATTAATTCACATTTTACCCGAAAGAATCCAATAGGTTGATTCCCATGATCCAACAATCATAAGACAATGCATTCAATCATAATTATGGTCAATTAGACTAATCCCTATGTCAATTTCATCAATTGACTTAGTCTAGGTCAAAATCTCCAAATTTGGGCAAATTCCCAAATTCATGGCCTAGGCCAAATTTGCACTACACCTAGGGTTTCCAACAATCAAGATCAATAAATTGAATAATCAATCATCGACATTTACCCATTAAATAAACATATATTACATGCAACTTGAATGAAAAACCCTAAGTCCATAACCTAGGTCTAGGTCAAATGCATGGCTAAACATTAATTATACTTCTAATTCAATGCACAATTCGGATGTAACAAACAGCCAAACGAAATATCCAATAACTAAATAAACCATTCTGATTTAAGAACATCTAGATACAAACCTTCTGTTCAGAATTGAGCTAAATCCAACGACAAATCAAAAAGGTATGCCTCTTTGATTAAGACAACTCTAATTGAACGGTTTCTCCCCTCCTGCTGCAAATACTTGGACTCAGACAATTATATCTCCCAAAATACTCAACAAGTCCACATCTTAATTGTTCATAATATAACACGTTCCGTTGTGAACCATCTTCTGAAGTATCACATCCATCCAATAGTAGATTTAGGAGATCCAATAGTTTTATCTAAACTGAGCGAGAAATCCAGATTTTTTTACCAACATTGTTTGCGAGGTTATATCTCAGAAGAAAACTTTAATCAAGATCCCCACCGACAAGAATGAAGAACCATAAGGGAAAAACTAGCTGACAAATTTTTAGCTTGATCCGACCACGGATCTAAGAGATCAAACCTCTGATCAGAACGTTGCTAAGACTTCCCTTCAAGCAACTTCCTTTTTCTTTCTCTTTTCTTCTTTTCTCTTAACCTTACTTTCTCAAAAACGTCCCCCTAGGAAGAAAATGAGGGATTGAGGCACATGCACCCATTTTGCCAAGTGTTGGTCATGCTCCAACACCATTCCAAGTGTTTGCTCAAGGGCTCATTTGTTAGCCACATGGCTTTTACCCAATCACAACCTCACATGTGAGTTGTTAACCAATCCATTAATTCCAACAATTCCATCATTTTTTCATTTATTTAATCAATACATGCCCATTTCAAATCATGGTCCAATTGGCCCCATTATACAATTAATAACACATACATTAATATTAATATGTCATTATTAATATATTAATTTTAGTGATGTGTATTATTATCACTATCAATGTCATTAGCGCATAAATGAAATATTAATAATGATAATTCTCTGAAATAGCATGCAATGACACTTGAACTAACACACATCAAGCATAAAAAACGTATACGTACACATAAACGACTACTCTGCATGTCATGATGACATCATCCTAAGATACGGGCGTTACAATTTCCTTTACCTGGAAGTTTTTATTGGTTGAAAGGGTTTTAAAAACTTTGAAAGAGTCCAATTCTCCCCTCATTTTGGACTTTATTTGGGCCAACAGTTCCCTCGGCCATGGTCATGGCCTCTTCAGCTGTGGCCAGGGTATTTTCCCTTGGTGACAGTCGAGTGATTCTCGCGAAATATTGGCCGGCGTTTCACTTTCGACTTTCTCTCTGCCTTACTTTGGCCATTTTCTCTATTAGATTTTACCTTAAGCCGATTTTCTTGTTGTTCCTTTTTTGGGTGTAACAAGAAGATCCCTTTAATACATTTTTTTGTACTGAAAGTGTAACCCAAAAAATGCGTTTAGTACTATTATTTTAAAAGGAAGGAATTATCATACCATAGGGTTTTTCCCTCCCTACCGCTTGGAGCACGTCCAAATTTCCTCCTAGGAACCCCCGGAAGCAATAAAACCTTGTGTTGATCTAAGCAGACTTGCACGTAGATCATTCCCAGTGTTTTAATGCTAACAAACAATATGACTATTGGTGCTAATTTTTAATTTGAGTGTGTTTCAACACCGTAGTTACGATATAGGTAAATACAAGATTCAAGTGATCGCAAGACCAATCAAGTAGATCAAATAAAGTCAAAGTTAAAGCTTGGATGAGATGACTTGAAAAGAAATGGATGAGAGCTTACAAGTGCATGTAAATTTAGATTGTAATCTTTCTTGATTCCAGTGTGCTCAATTATTTTTTCAAATCGTACTTGCATGCATTTGATCGATTTTCAAATTTCATTTAATCGATTTTCAAATTTCATTTGACCAATTTTAAATATTCATTTGATTGGTTGTCAAAATGCATTTGATCAGTTTTTTGATTGTAAAAAAACTCGTAAAAAATTATTTAAATTATTTCAAAAGTCAAAGGATCTCATTTCAACTTGTTTGAGTTTCCTAAGTGTTTTTAAGTTTTAATATTTGAGCCATACGTGTCAAAATTCAAATTATTTAAGTCTAAGATCAAGGAGCTTGCTCCATAGTAGGGAGCATACTTTTGTTAATCTAAGCGGTTCATCACTTAGCACGTCCCTAAGTTTACTTGATGAAGTATATTTTGATGATCACAAACGAAATCTCTTTCGGTGCTAACGGGCTATATTTAAGAACCTATCTCAGCACTTCAGGAAAGGAAAAAGTTAAAAGAATGATTCGATCAAGGAACTCAAGCTTGTATTAGATGTTCAAGATCATTTCAATCAAAGGGACTTCAAAGATCATAATCTGATTTCAAGGCCACATCTCGAACAATTCGATCAAGCTTCAAGACTACATCTTTCGAACAACGTTAAAGACATTCAACTCAAGTTCTAAGTTCATTGAAGACCTCATAATGAAGAGTTGGATTTAAAGATTATGAGAAAATGAGAAATACACAGTATTTAAGGTATATCTTTCTCTAATGGATATTGCTCAAACGTTTTCCAAAACCATGCACAAATTCACTTGCATATTTGCATGTTTTGATCATACACTTGACGATATTTCAAATGATTTAATTTTCTATGTTTAATTTGAAATTTATCGAGTTTTTATTCAGATTCATCGTATTTTTAATCGCAAGTCAAAATTGTGTTTCTAGAGTCTTTCACGACGCTAATGAGTTAGGAGCGCTCTCCTGAACTTGATAAGTCAGGACGCTGACGATTCAATAGAACGCTGATAATATTCAAGGTTGAATTGAACTGATTCATCTGGACGCTTACTTGTTAGTAGCTGCCTCCCTATTTGTCAACCTCTGAAGTTGTCAGGACACTTACTCAGCATCAGCTTATTGAAAGATTTTTAAGTTCTTCAAAGAATTTATCTTTGAGGACGTTGATAGTTATAAGTTGAATAAACTATCAGGACGCTACCTAGATAGGAGCACCCTCACCTTTTGGAATCAACTTAATAACTTTCAGGACTCTGATTGTCCTTCAGCACACTTAGTATTGTTCTTCAAATATTTTTAAATATAGTAGGACGCTTACATAGTTGTAGCGCCCTTGTGTTATGTTTTATGTTTTAAAAGATAGGACGCTTACTCGGAATGGTAACGCCCTCATGTACTTAATTGCTTTAAAACAAAGCAGGACACTAACTGTGCTTTAATGTCCTCAGGGTTAAGTCACTTCTATCGCAAAGAAAGTCAGGACGCTTACGAGTCAGTAGCGTCCTCACTTCATTGTTTAGCAAGACTCTTATACATAATAAGCCCCCTTAAGGAACAAAATGACAAAGTTGATATTATGCGTCAGGACACTGATTACGGAATCAGAACGCTAATTCAACAACCGTCACTGTTCTAACAAGTACACTATATCAGTCTACTTTTTCAGAAAGAATCTTTGCACAAAGTCCTTTTCAGATTTATCAGAGATCTTCTCTGATACATAAATTTAGTTTTTTTAAAACTTTCATTTTTCATGAAATCTGTAAAGAACCAGAATGTTAATGAAAATTATAGTTGCCATTTTTATATTACATTCTAGCCATTATGTGTAAACGTTCACACTATATTTGAGTTTCAAATGTCTAACGACTTTTGTCTAGCAGTTCTATAAATACCAATACTTTGAATCAAACAACTGGCTGATAATTTTATTGTGCCAAAAACTTTTTGGATATTAGTCGATGTTTAATATTTCAAAATGTTTTTCAAGTGCACTAAGTTTTCAAAGTATTTTTCACTGATACTTTACTTAGTCAATAGATTTTCTTATTGTGCTTCAATTATATTTTATCTTTGAAAATCTATTAAGAATTGGTTTCTACTCAAATTCTCAGCCTGGATTTATACTTAACCTCAATCATGTTGATGATGGAATTTGAGAAATAGTTCATGAGAAATACAATTGTACTTGATTTCATATCTTAAGTATTGTATTGAACTATATCAGTAGTTGTGTTAACTACTGAACACTGAACCAGAAGTTTTCAAGCTTATATGCTATATCTATTTTGAAAACTGTCTGTGTCTACGATTTACACTGGTCCTGCATTTTCTACGTCAATGTTTAATTGGTATAATAACATTTTCGAAGAAACACTTAATTGATTTGCATATCATACGCTTTTCGAAACTGCACTTGAGCAATACCGAACATTGAAAGGTAAATGACTGTAAGTGTATTTCTTCTTAACATTATGTATTCAAATTTATACATCTTTTTAATGTTATACACATGAGCTTAATTGTAAAGTGTTCTACTCAGTTAGAACCAACATTATTAGTTTGTGTTGTAATGCTGGTGTGTTTCTGGATTGAAACAACCAGGACAAGTAAATGTAGTTCACTTAATGATTTCAGCTTTGAAATCATGTTAAAGTTTATCCTCACCTGTAAGTAGGAAACCGGTTCATCCTAATCCCGTAAAAGGATAAGTTCGTCCTTAACCTGTAAAAGGATAGGTTATCTCTGAACCTGTATAAGAGAAACGATTCTTCCTTATCCCGTAAAAGAAAAAAAGTTCTTTCTTATCCCGTAAAAGGAACATGGGTTTCTCCTCATCCCGAAAAAAATAAATACGGTTCATCCTCAGCCCATAAAAGGATAGGTTTGCCTTTAACCTGAAAAAGGGCAGTTGTAACGGTTTAGTTCTCACCTGTAAGATACTCAGTTAGTGGATTGAGAAAATCCTAATCGGGAGATTAGGTAGTGGACGTAGGCTTGGCCGAACCACTATAAATACCAGTGTGTTTTACATTATGCATTTTACTTTAAGGTTAGTATGTGCATTTAGTTCCAATGTACCAATGTATATCACTAAGTCATTGAAATAGTTTAAAATTGACCATCACACCCAATTCACCCCCTCTTGGGTGCACCAACAACTTCTTAGTATATTTTGACTTAAATAATTCCATGAAGACAATTTAAATTGTTTTCAAAAATCAAATAACTTGTTTTTAACTTATCTTGACTTTCCTAAATGATTTTAATTCAAAACATTTGAGTCACATGTGTGAAAACTTAAAATTCTCAAGTTTAGGCTCATGGAACTCAATCCACTCTGAAAGAACTCACTCCTTAATGCCTATTGACGTAAATAAATTCATGAAATTATTTTCAAGGAGTTTTGAAAGTCTAAGAACATGTTTTCAATCATTTTTAAACTCTCCACAATGTTTTAAGTCAAAAACACTCATCTCAAGGACTTAAAATTATCAAATTCATCATTCTTGGTTCATGAAACTTGTTCCTAGTTCAAGGAACTTACTCCTTGATTGTTTAACTAAAATGTCTCAAAGAACTTATTCTTAGTTCAAAGAACTCCCTCCTTGATTGCTTTTGACTTAAAATTACTCAAGGAACTCGTTCCTAGTTTGAGGATTGCACTCCAGACCTGTTTTTCTTTTCCAAGTACCAGGGAACACATTCCAACTTGAAGGAATTCGCTCTAGGAGCATAAAATACAAAAAGATTATCTAAGAGACTTTAGGAACATGTTCCATTAGTAAGGAACCTTTTTCATAAAGCCTGAAAAAGGGTCTGGAGCTCTCGGGACTTGTGGAATGCATTCCTTCTCTGCAAGAACGCGTTCCACAAAGTTGGAACAATCTTTCCTACTCTCTCGACTTGTGGAACACACTCCAGTAGTCCTGGAACAAGTTCCACCTAGGTTCGAGATATTTTTTAAGTTAAGAAAAATGGATTTTGATCTTTTAATCTTGGTCGTTGATTTCATTTTAGTCTATCTCAGATTCATTGAATCCAATCCGTATTATGGCCATTATTTCAAATGAAATACACTATTTAAACTATCTTCAAATCATTTCTCTTTCACTCACTTTCTCTCTCTCTCTCTAAGATTTTGAATTTTGAATTTCTCCAAGTTTTGAGAGGAAAGTTTTTGATACTTAAGGGAAAATGAGTGTTTAATCTTTGAATTCCAAAACCCCCTTGAACCAAAATGTTTTTGAGCGAAAATGAGAAAATGAGAAAATGGGCTGAAATCTTCAACCTATGTTTCTTCTCATTTGAAAAATACTTAGAAAGAGCATTTGAATGGGAAAGTCCTTTTCATTTTGGAGCTTCAACTTTTGCATTATTCATTTAGATTTTCAAAAGCATTCAATTGAGCAATATTGGTGCAAGAAAGGTATATGGTTGTAAGATTTCTCAATCCTTGAGCTTCATTTTTATATATTGTATTGATTGGTTTGTAACATTTGAGCTTCATTGTAATTGTTCAAAGGATTTGGAACAAACATTTATGATTTTTAGTTTCTTTGAGTTGTTTCTAGTTGAAACAAATCAAATCAAGTGATTATCAATGACTTCTTAATTCCAAGGTTGGAATCATTAAGTTAGTTTCATCATTTCACTTGAAAAAGGTCAAGTGGTTCATCCTTAGCCCTGTAGAAAGATAGGTTTGATTCATACCCTTGAAGTGAATTGAGATAGTTGAATCCTATAGAGGTTGTCTTTAGGTGTGGATGAAAGAAAAGAGATTTGCGAACCACATAAAAATCCTTGTGTCTTTGTATTTAATTTCTATACTATACTATTGCAAATGATCTATTTGAACAAATACCTTAACCAATTGAAGAATCCTACAAGATAAGTTTAAAATTGACATAATTGAAAGAGACACCCATTTCACCCCCCTCTTGGGTGTCCAACAAGTGGTATCAAAGTAGGTGCTCTTGATTTAAGGCTTGATATCTTTGAGCCAAATATCATAATAACCAATACAATAGGTTTTGACTTTGGTGATAACTCATTCACTCCACTTATGCTTCATGACCACGATTTTATGTCTTGGAAAGTCTTTCTCAAACACAAATTAACTAAGGCTAATAAAGGTTGTTGGAAAATAAATGAACAATGAACACATAAGATTTAGAGTGGTTTGGCTTCTCAATCAAGCCTACATCCACTACTTGATCATCCCGATCAAGATTTCTCAAATCCACTAAACCAATAGTACTTAAGGGGTGAGGATTAAATTGATTACAAACACCATCTCTAGGATAGGGAAACTTCCCAATTAGCATGCAAGCTAATTCAATAATACAAGATAGAAAGGAAAAAGGTTGTTCCTTACCCAAAAAACCTCGAAATACTTACAATATGCTTGGTTTCTTTCTAAGTAGTTCAACCACTTGATTTTAAAAATGAAATGCTAAGCTAAAAATGGTGGAAAAAAAAACTTCAAACTGATCAAAGATGAATGAAAAACTTGAGCTCTTGATCTTTCACACAATCACGAAAGAGAACTTCAACACTTGAGAATGAAAACCCAGAAATTCCAAACGAAGTTCTTTTGTTTTCACAAAGAACATAATAATTTATCAAAGCTTGAGATAGAAAGTGTTTAAAAGATGCAAAATGATTTCAAGGGGCTTTTAAACCTTAATCTTAGATGGAGGGTTGAGATTGAATAGATTAAAGGTGAAAAAGGTGAAATAAATGGCCTAGAATGCAAGATCAAAAAGTGTTTTTTCATACAATTAAAAAACACAAACCCAGAGGGGAGTGCGCTCTACGAGAGGGAGTGTGCTCCTTGAAAAGTGAAAAATGGGGGGACCACTAAAATGAGCGTGTTCCCTGACTATAGGAGCGACTTCCCCTAGTCTAGAAAGGGAGCACTCTCCTCAAACCCAGAATGATTTCATTGCCCAAACAAGGCAGGGTAGCGCGTTCTCTCTTAGGGGAGCGCATTCTCTTAGTAATTTTTGATATATTTTACGATTTTTGATGTGTTTGAGGTCCGGACAATGCATCTACTGGACTTGGGACACAAATGACACATGAAATGACGTTCAATAAGATCGAAAATAGAATTTGAAATAAAGTCTAAGTCTGATTACACATAAGGGAACTAGTGTTGACTTAAGTGGTTTTTCACTTAGTTTTCTCCTAAGTATTTTGACGCCAACAAATTGTTGGCCCAGGTGTGTCCAAGAGGGGGTGAAGGACACAATAGACAAATTAAAATACAACACTATGGAAATAGTAAACTGGAAATATATGGATGAACACAAACAATTTATAGTGGTTCAGCTATATGCCTACGTCCACTACCAAACCTCCTCAGTTAGGATTTTCCAAAGTCCACTATCTGATTCTATTACGGGTGAGAACCAAGCCTTTGCAAATGCCCTTTTATTGGTTTAAGGCAAACCTATCTTTTTGCGGGCTAAGGATAAACCTACAACTTCTCGATTTACAGGCTAGAGACTACCTATGCTTCTCGACTTTCATGCTAGACACTACCTATGCTTCTGAACTTTTAGGCTAAAGACTACCTATGCTCTCTTTCACAGGTAAGAGCAAACCTCTATCCTAACACAAGGATGAACAAATCTTTCTGCAGTTGGTGTAACTACAGTTACGAAGCTTGATATAGTTATAAAGATACAAGATTAAAGCACAATTGTATACTATGAACTTTTACCCAAATTCCTCCTTCAACAATGAATAATATGAGATTTAAAACGGGCTGAAAAATTCAAGTAAAACAATTCAAAGATTTCTTTTCAACAGATTTTAGAAATGATAGAGTATAAGCACAATGAAAATATTTTGAATAGAAAGTGGTTTCAAAATACTTTTGATACTAAACAACTCTTTCAAAATTCGACTAACTTTCAAAAGTTTTGACTTAGTGATTCTTTTTGTGTTTCACTGATTTGAGAATCACATACTCATAGACTTGTTGTGTTAAAGTCATTGCACACTTAGGTTTGATTTTGAATTTGAACGTTAAGTCAAAACAACTTTAATCTTCCACTAAAATGGTAATCTTGGTTTTATGAAAACATTCTGGTTTAATTCAGTATACATGAAAAAGGAAAGTCTAAGTTAAAGTGATTCATGTATCTGATGGAACATGAGTGTCCTGATGCACACTGTATCAAAAACTTAAAGTCAGCTGACTTTGTTCTTTAAGTGCCCTGACAATGCGTCCTGAAGCTCAATAGAACATATTAAACCCAATAAGCAATGAGGGCGCTAATCAACGAGTAGCGTCCTGATACTTTTTAAAACATAAAAACCCAAAAAACGCATGAGCCCGCTAACACAAGATCAACGTCCTAATACTTCATCAGGTTAGTTCTATGAGGGTGCTCTTACACGAGTAGCGTCCTGACATATCCTAGCGTCCTGACATATACTCTAGCTAGAGACTTAATATTTAGATGTCTTTCCCAAAATGACATTGATAGAGTTCCTTCATGTGCATCTTCTAAGGATATTTTGATTAGATTAGATGAACTTTATGGTGCTTCATATGCTTCCTCATCTTCATGGGAAGATAAGGAAAATGTAGAACATATTTGTTTTATCCCTAATATTGATGAATGTTCTACCAAAGTCATTGATATTTCTCTTGATGATTTGTCTTTTGCTCATGAGAATCTTGAAATTGAATTTGACAAACTCATTAAAAGAATGAGACACTCAAGAACATGATATCCAATGTTATGGATGAGTTAGAAACTCTCTACAATGACTATGAAAGTGTTCTTGAGGAAAATGAAGCAATTCTTGAGGATAAGGAAAGTGTAATAAAAGAAAACATTAGTCTTCAGGAAAAACTAGAGAAATTGACCAAATTAGTGACCAAGGTTGCTAATGAAAAGGAGGATTTAGAAATTGAACTGCAATTAGGAAAACAAAAGACCTCCACTTTAGAGAAACAATTGGGCAAACCAAATGTTAGATACTTTAAGCCCAAGGCATGTCATAGGAACCTTAGAAGTCCTTTTAAGGATAAATCTCACAAATGGAATAGGTACCAAATAATGTACTCCTAGATGCTGATCGTAAATATTTGTATCGCAAGTGCACGACAATCAAGTTATGATAATCCCAAGGTGAGTTGGGTATCGTTGATGGTGTAAATTTAAATTCGCAAGTATACGATTTATCAAGTTATAATACCGAGATGAGTTGGGTTATCGTATTCACAGGAAGGTAATTTTACTATTAAAAATGCCCATCTTCTACAATAATTTATGGTTTTATCTAGGTGATAGAAAGAGATGATTTGATTGCTAAAATGTAAAATGAACAAAATCAAACAAAACAATGCAAATTAAATGAAAATTGGAGAGAAATCAATAGATTTATAGTTCTAGAGTTTAGATCTCACTATGTTGCCTCTCATGATCTCTAATAATTGTGTTAATGAATTATTTTCTGAAATTTATATGTCCTGAATCCTTTTTCATTCAAACCCCTCTCTCCAGTGATAGCTTGAAT
Source organism: Paratinospora sagittata (assembly GCA_035771175.1). Classification (NCBI taxonomy): domain Eukaryota; kingdom Viridiplantae; phylum Streptophyta; class Magnoliopsida; order Ranunculales; family Menispermaceae; genus Paratinospora; species Paratinospora sagittata. The sequence goes on along the minus strand of CM069610.1, from coordinate 15,628,781 downwards.
ATCTACTCTCGATCTGTCGATTCCCTCTCTCGAGTGACAAACCTTTAGATCAAGAATGTTTTAGGTTCTATGATTCATTTTAATGGATTTCAAAGGGTTTTGTTAGTCTCTCGACTCGATACTTTACCCTAGGTTACAAATCCATTGCTCCAATTCGATAACACCTGTCTCGAGTGTAAGAAACCAAATCTAAGTTCATTCAAAGAGTGATCAACAATTTGAAAGCATTAAGCAAGGAGAATCATAAATAAACCCAAAAGATTGCTTAAAACACATAAACAATGAATCAATTAAAAGATCCAACATAGCTAAATCAAAACTCTAGATTATATATTTAGTTCATAAACCAATCCATGGATACAAGATAGAGATTCAAATAGGAAATCATTGAAACAAGTTCTAATTGAAAAATAAGTAAAGAAACCCCCTTATCAGGTGAGAAATCCCCTTCTTCTTCAAGCTTCAAATCTGCAACTCCTTCTTCTTCTTGTCTCTTCTCTTGTTCCTCTTTCTCTCCTTTTTTTCTAAACCTAATTGCTTTTGAAAACCCTAAATAATGGTATCCCAGTTTTTCCTTGCCGTTTTTTCTTCTTTTTCTCCAATTTTAATCCCCTTTAAGACCCTTGCCTCTTGTATTATTTCAAGTAAGGAATCCATAGAAATAAACCGCGTCCAATTCAGAGTTGAATTGAGAAAGTTATGGCCAAAACAAAAAAGTCACACAAAGTTGCTAACCTTGGAATCGCGGCGCCCACCCACAGGTTTTTGTGGTGCTGATTTGTGGACTTAGCCGATTTTTCCACTTCTTTACACACTTCTTGCACATGTTTTGCACATGTTCTTGACTTCTTTTGGACACCATTTGGACCTTTTTTCAACCCACTTTTAAGCTCTTTATTTACCTACAAAACAAAGTGTAAACAAATGTAAATTCTATGCAATTAATCAAAGTATTAACTAAAATGCACTGTATTCAAAACCTGTGACTTCTATGATATTAACATGTATAAAAAAGTCATTTATTCACGATAAAAAAAACTATAAAAACCTAAAATAAAACCTAAATGCATCTAAAACAACTAAATATACTAACCATCTAAAAACACCTAAAAATCTATCAAATTAATATGCAAACTAACTACTAAAATTCAACTTATCAATCGTCCACAGGGATAGTTAATTTTACTATTAAAAATACCCAAAACTACTATAATCTTGGTTTTATCTAGGTGATCAAATTGGGATGATTAATTTGTTGGAATAAAAAGTAACTAAAATTAAAACTACATTATGCAATTAAACTGAGAATTAGAGAAAACCGATGAATAGAAATGATAGAGAGTTGATTTCACTATGTTGTTTTATATGGACTCCAAAAGATAATGCTATTGAATTTATTCTTAGGTTTACAAATCATGGATCCTAATTTGTTTAAACCCTTCTCTCGAATGTAAATTTAAACACCTATACTTCAATTACTAATTCCTTCTCTCGAGTGCAAATTAACAATTAAAGCATGCATTAAGATCTATGATTCAATTCAAGCGATTTCAAAGGGGTTGTAGGTCTCTCGACTCGATACAAACTCCCTAGGTTGCAATTTACTTGTTCAGATTCGAAAACACCTCTCTCGAGTGTAAGAATTCGAATAAAAAATCATCCAACAGGTGGCCAACAAGTTGCAAGCATTAAGCATGAAAAATTGCAAATAAACCAATTAATTTACTCAACAACACACAAACAATGAAAATCAATGCATATAATCCAACATAGATCAATCAAAGACTCTAATAGATATTTAGCTCATGATTAAATTCATGGTTACAAGAGTAAGAGATAAAGAAGAATTCATCATTACAAATTGAAATAGAAAATGGAATTAGAAAACCCCCTTTTACAAAGTTGATCTCCTTGATCAAGGATTTTCTTCAATTTGCAACTCTTCTTCTCAACCTCTTTCTGCCTCCTTTTCTTCACACTAACCTAACTAGTTGCTATCTAATCTAATTGTATCTAATGGTCTCTAATGTCTAAAACAAACCCTAAAGTGAGCTTATATACAAGAAGGAGTCAAAAGACCAAAATGGGCACTAGAAAGTTGCTCAAAAAATGTAAAAACACGTACATGAAAACCCAAGGGCTCCCAGTTTGGGTTATGCACTATGTTGTGCATTTTTCTCTTGCTTTTCTACTTGGTAAATTGCTGGCTTTTGGTCGACTTCTTGAGCATGTTCTTGACCTCATTTGCACCAGTTTAAAGCTTCTTATTCACCTACAAAACAAAACACAAAAACAAATGTAAGTAACCTTATATTAATCAAATAATAAAAATCTATATGCAAGTATGTATTAACACGTAAAATGTGAAAATATTAATATGAAAATGATGGACTTGACTTTAGGAAAAATACCTAAAAATCATGATTATTTTCCTAAGCTAGCCTAATGCATTTTATTCACCAAAATACCTAAAACTAACCTCTAAAACTCATCAAAGCACCTAAATGAACCTGAAACAACTATATGAACTAATTATGAAAAAAATACTTAAAAAACTAACTAAATGCACCTAAAAACTTGTCAAATTAGCATGTAAACAAACAACTAAAACTCAACTTATCAGATGATAGAATTACAAAATTCAAAGGAGTATGGATTCCTAAAGTTGTGGTTCACTGGATTACTTAGATTCATAGTATTGAACCATATGCTAATACTTTTGCCTACAATGTATAGGCCTTGAAAACTTTTAGGCAAACTTCCATGTATTATATGTCATATGTGCTTATTTATATTACTTCATGACATTTGGAAGTATTGTAGGCATGATTAAATTTATTTTAATTATGATGCCTATACTTGCCTAAGGTTGTTGATCACATTGAACATGCTTGAATGATAAATCATATCGTTCAATGTTTAAAAGGTACAAAGCATACTAGGTATGATTTAAATCTCATATTTATTACTTCCATTCGTTTGTGAGAACATGCTTATATTGTATTTTTTGTTCCCTTGTTCAAAACATACTTTATGCATTTGTTATATCATAAGAATGTACGCTTGTATGTGCCTTATGAATATATTCATTCATTTTATACGTTGAGAAATTTGAACATAATCATATTGATTCACGAGAGCTTGCATAAAATTGAAATTATTAATTGCTCATATTTTTGTATGCTCATGATCTCAGCAAATGGACTAAAATTTAATGATTATTTATTTGTGTCCATATCTCTTGTACTTCAGGATTAAAATGATTCATATCTTTTAAAAGGTACAAGAAACTTGCCTAGTGATAGTGGCCTTTACTCCAAATGTTCACCAAAATAGCTGTTGGCCCAATATTATAGTCGAAGGAGGGGGGGATGAATTGGACTTGGCGGATTTTCGCATTACCTTTCGGATAATATAATTAAACAAATAAAATGCACAGTAGGCAACAATCAAAATAGAAACAAATGCAGGAAAGATTGTTGGACACAGTAATTTAGAGTGGTTTGGTTCCCTTAGAACTTACGTCCACTACCCAATCACCATGATCAAGATTTCCCAATACACTATTGGCTAGTCAACTTACAGGCGTGACTAGAAGTTGTTTACACTAACCAACATAAGAGCTTAGTTAGAAAGCCACACAAACTAACCTATACAAGGGCTCGGTTAGAAATCCACACAGTAACCAACACAAGGGCTTGGTTAGAAAGCCACAGTCTAGCCTACACAAGGGCTTAGCTGGTAAGCCACACTGTAACCACTTACGGGCGTGGTCACGAGCCGTACAAGATATGGTATTAATCCCCAGTTGACAAACACGTCAATGATACAACAAGATTACAAATGATAGAGACGTGTTCTACAATACACTCAACAATATAAACCTTGCAATCTTGAATGAGTATACACTACTATTCCAACCACAATGATTTAAATTATGCGATGTGTTGACATAGTTTTTCTCAAATGCAATCAATTCAAATATATATGATATAAAATCAAGAATCGATTATGCACATGTAACAAGATACTAATTCTAACAATGATAAGTTTAAAGCACAAGAATCAATCTACAATGATGATCAAAACTTGATGATTCAAAAAGTATAAATGATTAAGATCAAGAATCATGCAAACCAAGTATTGATTTATGAAATCGATTCAATATAATATAACTTTAACACATGAATCGATACCACAAGATGTTTATGAAGCCACTAAATAAGATATAATGATATGAAGATCAAAATAGGGTTTCACATAAAATAATCAAAACGATATCAATTTTCAAGATGTTAACATAAGCACAAAAACAATTTGCTCAAACAAAATCACAAGAATCGAGTTAGAAAATTTTTACCCCACTTGGGTAAGGTTGAAGCTCGATGATTCTTCAAGTGTGATGTTGAATGAGAGAAACCACGTTCAAGAATGATCAAACAACTTCTCACATATTCCAAGATGACCAAAAGTTAGATTTTCAAAAATGGATTCAATTGATCTCAAAGACAACACACACTTTATAGGCATAACAGAAGGAAATTTCGAAAGTTTAAACTTGTCTAGATTTCAACCTCATGCCATGTCTTCTTTTCAATCCTCATTGACAACCAAGCCTAAAAATCAGTTACATGACCACTCATAAATCTTATAGATTGATGCAAGTAAGAAAGAAAAAATATCTCATAAAACAAAACATAAACCTCATAGGCTTTCTTTTCACACTTCTCTCCACTAATGTATGATTCACACCAATCAAGATCAATAGGTCTTTATTAAGCTAGTTGTGTAAGGTCAAGGGTAAAGGTATGTCAAAATGGATAAAAAGTAAGTTCAAAGAACACAAAACATCTTTGATACATATATTTTTCACGCATCCAATACCTTACATATGAATCAAAACCACATATTATCCAAAACTAGATTTTTCTCATTTTTCATTCACCTTACCCACATAAACACCCCCAAACTTACTTCACTTCCATACATACATGAAAAAACATTATTTTTCTTTTCTTTTTATTCTTTTCATTCTTCATCTTTCTATTTATTTTTCTTTCTCACATGCAACATACATTTTGAGCCTTTTCTTATTACCTTCACAAACATTTTCATTCCATAGCCCATATTCACATACTTTCCCATGCAAAAATACTTAAACCCAACACAACTCACATTTTTCAAGGAGTTAAGAGTGCTAAGGTAAAAATAACGAAAATTCAATCAAAAGCCTTGGCTAATCAATTTTTTGTGACAATAAACAAGGTAAATAGCTCAAAAATAGGGTGACAAGGGGAAATAAAATTGCTAGGTAGGCTTTATGGCTCAATCTATTCAAAAATGGCCTAAATCATATCTCTAATGGTGTGATTCCTAGGATCTTGCCTCGAAAAGTGATCAAGCAAGTTCTAAAGTTGAGTTTAAAAATGAGATCTAAAGGTACTTCACTTGCATAATCTCGATTTAAACACACAAGTGAAACTCATGATCCCAATTTCATGCTCAAAAGTCAGTGAAAATGTCCAATAAACATGACAGAGTAGGTTAAGCATACAAACTTAAGAGTACAATCTAATTTTCCAGGGGTTATACGCAAAAATGAGTGCTAAACTAATCCTAGATCATCCATACGAGATCAAATCAAATCAAAGCTCATAATGGAATATGGAATTATTCATTGATCAAAATGCATGAAAAACAAAAATTTCACTAAAATTATCAAAATTTTAAAAAAATTTCACTAAAGGCATGAAGAATTTAAACTTCCCCCCAAACTGAAAGTATGCATTGTCCTCAATGCAAAAACATCCACATATAAAAGCAAGATAAAAGGAAAAGTAACGAGACTCCCCTAGCCCATATGTGTAGCGCTCCACAATGGCTCTTGCTGCTCGCATCTATAAGGACCCCCAAACTTAAATTGAAACCTGAGAAGGAACAAGAATGAATATCATTAGTGAAAAAGATAAAACAAAAATTCAAAATGTATATTACAATGACTAAAAATTAAACAAAACATAAAAACTAAAAACTGATTGGGTTGCCTCCCAACAAGCGCTTCTTTATAGTTTTTAGCTAGACGTTCTCTTCTTATTTGAACCGCGTATGTTTCCTTATGATTTCGAGCATCCTCCCATATTCTTCATTTTTTAGATTTGATGACGAAATCACCAGACTTGCGCACTTCTCCCACAAAAATTGATATGACTGATTCGCCGGTGGAAACACAAAGTCCGATGAAGCATCACTCCCAACATGTGGAGGAATGTCATCGAAATATTCTTGGTGCTTTCCAAATGTTTAGGTATTGACCTTCAACATCATTAACCAATCCAACTTGAATTAATCAAAGGATTTTCATAAAGAAATTAGAAATTGTCAAAATCGACCATAACACCCAATTCACCCCTCCCCCCCTCTTAGGTGTCTATCAATTGGTATCAGAGCGAGTGCTCTTGATTTAAGGTCTAACCACCTTGAGCTATAGATCAAATGGCAAATACAATCGGTTTTGACTTAGGTGACAACCCATATTTACCTCCAATGCTTAATGTAGATAACTTCATGTCTTGGAGAATTAGGATAAGAGCTTCTGTCAAGGGTCATTCATTAGATATGTTGCATATAGTTAGAAATGGACCATATGTGACCACAAACAGTATAAATGACATGAAGTTCCCAAACTTAAGAAGAAATGGAATAGGGAAGAAAAACAATTGGCTAGACTTGATGGTTTAGTAAAAAATATACTAATGCCTAGTCTTTCCCCAAGTGACAATGATAGAATATCTTCAAGTGCTTCATCTAAAGATGTTTGGAATAAATTAGAAGAACTCTATAATGATTCACATGCCTCCTCATCCTCCTGTGAAGATAAGGAGAGTGTAGAAAATGAATGTATTATTTCTCATATTGATGATTGTTCTACTAATGCAAATGATATAAATGTTAATGATCTCTCATTTGATGATTTGTCTACTGTTTATATTGATCTTCAATTAGAATTTGACAAACTTATCAAAAAGAATAAGATGCTCAAGAACATGATATCTAATGTGATGGAAGAGTTGGAAACTCTCCAAAATGATTTTGAAAGTGTTCTTGAAGAAAAACAGGGAATTCTTGAAGAAAAAGGAGAAATAGAAAATGAAAATGATATTCTTCAAGAAAAACTAAATGAGTTGACCATGCTAGTTGCTAAGGTCACAAAAGAAAAGGAGCATTTAAAGTTAGAACTTAACTTGGAAAAAGAAAAGACCTCCAAATTAGAAAAACGATTGACCCTGAAAAAGGAATAAGTGGTTCTTCCTTATCCCGCAAAAAGAAATTGTAGGTTCATTCTTAGCCCGTAAAAGAATAGGTTTGTCTTGAACCTTGAAAAAGACATTGTAACGGTTGGTTCACACCCTTGAAGTGAACCCGGTATAGTGAAATCCTAAAGATAGTTTCTCTAGGTGTGGAGTAGGAAAAAAAATTTTCAACCACGTAAAAATCCTTTGTGTGCATTGTATTTATTTTCAGTATCTTTATTTATGCACTTTACATTGATTTGAGTACATGAATTGAATTAATCAAAAGATTCCCACAAAGAAATTAGAAATAGTCAAAACTGGCCATAACACCCAATCCTCGGAGGTGCTGTCGATAAAGGGATCATAGCCAAGGCAGTAGATAATGGAGGAGGGATCTGAAGATAAAGCGGGATGGTGTAGGTTGATTAAAGCTCGATGATGGTGTAGGTTGCTCTTTGTCGCCAAAAATATCCTCCTAACTAAAATTGAATCCATGAGTCTCATCAACTGAAGATCGATCGAGTACAATCTGGAGCAAAACTTTATGAGCTCGGACATTTGAGGCCAGATCGTCGTACTTCTTCTCCATGCCGGAGAAAGAACTAAGCAATGTCCATTGTTGGTCTCTAATCTCCGTCAGCATCTGTAGAACTAGATCAGAAGGAGCTGCATACGATGAGGAGGGACCTAGTATATCGACTGGTGGCACGGTGCCTGAAGCTGAAGCACTGGCATCTGAGAATCTCGCTTTACCGTGGACACGTCTGGATGGTGCCACAGCTTATGAATGTACATGTGTTTCTCGTCGTCCACGTGGATGAGCGATTGGAAGTGCACCCCTTACTCCCATTGTGTCAAGCTCTGGCTGCTCCATCTAAGGGTCATATGGTAGGAATCTAGTGCCCTCGCCCTGACGACACCTACTAATATGCACCCATGCTCGGATGAATCCTACCCACTGATATCTGAGTGATCAGATAATGTTCTCTCCAAAAAAAAAATTCTTGTTTGGCCTCGTCAAAACCTTGAAGTCAGTCAAGTCAACTCTATCATGTTTAGCGAGCAGAGTCACTAAAGCGCCATAGGGCAATGTGCTAGTGTAATGTCGTGTCCCGGTGATGTGATTAATGATAACATGGGACAAGCGAATACTAATGCGATTGTGCATGCACCGAAAGCAAAAAGGCATCTAGAGGATTTACCTTCACGCGCGAGCTCAACCAAGGAATGATCACTCTCCAAATGATATTATGAAAGAACTTGAGCCGCGGTCTGAAGATGGTGTTGAACACTGCCAACACCCCATGTCCAAGCCCCACTCTCGACATGGTCCTCAATGTAGTGATCCGATTGTAGTGAGGAAAGAAAATCTCGTCGTCCTCCCCAGAGTGAGAAAATCTGGGATCAGTAGAAGAAAAACCAAATATCTCATCCAGGATGGAAGGAGATATATCAATGTCAATGATAAGTTGAGTTTTTGTTAGTGTTTTTCATGTTAATTTGTTAGATTTTTAGGTTCATTTAGTTAGTTTTTAGTCATTTTTGCATGATTAGTATACATAATTGTTTTAAGTTCGTTTAGGTTTCTATCTTAGGTTTTTATCATGAATAAACGACACTTTGATACATGTTAATATCATAGAAGTCATATCATTTGTTTTGTAGGTAAATAAAAAGCTTTAAAGTGGGATGAAACAAGGTGTAAATGGTGCTCAAACGAGGCAAAAAACATGTCAAAACAATGTGCAAGAAGTGGAACAAAAGCCAAGGAAAAACACAAAAGAGAACCAAAGAAGAAGAGGAAAATCGTGACTAGGCGCCGTAGCTCCCAGTGGTGTGTGCAGTTTCTAGGTTTTCCAAAAACTAGGCGCCGTGGTGCTAGGGATGGGCGGCACGGAGCTGGATGAGCGTAGGATGCACGATTTGGTGAATTTTTACATGTTTTGTTGCCCATTTTGGTCATTACGACCACTTATGTATATAAACTTGATTTAGGATTTTATTAGGGCATCTTATCACATTTAGAATAGATTAGAATTAGGTTTTAGAAAGGGAGGCAAGAAAGAAGAGGAGAAAGCTTGGAGTTGCAAGCAAGGAAGAGTCAAGAGGAAGAAGAAGAAGAATATCTCCATTAAAGGGGGTTTTAAACTTTTGTTTTTCCTTTGCAATGTTGTATTTCCTTGTTTACCATCTTTTCTATCTTGTATCTTTGAATATGAATATGAGTTTTGTTCTTAATCTAGAGGTTGATTGATTTATGTTTTGTCTTATGGATTGATTATTATACATGTGTTATTGAATAATTTTTGGGTTTATTTGCAATTTCAAGTACTTAATGCTTTGAATTTGTTGGCCACTTGTTTAATGATGTTAGATTTGGTTTCTTAAGCTTGAGAGAGGTGTTATTGAATTAGAAATTGGAAATTGTAACCTGGGTTAGTAGTATCGAGTCGAGAAACCTACGAAAGCCTTTGAAATCGCATAGAGTGGATTATAGATCTTAATGCATTCTTGACTTGTTGATTTGCACTCGAGAGAGGGGATTAATATGTTAAGGATAGATGTTCGAATTACGCTCGAGAGAGGGGTTTGGATGGGTTAAAATCAATGGTTTATAAATTCTAGAAATTAATTCAATAGCATAACCTTTTGAAAATCCATAAAATAGAACATAGTGAAATCAATCTTTTGGACTTTTATTCATTGATTTTCTCCCATTTTAATTTAATTTGCACTGATTAGTTTTAATTTGTTTATTTTACATTCCTGCACATTATTCATCCCATTTTGATCACCTAGATAAAATTGAAATCATAATAGTTTTGGACATTTCTAATTGTAAAATTTATTATCTTAGAGGATGATAACTCGATTCATTTCGAATCTATAATATTACTTGACTGTCGTGCACTTGCTATACAAATATTTACGATCAAGTTTTTGGTGTCGTTGTCGAGGATAGTGTCAATTTTACTTTTATTAATACCATTGCAAATTGATTTTGATCTTAATTTAGGTATTTTTCTTCTGTTGGTTATTTTCTGAATTTGTTTTCTTCTTTTCTTGATAGGATTGTTTGGTTCATGCAAAGAGTGAGAAGAGCTGAAATTTTACCTCTTGATCCAGAGATTGAAAGAACTTTTGGGAGAATAAGAAGAGATAGAAGAGCACAAGAAGAAGTGATGGCTGAAGAGAACAATTAGTTACCCCTAAGGGACTACTTCGAGCCAGTGGTGAACAACAATTATTCCGGTATTACAAGGTTATCTATAAATTCCAATAATTTCGAGTTGAAGTCGGTCTCGATTACTATGGTTCAACAACACTAGTTTGGAGGAACACCTCAAGAAGATCCAACGGTTCACATCAACACATTTTTGGAGATGTGTGACAGACTTAAGATAAATGGGGTATCCGAAGAGCAAATAAGGTTGAGGTTGTTTCCATTTTCACTGAGAGACAAGGCAAGATCATGGCTCCAATCCTTGCTACCTGGGAGCATCACCACTTGGGAAGAGATGGTCCAATAGTTCCTTAAAAGGTTTTTTACACCAGCAAGGATATGACAATTTAGAGCTGAGATAAGTTAATTCAGACAATTGAAGTCTGAATCCTTGTATGAGGCATGGGAGAGATTTAAAGATCTATTGAGAAGATGTCCTCAACATGGGTACCAAGAGTGGATGCAGATCAGATGTTTTACAATGTTATGACGTTATCCACAACATCTTTAGTCGATGCTGTAGTAAGAGGAACATTATTGGGTAAGACTACAAATGAGACCTTTATGTTGATTGAGGAGATGGCCTCAAACACCTATGAGCACTCAAGTGAAAGGGCTCCAATGAAGAAAGTGGTTGGGTTGCGTGAGATTGATCACATGACAGCTCTAAGTGCACAAATGACTAGTATGTTGCACCATATGGCGGCTTTGTCCATTGCAGCTACAAGCCTAGTACCTTAAGGGTTTAGTGCACAAAAAAAAAAACAAGTACAGTTTGTGAACAACCGGTTGTACAACTACAAAGGGAACCAAAGTGACCATAGAGGAAATCAAGGAAGTACAAGTCAAGTTCCCAATCAATACCATCCAGGTGTGAGGAACCATGAAATTTTTTCCTACTCTAACACTAGGAATGTGCTACAACCACCGGGGTTCAACCAACAAGTACAAGAAAGAAGCTTCCACTTGAATATATTTTGGCCAAGTTCATTGGGGAGACAAGCAACAAATTTGAAAAGAATGAGTCAAGGATCAACAATATGGAGACTCATATGGGAAACATGAGTTCCTTAATCAAGAACTTGGAGGTACAAATTGGGAAAATAGCCACATCGATCAATGCTCAACAAAGAAGCTCATTCCCGAGTAACACAGAGATGAACCCAAAGGAGCAATGCATGGCTATCAAATTGAGAAGTCGTAAAGAAGTTGAGAGTGGTACTTCACCATCTATTTCTTCTTCATCACCTATTCCATCATCATCTTCACCGGTGCAAGAGGAAGTTCAAGAGGAAGTGACAAACAAAGGCAAAGGACATTGGAGGAAGAGAAAAAGGCTACAAAGAAAGACTATGTTGCGAGCCGCATCACTTTTTCGGACAACCCGCCTATCCTTAAACCTCCCATCTCCTATCCCCAACATTTTGTAAAGAAAAAACTTGATGACCAGTTTGCAAAATTTCTAGATAGTTTTAAGAAAATCCACATCAACATACCTTTTGCATATGCCTTGGAGCAGATGCCTAACTATGCAAGGTTCATGATAGATGTGATGATGAGAAAGAGAATGTTGGAAGAATTTAAGACAGTCAAGCTGACAGAGGAGTGTAGTGCCATCATACAAAAGAAGTTACCCCAGAAACTCAAAGATCCAGGGAGTTTTACTATCCCTTGTGTTATTGCTTCTTCTTCTTTTGATAATGTGTTATGTGATTTGGGCGCTAGAATTAACTTGATGCCTCTGTATATTTTCAGGAAGCTTGGACTGGGAGAGGTGAAGCCCACAACAATCTCTTTGCAACTGGTAGACCGATCAATCACCTATCCTTGGGGGATTATAGAAGATGTACTTGTGCAGGTGGACAAATTCATCTTTCCAGTGGATTTTGTAGTACTGGACATGGAAGAGGATGGAGATATTCCTCTTATACTTGGGAGAGCATTCCCTGCCACCGGGAGAGCTTCAATAGATGTGGAGGTTGGGGAGCTCACATTGAGGGTGAACGATGACATAGTGATGTTCAAGATTTTTAACACACCCAAAGCTCCCAAAAAGAAGAATAGTTGCCACTGGATATGTTGGCCAAGGTATGTCTAAGAGGGGGGTTAATTGGACACTTAGACAATTTAAAATTAAATGCAATGATAAATATATAGCTGCGAAGAATAAATAAATATGCACAGTCGATTTATAGTGGGTCGGCTTCTTGCCTACGTCCACTACCTAACCTCCTCAATTAGGATTTTGAACCTTATCACTAAGGATTCTCTTACGGGTGAGAATCAAACCAGTACACCTTTTCTCAACTTGCGAGTGTGAGGACAACCGTTACATGATAGTTGCATATTTAGATAGGTTTCAAAGCATGTTTTAGGGCATTTCATGCATTAATTTGATGTGTTAGTGTTAATTTTAATACATTTGTTAGTTTATGAATCAATTGGGTTTTTATTCATTATTTTAGTTTATTAGTTTATAATTTGATTTAATTTATGTTTTAGTGTGTTATTAACTTGCTTTGCTTTTGTTTTGTAGGTGTTTGGATGCATTAGTCATGGCTTTGGATGATGAAAACATGCACAAGAAAGTGCGAAGGAGAAGCATGAAGAACCCAAGTCGAAAAGGAGAGAAAATTGGCCAAGTCCATAAAAAAAATACCACAACCAACGTCCTAAGTGCCGCGGTGTTGGAATTGAGCGCCCCGGCGTTGAAGTGGTGAATTGTAGTGAGAAATTTAATGCTAAAAGTGTCGCGGCGCTGGAATTGGGCGTCGCGACGTTACATGGATTTTAATGATGCATTTTTACTTATTTTTTTGGACTTTTCTATTTCGAAGGGGACACGACTTTGGGCATATAATATATCAAAAGTTAGGTTTTTTCGAGGGGGATATACGAGAGAAGACAAAGAGACGGCTTGGAGGAAGAAACGTGAAGATTCAAGTTCAAGATTTTCTAGTTTGCTATTCATGTTTATTTTTGAAGTTTTCTCCGTATCTTGTGTTATTTTCTTTCAAGCTATGAACTAATCTATTGTTCTAGAGAGGAGATGGATCCTAACTTGAATATTATGGTTTAATTTTAGGTTTTGTTTATTATCAATGAAATTTTTATAGTTTATTCATGATTTCATATGCTTAATGTTTTCGGTTTCTTGGCCACAAATCGAATGAATTTAGACGAAGAAGGTGGCACTCGAGAGAGGGTTTTCTAGGTTGGAAAAAGGGGATTATAACCTGAGACTGTTGTAGAATCGAGAGATTTAAGATATCTCTTGAAGTTGTAGGAAAATCACAGAGTTAAGAGGGTTGTTTAGAATTCAGGTTTTATCGAGAGATCAAACCTTGTTCTTGACGATACGTTCTAATTCGGCACTCGAGATAGGGAATTAGAGATGCAAGGGTTTTGACTTATAGATTAGGAAATTGATTTGATAATAAGCATGTCTAAGTTACATAAATGAAGGTTAGGTGAAGTTGATTCCCTGGACATTCCTCATATACTGGTATTTCTCATAGTTCATTCATTTTAATTAGTTTTATTTGATTTTTAATTATTTGAAGCTCTACAATTTGATCGCTAGATAAAGTTAGAAATTAGTGAAAATGGTATTTGGTGAGGTGTACAATTCCATAGGACGACAACCCATTCTTCATCGGTTATTTACTACTATCCGTCACCGTACACATGCGATTTTCAGTGAACAAGTTTTTGGCGCCGTTGCCGGGGATTGTTTCACTTTAGTTTCATCAATATCGTTAGTAATTGATTTTGATTTTAATCTAGTATTTTTTCTTAATCTTTTTGAATTTGTTTCTTTGTTTTTGTTTTGAAGGTTGATTGAAGTATATGCAACATTCCAGAAGTGTTGAATTAGTACCATTGGATCCTGAGATTGAGCACACTTTGGGACAAAAGCGAAGAGAAAGAACAGTTGAGCAAGAGGCAAAGGAGCCTGAAAGTAATCAACCTCTTCTTCGTGACTACTTCAAGCCCGTCATCACTGATAATTACTTCGGGATAGTGAGATCACTCATTGCTGCAAATAGTTTTGAGTTGTAGCCGACGTTAATCACAATGGTTCAATAACATCAGTACAGGGGCTCTCTAATAAAAGATCTGATGACCCATATACAGTCATTCTTGGAGGAGTGCGATACGATCATGTTTAATGGCATGGCTGAATATGTGATTCGACTGAGATTATTCCCATTTTCTTTGAGGGACAAGGCTAAGTCATGGTTGCAAAGTTTGCAACCTGGGAGTGTTGCCACTTGGGATGAATTGATACAAAAATTTCTTCAAAAATTTTTCCCATCGGCAAAAGACATCTCAACTATGAGTAGAGATTGGTCAGTTCAAGTAATTGGAAAATGAGTCACTCTATGAGGTGTGGGAATGGCTTAAGGAATTGTTGAGGATGTGTCCACAACACAGCTTTGAAGTGTGGATGCAACTTCAGATATTTTATAATGGGATGACAGTTGCCACACGTACTTTGCTAAATGCTGCAACTGGTGGCATTATAATGAGCAAGATAGCTGAGGGAGCTCTCAACCTATTGGTAGAAATGGCTTCCAATACATATGAAACTCCTAGTGAGAGATCTTTGGTGAGAAAATTTTTTGGAGTGCTTGAACTTGATCCGATGTTTGTGATTTCCGCGCAATTATCCACATTGTCTAACCAAATAGCATCGATGCAAAGTGCACAACAACCATCTATTGAGAATGTAGCAGTAGCAAGCATGGGATATTTGGGTAGAGGAATCATTGAAGAGCAAGCAAATTACTTGAATAACTGGGGATAGAACTATAGGAGCAATGCTCAAGTTCCAAACCAAAATCAGCCAGGGATAAGGAACCATGAGAATTTTTCATATTCCAACACTAGGAATGTTCTGAATCCTCCACCATCGGGTATATCTACGCCATCACAAGAGAAGAAACCTTCCTTGGATGAGCTTTTAAGTGGGTATATAGCAAAATCTGAGGCGAAGCAAGATAGGATTGAGTCAAGGATAGATAGCTTGGAAGCTTAAATGAAGAATATGGAATTGCAAATTGGGCAACTTGCTTCAGCCATAAGTTCCCAACAAAGAGGCTCTTTCCCGAGCAACACAGAGGTGAACCCAAAAGAGCCATCAAATTGCAAAGTGGTAAAGAAGTTGAAAGCGATTCTCCACTATCAATTCCTTCTTCATCATCTATGCCATCATCATCATCATCACCTATGCAAGAAGAAGTACAAGAGGAGAAAAGTTTGAATAACGGCAAAGAAGTTTCCATTGAGAAAGAAAAAGAGGTAAAGAAGAATGACTATGTTCCAGGCCGTATCATTTTTTCGGACAACCTGCCTATTCTTCAACCTCCCCTGCCCTTTCCCAATGTTTTCCAAAAAAGAAGTTGGATGATCAGTTTGCAAAATTCTGAGACATTTTCACGAAAATTCACATCAACATACCTTTTGCAGATGCACTGGAGCAGATGCCTAATTATGCAAGATTCTTGAAGGATGTGATGATGAAAAGGGAAAGTTAGAGACTGTCAAGCTCACAGAGGAATGCAGTGCCATCATACAGAAGAAGCTGCCCCAGAAACTCAAGGATCCAAGGAGTTTTACTATCCCTTGTGTCATTGGTTCTTCTTCTTTCGATAATGTGTTATGTGATTTAGGCGCTAGCATTAACTTAATGCATGTGTACATTTTCAGGAAGCTTGGACTTGGTGAGGTGAAACCCACTACAATCTCATTGCAACTGGCAAACTGATCAATCACCTATCCTTGGGGGATTATAAAAGATTTACTTGTGAAAGTGGACAAATTCATCTTCCCTGTGGATTTTGTAGTGCTGGATATGGAAGAGGAGGGAGATGTTCTTCTTATACTTGGGAGACCGTTTCTTGCCACCGGGCGAGCTTTAATAGATGTGGACCTTGGTGAGCTTACTTTGACGGTGAACGAAGAAAAAGTGGTGTTCAACATTTATAATACACTCAAAGCTCCTAAAAAGAAGAATAGTTTCCATTGAATAGATGTGAAGGGACGAAGTGAAGAGTGTTCTCTCAAGGCTTATGATAAGCCTACAAAGAAAGATGCCTTGGAGTGCTATAAGGAGAATTTAGAGAATTTAGATGAACCACCTCCCTTAGTGTGGACGGACCCCTATTGGCTACCACATGAAGAAAATAATAAATTGCATCGTCATTTAGGGGAGGTCAAGCATAAAAATGGCTATCTCCTTTGGGCCAAGAGGAAGCGGTTCAAGGAACACATCGGCAGGGATCCAACTAATGTCAAGGTAGTGCTTCCTGATGACGAGTCACCTTGATGAGAAAAGAGTAAAGTTGGGCTGACGACTCTAAACCAAGCGTTGGATGGGAAGCAACCCATCAATTTTGGAGTTTTATTACTTTTTATGCTTTATTTATTTAGTTATTTGTTTATTTGTTTTTTTTTATTATTTATTTTAGTCATTGTAGTATAGGATTTGAATTTCGGGCCTTGACAGATTTGTTTCCTTTGCCCTTTTCAGGTTTTAAAGAAGTTTGGAGGTTTTTTTGGAGCATTTCGGAGAGACGAATGGCGTGCATCATGTGCCATCTTCACCCATTTGGGTTTAGGGGGTTTTCTAAACTCATTTCTCTTTTATATGCCTTTGTTTTTCCTACTATTTCTTTGATAATTTCTACATTGAGGACAATGCTTGCCTTAGGTTTGGGGGGGGAGTTTTGAATTTTTGGTCATGGTATGTTTGTTGAGTATGCATTAGTTTAGAATTAGGTAGTCACATTCTTTTACAAATTTAGACTTAATTAGGGAAGGCCAATGAAAAGAGAACACTTTAGAGATATGAAACTATAGGGAATGTAGAGAGTTACCTATATGTCTGTGTGCTTGATCCAACTTTATGCTAGGAATTGTTGGAGAGACTTAACCATTTGTACATGGTTTTGATCATTAGATTAAGATTGTTTCAAATGGACTTTTGCTTGCTAAGTCATATCTTAGATCTCTAGGGATTCTAGAACAAGTTTGATCATCACTCGAGGCAAAATCCTAGAAAACACACTATGAGGAAGATGATTTAGGCCATGTTTGAAAACGTTTGAACCAAATAGCCTACCCTATTTTTTTTATTGTATCTATAGTTCCCACTTTGAGCTGAATATCTCTTTCCTTGTTACCTATGCATCATGAATTTTGAGCTTGTCATGATTAAACTCCCTGTTTTTCAACATATGTACCTTATACACTTTGATCATGTTGGAGTGTTATTATTTGAAAGGAAGAACAATGGGAAAGAAAAATATGAAAAAAGGTGATAAAGGAGAAAAAAAAATGTGAAGTTTGCTTATGAGTTGTATTGAAAGAAAAAGAAGAAAAAGAAAAGAGGATGAAAAAGAGAAGAAAAGGGTGTTACATCTATGTGTTGAAAAGAAGAAAGTTTGGGGGTGTAGCATTCTATAAAAAAAAGTGAATGATGATATAAAGCAAACAAAAGAATGGGAATATTTGAGAGGATATATGTGTTGAAAAGAGGTTTTGGTTTCAAATGTAATGTAGTGGATGTTAGTAATTGATCAAAGTATTTAGGGTGTTTTGAGCTATAATGTTTCCTATTTTTCCCTACCTTTGAACATTGGCCTTACATTACAACCTATGAAAGACCTATTGATTCTGAATGGTGTGTGTTCTACATTAGTGGAGAGTGGTGCAAAAGACGTGCCCATGAAATTCCAACTTAAACCATATATTCTGAGATCTCATACTTAACACTTGCTTGCACTTGTTCATGACTTGCATGATTAGTTTGATGAGATTAGCTATATACTTATGTGTGAAAGAATCAAAAGTGAAACTTGGTGAGAGTTGGGTTGGAATTCTAGACAACTCTATACTCTTGAAATTTTTCCAAGAAGTGAATATTCTTTTTGGTGTAATCTTGGAGGCCACGTATATGTTTATAATGTTGGGTTAAGTCTTTAATTGTGCGAGATTGTGATTGTAGAAGGGTTGTGTTAATAATGAGTTTAGTTTTGTTTTCCCTTTGCTTGGGACGATCAGAGTCCTAAGTTTGGGGGTATTTGATAGTTGCATATTTATATAGGTTTTAGAGCATGTTTTAGGTGTGTTTTAGGGCATTTCATGTATTAGTTTGATGTGTTTGTGTTAGTTTTAATACATTTGTTAGTTTAGGAATTAATTGGGCTTTTATTCATTATTTTAGTTTATTAGTTTATAATTTGATTTAATTTATGTTTGAGTGTGTTATTAACTTGCTTTGCTTTGTTTTGTAAGTGTTTGGATGCATTAGTCATGGATTTGGATGATAAAAACATGTACAAGAAAGTGGAAAAGAGAAGCATGAAAAACCCAAGTTGAAAAGGAGCAAAAATTGGCTAAGTCCACAGAAAAAATACCACAACCAACGTTCTGAGCGCTGAGGCATTGAAGTGGTGAATCACAGAGAGAAATTTAACGCTCGAAGCGCCACGACGCTACATGGATTTTAATGATGCATTTTACTTATTTTTCCAGACTTTTCTATTTCGAAGGGGACAAGACTTTGGGCATATAATATATCAAAAGTTAGGGTTTTTCGAGGAGGATATACAAATATGCGGGAGAAGCGAAGGAGACGGCTAGGAGGAAGGAACGCGAAGATTCAAAAGAAGATTCAAGTTCCAGATTTTGTAGTTTGCTATTCATGTTTATTTTTGAAGTTTTCTCCATATCTTGTGTTATTTTCATTCAAGCTATGAACTAATCTATTGTTCTAGAGAGGAGATGGATCCTAACTTGAATATTATGGTTTAAATTTAGATTTTGTTTATTATCAATGAAATTTCTATAGTTTATTCATGATTTCATATGCTTAATGCTTTCGATTTCTTGTCCACAAATCGAATGAATTTAGACTAAGAAGGTGGCACTCGAGAGAGGGTTTTCTAGGTTGGAAAAAGGGGATTAGGGGATTATAACCTGAGACTGTTGTAGAATCGAGAGATTTAAGATACCTCTTGAAGGTGTAGGAAAATCACAGAGTTTAAATGGTTGTTTAGAATTTAGGTTTTATCGAGAGATTCAACCTTATTCTTGACGATACGTTCTAATTCAGCACTCGAGAGAGGGAATTAGAGATGCAAGGGTTTTGACTTATAGATTAGGAAATTGATTTCATAATATGCATGTCTAAGTTACATAATTGAAGGTTAGGTGAAGTTGATTCCCTGGACATTCCTCATATTTTGGTATTTCTCATAGTTTGTTCATTTTATTTAGTTTTATTTGATTTTTAATTATTTGAAACTCCACAATTTGATCGCTGGATAAAGTTAGAAATTAGTGAAAATGGTATTTGGTGAGGTGTGCAATCCCATAGGATGACAACCCAATCTTCATCGGTTATTACTACTATCCGTCACCGTACACTTGCAGTTTTCAGTTAACATTATACTTCTCAACTTGCGGGTGTGAGAGGACTGTTTCTCCACGAGAGGACCGTTTCCCAACTTACGGGTGTGAGAGGGTCATTTCTCAGCTTACGGGTGTAAAAAGACCTAAACTTGTTGAATACAGAAATATAAACTCAATACTTTATCTAACTACTGTTACAACCTTAATACAGTATACAAGATATGAACTGAAGTACAACTATATCCTATGAACTATCTCTCAAATTTCTCTTTCAGCAAGAATGATCTAAGTTAAAATACTACTGAAAATTTGGGTGAAAACATGTCACGACCCACTATCCGTGATGTCATGACCGACACGAAACCCCGTGTATATCTTCTCTCGACATACACAACGTCTCGATAAGCGTTCTAACACAAACCATAATCCCAAATACACAACAATAAATATATGGACATAAATATAAGATCATCATATAAAACATATCAAAAATGACAACCAAATTTTTTTTTTTCCAAGTCCATAGTGTTCAAAAGTACATAATATACTAAACCATAAGTACAAACCCATCTAAATGTTAAGGATAATCACTAGGTGTTACATAGTAAAATTTATCAAAATAAATTGCAAAAAAGTACTAAACACCTTCGTCAACAACAGTACAGGAACGCTTCGCAGCTAAGCTTTCCCTTTCCCCTTCCTATCAGATCCTGAAAAGATAAGGATGAGGGTGAGCTACAACAAGCTCAATGAATGTTCTACACTTTGAGTGCATTTCATTTTAGTTAAAACTTTGATCAATTGCATATAATTTACACTTGTTTATACTTTGTTTTGTAGGTAAATAAAGAGCTTTAAAGTGGGGTGAAACAAGGTTCAAATGTTGCTCAAATGAAGCCAAAAACATGTCCAAACAATGTGCAAGAAGTAGACCAAAAGCCAAGGAAAAACACAAAAGAAAACCAAAAAGGAAGAGGAAAATCGTGACTGGGCGCCACGACGCCCAGTGGTGTGTGTAGTTTCTAGGTTTCCCAGAAATTGGGTGACGCGGCTTTGGGGATGGATGCGTGCAGGTTGCACGATTTGGCGATTTTTTCCAACTTTTGTTGCCCATTTTGGTCATTACAACCACTTCTGAATATAAACTTGATTTATGGTTTTATTAGGGAATCTTATCACATTTTAGAATTAGGTTTTAGAAAGGGAGGCAAGAAAGAAGAGGAGAAAGCTGGGAGTTGCAAGCAAAGAAGAGTCAAGAGGAGGAAGAAGAAGAAGATCTCCATTAAAGGGAGTTTTAAACTTTTGTTTTTCCTTTCTTAATTCTTGCAATGTTGTATTTCCTTGTTTTCCATTTTTTCTATCTTGTATCTTTGAATATGAATATGAGCTAAGTTCTTAATCTAGAGGTTGATTGATCTATGTTTTGTCTAATGGATTGATTATTACACATGTGTTATTAAATAATTTATGGTTTTATTTGCAATTTCAAGTACTTAATGCTTTGAATTTGTTGGCCACTTGTTGAATGATGTCAGATTTGGTTTCTTACGCTCGAGAGAGGTGTTATCGAATTGAAAATTGGTAACCTGAGTTAGTATACGGATTTGAGAGACCTATGAAAGCCTTTGAAATAGCATAGAGTGGATTATAGATCTTAATGGATTCTTGACTTGTTGATTTGCACTCGAGAGAAGGGATTAATATGTTAAGGATAGATGTTCGAATTGCGCTCGAGAGAGGGGTTTGGATGGGTTAGAATCAATGGTTTGTAAATTCCATAAGATAGAACATTGTGAAATCAATCTCTAGGACTTTTATTCATTGATTTTCTCTCATTTTAATTCAATTTGCACTGATTAGTTTTAATTTGTTTATTTTAAATTCCAACACATTCTTCTTCCCATTTTGATCACCTAGATAAAATTGAAATCATAGTAGTTTTGGGCATTTCTAATTGTAAAATTTACTATCCCAGAGGACGATAACCCGATTCATTTCAAGTCTATATTATTACTTGATTGTCGTGCACTTGCGATACAAATATCCATGATCAGTCGACACCCAGAATCCTAGAGCGATAGTGAAGTTGGTCATTGCCAAGAACATGAGTATGCCCGGAGTAGAAAACTCCGACTAACTCAGTATAGATAGTGTCACCGTGAGAAAGGAACTGCTTCCATCTCATCTCAGTGGAGTGGGTAAACAGAGGCATGTGTATCCTTGGAAGGTCGTCGAAATCAACTCTAACACTCGGAGTGAGACATCCAGTGTCGTAAGGCCGGATGACAACCTCAAGAAGTGGAGGTCGAGAGGTTGGTGAAGCCGCAACTGCAGAAAAGGTAGCATCATCATCTGATGAGGATGAAGATGAAGATGATGGTAATGAGGGTGAAGGGAAAGGTTCGCTAGGAGGTGGTCGTGAGGCACGGGGTCACCTCGTGGAAAGTGGAGTGGGTGTGGGGGACTCCCTAACCTCTACATGTCGCCGTGTAGGCCTGGGTGTAGGTGTAGATGATTCGCCAATCTCCAATCGACGTGTAGAAGCAATTGTTTTCTTTGGTGGCATTTTGTCAAACACTATATGTGCAAACAAAGATAACTTTAATGTTTTGGATGAAACAGTGATGAAATCGAGACCGAAACCGAACTAAAAAAAGGTAAAAGGTCGAGGACGGGATAGGAATGACAAAAATAAGCTAAAGAACATGAATTTTCGTTAGAAATCGAAGAAGAAAAGTGAAAATGAAAATTAGTGAAAAGCAATGAAAAGTTGAAATTTTTATGAAAATTGGGTTGGCTTTAATGTGTTTTTGGCTATAAAAATGATGGATTTGATGATAAAAGTGATAGGAAATGAGTTTAGAATGATCAAAACACAGAAAATAGGGGTTTGGATTATCGAGTGTGAGAGGAGAGACAAAAAAATATAAGAGAAAAAGAGAGAATCTGCTCTCGGGTGAGAGACTGATCTGATATTAGTATAATACCCTTGGAATTCACAAAAAGAAAAAAAAAAGGTATCGTTCGAGCAGCTGCCGAACGTTCATGCACCAAATCTTCTATATAAGGAGCCCTCCCCCTCCTCATTTCTCACACAAAATTCACTCCAAATTGTGATTTTCTTCTCCTTTCCACGCATTTTGACTTTTTGTCTGTTTGAGACTCTCTTTACGAGACTCTCTGTGCGGTGCAATGCGGTTCTGTCGTGATGAAAGCGCCAGATCTGAAAGAAGAAGTTTTTATCTGAAGGTGGGGAACGAAACATAGGTTTGCATGTTTTATAACTTTTATTAAAGTTTACATTCATTTATTATTATGTCTACCATTCATTTACACAGTATTATTTCGTATAACGTTCATACTGTCATACGTATGCCTGTATAGTTGGAGTTCATGTATTACACTGTTGTAATGTCGGATTTGTGGTCAATCTAGCTCATCCAGACTCGGTCTTGTCCTTAATAACTTTAAATAGTGAACGGGAGGCAGCGAGCTGCTCTAGGCGATTGGTATTTAAGCAAACCTCGTGTCTCACCTCTCAACTTGAGACTAATCTAGTTGGTCTTATTGAAAGCTATCAGCTTATACAAGTAATATTGAATGTCCTAACCATGCACATCGTGATACTGACCCTGATAAGGATCACTAGACGTTGCCAAAGTCAGTCTAAATGTTAAGTAAATACCGGAACAGTTTATGCAGACCAGTTAATGCATTGGCATCATATATATCACCACCTAGGGACGTACGTGGTTTATGATTTATAGAATAGTTAGGAGCGATGCTCGCTATTCATCATATTTCTCTGGAGAGGGACGTACAATGAGAACCTGGCTACTGCTAGGGAGGAACATCTGTACGTGAATCCAAAGCGTCGTTCCTGAGGAGGGACGTACAATGAACACCCGACTATTCCCGTGGAGTAACATCTGTACGTGAACTCAGGCGATGTACAGTCATTAAACCATTACAAGACGGTGTCATGCATACATACATATTGATTGATTTTGATGTTCTCTTGTGTATCTAAGATATTTGATATTGAAGTATATATCTTTAGAACTATATATATATGAATTATATATAGTTGATATATATCTAGAAAACTATATAGTTTTATATAGTTTAGTTTCAAATATATATATAGTTGATTTATGAAAACTATATATATAGTTATGATTAAATATATATATCTATATATCTATGTATATGAGATATATATATACCATATTGCTAATGGAAAAGAAAAATTGGATGAAAATTTTTATTAGATATATATATCTCTAGAACTATATATATATATATATCAATTATATATAGTTGAGATTTAAATTTATATAGTTATGATTTATGAAAAACTATATATATAATTATGATTAAATATATATATATATATATATATATATATATATATATATATATATATATATATATCTATGTATATATGAGATATATATATACCACATTACTAATGAAAAATTTGGATGAAAATTTTTTACTAGATATATATATCTTCAGAACTATATATATATGAATTATATATAGTTAAGATTTATATTAAATATATATCTAGAAAACTATATAGTTTTTATATAGTTTAGTTTCAAATATATATATAGTTGATTTATGAAAACTATATATATATAGTTATGATTAAATATATATATATCTATACATTCATGTATATATGTATATGAGATGTATATATATATCATATTGTTAATGAAAAATTTTGTTGATGGCATAAACATCAAGAAAAAAATAGAAAATATTGTCCAACAGACAAAACATAAATCTTAAAAATGTCCTTCACAAATATATTTTCCTTTCAGCAAAAGAATGGCTATAAGTGAAGGAACGACTTCCGATAGTAGGGAACCAATTCTCACTAGACTCAAAGGAATTGTCCAAAAGGGAGGTTATGACTATGAGGAGTATCGACAATAGAGATCTCCGCCTCCGACCCATCCTTCACGAAAAACTTGCAACACTAGGGTGGTTGAACATAACAAAAGTTGAGGGCCACGTCTCCTACAACTTGATGAAATCCTTCTACGGAGCCATGAATTGCGTGGGACTCAAAGAAAATGAGATCAACCATGTTTTGGAGACGACAGTCAAGGGAACAAAGATTTCTATCAACGTCGAAATTATTGCACGACTTATGGAGATTCCAATTAAAGATAGAATCATTGATCCATACAAACCCCAGACAGTTGTAGAGATCGCAGAGTCCAACGAACAGTTGTTCAATTCCCTCATCAAAGAGTCGTACACACAATCAACGTACACCAACCTCCTAAACAACCTCCTCAAACCATCTCTTACCGGACTTGGAAAGATCGTATTTGGCAACATCTTGCCAGAAAGGGGGACTAGAGGCACTATGTCAAGGGCTCAACTTCTTGTGTTATATTGCATAGAGAAGAAAATTAAGGTCTCCCTACCTCACATCATCATCCAACAAATGTTGAGAGTCATTCAAAACCCTTTGAGAAAGGATCTCCTCGGTTACAGAGTCTTGATCATGAGAATGATAGATGAGGCAAACATCAACACTTTTGATAAGTCTTAGAAGCATATCACTAAGGCAGTTACAACATCCTCTATCTTCAAGACATATGTCACAAGTGGAGGGGTAAATGACAAGGAAGTATCCGTTGCGACTTTAAATGGTGAAAGAATGAGAAATGAATATGAACGTTGTTACCGAAAGAGTCGACACAAGATTCCTGTTAGGGAAGTACCAAATAATGAGTCAAACCATAACCATACTTCAAACCCAGCCTCGAATGATGATCGAATCGAGCAACTGTTCACTGAGGAAGATTTATTTGCCAACCTAAATCAACCTCAAACAAATCAAGATAGACAAAGTGCTCAACCAAATCCACCAAACCTGGAACGTGCCAACTCAAGGCAGCACTTCGTACCAAAGGTTTCCAACTCCCAAGGTACTGTATCGACCAATTCCACAATTTCCTATGAACCAACAACAACAGAATTGGGCGGCACCAAATTATGAAGGATAGGACATCCCAATGAGCCCATTATTTCAAGACTTTTCAACACAAGCATATCCAAATGTCCAAGGGATTCCAGTTAGGAGATCCCCGTACAATCAAAACAACTACCCCTCACCTATGAGTCACCCATACAACCAATACTTTCCACCAATGCCTACGACTTACCCTCCACTTATGGGACAATCGACCCATCAACCATCGATGGGACAATCGACTAACCCATTCGAACAGTTAAATGTGACCGTATCCAGTATTGCTAAGATAAAAGAGAATCAAAATGATATGTTAACACGTATGCGAAACTTCGAAGAACAACGAGCAAATTCTCAACCTTCTTGTAATAGTCATTTTGTACCTAGTGGGAGGTCTAGGAGGAGCGGTAGTAGGAAGGAAAATCAAGATTGATTACTGGCATTGTAAACTTTTCTTTTATATATGAATGAGAATGTTTTGTTTAAGACTATCTTTGGTGGGCCGACTTACAACCATTCTTTCTTTTGTATCACTAACTTTGGAGTGGTATGGGACACAACAAAATTGGAGGATACTAAACAAAATGTGGAAGTAAGAAAACCTACGACCTTGTGTGAAAAGAAACATTTGGAGAAAGTTACATTACTAATACTATAACTAAGTTTACATGGTATGGGACGAGTAAATTTGGTCGATACTATTAGTGAACTACTATTCAGCCGATGTTTTATAGAGACCGTGCTCATACAACTTAACTTGGTTAACACCCTTATTACCAAATTCATGTGGTATGGGACACATGAATTTGAATAATAATTGAAAAGACTAAGCAAAAGCGTTTGAATACATAAGATTGCGATAGAACATTAGATCAGGATATTTACCGAGGTAAATCTTAGAATTCTTATGACTCGTATGGATTTTCAATGAAATAATGCGTTGCTAATATATTGGTTTTTATCAATAGATCGAAACTAGTATTTTGGTGATAGATTCTAACGCGGCACTCGACAGAGGGTGTTAGAAAGTAGAGGATTTTGATTTATAAACTTGAATAATGATTTGATAATAATCATGTCTAATATTGGATAATTGATAATTAGGTGAAATTGAATCTCTAGGTATTTTTAATATTGTCCATATTATAGCTAGCTGAGCACTAGTGCAAAAACCCTCTCTGATACCACTTCCTGGCCTAGTATTATAGTCCAAGAGGGGGGGTGAATTGGACTTGGCTGATTTTCGTGTTACCTTTCAGATAATATAATTAAACAAATAAAGTGCGCAGTAGATAACAATCAAAATAGAAACAAATACAGGAAAGATAATTGGACACAGAAATTTAGAGTGATTCAGTTCCACTAGAACCGACGTCCACTACCCAATCACCACGATTAGGATTTTCCAATACACTATTGACTAGTCAACTTATAGGTGTGACTAGAAGCCGTTTACACTAACCAACATAAGGGCTTGGTTAGAAAGCCACACACGCTAACCTACACTAGGGCTCGGTTAGAAAGTCACACACTAACCAACACAAGGGCTTGGTTAGAAAGCCACAGTCTAGCGTACACAAGGGCTTGGCTAGTAAGCCACACTATAACCATTTACGTGAGTGGTCATGAGCCGTACAAGATATGGTATTAATCCCAAGTTGACAAACACGTCGACGATACATCAAGATTACGAATGATAGAGATGTGTTCTACAACATACTCAACAATATAAAGCTTGCAATCTTGAATGAGTATACACTATTATTCCAACCACAGTGATTTAAATGATGAGATGTGTTGAAATTGTTTTTCTCAGATGCAATCGATTCAGATATATATGATATAAAATTGAGAATCGATTATGCACATGTAACAAGATATTGATTCTAACAATGATAAGTTTAAAGCTCAAGAATCAATTACAATAATGATCAAAACTTGATGATTCTAAAAGTATAAATGATTAAGATCAAGAATCATGCAAACCAAGTATTGATCTATGAAGTCGATTCAATATAATATAACTTTAACACATGAATCGATACCACAAGATGTTTATGAAACCACTAAACAAATATAATGATATGAAGATCAAAATAAGGTTTCACACACTATAATCAAAACGAAATCAATTTTCAAGATGTTAACATAAGCACAAAATTGATTTGTTCAAACAAAATCACAAGAATCGAGTTAGAGATATTTTACCCAACTTGGATAAGGTTAAAGCTCGATGATTCTTCAAGTGTGATGTTGAATGAGAGAAACCATGTTCAAGAATGATCAAGACACAACAAGATGTGTAGATATCACTCAAAAACATCTTGAACAATTGCTCAATGGAAACATACAAGTTTCACAAAGTTTTGAAAGATTTGGAGAACTTTTCAGAAGTATGAATCAATAGATCAAATGTAGGTGAACTTTTGCTTTGAAAGAGGTTTAAAATCACTCAAAAACTTGTTGTGGGCTTGTAGAAATATTAAGATGAAAAATGCACAAGTTCTCTAAGTTTTGCAAAATTTGCTCCTGAAATGAGCAAGTGTGGTATTTATATAAAAATACCACACCGAGGCACAGGAACACATTCCTTAAGGAAGAAGCGCGTTCCTGCTTTAAAATTTTAAAAAATCTTAGATTTTCCTCCAATTAAGGAGCACATTCTTTTTTTAAGGAGCGTGTTTCTCAATATGTTCATTAGGCATAGGAACGGGTTCCTTCATCAAGAACCATTGATTCTATAAACTTTCCTATTTTGCCTTTGGCAATAGGAGAGCGTTCCGTCTTTAAGAAACATATTTCTTTTTCCCTTATCAAGAAATTTTGACTTTCGAAAAAAACCATTGGAGCGCTTTCTTCTTATAAGGAGCGCGTTCTTTAAACCCTGATAAAAAAATATCGAGTCTCAGGAAAATGCTTAGGAGCGCGTTCCTTAAGAGAGAAACGTGTTCCTTCACTAAAAAATGAAAGAAACCTGATTTTTTTTATCATAATGAGTTTAGGACATTGTCAAATACATAGATTAACTTTAAAAAAAAAATTGACAAGATTAAAGTATAATTGACAAGTTTAATACGTGTAAATCATTCGACTAAGTGATAAGTAGGTATTTAGTATATGTTTTGGAGCATGTTTTAGGTATATTTTATGGTGTTTAGTTCATATATTAGGTTAGTTTATCATAAATTTAGTCATTTGATAGATTAGTCAAGTTTTGGTATATTTGCATTATTTCAGTTTGAATTTCTATAGGTTAGTTCATGTGATCATATAAACATGTTACTCATTGAGTTTGTTGTGTTTTGTAGGTGTTTAGATGGGTTGAACATTGATTTGGATGATGGAAACAAGTTACAAAAAGTTGGAATGCAAAAACATGAAGAATGCAAGTCATAGGAGATGATAAAATGGCTAAGTCAACAAGAAAAGTGGTGAAAAATAGTGCACAAACCCGTAACTAGGCGCCACGGGGTCCAAAATGGGCGTCGTGGCACCGAGAGTTACCATTTTGCGCGACTTTTGTTTTTGGTCATAACTTTCTCAATTTAACTCCAAATTGGGAGTGGTTTGTTTCTACTTATTCCTTATTTGAAATAATACAAGATGAGATGGTTTTGAGGGGGATATGGATTGGAGAAAAAGAGTAAAAACCAGTGAGGCAAAAAGAGGAGATGCGACAGAATTAGAAACTTTCTAATTTCGTTGCGAACTTTCCTAATTCGACTTGGACTTCTCTTGGGATACGTCCTATGGACTTTTGGCTCTATATAGAACTTGATCCAAGCTTGATACTATGTCTAGTTTTATGGTTTAATTATTATTAATAAAGTTTCTAGAGTTTATTTATATTTTTTTCGGTGTAATGCTTTTGATCCATTAGCCAAGGATTGAATGATCATAGACATGAGATAGATGCTCCAAAAGAGGGTACCTTGGGTTGAAATTTGGGAAATATAACCTAGGCTATCGTGAAACTCACAAGGAGATCGAGAACCTTTGAAGTCATTAAAAGGGAATCACGAAACTGAATGAGTTATTATCATCTTCGGTTTTCATCGAAAGAGTTAAGCCAAGATGACAATAATACGCTCTAATTGGTGCTCCAAAATAGGGAATTAGAAACGTTAGGATTTCTGAATTATAAACTATTGAACTAATTTAATAATAATAATATATATATATAGACATAGTTGAAAGTGAGGTGACATTAAACCTCTAGACCATTCTATCTCTAATTTTTTATCTATTTCTATTACATTGCTTTAGTTTACTTTCTAGTTATTTAATTGTTTATTTATTTCACTTAATCACTCGAATATGATTTTCTAAATAAAGTTAGGGTTAGTGAAACGGTATTTAGTGTGAGTGTCAATCCTAGAGGACAACAACTCGATATCTCATCGGTTTTATATTATAACTTGACACTGTAAGCTTGTGGTTTGCACGTAACACTAAGCATATGATTGAGACATTCAAAATAGTACACGTAAAATGATGAAACAATGCAAAGTTCGTAAATTTAATGCATGTTAAGCACTGATAAAAATATGCACAATAAACAATTTTAACTAAGTATGATTGCATAATTATCATACTAATGTGTGTGCATGTATGATTAATAATATAATAATGTATATGCATGAGTATGATAAACTATATGTATGATTTTTGAAAAGAAGCAAAGCATTTTATGGTTGGAACATGTAAATGTTTCTCTACGGCACTAAGATTCTAAATAAGAAATACAACCATGAAGCTCTTGAATCTTCGTACAGTGCAATTCCTTCCACATGTTTTGACAAACAAATTGAATCTTTCTGATATAGCTAGTTAGCACTAAAACAACTACATCAAAGAAATTAGTGACCACAGATATGTTGTTGGTAATCATCAAAACATAATCGGGTGAGAGTAGTTACATCAACAATAGCCACCTCACTTACTTCCTTGGAGATTAATCAAGCTTAGTCTAGGAATTTAAATTCTTAGCAATTATAAGAAAACCTAAAAGGTCACTTCTCCAACCCAACCAAGGAAACCTTACTTTTGCTCCCTATGCTTATTAATGATCCTTGATCATATCATTGAAAAGGGGTTAGTAAGGGAAAATATAAATTGATCTTTCATTCGAGCTTAATTAGATATTTTAAGGATCAAACAAAGTGAAACAAAAATGATCTTCTTAGAGACCTTGAATTAGAAACAAATGTTTTAGTCTCTTGAAATCATTGTTTAAGATTAAGACTTATGTTTCTTCAACTTTATCTATTTAGAAGTCTTTAAAAGGAATGCCACTTCACATAAGCCTCCACATAATTCATAAATCTTAAAAGGCTTTGATTTCGCATGCTCTATTTGAATGAATACCACATGCTAGCATTCACATCTATTTGTATTCATTTCTTCATAGTTGAATTGAATCTAAATGACTAAAATGATATTCTCATTTTCATTTATAATAGATTTTAGTCAATCATTTGGAACAAATTGAACATGCTAGATTTCAAGAATAAGCATTGATGTGTGATTTATTTATATCTTATCTTACATCACCATGCATATATAAGATCATAAATGCTTTGTTGTCTTCTATGATTGAATGAATGTTTATCTAATTAGAAGGAAACATGTTCAAGATAAAATGTCACACCCTGCCACAGAGGCGTTATCATCACCAATTCTTGAGATGCAACAGTTACAGCAGAAATCAAATACAACAAAGTCCAACATTTCATTAATAATTATAAAGGGTTCTTAATACATGCAGGCCATGTACCACCATTAAAAGGTTGGTATTGTTGGTGCACCCAAGAGGGGGGTGAATTGGGTGTGATGGTCAATTTAAAACTTTTTCAATGACTTAGTGATATACATTGGTACATTGGAATTAAATGCACATACTAACCATAAAGTAATATGCATAATGTAAAGCACACTAGGATTTATAGTGGTTCGGCCAAGCCTGCGTCCACTACCTAATCTCCCGATTAGAGTTTTCTCAATCCACTAACTGATTCTCTTACGGGTGAGAACCAAACCGTTATACATGCCATTTTGTAGGTTCAAGGCAAACCTATTCTTTTGCGAGCTAAGGATGAACCGCATTTCCTTTTTCTGGGATGAGAAAAAACCCATGTTCCTTTTACGGGATAAGGAAGAATTATTTTCCTTTTGCGAGATAACGAAGAACCGTTTCTCTTTTACAGGTTCAGAGATAACCTATCCTTTTACAAGTTAAGGATGAACTTATCCTTTTACGGGGTAAGGATGAACCAGTTTTCCTACTTACAGGTGAGGATGAACCTTAACATGATTTCATCTTGAAATCATCAAGTGAACTACATTCACTTGTCCTGGTTGTTTCAATCGAGAAACACACTAGCATTATAACACAAAATAATAATGTTGGTTCTAACTGAGTAGACCACTTTATAATTAAGCTAATATGCAGAGCATTACAAAGATGTATAAATTTGAATATGTAATGCTAAGAGACATACACTTACAGTCATTTACCTTTCAATGTTTGGTATTGCTCACGTGCAATTTCGAAAAGCGTGAATAATATGTAAATCAATTAAGTGCTTCTTCGAAAACATTATGATACCATTAACACATTGAAGTTGAAAATGCAGGACCAGTGTAAAACATAGACTCAGATAGTTTTCAGAATAGATAAAGTATATAACATGAAAACTTCTGGTTCTTTATTTAATAGTTAACACAACTACTGATATAGTTCGATACAGTACTTAAGATATGAAATCAAGTACAATTGTATCTCTCATGAACTATTTCTCAAATTCCTTCATCGGTATGATTAATGTTAAGTATAAATCAAGGCTGAGAATTTGAGTAGAAGCCAGTTCAAATAGATTTTCAAAGCTAGAATATAATTGAAGCTTAGTATGAAAATCTTTTGACTAAGTAAAGTATCAGTGAATAATACTTTGAAAACTTAGAACATTTGAAGACTTTTGAAAGATTGAACAACGACTAACATTCAAAAAGTTTTTGGCACAATAAAAATTATCGGCAAATTGTTTGATTCAAAGTGTTGGTATTTATAGACTTAGTAGACAATAGCCGTTAGATATTTGAAGTTCATACACAATGTGTACGTTTACACACAACGACTAGAATGTTATAAGAAAATTGCAACTGCAATTTTCACAAACATTCTGGTTCTTTTCAGATTACATGAATAAGGAAAGTTTTAGAAGACTTGATTCATGCATCAGAGAAGAGCTCTGATAAATCTGAAAAGAATTATGTGCAAAGATCCGTTCTAAAAAAGTAGACTGATATAATGTACTTGTTAGAAAAGTGACTGTTGTTGAATTAGCATCCTGATTCCGTAATCAGCGTCCTGATGCATAATATCAACTTTTTTGTTTTGTTCCTTAAAGACGCTCATTATATACAAGCGTCCTGCTGAACAATGAAGTGGGGGCTCTACAATCTCGTAAGCGTCCGAACTTGCTTTGCGACAGAAACAACTAAACCCTAAGGGCGCTAATGCACAGTTAGCGTCCTACTTTGTTTTAAAACATTTAAGTACATGAGGGCGCTACTTTTCGAGTGAGTGTCCTACCTTTTTAAAACATAAAACACAAGGGCGCTACAACTACGTAAGCGTCCTGTCATTTCAAAATATTTAAAAAAAACCAAGTGAGTTGAAGGACAATCAGCATCCTAAAAGTTATTAAGTTGGTTCCCAAAGATGAGGGTGCTCCTATCCAGGTAGTGTCCTGATAGTTTATCCAACTTATAACTATCAGCATCCTCAAAGATAAATTCTTTGAAGAAGATAGAAATATTTCAGTAAGCTAATGCTGAGTTAGCGTCCTAACAACTTCAGAGGTTGACTAAAGGGAGGCAACTACTTACAAGTAAGTGTCCTGATGAAACAGTTCAATTCAACCTTGAATATTATCAGCATCCTAATGAATCATTAGCGTCCTAACTTATCAAGTTCAAGAGAGCGCTATTAATTCATTAGCGTCCTGAAAGATTCTTGAAATTAGTTTTGACTCGCAATTAAAAATGTGATGAATGCAAATAAAATCTCGGTGAATTTCAAATTAAACAGAGAAAATTAATTCATTTGAAATACCGTAAAACGTATGATCAAAACATGCAAATATGCAAGTGATTTGTGCATAGTTTTGAAAAACGTTTGAACAATATCGATTAGAGAAAGATATACCTTAAATACTATGTATTTCTCGTATTTCTCATAATCTTTAAATCCAACTCTTCATTATGAGATCTTCAATAAGAACTTTGTGCTAGAATTGAATGTCTTGAACGTTGATCGAAAGATGTAGTCTTGAAGCTTGATCGAATCGTTCGTGTGATGCGATCTTGAAATCATGATATGATCTTTGAGGTCCATTGATTGAAACGATCTTGAACGTTTGTTATGACCTTGAGTTCCTTGATCGAATCATTTTTTGGCCTTTTTCTTTCCTGAGGTGCTGAGACAAGTTCTTGAATAAAGATCGTTAGCACCGAAAGAGATTTCGTTTGTGATCATCAAAATATGCTTCATCAAGTATACTTAGGGACGTGCTGAGTGATGAACCGCTTAGGTCAATAGGTATTTCCACCCTAACAAAATATCAAAATAATCGGGCCATGTAACCAAACCCGGTATACAAAAAGGCAAAGCCTTGTACGGGCCTGGAAGTGAGGTGACCGCCTACCCAACAGCAGCCAGATCATCTTATGCTCAATGGATCAAGCAAGTTAACGATTATATATATCCAGTAATAAGAGCAAAACAAGTCATCACATGAATAACCTACAACATTAGTGCAAGGTAATGTCATAGCTTCTCATAAATCATTTCCAACCGGTGCAACATCATCTGGCCGCTACCGAGTTTCTTGGGCCGAGCGCCTCATAATTTAATTATCAACATCATCTAGCTGTTACCGAGCCCCTTGGGCCAAGCACCTCATAATATAATTATCAACATCATCTGGTGGCTATCGATCCCCTCTGGCTGAGCGCCTCACAATATAATAACATCATCTACACCATCGAACCCCTCGGGCTGAGCGCCTCATAATATAACCATTCCAAGTATCATCAAGATCATGATACAATAAGCATGATAATGAATTATAAATGCAATTATTAAAGAAGATATGAGATACACAAACCTAAGGCCATCGTCCCCACCTTAGTTTGACAGTAACTATGTCTTTTTTACTGACGGTACAATACACATACTTTGAGAACACTTCAGAGCTTGGAAAATGATGAAAAGTACGAATGGGGGGTCGATTTATATATAGGCGCTATTATGAACGCCAAGCTAGGTTGGCGTCTCTATGGATGGCAACCTTGGTTTGTGTCTCTACACGCCAACTGAGGTTGTGCTCACCAAAGCTCTCATTTTGGTCTTCCTCGATGTGTTTTCGACATGTATGTAAAGTAGTGTAATAATGATCTCATACGTACACTCTCATGTGTATCATAAATAACAATCTCATGATTTCATCCATGCCGTGCGTGCATAGTTTTATGCATATCATATTTTCATCAAGCTTTAGTAATCCCATGCATCACATGCATTTGCATATTTCATGCATCTTATGCATTATTTTATGTATTTTTACGATATTGTATTTCTTGGGGTATCGCACTCTAGCCCCCTTAAAGGAATTTTTCCCACGAAATCCGATCTAGGCTAGGGTTGTGTTTGCATACCCATATCATGATGTATGCTCAATAATCATTCAAAATAATTTGAATGAGTGACTTTTACCAGAGTCACTCTCATCATTTGAAATGGCAATATATCTAATCATTTGACCCTTGTCATCCATGTTATTTGTATTTGTCGAGCTAGCCCGTCGTGGTGTTGGCTGCACTGAACCATGGCATGCACTCTCCGTGGTAGAATCATCTTGGCCTAGAGGACATGGAGAATTAACAGAATCAGATTTTTCCATTGGCTCATCAGACAAGCTTGGAAGAGACGGTGGTGTTGGAACACACGGTATATTATAACGGAACCACTAGTGTCTTCCTGGCGGTCATTCTTAATTGTTGCCCAAGTAAGTTCAAGTTTGACAGTCCTGCTTCACTAGGACCAGGAATATCAGCCCTTTTAGTGGGGTTTTCTATTGCATCTGCAGGAATCAGGACTCTATCAATATGAGCCTCCTGTTGTGCCTGCTCATCAAGCAATTGTGAATGTGATAGAGTAAGACTAAGATTTGTCTCTCGTGATGTGGTCTCTGCGGGTGTCCTGATCAGAGCATTTACATCCATGATCAGATCATCATTACTAATCTCAATAGGTGTAGAATAATGTGCCATTAGCGACGAGTGTGAAAATGACTCATCATTGGAAACATATGCTGCAAACTCATCCACAGAGTTACTGATAATATCGTCGTCCGTACTCATTTGAAATAATTTATATTGCTATCAGAATATGGTGTGAAATGTTTTTCATTGATCTCAAAATAGTATGCAATACACAAAGCTTCAACGCATTTCACACAAACAATTCTTGAAACTTTTCTTTCACGAAATTTTCAAATTCTCAAGTGGCTTCTTCCATGCCGTGGTGGTTCCACAACACTTTGAGCAAATGTATGGTCTTCTTTCTTAATTCTTGTGTTTTCTTATCCATAATCTTTCCTGCTCGCTCTTGATATTTGTTCCCTTCCTCAATTGTGACATCCACTTCAAGGATCATATATGAAGGATCTGGGTGATATTTGCGGAACATGTACACATGGAAAACATCATGTACTTTGAATTGAAGGCGAGAGCACAAATTAGTAAGCCATCAGACTGATTCTCTTGATAATTTTGAATGGGCCGATGTATCTGGGTGCAAGTTTGCCTTTCACAGCAAAATGTTTTATGCCCTTCGTAGGTTGGATCCTGAGGAAGACTTCATCACTTACTTCAAATTCTAGAGGTCGCCTATGTTGATGTAACGATTCTCACCCTGTTTTTTTTTTATGATTACAAACAACATACTTGTGATCACTAATCTCTTTGAAGTAGTTGTTTCAGTGCTAACTAGCTATATTAGATAGATTCAACTATACTATCAAAGCATGTGGATAGAACAACATTGCATGAAGATTCAAGAGCTTCATTT
Organism: Paratinospora sagittata; assembly: GCA_035771175.1. Lineage (NCBI taxonomy): Eukaryota > Viridiplantae > Streptophyta > Magnoliopsida > Ranunculales > Menispermaceae > Paratinospora > Paratinospora sagittata. Next base: position 15,591,714 of record CM069610.1, on the reverse strand, counting down.
TTGTAATTCTTGTTTAGAATCTTAGTGTTGTAGCATAACTATTACACGTTCCAACCACAATATGTTTTGCATTTTTTTGAAAATCATGCATATAGGTTATCATACTCATGCATATACACTATTATTGTATTGATCATGCATGCACACACAATATGATGATTATTGTACAATCATATAGTTAAAATTGTTGACCTATGCGGTTCATCACTTAGCATTCCCCTAAGTATACTTTATGAAGTATATTTTGATGATCACAAGCAAAATCTCTTTCGGTGCTAACGAGCTTTAATCAAGAACCTATCTTAGCACCTCAGGAAAGCAAAAAGTCAAAGAATGATTCGATCAAGGAACTCAAGGTCATATCATACGTTCAAGGTCGTCTCAATCAACGTCTTCAAGATCAATCCACACATTCATGAACGATTCGATCAAAAGCCTCAAGACTACATTATTCAATCAACGTTCAAGACATTCAACTCAAGCGCGAAGTTCATTTTGAAGATCTTATAATGAAGAGTTGGATTTAAAAATTATGAGAAATACACAAAGTATTTAAGGTATATCTTTCTCTAATCGATATTGCTTAAAAGTTTTTCAAAACCATGCTCAAATCACTTGCATATGTTTTCCAAATTTTCATGTTTTGATCATACATTTTACGGTATTTCAAATGATTTAATTTTCTATGTTTGATTTGATTTTAAATTGATCGAGTTTTTAATCGCATTTATCGAGTTTTCAATCAAGAGTCAAAACCGTTTTTAAAAAAGTCTTTCAGGACGCTAATGATATAGCAACGCTCTCCTGAACTTCATAAGTCAGGACGCTGATGACTCATTAGGCCGTTGATAACAATCAATGTTGAGTTGAGATCCAACTAAATAACTTTCAGGACGTTGATTGTCCTTTGCCTACTCAGTACTGTTCTTCAAATGTTTTAAATATGTTAGGACGCTTACATAGTATTAGCGCCCTTGTGCTTTATTTTTAAAAGGTAGGTTGATAAGTTGAGTTTTATACATAGTAATTTCTAGGATTTTTATTAGTTTTTTAAAGTATTTTCCCAATTTCTAGGTGTTTTTGGCATATTTTGCATATTTTGTGTCTTAGGTTCATTTTAGTATTTTTATGAGTTTTATAGGTTAATTTTAGTGGTTTTCATGAATAAAATGCATTAGGTTAGTTTAGGAAAACAAATCTGATTTTTAGGAATTTATCCTAAAATTATTAGTCATTTTCATGTTATCACGTTTCATATTGTATTTTTAATACATAGTTGCATTTCGAGTTCTAGCATGTGATTAGTATGATGGATTTGCTTGCTTTTGTGTGATGTTTTGTAGGTGAATAAGAGCTTTAAAGTGTGGTGAAACGAGGTTTAAACGATGAAGAAAAATGGCCAAGAACATGTACGAGAAGTATACAAGGAAGTGCGCAAGAATGAAGAATAAACAAGAGGGAAAAAATGGAAAACTATTGTTTTGAGCGCGGCAGTGCTTGGGATGGCGCTGCAGCGCCTAGAACGTGAGAAAATCAGTATTAAATTTTGCCTTGGATCGTTGCAGCACTACCGCGAATTTCTAGATTTTTCATCCTTGTATTTGGGCAATTTCGACAATTCAAGTCTTAGGCGAAGTAGAACATATTATATATCATTTTTTAGGGTTTTTCGAGGGGAACATACTGGAGAAGAGAACAAGATGGCTCGGAGACGAGGAGCGCAAAGATTCCACTTGGAAACAAGGAGAAGATTCAAGTCCCAAGATTTTGAGTTTCCTATTCAATGTTTATTATTGTGTGTTTCTACATATCTTGTGTTGTTTCCATTCAAACTATGAACTAGTTTTGTTTTCTAGAGAGGAAATGGATCTTAACTTGAATATTATGGTTTAATATTAGATTTTGTTTATTATCAATAAAATTTTCATAGTTTATTCATGATTTCATATTCTTAATGCTTTCGATTTCTTGGCCACAAATCAAATGAGTTTAAACTTGGGAAGCGGTACTCGAGAAAGGGTTTTCTAAGTTGGAACCAGGGGATTATGACATGAAATCGTTGTAGAATCGAGAGGTTTACAAGGTTTCATAAATTTCTAGGAAAATCATACAGTTTAATGGGTTGTTAATTACATAATTGAAGGGTTAGGTGAAATCGATTCTCTAGATATTCACGTATATATTGATCTTTCTCACAATTCGTTCAGTTTAATTAGTTTAATTTGTTTGTTAAATACTTGAATCCCTACAATTTGATCGCTAGATAAAGTTAGAAATTAGTGAAAACGGTAATTGGTGAGGTAAACAATCTCAGAAGAAGACAAGTCGATCTTCATCGGTTATTACTACTATCTTTCACCGTACACTCGCGATTTACAGTGAACATAGGACGCTTACCCAGAAATAGCACCCTCATTCACTTAATTGTTTTAAAAAGTAAGCAAGACACTAACTGAGTTTTAGCTTCCTCAAAGTTGAGTAATCTTTGTCGCAAAGAAAGTTAGGATGCTTACAAGTTAGTAGCGCCCCCACTTCATTGCTTAGCAAGACACTTATATATAATGAGAGCCCTCAAAGAACAAAACGACAAAGTTGATATTATGCGTCAGGATGTTGATTACAAAATCAAGACGCTAATTCAGCAAACATCACTATTCTGACAAGTACGCTATATCAGTCTACTTTTTCAGAACGGATCTTTGCACAGAATCCTCTTCAGATTTAACAGAGATTTTCTCCGATGCATGAATCATGTTTTCTAAGGTATTCCTTATTCATGTAATCTGAAAGGAACCAGAATAGTCATGAAAATTGCAGTTGCCATTTTCGTGATACATTCTAGCCGTTGTGTGTAACGTTCACATTATATTTGAACTTCAAATATCTAACAACTATTATCTACTACGTCTATAAATACCAACACTTTGAATCAAACAACTTGCTGATAATTTTTATTGTGCCAAAAACTTTTTGAATGCTAGTTGCCTTCAAAAATGTTTTCAACAGTTCAAGTTTTTCAACATATTCTTCACTGATACCTTACTTATTCAAAAGATTTTCATCATGAGCTTAAATTATATTCTATCTTTGAAAATGTATTTGAATTGGTTTCTACCCAAATTCTCAACCTAGATTTATACTTAACTTCAATCATGCTGATGAAATAATTTGAGAGATAGTTCATGAGACACAATTGTACTTGATTTCATATCCTGGTATTGTATCGAACTATATCAGTAGTTATGTTAACTACTGAACATTGAACCAGAAGTTTTCACTCTTATATATTTTATCTATTTTGAAAACCTTCTATGTCTATGTTTTACACAAGTCCAGGATTTTCAAGTTCAATGTTTTAATGGTATCAAAAGTTTTCGAAAAAGCATTTAATTGATTTACATATCATTCATTTTTTTTCGAAATTGCACTTGAGCAATACCGAACATTGAAAGGTATAGGACTGTAAGTGTATCTTTTCTTAGCATTACATACTTAAATTTACATATCTTTGTAATGCTATGTAATTAGCTTAATTGTAAAGTTTTCTACTTAGTTAGAACCAATATTATTTTCATATTGTGGTATGCTGGTGTGTTTCAGAATGAAACAACCAAGACAAGTGAATGTAGTTCACTTGATCATTTCATGGTTGAAATCATGTTAAGGTTCATCCTCACCTGCAAGAAGGATATATGGTTCTTCCTCATCTCGTAAAAGGAACATGGGTTCTTTCTCAACCTGAAAAAAGGAAAACAATTCTTCCTCATCCCGTAAAAGAAGCATGGGTTCTTTCTTAACCCGAGAAAAAGGAAAACGGTTCTTCCTTATCCTATAAAAGGATCATGGTTCTTCTTTACTCAGTAAAAGGGAAGGTTCGTCCTCAACCTGTAAAAGAATAGGTTATCTCTAAACCTGTAAAAGAGAATCGATTCATCCTTAGCTCGCAAAAGGATAGGTTCGTCCTTAACCTGTAAAAGGATAAGTTATCTCTTAACCTGTAAAAGAGAAACGATTCATCTTTAGCCAGAAAAAGGATAGGTTTGCCTTGAACTTGATAAAGGGTAAGTTGTAACGGTTTGGTTCTCACCCGTAAGAGAATCAGTTAGTGGATTGAAAAAATCCTAATCGAGAGATTAGGTAGTGGATGTAGGCTTGGCCGAACAACTATAAATCCTAGTGTGCTTTACGTTATGCATTTTACTTTATGGTTAGTATGTGCATTTAGTTACAATCTATCAAAGTATATCCCTAAGTCATTGAAAAATAATTTAATTTGACCATCACCCAATTCACCCCCCCTCTTGGGTGCACCAACAATTGGTATCAGAGCGGGTTCTCTGAAATTTTGGTCTAACCACCTAGAGTCTAGATCTTTTGGTCAAATCGTATAGGATTCGTCTTAGACCTTTTTCTTTCGTGTTGTAGGATAGAAATCGTAGAAGCCACACCGCCACTCCTTTCCAATCGCCACAATAATCATTATTCACCACTATTTAGAATATGTAACTTTTATTTATGTCCACTTAAGTCGGTTATCTTATTACATGTTATCCTTCCACTTTCTCTTGAATATTTTATTCCTTATATACTCATCTCTTTATCTTTAGCATGTTCAATCACGCGACCTTGCATTTAATGCATGACCGCCTTTTGAGACGTATAAAGAAAGCTCTTACGTTTCCTTTTCTCTTGCACCTCCATAGTGAAAACCCTTGTCCCTTCATCTTTCGCTTAACCCCTATGGCCTCTAGAACCCCGTTATCCCAGAAAAGAACCAGGGAAGAACCATCTTCTTCCTTAAGTGGATTCTCTTTGTCTTCTTCGTTTGATGATTCTGTCGAAGAAATAGGATGTTTCATGTGGCGACCCTGCACCTCAGACCACCAACCCCGCAAGGAATGGCGTGCAGTGTGCCGGGGAAAGAGGCCTGACGTAGGCATCTCCAACCACTCCTCAACCCCCGTGAGGTGGTTGAGACCCTACGAGCCTTATCCCAAACAACAACATAATATAAAAAGTTACTAAACAAAACTACCAACCGTGTTAATCATCCAAGACAAGAGATACTCCATAAAAATGAACCATAAGTAAAACCATAATCCCTCTAGTCCATCAAGATTGACATACATATAAAGTCTAAAACTTTGGGTACAAAAAACCCGTCATATGCCCACATGGTCTTTCTAACAAGTCCCAACTCACCCATACTACAATGTGGTAAGTGTTATAATTAAATAGTCCAAAATATAATACATCATAATTTAAAACACAGTTCAATCAAAATGCCTCAACTCACATGTGACGCCCCGAAAATTATTTCATCTAGCCCATAACCCAATTGCATTTTGCCCAAACTCTATGTGTTGCTTTGATATGTTTGGTGTTTGTTTGATGATTGTTTAATGTTTGTATAGTTGATGCTTGATAATGTATATAAATATGTGTATCATAAATTGTATATGGGTCATGTTAAATTAAAGTATAATGCATATGTTATTATTTATGCATGGGCCCATTAAACCATGAATTGATATGGGTTAGGATTGATTGAATAAAAGGATAAATGAGAATGAAAATTTGGTGTATTAAATGAATTGAACATTTAAAATACATGGAAGCATGAGATTGGTTAAGTACATGTGGTTGGTATGGGTAGTATGAGACCAACACATGTGAAGGTTGGTGCATGAAAGTGGACAAGTGTCCCATGCCCACTTCTCTAATCCAAGAATGTGCTAGAAACTGAGGTGAGTGGAGGAGAGAATCCAAGAATGTGCTAGAAATTGAGGTGAGTGGAGGAGAGAATCCAAGAATGTGCTAGAAAGTGAGGTGAGTGGAGGAGGGAATCAAGGAAGTGCTAGAAAGAGGTGAGTGGAGAGAAAGGAAAAAAAAGAAGAGAAAGAAAAGAAGAGAAAGGAAAGAAGAAGAGAAAGAAGGAGGGAGTTGCAGGAGGAAGATCTCTGCGACATTTTCATAAAAGTGATAGATCTTTGGGATAAATGGTCAGATTGAGCTCCAAATTTGTTAACTAGTTCGTAGCTTATGTTTATTCATTCAGGTCGGTGGAGATCTTGATCAGAGGTTTCGTCTAAGAGATCTAACCTCTCAAACAAAGCTGTTCGGAAAGTCTGGATTTCTCGTGTCGTTTCGCTCAAACTTATAGATCTCCTCAATCTACCGTTGGATGGATATCAAATTTCGGTATGTAGTTTATAACTAATACTTATGTATTCTAAACAGTGGAGATGTTTATTCGTTTAATATTTTGTGTGATATAGTCATCTGAGTTTGAGTATTTGCAGGAGGAAAGGAGAAATTGTCTGATTAGAGACTTGTTCATCAAAGATACTTATCTTTTAGGTCCACCGTTGGATTGGGCTGATATTTGGATAGAAGGTTTGTTTCTTCACATACTTAAATCTGTACGGTTGATTTTGTGATTACATATTTCTATTGGTAGATTGATACATCTGAACAGAATACTAAATGAAGAATTGGTAGGGTTGCTTGTATTAGACCTAAATTGAGAATATGAACTTAGACCTTTCCAAATAGCTTGCATATCAACTATGTTGACCTAGTTATCATTGTTGAAGAAACCATGATGCAAAATCAGTGATATACATGGCTGAACATGGTGACCTAGTGTAAATCGGCAATATGGCCTAAGTATGGAAAATTTCATATTTTAGGGATTTTGATGTTTTTGGCCTAAAATCATTGAATTGATGCAACTTATGTTTAATTAAGCATGATTAGAGTTGATTATGCTACTGATTTGGTGGTTGTGACCATATCATGGGTTAGGCCTACTTGTGATCAAGTGACCCAATTTGGGCATGTTTATGCCTAAAGGAATTGAAAATCAGTATTTTTGATTAATAGAATGGTTTATGTATGAGAACTATGCATTAGAGGCCTAAGTCATGTGATTTGAGTTGAATGATGGGATTAGATGGGATTTAGGCCTATTGTTTATATGTGGGCTGATTTAGGGTTGATGTGTAATGTCTATGTGATTGAGCATAGAAATTGATGTATGGTAGGATATTGATGTATGTTTCAGGATCTTGATTGGGTTGATTCGGTTCGGTGGTCGTGTGTGGTTAAATACTCTCGCGAGGCTTGGTTGTGAGTAGACTTCATTTATGATTATATCTTTTATGTCATCATATCACTTATATATTGTATGTTGAAAGCATGAATGTGTTCTCATGTTTTGAATGATGCATTGATTTGCGAAAACCTTATGACTTTGGTTGGGCCCATCTATCTGGCTAATAGGGGGACTTAACCTTGTCATAGGAGGGTTTTAGGAAAAGAAGATATTGGGGTCAACGGTACGGTGAAATAGACGTGCACTAGTAACCCAAAATAAACATGATTAGGATCAACGGTACGGTGAAATAAGCGTGCACTAGTAACCCAATGCATGTGGAATGTGGATCCAAGTTGATAAGCTTTTACTTGCATCGAACTTATTATAAATGCTTGATATCTATATATTATGAGCTTTTAATCATGCTACACATTGACATGCACACATGATATTTATTGATGAGTATTGATAGCATATTTGAATTCTATTCACTGGGCACCGTTGGCTCACCCTCATTTTCCTCTTTCAGGTCCTTCTGTCCCGAATAAGGGCAAAGGAGTAGTTATATCTTGAGGGCCTTGCTTGCGAGAAAATCCAAAGCCTCGGTGTGAGTTGAGAGGCATTTTGATTGAACTGTGTTTTAAATTATGAAGTATTATATTTTGGATTATGTAATTATAATACTTACCACATTGTAGTATGCGTGAGTTGAGATTTGTTGGATAGACCATGTGGGCATATGACGGTTTTTATTTGTACCCACATTTTTGGACTTTATGTGTATGTCAATTTTAATGGACTGCAGGGATTATGATTTTATTTACGGTTCATTTTTATGGACTATCTCTTGTCTTGGATGATTAATACGGTGGGTAGTTTTGTTTAGTACCTTTTGATATTATGTCGTTGTTTGAGATAAGGCTCGTAGGGTCTCAACCACCTCACGGGAGTTGAGGAGTTGTCGGAGATGCCTACGCCGGGAGCCCCGTCCTGGCATTCCGCACGCCATTCCCTGAGGGGTTGGTGGTCCGGGGCCCGGGGTCGCCACAGTTGGTATCAGAGCCTGATTTTACTAGGTTTAGTCTATGTATTGGACTTAGATGACTTTGTCCTAGGAATTGGGTGAGAGATTTAGGTGATTAAAAAGCTTAAAGGAACTAACTTAAAAGCCTTACTATCATATTTTCTGTGTGTATTATATGATATGGGTAGTTATGAGGCTTTGTTAATGTTTTAAATTCTTTAATGTGTGATGGTTGCTCGTATTTCTACTTCTCAGTGTCATGAGGAGGAGCGAGAGATTGGGATAGCCACACACAGGGCCATCCGATGATGACCGGATGGGGAGGATGGAGGAGATCATTCAGGCACAGGGCCGCTTGATGGCAGCCCAGACTTCACAGATACAGGCGTTAGTGCAGCAGGTTGAGGCTATTGCTCGACAGTCACCTCAAACGATACCTCAGGAGGCGGGCACTAGTGGGGCCGAGGCTAGTGGAGCTGCAGGGGCAGCAGGACCTCAAATGGCTGTACCTCAGCCTATGCCTACACCTGCTCCTATTGTTGTGGAGAACCCCACTGATCGGCGGATCAGACTGCTAGAGAAGTTCATGAAGCTAAAGCCTAAGGAATTCACTGGTAGGGTTGACTTGAAGAAGGCCGAAGATTGGCTGAAGAATGTCGAGAAGATCAGTCGCTCCTTAGAGCTTGATGAGGAGTCTCAGGTCCTATGTGCTGCTCACACACTAGAGAGTGATGCAGAGGACTGGTGGCTTTCAGTGTTGGATACACATGGGGCAGTGAAGAGTTGGGACACCTTCAAACGGTTGTTCTTACAGGCTTACGTTCCAGAGACTGAGAGACAGGCTAAACAACTCGAGTTTTTGAACCTCGCACAGGGCACCATGTCAGTCAGGGAGTACGAGCTCAGGTTTAGGCAACTCGCAGTTTATGCCCCTGGGTTAGTTCAGACGCCGAGTGACAAGATTATGAGGTTTTCTTTGAACCTAAGGCCTGCGATTCGACAGGCCTTGTCTGTGACGAAGATGACTGATTTTACCACAGTGGTCCAGAGGGCCAAACAGTATGAGTTGGCTGAGCGGGTTGATGGTATGTCTACACGGGCAGCTCTAGGTGAACAGACTTCACAAGCAGAGTCTGGGGGACAGTTCCAGACTCCGTGGAAGAAGTGAAGATGGGAAAGAAAGAGAAAATTTTATGGAAGAGCATAGTCTGATGGTGCTCAGAGTAAGGCATCCCAGGTTCAGACTGGTATGATGGCCTTACCAGTGGTTTCCTCTCCTGTCCCGATTCCAATTCAGGCACCGAGTGCACCGAGACCCCCATTTCCACAGACTGCTGGTCGAGGCAGAGGTAGAGGCCGAGGAAGTTATGTGACGACATCTCAGACTGGGTCATTTGCGCCCAGGGCTCCATTCTTATGTTTTCAATGTGGGCAGGCTGGGCATAGGAAGTCTGAGTGTCGAAATTTTCAGAGAGCTCAGGGATTTGTGCAGCAGTCCAGTGCCAGAGAGACAGCGAAGGCAGCTACTGAGCCAGACCCGACAGCATCCAGGACTTTGGTGGAAGGTACTCTTATTATTTGTGGTACTTCTATGCATGTATTATTAGATGCTGGTTCTACATTATCATTCATATCTGGACGTATGGTAGATAGTTTGCATTTGACTCCCATTAGGGCTAGCACATGGTTAGTGGTGAGTACTGTAGCTGGGGAAAGGATCTACCCGAACATGATCTGTAGCCAGTGTGTGGTTCAGATTGGTGATGTTAAGATGCCTATTGACTTTCGAGTCCTAGAGTTTTTAGAGTTTGATGCAATTCTATGGATGGATTGGCTCGCGGCTTATCATGCAGTTGTCGACTGTTTCGCGAAGAGAATCATTTTTCAGATCCCCGAACACCCAGTATTTACACTACAAGGTAGAGCTTCAGACCAGACAGTCACAAGGGGTAGATTTGTGACTGATGGAGATAGGGAGATTTTGGCTGGGTTAGTGCCAGATGAGGAAGAGACTAGTGAGGTGGTACTTGAGGATATTGTCATTGTTAGGGACTTTACAAATGTGTTCCCTGCGGATCTTCCAGGATTACCACCGAAGCGAGAGATCGATTTCATTATTGAACTAGTCCCTGGCACGAAGCCTATCTCCATGGCACCATATAGAATGGCGCCAGTCGAGTTGAGAGAGTTGCAGAAACAGCTCGAGGAGTTATTGACTAAGGGCTTTATTTGCCCGAGCGTGTCACCCTGGGGAGCTCCAGTTCTTTTTGTGAAAAAGAAAGATGGGAGCTTGCGGTTGTGCATCGACTATCGCCAATTGAACAGAGTGACCATCAAGAACAAATATCCTCTCCTAAGGATTGATGACTTGTTTGATCAGTTGAGGGGAGCGAGGTATTTTTCAAAAATTGATTTGCGCTCCAGGTATCATCAGCTGAGGATCAGGGAGGAGGATGTGCCTAAGACAGCATTCAGAACCTGCTATGGACATTATGAGTTCCTTGTGATGCCATTTGGTGTGACTAATGCACCGGCGATGTTCATGGACCTGATGCAGAGGGTCTTTAGGCAGTATCTGGATAAGTTTTTCATCGTCTTCATTGATGACATATTGGTGTATTCCAAGACTCGGGCTGAGCATGAGGAACACCTTAGAGTGACCTTGCAAACTCTGAGAGAGCATAGGCTATATGCAAAGCTGAGCAAGTGCGAGTTTTGGATCACCGAAGTGAAGTTCTTAGGTCATGTGGTGAGTTCTGAGGGGATTTCAGTTGATCCGTCTAAGGTTGAAGCCATTATCAGTTGGCCTAGGCCTACGACAGTGACCGAGATCAGAAGTTTTCTTGGGTTAGCTGGTTACTATAGGAGATTCGTTCAGGGATTCTCCAAGATAGCTACGCCTATGACTAGGCTCACCCAGAAAGATGTGTCCTTTCTATGGACCGAGGAGTGTGAGAATGCCTTTTTAGAGCTGAAAAAAAGATTGACATCTACGCCAGTGTTGATTTTGCCAGAGCCTGATCAGGAGTTGGTTATCTATACCGATGCCTCTTGCATCAGCTTAGGTTGCGTGTTGATGTAGAAGGATAGGGTCATTACTTATGCATCGAGGCAGTTGAAGGTGCATGAAAAGAACTACCCTGTTCATGACTTAGAACTGGCCACAGTGGTTTTTGCTTTGAAGATTTGGAGGCATTATCTCTATGGTGAGAGACTCACTCTGTATTCTGACCATAAGAGCCTCAAGTACTTGTTCTCTCAGAAGGAATTGAACATGAGGCAGAGAAGGTGGTTAGAGCTCCTCAAAGACTATGATTTTACATTGGAATACCACCCAGGTAAAGCCAATGTAGTGGCTGATGCGTTGAGTAGGAATCGAGTAGAGACAGTTATGGTAGCACGCCAGATGTCTCATGAGTGGAGACTACTTGAGGCGGGTACGGTTATGAGTATATGTGCTACCCTTTCAAATCAGATTGTGATATGTGCTCAAATGAGATCTCAGCCTACACAAGTCCAGGAGGTAATTGACCAACAGAGACTTGACGTTGATCATGGGATGTACAAGTCTTGGGCTGAGAGCAGTGATTTTACTGATTGGCACTTGTCATCTGATGGTGCCTTGAGATTTAGGGGACGTTTATGGGTTCCCGCAGATCCACGACTCAGACAGAGTGTTCTTCAAGAGGCTCACAGATCTCATTATGATATTCATCCTGGCGGAACCAAGATGTATCATGATATGAAAAGAATGTATTGGTGGCCCGACATGAAGAGAGAGATAGCTCAGTTCATTCAGAGGTGTGAGATTTGTCAGAGAGTCAAAGCTGAACATCAGAGGCCTGGAGGGCAGATGCAACCGCTCGCCATTCCTGAGTAGAAATGGGAGCACGTCACTATGGACTTTGTTGTGGGATTACCCAACACCCCGAGGAGACATAATGCTGTTTGGGTTATTATTGATCGCTTGACCAAGTCCGCTCACTTTCTACCGGTGAACACTAAGAATTCTATGGATAAGCTGAGCAGACTCTATATGCGGGAGATAGTCAGATTACATGGAGTGCCAGTTTCGATTGTGTCAGATAGGGATCCGAGGTTTACATCGGTATTTTGGTAGGGGTTGCAGAGGCAACTCGGCACTAGACTAGATCTCAGTACCGCTTTTCACCCCCAGACGGATGGCCAGTCTAAGAGGTTGATATCTATTTTAGAGGATAAGCTTCGAGCTTGTGTCCTCGAGTCCAGTGGTAACTCGGAGGAGTACATACATCTGTGTGAGTTCGCGTACAACAACAGCTATTAGTCCAGTATTGGCATGGCTCCTTTTGAGGCATTGTATGGTCGACCCTGTAGATCTCCGATCTGTTGGACAGAGGTAGGGAATGTTGCGGTGATGGGACCAGAGTTTGTACAAGAACACACAGAGAAGATTAAGATGATCAAGCATAATATGAAAGTAGCCCAAGACAGGCAGAAGAGTTACACTGATGCCAAGCGGAAGACCGTAGAGTTCGAGGTGGGTGACCAAGTTTTATTGAAGGTCTCACCTCAGAAGGGCCAAACTAGATTTGGGATAAAAGGTAAACTCGCTCCGAGATTTATAAGGCCGTTCGAGGTTTTAGAACGAATTGGCCCCGTCGCTTACCGATTAACCTTGCCACCTCAGTTAGCAGCAGTCCACAATGTCTTTCATGTGTCAATGTTGAGAGTGTACAAGAGTGATTTTGATCACGTCTTGGACTGGAGGAACATTGAACTGAGGCAGGATGTGACTTATGATGAGGAACCTATTCAGATACTTGACCGGAAGGTCCAGAGGTTCCGTAACCGCGAGATTCTGATGGTTAAGGTGAGATGGCAGTTCCACGGCGAGGAGCAGGTTACTTGGGAGCGTGAGGACTACATGATGGAGCACTTTGCTGAGTTCATGGGCTTAGGTAATTTCTTAACCTTAAAACTTCGAGGACGAAGTTCAGTCTAAGGTGGGTGTGATGTGACGCCCCGAAAATTATTTCATCTAGCCCATAACCCAATTGCATTTTGCCCAAACTCTATGTGTTGCCTTGATATGTTTGGTGTTTGTTTGATGATTGTTTAATGTTTGTATAGTTGATGCTTGATAATGTATATAAATATGTGTATCATAAATTGTATATGGGTCATGTTAACTTAAAGTATAATGCATATGTTATTATTTATGAATGGGCCCATTAAACCATGAATTGATATGGGTTAGGATTGATTGAATAAAAGGATAAATGAGAATGAAAATTTGGTGTATTAAATGAATTGAACATTTAAAATACATGGAAGCATGAGATTGGTTAAGTACATGTGGTTGGTATGGGTAGTATGAGACCAACACATGTGAAGGTTGGTCCATGAAAGTGGACAAGTGTCCCATGCCCACTTCTCTAATCCAAGAATGTGCTAGAAAATGAGGTGAGAATGTGCTAGAAAATGAGGTGAGTGGAGGAGAGAATCCAAGAATGTGCTAGAAAGTGAGGTGAGTTGAGGATGGAATCAAGGAAGTGCTAGAAAGAGGAGAGTGGAGAGAAAGGAAAAAAAAGAAGAGAAAGAAAAGAAGAGAAAGGAAAGAAGAAGAGAAAGAAGGAGGGAGTTGCAGGAGGAAGATCTCTGCGACATTTTCATCAAAGAGCTAGATCTTTGGGATAATTGGTCAGATTGAGCTCCAAATTTGTCAGAAAGTTCGTGGCTTATGTTTATTCATTCTGGTCGGTGGAGATCTTGATCAGAGGTTTCGTCTAAGAGATCTAACCTCTCAAACAAAGTTGGTCGGAAAGTCTGGATTTCTCGTGCCGTTTCGGTCAAACTTATAGATCTCCTCAATCTACCGTTGGATGGATATCAAATTTGGGTATGTAGTTTATAACTGACACTTATGTATTCGGAACGGTGGAGATGTTTATTCGTTTAGTATGTTGTGTGATATAGTCATCTGAGTTTGAGTATTTGCAGCAGGAAAGGAGAAATTGTCTGATTAGAGACTTGTTCATCAAAGATTCTTATCTTTTTGGTCCACCATTGGATTGGGCTGATATTTGGACAGAAGGTTTTTCTCTTCACATACTTCAAGCTGTACGGTTGATTTTGTGATTCCATATTTCTATTGGTAGATTGATACATCTGAACAGAATACTAAATGAAGAATTGGTAGGGTTGCTTGTATTAGACCTAAATTGAGAATATGAACTTAGACCTTTCGAAATAGCTTGCATATCAACTATGTTGACCTAGTTATCATTGTTGATGAAGCCATGATGCAAAATCAGTGATATACATGGCTGAACATGGTGACCTAGTGTAAATCGGCAATATGGCCTAAGTATGGAAAATTTCATATTTTAGGGATTTTGATGCTTTTGGCCTAAAATCATTGAATTGATGCAACTTATGTTTAATTAAGCATGATTAGAGTTGATTATGCTACTGATTTGGTGGTTGTGACCATATCATGGGTTAGGCCTACTTGTGATCAAGTAACCCAATTTGGGCATGTTTATGCCTAAAGGAATTGAAAATCAGTATTTTTTATTAATAGAATGGTTTATGTATGAGAACTACGCATTAGAGGCCTAAGTCATGTGATTTGAGTTGAATGATGGGATTAGATGGGATTTAGGCCTATTGTTTATATGTGGGCTGATTTAGGGTTGATGTGTAATGTCTATGTGATTGAGCATAGAAATTGATGTATGGTAGGATATTGATGTATGTTTCAGGATCTTGATTGGGTTGATTCGGTTTGGTGGTCGTGTGTGGTTAAATACTCTCGCGAGGCTTGGTAGTGAGTAGACTTCATTTATGATTATATCTTTTATGTCATCATATCACTTATATATTGTATGTTGAAAGCATGAATGTATTCTAATGTTTTGAATGATGCATTGATTTGAGAAAACCTTATGACTTTGGTTGGGCCCATCTATCTGGCTAATAGGGGACTTAACCTTGTCATAGGAGGGTTTTAGGAAAAGAAGAGATTGGGTCAACGGTACGGTGAAATAGACGTGCACTAGTAACGCAAAATAAACATGATTGGGATCAACGGTACGGTGAAATAAACGTGCACTAGTAACCCAATGCATGTGGAATGTGGATCCAAATTGATAAGCTTTTACTTGCATCGAACTTATTATAAATGCTTGATATCTATATGTTATGAGCTTTTAATCATGCTACACATTGATATGCATACATGATATTTATTGATGAGTATTGATAGCATATTTGAATTCTATTCACTGGGCACCGTTGGCTCACCCTCATTTTCCTCTTTCAGGTCCTTCTGTCCCGAATAAGGGCAAAGGAGTAGTTATATCTTGAGGGCCTTGCCTGCGAGAGAATCCAAAGCCTCGATGTGAGTTGAGAGGCATTTTGATTGAACTGTGTTTTAAATTATGAAGTATTATATTTTGGATTATGTAATTATAATACTTATCACATTGTAGTATGGGTGAGTTGAGATTTGTTGGATAGACCATGTGGGCATATGACGGTTTTTATTTGTACCCACAATTTTGGACTTTATGTGTATGTCAATTTTAATGGACTGCAGGGATTATGATTTTATTTATGGTTCATTTTTATGGACTATCTCTTGTTTTGGATGATTAATACGGTGGGTAGTTTTGTTTAGTACCTTTTGATATTATGTCGTTGTTTGAGATAAGGCTCGTAGGGTCTCAACCACCTCACGGGAGTTGAGGAGTTGTCGGAGATGCCTACGCCAGGCGTCCCGTCCCGGCATTCCGCACGCCATTCCCTGAGGGGTTGGTGGTCTGGGGGCCGGGGTTGCCACATCACATCTAGGCCTTGGATTCTCTCGCCGGCAAGCCCCTCAAGATATGACTACTCCTATGCCCTTATTCGGGACAGAAGGACCTGAAAGAGGAAAATGAGGGTGAGCCAACGGTGCCCAGTGAATAGAATTCAAATATGCTATCAATACTCATCAATAAATATCATGTATGCATGTCAATGTGTGGCATGATTAAAAGCTCATAACATATAGATATCAAGCATTTATAATAAGTTCGATGCAAGTAAAAACTTATCAATTTGGATCAACATTCCATATGCATTAGAGTTACTAGTGCACGTCTATTTCACCGTACCATTCTCATCCCCAAATATCTCCTTTTTAAAACCCTCCTATGACGAGGTTAAGTCTCCCTATTAGCCAGATAGATGGGCCCAACCAAAGTCATAAGGTTTTCTCAAATCAATGCATCATTCAAAACATTAGGACACATTCATGCTTTCAACATACAATATATATAAGTGATATGATGACATAATAGATATAGTCATAAATGAAGTCTACTCACAACCAAGCCTCACGAGAGTATCTAACCACACACGGACACCAAATCGAATCAACCCAATCAAGGTCCTGAAACGTTCATCAATATCCAACCATACATAAATTTCTATGCTAAATCACATAGACATTACACATCAACCCTAAATCAGCCCACATATAGACAATATGCCTAAATCTCGTCTAATCCCATCATTCAACTCAAATCACATGACTTAGGCCTCTAATGCATAGTTCTCATTCATAAACCATTCAATTAATCAAAAATACTGATTTTCAATTCCTTAAGCATAAACATGCCCAAATTGGGCCATTTGATCACAAGTAGGCATAACCCATGATATGGTCATAACCACCAAATCAGTAGCGTAATCAACCCTAAACATGCTTAATTAAACATAAGTTGCATCAATTCAATGATTTTAGGCCAAAAGCATCAAAAGCCCTAAAATATGAAATTTTCCATACTTAGGCCATATTGTCGATTTACACTAGGTCACCACGTTCAGCCATGTATATCACTGATTTTGCATCATGGGTTCATCAACAATGGCAACTAGGTCAGCATAGTTGACATGCAAGCTATTTGGAAAGGCCTAAGTTCATATTCTAAATTTAGGTCTAATACAAACAACCCTACCAATTCTTCATTTAATATTCTGTTCAGATGTGTCAAGCTACCAACAAAAATATTAATCACCAAATCAATCATACAGATTTAATTATGTTAAGAAACAAACCTTCTGTCCAAAAATCAGCTCAATCCAACGGTGGACCGAAAAGATAAGCCTGTTTGATGAACAAGTCTCTAATCAGACAATTTCTCCTTTCCTGCTACAAATACTCGACGGCAGATGACTATATCACACACAAAATACTACACCCATCAACATCGACACCGTCATAATACATAACGATCAATCTTGAACCACCTTCGCAAATATCATATCCATCCAACGGTACATTTAGTAGATCTATTAGTTTGATCTAAACTGCGCGAGAAATCGAGACTTTCCGACCAGCTTTGTTTGGGAGGTTATATCTCTCAGACGCAAAGTCAAATTAAGATCTCCACCGCCCAGAATGAATAACCATAAGTTAAACACTTTTTGACGAAGTTTGAGCTCAATCTGACCATATATCCCAAAGATCCAGCACTTTGATGAAAACGTTGCTGAGACTTTCCTCAAAGCAACTTCCTCTTTCTTTCTCTTCTTCTTTCCTTTCTCTTCTTTTTTCCTTTCTCTCCACTCATCTCACCCTCTAGGACTTCCTTGGAGAAGAGAAGTAGGGCATGGGACACTTGTCCACTCTCATGCACCAACTTGACATGTGTTGGAGAGGAGAAATGGGGCATGGGACACTTGTCCATTTTCATGCACCAACTTGACATGTATTGGAGAAGAGAAATGGGGCATGGGACACTTGTCCATTCTCATGCACCAACTTGACATGTGTTGGAGAAGAGAAATGGGCATGGGATACTTGTCCATTTTCATGCACCAACTTGACATGTATTGGAGAAGAGAAATGGGGCATGGGACACTTGTCCATTCTAATGCACCAACTTGACATATGTTGGTCTCATACTACCCATACCAACCACATGTACTTTAACCAATCTCATGCTTCAATGTATTTGAAATGTCCAATTCATTTAATACACCAAATTTTCATTCGCATTTATCTTTTTATTCAATCAATCATAACCCATATCAATTTATGGTTTAATGGGCCCATGCTTAAATAATAAAACATGCATTATATTTTAATTTAACATGACCCATATAAAATTTATAATGCACATAGTTATATACATTATCAAGCATCAAATATACAAACATTAAACATATCAAGGCAAACACAGAGTTTGGGCAAAATATAATTGGGTAATGGGATAGATGAAATAATTTTTGGGGCGTCACATCACACCCACCTTAGAATGAACTTCGTCCTCGAAGTTTTAGGGTTAAGAATTTATCTAAGCCCATGATCTCGGCAAAGTGCTCAATCATGTAGTTCTCATGCTCTCAAGTAACTTGCTCCTCGCCATGGAACTGCCATCTCACCTTAACCATCGGAATCTCGCGGTTACATATCCTCTGGACCTTCCGGTCAAGTATCTGAATAGGTTCGTCATCATAAGTCTCTTCCTGCCTCAGCTCAATGTTCATCCAGTCCAAAACGTGATCAAAATCACTCTTGTACACTCTCAACATTGACACATGAAAAACATTCTGAAGTACTGCTAACTGAGGTGGCAAGGCTAATCGGTAGGCGACGGGGCGAGCTTGCATTGATCAAAACCTCGTCTGGCCCAATAAATCTCGAAGCGAGCTTGCCTTTTGTCCCAAATCTCGTCTGGCCCTTCTGAGGTGAGACCTTCAATAAAACTTGGCCACCCACCTCAAACTCTACGGTCTTCCGCTTGGCATCAGCGTAACTCTTCTGCCTGTTTTGGGCTACCTTCATATTATGCTTGATCCTCTTAATCTTCTTTGTGTGTTCTTTTACAAACTCTGGTCCCATCGCTGTAATATCCCCTACCTCCTTCCAACAGACTGGAGATCTACAGGGTCGACCATACAATGCCTCAAAAGGAGCCATGCCAATACTGGACTGATAGTTGTTGTTGTACGTGAACTCATACAAATGTATGTACTCCTCCCAGTTACCACTGGACTCAAGGACACAAGCTCGAAGTATATCCTCCAAAATCGATATCAACCTCTCAGACTGGCCATCTGTCTGAGGGTGAAAAGCGGTACTGAGAACTAGTCAAATGTCGAGCTGCCTCTGCAACCCCTGCCAAAATACCGATGTAAACGTCGGATCCCTATCTGACACAATCAAAACTGGCACCCCATGTAATCTGACTATCTCCCGCATATAGAGTCTGCTCAGCTTGTCCATAGAATCCCTAGTGTTCACTGGTAGAAAGTGGGCGAACTTAGTCAAGCGATCAATAATAACCCAAACAACATTATGTCTCCTCGGGGTGTTGGGTAATCCCACAACAAAGTCCATAGTGACATGTTCCCACTTCCACTTAGGAATGGCAAGCGCTTGCATCTGCCCTCCAGGCCTCTGATGCTCAGCTTTGACTTTCTGACAGATCTCACACCTCAGAATGAACTGAGCTATCTCTCTCTTCATGTCGGGCCACCAATACATCCTTTTCATATCATGATACATCTTGGTTCCGCCAGGATGAATAGCTTAATGAGATCTGTGAGCTTCTTGGAGCACACTCTGTCTGAGTCGTGAATCTGCGGGAACCCATAAACGTCCCCTAAATCTCAAGGCACCATCAGATGACAAGTGCCAATCAGTAAAATCACTGCTCTCAGCCCAAGACTTGTACATCACATAATCAACGTCAAGTCTCTGTTGGTCAATCACCTCCTAGACTTGTGTAGGCTGAGCTCTCATCTGAGCACATATCACAATCTGATCTGAAAGGGTAGAACATATACTCATAACCGTTGCCGCCTCAAGTAGTCTCCACTCATGAGACATCTGGCGTGCTACAATAACTGTCTCTACTCGCTTCCTGCTCAATAGCCACTACATTGGCTTTACCTGGGTGGTATTCCAATGTAAAATCATAGTCTTTGAGGAGCTCTAACCACCTTCTCTGCCTCATGTTCAATTCCTTCTGAGAGAACAAGTACTTGAGGCTCTTATGGTCAGAATACAAAGTGAATCTCTCACCATAGAGATAATGCCTCCAAATCTTCAGAGCAAAAACCACTGCGGCCAGTTCTAAGTCATGAACAGGATAGTGCTTTTCAAGCACCTTTAACTGCCTCGATGCATAACCAATGACCCTATCCTTCTGCATCAACACACAACCCAAGTCGATACAAGAGGCATCAGTGTAGATAACCAACTCCTGATCAGGCTCTGGCAAAATCAACACTGGCATAGACGTCAATCTTTTCTTCAACTCTAAAAAGACATTCTCACACTACTCAGTCCATACAAAGGACACATCTTTCTGGGTGAGCCTAGTCATAGGGGTAGATATCTTGGAGAATCCCTGAACGAATCTCCTATAGTAACCAGCTAACCCAAGAAAACTTCTGATCTCGGTCACTGTCGTAGGCCTAGGCCAACTGATAATGGCTTTAACCTTAAACGGATCAACTGAAATTCCCTCAGAACTCACCACATGACCTAAGAACTTCACTTCGGTGATCCAAAACTCACACTTCCTCAGCTTTGCATATAGCCTATGCTCTCTCAGAGTCTGCAAGGTCACTCTGAGGTGTTCCTCATGCTCAGCCTGAGTCTTGGAATACACCAATATATCATCAATGAAGACGATGAAAAACTTATCCAGATACTGCCTAAAGACCCTCTGCATCAGGTCCATGAACATCGCAGGAGCATTAGTCACACCAAATGGCATCACAAGGAGCTCATAATGTCCATAGCGGGTTCTGAATGTTGTCTTAGGCACATCCTCCTCCCTGATCCTCAGCAGATAATACCCGGAGCGCAAATCTTTGAAAAATACCTCGCTCCCATCAACTGATCAAACAAGTCATCAATCCTTGGGAGAGGATACTTGTTCTCGATGGTCACTCTGTTCAATTGGCGATAGTCGATGCACAATCGCAAGCTCCCATCTTTCTTTTTCACAAAAAGAACTAGACCTCCCCAGGGTGACACGCTCAGGAAAATAAAGCCCTTAGCCAATAACTCATCGAGCTATTTCTGCAACTCTCTCAACGCGGCTGGCGCCGTTCTATATGGTGCCATGGAGATAGGCTTCGTGCCAGGGACTAGTTCAATGATGAAATCGATCTCTCGCTTCGGTGGTAATCCTGGAAGATCTGCAGGGAACACATCTGGAAAGTCCCTAACAATGGTAATATCCTCAAGTATAACCTCACTGGTCTCTTCCTCATCATGCACTAACCCGGCCAAAATCTTCCTATCTCCATCAGTCACAAATCTACCCTTAGTGACTGTTTGGTCTGAAGCTCTATCCTGTGGTGTAAACACTAGGTGTCCGGGGATCTGGAAAATGACTCTCTTCGCGAAACAGTCGACAACTGCATGATAAGCTGCGAGCCAATCCATCCTTAGAATTGCATTAAACTCTAAAAACTCTGGCACTCGAAAGTTAACAGGCATCTCAACATCACCAATCTGAACCACACACTGGCTACAGATCATGTTCGGGTAGATCCTCTCCCTGGCTACAGATCATGTTCAGGTAGATCCTCTCCCTGGCTACAGATCATGTTCTGGTAGATCCTCTCCCTGGCTACAGTACTCACCACTAACAATGTACTAGCCCTAATGGGAGCCAAATGCAAACTATCTATGATACGTCCAGATATGAATGATAACGTAGACCTAGCATCAAATAATACACGCATAGAAGCACCACAAATAATAAGAGTACCTTCCACCAAAGTCTTGGATGTTGTCGAGTCTGGTTCAGTAGCTGCCTTCGCTGTCTCTCTAGCACTGCACTGCTGCACAAATCCCTGAGCCCTCTGAAGACTCGGACACTCTGACTTCTTGTACCCAGCCTGTCCACACTGATAACATATGAACGGAGCCCTGGGCGTAGATGATCATGTCTGAGATGTCGCCACATAACCTCCTCTGCCTCGGCCAGCAGTTTGTGGGAATGGGGGTCTCGGTGTACTCGGTGCCTGAATGGGAATTGGGACAGGAGAGGAAACCACCGGTGAGGCCATCACACCAGTCTGAATCTGGGATGCCCCACTCTGAGCACCCTCAGACTGTGCTCCTCCATAAAAAATTTTCTTCTTTCCCCATTTTCCCTTCTTCCATTGAGTCTGAAACTGCCCCCAGACTCTGCTTGTGAAGTCTGTTCACTTGGAGCTGCCTGTGTAGACCAGCAACCCGCTCAGTCAACTTATATTGTTTGGCCCTCTCGACAACTGTGGCAAAATCAGACATCTTCATCACAGACAAGGCCTGTCGGATCGCAAGCCTTAGGTTCAAAGAGAACCTCATAATCTTGTCACTCGGTGTCTGAACTAACCCAGGGGCATAAACTGCGAGCTGCCTAAATCTGAGCTCGTACTCCTTGACTGACACGGTGCCCTGTGCGAGATTCAAAAACTCAAGTTGCTTAGCCTGCCTCCTAGTCTCTAGAACTTAAGCCTGTAAGAACAACCGTTTGAAGGTGTCCCAACTCTTCACTACCCTTTGTGTATCCAACACTTAAAGCCACCAATCCTCTGCATCACTCTCTAGTGTGTGAGCAGCACATAGGACCTGAGACTCCTCATCAAGCTCTAAGGAGCGACAGATCTTCTCGACATTCTTCAGCCAATCTTCAGCCTTTTTCAAGTCAACCACCAGTGAATTCCTTAGGCTTCAGCTTCATGAACTTCTCTAGCAGTCTGATCCGCCGATCAGTGGGGTTCTCCACAACTGTAGGAACAGGTATAGGCATAGGCTGAGGTACATCCATCTGAGGTCCTGCTGCCCCTGCAGCTCTACTAGCCCAGGCCGCCTCGGCCCCACTAGTGCCCGCTTCCCTAGGTATTGTTTGAGGCAACTTTCTAGCAACAACCTCGACCTGCTGCACCAACGCAGGTATCTGTGCAGTCTGGGCTGCCATCAAGCGGCTCTGTGCCTGAATGATATCCTCCATCCTCCCTATCCGGTCATCATCGGATGGCCCTGTGTGTGGCTGTCCCAATCTCCCGCTCCTCCTCATGACAATGAGAAGAAGAAATACAAGCAACCATCACACATTAAAGAATTTAAAACATTAACAAAGCCTCATAACTACCCATATCATATAATACACACAGAAAATATGATAGTAAGGCTTTTAAGTTAGATCATTTAAGCTTTTTAGTCACCTAAAGCTCTCACCCAATTCCTAGGTCAAAGCAATCTAAGTCCAATACATAGACCAAACCAAGTAAAATCGGTCTCTAATACCAACTGTGGCGACCCTGCACCTCAGACCACCAACCCCGCAAGCAATGGCGTGTGGTATGTCGGGGCAGGACGCCCAGCGTAGGCATCTCCAACCACTCCTCAACCCTCGTGAGGTGGTTGAGACCCTACGAGCCTTATCCCAAACAACGACATAATATAAAAAGGTACTAAACAAAACTACCAACCGTATTAATCATCCAAGACAAGAGATACTCCATAAAAATGAACCATAAGTAAAACCATAATCCCTCTAGTCCATCAAGATTGACATACATATAAAGTCCAAAATTATGGGTACAAAAAATCCGTCATATGCCCACATGGTCTGTCTAACAAGTCCCAACTCACCCATACTACAATGTGGTAAGCGTTATAATTAAATAGTCCAAAATATAATACATCATAATTTAAAACACAATTCAATCAAAATGCCTCTCAATTCACATCGAGGCCTTGGATTCTTTCGCCGGCAAGGCCCTCAACATATGACTACTCTTTTGCCCTTATTCGGGACAGAAGGACCTGAAAGAGGAAAATGAGGGTGAGCCAACGGTGCCTAGTGAATAGAATTCAAATATGCTATCAATACTCATCAATAAATATCATGTATGCATGTCAAGGTGTAGCATGATTAAAAGCTCATAACATACAGATATCAAGCATTTATAATAAGTTCGATGCCAGTAAAAACTTATCAATTTGGATCCACATTCCATATGCATTGGGGTTACTAGTGCACGTCTATTTCACCGTACAGTTCTCATCCCCAAATATTTCCTTTTTAAAACCCTCCTATGACAAGGTTAAGTCTCCCTATTAGCCAGATATATGGGCCCAACCAAAGTCATAAGGTTTTCTCAAATCAATGCATCATTCAAAACATTAGGACACATTCATGCTTTCAACATACAATATACATAAGTGATATGGTGACATAATAGATATAATCATAAATGAAGTCTACTCACAACCAAGCCTCGCGAGAGTATCTAACCACACACGGACACCAAATCGAATCAACCCAATCAAGGTCCTGAAACGTTCATCAATATCCAACCATACATAAATTTCTATGCTCAATCGCATAGACATTACACATCAACCCTAGATAAGGCCACACATACACAATATGCCTAAATCCCATCTAATCCCATCATTCAACTCAAATCACATGACTTAGGCCTCTAATCCATAGTTCTCATTCATAAACCATTCAATTAATCAAAAATACTGATTTTCAATTCCTTAGGCATAAACATGCCCAAATTGGGCCATTTGATCACAAGTAGGCATAACCCATGATATGGTCACAACCACCAAATCAGTAGCATAATCAACCCTAATCATGCTTAATGAAACATAAGTTGCATCAATTCAATGATTTTAGGCCAAAAGCATCTAAAGCCCTAAAATATGAAATTTTCCATGCTTAGGCCATATTGCCGATTTACACTAGGTCACCGTGTTCAGCCATGTATATCACTGATTTTGCATCATTGGTTCATCAACAATGGCAACTAGGTCAACATAGTTGACATGCAAGCTATTTGGAAAGGTCTAAGTTCATATTCTAAATTTAGGTCTAATACAAACAACCCTACCAATTCTACATTTAATATTCTGTTTATGTGTCAAGCTACCAACAGAAATATTAATCACAAAATCAACCGTACAGATTGAATTATGTTAAGAAACAAACCTTCTGTCCAACATTCAGCTCAATCCAACGGTGGACTGAAAAGATAAGACTCTTTGATGAACAAGTCTCTAATCAGACAATTTCTCCTTTCCTGCTACAAATACTTGACGACAGATGACTATATCACACACAAAATACTACACCCATCAACATCGCCACCGTTCATATTACATAACGATCAGTTTTGAACCACCTTCGCAAATATCATATCCATCCAACGTTATATTTAGGAGATCTATTGGTTTGATCTAAACTGCGCGAGAAATCCAGACATTCCGACCAGCTTTGTTTGGGAGGTTATATTTCTCAGACGCAAACTCCAATCAAGATCTCCACCGCCCAGAATGAATAACCATAAGCTAAAAACTTTATGACAAAGTTTGAGCTCAATCTAACCATATATCCCCAAGATCCAATTCTTTGATGAAATCGTTGCTGAGACTTTCCTCAAAGCAACTTCCTTTTTCTTTCTCTTCTTCTTTCCTTTCTCTTCTTTTTTCCTTTCTCTCCACTCATCTCACCCACTAGGACTTCCTTGGAGAAGAGAAGTAGGGCATGGGACACTTATCCACTCTCATGCACCAACTTGACATGTGTTGGAGAGGAGAAATGGGGCATGGGACACTTGTCCATTTTCATGCACCAACTTGACATGTATTGGAGAAGAGAAATGGGGCATGGGACACTTGTCCATTCTCACGCACCAACTTGACATGTGTTGGAGAAGAGAAATGGGGAATGGGACACTTGTCCATTTTCATGCACCAACTTGACATGTATTGGAGAAGAGAAATGGGGCATGGGACACTTGTCCATTCTCATGCACCAACTTGACATGTGTTGGAGAAGAGAAATGGGGCATGGGACACATCTCCATTTTTATGCACCAACTTGACATGTATTGGAGAAGAGAAATGGGGCATGGGACACTTGTCCATTCTCATGCACCAACTTGACATGTGTTGGTCTCATACTACCCATACTAACCACATGTACTTTAACCAATCTCATGCTTCCATGTATTTGAAATGTCCAATTCATTTAATACACCAAATTTTCATTCTCATTTATCATTGTATTCAATCAATCCTAACCTATATCAATTCATGGTTTAATGGGCCAATGCATAAATTATAAAATATGCATTATACTTTAATTTAACATGACCCATATACAATTTATAATGCACATATTTATATATACATTATCAAGCATCAAATATACAAACATTAAACATATCAAGGCAAACACATAGAGTTTGGGCAAAATATAATTGGGTAATGGGCTAGATGAAATAATTTTCCGGGCGTCACATTTCATGTCTCCTAGAACCGACTCTGCACCTCCTCTAAGTCGCTACAAAGAATCGTCGCCACCTCCCATAGAACCATTGCCACCCCGTGTCGTCCATGGAGAATCTTCGGTTGAGAATCTCCTTGCCCAGTTGTCCAAGTCCAACTCCTCAAGCTTTCAGTTAGTTGTAGAGTTTCTCTACAAGCAGGAACGCAGAATGAAGGAGCTTGAGAAGGTCTCTAGCCATCAGAAGGATCTGATGATGATACTTCTCAAGAAATTGGACAAAACTCAAGCCAAGCTTCACCAAGAGATTAGAGGGAGTTCTGCCTATACAGTGAGCCAGATGAAAAGGCTCGATCCTGTGCTTGCCTATATTGAAGGAGAAGGTGCAAGCAAAGATGACCCGCCTCATCTGTCGAGATCTGTCGGACCCACAGCCTCAGTGAGACATTCTCCCAAGGCCTCGGTGAGACAAGCTCAATCTCGCGTTGCTTAGGGCACTCCACACAAAACTTGATGACATCCGCTCTCTGCCTCTGTTTGTTTGCTGTAAAAAAAATAAATAAATTGTCTATGTTAAATAAGTCATCTGGACCTTCCAAAACTTTAATACAAAGAAGTTTAAAGTTCATTTTTCATGGATATATTA
The DNA here is from genome assembly GCA_035771175.1 of Paratinospora sagittata. Taxonomy (NCBI): domain Eukaryota; kingdom Viridiplantae; phylum Streptophyta; class Magnoliopsida; order Ranunculales; family Menispermaceae; genus Paratinospora; species Paratinospora sagittata. The sequence goes on along the minus strand of CM069610.1, from coordinate 15,564,655 downwards.
TTTTTGCTTAATTGTGTGTGTGAATGTTCTATTTTATCCTCTGTTTCACTTACACAATCAGTTCTGCACATCTCACTGCTCAGTTGTTGCTTTTAACTTGCTTGTTTATGCTTTGCTATTCTGCCTGATTCTGTGATTGCAAAATTATTTTTGACTATCTCTGATGCATAACTATTTTGCTTTCATGAACATAATTATCTTTCATCATGCTAGTGATGTCTTGCTCATTGTTGAATCGAATATTTCTGGATACATAGTATCATGGAGAAATCTTATAATGACTAATGTTATCATCTTATGTGGTATTTGATTATCTTATTTGAGATCCATAATAGCTAGGTTGTGCTTCACAACTTATTTTTGCTTATGCTAGTTCATATCATGATCATGTTTGCTTTAAACTTATAGAATCATATCTATGCATGACTCATAAATATGCAAATCAATAGGCCATGTACACACTGCACATCTTATGCCTATATCTCTTGAAAAGAAAGCGGCCTATACTTACATCCTTTATCTTTTGGCATTCTCTTTTCATGAATTCCTGACTTTGATGCAGTCTCTTCATCTTAAATCATATAAGCATCAAAGTGTTGAATATTTGATTTCTAATGTGTGCATACTCTTCAAAATCATCTTTCATTAGAATCAAACAATCTAGGCTATGCTACAATTGAAATCATTTGCCTAGTATATGAGAATGAATGTGTGCTATTATTTGAATGATATCTATGAAATTTAGCATATATTCAGTTATTTTCGGCTCTGTTCGTCATCCTATATATCTTCAAATGCCTATACTATGGAAAGTTCATGATTTTCCACTCTCACATGACATTGATGTTGATCTTAAATTTTAAATCTTGTGCGCATCAATTGCTTGTGATTTTGATATCTAATAGATGTCATGTGCTTCAAAATTACATATTTTGCATCCTATTAGAATCATGATAGCTAGGCTCATTTTGAAATATTTTGCCTGTGCTATAAATGTGCTTGTGCTTGATTGTTTACAAATCTTAAAGCATATTCTGTGTTAGGCTTGGAGTAATTATCAAACTTATACTTATGCCAAACACCAGGAGAATAATTTCCCATGTTTAAAAATTCTTTATGAATTTATCTTTTGGCAATTCTTTCTCATCCCCTATGACTATATGTCATATACAAATTTTTTGATTCTCGGCTACGCTATTATTTCAAAATCTTATAGCCTATGAATATTTCAAACCATTTCTCACTATGCTTAAGGATAAGATATGCTTCTCACGTGACTAACAGTACAGTAGACCTTATGCATTCTCATGTAACTATGACACGATGTCATAAATCATCTTGAGGTTGAATGCATAAAGTAAGGGAGAGTCTCCATGTAAAGGGAGCTTCTCTACTCTACTACGTCACAACAAATGGAGAGATCTCAGTGTCTTTTCTTCACCTCTTTTATCATGACAAAGGGGGAGAAGAACAATAAGAGAAATATATAGGGAAAAGAAAATCTTTTTGCTTAAGCGCATAATTTTTTGATTTGTTTGTCATCATAAAAAAAGGGGAGATTGTTGACCTATGCGGTTCATCACTTAGCACGTCCCTAAGTATACTTGATGAAGTATATTTTGATGATCTTACAAAATCTCTTCCGGTGCTAACGAGCTTTAATCAAGAACCTATCTTAGCACCTCAGGAAAGCAAAAAGTCAAAAAATGATTCGATCAAGGAACTAAAGGTCATATCATATGTTAAAGATCGTCTCAATCAAGGTCTTCAAGATCAATCCACACATTCATGAACGATTCGATCAAAAGCCTCAAGACTACATCATTCGATCAATGTTCAAGATATTCACCTCAAGTGCGAAGTTCATTTTGAAGATCTCATAATGAAGAGTTGGATTTAAAGATTATGAGAAATATGAGAAATACACAAAGTATTTAAGGTATATCTTTCTTTAATCGATATTGCTCAAAAGTGTTTCAAAACCATGCCTAAATCACTTGAATATGTTTTCCAAATTTGCATGTTTTGATCATACGCTTTATGGTATTTCAAATGATTTAATTTTCTATGTTTGATTTGATTTTAAATTGAGCGAGTTTTTAATAGCATTTATCGAGTTTTCAATCAAGAGTCAAAAGCATTTTTAAAAGAGTCTTTCAGGACGCTGATGATTTAGCAGGGCTCTTCTGGGCTTGATAAGTCGGGACGCTGATGACTCATTAGGACGCTGATAACATTCGAGGTTGAATTGAAATGATTCATCAGGACGCTTACTTGTAAGTAGCGGCCTCACTTAAAATCAACCTTTGAAGTTGTCAGGACGCTGATTGTGAAACAACTTGTTGAAAGATCTCTGAGAGTCTAAGTTCTTCGAAGATATTATCTTTGAGGACGCTAATAGTTATAAGTAGGATAAACTATCAGGAGGCTACCTGGATAGGAGCGCCCTCATCTCTGGGAACCAACTAAATAACTTTCAGGACGCTGATTGTCTTTCACTGTACTCAGTATTGTTCTTCAAATGTTTTAAATATGTTAGGACACTTACATAGTACTAGCGCCCTTGTGCTTTGTTTTTAAAAGGTAGGACGCTTACTCGAAAGTAGTGCCCTCATTCACTTAATTGTTTTAAAAAGTAAGCAAGACACTAACTGTGCTTTAGCTCCCTCAAAGTTGAGTATTCTCTGTCGCAAAGAAAGTCAGGACGCTTACAAGTTAGTAGCGCCCTCACTTCATTACTCAGCAGGACGCTTATATATAGTAAGCGCCCTTAAGGAACAAAACGAAAAAGTTGATCTTATGCGTCAGGACGTTGATTACAGAATCAGGATGCTAATTCAACAACCGTTACTATTTTGACAAGTACACTATATCAGTCTACTTTTTCAGAATGGATCGTTGCACAGAATCCTCTTCAGATTTATCAGAAATTTTCTCTGATGCATGAATCATGCTTTCTAAGGTATTCCTTCTTCATGTAATCTGAAAGGAACCAAAATGGTCATGAAAATTGCAATTGCCATTTTGGTGATACATTCTCGCCGTTGTGTGTAAACGTTCACATTACATTTGAACTTCAAATATCTAACGACTATGATCTACTAAGTCTATAAACACCAACACTTTGAATCAAACAACTTGTCGATAATTTTTATTGTGCCAAAAACTTTTTGAATGTTAGTCGCCTTCAAAAATGTTTTCAACAGTTCAAGTTTTTCAAAGTATTCTTCACTGATACTTTACTTATTCAAAAGATTTTCATACTGAGCTCAAATTATATTTTATCTTTGAAAATCTATTTGAATTGGTTTCTACTCAAATTCTCAGCCTGGATTTATACTTAACATCAATCATGCTAATGAAAGAATTTGAGAGATAGTTTATGAGATACAGTTGTACTTGATTGCATATCCTAGTACTGTATCGAACTATATTGGTAGTTATGTTAACTACTGAGTACTGAACCAGAATTTCTCACTCTTATATATTTTATCTATTTTGAAAACCTTCGGTGTCTATGTTTTACACAGGTGCTGCATTTTCATGTTCAATGTTTTAATGGTATCAAAAGGTTTTGAAGAAGCATTTAGTTGATTTACATATCATTTACTCTTTTCGAAACTGCACTTGAGCAATACCGAACATTGAAAGGTATAGGACTATAAGTGTATCTTCTCTTAGCATTACATACTTAAATTTACATATCTTTGTAATGCTATGTAATGAGCTTAATTGCAAAGTGTCTACTTAGTTAGAACCAATATTATTTTCATATTGTGGTATGCTGGTGTGTTTCGAAATGAAACAACAAGGACAAGTGAATGTAGTGTACTTGATGATTTCATGGTTGAAATCATGTTAAGGTTCATCCTCACCTACAAGAAGGATATACGATTCTTCCTCATCCCGTAAAAAAAACATGGGTTCTTTCTTAACCCGAAAAAAGGAAAACGGTTCTTCCTCGTCCCGTAAAAGGAACATGGGTTCTTTTTTAACCCGGAACAAGGAAAACGGTTCTTTCTTATCTTGTGAAAGGATCATGGTTCTTCTTTACCCAGTAAAAGGGAAGGTCTGTCGTCAACTTATAAAATGGTAGGTTATCTCTAAACCTGTAAAAGAGAATCATTTCATCCTTAGACCACAAAAGGACAAGTTGTTCTTAACCTGTAGAAGGATTGGTTATCTCTGAACCTATAAAAGAGAAACGGTTCATCGTTTGCCCGTAAAAGGATAGGTTTACCTTGAACCTGAAAAAGGGCAAGTTGAAACGGTTTGGTTCTCATCCGTAAGAGAATCCGTTAGTGGATTGAAATAATCCTAATCGGGAGATGAGGTAGTGGATGTAGGCTTGGCTGAACCACTATAAATCCTATTGTGCTTTACGTTTTGCATTTTACTTTATGGTTAGTAAGTGCATTTAATTCAAATGTATCAAAGTATATCACTAAGTCATTAGAAAAGAATTAAATTTGACCATCACCTAATTCACCCCTCCTCTTGGGTGCACCAACAAAAATTGTTTATCATGCATATTTGTGTCATTGATTATCATACAGTTCTATTACCAACTTTGCATGGTTTTATCATTTTACGTGTATCGTATCGAATGTATTGATTATTTATTTTAATCGATCGTTTTACACGTGTTTGTTTATCTTTGTCAATTTTGTTTCAATCTTGTCAAAAATGTTTTAAAAGTTAGTTTATATGTTTGACAATGTTTTAAACTTTTTTTGTTAAACAAATTGGGTTTCTATCACTTCAAAGAGAAGGATCGTGCTCCTCTTTCAAGGAACACGCTCCTGTGAAATTCCCGAGACTAGATTTTTTTAATTAGAGTTCAAGGAACGCGCTCTTTAAGAAAATAACGTGCTCCTATTGTTTTTCCCGAGACTCAGATTTTTCTGATTAGGGAAAAAGGAATGCGCTCCTCTTAATAGGAACGTGCTCCTGTAGTCAAGGGCAAAATATGAAGTTTTATAGAGTCAGTGGTTCTTAATGAAGGACCTCGCTCCTATACCCGACGGACACATTAAGGAATGCGCTCCTCATATAAGGAACGCCTTCTTTCATTGAGGAACGCGCTCATGTGCCTCGGTCTAGTATTTTTCTATAAATACCACACTTGTTCATTTGAAGAGCAACTTTTGCAAAATACATGAAATTGTGCCATTTTTCATGCTTCGATTTCTACGAGTCCAAAACAAGTTCTTGAGTGTTTTTAAACATCTTTCAAAGCAAAAAGTTCACCTACATTTTTTTATTTGATTCATACTTTTGTATAGTTCTCCAAATCCTTCAAACTCTTTAAGAAACTTGTGTGTTTCTCTTGAGCATTTGATCAAGACATTTTTGAGTGATTCATTCACATCTTGTTGATTCTTGAGCATCATTGAAGAACATATCTCTCAACCATCATCACACTTGAAGAATCTCTGAGCTTCATCCTTACCTAAGTTGGGTAAAATTTCTCAATTTAGATTCTTGTGATTTTGTTTGAGCAAATCGGTTTTGTGCTTAAAAACCGTTTTGATTTAAGTACTCCTTGTGAAACCATATTTGATCTTCATATTCCATTATCTTGTTTAGTGGTTTCATACATATAATGTGGTATCGATTCATGTGCTAAACTTATACTATATTGATTCTTGAACATTTTGATTCTTGATCTTAACCATTTATATATTTAGAATTATCAAGTCTTGATCATTATTGCAAATTGATTCTTGAGCTTTATACATATTGGAACGACCCACATTCACACATATGACGTCATGGTGATGCAGAATGCCCAACTCTAGGGGCTTGTATATTTATTTAATGTGTATTATACTCGTATTTTGTTCGTATACGGTGTGATTTTATGTTGATTCGATTATAACTTTATGTGGGGTGTCTCAAATGGACTTCAGGATATTAAAAATGAGTCTGGGATGCGTTTACACATAAAAATCGACCTATTATATGTGAATTTCTGGTGTGTATTGAGAAAGAAACACGAAGATGAAATATGGAACTTTTTCCACGAAAGAGGAGCGCTCTCCATGGTCTATTTTTTGAAAAATTAAGTTGTTGGCCATGTGTGGGCCCAACACATGAATATAAGCAAATAGACATCCATTTTCACCCATTTTGGACTGAAATCAAGGGAGAGAAAGGAAGGAAGAAGGAGGAGGAAAAGTGGGTTTCCATGAGGGATTTCACACAAATCAACCCCCAAGGTAAGGGCTTCCTCTATTTTTCTCCATGAAATCACCCATGAAGGTGATTGTTAGGTCTTGAATGGTGTAATTTTCTCTATGGGCCATGGATTTGAGTGAACCTAGCCTAGGGTTTTGATGGAAACCCTTACGGTCGAAATGCATGTTCTTGATTTGGGTTTCTATGGTAATGTTGAGCACATTGGTGGCATTTGCCCCAATTTTTACTTGTGTTCTCATCTTGATTCGTAGTGTTAATCGATGGTTTCTCATGATATTGAAGGGTGATTAGTACAATTAACCCATATGGCCTATTGTAGGAAATTTCCCAAATTGAGGCTTTTGATGCTAATGGACCTAGGATTGTAAATTGTGGTGGATTATGTGTAATTGGACATGAATTGGGTTGATTCATGTCATATTTGGCCTATGTTGGATATGTTATGACCTAGGCCTAAGTGTTGGGTTGATTATGCATTTATGCATAGTAAATGCCTATTATTGAGTCTTATGAATTGATGATGGATTAATAAATTAAGCATGTTTTAGAATGGTTAATGATGTGTTTGACCTATGATGAACTTGAGTGCTCCTAGACTTAAGTGATGAAATTGGGCATGAATGATGCCTATATATTAAGAGTTAGTAATTGGGATTGAACTAGAGTTATGTAAAGTTACTAAGGACCTAAATTGGCCTATGTTGAGACTTAGGCTAGGGATTTGGAATTGATCAATGAATGTGAATTTTATCCATTTCAGGACATTGTGATTGGATTAGCCAAGTTGTGGGTAATTGGCTTGGTAAATTCGCTTGTGGTTGGTGTGAGTATTCCTTACTCTATTTCTCCATTTATAGCATTGTATTTATATGAAATCGGATTGTTGAATGCTATGCATCCTATTATATATATATATTTGCATTGTGTTTAAGATCATGAACATGGATTTTATGCCTTGGATTGCCTTAAGTATTTAGAAATGAATATTATGGCATTGATATTCTTTCCACTTACTTGTCCTTTGGGGAAATGCCATTTCCTGGCTGAGGAATGTAAATTGGAAAGATTGTGATGGATGATGCGCTGGTCTGCACCCATTGCGCAATGGAAGCGGTGTATGCATGTGTCATCCTGAAGCGACCTCCTGTTGAGGCTTCTTTTTGCATATTCTCCATGAAAATGATGCACAATCATTTTGTTAGTTGGAAACATGTATGTTATACTTAAATTGATGCATTTGGTTTCTAAATGTGATTTTTCTAGTGGCATACATGTTTTATATAAATGCATTTATGAAGATTATTGTGAAAAGTATTCACTGAGCTAGTTGAACTCATCCCTTTTTCCCTACTTTTCTCAGGTTCAGATTCGAAAAGAAAATGCAAGGCTTGATCATTGGTAGTGGCCTTCCTCTTTTACTTTTGGATGTAGGTTTTGTATTTTTGGGGGACTTGGGATATGTGCAGTTTTTTTATTATTTTGTTCTTTTGGAACTTGTACATATAACTATCACTATACATATGCATATAACACATAGATATATGACATCTATGGATGATGGACTCTTGTTTGAGTTCAGAAGGATATTTTGATGTATTGAACCTTGTGGTGTATGCTCAGGATGGATTTGAATTATGGTTGATAGATCTAATTTTGGTTCAATTATATATGTTCATATATAGGTTATGTATTGTGTTTATTAGGTATTTCTGTGTAGAGGCTTATCAATGTCTCAGGTTTTTGTCGGGTAGTGGCCTTATCTGGGGTACTGTGCCGGTCATAACGTGTAATCCCCTGAAGAATCTAAAAAAAAAAAATCTACTTTCCAATTTTAAATGTAATCCCTGAAAATTCTGAAAATATCTACCTTCCAATTTCGCAATCTCGCTCTCGCCGTGTTTGTTTGCTCTCTCGCTCTGCAATCTCGCTCTCGCCCTGCAATCTCACTATCTCGATCTCACCGTGACTCTTTGCCCTCTCGCCCTACAATCTCGCCTGCAATCTCGTTCGGCAACTTCGCTCCCGCCGTGACTCTCAACCCAATTGCTGAAACCCAATCGTCTCGAAACCAATCGCACAAAAACCCAACTCTCTTTCTCGAAACCCAATCGCACAAAAAACCCAACTCTCTTTCTCAAAACCCTCTCGTTTCTCTCTTCTTTCTCCACTCTCTTCTCTATCATTCTTCCCTCACGAACCAGTAACTGAAGCGCGCGAAGGACGGCAAGAATCCGTAGCAGTACCCACGGTGAGCAACCTCTCCTCTCCTTTTTTTTCTTTCTCTTTTCTACTTCTCTTCGCACCAGAGCTATCCCCTGTTTTCACTGCCATTAACGTAACAACAAGCAACCATTTCTCTTCCTCCTTCTCTCTCTTTCTTGATGAAGTGAGTGTTTACAAGAAATAAGGACGACTTTCCACCGGTGAACGTTGCCCAATAGCCGGAAAGAAGATAGTGAAATAGAGCATGGCGATGCTCTGTTTCTCGGCTGCCATGGAAGCAGTAGAAGCAGCAACACAGCTGCCTTCTTATTCCTCTCCCCTTTCTTCTCTCTTTTTTTTTTCTTATCTTCTCCGCCATCTTCCTCTGCTCCTCGTTTCTCTGCACCGATGTTCACCAAACACCCAATTTGAGGAGATTGAGAATGAAAAAGCATAGTTTTTCTGCAACGAATCTCTCCAAGCACCCAATCTTCTTTCCTTTCAAACGCGAGTTTGCACGTTCATTTAAACCCTAAACCCCTCTGTTTATCAGAGTTGTTGAATCTTGCGAGGGTTTTATCAGATGATTTCCCTCTCGAACGAAAAATCAGCAATGCCTCCTCGTGTTTAATCTTCTCCACCTTGTTTAAAAAGCCCTGGAGGCGCTTAAAGGGAGAACTGCTGGCGTCTGGTCGACGTTTTGCGATCCTGATATCCTCGCGTCCTCCAACCACCCTCATCTTTTTTATATATATATATACATGTATATAAACTTGGGTATGCATACACAGCTAATGCAAATGTAACATGTATGTATAGGTTGAGGACGTACGTTACGCACCAAGGAATTCGGACAAGAACAAATTACATGCGTTACAGGTGGGGATGATTTTATGCCTTTACAATGTTTTATTTTGATATATAGATAGGAATGTTAAATTAATTAGGTCTATAGTATTATTAGATTGCTCTTGCATGTCTATTTTACATGATTTTATGTATACCATGTTGTGATTGTTAACTATGATGATATGTGTGTCAGCATGATTTTTGTTCTGATCAAATGATAATTGGATGCATGCAATTCATGTGGTAAATGAATTCAGTTGTATATTATAATGTCTGATGATGAAATACATGACTTGAGAATATTGGCATAGAAACATTTATGCTTTAATACTATTATATTTGGCATTGTGACATGATACTATGTGTAGTGAGATTTGAATATGGCTCGTGAATACAATTAATATCATACTTAGGTTGTATGTATGGTGTGACATTACTAAAGAACACAATTAAGATAAGAATCACACATATGGGGCAGTTATTCTAAGGAATATCGCCATTGATTATTATGGGGCAGTTATTCTAAGTAATATCGCCAATGTTTATTATGGGGCAGTTATTCATGACGAATATCGCCAACAAGTTTCTAATTTTTGGATAGTGCCACCCTGGGCTTGATTTCCTAAAGGTCCGTGATTTAGAACGTGATAAAATTCTCGACTCAAATAATCTAATGTTGCAACGATTAATGTGTGAAACTTGTTTGTATTGTTCTTGTGTATATATCATAATAAAATGTTGTGAATTGTTTAGATGACCCACTGGGCTTTCAAGCTTACCCCTATTTTTCACATGCAGGTACTTAGAAAATAAAGTAGCAAGTTGTGACGTGGTTCAGTGATAGGGGTAGTGTCACACCCTGGGTTGCACAGCGTGCCCCCTACCCAGGTGCGGGCGTACCCCCTCGGGGCGAACGCCTAGCCATTATGGATCCATAATATTGTCCCATCTCCGCCAGCCACGCCACACAAGGACGCCGGACACCGAGATCATTTATCCATATTATTCACACTCCCATGAATAATATAGGGCCTCCCCCAAGTTTGAACTCGCAACCTCTTCCTCATAAGGTTAGATTTCGCAACTTGAGTACCCATTTTGTCACACACTGGGTTTCACAGCGTGCCCCCTACCCAGGTGCGGGCGCACCCCCTCGGGGCGAACGCCTAGCCATTATGGATCCATAATATTGTCCCATCTCGGCCAGCCACGCCACACAAGGACGCCGGACACCGAGATCATTTATCCATATTATTCACACTCCCATGAATAATATAGGGCCTCCCCCAAGTTCGAACTCGCAACCTCTTCCTCATAAGGTTAGATTTCGCAACTTGAGTACCCATTGAGCCAATGGTTCAATGGATACTCAAGTTGCGAAATCTAACCTTATGAGGAAGAGGTTGCGAGTTCGAACTTGGGGGAGGCCCTATATTATTCATGGGAGTATGAATAATATGGATAAATGATCTCGGTGTCCGGCGTCCTGGTGGGGCGTGGCTGGCCGAGATGGGACAATATTATGGATCCATAATGGCTAGGCGTTCGCCCCGAGGGGGTGCTCCCGCACCTGGGTAGGGGGCACGCTGTGCAACCCAGGGTGTGACAGGTAGGATGGTAATCTGGATAAGATTTTAATTAGTGAATTTACTAATTACTTGTTTGACTTTGGGAACTTTTTATTTAATAAGGGTGTATTGACATTAGAAATTTTAATAAAACCTTATTATGATTGTTGAAGGGATCATGATTTACTTTAAATATATGTGTTTTGGACTTGAATTCATTAATTCTATTTGATGAATGTATTTAAAAGTTGTGTCCAAAATGAATGGACAAGGGCAAGTACCCTCACAATTTAATATGGAAATTTGTATAGTAAAATTATGTGGTCCTTAGCATGAAGATGAAAGGGTATTCGTTTATCTTAACCAATACGTTGGCTAGAAAAATATAAATTCGTAGTGTTGGAATTTTATTACCGATATATTGGTTATGGGATAAGATAGATGGATACGATTAGCATCTCGATTTTCAGTGATTTTTTTATGAAATTAAAATATTCATTATTTTATTTGAAATTTAAGTTTTGAAAATAGGGGTGTTACAAATTGGTATCAGAGCTTAGGCTTCAGATCATGGGAAGTGTTACAACAAATTTTGAGAAGCTTAGTATCAGTGAGTAGGTATCAAATCCTTATGAGATTAGGGTCCAACTTGAGCTAGATAAATATGTCAATTATAAACTTTATAACGTAATATCGAGAATGAAAGTACAGTGGGTCTAACAAACTCAAAGCTTTTAGGACATCGGTTAGAGACGAGAACTTTTATGGAAACAGTTTGGTTAGAATCTAAGATCAGGATGAATATTTTATTTTTGGTTCCAAAGCGGTATGGGACGTGGAGGAATTTAAGGGTATTTGAGGAGTCTTGAACTTGGAGACTAGCAGGCCATGTTTGGTGAATGACTAACAACTTTGGACGAGCTTGTATCGCTACGTTCAACTGGTATGGGACAGCTTGGACAAAGTGGGTACCTGGGAAGCCTTAGTTGGTAGGACATTTGCACATTGTTTGGGTGTATTGAAGACCAAATCCTGTACCCTGTGATAATCATGGATTGCCAATATTTTATAAAACCTAGAAACTGAATCAATAGGATCATTTTATTTTCGAGAACTTAAAATTCTGAATCTAGAGTCACCCTAACCAAAAATAAATATCTCATGTAGTACTAAAAATGAGTTTAAATTTTATAGATGGTTGCACCTCGAAGAAGAAACACAAGGTCTGTGAGTGATCTCATAAGGGACACGGAACTAGTTCTGCTGACACAACCAACATTTGAACCTCAGCCGACGGAGCAAGAACATGCAAATCTGACAGCAAATGTTGACTCTACTGGAGCAGAGAATGTCCGACCTACAGCAGTTTCAACCCCCGAAATTATTTTGGGACCAGAGATGATGGCAGAATTTGTGAGACAAGTAGTGAAACAGGTGACTAGACAGATACCTCAACCTCAACTGAATCCAACAATTTTAGTGCAGAATGACCCAGGAGCTCGAAACATCAGGAAGCCTGAAGAAAAGGAATGGGCGGATCAATTGAGAGACTTCCAACGTATGCATCCTTCGAAATTTGAAGGAAAACCAGATCCAAGGGAAGCTGACAAGTGGTTCCAAGTGGAAAAGGAACACTTGGAAGTTCTTGGAGTGACTGGTCCAAGAATGGTGGCGATTGCGGCTCACCAATTCATAGGTGAGGCCAAACATTGGTGGAAAATGGTTAAAGAAAGTTCTACAGTGGACGTGAACACTATGACCTTGGCAACTTTTGAAGAAATATTTTATGATAAATTCTTCCCCAAGGCACACAAAAAAGAACACCAATCTGAATTTGTGAGGCTGACACAGAGGAACATGACAGTGGCAGAATATGAGGCTAAGTTTATCGAACTTTCTAGATTTGCTCATGAACTGGTAGTCAATGAACAGATGAAAGCTAGTAGATTCGTAGAGGGCCTCAGAATGGAGATTAGAAAGGTGGTTGTTCCTATGAATCTGGAGACTTATAAAGAGGTGGTTGAACGAGCTTTGTTGGTAGAGAGACAACTAAACCTGCAAGAGACAATATGGAACATAGACAAAAGGCCTCAAGGACAGAATTTTGATTACCAGGGTAATCACAACAAGAAGTATAATCTGAATAACTTAGGTGGCAATGGCAATAATTGGAACAGAAACAAGTTCAACAATGGGAACCAGTGGAACAGGGGGTAGAATCACAACAACGGATCAGGATGGTTTAGGCATAATGGTGGACAACAGATGTAGCAAAACAATATTCGTGCGCCCCAACAAAATAAAGATCAAGTAGTAACTGCGAATCTTTGCTTCAAATGCAACCGACCAGAACTGAAATATACAAGGAGTTCGAGAAAATTTTCGTCCGGGCAACTGGCAGAACAACAACAATGTGCAAGGACGAAATCGAGTCAATCGTCTAAGCTATAATCAGAATCAAATCCAAAATCAAAATCAAGGCAGAGTCTTTGCAATGACAGAAAGAAATCCTGAACTAGAAGTTGGTGCAAATGAAGTAGTGGAAGGTACTTTCATTTTATTTCATGTTACAGTTAAAATCTTGTTTGATTCTGGAGCATCAAGGTCTTTTATTTCTGAAAACTTAGCCAGAAACTACAACTTTCCACTGTACCTTTATCTGTCGTTATGAAGATTTCAACACCAGTAGGAGTAAACGTCCCAACAACTGAAAAATGTAGTTGTGACCTTAGAATTAATGATAAGCTGATTTCAGCTGAATTGATACTCTTACCCATTAATGATTATGATGTGATCTTGGTAATGGATTGGTTATCTGAGTACCAAGCCCAGATCGATTGCCTTCGAAAGAAGATTACTTTGCGGTTACCTTCGGGAGAGCTGTTGAAAATCTATGGGGATAGAGACTTCCCTGAAGTGTTTCCCGAAGAATTACCAGGATTACCTCCTAAGCGGGAAGTAGATTTCAAGAAGAAATTATACCCTGGAATAGACCCCATAGCCATGTCACCCTACAGAATGGCCCCTTGCGAATTAATAGAACTAAGGACTCAGCTCGATGATCATAGTGCGATGGAATTTATCCAGCCGAGCGAATCACCCTGGGGAGCACCAGTATTGTTTGTCAAAAAGAAAGATGGGTCGATGAGACTGTGTATTGACTACAGAACATTAAATCAAGTCACAGTCAAGAACAAATACCCCCTTTCCAGAATAGATGATTTGTTCGATCAACTGAAGGGAGCAACTTGTTTTTTCGAGATCGACCTAAGGTTCGGTTATCACCAACTTAGAATCAAAGAGTCAGATATACCGATGACAGCATTCAGGACTAGGTATGGACACTTTGAATTCAGAGTCATGCCATTTGGACTCACTAATGCATCAGCAAAATTTATGGACCTAATGAATAGGACGTTTAGGCCTCTTCTAGACAAATTTGTAGTGGTATTTGTTGATGATATTTTGTTTATTCGAAGACCGATGAGGAACATCAGGAACACCTTACAGTAGTTTTGGAAACATTGAGGCGAAATCAATTGTATGCCAAATTTGAAAGATGTGAATTTTGGATGAAGTCAGTCAAATTTTTGGGTTATGTAGTGTCATCAGAAGGGATATCCGTAGATCCAACAAAAGTTGAAGTAGTAATGAACTTGGAAAAGCCAAAGTCAGTGACAGAAATTAGAAGCTTTTTGGGACTAGCTGGTTACTATAGAAGTTATTCTAAATTTTTCGAGACTAGCTGAACTTATGACAAAGCTAACAATGAAGGATGCCAAATTTAGTTGGGATGAGAAATGTGAGAATTCCTTTCAAGAGTTGAAGAGACGATTGACCACAACCCCAATATTGATCACTCCTGCAAGCGGAGTCGGTTACGTTATTTACACTGATGCTTCTAAGAATGGTCTTGGTGCTAATCTAATGCAGGAAGGAAAAATGGTTGCTTATGCTTCTAGGCAACTAAAGACTCATGAACAGAATTACCCGACTCATGATTTAGAATTGGCTGCTATTGTATTCTCCTTGAAGATATGGAGACACTATCTTTATGGAGAGAAATTTGATCTATATTCTAATCATAAGAATTTAAAGTACATCTATACACAAAAAGAGTTAAATTTGAGGCAAAGGAGATGGATGGAATTGCTGAATGATTATGATTTTCAGCTGCATTATCACCCAGGGAAAACCAACGTAGTCGCCGATGCTTTAAGTCGAAAATCTTATAAGAATGATGCAGAAAAAGCCCAGATGTACCTTTTGATTGAAGATTATAATTTCGGCGTACAAAAAGGTGAAAAACAAATTTTCTTATATAATATGAGCTGCAAGCCAGGCCTACTACATCAAATTAAGGAAGGTCAAGCTCAAGATAGAAAATTGATAAAATGGGTAGCAGTTGCAAGAGCCAATAATGGAAATGCAAATTTCAAGATCGATTTAGAGGGGTTATTGAGGAAATTAAAAAGATCTTATTTGATGAGGCACATCAGACTAAATACACTTTACATCCTGGTGGAGATAAGATGTACCAAAATTGGAAGAAAAACTATTGGTGGAAAGGTATGAAGAGAGATGTGGCTAAATATGTGTCTAAATGCCCTACATGTCAGCAAGTTAAGGCCGAACATAAAAGACCGTCTGGATTGTTACAACCTTTAAATATCTCTCAATGGAAATGGGATAACATAGCAATGGATTTCGTCGGAGCTCTTCCTAGAAATCAGAAAGGTGAGGATAAGGTTTGGGTAATTGTGGATCGACTTACTAAAGTGGCACACTTCTTACATATTAAATCCACAGATCCGATTAGTAAACTGGGGGAGCTCTATGTTAAAGAGATTGTGAAACTACACGGAGTACCCAAATCGATAGTGTCAGATAGAGATTCCTTATTCACATCTTAGTTCTGGCAGAGCTTACAGCGGGAATTGGGAACCAAATTAACCACGAGCACTGCCTATCATCCTCAGACAGATGGTCAATCCGAAAGGGATATTCAGATCCTAGAAGACATGTTGAGAGCTTGTGTACTAGATTTCAAGGAAAATTGGAGTAAATACTTACACCTTGCAGAGTTTGCTTATAACAATAGTTACCAGGCAAGTGTACAAATGGCTCCATATGAAGCTCTATATGGACAACCATGTAGGTCACCACTGTGTTGGGCCGATTGGGAAGATAAGGTACTTACAGGACCAGATATGATAATTGAGATGAACGAAAAAGTGAAGTTGATCCAGAAAAGACTAGTTACTGCACAGAGTAGGCAGAAGAGCTACTCAGAAAAAAGGCGCCGCCGACGTTTAGAGTTCTAAAAAGGTGATAAGGTATTTCTTAGAATAATCCCTCAAAAAGGCATCATGAGGTTTGGTAAGAAAGGGAAATTATCGCCGCGCTTCATCGGTCCGTTCAAGATTAGTGATCGAATTGGCGAGAATGCTTACAAACTAGACTTGCCAACTAGTTTATCCGTCATCCACAACGTGTTCCATGTGTCGATGTTGCGAAAATAGGAACCAGACCCTTCCCACACCAATGATTGGAAAGAAGTAAAAGTACAAGATGATGCCACCTATGAAGAAGGACCTTTAAAGATCCTAGATTGGAAAGTTCATAGTTTAAGGAACAAAGACATTCCATTAGTTAAGGTGTTGTGGAAGCATCATTGAGTTGAAGAAGCCACTTGGGAACCCGAAAGTGAAATGAAGGCCAAATATGCCGACTTATTTCAGAGAACGCTCTAGGTAATTAATAGTACTCCATTATATGTGCGTACTATCAATTATTTCTTCAAACTCACCAATGGGTTGGTAAACTTAATAGATTGCTAATGGAATATTTTCAACGTTTTAGGTTTCGAGATACAACTGGTCAGCAGTAGAAAAAGTTTAACATCATCAAGTAAGTAAGCTTCAACTTAAATTTTGGGACAAAATTTCTTTTAAGGCGGGAAGAATGTAATCCCATGAAAAATCTAAAAAAAATAAAAAAAATCTGATTTCCAATTTCGAACATAATCCCTGAAAATTTTGAAAATACCTACCTTCCAATTTCGCAATCTCGCTCTCGCCGTGATTTTTTGCTCTCTCGCTCTGGCTGTAATCTCGCTATGCAACTTCGCTCCCGCCGTGACTCTCAACCCAATTGTGTAGAAACCAATCGCACAAAAGCCCAACTCTCTCTCTCAAAACCCTCTCGTTTCTCTTTTCTTTCTCCGCTCTCTTCTCTGTCTTTCTTCTCTCACGAACAAGTAACTGAAGCGCGTGAAGGACGACAAGAATCCGTAGCAGTACCCACGGTGAGCAAACTCTCATCTCCTTTTTTTTCTTTGTCTTTTCTCTTTCTCTTCGCACCATAGCTATCCCCTGTTTTCACTGCCATTAACGTAACAACAAGCGACCATTTCTCTTCCTCTTTCTCTCTCTTTCTTGATGAAGTGAGTGTTTACAAGAAATAAGGACGACTTCCCACCGGTGAACGCCCAGTAGCCGAAAAGAAGATAGTGAAATAGAGCATGGCGATGCTTTGTTTCTCGACTGCCATGGAAGCAGCAGAAGCAGCAACACGGCTGCCTCTTTAAGGATATTTGAGGAGTCTTAAACTTGGAGACTAGCAGGCCATGTTTGGTGAATGACTAACAACTCTGGATGAGCTTGTATCGCTACGTTCAACTGGTATGGGACAGCTTGGACATAGTGGGTACCTGAGAAGCCTTAGTTGGTAGGACATTTGCGCATTGTTTGGGTGTATTGAAGTTTCTTTGTGGAAGCTTATATCACCGGGCAAGAGTGGTGTGGGACACTTGTATTCGGAGGGTATAAGTGAAAGTTTGGGAATTTTCTTTATACCATTGTTGTGTGGTATGTTGTTTGTTTGTTTGCTTGTCTTGTTAACATGTATGAAGACCAAATCCTGTACCCTGTGACAATCATGGATTGCCAAAATTTTATAAAACCTAGAAACTGAATCAATAGGATCATTTTATTTTCGAGAACTTAGAATTCTGAATCTAGAGTCACCCTAACCGAAAATAAATATCTCATGTAGTACTAAAAATGAGTTGAAATTTTATAGATGGCTGCACCTCGAAGAAGAAACACAGGGTCTGTGAGTGATCTCATAAGGGACACGGAACCAGTTGTGCTGACACAACCGACATTTGAACCTCAGCCGACGGAGCAAGAACATGCAAATCTGACAGCAAATGTTGACTCTACTGGAACAGAGAATGTCCGACCTACAGCAGTTTCAACCCCAGAAATTGTTTTGGGACCCAAGATGATGGCAGAATTTGTGAGACAAGTAGTGGAACAGGTGACTAGACAGATGCCTCAACCTCAACTGAATCCAACAATGAACCAGGAACTTGAAACATCAGGAGGCCTGAAGAAAAGGAATGGGCAGATCAATTGAGAGACTTCCAACGTATGCATCCTTCGAAATTTGAAGGAAAACCAGATCCAAGGGAAGCTGACAAGTGGTTCTAGGAGGTTAAGGAACACTTGGAAGTTCTTGGAGTGACTGGTCCAAGAATGGTGGCGATTGCAGCTCACCAATTCATAGGTGAGGCCAAATATTGGTGGAAAATAGTTAAAGAAAGTCCTACAGTGGACGTGAACACTATGACCTGGGCAACTTTTGAAGAAATATTTTATGATAAATTCTTCCCCAAGGCGAAAAAAAAAGAACTACAATCTGAATTTGTGAGGCTGACACAGAGGAACATGACAGTGGCAGAATATGAGGCTAAGTTTATCGAACTTTCCAGATTCGCTCATGAACTGGTAGTCAATGAACAAATGAAAGCTAGTAGATTCGCAGAGGGTCTCAGAGTGGAGATTAAAAAGGTGGTTGTTCCTATGAATCTGGAGACTTATAAAGAGGTGGTTGAACGAGCTTTGTTGGTAGAGAGAGAACTGAACCTGCAAGAGACAATATGGAACATAAACAAAAGGCCTCAAGGACAGAGTTTTGATTACCAGGGTAATCACAACAAGAAGCAGAATCTGAATAACTTAGGTGGCAATGGTAATAATTGGAATAGAAACAAGTTCAACAATGGGAACCAGTGGAACAGGGGGCAAAATCACAACAACAGATCAGGATGGTCTAGGCATAATGGTGGACAACAGATGCAGCAAAACAATATTCGTGCACCCCAACAAAATAAAGATCAAGTAGTAACTACAAGACTTTGCTTCAAATGCAACCGACCGGGTCATGTGGCATGAAACTACACTATACAAGGAGTTCGACAAAATTTTCGTCCGGGCAACTGATAGAACAACAACAATGTGCAAAGACGAAATTAAGTCAATCGTCCAAGCTATAATCAGAATTAAATCCAAAATCAAAATCAAGGCAGAGTCTTTGCAATGACAGAAGGAAATCCTGTACTAGAAGTTGGTGCAAACGAAGTAGTGGAAGGTATTTTCATTTTATTTCATGTTACAGTTAAAATCATGTTTAATTATGGAGCATCAAGGTCTTTTATTTCTGAAAACTTAGCCAGGAAACTACAACTTTCCACTGTACCTTTATCTGTCGTTATGAAGATTTCAACACCAGTAGGAGTAAATGTCCCAACAACTGAAAAATGTAGTTGTAACCTTAGAATTAGTGATAAGCTGATTTCAGCTGAATTGATACTCTTACCCATTAATGATTATGATGCGATCTTGGGAATGGATTGGTTATCTAAGTACCAAGCCCAAATCGATTGCCTTCGAAAGAAGATTACTTTGCGGTTACCTTCGGGAGAGCTGTTGAAAATCTATGGGGATAGAAAGAAAATCCCAAGGAATATCATGTCTGCACTTCTCGAATCTATGAATCAAAAAGAGGAATTCAAAACCCTAACAGAAGCTCAGCCTCTAAATACCTTGAGGAATTTAGAAGAGTACTTGGTGGTTAGAGACTTCCCCGAAGTGTTTCCCGAAGAATTACCAAGATTACCTCCTAAGCGGGAAGTAGAGTTCAAGATAGAACTTTACCCTGGAACAGACCCCATAGCCATGTCACCCTACAGAATGGCCCCTGGCGACTTAATAGAACTAAGGACTCAGCTCGATGATCTTAGTGCGAAAGAATTTATGCAGCCGAGCGAATCACCCTGGGGAGCACTAGTATTGTTTGTCAAAAAGAAAGATGGGTCGATGAGACTGTGTATTGACTACAGAAAACTAAATCAAGTCATAGTCAAGAACAAATACCCCCTTCCCAGAATAGATGATTTGTTCAATCAACTGAAGGGACCAACTTCTTTTTCCAAGATTGACCTAAGGTTTGGTTATCACCAACTTAGAATCAAAGAGTCAGATATACCGAAGACAACATTCAAGACTAGGTATGGACTCTTTGAATTCAGAGTCATGCCATTTGGACTCACTAATGCACCAGCAACATTTATGGACCTAATGAATAGGACATTTAGGCCTCTTCTAGACAAATTTGTAGTTGTATTTGTTGATGATATTTTGGTTTATTCAAAGACCAATGAGGAACATCAGGAACACCTTACAGTAGTTTTGGAAACATTGAGGCGAAATCAATTGTATGCCAAATTTGAAAAATGTGAATTTTGGATGAAGTCAGTCAAATTTTTGGGCCATGTAGTGTCATCAGAAGGGATATCCGTAGATCCAACAAAAGTTGAAGAAGTAATAAACTGGGAAAAGCCAAAGTTAGTGACAGAAATTAGAAGCTTTTTGGGACTAGCTGGTTACTATAGATAATTTATTCTAAATTTTTCGAAACTAGCTGAACCTATGACAAAGCTAACAAGGAAAGATGCCAAATTTAGTTGGGATGAGAAATGTGAGAATTCCTTTCAAGAGTTGAAGAGACGATTGACCACAACCCCAATTTTGATCACTCCTGCAAGCGGAGTCGGTTAAGTTATTTACACTAATGCTTCTAAGAATAGTCTTGGCGCTGTTCTGATGCAAGAAGGAAAAGTGGTTGCTTATGCTTCTAGGCAACTGAAGACTTATGAACAGAATTACCCGACTCATGATTTAGAATTGGCTGCTATTGTATTCTCCTTGAAGACATGGAGACACTATCTTTATGGAGAGAAATTTGATCTATACTCTGATCATAAGAGTTTGAAGTACATCTATACACAAAAGGAGTTAAATATGAGGCAAAGGAGATGGATGGAATTGCTGAATGATTATGATTTTCAGCTGCATTATCACCAAGGGAAAGCCACCGTAGTCGCCGATGCTTTAAGTCGAAAATCTTATAAGAACGATGCAGAAAAAGCGCAGATGTACCAATTGATTGAAGATTATAATTTCAGCGTACAAAAAGGTGAAAATCAAATTTTCTTATATAATATGAGCTGCAAGCCAGACCTACTATATCAAATTGAGGAACGTCAAGCTCAGGATAGAAAATTGATAAAATGGGTGGCAATTGCAAGAGCCAATAATGGAAATGCAAATTTCAAGATCGATTCAGAGGGGTTATTGAGATTCAGAGATCGAATTTGTATACCCAGAATTGAGGAAATTAAAAAGATCTTATTTGATGAGGCACATCAGACTAAATAGACTTTACATCCTAGTAGAGATAAGATGTACCAAAATTTGAAGAAAAACAACTGGTGGAAAGGTATGAAGAGAGATGTTGCTAAATATGTGTCTAAATGCCTTACATGTCAGCAGGTTAAGGCCGAACATAAATGACCGTCTAGATTGTTACAACCTTTTAAAATCCCTCAATGGAAATGGGATAACATAGCAATGGATTTCGTCGGAGCTCTTCCTAGAAATCAGAAAGGTGAGGATAAGGTTTGGGTAATTGTGGATCGACTTACTAAAGTGGCACACTTCTTACCTATTAAATCCACAGATCCGATTAGTAAACTGGGTGAGATCTATGTTAAAGAGATTGTGAAACTACACGGAGTACCCAAATCGATAGTGTCAGATAGAGATTTCTTATTCACATCTTAGTTCTGGCATAGCTTACAACGGGAATTGGGAACCAAATTAACCATGAGCACCGCCTATCTTTCTAAGACAGATGGTCAATCCAAAAGGGTTATTTAGATCCTAGAAGACATGTTGAGAGCTTGTGTACTAGATTTCAAGGGAAATTGGAGTAAATACTTACATCTAGCAGAGTTTGCTTATAACAATAGTTACCAGGCAAGTATACAAATGGCTCCATATGAAGCCCTATATGGATGACCATGTTGGTCACCACTGTGTTGGGCCGATTGGGAAGATAAGGTACTTACAGGACCTTATATGATAATTGAGAGGAACGGAAAAGTGAAGTTGATCCAAAAAAGACTAGTTACTGCACAGAGTAGGCAGAAGAGCTACACAGATAAGAGGCGCCGATCTTTAGAGTTCCAAAAAGGTCATAAGGTATTTCTGATAATAAGCCCTCAAAAAGGCATCATGAGGTTTGGTAAGAAAGGGAAATTATCGCCGCGATTCATCGGTCCGTTCAAGATTAGTGATCGAATTGGCGAGAATGCTTACAAACTAGACTTGCCAACTAGTTTATCCGCCATCCACAACGTGTTCCATGTGTCGATGTTGCAAAAATATGACCCAGACCCTTCCCACACCATCGATTGGAAAGAAGTAAAAGTACAAGCTGATGCCACCTATGAAGAAGGACCTTTAAAGGTCCTAGATTGGAAAGTTCATAGTTTAAGGAACAAAGACATTCCATTAGTTAAGGTGTTGTGGAAGCATCATGGAGTTGAAGAAGCCACTTGGGAACCCGAAAGTGAAATGAAGGCCAAATATGCCGACTTATTTCAGAGAACGCTCTAGGTAATTAATAGTACGCCATTCTATGTGCGTACTATCAATTATTTCTTCAAACTCACCAATGGGTTGGTAAACTTAATAGACTGCTAATGGAATATTTTCACTGTTTTAGGTTTCGAGATACAACTGGTCAGCAATAGAAAATGTTTAACATCATCAAGTAAGTAAGCTTAAACTTTAATTTCAGGACGAAGAATGTAATCCTCTGAAAAATCTAAAAAAAAAAAATCTACTTTCCAATTTCAAACGTAATCCCTAAAAATTCTGAAAATATCTACCTTCCAATTTCACAATCTCACTCTCGCCGTGATTCTTTGCTCTCTCGCTCTGCAATCTCGCTCTCACCCAACAATCTCGCTATCTCGATCTCACCATGACTCTTTGCCCTCTAGCCCTACAATCTCGCTTAATATCTCGCTCTCGCCATGAATCTCGCCTGTAATCTTGCTCTGCAACTTCTCTCCCGCCGTGACTCTCAACCCAATGGCTGAAACCCAATCGTCTCGAAACCAATCGCACAAAAACCCGACTCTCTCTCTCGAAACCAATTGCACAAAAACCCAACTCTCTCTCTCGAAACCCAATCAATCAAAAAACCCAACTCTCTCTCTCGAAACCCTCTCGTTTCTCTCTTCTTTCTCGGTTCTCTTCTCTGTCATTCTTCTCTCACAAACCAGTAACTGAAGCGCGCGAAGGACAACAAGAATCTGTAGCAGTACCCACGGTGAGCAACCTCTCCTCTTTTTTTTTTTTTTCTCTTTTCTCTTTCTTTTCGCGCCATAGATATCCCCTATTTTCACTGCCATTAACGTAACAACAAGCAACCATTTATCTTCCTCCTTCTCTCTCTTTCTTGATGAAGTGAGTGTTTACAAAAAATAAGGACGACTTCCCACCGGTGAACATGGCCCAATAGCCGAAAAGAAGATAGTGAAACAGAGCATGGCGATGCTCTGTTTCTCGGCTGCCATGGAAGCAGCAGAAGCAGCAACACGGCTGCCTCCTTATTCCTCTCCCCTTTCCTCTCTTTTTTTTTTCTCTTCTCTTCTCCACTATCTTCCTCTGCTCCTCGTTTCTCTGCACCGATGTTCACCAAACGCCCAATTTGAGGATATTGAGAATGAAAAAGCAGAGTTTTTCTTCAACGAATCTCGCCAAGCACCCAATCTTCTTCCCTTTCAAGCGCGAGTTTGCACGTTCATTTAAACCCTAAACCCTTCTGTTTATCAGAGTTGTTGAATCCTGCGAAGGTTTTATCCGATGCTTTCCCCTCTCGAACGCCTCCTCGTGTTTAATCTTCTCCACGTTGTTTAAAAGGCCCTGGAGGCGCTTAAAGGGAGAATTGCTGGCGTCTGGTCGACGTTTCGCGATCCTGATATCCTCGCCTCCTCCAACCACCCTCATCTTTTATATATATATATATTGGTATATATATATACATGTATATAACCTTTGGTAGGTATACACAGCTAATGCAAATGTAACATGTATGTATAGGTTGAGGACATACGTTACGCACCAAGGAATTCAGACAAGAACAAATTGCGTGCGTTACAGGTGGGGATGATTTTATGCCTTTACAATGTTTTATTTTGATATATAGATAGGAATGTTAAATTAATTAGGTCTATAGTATTATTAGATTGCTCTTGCATGTCTATTTTACATGATTTTATATATACCATGTTGTGATTGTTAACTATGATGATATGTGTGTCAGCATCATTTTTGTTCTGATAAAATGATAATTGGATGCATGCAATTCATGTGGTAATTGAATTCAGTTGTATATTATAATGCCTGATGATAAAATACATGACTTGAGAATATTGGCATAGAAACATTTATGCTTTAATACTATTATATTTAGCATTGTGACATGATGCTATGTGTAGTGGAATTTGAATATGGCTTGTGAATACAATTAATATCATACTTAGGTTGTATGTATGGTGTGACATCACTAAAGAACACAGTTAAGATAAGAATCACACATATGGGGCAGTTATTCTAAGGAATATCGCCATTGATTATTATGGGACAGTTATTCTAAGGAATATCGCCAATGTTTATTATGGGGCAGTTAATCATGATGAATATCGCCAACAAGTTTCTAATTTTTGGGTAGTGCCACCCTGGGCTTGATTTCCTAAAGGTACGTGATTTATAACATGATAAAATTCTCGACTCAAACAATCTAATGTTGCAACGATTAATGTGTGAAACTTGTTTGTAATGTTCTTGTGTATATATCATAATAAAATGTTGTGAATTGTTTAGATGACCCACTGGGCTTTCAAGCTTACCCCTATTTTTCACATGCAGGTACTTAAAAAATAAAGTAGCAAGTTGTGACGTGGTTCAGTGATAGGGGTAGGATGGTAATCTGGATAAGTTTTTAATTAGTGAATTAACTAATTAATTGTTTGACTTTGGGAACTTTTTATTTAAAAAGGGTGTATTGACATTAGAAATTTTGATAAAACCTTATTATGATTATTGAAGGGATCATGATTTAATTTAAATATATGTGCTTTGGACTTGAATTCATTAATTCTATTTGATGAAAGTATTTAAAAGTTGTGTCCATAATGAATGGACAAGGGCAAGTACGCTCACAATTTAATATGGAAATTTGTATAGTGAAATTATGTGGTCCTTAGCATGAAGATGAAAAGGTATTCGTTTATCTTAACCAGTACGTTGGTTAAAAAAATATAAATTCATAGTGTTGCAAATTTTATTACCGATATAATGGTTATGGGTTAAGATAGACGGATACGATTAGCATCTCGATTTTCAGTGATTTTTTTATGAAATTAAAATATTCATTATTTTATTTGAAATTTAAGTTTTGAAAATCGGGGTGTTACATAACGTCACCCGGAGAGGGTTCACGACCCATATCATTTTTAGAATCAATATTTGAATACATGTGCATATTCGATTCTTGATTTCATATCATTTATATTTGAATCGATTGCATGTATTTTAAATCAACTATTTGAACACTTCGCATCATTTAAAACATTGTGGTTGGAATAGTAGTGTTTACTCATTCAAGATTGTATGGTTAATATTGTTTAAAGTATTTTAGAACACTTCTCTCTATCTTTTGTAATCTTGATGTATTGTTGATGTGTTAGTCAACCTGGATTATACCATATATTTGTACAGCTTGTAACCATGCCCTTAAGTTGGTTACAGTGTGGCATTCTAGCCAAGCCCTTAAGTAGGCTAGTGTATGACTTTCTACCCAAGCCCTTGTGTCGGTTAGTATGTGTGGCTTTCTAACCAAGCCCTTGTGTTAGTTAATGTATACGGCTTTTAGTCACGCCCATAACTTGACTAGCCAATAATGTATTGGTAAATCCTAATCGTGGTGATTTGGTAGTGGACGTAGGTTCAAGGAGAACCGAACCACTCTCAGTCGTTGTGTCCATTTATTTTTTCTGCACTTGTTTATTTTGATTGTTACCTACTGCGTACTTTATCTATTTAATTATTTTCACCGAAAGGTAATTCAAAAATCTGCCAAGTCCAATTCACCCCCCCTCTTGGACCATAATACTAGGCCAACAGCCTACGCTTATTGGCATAACTTTTGTGGTGACTCAGAGCTGTTTGCAACCGTTCCCTGATCAAGAAAATTTTATCAGATGTTTCTTTAATCAGTTCAGGTCCCACTTGAGCGCGGTCGGCCATATCAAGCCAAAAAATGGTTGACCTACAAGGTCTGCCATATAAAGCCTCATATGGCGCCATTCCAATACTGGATTGATAACTGCTATTGTAGGCAAACTCGGCTAGATGTAGGTACTTAGTCCAGCCATCATTAAAGTCCAAAATGCAACACCATAACATATCCTCCAGAATTTGGATTAATCTTTCAAATTGCCCATCCGTCTGAGGGTTGAATGCGGTACTCATAGTAACTCAAGTACCGATTCGGGATTAAAAACTCTGCCAGAATCGAGATGTAAACCTCGAGTCCCGATCGCAAATGATTGTAAGGGGATTCCCATCCAAGCGGACAACTTCTCGCTCGTAAATTTCTACAAGCTTGGTTGGATTGTCCATTGATTTAACTAGGACAAATCTAGTTGATTTTGTCAACCGGTCGATGATGACTCATATGGTATCATGCCCCTTATGATTCTTGGGCAATGCAGAGACAAAATCCATAGTGATATTATCCCACTTTCACTCACCAATTGGCAGTGGCTGTAGCAATCCAGATGGCAATCTTTTTTCTGCCTTGACTTGTAGGTAGGTGAGGCATCTTGCTACGAAGTCAGCGACAGTTTGCTTCAACCCAGGAAACCAATACTGGAGGTTCAGGCCTCTATACATCTTGTCACCACCTGGGTGCATAGCAAACTTCGACAGGTGAAATTCTATTAACACCTCCTGCATGTTGTCACGGTCATTTGGGATGCAAAATCGCTTTTTATACAAGAGTGTATCATTTTGAGATAGAGACCATCCTGGTACATCTTTTGTTGGCCCAGTAATCCCATCCAAGAGGGAGGGTGAATTAGACGTTGCGGTTTTTTTGCTTTACCTTTCGGTTAATTTAATTAATCAATTTAAGTGCACAATATGTAATAAGCAAAATGATAAAGTGCAAGAAAAGTAAACAAATGGACACAGTGATTTATAATGGTTCGGGTCCCTTTGAACCTACTCTACTACCTGACCACCCACTATTAGGATTTCCCAAATCCACTAAGTGTATATAACTCACGGGTGTAGATAGAAGCCATACAATCTAGTTAACTTACGGGCGTAACTAGAAGTCCTAAACCTAACCAACTTGCAGGCGTGGCTAGAAGTCATACATTAGCCAACTTACGGGCGTGGTTGGAAGTCGTAAACTAATTAACTTACAGGCGTGATTAGAAGTCGTGTACTGTAACGCCCCAAAAATCCTTTCATCTAGCCCATAACCCATTTTCATTTTTGCCCAAACTCTATGTGCTTTCTTTGATGTGTATATTTGTGTATTTGATGCTTGGTATGTGTAAGTTTGGATGCTTTTGCATGATTTTAAGTTGTTTAATGAGTTGTATGTGATTATTGCTGAAAAAAAAAAGTATTATTATTGGTGATGTTATTTTTTTTATTAATATCATTAGCCGTATTAATACTATTGTGGGTGGCTTGTTGGAGAAGCTACATATAAGTAACTTGTTGAACAAGTCATCATCTTAACTTGTGACTTGTTGAAAGGACCACATTAAATTTTCTCATTTAATGAACCCTTTTTGATATATGGAAAAGTTGTATTTCAATACATGGTGAATATGAGAATTATATTGGAATCTGTTGTGTATATGTGTTGATTTTATGATAATTAATTATTGGTGTGTCAAATGGACCTGGGGATGTTAAAAATGAGTCTGGACTACATTTTTACATAGAAATCAACTGGTTATATACAAAATTCTGATGTGTATTGAGCGCGTAGTGAAGAAATGAAGAATGAGTGTCCTTAGTAGGGGAGGAGCGCGCTCCTCACATTTTTGGGCACTTTTTTCTTTGTGAAATTTGGCCAAATGCTTGCATTTTACCCCATATGAGTTAAGAACGAATTGGAGAGAGAAGAAAAGAGAAAAACTAGGGTTTCAAAGGGGAATCTTCACCATCTACACCCTAAGGTAAGTGTTTTTCTCCATTTCTTTCCATGAAATCACCATTGAAGGTGAGGGGAAGCTTTCTAACAGTGTTGTTTTCTCCATGGGTCACAGTTTTGGGTGTTTCGAAACTAGGGTTTTGATGTCTTGAGCTTGGAATGGGTGGGAAATGATAGAAATAAGGTCTCTTGACCTAGATCTACAGCCCATGATAAGGGCAAGGGAGTTATTATCCATTGAGGACCTTGTCGGTGCTAGAGTTTAGGCCTTAACGTGAGTTAGGAGGCACTTTTGTTTGAACCTTGCTTTTAATTTATGATGTATTCATATTTTGAATTATGTAAATATAACACTCACCACACTTTATAGTATGGTGAGTTGGGAATTTAGTAGATAGACCTTGTGGGCATGTGACAGTTTTGTACCCATGGTTTTGGAGACTTTTCATATATTTTTGTTTAAGATGGACTGAACGGTTTATGGATTGTATTTATTGTGAATTTATTCTTTTGTCTGGATTCATTATTAGGGATGGTAGAATTGTACAGGTACCTTTTAGGTTATGACGTAGTTTGGGATAATGCTTTTAGGGTGTCAACCACCTCACGTGGGTTCAGGGGTGGTTGGAGATGCCTACGTCGGGTGTCCCACCCCGGCATTCCGCTCACCATCCCCTGTGGGGTTAGTGGTTTAGGGTGTGGGGTCGCCAAAATACAGATATGGTATAATCCCTAAGTTGACAAACATGTCAACTTTACATTCAAGGTTACAAATGATATTAAGAGAAGTTCTAGGAACTCTCTCACAACTCTAGCATACAACCTTGTAATGAGTAATCCAAACTATTCTAACCACAATATGTTAAGTGAAGTGCACGTTGAAAGTCTTTCAAGAATACATGCAAACGATTCAAAATATGTTTATGCAAGTTCAAGAATCGTATTAATACATGTATTTCCAAATATTGATTCTGAGTATGATGAATGAAGCACAAGAATCAATATGCAAGTAATGATCAAAACTTATTGATTCAAAGATATAAATAGTCAAGTATGTGAATCAATATACACATGTTATGATCAAAATAATCGATTCAAATAATATAAGTTAAACACAAGAATTGATGTCAAACAAATCAAATGAAATCACTATCCAACATGGTATAAGTTGTAGGATCAAGATGGTTTTACACAATAGAGAGAAAAATGGTTTTAATAAGATAGTAAATCAAACAATAAAACCGTTTTTACTCAAACACAAACACAAGAATCATAAAAGAGATTTTACCCAACTTAGGTAAGATGAAGCTCGTAGATTCTCCGAAGTGAATGTGCTTGAGAGATTTCTCCAAGAATGATCAAGATCAACAAGTATGTGTTGTAAACACTCAAGAACAACTTGATCAAACACTCTAGAAATCCTTTCTAGTTTCTCAAAGGTTTTGAAATGATTAGGAGAACTTTTTGAAAGGTTGAATCAAATATTCAAATCAAGTGAACTTTTGCAATCAAAAGGTGTTTAAAATGGCTCAAGAACTTGTTTAAAACTCGAAAATAAAGATAACAAATATTCAACACAAGTTCTAAAAATTTTGTAAAAGTTGCTCTCAATTGAGCAAAGTTGGGTATTTATAGAGAAATGCCTCCTAGGAGTACAGGAACGCGTTCCTAGAATTAGGAGCACGTTCCTGATTTGAAACTTGAAAAATTTTAAGTTTCCCTCCAATACAGGAGCACGTTCCTCCATTTATCCGTTGGAAATAAGAGTGAGGTTCTTCATTAAGAAATTTGAATTCTATGAAATTTTTTTTTTTGCCCTTTTCTGCAGGAGCGCGTTCCTTAAACCCTAATCTGAAAATATGGGTTTTAGGACAAAGGCACAGGAGCGCGTTCCTTCAATAAGGAACGCGTTCTTATTTCACTGTGTCACTCTCGAGTAAAAAGCCCTGAAACACGTTCCTACACACAGGAGCGCGTTCCTACACACAGGAACACGTTCCTACACACAGTTCAAGGAATATCTCACATTTGAATACAGGAGCATTTTTTTTGACATTCAAAGTAATAAAAACATGATTTTTAAGTCCAAGACAGTTCAAAATAAGTTTAAACACTTAAACCAACTTTAAAGACATTTTGAAAATGTTTAAAACACAATGATTGAAGAGGAACCACATGTAAAACACTTGATAAATACAAATAAAACAAAATGATCATAACATACAATAAAACACACGTGAACCAGATTAAATTCATGCAAAGTTTGTAACGTAAGTGCATGATAAACAATAATATAGATATGCATGAATGACAATCTAGTCTATATGATTGCATGGTAAACAAGATAACATACGTGCATGCATGATCAATATAAATGATAAAGTACGTGCATGATTATCTAATAACCTATATGGAAGTATAATAAGTATAATAATGATAAAGTACGTGCATGATTTTGAAAAGATTCAAATTAATACTATGGTTGGAACAAGTAAAGATTACTCTACAACACTAAGATTCTAGACAAAAGATTACAGACTTGAAGCTCTTGAATCTTCGCGTTTATTGTTCGATCCACACGCTTTGACATGATAGTTGAATCCATTTGATATAGCTAGTTAGCACTGAAACAACTTAGTCAAAGATATTAGTGCTGTGATTATATTGTTTGGTAGCATTAAAACACGTTGGAAAATACTAAGTGGAATGCCACTTAGGTCAACATCTGGACCCTGGAGAAGAAGTTGTCGTTTTTTTATTAGCATAGCATCCTTCGTCTGTGCTTGAGATGCCTTTTGTGCCAGCTTGGAATGGGCAGTTAATTGTGCCAGCTTTGGAACTTCAAAATCTTTCACAAGCTACAACTTGTACTTTTCCAACTCATGTGTCATTTTTCCCATTTCAAAGTTCATCACATAAGCAGAGACATATGACATACGACTTAGAGCATTGGCCACAAGGTTGTCCTTGCCGGAATGATACTGCAAGTTGAAGTCCTTGAGAAACTCCAACTAGCGACATAGTTGAAGGTTCAGATCTTTTTGAGTGAAAATATACTTGAGGCTCTTGTGGTCTAAGTACACATCAAATCACTCACCATACAGGTAGTGACGCCAAATTTTCATTGCAAAGACCACTACTGCAAGCTCCAAGTCGTGAGTGGGGTGGTTATGCTCATGAATCTTGAGCTGTCTAGAAGCATACGCCATGACTTTCCCCTTTTGCATCAGTACTTCGGCTAAGCCATTGAGCGAGGAGTCTGTATCAAGTGTGAAAGGAATATTGTCCCTAGGGGAAACTAGGATGGAGGGGCGAAGTCAATCTTTTTTCATGTTCTTGAAAAGATGTTTCGCATGCTTCACCCCATACGAATCTTGTATCCTTCCTTGTGAGTCTAGTTAAAGGTTTAGACAACTTGGAAAAGTCTCTGATGAATCGTCTGTAGTACCCTGCCAGTTCAAGGAAACTACGTATTTGCGTGACATTGGTCTGTTGCTTCCACTTCAGAACAACTTCAACTTTTGCTGGATCAACCTCAATTCCATTCTCAAAGACAATGTGTCCTAGAAACTTAACCTTTTTCATCTAGAACTCACACTTAGATAACTTTATGTAATTGATGTTGCCTGAGGGTTTCAAGCACTATGTGGAGGTGTTCTTCATGCTCAACCTTTGATGCCGAGTATATCAAAATATCGTCGACGAAGACAATGACGAATCGATCAAGATAGGGCCTAAAGATGTTGTTCATGAGATCCATGAATGCCGCAAACGCATTTGTTAATCCGAATGGCATTACCAGAAACTCGTAGTGGTCGTATCTTGTTCGCAAGACTGTCTTATAGGTATTACACTCCTTGATTCGGAGCTGATGATAGTCAAATCTAAGATCGATCTTTAAGAAGAACTTTGCATTGCAGAGTTGATCGAAAAAGTCGTTGATCTGAGGTAATGAGTATTTGTTTTTTATTGCTACCCGATTTAGCTTTTGATAGTCGATGCATAGCCTCAGTGAGCCATCTTTCTACTTGATAAACAAGAATGGAGCTCCCTAGGCGAAGTAATTTTTGAATAAAGCCCGTGTCATCCAATCCCTTCAGTTGTTGGTCGAGTTCCTGCAACTCCATATTCAATATTCTATAAGGGGGAATTGAGATGGGTTCTGTATTCGGAATCAGGTTTATTTCGAAGTCGAATTCCCGTGGTTGAGGATGTCCAGGTAAATCACTGAAGACAACTGCGTAATCTCTAACAACTGGGATTGCTTATATTTTGATTGGCTCTCCAACCGTGTCTTCTTCGACGTGGTTGATCAGAGCTTGAAGCTTGGCCTTCAGCATTGTCACGACCCACTCTACGTGACATCATGACCGGCACTGGAACCTTTGAGTATACCCTCCGTCGGTACACTCGACATCCCGTCAGCTCTCGAATACATATACGAATCCCCAAAAAGAAATAAAAGTACATCCTTAACAACCAATTAACATGATCATAATGAAATAAAATATTACTTCTCCAAATTTTTACAAATATAAAATTCCAAAGTCTTCAAAATGAAACAAAACCCAACACATCCCAACTATGTGTTAAATATACAATTATTAGGTGTTATCATCTACATAATTATCAAAATACAAAACTAAATGTACAACATCTACATGAAACAAAAATAAAGGACGCTCCGCAGTCAAGCCTTCCCTTTTCCTTTTCTATCAGATCCTGAAAAAAATGGTGAGGTATGAGCTACAGCCAGCTTAGTGAATGTTATTTACAAGTAGCATATACGTGCATTTATAAAACATGGTAAGATCATAAAACAATTGAAATATCATGATGACGAAATAGATTACATAGATGCTAACATAATGGATCAAGTAATACATAAGACGATGCATAACATTTGTAGTCATGCTCATGCAATCCTAACACCTCCTAAGTACGGGGGTTCAAGGCTGGTGCATTACACACAGTACCTGAACACACACTCAATACTCGTATCCTAATAGAATTTTTGGGGTTGTGCAGCACGTAAGATTAGCCTAAACTAACCTACCCATACACAAGCCATAAAACCCTCTGCCAGGTACACAACTGGGATCCCCGCTAGACTTACGAGAATTCCTAAAAAGAGGAAATTTCAACTAGGAGCCTCAACCCAAATTGTCATCCCAATGAATTATGCTCAAATGCATTTCATGGAATATTAAAACATGCATACCATCATACATAAGCATTTAAAACATTTGTATACTACAATGCCACATATAAATAATCCTAAAGTAAAAGAACACTCATTCTTGATTGGCTAAGTCTAGCCAATCCAATCGCCAAAACTCTCCAATTAACTAAACGGGTTCAAGATCAATCACAAGACCTGGAAATAACATGGTTCACACAACTGAAAATCAGTCATAAAGTGTGCCAAAACCCCATGCTCAAACCCAATCTAAAGTGAATTAGATTCTAAATTGATTACCCCGTTGAGCCAATTTCCATATTGCCCAACTTGATCATTTAGACTCAATTAAACTAAGATTGACCTAAATTGAATGTAATAGGGTGATCCCATGATCCAACCACTAATATACATGAAATTCAATTATAATTAGGATCAATTAGACTATACATGAAGTCAATTTCATCAATTGACTAAGTCTTGGTCAAAATCCCTAATTAGGCCAATACAAAACATAAGGTCAAAATGTACTAAGTCATATCAATTTAACATAGATTCTAACATTTTAAACCCATGATTCTACTCAATTTGGGTCCAATTAAACAATCCCCAAGTCAATTTCATAAATTGACTTGCTTTGGGTGAAAAGTCTAAATTTGGGCAAAATCCCCAAATTACATGCAAAATTGCCAAAGTACATGAAAAATGCCAAATACTTAGCCTAGATCAAAATTAGTCAACCTTAGGGTGTCCATTATGAGAACCCACTGAATTCAATCATCAAACAACCCTAATCATGTCCAATTAAACCTACATTGCATAATTTTTTAGATTTTTTTATCAAGAGCATCAAAAGCCCCAAATCTGAAAACTTTTATACATAGGCCATATTGTCAATTTTACACTAGGCCACCATACATAGCCACAAAATTTACTAATCTAACAACATGGTTTCATTCACAATGCCACCTAGAACAACATAGTTGACATGCATGACTTTTGAAAAAGCCTAAGGCCATGAACCAAACAATGACAATTTACACTAAACCATATGATTTCACCATTAAAAAATCTCAAGCTAAATACGTGAATCAGTCCCTAATACTGATCAGTCTATCATAGATGGCATGCAAAGCTTAAGTCAAAGTCTAGGTCAATGAACCAAGACTAGGTCATTTGTACTAAACCCTACCAATTTCTTGTTAGAAATTGGGGTTTTTGCCTTTAGAGGGTTCCCAACACACTCGAAACACACATATCAAACATGCAAAGCATTTGGACAACATTTTATTTCCACTACCCCTTCAAGTCTGGGTTTCATGCAATGCATGCATCAAAACAACACTAGTATGCATGAACCAAAGAGATTGAAGGAAGAACAATGAGGAAAAACATGAAAACCTTAGGGATTTTGAGCAAAATCCACCAATCCTAGGTTTCCTTTCCTTTACTCCTCTCCAGCTCCTTTCTCTCTTTTCTGGCTGAGAAATGAGCAAATGAGCCTAAAATTACGTTTTGATTGCTTAAATAGATAAGCTTGGGCCCACAACTAAAAGTTATCAAAAACTATCAAAAATCACTTTTCCTGTTGCAATACTTGCACTTAGATACTCAATTTCTTGCAACATAACATCTTAACCGTTCCAAAGTTGCATGAGTCAGTTACCAACATTCTGGTAAACTTTCAATGCAATCCAACGGTGGGATTGCTAGATCTAGTTATTTGATCAAAACTGCGTAAGAAAATCTAAAAATCCGTGAAACAGTGTTTGGAGTCTTATAACTTATAGTAGGTAACTCCGATCAAACCATTGATGTAATTTGTGACAGAAACTTCTTCCTCCATGGAGCGAGCTCCACTGGATCCAAAACACCATTTTCGACATGTTTTGACGTCGAACGGGTCTCCGATGGTTCCGAAGCTTCATGCGCACTCTTTATGACCTAAAATCATGCAAAGACACTCGAACTTACGTGCTTCGAGCATCAAAATACATATACACATACGTATACGAATACGCATACGGGTACTCTGCGGGTACACTATGGGTCAAAATGACGTCACCTAAAGGCACGGGTGCTACAACTCTCCCCAACTTAGGAATATTTTTGTCCTCAAAAAATAAAAGCAAGAGAACTAACCTCAATCAGTAAAGAGGTCGGGGAACTGCTCCCTTATCTGGTCCTCGCGCTCCCAGGTTTGCTCTTCATTATCGTGGAATTGCCATCTGACTCGCACAAGCGGGATTTCCTTATTTCTCAATTTCTGGACCCTACGAGCCACAATCTGAATAGGCAACTCCTCATAAGTCGTATCCTCCCCAACTTGCAGATGACTCACATCAAGCACATGAGCTGGATTGGGATAAAACTCCTTCAATGGATCCTAATTAAACTTCCTCAGCATCGATACTTGGAATACATCATGAACACCCTCGAGCTCAGAAGGTAGAGCCAACCTGTACGCTACTGGTCCAATCCTCTCAACAATCCGGAATGGCCCAACAAACCTAGGGGCAAGTTTCCCATTGACATCGAACCTCATCTGACCTTTGAGTGGCGAGACCATAAGCAAAACTAGATCTCCCACTGCAAACTCTAACGGCCGATGTCGTTATCATAATAACTTTTTTGCCTGTTCTGAGCTGACTTCAGCCTCTGTCGAATCAGCTTGACTTTCTCAGTCTGCTTAACAATTGCATCAGGGCCCTATTGCGTATCACCCACCTCGTACCAACAAGCTGGAGATCTACAGGGTCTTCCATACAAAGCCTCATACGGTGTCATATCGATGCTAGCCTGATAACTGTTGTTGTAAGCAAATTCACATAAGGGCAAATGCTCACCCCAACCACCACCGAACTCTAAAATGCAAGACCTGAGCATATCCTCCAGCATCTAAATCACTTTCTCGGACTGACCATCCGTCTGAGGATGAAATGTTGTACTGAGTCGGAGGCGGGTCCCAAATCGAGTCTACAAGGCTTGCCAATACCTCGATGTAAATCGTGGATCTCAATCCCACACAATAGACAATGGAACTCCATGCAATCTCACGATCTCTCTCACATACAATTTGCTCAGTCTATCCACAGAGTCCCTGGCACTCATAGGAAGGAAGTGCGCACTCTTGGTCAATCTATCGACCACAACCCAAATGGCGTCAAATCTGCCCTAAGACCTCAACAATCCCATGACAAAATCCATCGTGATGTGTTCCCATTTCTACTCGGGTATGGGCAATGGTTGCATCTGACCTCCAGACTTCCGGTGTTCAGCCATAACCTACTGGCACACCTTACATCTTTGCACATACTCAGCAATACTCTTCTTCATCCTGTGCCACCATACAAATCTCTTCATATCATGGTACATCTTGGTAGCCCCTGGATGAACAGTATACTGAGACCTGTGAGCCTCTCAAAGTATCTCAGCATGCAACTCAGCATCATATGGGATCCATAGTCTTCCTCTATACCACAAGACATCATCTGGACAAATTTGCCAATCGGCCTGGTCAACATTGTCTGTGTATCCACGGTACATGTCATAATCTGGACAATGTTCCTGTAAATATCTAACCCGCAAAATATGGGCATCCGCAAACTACACGTGCATCTGAGCACATATCTTAGTAAGTGGTGCATTCGAGAGTGTACTCATCATAGTCACTCTCTCAAGTAAATGCCACTGCTGGGCCATCTGAAAAGCAACCACCTGAGTCCCTGCTCGCCTACGGCTCAAAGCATCAGCCACAACATTGGCTTTGCCAGGATGATATTCCCAAGAGAAATCATAATCCTTTAATAACTCGAGCCATCTCCTCTGCCGCATATTCAGCTCTTTCTGATCAAAGAGGTACTTCAAACTCTTGTGATCAGAAAACAAAGTGAACCTCTCACCATAAAGGTAGTGCCTCCATAGCTTCAGTGCAAATACAATAGCGGCCAGCTCCAAATCATGCACATGGTAGTTGTGCTCATGCACCTTAAGCTGTCTAGATGCATATGCAACCACTCGACCCTCCTGCATCAGTACACATCCCAGACCTAAGAGTGATGCATCAGTATAAATCACCAACTCTTTCCCAGGCTCTGGAAGAATCAACACTGGAGCTGTAGTCAACCTCTTTTTCAACTCACCGAAAGCTCTCTCACAGGCATCCGACCACGTGAAGTCCACGTTCTTCTTAGTCAGCTTAGTCATCGGGCGAATATTGTGAAAAAGTCCTTCACGAACTTCTTGTAATAGCCAGCCAAACCCAGAAAGCTACGAATCTCGGTCACTGTGGTAGGTCTTGGCCAATCAATGATTGCCTCAACCTTAGCAGAATCAACAGAAATACCCTCTGCACTAACCACATGACCCAA
This sequence comes from Paratinospora sagittata, assembly GCA_035771175.1. Lineage (NCBI taxonomy): Eukaryota > Viridiplantae > Streptophyta > Magnoliopsida > Ranunculales > Menispermaceae > Paratinospora > Paratinospora sagittata. Next base: position 15,526,847 of record CM069610.1, on the reverse strand, counting down.
GACTTTCACCTCAGTCATCCAGAAATCACACTTGCTAAGCTTGGCATACAGCCTATGCTCCAACAATGTCTGCAAGGTAACTCTAAGATGACGCTCATGATTCTCTCTTGTCTTATAATAGACTAGGATATCATCAATAAAAACAATAATGAACTGGTCAAGGTACGGCCTGAACACTCTCTGCATAAGATCCATGAACATAGCTGGTGCATTAGTCAACCCGAAAGGCATCACCAGAAACTCTTAATGCCCATACCTCGTCCGAAAAGCAGTCTTCGGCACATTCTCATCTCTCATCCTCAACTGATGGTACCCAGATCTCAAGTCAATCTTCGAAAAGAACTTGGCCCCAATCAGTTGGTCAAACAAGTCATAAATACGAGAAAGTGGATGTTTGTTCTTCACAGTCACCTTATTCAGTTGACGGTAGTCTATACACAAACGAAGACTCCCATCTTTCTTCTTGATGAACAACACAGGTGCTCCCCAAGGTGACATGCTAGGGGAAGTAAATCCCTTGTCCATCAGCTCATCAAGTTGGGCTCTAAGTTCATTCAGCTATTTTGGTGCCATACGATACGGTGGAATGGAAATGGGTTTAGTGTCGGGCATCAGCTCAATGATAAAGTCTACCTCTCGCCTAGGCGGCAAGCCAGGTAACTCGTCAGGAAAAACCTCTGGGTACTCGCAGACTACAAGAATGTCTGCTAACTGAATACTCTAACCCACACCATCCACTGGCGTCAAAATCGCCATCGTAGCAACTTCATCATCAGTGGCTAATCTACCCTGGGTGGGTGGTCCCGATGCAGCCCTGCCTTGAAAGACGAAGACTGGCTCTTCGGGTATCTGAATGATAACCTTCTTGCCGAAGAAATCAATGTGAGCGTCATACGCTGCCAGTCAATCCATACCCAAAATGGCATCAAACTCTAGGAACTCTAAGACTCTAAGGTCAATAGACATCTCATGGTTCTCGAACCTCACAATGCATCCCACACATACCATATTAGGGTAAATTCTTTCACCGGCCGCCGTACTCAAAATCAACTGCGTTCTAGTCCTAACAGTAGATAATCTCAATCTATCTACTACACCACCAGAAATAAATGACAAAGTAGAACCAGCATCAATCAAGACATACATCAAAGAATTGCAAATGTTGATTGTACCTTCTACTAGTTGCTTGCTAGCCTCAGGATCTGCCTGCGTAACAGCTCAGGCCTGCTCTTTGGTAGGTGCAGCTGTAGGTCTAAACTGACCAAAACGCATCCTCTGTGGACACTGGTTCCTCTTATGCCCTGGAGTCCCGCAACCATAACACACAATCGGCCTCGGTACTCTAGGTGTGGAAGATACAACCTGCGACTCGGCCTCGGCCTTCTACTGTCCACCAGATTTGACAAAACCTTGCTACTACTGCTGGGATCGACTAGAGATCTAAACATTCTGGCCCGCAGCTGGTGGTACCACTGATACTGGAGCAGAGGCTATAGATGCCTCATATCCATTGCCGTTGAATCTCGACCTCTTATTACGTCGGCCTCTCCTGCCACTGAAATATTGTGCCTCTGACCCTGCCTGGTAAGTCTGAACTATAGGAGTTGCAGGTGCTTGGACTGCTGCAGGTAATCTCATCCGAGAATTGGCCTTTCCGGTCTTAAAATTTGCGGCCTGCCTCATAGCCTGTGCATAGGTCTGCATGCTAGCCAGCGCCAAACCCTGACGGATACGGTCTCGAAAACCATCCTGTATCCTTTGCATCCTCAGCTTATCGGTAGAAACCATCTCTAGAGAGAAAAGTGCCAACCTATTGAACTCTTGCTCGTACTCTCTCACGGACATGTTGCCCTGGGTCAAATGTAGAAACTGGATCCGACGTTGATTCCTCTCAGCCCGTGGATAAAACTCTATAAAGAACAACTCCTTAAATCTAGTCCAAGTCCAGACCTCACCCGCGAGATGCTCCACCCTGTTCCCCCCATTTGTTAGCCTTGTCAATTAGCTTAAACCTGGAAAGCTTGACCTTATCATGCTCAAACGCTCTCATATCACTGAAAATGGTCTCCATTTGAGTAAACCATCCCTCAGCAAGCTCTAAATCAAGACCTCCCGGAAACTCAGCAGGATTCCGATTCTTGAAGGCTTACATAACCCTCTCATAGCGGCCATTCTTTGCCCGCTCAACCTCAGTCTCCCCAACTACGGCATGTTGGACCCCAGCTGATCCTGCCTGCTCTGCGTGATCCCCTACTACTGCTGCCACACTACTACGCTCTACAGTCATTGCTACATCACCCTGCGGTGGTGGCCTAACACTCTGCGTACGGCCTAGGAACTCGAGAATCTAGGCCTGCTACTGCTGAGTGGCCTCTAAGACTGGCTCTATACGCCTAAGGCGTTCCTCTGGGTCCATGGCTGATTCTGCTCTTTCCACTCTTGTAAATATCTGAAATTCACAATAAGGAAAAGCTTAATCAGGATCACAATCCAAGAAAATGTTACCCCTAAGATAACTACCTATAATCATACTCATAAAGGCAATCATAATGTCATACAAGTCTTTTATTCTTTTTAAGGATTTTATGCTTTTACTTGCATTGAACTTATTATAAATGCTTGGTATCTATATGTTATGAGCTTTTAATCATGCTACACATTGACATGCATACATGATATTTATTGATGAGTATTGATAGCATATTTTAATTCTATTCACTGGGCACCGTTGGCTCACCTCATTTTCCTCTTTCTGGTCCTTCTGTCCTGAATAAGGGCAAAGGAGTAGTCATATCTTGAGGGCCTGAGCGGCGAGAGAATCCAAGGCCTCGATGTGAGTTGAGAGGCATTTTGATTGAACTGTGTTTTAAATTATGATGTATTATATTTTAGATTATGTAATTATAACACTTACCACATTGTAGTATGGGTGAGTTGGGACTTGTTAGATAGACCATGTGGACATATGATGATTTTTTTGTACCCTTAGTTTTGGACTTTATGTGTATGTCAATCTTGATGGACTGTAGGGATTATGACGATTTTATTTATGGTTCATTTTTATGGAGTATCTCTTGTCTTGGATGATTAATACGGTTGGTAGTTTTGTTTAGTACCTGATTATATTATGTCGTTGTTTGGGATAAGGCTCGTAGGGTCTCAACCCCCTCCCAAGGGTTGAGGACTGGTTTGAGATGCCTACCCCGGGTGTCCCGCCCCGGCATTCTGCACGCCATTCCTAGCGGGGTTGGTGGTCCGGGGTGCAGGGTCGCCATAGAGTGTGTTTTTTATTTGATTTGTTTTGTTTTGTAGGTATTTAGATGTGTTAGTCATGGTTTTGGATGATGAAAACATGTTTTAGAAGTTGCCAAGGAAAAGCATGAAGAACCCAAGTCAGAAATGAGGCAAAAATTGGCTAAGTCCACAAAATATTAAAAATTTCAAAGTTCTGGGTGGTGGTGAACAAAGAAAGAGGAGAAGAGCATTTTGGGCGCAACGGCGTCGTTACTATTCACGAACTTGCGTTTTTAGCAATTTTTACACACTTTCTAATTTTGATTTTGGAAGACTTGCGGGCTTATTATATATCAAAATTTAGGGGTTTTGAAGTGGAAGACATTGAGGAAGATAAGGGAGATGGCTGGAGCGAAGTGGAGAAGAGATCGACATTGAAGACCATTGAAAATCTCTACAACACTCTAGTTTGCTTTCTTTTGTCCTGATTCACGTTTAAACCATTATTGATTGTTTTCATATCTTTAGTTATGAACTAAACCTCTTTTCTAGAGGTGTAGATTGATCCAAACTTGAGATTATGTCTTAGATTTTATTTTTATTTATTCTTAATGAAAGTTCTTTGTTTATTTATACTTTTCTGAGCGTAATGCTTTTGATTCCCTAATATAGGATTGACCGATCCTAGACCTGAGGTAGATGCTTCACAAGAGGGTACCTTGGGTTGGAAGATGGAGAGTGTAGCCTAGGTTCTCGTGAGGCTCACAACGAGATCGAGACCCTTTGAAATCGTTAGGAGGAAATCATAGAACTTAGTGAGTTGTTGTTGCCTTTGATTTTCATCGAAAGCGTTAAACCAAAGCAACAAGAATATGCTCTAATCAATGCTCCAAAAGAGGGGATTAGAAAGGATAGGATTTTTTACTTATAGGCTAAGGAACTCATTTAACAATAATATATTTATATAAACATAGTTGAGACTGAGGTGACATCGAACCTATAGACCAGTCCATCACTATTTCCCTATCCGATTTACATTGCTTGTTAGTTAGTATTTAATTGTTTTAATTGCTATTTTAATCACTCCATCATTTGATTTTAATTGTCTAGATAAAATTATGGTTGAAACGTGATAGCTAGTGTCGTAATTATCCCTGAGGACGATACCTGGTATCTTATCGGACTTTATTATATCTTGGCATTGTTTGCACGCAACAACCGGTTTCCTAATTATAGGTGAGGATGAACCTTAACATGATTTCAACCTTGAAATCATTAAGTGAACTACATTTACTTGTCCTGGTTGTTTCAATCTAGAAACACACCAACATTACAACACAACATTAATGTTGGTTCTAACTGAGTAGAACACTTTACAATTAAGCTCATGTGCGTAGCATTACAAAGATGTATAAATTTGAATAAATAATGCTAAGAGGCATACACTTACAGTCCTTTACTTTCAATGTTCGGTATTGCTCAAGTAAAGTTTCGAAAAGCCTGAATGATACGTAAATTAATTAAGTGCTTCTTCGAAAACATTATGACACCATTGAAACATTGAAGTTGAAAATGCAGAACCAATGTAAATCATAGACACAGACAGTTTTCAAAATAGATATAATATATAAGCATGAAAACTTCTGGTTCGGTATTCAGTAATTAACACAACAACTAATATAGTTCAATACAATACTTAAGATATAAATCAAGTACAACTTTATTTCTCATGAACTATTTCTGAAATTTCTTCATCAGCATGATTGAAGTTAAGTATAAATTCAGGCTGAGAATTTGAGTAGAAACTAGTTCAAAATAGATTTTCAAAGATAAAATATAGTTAAAGCTTAATATGAAAATCTATTGACTAAGTAATCAGAGAAAAATACTTTTAAAACTTAGTGCATTTGAAAAATATTTTGAAAGATTAAACATCGACTAACATTCAAAAAGTTTTTGAGACAATAAAAATTATCGGCGAGTTGTTCGATTCAAAGTGTTGGTATTTATAGACCTAGTAGGTAATAGCCGTTAAACATTTGAAATTGAAATACAATGTGAACGTTTACACACAACGACTAGAATGTTATATGAAAATGGAAACTGCAATTTTCACTAACATTCTGATTCTTTTTAAATTACATGAATAAAGAAAGTTTTAGAAAAACTTAATTCATGTATCAGACAAGATCTCTGATAAATCTGAAAAGGATTGTGTGCAAAGATCTGTTCTCAAAAAGTAAATTGATATAGCGTACTTGTTAGAACAATGATGGTTGTTGAATTAGCGTCCTAATTCCTTAATCAGCGTCCTTACGCATAATATCAACTTTGTCGTTTTGTTCCTTGAGGGTGCTCATTATGTATAATAGTCCTGCTGAACAATGAAGTGAGGGTGTTACTAACTTTTAAGCGTCTTGACTTTCTTTGCGACATAAGTGACTTAAACTTGAGGGCGCTAATGCACAGTTAGCGTCCTGCTTTGTCTTAAAATATTTAAGTGCATGAGGGCACTACTATTTCGAGTAAGCGTCCTACCTTTTAAAACATAAAATATAGGGGCGCCACAACTATGTAAGCGTCCAGACGTTTCAAAACATTTGAAAAACAAAACCAAGTGCGCTGAAGGATAATCAGCGTCCTGAAAGTTATTAACTTGGTTCCGAAAGATGAGGGTGCTCCTATCCAGGTAGCGTCCTGATAGTTTATCCAACTTATACCTATCAGCGTCCTCAAATATAAATTCTTTGAAGAACTTAGAAATCTTTCAGTAAGCTGATGTTAAGTTAGTGTCCTGACAACTTCAGAGGTTGACTAAATGGAGGCAACTACTTTCAAGTAAGCGTCCTGAAGAATTAGTTCAATTCAACCTTGATTGTTATCAATGTCCTAATGAATCTTCAGCGTCTTGACTTATCAAATTCTGGGAAGCGTTGCTAAATCATTAACATCTTGACAGACTGTTGAAACATAGTTTTGACTCGCGATTTAAAATACGATGAATGCGAATAAAAACTCAAAAAATTTTAAATTAAACATAAAAAATTAAATCATTTGAAATACCGTAAAGCGTATTATTAAAACATGTAAATATGCAAGTGATTTGTGCATGGTTTTGGAAAACGTTTGAGCGAAATCGATTAGAGAAAGATATACCTTAAATACTGTGTATTTCTCATATTTCTCATAATCTCTAAATCCAACTCTTCATTATGAGATCTTTGATGTGAACTTCGTGTTAGAGTTGAATGTCTTGAACGTTGATCGAAAGATGTAGTCTTGAAGCTTGATCGAATCGTTCGTGTGGTGTGATCTTGAAATCATGATATGATCTTTCAGGTCCTTTGATTGAAACGATCTTGAACGTCTGATATGACTTGGAGTTCCTTAATCGAATCATTCTTTGGTTTTTTGCTTTCCTTTGGTGATGAGATAGGTTTTTGATTAAAGCTCATTAGCACCGAAAGAGATTTTGTTTGATTATCAAAATATATTTCATCAGGTATACTTAGGGACGTGCTAAGTGATGAACTGCTTAGGTTAACAATCTCCCCATTTTTGGTGATGGCAAACAAATCAAAAAATTAAGCACTCTAAGTAAAAAGATCAATGTGTTTTTCTTTTCGTCATCTAATTCTCTTATTTTTCTTTTCCCCCTTTGATATCATCAAAAAGGTGAAGAAAAGAAACTAAGATCTCCCCTTCTGATGTAGTAGAGTAGCGAAGATCCCCCTTACATGGAGACTCCCCCTTACTTTGTGCATTCACCCTCAAGATGATTTATGACTATGTGTCATAGTTAGGTTCGTTAGAATGCGTAAGGTCTACTATATTGTTAGTCACGTGAGAAACAGATCTTAACTTTAAGTACAGTGAGAAATAGTTTGACATATTCATAAGCTTAAAATTTTGAAGCAATAGCATATCCGAGAATCGTAGTCATAGGGGATGAGAAAGAATTGTCGAAAGATGAATCCATAGAGAATTTTTAAACGTGGGCAATTATTCTCTGGGTGTTTGGCATAAGTATAAATTTTATAATTAGTCCAAGCCTAACACATAGAATGATTTAAAAATTGTAAATAATCAAGCATAAGCATACTAAGTTCCATATCGCAGGCACAAATGATTTATAATTAATTAAGGCATAGCTATTGTGATTCTAATAAGATGCAAAGTTTATAGTTTGAAGTACATAATATCTATTAGATATCAAAAATTACAATCAATTGATGCATACAAGGTTTAATATTAAAGAGCAACATCAATGTCATGAGAGAGTGAAAGTCGTGGACTTTCTATAGTTTAGACATATGGAGATATATAAGATGAAGAGAAAAGCCTAAACATATTGAATATATGCTTAATTTCATAGATATCATTCAAGCAGCAACATATATTCATTTTCATATACTAGGCAAATAATTTGAATTGAAGCATAGCCTAGATTGTTTTGATTCTAATGAAAAATGATTTTGAAGCATATACACTCATTAGAAATTAAATATTCAAGAATTTGATGCTTATATGATTTGAGATGAAGAGAATGCATCAAAATTAGGAATTCATGAAAAAGAGAATGCCAAAAGATAATGGATATGAGTAGGCAATTTTCTTTTCACGGAATATAGGCGTAGGATATAAAGTTGTGTACATGGCCTATATTCATTTGCATATTCATGAGTCATGCATAAATATGATTTTATAAGTTCAAAGCAGTCATGATCATGATATGAACGAGCATAGGTAGAAATAAATTGTTAAGCATAGCCTAGCTGTTAAGAATATCAAGTAATTCTATCGAATCCTACATAAGATGCACGATAAGCATATAAATATGATATTCATTCAACATCAGATAATCACATATTATAATCAGATACTGACAATATAGATGATGCATATTATGAACAAATATCAATGAAGGATGTGATTATCCTTAAGCAAGATACCACAAGGATAATATCATTAGTTATAATAAGATTTCATCATGATACAGTACATTAGGAAATATTCAAATCAGAATGAGCAAGACATCATTTGTAGGATGACAGATAATCATGTTCATGAAAGCAAAATGGTTATGTAACAGAAATAGTCAGAAATAATATTGCAATCACATAATCAGGCAAAATACCAAAGCATAAACAAGCAAGCATCAACTCAGTAGTGAGATGTGCAAAACAAATTGAGTAAGTGAACCGGAAGATTAAAACAGAGCATTCACACACATATTTCGGCAATCTAGAAATTTAATAATCAACCACAATAGCAAAATCAATCAAGATGAAGAACAATAGCCAAGATGTGAAGTGAGCAAAAACTAAGTATGTTAGAGAGCTAATTAGGACAAACACATACACATCTAATAATAAGAAAACCTATGCTTAACCATTTGAAAGAAGTATTAGAAGAGCTTTAAACAAAGTTGCAAAAGATAAATTATAAACAGAAATTTTTAAAAAGATTTTCTTGAAATGATGAGGCTTGCAGAGAGATTTTTTCAAACATTCCTAGAAGGGTCCGGAGCAGAATCATCGAAACGAGGACAGGAACTTCCCAAGGAGGCTCTAGGTCCGATGAATTTTTGGAGAGTCGGTGCAGTAGGGATGCCAACTCCGTTTCTCTTGAGATACAATAGTACAGGGCTGAGCCACTTCACTTGGTTCATTGTATACACGGTGCTTTCGTGGACGAATTCCTTTAACTCTTTGTGAGACTTCTCATTCTCCTTGAGAAGTGTCATCACCAAATTCCTCTGATATTTAGCCATGTTGTCAAGTTCTTTCATCTGGTTTTCATGCTCACTTAGCATATCCAACACGGCCTCAAAGCTAGAAGACTTGGAATCAACTCAGTTTGGCGAACTTATCCTCAATTGGGGATGCAGCAAGAAGCGGTGGCAATGGTTCTTCAGAAAGAAGTGGACACGTGCGATTTCTCTCAGGAGAAGTGTTCCTAGAGAGGTCTTTATCCGATTTATCAAAGGAAAAGGGAGATAAGGACAGAGAAAAATCTCTAGAGGAAGAAGACGGCTCTTCTCTAGCTCTTTTCTTAGAAGCAGGGATTTTGGATGCCATTTGAGTTTTGGAGTAAAAACGAAAAAAGATGAATACAGAACGATTTTGTACTCAAAATGGGAAGTGAAGTGAGAGGAAAATGTATGGAGCAAGCTAATGGGCATCGAAACAGGGTTTGCATTAAATGCAAGAATGACATAGAGTCATGCGCCGAAGTAAACATTATTAATTAGGAAATAACTTGTTAAAAGTTTGAAGGAATAATTATGCCTAGGTGAACTGGACTTCTGAAGTTTGAGAAGGTTTTAAGAGTTATCACATAGGGTGGTTATAACTAGGTGACAAAATGATTTCTAGGATATCTATCCTAAGACACGAAATACGAAGTACCTAAGATGAACTTTATGATTTGACTATTAGATCTTTGGCTCTAGGCTGTTAGTCCTAATCATATGAGCACCCACTTTGATACCAATTGTTGGTACACCCAAGAGGGGGGTGAATTTGGTGTGATGGTCAATTTAAAACTTTTCCAATGACTTAGTGATATACATTGGTACATTGGAACTAAATGCACATATTAACTGTAAATTAAAATGCATAACTAAAAACACACTAGAATTTATAGTGGTTTGGCCCAGACTACGTTCAGGATTTTCTCAATCCACTAACTGATTCGCTTACGGGTGAGAACCAAACTATCATACATGCCCTTTTACAGGTTCAAGGAAAACCTATCCTTTTGCGGGCTAAGGATGAACTGTATTTCCTTTTTTTGGGATTAGAAAAAACTCATGTTCCTTTTACGGGATAAAGAAGAATCGTTTCTCTTTTACAGGTTAAGAGATAACCTATCTTTTTACAAGTTAAGGACTAACCTATCCTTTTACGGGATGAGGATGAACCAGTTTCCTACTTATAGGTGAGGATGAACCTTAACATGATTTCAACCCTGGAATCATTAACTGAACTACATTCACTTGTCCTGGTTGTTTCAATCAAGAAACACACCAGCATTACAACACAATAATAATGTTAATTCTGACTGAGTAGAACACTTTACAATTAAGCCCATGTGAGTAGCATTACAAAGATGTATAAATTTGAATACGTAATGCTAAGAGACACACTTACAATCCTTTACCTTTCAATGTTCAATATTGCTCAAGTGGAGTTTCGAAAAGCGGGAACGATATGTAAATCAGTTAAGTGCTTCTTCGAAAACATTATGATACCCTTGGAACATTGAAGTTGAAAATGCAGGACTAGTGTAAATCATAGAAACAAACAATTTTCAAAATAGATATAGTATATAAGCAAGCTCAAAATATAAATCTAGGCTGAGAATTTGAGTATAAACAAGTTCAAAATAGATTTTCAAAGATAAAATATAATTGAATCTCAATATGAAAATCTATTGACTAAGTAAAGTATCATCAGTGAAGAATACTTTGAAAACTTAGTGTATTTGAAAAACATTTTGAAACATCGACAACCATTCAAAAATTTTTTCGCACAATAAAAGTTATTGGCGAGTTGTTTCATTCAAAGTGTTGGTACTTATAGACTTAGTAGGTAATAGTCGTTAAACATTTGAAATTCGAATACAATGTGAACGTTTACACACAACGGCTAGAATGTTATATGAAAATGGCAACTGCAATTTTCTCTAACATTTTGATTCTTTTCAGATTACATGAGTAAGGAAATTTTTAGAAAAACTTGATTCATGTACCAGAGAAGATCTCTGATAAATCTGAAAAGGATTCTATGCAAATATTTGCTGAAAAAGTAGACTGATATAGCGTACTTGTTAGAATAGTGACGATTATCGAATTAGCGTCTTGAATTCGTAATCAGCGCCCTGACGCATAATATCAACTTTTTCATTTTGTTCCTTGAGGGAGCTCATTATGTATAAGAGTCCTGCTGAACAATAAAATGAGGGCGCCACTAACTTGTAAGCGTCCTGACTTTTTTTGCGACATAAGCGACTTAAGCCTGAGGGCGTTAATGCACAGTTAGCGCCCTATTTTGTCTTAAAACAATTAAGTGCATGAGGGCGCTACTATTTCGAGTAAGCGTCCTACCTTTTAAAACATAAAACAAAAAACATTGGGGCACCACAACTATGTAAGCGTCTTGACATTTCAAAACATTTTCAAAACAAAACCAAGTGCGCTCAAGGACAATCAGCGTCCTGAAAGTTATTGTGTCAAACAATTTTTTAGATACATAAATGGCACAACTCACTTAGGAATTTGGTATTCCAAAGGTACTACATTTGATCTATGAAGTTATGTAGACTTCGATTATGCCGGTAGTCTAATTGATAGAAAAGTACCTCAGGTTTTCTCACTTTCTTGGAAACTCTTTAAGTTCTTGGTTTTGCAAGAAGCAACACTCTGTGGCATTATCCACAGCTGAAGCAGAATATGTTGGAGCTGGAAGTTGTTGTTCTCATGTTCTTTACATGAAACAACAACTTTAGGATTTTCAAATAGTTATTCAATGTGCAAATTTTTTGTGTGACAATGCTAGTGTTATTAACATATTTAAAAAACTTGTTCTAAACTCCCAAACTAAACATATTCAAATAAGACATTACTTTCTACGAGATCAAATGCAAAATGGAGAAGTCATATTGTCTCACATTGGAACCAAAAAATAACTGGCTGACATCTTTATTACAGCCTTACCAAATGACCAGTTTGTTCATATTCGAAGAGAGCTTGGGATCTTCTCTGAGACTGATCTGTGAATCTGATGCTTACCTCTATATGGGGGAGACATATTTCATGATGTTTTACTCTTTTTGATATTTCAATAGGGGGACAAGTAATATCATTGAAGCATCATATAGTCAGGGGGAGCTTAACACTAAGGGGGAAACTTAGTGACGTTTTTAAGTACATTCCTTGGAAATACACTCATATAGTATGAAACAAGGAACATTAGTACTGCATCTCATGCATACACACATCATTTTATTAGCTTGCTTCAAAGCCTATAGTAATATGTTTGAAATCATAAAAAAGGGGGAGAATGTAGAACCAATTATCCTCATGTCCCTTACGAGAATATGTCCCTAATATGAAAGATATTTTGATGATTACAAACCACATTTTGTTTATGATATTACTGCATATATGGCATATCTAATCTTACCTGAAGGTTTCAAAAGAGTTAATGAAGCATGGCAGACGTATTAAAGATCTACTTAAAGACCATGACCATTTAAAGATGTTCAGTAGTATGATTAGATTATGATAGGTTGTAGAACCTTCTATGCCATTTGATTCAGCATTATGTATGACTGCATGTTTTAATCAAATTGATTTTAAATCGTTTACATATTTGATTTGATCCGAAAATATCATGTTTTATCAAGCTTTAATCGAGAAATCAAAAATCGCTTCTATAGAGTCTTTCAGGATGCAAATGTTTTAGCAGCGCCCTCCTAGACTTGATGAGTCAGGATGCTGATAAAATATTATGACACTCAAGGTTGAATTAAACTGATTCATAAGGACGCTTATTTGTAAGTAGCGACCTTCCTTTGTCAACCTTTGAGAATGTCAAAACGCTGACTTAGTTTTAGCAGGCTAGAAGTTCTCTTTGTTTTTAAATGATGTTTATCTTTAAGGATGTTGTTAGTTATAAGTTGAATAAACTATCAGGACGCTACTTATGTAGGAGCGCCCTCATCTTTAGAATCAACTTTATAACTTTCAGGACGCTTACTATCCATCAACAAACTTAATACCTTTTAATTTTGTTTTAAAACAAAGTAGGACGCTTACTTGTGAGTAGCGCCCTTGTGCGTTTATATGTGTTTAAAACAACGCAGGATGCTAACTGTCGAAGTAGCGCCCTCATGATTTTGGTCATTTAATCGTCAAAGTAACTTAGGATGCTTACAATTTAGTAGCGCCCTCACTTCACTATTGAGTAGGACGCTTATACAAAATTAGCACCCTCAAGGAACAAAATGAAAAAGTTGATATTATGCGTCAGGACACTAATTCAACAAATGTTAATGTTTTAACAATGACACTATTTCTGTTAACTTCTTCAGAACCGTACGAACATTTTTCAGAACTTTTCCGAATCGTACAATTTTATCAGAACTTTTTGAACGTTCTATAATTGTGTCAGAACATTCCTTTATCATGAAAGGATCAGATGATTCAGGTGCTATCGTCGTAATATGCACAGAGCTGAATCGATCCATTTCGGGAAAGAATGTAGACGTTGTATTTGAAATAACTTAGAGCGCCAATATTCATCAAGTCCATGCCCCTCTATTATTTCTATTTGTACGTGCTGCCTTAGAGCAGAAAAACTACAAATCAATATGAAAACTGACATGCATTCAAAACGCATCAACAGTTTTCACTTGTACAAACAACTTTTTGAAAGTTAGTCGTCTTTCAATCGTACTTGAACTTACAATCTTTTTGAAAGAAAAACTTCAAGTCTTCTGGATTGATTGATCTTCATCTTCATTATTTTCAAAATTCATTGAAGAAGACAAAAGCTCTATGAACCTGTTTTCAGCCAAACTTCATCATACATATTTTGTTGAATCTGTGGTCACAGAAGGTTCAATCCAAAGCTTTGTAAGTATCACTTTGATTCCAAGTAAAGGGAATCATATCTCATATTTTATTCAATTTGCAGTGACTAGTTAGTAACTGGGCAAGAGCAAGTGTTGCTCAAAGTTGTAATGGTCATCGTACACTCATGAGTTAAGAAACGGTCATCTCACACCCGTAAGTTTAGAAACGATCATCTCACACCCGTAAGTTGAGAAATGGTAGTTCTCACACCCGTAGGTTGAGAAAGTGTACCCGTTTGATCTTTCACCAGTAAAAAGGTCCATAGTGGAGTTTGAACAAATCCTAACTGAGGAGGTTAGGTAGTGGACGTAGGCGAGGCCGAACCACTATAAATCTTGATTGCATTGTCTATTTTCATTTATTGTAATCATTTGCTATATTTTGTTTAATCTACTTTCAATATTTTGCATATTTTTAAGAAAGGTTAAAATCTGCTGAGTGTCCAATTCACCCTCCCCCCCCCCTTTTGGAAATATCTGGGCCAACACCTTTTATGGGATAAAGAAGAACCGTTTTCCTTTCACGGGATAAGTTAGAACCGTTTTTCTTTTACGCGATAAGGAATGACCATTTCTCTTTTATAGGTTCAGAGATAACCTATCATTTTACAGGTTAAGGACGAACCTATCCTTTTACGGGATGAAGATGAATCGGTTTCCTACTTGCAGGTGAGGATGAACCTTAACATGAGTTCAACCCTGAAATCATTAAGTGAACTACATTCACTTGTCCTGGTTGTTTCAATCCAAAAACACACCAACATTACAACACAGTAGTAATGTTGGTTCTAACTAAGTAGAACACTTTACAATTAAGCTCATGTGCGTAGCATTACAAAGATGTATAAATTTGAATACGTAATGCTAAGAGTCATACACTTACAGTCATTTACCTTTCAATGTTCGATATTGCTCAAGTGCAGTTTTGAAAGCGTGAAAGATATGTAAATCAATTAAGTGCTTCTTCGAAAACATTATGATACCATTGAACCATTGAAGTTGAAAATGCAGGACCAGTGTTAATCATAGACACAAACAATTTTCAAAATAGTTATAGTATATAAGCATGAAAACTTATGGTTCAACATTCAGTAGCTAACACAACTACTGATATAGTTCAATACAATGCTTAAAATATGAAATCAAGTACAATTGTATTTGTCATGAACTATTTCTCAAATTCCTTCATTAGCATGAATGAAGTTAACTATAAATCCAAGCTGAGAATTTGAGTAGAAACGAGTTTAAAATATGTTTTCAAAGATAAAATATAATTAAAGCTCAATATGAAAATCTATTGACTAAGTAAAGTATCAGTGAAGAATACATTCTAAACTTAGTGCATTTGAAAAGCATTTTCAAAGATTAAACATAGACAAACATTCAAAACGTTTTTGACAAAATAAAAGTTATCGGCGAGTTGTTTGATTCAAAGTGTTGGTATTTATAGACCTAGTAGGTAATAGCCGTTAGACATTTTAAATTCGAATACAATGTGAATGTTTACACACAATGGCTAGATTGCTATATGAAAATGGCAACAGCAATTTTCACTAACATTCTGATTCTTTTTAGATTACATGAATAAGGAAAGTTTTAGAAATACTTGATTCATGAATTAGAGAAGATCTATGGTAAATCTAAAAAGGATTCTGTGCAAATATTTGTTCTGAAAAAGTAGATTGATATAGCGTACTTGTTAAAACAGTGACGATTGTTGAATTAGCGTCTTGATTCCGTAATCAGCGTCCGGACGAATAATATCAACTTTGTCGTTTTGTTCCTTGAGGGCGCTCATTATGTATAAGAGTCTTGCTGAACAATGAAGTGAGGTCATTACTAACTTGTAAGCATCTTGACTTTCTTTGCCACATAATTGACTTAAACCTGAGGGCGCTAATGCATAGTTAGCGTCCTGCTTTGTCTAAAAACAAATAAGTGCATGAGGGAGCTACTATTCTGAGTAAACGTCCTACCTTTTAAAACATAAAGAACAGGGGTGCCACAACTATGTAAGCGTCTTGCCATTTCAAAACATTTGAAAAACAAAACCAAGGGCATTGAAAGACAATCAACGTCTAAAACGTTATTAACTTGGTTCCCAAAGATTAGGGCGCTCCTATCCAGGTAGCGTCCTGATAGTTTATCCAACTTATAACTATCAGCGTCCTCAAAAATAAATTCTTTGAAGAACTTAGAAATCTTTCAGTAAGCTGATGTTGAGTCAGCGTCCTGACAACTTCAGTGGTTGACTAAATGGAGGCAACTACTTTCAAATAAGCGTCCTGATGAATTAGTTCAATTCAACCCTGAATGTTATCAATGTCCTAATGAATCATCAGCGTCCTGACTTATCAAGTTCAAGAGAGCGTTGCCAAATCATTAACGTCCTGAAAGACTGTTGAAACATAGTTTTGATTCGCGATTAAAGATACAATGAATGCGAATAAAAACTCGATAAATTTTAAATTAAACATAAAAAATTAAATCATTTGAAATACCATAAAGCGTATTATTAAAACATGTAAATATGCAAGTGATTTTTGCATGGTTTTAGAAAACGTTTGAGCAAAATCGATTAGAGAAAGATATACCTTAAATACTGTGTATTACTCATATTTCTCATAATCTCTAAATCCAACTCTTTATTATGGGATCTTCGATGTGAACTTCGTGTTAGAGTTGAATGTCTTGAACGTTGATCGAACGATGTAGCCTTGAAGCTTGATCGAATCGTTCATGTGATGTGATCTTGAAATCATGATATTATGTTTGAGGTCCTTTGATTGAAACGATCTTGAACGTCTGATATGACCTTCAGTTCCCTGATTGAATCATTCTTTGGCTTTTTGAGATAGGTTTTCGATTCAAGCTCGTTAGCAGAGATTTTGTTTGATCATCAAAATATACTTCATCAAGTATACTTAGGGACGTGCTAAGTGATGAACCGCTTAGGTTAATAGTGTTATATATCTTCCTATGTATGTGTGAATGTGATGCTTATACGCTTCATGTACCTTTATTTCAACTTAGTCTCATATTCATCATAATTCACGAGTTAAAATTATTTTTATCACCTCTATAACGTATATACTTCTCTTGATCAAAACATAGACTATGTGAGGCTTTGTGCTATAATCCATATTTCGAATCATCCCTAACTTAATGGAAAATAGGATGCCTATGCTTATACTTACCTATTTTGGTATTCATGTTCCATTCATACATGAGTTTGATGCATTGCTTAAATTTCAAATCCTATATGCATCAATTACTTTGAAACTTGATTTCTAATGGATGCCTTGAGTTTTGAAACTACATTTTGCATCTCATTAGAATCATGATAGCTAAGCCATGCTTAATCATAGATCACTATGCCTATGTTATGGATCTTAATGTATGTTTGTGCTTATTTCTCATACATGATAAAACATACCTTATATTAGGCTTGGGTTGATGATCAAATTGTTGGCTTGATGACCCTCGGCCTTTGTGATGATTCCAAACGATATTTTACGTGATTTAACATGTGTGCTTAAGTATGTTTTAATTTAACACCGTATGAATGATCTTGAGATTGGAGACAGAGACAATACTCACATAGCTTGGATCAAAACTATAGTTCCAGGCACAGAACTTGAAGCACAAACACCAAGGAACTCAGCCATGCACAGAAATAAGACAAGTTGACTGAAGTCAAGATGAAAGTCAACCGAAGGTCAAAACACAAAAACGAAATGTCTAATATCATTATAATTGCTTTAGATCCTTCTAGGTTGTAGGTTTCTTTCATTACTGCTCAACCACTTGTTTTATCGTGTTTGACCGAATCGTTTTCATATCCATATCATGATATCTCTTAAGGTTTTTAAGTCCTTGATTCAATTTGCTGATTTGATCGTGTTCCAAATGCTTTTTCATTGTTTTATCGATCATGGAACCTAACCATGTTCAAGAATGGTATTCTTGACATGTATACGTTTCCCAAGAACCCGTGGAATGCCTTCCTCACTTTCAGAACGCACTCCAACAGCCAAAACCCTCGGACATGCTAGAACGCACTCCAGTAGGGAAAAACGTGTTTCAAGCAAAGGCAAAGATGGTTAAATGCTCTCGGGTCTTGTGGAATGCTTTTCAACAGAGTAAAGCGCATTCCAGCTAGTAAGACCAAAAACCTGTGCTTTATCTTGGGTCTTGTGGAACACGTTCCAGCAACCTAGAACGCGTTCCAGCAGGTTTTGACAAAAATCTGTATTTTAGTCTCGGGTCTCGTGGAACGCACTCCACCAGATTTTTTCCATTTTTGCCAGATTTTGAGTTTTAATCTTGAGCATTCAATCTAGGCCATTGATTTCACTAATACATGTTTGAATCTTTTAATCTTGGTCGTCCATGAATGGATTAGGGTTTTTGAGCATGGTTTTCTATTTAAACATTAATTAAACCCTATTTTCAAACAGCAACTTTAATCATCATGCTCTCCAAATCTTTTCTCTGCAACACAACTTTCAAGAAGGCAGCCGCCATTAGAAACTTGAGCTTTTCATAGTGATACATTGATATTTTGGTACTTCATCTTTTACATATTCTGTTCACGATCACAAGCTCTTTCACATAAATCATTTTTGATCAATTCTAAGGTAATATCATTTCAATATTAGATTTCTTGTTGTGCATGTTTTCTAAATCATTGTGGCCGAGAAATCTTGTAAGAGAACATTCAAGGTTGCAATTTTTATTTCTCTTGGAGTTTGTTCCCTTGTTGGGCAAACATCCCTTTGACAATTGATGTATTGTTGAAAGCTAGCGGTTGTGCTAGTTGGGAAGATTCTCTAACTGAGAATCGATGATTGTAAACGATTTGATCCTCACCCTTGAAGTAGGATCGAAATAGTAGAGTGTTAGGAAATCCTGATTGGGGACGGGTAATGAAGGTAGGCTTATGGGTAAGCCGAACAACTATAAATCGTTGTGCATTGTTCCTTTTATCACTTTCATTACTTTCTTGCACTATTACTTGGTTGTGGATTTTAATTGTTTGTGAAAAGTACTGAAAAATCTGTCAACACCCAATTCACCCCCCCTTGGATGTCTTTCAATTGGTATCAGAGCCAGTTTTTCACTCAAAAGTTTCTAACAACTCTTTTGAGATCATGGAAGGAAATGACATTATTAGAAACGTCTTCAAAGAAGAATCATCCTCTCACCAAACACCACTATTTGAAGGAGATAACTATCTCAATTGGAAAACTCGGATGCGCTTCTACATTAGAAAGGTATGAAAATGTGGGACATATTGACAAATGGGTTTCGACCACCTACCAAGATCGAGGATGGTGAAATCGTGATGAAGGCAAGACATGATTGGTCGATACATGAAAAGAAAATGGAGCAACTAAATGACCAAGCCATAAACATTATGTTTTGTAGCTTGTCAGTTAACGAGTTTAACCGAGTGAGTGCAAGTACAACAGCCAAAGAGATTTGGGACAAACTCGAAGTCACTCATGAAGGTACCAAGCAAGTCAAGGAATCCAAACTGCACATTCTTGAAGAATCATATGAAACTATCAAGGTGAAAGAGGGTGAAGAGATTTCCGAGGGAATTACAAGGTTCACCAAGATCATAAATGAAATCAAGAATCTCGGTGAAACCTACTCTCAAGAAAAAATGATAGGTAAATTCCTACGAGGACTACCTAAAGAATGGGATCCAAAGGTGACAGCTATAAAAGAGGCAAAGAACCTTGGAGAGTATACCTTCGACGAGTTATGTGGATCACCGATGGTGCATCAAATGAAATTGAAGGAAAATAATAAGGTTGTGTGAAAAGAAAAGAGCTAAACAAAGAAAGATCTAGCTCTCAATGTGACACAAAATCATATGGAAGAAACATCCTCTGAGAATGATATTGTTTTCCAAAAGACTTGGTTGAATTGTGAGAAAAAAAGGAAAAGGCGGACCAAGCTCAAGATTTTATAAGAATAAAAAATTTGGTGCTAAACCAAAAGACCTAATATGTTTCGGATGCAACAAACTGGGGCATGTGAAGAGTGAGTGTCCAAACAAGAAAAATAGCACTTTCAATGGTAAAAGAAAAAAAAAAGGTTCTCAAAGCAACATGGGGTGACACATCAACCAGTGAGCACGAATCAGAATCTGATGATGAAAAGACTATATTGTTTTTGATGGCAAACACAAAGGTAAAACTTTCTGATTCTGAAAACTTTGATGATTTCGATGATTTGGTTGATAATAATGATTTTAATTTTGTGAAGTGTCAACTAGATAAAGAGATCAGAAAAAATAAGAAGCTAAAAAAGGTTTTGATCACAACCCTAAAAGAAATAGAGTCACGCCTTGAGAACAATGGTGCTCTAAAGGTAAACCTGGAAAAGGTTGGTGAGGAGAAAGACACACTTTTGAAAAGTGTGGAAGACCTGACATCCACAGTGACCAAGTTCACCAATGGACAAAAGATGTTTGACATGATGAAGTTCACAACGATGTGTATTCAACAAAGCTGGTCTAGGATATAGTATATGACATAAACAGAGGACCTATGACCATGCGTTGACCAAAAGACCTATTTGTCACCATTGCAATAGGCAAAAACATATTGTAGTAAGAAGCCCTATTAAGAACAAGAACAAGGGAAAATTAGCAAGGATAGAAAAATTGATTTTAAATAATGTTAACCCTCAAGGACCCAAAAGCGTTTGGGTACCAAAATCAAAGATTTTTCACGTGATGTAGGATGGCTTCATGCGTGATTCATGGTATCTGGACAACGAGTGCTCAAGGCACATGACCGGTGACAGATCAAAATTTTTAAGCCTTACTCATAAAGATGGAAGAGTTGTCACTTTTGGAGACAACAGTAAAGGAAAGATTATTGGCATCGGCAAAGTGGGTAACAATTCCTTAACCATATCTAATGTTCTATTTGTTGAAGGCCTGAAGCATAACCTTTTGAGCATAAGCCAATTGTGTGACAAGGGGTATGCCATTTCTTTTGTAGCAACAAGATGTATTGTAAAGCATGATGATGATAGTATTGCCTTTGTTGCTTGTAGAGATAAAAATGTGTATGTTATCAAATTTTTAAGATATTGGTGATCAGAATGTTTCTTGTTTAAGTGTAATTCATCACAATGATGCATGGTTATGGCATAAGAGATTAGCTCATATAGGCATGGACAACATCTCTAGGCTTGCAAAATTTGATCTTGCTCGAGGCATTCCCAAAGAGGTGTATGTGAAGGATGGAGTATGCGAGCCTTGTCAATTGGGAAAACACACAAAATCCTCCTTTAAGAGCAAAAACAAGAACTCTATCTAGAGCTTTGGAACTTATCCATATGGATTTTGTACGGACCCACACTTACCCATAGTCTAGGTTGAAAATCTGTAGAACCAATTATCCTCATGTCCTTTACAAGAATTTGTCCCTAATATGATAGATATTTTGATGATTACAAGCCACATTCTGTCTATGATATTACTGCATACAAGGCGTATCTAATCTTACTTGAAGGTTTCAATAGAATCAATAATGCATGGTGAACGCACTAAAAATCTACTTGAAGACCATGATCATTTGAAAATGTTCGATAGTATGATTAGGTTATGTTTATGTGGTGACCCGGCACCTAGGACCACCATCCCCCTGGGACGGCGTGAGGGATGCCGGGGTGGGACGCTCGGCATAGGCCTCTCCAACCACCCTCTAGCCGCGTGAGATGGTTGAGACCCTACAAGCCTTATTAAATCTGAAACATAACCTGCTAAACATGTACAATTCTACCATCCAAAATAATAATTCAAGACATAAGGTAATCCATAAATGAACCATAAATAGAACCATAATCCCTACAATCCATCAAGATGGACATACACATAAAGTCCAAAAACCATGGGTACAAAAACACCGTCATATGCCCACATGGTCTGTCTAACTAGTCCCAACTCACCCATACTACAATGTGGTAAGTATTATAATTGCATAGTCCAAAATATAATACATCATACTTAAAAACACAGCTCAATCAAAATAATTGCCTCCTAACTCACATTGAGGCCCTAAATTCTCTCCCCGGCAAGGCCCTCAAGATATGACTACTCCCTTGCCCTTATTCAGGACAGAAGGACCTGAAAGAGGAAAATGAGGATGAGCCAATGGTGCCCAATGAATAGAATTCAAATATGCAATCAATACTCATCAATAAACATCATGTATGCATGGTAATGTGTAGCATGATTAAAAACTCGTAACAGATGAGTATCAAGCATTTATAATAAGTTCAATGCAAGTAAAAGCATATCATTTTGGATCCACATTTCATGCTCATTGGGGCTAATAGTCCACGTATTTATTTATGTGTTGTTCCTCCCCCAATCATGTGCATTTGGGGCTAATAGTCCACACTTTTATCATCGTGTCGTTCTTCCGACAAATACACCCGTTTTAAATCTTCCTATGACAATGTCAAGTCTCCCTATTAGCCAGGTAGGTGAGGCAAAACAAGGTCATAAAGTTTTTCCAAATCAATGCATCATGCGAATAATTAAAACACATTCATGTTTTTAGCATACAACATATAAGTGATATGATGACATAAAAGATTTAAACATAAATGAAGTCTACTCACAACCAAGCCTCGCGAGAGTATCTAACCACACACGATAACCAAACCTAATCAAGATCCTGAAATATTCACCAATATGATACATACATTAATTTTCTATGTTCCACCACACAGATACATACATCACCCTAAAATCAGTCCACATATAAACAATAGGCCTAAATCCCATTTAATCCCAACATACGACTCAATCCATGTGACTTTGGCATTCATAAATCATTTAATAAGTCAAAAATACTGATTTTCAATTCCTTAGGCATAAAAATGGCCAAATTGGGGGAAATCTCTACAATAGGCATAAAGCCAAATTGCACTAACTCATTCAATTCTCATGCAAGTCTAACCATTATAAACCCACATTCAAACTCAATTTGGGTCCAGTTAGACAATTCCCATGTCAATTTGATCAATTGACTTGGTTTAGGTCAAAAGCCCCAATTTTGGGCAAAATCCCGAAATCAAGCCCTAGGCTGATTTTACACTACACCTAAGGTTTCGAATGGGTTAAAATATTGAACACCACCATCAATCAACTAGAATCAGCCATTTATTCAACATAATTGACATGCAAGTCCAAAGGAAATCCCTAAGTTCGATTTCTAGGGTTTAGGCCTTTACACTTAGATCTACCAATTTCTTGTTAGAAATTGGAGAAAATGGTGCCATTGGGTTCCAAATCCACCAAGGAACCCAAATCTCTTGCTTACAACTTGTCCCTAAGAGTTTCATACGAACCCCTAACTCCATGCACCACAAAAAACGTGGTGAAATGCTTGCAAAATGCTCATGGAGTGTAGATCTAGGTCAAGGAAGGTTGCTTCTGTCATAAGCAAGCTTAAAAGAGCAAAGATCAGCCAACCTTAGGATACGGAACACCCAAAACTGTGACCCATGGAGAAAACTACACCATTAGAAAGCTTACTCTCACCTTCAACGGTGATTTCATGGAAAGAAATGGAGAAAAACACTTACTTTGGGGTGTAGATGGTGAAGATTTTCCTTTGAAACCCTAGTTTTCCTCCCTTTTTCCTTCTCTAATTCGTCCTTAGCTCATATGGGAAAAGTAGCAACCTTCCCCCCTTTTAAAACATTGAAAATGGCCATTTTTCACCAAAAAACATGCCTATAAAAGTGATGAGCGCAGTCATCCCGCCTAGGAGCACGCTTGAGCGCGCCACTCCTTCACCAAGGGCACTCAAACTTTGTTTTGCCACTACGCGCTCAATACAGATCGGAGTTTCGAGTATGACCAATCGTTTTCCATGTAAAAATGTGTTCCAAACTCATTTCTAATATTCCCAGGTCCATTTGACATACCAATAATTGATTATCATATAATCAACACATATAAACAACATATTCCAATATAATAGTCATATTTACCATGTGTTGAGATACAACTTTCCCATATATCAAAGGTGCATTAAATGAGGATATTTAATGTGGTCTTTTCGACAAGTCACAAGTCAAGTTGATGACTTGTTCAACAAGTTACTTATGTGAAGCTTCTTGAACAAGCCACTCACAATAGCATTAATATGGCAAATGATATTAATAAAATAATAACATCACCAATAATACTTTCTATAATAACGCCACCACCACTAATAATACTTTCTTTTATATAAGCAATAATCACACATCAAACATCAAACACACAAACATACACACCAAGGCAAACACATAGAGTTTGGGCAAAAATGCAAATGGGTCATGGGCTAGATGAAATGATTTCTTGGGCGTCACAGTTTAGGTTATAGAATCTTCTCTGCCAGTTGATTCAGCAATATGCATGATTACATGTTTTAGTCGAATTGATTGTCAATCATTTGCATATTTATTTTATAATCGTGTTCTATCAAGCTTTAATCAAGAAATCAAAAATCATTTTTACAGAGTCTTTCAGGAAGCTAATGTTTTAACAGCGCCCTCCTGGAGTTGATGAGTCAGGACGCTGATAAAATATTAGGATGCTCAAGGTTGAGTTGAACTGATTCATTAGGACGCTTACGTGTAAGTAGTGGCCTTCCTTTAGTCAACCTTTGAACATGTCAGGATACTAACTTAATTGATTTCTATCTTTCAGGACTCTAATAGTTATAAGTTGAGTAATTCAAGACGCTACTTATGTAGGAGCGCCCTCATTTTTAGAATCAACTTAATAACTTTCAGGATGCTTATTGTTCTTCAGCGTACTTAATATTGTTTAAGTTTGTTTTAAAACAAAGTAGGACGCTTACTTGCAAGTAGCACCCTTGTGCGTATATGTGTTTTTAAAACAAAGCAGGACGCTAACTGTCGAAATAATGCCCTCATGAATTGAGTCATTTAATCGTCAAAGTAAGTCAGGACGCTTATGATTTAGTAGATCCCTCACCTCACTGTTCAGCAGGACGCTTATGCTTCATGAGCACCCTCAAGGAGCAAAACGACGAAGTTGATATTAAGCGTCAGGACGCTAATTCGACAATGCTACTATTCTGACACTGACACTATTTTTGTTAACTTTTTCAGAACCATACGATAACTTTTCAAAATGTTTCAGAATCGTACAAAAACTTTTCAAAACTGTTTGAACGTTCTAATACTTTGTCAAAACATTCTTTTTTCGTGAATGATCAGATGATTCAGGTACTATCGTCGTAATATGCACATAATTGAATCGATCCTTTTTGGGAAAAAATGTAGACGTTGTATTTTAAATAACCTAGAGCGCCAAAGTTCATCAAGTCCATTGCGCCTCTGTTATTTCTATATATATGTGTGGCCTTAAAGCATAATGATAACAAATCATATACGAAAATTGATATTCATTCAAAAACGTATTAACAACTTTCACTTGTGAAAAGACTTTTTGAAAGTTAGTCGTCTTTCGATTGTGCTTGAACTTACGATTATTTTCGAAAGAAAAACATCAAGTCTTCTAGATTGATTGATCTTCATCTTCATCATTTTCAAAATCCATTGAAGAAGGTAAAAGTACTTTGAACCTATTTTAAGCCAAACTTCATCATACATATTTTGCTGAATCTATGGTAACAGAAGGTTCAATCCAAAGCTTTGTAAGTATCACTTTGATTATGAGTAAAGGGAATCATATCTCATCTTGTATTCAGTTTGCAGTCACTGGTTAGTCACTGAGCTAGAGCAAGTGTTGCTCGAAGTTGTAACGGTCTTCTCACACCCGTAAGTTGAGAATCAGTCTTCTCACACCCGTAAGTTGAGAATCTGTTTTCTTACACCCGTAAGTTGAGAAAGTGTACCAGTTTGATCTTCACCCGTAAGAAGATCCATAGCGGACTTTGAACAAATCCTAACTGAGGAGGTTAAGTAGTGGATGTAGGCAAGGCCGAACTACTATAAATATTGATTGCATTGTCTCTTTTACATTTAACGTATTTACTTGCTATACTTTGTTTAATCTGCTTTCAATATTTCGCACATTATTAAGAAAGGTTAAAATCTGCTAAGTGTCCAATTCACCCCCCTCATGGACATATCTGGGCCAACAAAATCATATTTCTTTGTAATTGTGGATGACTTCACTAGATTTACGTGGGATTATTTCCTTACTCATAAGCATGAGGTATTTAATGTGTTTGTACAATTTTGTTGTCATATTGAAAACAAGAAGGGCTATAAGATCACTATCATTAGAAGTGATCAGGGTGGAGAGTTTGTTTCCGAAATTCTTGAGAACTTCTATAACAGATAAGGATACACTCATCACCTTTCAACTCCAAGAATTCCACAGCAAAATGAAATTGTTGAAAGGATACAACGTGGCAAAATGTTTTTCTGCCGAAACCATTAAAACTGCGTGTTATGTGATGAATAGGACCATGATTAGAAAGAAGTTGAATAAAACACCGTATGAATTGTGAAAAGGTAGAAAGCCTAGCATCAATCACTTTAGAGTGTTTGGATGTAAATGTCATATCTTAAATGATAAATAAAACTTACATAAGTTTGATCCCAAATCTGATGTAGTTATATTTCCAAGATATTCCCTTCATAGAAAGGCATACAGGGTGTTTAACAAATCATCGAAGAAAATTGAGGAATCAATCCATATAAGGTTTGATGAAGCAGATCCTAGGGTGTCCTTAGATAAAGAAATAGAGAAACTAAGTCTTGATGATGATGATGAGGACGTCATTCCATCAAGAAAACATGAGGATCAAAAGACTAGTGAGGATAATAGTACTGAACTTAGCATATAACCCACTAAGAATTCTAGGTTACTCATAGATCATCCCTTATATCAAATCATAGGTAATCTGTCGACAAGAGTACTTACTAGAGCATCCCTAAATCAAGATTAAGGGCATGTAACCTTTGTCTCCCAGATGGAACCAACTAAGGTTGAGGAAGCCCTAGGAGATGAGTTTTGGATCTTGGCCATGCAGGAGGAATTAAGACACTTTGTGAGAAACAAAGTGTGGGAACTTGTTCCTAGACCTACTCATCATACAATTATAGGAACCAAATGGGTCTTTAGGAATAAGAAAAATGAATATGAAGATATTGTTAGGAATAAGGCAAGACTGGTTGTACAAGGGTGCAACCCAGAGTAAGGAATAGATTATGAAGAGGCATTTGCACCTATGGCAAGACTAGATGAAGTTCGAATGCTATTAGCCTATGCTTGTTATAAGGACTTCCCGCTATACCAAATGGACGTCAATACTACATTTTTAAATAGATTTATAAATGAAGAGGTATACGTTGAGCAACCGCCTGGTTTTGGGGATTCTCAAAAATAGAATCAGGTCTATCGCTTTCACAAGGCCCTATATGGATTAAGGCAAGCCCCTAGAGCATGGTATGATAGACTTAGCTCTTTCCTGTTAAAGCATGACTTTAAGAAAGGAATGTTAGATTCAACCCTGTTCATTAAAACCAAAGATGAGGATATGTTTTGGGTGCAGATATATGTTGTCGACATCATCTTCAGTGCCTCAAACAAATCACTCTGTGAAGAATTTTCTTCCATTATGACGAGTGAGTTTGAGATGAGTATGATGGGAGAGTTAAATTACTTCCTTGGCTTACAAATCAAACAAATGACGAATGAAACATTCTTGAGCCAGTCAAAGTATGCAATAGATATGATTAAGAAGTTCAAGTTTGAGAACTTGAAAACAAGTGATACTCTTTGGAGCTCATCCATCAAAATGGATAAGGATGTGTCGGGAAAGTAAATTGATGCGAAGATGTATCGAGGTATGATTTGTAGTTTGTTGTATTTAATAGAAGTCGACCGAACATCATGTTTAGTGTATGCTTGTGTGCTAGATTTTAGTCCACTCCAAAGGAATCCCACCTTAAATGCGTCAAGAGAATATTTAGATATGTAAGTGGGATACTGGACATGGGAATTTGGTATAACAACAGTACTTCATTCAATCTCCGTAGTTTTGTTGATTTTGATTATGCAGGAAGTTTGGTTGATTGAAAAAGTACATCTGGTTTTTGCCATTTTATAGGGAGTTCATTGATTTCTTGGTTCAGCAAGAAACAAAACTATGTGGCCTTATCTACTACCAAGGTAGAATACGTGGTAGCCGATAGTTGTTGGGTTCAAGTCCTATATATGAAACAACAACTATTCGATTACCAAAGTCATGTTGAGTGTGCGGATATCTTTTGTGATAACACAAGTGCAATTAACATATCTAAAAATTTGGTGCTACACTCGAGTGTTAATCTAAGTGGTTCATCACTTAGCACGTCCCTAAATATACTATGATGAAGTATATTTTGATGATCACAAACAAGATATTTTTCGGTGCTAAGAAGCGTTTATCAAGATCTCATCCTAGCACCTAAGAAAAACAAAAGGCTAAGGAATGATTCGATCAAAGAACTCAAAGTCATATCCGACGATCAAGATCGTGTCAATCAAAAGGACTTCAATGATCATATCTAGATTTCAAGATCACTTCACTCGAGCGATTTGATCAAGCTCCAAGTCTTCATCTTTCGAACAACGTTGAAGACATTCAACTCTAGCGCACAAATTATTCTTGAAGATCTCATAATGAAGAGTTGAATTTAAAGATTATGAAAAAATGGAAAATACACTGCATTTAAGGTATATCTTTCTCTAATCTTCATTGCTCAAACGTATTCCAAAACCATGCACAAATCACTTACATACTTGCATGTTTTGATTTTACATTTTACGGTATTTCAAATGATTTAATTTTCTATACTTAATTTGAAATTTACCGAGTTTTTATTCGCATTTATCGTATATTTAATCGCGAGTCAAAACTGTTTTTAAAGAGTCTTTCAGGATGCTAATGAGTTAGCAACGCTCTCCTTAACTTGTTAAGTAAGGACGCTGATAACATTCAAGGTTGAATTGAGTTGATTAATCAGGACGCTCACTTGTATAGTAGCGGCTTCCCTTTAGTCAACCTTTGAAGTTGTTAGGACGTTGATTCAGTATCAGGTCATTGAAAGATTTTTAAAGTTCTTCAAAGAATGTATCTTTGAGGACGCTAATAGTTATAAGTTGAATAATCTGTCAGGACGCTACACCTGGATAGGAGCACCCTCACCTTTGGGAATCAACTTAATAACTTTCAGGACGTTGATTGTCCTTCAGCGAATTAGTTTTACTGTTCAAATGTTTTTAATGTGGTATGATGCTTATAGAGTTGTAGCACCCTCGTATTATGTTTTTTAAAAGGTAGGACGCGTACTCGAAAAGTAGCGCCCTCATGCACTTAATTGTTTTAAAACATAGCAGGACGCTAACTGTGCATTAGCACCCTTAAGGTTAAGTCGTTTATGTGTCAAAGTAAGTCGGGATGCTTACGATTCAGTAGCGTCCTTACTTCATTGTTCAGCATGACGCTTATATGTAATGAGCGCCCTCAAGGAAGAAAAGACAAAGTTGATTTGTGCGTCAGAACACTGATTACGGAATCAGGACGCTAATTCAACAACCGTCACTATTCTAATAAGTACACTGCATTAGTCTACTTTTTCAGAACGAATTTTTGCACAGAGTCCTTTTCAGATTTATCAGAGATCCTTTATGATACATGAATTAAGTTTTTCTAAACTTTCCTTTTTCATGAAATCTGAAAAGTACCAGAATGTTAGTGAAAATTACAGTTGCAATTTTCATATAACATTCTAGTCGTTGCGTGTAAACATTCATATTATTTGAACTTCAAATGTCTAACGACTATGTCTTACTAACCAGCACTTAGGACCAAACAACTTGCCAGTCATTTTGTATTGTGCCAATACTTTTTGAAAGTTAGTCTGTGTCAAAATGTTTTTCAAACATCTAAACTTTCAAAATATTTTTCACTGATACCTTATATTTTCAAAAGATTTTCATACTGAGCTTTAGTTATATTCTTTCTTTGAAAATCTATTTGATCTGGTATCTACTCAAATTCTCAGCACCAATTCATACTTGGTATCATTCTTGCTGAAGATAGAATTTGAGATATAGTTCATCAGAAATACAGTTGCATTTGATTGCATATCTTAAGTACTGTATTGAACTACATCAGTAGTTGCGTTAAGTACTGATCATCGAACCATAAGTTTTCATACTTATATTTTATATTTATTTTAAAAACTATCTGTGTCTTTAATTTACGCTAGTCCTTCAATTTTCAAGTCAATGTTTATTTGGTATCATATTATTTTCGAAGAAGCACTGATTTTCATATCACATCATTCATGCTTTTCAAAACTGCACTTGAGCAATACCAAACTTTGAAAGGTAAATGACTGTAAGTGTATTTCAACTTAGCATTACGTATTCATATTTTATATCTTGGTAATGCCATGTAATGATTGTAAAGTGTTCTACTCAGTTAGAACCAACAATATTGTGTTGTGATGCTGGTGTGTTTCTAAACTGAAACAACCAGGACAAGTGAATGTAGTTCACTTAATGATTTTCAGGATTGAAATCATGTAAGTTTATCTCAAAACCTGTAAAAGAGAAAAAGGTTCATCTTTACCTACAAGTACAAAACCGGTTAATCCTCATCCCGTAAAAGGATAGATGCATCCTTAACCTGTAAAAGGATAGGTTATCTCTCAACCTGTAAAAGAAAAATAGTTGTTCCTTATCCCGTAAAAGGATCACGGTTCTTTCTTATCCCGTAAAAGGAACATGGGTTTTTCCTCATCTCGGAAAAGGTTAATTTGGTTCATCCTTAGCACGTGAAAGGATAAGTTTGCCTTTAACCTGTAAAAGGGCAGTTGTAACGGTTTGGTTCTCACCCGTAAGAGAATCTTTGGTTACCCCGCACCACAGACCACCAACCCCGCAAGAAATGGTGTGCAGAATGCGAGGGCGGAACGCCCGGCGTAGGCATCTCCAACCACTCCTCAACCACCGTAAGGGGGTTGAGACCCTACGAGCCTTATCTCAAACAACGACATAATATAAAAATGTACTAAACAAAACTACCAACTGTATTAATCATTCGAGACAGGAGATACTCCATAAAAATGAACCATAATTAAAACCATAATCCCTACAGTCCATCAAGATGGACATACACATAAAGTCCAAAACTATGGGTACAAAAAAACCGTCATATGCCCACATGGTCTATCTAACAAGTCCCAACTCACCCATACTACAATGTGGTAAGTGTTAGAATTACATAGTCCAAAATATAACACATCATAATTTAAAACATAGTTCAATCAAAATGCCTCTCAACTCACATCGAGGCCTTGGATTCTCTCGCCGGCAAGGCCCTCAAGATATGACTACTCCTTTGCCCTTATTTAGGACAGAAGGACCTGAAAGAGGAAAATGAGGGTGAGCCAATGGTGCCCAGTGAATAGAATTCAAATATGCTATCAATACTCATCAATAAAAATCATGTATGCATGTCAATGTGTAGCATGATTAAAAGCTCACAACATGTAGATATCAAGCATTTATAATAAGTTCGATGCAAGTAAAAGCTTATCAATTTGGATCCACTTTCCACATGCATTGGGGTTACTAGTGCACGTCTATTTAACAGTACCGTTCTCATCCCCAATCATGTTGATTTGGGGTTACTAGTGCACGTCTATTTCACCGTACCGTTCTCATCCCCAAATATTTCTTTTTTAAAATCCTCTTATGACAAAGTTAAGTCTCCCTATTAGCTAGATAGATGGGCCCAACCAAAATCATAAGGTTTTCCCAAAACAATGCATCTTTCAAAACATTAAGACACATTCATGCTTTCAACATACAATATATATAAGTGATATGATGGCATAAAAGATATAATCATAAATGAAGTCTACTCACAACCAAGCCTCGCGAGAGTATCTAACCACAAAAGGCCACCAAACCGAATCAACCCAATCAAGATCCTGAAACATTCATCAATATCCTACCATACATCAATTTCTATGTTCAATCACATAGACATTACACATGAACCCTAAATCAGCCCACATATAGGCAATAGGCCTAAATCCAATCTAATCCAATCATTCAACTCAAATCACATGACTTAGGCCTCTAATGCATAGTTCTCATTCCTAAACCATTCAATTAATAAAAAATACTAATTTTCAATTCCTTAGGCATAAACATGCCCAAATTGGGCCACTTGATCACAAGTAGGCCTAACACATAATATGGTCACAACCACCAAATCAGTAGCATAATCAACCCTAATCATGCTTAATTAGACATAAATTGCATCAATTCAATGATTCTAGGCCAAAAGCATCAAAAGCCCTAAAATATAAAAATTTTCATACGTAGGCCATATTGCCTATTTACACTAGGTCACCATGTTCAACCATGTATATCACTGATTTTGCATCATGGGTTCATCAACAATGGAAACTAGGTCAACATAGTTGACATGCAAGCTATTTGGAAAGGTCTAAGTTCATATTCTAAATTTAGGTATAATACAAACAACCCTACAAAGTTTCCATTTAATATTCTGTTTCGATGTATCTAGCTGCCAAAACAAATATTAAATCACAAAATCAACCGTATTAATTGAAGTATGTTAAGAGGCAAACATTATGTCCAAAAATCAGCTCAATCCAACGGTGGACCGAAACGATAAGACCCTTTGATGAACAAGTCTCTAATAAGACAATTTCTCCTTTCCTGCTGCAAATACTTGAACTCAGATGACTATATAACACAAAATACTTGACCCACCAACATCTCAACCGTTCATAATGCAGAACTATCCGTTGTGAACCACTTCTCAAATATCATATCAATCCAACGGTATATTTAGGGGATCTATTAGTTTGATCTAAACTCCGCGAGAAATCCAGACTTTCCGACCAGCTTTGTTTGGGAGGTTATATCATTCAAACGAAAACTCCGATCAAGATCTCAGCCGACCAGAATGAATACCAATAAGATACGAACTTTTGGACAAAGTTTGAGCTCAATCTGACCATATAGCACTAAGATCCAGCTCTTTGATGAAAACGTTGCTGAGACTTCCCTCAAAACAACTTCCTCTTTCTTTCTCTTCTTCTTTCCTTTCTCTTCTTTTTTCCTTTCCCTCCACTCATCTCACTCTCTAGGACTTCCTTGGAGAAGAGAAGTAGGGCATGGGACACTTGTCCACTCTCATGCACTAACTTGACATGTGTTGGAGAGGAGAAATGGGGCATGGAACACTTGTCCATTTTCATGCACCAACTTGACATGTGTTAGAGAAGAGAAATGGGGCATGGGACACTTGTCCATTCTCATGCACCAACTTGACATGTGTTGGTCTCATACTACTCATACCAACCACATGTACTTTAACCAATCTCATGCTTCCATGTATTTTAAATGTCCAATCCATTTAAGACACAAAATCTTCATTCTCATTTATCCTTTTATTCAATCAATCCTAACCCATATCAATTCATGGTTTAATGGGCCCATGCATAAATAATAAAACATGCATTATACTTTAATTTAACATGACCCATATATAATTTATAATGCACATATTTATATACATTATCAAGCATCAAATATACAAACATTAAACAACCATTAAACAAACACCAAACATATCAAGGCAAACACATAGAGTTTGGGCAAAATATAATTGGGTAATGGGCTAGATGAAATAATTTTTGGGATGTCACAGAATCAGTTAGTGGATTGAGAAAATCCTAATCGGAAGATTAGGTAGTGGACAGGCTTGGCCGAACCACTATAACTCTTGTGTGTCTCACGTTTGCAATTTAGTCTGTGTTCTAGTTTTGCATCCAATTCCAATACACTTATGTATATCACTAAGTTATTGGAAGAGAAATTTAAAATTGACCATCTCACCCAATTCACTCCCCTCTTGGGTGGACCAACATCGAGAACCAAACACATTGAGATTCAACATCATTTTCTTCGTGATCATGTACAAAAAAGAGATGTTAAGCTCATACACATCGGTACTAAAGATCAGTTTGCCGACATATTCACATTGATGATGATCATGATTGTTTCGAGCGTTACTAAATGCATGTGCTACCTAATTTCCCTCAATTAATCAAAGTAAAATCTTGAAAAAATTGGGAAAAATGGGTGAAATGCGTTCCAGCCCGGTAGAACGAGTTCCAACAAGGCGGAGCTGCCCAGCAGCAGAAAGAAGCTACTAGAACACGTTCTGTTGGCCTAGATATGTCCAAGAGGGGGTTGAATTGGACACTTAAACAATTTAAAAATTAAATGCAATGACAAGAATATAAGTGCGAAAATAAGTAAATGTGCACAGTCGATTTATAGTGGTTTGGCTTCTTGCCTACGTCCACTACCTAACCTTCTCAATTAGGATTTTGAACCTTATCACTAAGAGATTCTCTTACCAGTGAGAATCAAACCGGTACACCTTTTCTTAGCTTGCGGGTGTGAGAACAACAGTTACACTTCTCAACTTACGGGTGTGAGAAGACCATTTCTCAACTTACTGTTACGAGCAAACCACAAGCGTACGGTGTCAAGTTATAATATAAAACTGATGAGGTATCGGGTTGTCGTCCTCTAGGATTGACACTCACACTAATTACCGTTTCACTAACCCTAACTTTATTTATAAAATAAAACTCGAGTGATTAAGTGAAATAAATTACAATTAAATAACTAGAAAGTAAACTAAGCATGGAATAGGAATAGATAAAAATTCATAGATAAAATAGTCT
Organism: Paratinospora sagittata; assembly: GCA_035771175.1. Lineage (NCBI taxonomy): Eukaryota > Viridiplantae > Streptophyta > Magnoliopsida > Ranunculales > Menispermaceae > Paratinospora > Paratinospora sagittata. The sequence goes on along the minus strand of CM069610.1, from coordinate 15,492,152 downwards.
AGAGGATCGATATCACTTTACTCTCAACTATGCCTTTATATATATATTTATCCTTAAATCAGTTTTTTCGTTTATAAGTTGAAAATCGTAACGTTTCTAATTCCCTCTTTTAGAGCAACAACTATAGCATATTATTGTCATCTTGGTTGTACTCTTTCAATGAAAACCTAAGATGATAATAACTCATTACGTTCCATGATTTCCTTTTAACGACTTCAAAGGCTCTCGATCTCCTTTTGAGTCTCACGATAACTAAGGTTATATTTTTCAAATTCCAACCCAAAGTACCCTCTTTGGAGCATCTACCTCAAGTCTATGATCATCTAATTCGTGGCCAATGGATCAAAAGCATTAAACTCAGAAAAATATAAATAAACTAAAAAACTTCATTAACAATAATCAATCAATAAAACCTACAACATAGTTTGAAGTTCAGATCAATCTACACCTCAAGATAAAAGATTTAGTTCATAGCATAAAAACATGAAATAACATGATGAACGTAAATCTAAAACAAGAAAAACAAAGTAGAAGGAAGGGAAAGTGTAGGAGAAATCTTCAATGTCTTCAATCATGCTCTTCTTGTTTCCAAACCCTAGCCATTTTCCTTGCACTTCAAAATCTTCTTTTCTCCTCCTTTTGATGCCCTGAAAACCCTAAACAATGGTCTTTATATAGCACATTCACTTTCTTCCTTGCCATTTTCTTCTTGTTATTTCAAGTAATAAATCCATAGAAACAAACCACGTCCAATTCAGAGTTAAATTGAGAAAGTTATGGCCGAAATATAAAAATCGCGCAGTTTGGTTTTTGCTCAGCGCTCGTTTTGAGCGCCGCGACTCAGTTTGTGTATTTTTTGCGTTTTCTTCCTTTTTCTTCTATCGTTGACACCTTTTTGCACATGTGTCTTCATTCAAAAATCTTGTACTTTGTTTCCATCATCCAAACTCACATTCACATCTCTAAATACTTACAAAACAAAGCAAATCTAATTAGTAACACACTTAGATAATCAAATCTATCAACTTATAGAATTAAAAACTGAAATAAAGCATATTATACCAAAATGTGACTAAACTAACAAATAACAAAATTTATGATACTTAACCTAATATATGAACTAAATACCATAAAACACACCTAAAACACGCTCTAAAACATATACTAAATTCCTACTTATCACTTATGGGTGTGATAAGACAGAGGATCATTTCTCAACTTATAGGTGTGAGAGGACCGTTTCTCAACTTACGGGTGTAAGAGGACTTTGACTTGTTGAATACAAAAATATCAACTCAGTAGTTTATCTAACTACTATTACAACCTTGATACAATATACAATATATGAATTGAGGTACAACTGTATCCTATGAGCTATCTCTTAAATTCTTCTTTCAGCAAAAATGATCTAAATTAAAACAATGCTGAAAATTTGAGTAAAAATAGCTCAATCTTTCAAATGATTTTTTAGATAAAGATATAAATTTAGCTCAGAATGAAAATCATTTGAATAAGCAAAGTTTCAAATAAAATGCTTTGAGAACAGAATAACTTGAATTTTTAAAATCAGAAGAAAATTCGACTAACTTTCAAAAATGTTTTTGCTCAAAAAAATTTCGGTCGTCTTGCAAATGACTAAGTGTTGGTAATTATAGACTTCTAGAGATGAAGTTGTTGTTCATTTGAATTTGAATTTCAAATATGAACGTTTAATCACAATAACTAGAATGTATCACGAAAATAGCAACTGCACATTTGATGAACATTCTGATTCACTCCAGATTCACGAATAAGGAAATTTTAACGATGTGGTTCGTGAACCAGAGGATATCTCTGACAAATCCAAAAAATTGATTTTTGTACGAAAGTTTGTTCTGAAAAAGTTGCTAAAAATGATGTACATGTCAGAACAGCAAAAATGTAATTTTTATCATTTTATTCCTTTGAGGGCTCACACAAAGCATTAGCGTCCTACTGAACGATGAAGTGAGGGCTCTACTAACTCGTAAGCGTCCTGACTTACTTGATGATTAAAATGACTTAAATCATGAGGTCGCTACTCAACAATTAGTGTCCTGTTTTGTTTTAAAACACTTCAACGTACGAGGGCGCTACTCAAGAGTAAGCGTCCAGAAATTTGTAAAACAATTTTAAAGCAATATTAAGTGCGCTAAAGGACAGTAAGCGTCCTGAAAGCTATTAAGTTGATTCTAACGATGAGGGTGCGTCAATCCAGGTAGCATCCTGACAGTTTTTCAACTTATAACTATCAGTGTCCTTAAATATGGAAATCATTTAAAAACTTAGAGAACTTTCAGTGAGCTGAAACTAAGTCAGCGTCCTGACACTTTCAAAGGTTGACTAAAGGGAGACCGCTACTTACAAGTAAGTGTCCTAATGAATCAGTTCAATTCAACCTTGAATGTCAGCGTTTTAATATTTCATCAGCGTCCTGACTCATCAAGTGCAGGAGGGTGCTCATGAAATATTAGGGTCTTGAAAGACTATAAAAACGGTTTTGATTTTTCTATTAAAGCTCGATAAAACATGATTAAAACCAAGATATTTTCGGATTAAATCAAATACTTTGGAAATCATGAAATACCTTTAAAAATGTGATGATCAAAATAAGAAAACGATTAAATCTTGTTGAGAGTAAATTTGATCGGTAGTCCTTACATTCTAAGTACTGAAGGACTCAAACATTAATTGATGTTCAATAGGCTTGTGAGCATAGTTCCTTGATCTTGATCTTTGATAAATCAGAAATACTTGTCAAGATCATTAGATACACAAATTGAAGATATTTGGAATCATCAAAACATTCATGTCATGGGGTTCATTGAGATAACAATCTCCCATTTTTTATGATTTCAAATACTCAGAGATCATGCAGATAATTGAGAGTAACAAGCATGTCAAGTATATCTGATTTCAACATATAAATTACAAGATGAGTAAGTATATCTGATTTCAACATATAAATTGCAAGATGAGTACAATGAATCATAATATACAAGAACTTGGTAATCATTCAATCAACATGTTATACAGAAACTCAGATGAACCTCCCCTGACTTGTAGCTTCCCTCTTGAGCTAACTTAGCCTCAATATCTTCAATCTCTTCTTCCTCTTTTGAAAACATCAAAAAGTGGGTAGGCTTAGCTCGTACTAGGACCCTTCCCCTTCCTTTTTCTTCTGGCCTCCTCGCCCTTCTTGGATCCACTGGAACTAGGTTCAGATTCCTTGGGTTTCCTAAGAGCTCATTGCGTTGAAGAACAACTTGAGATTTTTTTCAAGCTTCTGACAAATTTGTTAATTATAACAGTCTGCCTAGATTATTCAATGAATTTTTTGTGAGCAGGCAAGGAAACACCAAATTTGAATGGATCAAGAGGTGGACTAGGTTTAAAGCCCTTATCTTTTCGTGTTGCAAGGCCTTGAGCAAAATTAGGAGAAAGTTTGTAATCTTTAAATTCTGGCCTGATTGGTTGTTTGCGTTTTGGATCGGGGAAAGTTTTTGATGAGGGATCCGGGGGTGGAGACACTCTTCGTCTGATGAGATGCAGAAGCTCCTCATCTAATTCTTCTTCTTCAAACTCCAAAATTCCAAGAAGGCTATCAGACTCCTTAAGTCTTTGTGGTCGTGTGAAGGCCGGTGTTCTTGGTGTTGGTGGAACCTTTACACCTTTCTTTTCCAATAGATGAAAGAGCAGTCCAAAATGTTTCATGCTTGAGGCAATGTACCATACAGTAGAATACATTATGTTGTTCATCGCCTTAAAGAGGTCTTCAAAGAAGTCTACTACTCCTTCCACCCGATCTGCAGCTGTGATGACAGTGTGGGATATATCCATGATTCTTGTGGCAAGGAAAGGCATCTTGCTCTCAAAGTGTTGAAGCTTTTCAATAGCATTAGTAACCAAGTCAAGAATCTTGGTTAGTCTGTTATCCTTTACTTGTGCTGGCCCGACAGAAGTAAAATTCTTCTTTAGACTGGAGATGGCCTACAGCACTGAATCAAGTGATGTCTTGCTAGTCACTTGATCCAAGATAGCATCAAAAACTGATTGTAAAGTGTTAGAAATGGACTTATCTTTAGAGGTGTCAACCACTTTCCCTCATAAGCTTTGAAGTTCTTCAAAAATCTTCTGCAGTCACAACACTCGATGTATGGCTTGGTGTAGCTTGCGTTGAGTGACTCTGTGATGCTTGAGGTCTGGCTTGATGTGGTTGAGAGCTTCATGGTCTCTGTTGAACTGATGCAACAAAGGCTTTCATGAATGCCCTTATTTTTTGCATGTTATCTCGATTGTCCTTAACCAGATCATTGTTGAGTGATGAAGTAGGCAAAGACTGCATGGCACTTAGTTGTTGGCCCATTGGCTGTCACTTTCTCGAGCAATGCAGATACCTGGATCATGTGATAGTTATATTCTTGAATCTCATTAATTTCAACTCTCTCCTGAGATTTCAAAAATTCTCAGACCTCTGCCAATATCTCATTCTTCAGCTGAACTTGATTCTGTTCTAGACGATTCATCAGCTGAGACATGACAAAAATATGATCTTCTTGCACTCTTCCTAGGAAATCTTCTTCTCTAAAGAATTCATCTGTTGGTTGGCTGGTAGAAGGATAAGAAGGTGGCTAATGATCAGACGATCTTTCCACATGAATATTTTTCATTTCATTTTCTACTTGGAACTCAGCACTAGCCTCATGAAAATCTTCAATATGATCCTCTTCATCAACATTTGCATTTATGTCATCTCCCTAATGGGGTATGATAGCCAGCTCATAACCCTTTGTATCTTGACATTTTTCCCCATCAGACTCAATCTTTTTCGAGTTTTGGGATTCCATTGATACAGGGATATCAAATGGGGATGGTGGCCTAAAGACGGCTTTATTTGAGTCCTCATTGACTTTCTCTTTGGTGATTTCTTCCAAGATTGCATCAGCATTTTTTGAATCATTCAGATGTTCTTCAACAACGGCCTGAGCAATCTGGTTCACCTATTCCATTAGATGTCCTTCAGCTTGAACAACCTGCTCTGCATGTTCAACTTCAACACCTTCAGTTTGAACATGTTCTTTTCTTGTTTCATCTTTCTCACTGGATTCTCCATCATGTGGAACTTCAGACATTGGAAGCCATCTCTCCAATGCAAAGATGTAAGTGTATCTCATTAATTTCATAAAGGTTTGACCAATGCAGTTGTATCAGCTAGTCTCCTTGAAGCTTTCTCCACTTAAATGAATACCACACGTCTCGAACAGAGTGGTGAGGTACATACCAAATGGTAGACCTCCTCCTCTACTAACCACTGTATTCATCACATGCATGAGGATGTGGGCGAGATTTACTTTCTTCTTTTCCAAAATGCATCACACTAGAAATAGATCTAGATCGCTCACATTACCCCTACTGCCAATTTTGGGTTGAATAATATGGGTAATGATGTTGTGGAGTATTCTGGGCAAGAGTTCAAAGGACTGATTCGTGAGTTTCTTGTCGATATTTGAGTAGTCATTTTTCTTCAAAACAAGGTTCAGGGCAAAAAGGCTATCGTAACCTGGATATTGGAATTTGTTTTTAGTAAAAGAAAGTATGTGGGCACTTTGATCACTTGGTAGAGAAAAGGTATTGGAAAAGAATCTGGGAGAAATCTCAATAGATTTTCCTTTTACCTTGGATTGTTTTGCAAGTCCTAAACTGGGTTTATCAACCAGGTTCAAATAAAATTGGCTAACAAGGTTGGGATACCATTTTGATCTGAAAGAGAGAAGATTGATCCAACTTTGGAATTCAAATAGAGATAAAATATCAAGATGGGAGTTTGTGAAGAACTCAAAATCGACAAAACATCCATCAATCACAGCTCGGTTGACAAGCTTCTCTGTCTTATCTCCTTTCTTGTTTATCTGGGTTGAAGAAGGTGGGCGAGATGGTTCAGTTGCGGTTTCAATCTGTTGTGTGGGTACAAGGGTTTTGGATGCCTCAGCCAGTTCAACATGAGTAGGTTCAGTTCTCGGTCTCACACTTTTATCTAGAGGTGGTGATGGTGAAGCAGCTCTCTTTCTTGTGGAAAAAGTGTGAAGCTTCTTGGACTTGGGCACCATTCTAAATTTAAAAAGGAATAAAGGTGAAGAACTAAAGTGACTTGGCGAAAAGCAACGAAATAAAAAACAAAGAACTCAAAGTTGAACAAAGAACAAAATTTACCAGAGGTTTTGAGGAACTGATATGACAAGAGATCAGTTAAAGATGAAAGTTCAGCAGCAATTCTTGGAGCGATTCCTAGTAAGTTCTTGACGGAGCGTCTTAGGGAATCAAATAGCGAAAGTGACTGCTAGGTCACCAAAAGTTCGATTTTATAATGCTAAAACGATAAGCGTGCTCCTGACACATACTCACATGTGTCACAACCTAGTGTCTAAAGGCGGTTTTAATAAATCAAAAATTTGTGACCGATCAGCGTCCTTATGACAAGCGTTTTGAACAACTAAAACCATTGGGCACATTAGCGTCCTCATTCGCTGTCAGCTTCCTCTCGGACACTTAAACACTGATATGAATCAAATTTGATTAATCAGTCTTAACTATCGTATGGTTGACTCAACAATATTGAAAGTTATACTTCATCAACCAATCTTAAAAAATTTAATCGTGAACAAAATATTTAATATTCTAAGCATTGCATGATTAAAGATGATCATTCAGTATTAAACAATCACTGATAAATATATTCAAATAATAATAGCAGTGATGAGAGTGATTTTTATACCTTTGCACGTATTTGACTTTTACCTCAAGGTACTGCAAAGTCTTCAACTTGTGCGCTTTGTTACTTTTTGAAGCAGCTGAGATATTTTATTATCTTCGTTCTCCATGCTGACTTCCTTCTTGACATTTTATCAAGAGATTTCTCATTAAGCGTTCTAGATGTGCTTCCGGAAGATTGTTGACTCATTCAGCTTAGGTCATCAGTAACTTCACTTTCGTTCCTGCTTAGTGCATTTACAAGAATGTCTTCTCTCTCGGATGAAGTTTCTAACCCACTCAAAATATAATCAATTTCTTGAAAACTGATTTCAAATGGATTTGAAAACTCGTTTAGAAAATCTACTTTATATTTCTAGTTTTAAGGAAAATTGTTTAGAAAGTATTGCACTAAAGTAGAATGAGATATGGTTTTTCCAAAATGTTCAAGTTCATTTACCAGAGGTCTAAATCATTGAAGGTTATCATGAACTGACTCACTTCTTAAAACCCTAAAGTGGCCGAGTGACTCTTCTAACGTTCTAACTAGGTCTTTAGTCTCGTCCTTTCCTTCCATGGTTTTTAAAAGATCACATAGCTCTTTTAAACTCATTTCTCATGGTTCAATGGATTCAACTAACATAGTTAGCTTATCATTCTATTTCTTTGGAAGCTTATCACAAAAATATACTAGAGATATTTCTGCAGGTATTTCTCGATTCAGTTCTTGCATTCCAACAAGAGTGGATTGATATATGTTGCATGTCGTATCGAAGGATTCATTCTTCGATATCTCAAAGGCAGCAAATAGTCTATCAGACTCTTTGAGCTTTCCATCTCGATTATTAATCTTTTCACTATGAAATGATTTGAGTGTTTCCAAAATCTCTTTGGTACTCTCAAGATGAACTACCCTTTCTACATCTTTCTCGGGTAGAGAGCAGTACAAGGCATAAACAACATTAGTTTTATGCTTATCATTTAGTCTCTCCTTGTCTGTCCATTACTCAATAGGCTTGTTGGTCATGGTGTAGCCGTTTACAACCATTTCCTATAGACTAATATCCTTTGATCGTAGAAAGGATTTCATCCTTATCATCCAATCTTCAAACCAGTCTTTATTGAATAGAGGTGGTCTATCTAAAGGTTGACCTACTTCTATGACTGTGCTTCTGGTCATTGCCATTGATATCAAAGAAATTATGAAGTTTCTTTGAAGAGCAACACTGCTCTAATACCAATTGTTAAATTGGTCATCATTGACACTCACACGTTTCCAACGGCCATGACCTATCCTGTCACATGGCACGTGAGCATACCTCAGAGTATGTTTTACAGCCAGCCTCTCGACTGCACCAACCACCATGGTGGCTAGCCATGTGGTCATGTCAGGGTAAGAGTCTGATCATGATGCCGATCTCAACCTCTTATTAACATGCTCCGATATCAATTGTTGGCCCAGATATTTCCAAGAAGGGGGTGAATTGGACACTTAGACAATTTAAAAATTAAATGCAATGACAAGAATATAAGTACAAAAATAAGTAAATGTGCACAGTCGATTTATAGTGGTTCGGCTTCTTGCTTACATCCACTACCTAACCTCCTCAGTTAGGATTTTAAACCTTATCACTAAAGGATTCTCTTACAAGTGCTCACCTTTTCTCAGCTTGTGAGTGTGAGAACAACTGTTACACTTCTCAACTTACGAGTGTGAGAAGACCGTTTCTCAGCTTATGGGTGTGAGATGATTGTTTCTCAACTTACGGGTGTGAGAGGACCTGGACTTGTTGAATACAGAAATATCAACTAAGTAGTTTATCTAACTATTGTTACAACCTTGGTACAATATACAAGATATGAATTGAAGTCCAACTGTATCCTATGAACTATCTCTCAAATTTCTCTTTCAACAAGAATGATCTAAGTTAAAACAGTGCTGAAAATTTGAGTGAAAATAGCTCAATATTTCAAATGATTTTTCAGATAAAGATATAAATTTAGCTCAGAATGAAAATCATTTGAATAAGGAAAGTTTCAAAAAAAACGCTTTGAAAACAGAATAACTTGAGTTTTTTAAATCAGATGAAAATTCGACTAACTTTCAAAAGTGTTTTGGCTCAAAACATTTTCAGTCGTCTTGCAAATGACTAAGTGTTGGTATTTATAGACTTGTAGAGATGAAGTTGTTGTTCATTTCAATTTGAATTTCAAATATAAACGTTTACTCACAACAGCTAGAATGTATCACGAAAATAGCAACTACACATTTCATGAACATTTTGATTCTCTCCAGATTCACGAATAAGGAAATTCTTACGATGTGGTTCGTGAATTAGAGAATATCTCTAAAAAATCCAAAAAGTTGATTTTTGTACGAGAAGTTATTCTGAAAAAGTGGCTGAAAAGGCATGTCAAAACAGCAAAAATATCATTTTTGTCATTTTGTTCCTTTGAGGGCGCTCACGGAGCATCAACGTCCTACCGAACGATGAAGTGAGAGCGCTACTAACTCGTAAGCGTCCTGACTTACTTTGACGATTAAAACAACTTAAATCATGAGGGTGCTACTCAACAGTTAGCGTCCTGCTTTGTTTTAAAAAACTTAAACGCACGAGAGCGCTACTCAAGAGTAAGCGTCCTAAAATTTTTTAAACAATTTTAAAGCAATATTAACTGCGCTAAAGGACAGTAAGCGTCCTGAAAGTTATTAAGTTGATTCTAAGGATGAGGACTCTCTTATCCAGGTAGCGTCCTGACAGTTTTTCAACTTTTAATTATCAACATCCTTAAATATGGAAATCATTTAAAAACTGAGAGAACTTTCAGTGAGCTGAAACTAAGTTAGCGTCCTAACACTTTCAAAGATTGACTAAAGGGAGGATGCTACTTACAAGTAAGCGTCCTAATGAATCAGTTCAATTCAACCTTGAATGTCGGCGTCTTGACTCATCAAGTCTAGGAGGGTGCTCATGAAACATTAGCGTCCTAAAAGACTCTATAAAAACGATTTTAATTTTTTGATTAAAGCTCAATAAAACATGATTAAAACCAAGATATTTTCGGATTAAATCAAATACTTTGGAAATCATGACATACCTTTAAAAATGTGATGATCAAAATACGAAAATGATTAAATCTTGCTGAGAGTAAATTTGATTGGTAGTCCTTACATTCTAAGTACTAAAGGGCTAGAAACTTTAATTGATGTTCAATAGACTTTTGAGCATAGTTCCTTGACCTTAATCATTGATAAATCTGAAACACTTGACAAGATCATTAGATACACAAATTGAAGATATTTGGAATCATCAAAACATTCATGTCATGGGGTTCATTAAGATAACACGTTCTAGTAAGCTGAAACTCGTTCCAGCTGGGCATGATGGGTATAAAGCCCTCTTGTGCGTGACTTTCATTCATTTGCTTACCAACGCATTCCACAACTTCCTCTCGCTCCAACCTTGGACTCCTTCATTCTCTCACGTACGGCGACAGCTCTCTTCGGGTAAATAGGCATTGGAAAGCTTGCGGGATACACTCTAACTATTTTCCAATCATTTTCTCCTATTTTTAAGGCGTTATAATAGGAATTTGACTGAAACCTCCTTTTTCATACTAGTTGCTTTCAAAGTGTTTGAAGAAAAGCCTAGAAAGAATCCTTCGTGAAATGCTTACAATGTGGTTTTTCCACGCAGTGATATTCCTTCCAATTTGTCATCTGGACTGGAATAAAGGAGGGAAGAAAGAAGGAAAGAAAGAGAGGATAGACCGTCTAGGCCTAGAAGAAATGCTCCACCGCCACTACCACCTATGCTTGAACCTATTTCTCTGAAAGTGCACCGACTCAAACTTTCTCTTGGTGTGTAAGTGAACTTTGCATTCTTTGATCAAGCATACATACCTCTCCAACCTTTGTGTGACGAGCTTGGTTGGACATCATTTTGTCGTTTCACTGCCCCTTTGTACAAAAAAATTAGTCCAACCTTTTTTATACCAATCTTACTCAAGATGCCGTTCGTCAAACTTACCGATTTTACTCCCGTGCGATGGGTCATCGCAATGTTATTTCTACTAGGATTATTGAGGAAAATTTTGATCTACCCTGAGGAGGTCCATATGCCTTGGACATTAAAGGAAACATTAACTTTCCGGGGTTTGACAAGTTGGAGGTCTTGAATAACTTTTCCAGGAGAGTAGTGCATCCAACGTATCCAAAGAAAGTCTCCAACATTACTTTCTCGTTCATGCCTCACTTGATTCACAATGTCATCTCTTGAGTCATTTTTTCGAGGAAGAGCAATAGAAGTAACGTCGCCACTATTGATTTATTTCTCATTTGGGCGGTTACTTCTGGGACTAAGGTAAATTTGTTGCACATTATCGTTCATCATATTGCTACCACGATGAAGCGCTCACGAGTTTTGTCATATGTGATGCAACTTACTCCATTCTTCGAGGAGGAAGGTATCGACTTATCTACTATTCAGCCTGTGAGTTATGTCTAGTAGAGAGAGGTAGTCGACGAGGGCCCTTTGTACAATATGGGGTTTTATTTTGTACGTCGACTACGGAGATGGCTCACCCCCAGGCAGGTACCTCGAGGAGAGTCATATGGTAATTTTGAGTCCCCACATCCTAGCGATCCATCCTTTGATGAGATGGAGGATCTATTTCATGAAGAGCCTTCGGACGACGATGAGTGCATGCCTTATAGTTCTTCTTTCTACTCGTCTTTTGATGATGACCCTCCCCACTATGAGGCTGGACCCAGTCAGCCGGCTCCACCTGCTCCAGCTCATGGATTTGATTTTAGCAATCTTCAACAACAGTTGCGTGAGATTCATGATACTCAGAATTCATTCGTTGCTTCTTTATGATTTGATCTCACAGCTATCCATACTTCAGTGACCGAATTAGCTAAACGACATAACCGAGTTGTTGATGTAATCTCACCCTGTTTTGTTTTGATGATTACAAACAACATACTTGTGATCACTAATCTCTTTGATGTAGTTGTTTCAATGCTAGCTAGTTATATCAGATGGATTCAATTATACTGTCAAAGCATGTGAAAGGAATATCATTGCACGACGATTCAAGAGCTTAACGTTTGTAATTCTTATTTAGAATCTTAGCATTGTAGAGTAACAATTACATGTTTCAACCACAGTATAATTTGCATCTTTTCGAAAATCATGCATATAGTTTATCATACTCATGCATATACACTATTATATTATTATTCATGCATGCGCACACATTAGTATGATAGCTATGCAATCACATAGTTAAAATTGTTTATCATGCATATTTTTATCAGTGATTAATATGCATTCATTTTACCAACTTTGCATGGTTTCATCGTTTTAAGTGTATTATTTTGAATGTTTCAATCATATACTTAGTCGATTGATTTACGCATATTTAACCTTGTCAATTATACTTCAATAATGTCAAAAATTACTTTTAAAGTTAGTCTATATATTTGATAATGTCCTAAACTCATTACGATAAAAAAAATTGAGTTTCTTTCACTTCGTAGTGAAGGAACACATTTCCTCTCTTAAGGAACGCACTCCTGAGTATTTTTCCCAAGACCCAATATTTTTTATCAGAGTTTAAGGAACGCGATCCTTGTTAAGGCGTTCTGTGTTTTTCTCGAGATTTAGAATTTTTTAGTAAAGGAAAAAGGAGCCCGTTCCTACTGTCAAGGGCAAAATAAGAAATTTTATAAAGTCAGTGGTTCTTGATGAAGGACCATGCTCCTATGTCCAACGGACACATTAAGGAACGACTCCTCATATAAGGAACGTGCTCCTTGATTTGAGGGAAATCTGAGATTTTTTAAATTTCAAAGCAGAAAGACATTCCTTCCTTGAGGAAAGCGTTCTTTCCTTGAGGAAAGCGTTCCTGTGCCTCTCGGTGTGGTGTTTTTCTATAAATACCACACTTGCTCATTTGAAGAGCAATTTTTCCAAAATAGATAAAACTTGTCTGTTTTTCTTTGTTTCATTTCTACAAGTCCAAAACAAGTTCTTGAGTGAAGTGTAATACCCTGTATTTCACAAAAAAAATAAAAATAAATAAATAATAATAATTTTTTTAGGATAAAGCACATGCCTGGAAGTCAAGGCACATGGCACATGGCACATGCCTGGAAGTCCAGGCACATGGCACATGGCACATGCCTGGAAGTCCAGGCACATGGTAAGATCCTTCTACGAAACCATGAATTACGTGCGACTTCCAGAAGAGGGAATCAGCCCTGTATTGGAGACAACAGTTATGGGGACAAAAATTCCTATCAATGTCGAAATCATCGATCGACTTATAAAAATTTCGATTAAGGAAAGAATTATTGATCCACATGAACCGCAGACAATTACAGGGATTGCGGAGTCTAATGAACAGTTATTCAATTCCCTCACCAAGGAGCCATACACTCAATCGACGTTCACCAACCTCCCAAACAATTATCTTAAACCATATCTTGCCGTCCTTGGAAAGATCGTGTTCGGCAACATCTTGCCAGAAATGAGGCCTAATGGCATTATGTCAAGGGCCCAACTCCTTGTGCTATATTGCATAGAGAAGGGAATAAAGGTCTCCCTACCTCACATCATCATCCAACAAATGTTAAGGGTGATTCAAAACCTTTTGACGAAGGAATTCCTCGGTTACAGAGTCTTGATCATGAGGATGCTACGCGAAGTAAACATCAACACTTTTGATGGGACTTCGACACAAATCGTTGAGCCAGTTACAACATCTTCTATCTTCAAGATATATGTTCCAAGGGAAGGAGTAACTGACGAGGAAGTATTCGGCACAACGATAGGAAATGCCGAGAGAATGAGGGACAAGCATGGACGTTGCCTTCGAAAAAGTCGACGCAAGATTCCGGTCGGAGAAGCACCAAATTTTGAAGGGCAGAACATCCCAATGAGCGCACTATTTCAAAAATTTTCACCTCATACAAATCTAGATATACAAGGGGTTCCAGTTAGGGGATCCCCGTATAATCAAAACAATTACCTTTCACCTATGAATCACACGTACAACCAATACTTTCCCCCAATGCCTATGGTCTACCCTCCACCTATGGGACAATCGAGCCATCAACCACCAATGGGCCAATCGACTAACCTTTTTGAAAGGTTAAATGAAATGGAATCCAATATGGCGGAAATGAGAGCGACTCAAAATTATATGTTAACACATATGCAAAACTCTAAAGCAGAGCGAGCAAACTCTTAACCTTTTGTTAGTAGTCGTTCTGTACCTAGCAGGAGATCTAGAAGGAGCGGAAGTAGGCAGGGAAATAAAAATTGATTACTGGCATTGTAAACTTTTTTTTATACATGAATGAAATGTTTTGTTTAAAGACAATCTTTGGTGGGCCGACTTACAACCATTCTTTCTTTTGTATCACTAACTTTGGAATGGTATGGGACATAACAAAATTGGAGGATACTAAATAAAATGTGGAAGTAAGAAAACCCATGACCTGGTGTGACAAGAAACATTTGGCGAAAGTTGCATTACTAATATTATCACTAAGTTTACACGGTATGGGACTAGTAAATTTGGACGATACTATTAGTGAACTTCTATTCAGCCAATGTTTTTAGAGACCGTGTTCATACAACTTAACTTGGTTAACACCCTTATTACCAAAGTCATGTGGTATGGGACACATGAACTTGGCTAATAATCGAAAAGACTAAGAGTAAGAGTTTGAATACATAAGATTGCGATAGAACGTTAGATCAGGATATTTACCGCGGCAAATCTTAGAATTCTTATGACTCGTATAGATTTTTAATGAAACATATAAGTATGTGCACAAAGACCAAAACCAAATCATTTGAAATACTTGCAAAATTTTGTACTTATTATATAAACATTATAACCTTGTTTTTACACCCTGCCAAACATACGAGTTATATAAGATTTTTTGATTCCTCAACAAAAACCTTACACTATACTTAGCAAAAAATAGGTGATTTTAATATTGCAGTACTCTCGAAATTATTGCTGAGCATACTATAACATTATACTTGACTACAGTTTCTTAATCTTGATTTTTTTTTCTCCTTGCCAGTGAGAAAATGCAAACAAGGAAGAGAGGAAGGCCACGTACTGTTCGTCCCGCAGTTGAGGCATCTCCTGAGATTCAGGAATCGCTGCCTCCGACAATAGCACAGGCCACACCCGACACTGCCACTCCATCTAGGCAGGCAATACCACCCCCACCCACACCCTTTACTATGCCTTCGAGCATGGAAACCTTTTTTGCCGGATTTATTAAAGCAATCAAAGCCACTGTTCAAACGGCCGTTCGTGAGACAGCGACCAGCCCTGTTGCCACGGTTCAAGCACCTGTAAAATTTGGGTCGGAAGCTCAAACCGATCAGATTACTAAATACAAGCGGCTACAACCTCTTACTTTTGATGGCACCATTGATGCTGATGAGGTGCAAAAGTGGTTGGATGAGTCAAAGAAGGCTCTTGATGCAATGAGAGTCGATGAGACTCGAAAAATTCCACAAGCGACCTACCAACTTGTTGGTGGGGCAAACACATGGTGGATGACAGTGAAAGAAGACCCAAGGGTCAACATAGCAGATATGACTTGGCAACAGTTTGAATCAATGTTTATTGATGAGTATTTTCCCAGCGTGGTGACGAAGCAGAAGCGCCAGGAATTCGCTAAGTTATACCAGGGCACCATGACTATCAGAGAATATGCTGGAAAACTCAAAGAATTATCAGTCTACTATCTCTCCACCATTTCAACGGAGCGAGATAAGACTGAGAAATTTTATAATGGCCTTCGCCATGACATTCGACAAGCCTTGTCGATCTTGGATCTCAAGATTTACAAGGAGGTTGTTGACAAGGCCATGAGCTTTGAACAAGAGAAGATCTTACAGGAACAACAAATGAATAAGGGCAAACGGCCTGCAACGTTTTCCCAACAAGGCTCGCAGCAGGGCAACAAGAAGAAGCCCTACCACAATCAAAACCCAGCCCTCCCAGCCCCTGTTTCGAAGAATGAGGCCACAACACCTGTGGCTGAACCTTCTAACCCTAACCATCAGGGTTTTCGTAATCATGGCCGTGGAGGTCGTTATGGAAGGGGTGGCCGCCGAAACAGCAATGGCAGAGGTGGTGGTCGACACCACAATCAGCAAGCCCAGCAGAACAATCAACATGGCCAGCAACACAATCAGCAGTACAGGCCTACTTGTTTCAACTGCGGCCAGCAGGGCCACGTAAGAAATGTCAGTCCGCACCTTCAGCAACCTGTTCCTGCTATTCCAGTCCAACAAGCACCACCCACTGCTAATGCCCAACCCAGGCAGAACCAGCAGAACCAGGGTCAATGAAATCAGGGCAGAGCATATGCCATCGCTCAACAACCCCTCCCAGACAACAATGTAGTCAAAGGTACCTTTCCTTTGTTCAATACAATGGTGCATGTTTTGTTTGATTTAGGTGTTATGCATTTTTTTATATCATCAGCATTGGTAAGACATTTAGGCCTGCATCCTGAACCCACAAACATCACACTCCATGTCACATCACCGTTTGGATCATCAGCAGTGTTCTCGATGTGAACTTCGAATGTCAGAACAGATAATATATGCAGATCTTTTTGTGATGAATATTGAAGACTTCGACATCATCCTCGCCATGGACTAGCTCGCACCACTGAATGCAAAGATCGACTGTCTGAAGAAGCAAGTTCAGTTAACCTTGCCTACAGGAGAGTTTGTCAAGATTCACGGAACAAGGAAATGGATACACAAATCAACAGTTTCACTTCTCAAATCTCAACTTCGAGCGTTATCCCTTGGTGACGAAAATGAATCACCAACACTATACCCTCTCGAAGTACACGATGTTTCAGTCATATCTGAATTCCCAATAGTTTTTCTAAATGACCTTCCTGGTCTACCTCCAGTTAGGGAACTCGATTTTGAGATCAACCTCATACCTGGGAGAGGGCCTATCTCAGTTCCACCATACAAAATGTCTAATGTCGAGCTAGTCAAATTAGACAAACAACTAAAGGAATTAGAGAGTAATGGCTTCATCCGAAAGAGTTCATCCTGGGGTGCTCCAGTTCTGTTTGTTAACAAAAAGGATGGTTCGTTACGACTTTGCATTGATTATCGCAAGTTGAATAACGTCACCATCAAGAACAAATATCCATTGCCCAGGATCGATGACTTGTTCGACCAACTTAGAGAAGCCAAATACTTCTCTAAGATTGATTTATGGTCCAGTTATCACCAACTCCGGATCCGAGAGTCGGACATCACCAAGACGGCGTTCAGAACTGGGTACGGTCATTACGAGTACTTAGTTATGTCGTTCGGTCTAACAAATGCACCTGCTGGATTCATGGATTTGATGAATCACATATTCAGGTTATACTTAGACCGATTTGTGGTGGATTTTGTGGACAGCATCTTGATATATTCCTCAACCGAGGAAGACCATAAAATACATTTGAAAATAGTCCTCCAGACCTTGAGAAGCCACCAACTATATGCAAAGTTGAGTAAGTGCGAATTTTGGGCGAAGAGAGTTCAATTCCTAGGCCATGTGGTTTCAGGCAATGGCATTGAGGTAGATCCTTCTAAGGTTGAAGCCGTTTTAAACTGGAAGTAGCCTACCACTGTTACTCAGATTAGGAGTTTTCTTGGGTTGGCTGGCTATTACAGACGCTTCATCAAGGACTTCTCAAAGATTGTTGAACCTAAGACCAAGCTCACTAGAATCCCGCCGGTGAAGCGTCATTTCAGGAATTGAAGAAACGCCTCAACACGACACCTGTACTTATCACTCCAAGAAATGCAATTGGATTTTCATTATACACCGACGCCTCTCTCCAAGGCTTAGGTGCCGTACTAATGCAAGAAGGCCAAATTGTTGCATATGCCTCGAGGCAACTAAAGATTCATGAGGGTAATTACCCAACACATGACTTAGAACATGCAGCTGTTGTGTTTGCACTGAAGCTATGGCGTCATTACCTATACGATGAACGGTTTGAGGTCTTCTCGGATCACAAAAGTCTTAAGTACATATACACTCAGAGAGATCTAAACCTCCGCCAGAGACGATGGTTGGAATTCTTGAAAGATTATGACTTTCAACTCCAATACCATCCCAGAAAGGCCAATGCTGTGGCCGATGCCCTGAGTAGAAAATCTTATGTTGCTTGCACTCTTAACTATGAAATGGAGAAGTTTACTACAGAGATGGATAACTTTAACCTACAGCTGAACGTAGAGGACCACGACCACGACTCTCTCAATTATCAGCCACTTCTGAGAAAGATTTCAGCTACTCAAGCCAATGACCCTTTGTTAATGGATAAATGAGAACTTCTACTCAGCGGACAAGATCTCCCTCATTGACCAGTTTCTAAAGACGGAGCCATTTTCTATTAAAAAAGTCTCTGTCTACCGAACGATCCTAAGGTTCGGAAAGACGTGCTTACTGAGATGCACTGTTCGAGGTACGCTATGCATCCTGGGGGTGACAAGATGTACAAGGATGTCAAGCGACAATTCGGGTTTTCTGGAATGAAGACGACAATTGCAGACTTCGTTGCTCGATGTCTCGTTTGCCAGAAAGTTAAGGCAGAACGAAGACTTCCCTCAGGACTTCTCCAGCCGTTACCTATTGGAGAATGGAAGTAGGAGAACGTCGCAATGGATTTTGTTATGGCCTTGCCTCGAAATAATAAAGGACAAGTTGCTATCTGGGTTATCATTGACAGACTTACAAAGTCTGCACACTTCTTGCCAATAAAGTTCACGGATAATCCTGCCAAACTTGCAGAACTATATGAAAGAGAGATCGTACGCCTTCATGGCATACCACTCACGATCGTCTCTGATCGAGACCCTCGATTCACATCAAACTTTTGGAAAAGCTTCCAGAATAAAATGGGTTCTAAGATCACTATGAGCACAGCCTTCCACCCTCAGACTGATGGGCAGTTAGAGCGGTTTATCCAAATCTTAGAAGACATGTTACGATGCTGCATTTTGGACTTTAATGACGGATGGGCAAAGTATTTGCATCTAGCTGAGTTTGCATACAAAAACATCTACCAAACTAGTATCGACATGGCACCATATGAGGCTCTCTATGGTCAGCCTTGCAGATCTCCGGTATGCTGGTTAAATATGGCAGATCGACCGCAGTTAGGCCCTGAACTAGTTTAAGAGACTTCTGAGAAGATAACACTAGTAAAGGAACGACTTCGTGTTGCACAAAGTCGACAGAAGAGCTATGCTGACAAGCGGAGACAACCTCTAGAATTTGATAAGAGGGACTTTGTTTTTCTGAAAGTCCAGCCCACAAGAGGTGTCAAACGCTTTGGGATCAAAGGTAAGCTCTCCCTGCGGTATATCGGTCCATTTAAGGTCATTGAACGTATTGGAAAACTTGCTTATTGTCTGTCCCTTTCATCGTTCATGCCTAAGGTTCATGACGTTTTTCACGTATCTATGCTTCGCAAGTATCGTCCTGATCCTTCGCATATCATCCCTTTAGTCGAGGTTCGGGTTGAGGAAGGAAATACGTATAAGGAGAAAGCGATACAGATTTTAGATAGAAAAACTCAAGAATTACGGCGACGTAGCATACCACTTGTGAAAGTGCTCTGGGATCACCACGGCGTAGAGGAAGTAACATGGGAACTAGAAGCAACTATTAAACAGAAATATCCTAAATTGTTTTCTAGTACCAACTGATGATGCGATACATTGTCCTATTTTCACTTATCAATAAACTGATGAAACATTGTTACACTTATCTTAATACATTGTTTCACTTGAATAACTACACCGATGTCTAAAACTAACATCCATGGATATCGTGATGCACACACGCAGTGGCCTCCTTGGCAACTTGTTACTACTACTACTTTGCATCACCAACTCCATCACCGCACAGCGATCATTATCGCCAGAACGTGCATGACTTTTTCGCAACAATCCCGTGCCCTCATCTTAGCAGAACCTTCTACCACAATTGCCAAGAGGTCGAATTCAAGCAACAACAAGAAAAAGTATTCCACCGCTCAACCTACCTCCCCTCAAACGATGTAACCATCGCCCTCCACCACCATCTGTTATGCAAATGTAGGAATCTTCAGAGGATGAGTCCGATTCCATTTGCTCTCCATGGTTTTATGATGATGAGGATTCCACCAGCCACAGTGCAATTCAGGGACCATACTAGCACTATCCTAAACTCGCAAGAGATGACGCCGGCAGTGGATCTCAAGCAGATAACCATCATAACTTCTTGAATTGACTTTGAGGACGAAATCCCTTTAAGGGGGGTAGAATGTAATACCCTGTATTTCACAAAAAAATAAAAATAAAGTAAAATAAAATAATAATAATAATATTTTTTTTAGGATAAAGCACATGCTTGGAAGTCCAGGCACATGGCACATGGCACATGTCCGGAAGTCCAGGCACATGCTCGAAAATCCAGGCAGCCCGCCTGGATTTCCAGGCGCCAAAAACTCTATATAAACCAACCTTCCCCTCTTCATTTTTCACACCAAATTTACTCCAAATTGTGATTTTTCCTCCTCTTTTCACTCATATTGAGTTTTTAGTCTTTTGAGACTCTCTGTCCGAGACTCTCAGTGCAGTACGACGAAGTTCTGTCTTGAGGAAAGCGCCAGATCTGAAAAAGAAGAAGTTCTTATCTGAAGGTGGGGAACGAAACATAGGTTTACGTGTTTTATAACTTTTATTAACGTTTACATTCAATTATTATTACGTTTACTGTTCATTTACACTACATTATGTCATATAATGTTTATACTGACGCACTTATGTCTGTACACTTGGAATTCACGTATTATATTATTATAATGCCGGATTTGTGGTCAATCTGACCCAACTCGACTCGGTCTTGTCCTCAGTAACTTTAAATAGTGAACGGGAGGCAGCGGGCTGCTCTAGGCGATTGGTTATTTAAACAGACCTAGTGTCTCACCTCTCAACTGGGGACTGATCTAGTTGGTCTTATTGAAAGCTATCAGCGTATACATGTAATACTGAATGTCCTAACCATGCAGGTGGTGATACCGACTCTGATAAGGGTCACTAGACGTTGCCAAAGTCAGACTAAATGTCAAGAAAATGCCAGACCAGTAGACTAGACCAGTTCATGCATTGGCATCATACATATCACCACCTAGGGACGTATATGGTTCATGACTCATAGAATAGTTAGGAGCATTGCTCGCTATTCATTACATTTCTCTGGAGAGGGATGTACATGAGAACCCGGCTACACCCGGGGAGGGACATCAGTACGTGAATCCAGAGCATCGTTCCTGAGGAGGGATGTAAATTGAGAACCTAGCTACGCCCGGGGAAGGACACCTATACGTGAACTCTGGCGATGTACGTTCATCAAACCATTACGAGACGGTGTCATGAATACATACATATTGATTGATTGTGATGCTCACATGTGTATTTAAGATATTTAATATTGAAGTATTCTTTATTAATTGTTATACTCACGAACTATTTACCCACTGAGCGCGTTAAGCTCACTCCTTTATTATCCAATCTTTCACAGGAAATTAGGGTGGACTGGGTGCAGGTTATGGGGCTCACATTTTGTACCCTTTGTATGATTCATTGGGGATTTTGGCATATTATGTTCAAAAATATTCTGAATTAAATGAAATCAGATTTGTACTGTGTGACATATATTTCCGCTGCGCACTCTATTGTTACCATTGTTATTGTTCCAAATACGCGCCCCGTCCGTGAGTGTACCGCCGGTTTAGGCACGTCTGGGCGGGGTGTGACATTTTAAACCTCTTTCTAAGAAAAATTTCACCTACATTTGATCCATTGATTCATACTTCCAGATAGTTCTCCAAATCTTTCAATTACTTTGAGAAACTTGTGTGTTTCCATTGAGTAAGTGTTGAAGACGTTGTTGAGTGCTATCTACACATCTTGTTTTGTCTTGATCATTCTTGAACGTGGTATCTCTCATCCAACATCACACTTAAAGAATCTTGGAGCTTTAACCTTACCTAAGTGGGCTATATTTTCTATATCTAGATTCTCGTGATGTTGGTTTGAGCAAATCAGTTTTGTCCTTATGTCAACATCTTGAAAATTGATTTCATCTTGAGTATTGTTTGTGAAACCCTATTTTGATCTTCATATTATTATATCTTGTTTAGTGGTTTCATAAATATCTTGCGGTATCTATTCATGTGTTAAAGTTATACTATATTGAATCAATTTTATAGATCAACACTTGGTTTGTTTGATTCTTGAACTTAATCATTTACACTTTTAGAATCATCAAGTTTTGATCATCATTATATTCTTGTGCTTTAAACATATCATCGTTAGAATCAATTTTTAGATACATGTGCACATTCGACTCTTGAGTTCATATCATATATATTTGAATAGATTGCATATTTGAGAAAAACTATTTCAACACCTCGCATCATTTATATCATTGTGGTTGGAATAGTGGTGTTTACTCATTCAAGATTGTAAGCTTAATATTGTTGAGAGTGTTGTAGAACACTTTTCTCTATCATTTGTACTCTTGATGTATAGTTGATGTGTTTATCAACAGGGAAATATACCATATCTTGTACGGCTCGTAACCATGCCCATAAGTTGGTTACAGTGTAGCTTTCTAACTAAACCCTTGTGTAGGCTAGAGTGTGGCTTTCTAACCAAGCCCTTGTGTTGGCTAGTATGTTGTTTTCTAACCAAGCCCTTGTGTAGGTTAGCGTGTGTGGCTTTCTAACCAAGCCCTTATGTTGGTTAGTATAAGGCTTTAAGCCAAGACTTTCTATTGACTTTTGTAAACGACTTCTAGTCATGCTTGTAAGTTGACTAGTCAATAGTGTATTGGAAATCCTGATCGTGGTAATTGGGTAGCGGACGTAGATTTTAGGGGAACGGAACCACTCTAAATATCTGTGTCTATTTATCTTTCCTGCATTTATTTATTTTGATTGTTACCTACTACGCACTTTATCTGTTTAATTATATTAACTGAAAGGTAACGCAAAAATCCTCCAAGTCCAATTCCCCCCCTCTTGGACTATAATACTAGGCCAACAAGTGGTATCAGAGCATCCTGTTGTGATTTTATTTTAACTAAGGCTTCTCTTATGCTACTTTTGAGTTTTGAGTTCTTTTTAATTTTCCTAGAAAGTTTAAGTCTCAAACACTCAAGATCATTTTCATCATTAGAATCAAAACGGTCATCAAGAAAAAAAAGAGTATCGTCTAAATTCCAAAGTGGTGTATGCTTTGTTTTGTAGTCTCCCAGATAATGAATTAGAACAAGTTAGTGAATGTGAGACTGCAAAAGAAGCACGAGAATTGCTTCACTTGGTTCATTGTGAGCCACTTGATAATAAAGAATCATGGCTCAGGAATGCAGAGAAAAGATTTGAAGAGTTTATATTTTCAAATGATGAACCAATTGAAGAGGCGTGTTCTAGATTCAGACAAATTCTTGAATATTTAAAAAGTCTTGGTCAAGACATACCAAGTGGGATTAACGCCGTCTGCTTTGCTGACAAGCTTTGAAATCTATTGATACTCCTTGCAGTTCATCCATCAAAATGGATAAGGATGAAAAAGGTAAACCAGTCGACCCTAAGTTGTATCGAGGAATGATAGGAAGTTTGTTGTATCTAACGGCGAGCATACCTGATATTATGTTTGACATTTGTCTATGTGCTAGATTCCAATCTGATCCTAAATAGTCTCATCTAAAGTGTATTAAAAAGATATTTTTAGACATCAGTAGCACACTAGATATAGGTCTCAGGTACGTTAAAAGAATTACTTTTGATCTCAGGAGTTTTGTTGATTCCGACTATGCCGGAAGTTTAACAGATCGAAAAAGTACCTTAGGATTTTGTCACTTCCTGGGTGATTCACTCATTTCTTGGTTTTGCAAGAAACAGAATTCAGCGGCATTATCCACAGCAGAGGCTGAATATGTTGCAGCCAATAGTTGTTGTGCTCAAGTGATATATCTTAAACAACAACTCTTAGATTTTCAAATCAATATCCAATGTGCGGAAATTTATTGTGATAATACAAGTGCTACAAACATTTCCAAAAATCTTGTAATGCATTCTCGATCGAAACACATTGAAATTCAACATTATTTTCTTCAAGATCATGTGCAACGTGGATGTCACGACCCACTCTACGTGATGTCATGACCAGCACGGGAACCTTCGAGTATACCCTCCGTCGGCACACCCGACGTCCCGTCAACTCTCGAATACATATACGAATCCCCAATTTGAAATAAAAGTACATCCTTAACAACCAACTAACATGATCATAATCAAATAAAATATTACTTCTCCAAATTTTTACAAATATAAAAGTCCATAGTCTTCAAAATGATACAAAACCCAACACATCCCAACTATGTGTTAAATATAAAATTACTAGGTGTTATCATGTACATAATTATCAAAATACAAAACTAAATGTACAACACCTACATGAAACAAAAACAAGGGACGCTCTGCAGTCAAGCCTTCCCTTTTCCTTTTCTATCAGATCCTGAAAGAAGATGGTGAGGTGTGAGCTACAGCCAGCTCAGTGAATGTTATTTACAAGTGGCATATACGTGCATTTATAAAACATGGTAAGATCATAAAACAGTTGAAATATCATGATGACGAAATAGATTACATACATGCTAACATAAGGGATCAAGTCATACATAAGACAATGCATAGCATTTGTAGTCATGCTCATGCAATCCTAACACCTCCTGAGTACAGGGGTTCAAGGCTGGTGCGCTACACACAGTACCTGAACACACATACAATACTCGTATCCTAATAGGATTTCTGGGGTTGTGCAGCACGTAAGACTAGCCTAAACTAACCTACCCATACGCAAGCCATAAAACCCTCTGCCAGGTACACAACTGGGATCACCTCTAGACTTACGAGAATTCTCAAAAAGAGAAAATTCAAACTAGGAGCCTCAACCCAAATTGTCATCCTAATGAATTTTTCTCAAATGTATTTCATGGAATATTAAAACATGCATACCATCATTTATAAGCATTTAAAACATTTCTATACTACAATGCCACATATAAATGATCCAAAAGTAAAAGAACACTCACTCTTGATTGGCTAAGCCTAGCCAATCCAATCGCCAAAACTCTCAAAATGACTAAACGGGTTCAAGATCAATCACAAGGCCTGGAAATAACATGGTTCACACAACTGAAAATCAGTCATAAAGTGTGTCAAAACCCCATGTTCAAACCCAATCTAAAGTCAATTAGATTCTAAATTGATTACCCCCTTGAGCCAATTTTCATATTGCCCAACTTGATCATTTAGACTCAATTAAACGAAGATTGACCTAAATTGAATGTAATAGGGTGATCCCATGATCCAACCACTAATATACATGAAATTCAATTATAATTAGGGTCAATTAGACTATACATCAAGTCAATTTCATCAATTGACTAAGTCTTGGTCAAAACCCCCAATTAGGCCAATATAAAACATAAGGTCAAAATGAACTAAGTCATATCAATTTAACATAGGTTCTAACATTTTAAACTTGTGATTCTACTCAATTTGGGTCCAATTAAACAATCTCCAAGTCAATTTCATAAATTGACTTGCTTTGGGTGAAAAGTCCCAATTTGGGCAAAATCCCCAAATTACATGCAAAATTGTCAAAGTACATGAAAAATGTCAAATACTTAGCCTAGATCAAAATTAGTCAACCTTAGGGTGTCCATTATGAGAACCCACTGAATTCAATCATCAAACAACCCTAATCATGTCCAATGAGACCTACATTGCATAATTTCCCAGATTTTATATCAAGAGCATCAAAAGCCCCAAATCTGAAAATTTTCATACATAGGCCATATTGCCAATTTTACACTAGGCCACCATGTTCAGCCATGAATTTTACTGATCTTGCAACATGGAATCATCCACAATGGCCACTAGATCAACATAGTTGACATGCAAAGATTTTGAAAAAGTCTAAGGTCATAAACTAAGTATAGGTTATTTGAACTAACCCTTCCAATTTCTTGCTAGAAATTGGGGGTTTCACCATTAGTGTACTCCTAACACTCTCTAATCACACATATGTGACATGCAAGACTCAACTCCAACTTTGGTCTTCCACCCATCCAAGGTTAATCACAATGCATGCATCAAAATGAAACCCTCATGCTCAAAATAAAGCTATCATGCAACTAATTGAGAGATTCAAGGAAGAAATGGAGGAAAAATGCAAACCTTAGGTGTTCTTGAGCAAGAAACCACCAAACCCTAATTTTCCTCTCCTTTTCTCCTCTCCAGCTCCTTTCTCTTTTTTCTGGCTGAGAAATGAGCAAATGAGCCTAAAATTACGTTTTGGTTGCTTAAATAGACAAGCTTGGGCCCACAACTAAAAGTTGCCAAAAACTATCAAAAAACCAGTTTTCCTGTTACAATACTTGCACTTAGATAGTCCAGTTCTTGCAAACTACCAACCAATTTAATATCCTAACCGTTCCAAACTTGCATGAGTCAGGTAACAACATTCTGGTAAACTTTGAACTCAATCCAACGGTGGGATTACGAGATCTAAGTGTTTGATAAAAAATGCGTAAGAAAATCCGAAAATCCGTAAAACAGTGTTTGGAGTCTTATAACTCATAGTAGGTAACTCCGATCAAGATCTTCACAGTTCATAATGAAGACCTATCATATAAGAATGAGCTGAAACAATTTCAGCTCAATCGGACCACGGATCTAGGAGATTAAACTATTGATGTAATTTATGACAGAAATCTCTTCCTCCATGGAGAGAGCTCCACTGGATCTAAAACACCGTTCTCGACATGTTTTGACGTCGAACGGGTCTCCGATGGTTCCGAAGCTTCATGTGCACTCTTTATGACCTAAAAGCATGCATTACTTGATTTCATATTTTAAGTATTGTATTGAACTATATCAGTAGTAGCGTTAAACTTCTGATCATTGAACTAGACGTTTTCATACTTATACTTTATATCTATTTTGAAAATTGTCCATGTTTTTTATTAACATCAGTCCTTAGTTTTATACGTCAATGTTTTATTGGTATTATATTGTTTTCGAAGAAGCTCTAATTTTCATATCATATCATTCATGCTTTTCAAAACTGCACTTGAGCATTACCGAACATTGAAAGGTAAATGACTGAAGGTGTATTTCAACTTAGCACTACCTACTTCACATTTCATATCTTTGTAATGCTATGTACTGTGCTTAATGTAAAGTGTTCTACTGCGTTAGAACCACCCAACATCTTAGTGTTGTAATGTTGGTGTGTTTCAGGATTAAAACAACTAGGACAAGTGAAGGTAGTTCACTTGATGATTTCATGATTGAAATACCAGTAAAACATTAATCGTCAAGGATTTCAGGATTTCAAGATTAAAATCAAGTAGGTCATCCTCATCCAGTAAAAGCGTAGGTGTGTCCTTAACCTTTAATAGGATAGGTTAAACCTTAGCCTTTAGAAAAGAAATCGGTTTGTCCTCATCCCGCAAAAGGATAGGTGCGTCCTCAACCTGTAAGAGGATAGGTTATCTCTTAACCTATAAAAGAGAAACGGTTCTTCCTTATTATGCAAAAGGAACATGGTTCTTCCTTAGCCAATAAAAGGAACATGGGTTTCTCCTCATCCCGAAAAAAGGAAATTTGGTTCTTCCTTAGCCAGTGAAAGAAACATGGGTTTTTCCTAATCCCAAAAAAAGGAAAATGGTTCATCCTTAGCCCATGAAAGGATAAGTTCGCCTTTAACCTATAAAAGGGCAGTTGTAACGGTTTGGTTCTCACCTTTAAGAGAATCAGTTAGTGGATTGAGTAAATCCTACTCGGGAGATTAGGTAGTGGACGTAGGCTTGGCCGGACTACTATAAATCTTTGTGTCAAGCGTTTGCATTTTAGTCTGTGTTCTAATTTGCATCATGTTCCAATTAACTTATGTAAATCACTTAAGTTATTGGAAGACCTTTTTAAAATTGACCATTGCACCGAATTCACCTCCCTCTTGGGTGGACTAACAGAGCACACCCTTTTTTCGATGTTTCAAAAAGGGGAGAGTGATGCGTGCTAAACCGCAAGCGTACGGTGTCAAGTTAGAATATAGTCCGATAAGATATCGGATATCGTCTTCAAGGATTATTACTACACTATCTATCATGTTTTAACCTTAACTTTATTTAGACAACCAAGTTCAAATGATTAAATGATTAAATGATTAAAGACAATAATTAAATCACCTAAATATTAATCTAACAATGTAATCTAAAACTAATGCAAAATCAATGGTCGAATGGTCTAGAGGTTCGATATCACCTCACTCTCAACTATGCCATTTTTATATGTAATTATTATTAATTCGGTTCCCTCGTTTATAAGTCGAAAATATTAACGATACTAATTCCCTCTTTTGGAGCACCAGTTAGAACATGTTATTGTTGCCTTGGCTTTACTCTTTCGATGAAAACCTAAAACGACAACAACTCATTAAGCTTTGTGATTTCCACCTAATGACTTCAAAGGTTCTTGATCTCCTTTTGAGTCTCACAATAGCCTAGGTTATATTTTTCAAGTTCCAAACCAAGGTACCCTCTTCTGGAGCATTTACCTCAAATCTATGATCAGTCAATCCTTGATCAAGGGATCAAAAGCATTACACTTAGAAAAATATAAATAAACTAGGACTTCATTAATAATAATTAAGCAATAAAATCTAAGACATAGTATCAAGTTGGATCTATCTATCCTCTAGAAAAGAGGTTTAGTTCATGACTAAAGACAAGAAAACATTAAACAATGATTTGAACATGAATAAAAACAATGGAAAACAAACTAAAAGGTTTTAGAGAATCTTCAATAATCTTCAAGGCTTATCTTCTTCTTCTCCACTTCGCTCTAGCCGTAATCCTCTTGAAAAACCCTAAATTTTAATATATATTATGCTCCAAAGTCGTGTGGAATTCAAATTAGAAAGTGGGGAAAATCCAATTTTAACTTGCAAAAATTGCAAGTTTTTCTCTTTCAGTGGCGCGACGCTCAAAACGTTGATTATGGCTTTTTTTTCTTGAACTTAGCCGATTTTCACACCTTCTTGGCATGGGTTCTTCATGTTTCTCCTTTGCACTTTCTTATGACTAACATATCTTAATACCTACAAAACAAAACAAATCAAATCAATAACACACTAAAATGTAAATTGAATCAAATCATATACTAATAAACCAAATTAATGCATAAACAATTAATCCTAAACTAACATATGCATCAAAACTAACATAAACACATGAAACTAATGCATAAAATATCTTAAAACGCACCTAAAACTTGCTCTAAAGCCTATCTAAATATGCAACTATCAAAGACCCCCAAACTTAGGACTTTGATCGTTTTGAGCAAAGGGAAAACAAAACTAAAACTCTACTAACATATCAATCATAAAACTATCATCCTATTCTCAAACAAATTAATTCGAAATATCATGCAAGATCATTATTATGGCCTCTAAGATCACATTGAAAGATAATAACTCATCAGAAAATTTTTAAGAGTGTTAGAGATGTCTAGATTTTCAATCCAACTCCTCACCTAACCTCATCTTTCATTCTCAAACACACCATCATATAGTTAATCTCATAAAACCATTCATGAAATTCATAGACAAGTGCAAGTAAGTATGAAGTCTAAGTGATCTCAAATAAATATATAAAAAGTGAATCCCATAGGAAAATCTTTCCTACCACTCTCCACTAATGTAGATCACATGTCATTTAGAATCAATAGGTCTTTCTTAGGTTGTAATGTATGGCCAAGGTTCAAAGGTAGAAAAAATTAAAAAAAATTATGCTCAAAACACCCTAAACACTTTGATCTTTTACAAATGTCTACAACATTTCATTTAGAACCAAAAACCAAATTTCAGCTCATATATCCTCTCTTTAAATATTCAAACTTTTCATTCCATTTCCCATTCTTTTGTTTGCTTGTTTTCTTATTTTCAAATAACAACTACACCCCCAAACTTATTTCTTTTCATAATCATGGGCATAACATCCTTTTCTTCTCTTTTTCATTTTCTTTTTTTTCAATAAAACTCATAAGCAAACTTCACATTTTTTTTCTCTTCTTTGTCACTCTTTTTCTTCACTTTTCTTTCCCATTGTTCTTTCATCCAAATAATAACACTCCAACATTATCAAAGTGCATAAGGTACATAGGTTGAAAAATAGGGAAATTAAACATGAAAAGCTCAAATTTCCTGATACATAGGTAACAAAGAAAAAGATATTCAACTCAAAATGGGAACTATAGATACAATAAAAAGTAAGGTACGCTATTTGGCTCAAACTTATCCAAACATGGCCTAATCATTTTCCTCATAGCATGCTCTCTAGGATTTTGCCTCAAGTGATAATCAAACTTGTTCTAGGATTTCTAGAGATCAAATATATATAACTTTACATGCACACATCCAATCTAAACAAGTCATGATTCCACAAAATCAACCACACTAGAAATGTA
Source organism: Paratinospora sagittata (assembly GCA_035771175.1). Classification (NCBI taxonomy): domain Eukaryota; kingdom Viridiplantae; phylum Streptophyta; class Magnoliopsida; order Ranunculales; family Menispermaceae; genus Paratinospora; species Paratinospora sagittata. The sequence goes on along the minus strand of CM069610.1, from coordinate 15,461,722 downwards.
GAAAATTTCCAACAAAGCTAAGCAAAATAGTCGAATCAAGCACACAGACTTAAGATATCTCTCTAAGCTCTCCTAAAGTTATGTTCATGTATATGTTCTCTTATCATTGGCCATTAAAAAAAATAAAAATAATTGAACCAAATCAGAATTTGTAATATCATAGGACATCTTAACGTAAAACTACCACATATTTACCATGATAAGTCAAAAATCAAAATTCTCCCCCCAAACTTAAAACAAGCACTGTCCCCAATGCTTCACAAGAAAAACATAAATAGAGAATGGATGAAAATTGTCACGACCCACTATCCATGATGTCATGACCGACATGGAACCCCGTGTATATCCACCCTCGACATACACGGCCTCCCGATAAGCCTTCTAATACAAACCATAATCCCAAATACACAACAATAAACACATGGACATAATATAAGATCATCATATAAAACATATCCAAAATGACAACAAGAAAGTTTTTCTCCAAGTCCATAGTGTTCAAAAGTACATAATATACTTAACCATAAGTACAAACTCATCTAAATGTTAAGTATAATCATTAGGTGTTAGATAGTACAATTTATGAAAATAAATTGCAGAAAAGTACTGAACACCTACGTCAACAACAATACGGGAACGCTTCGCAGCTAAGCTTTCCCTTTCCCCTTCTTCTCAGATCCTGAAAAGATAAGGATGAGGGGAGAGCTACAACAAGCTCAGTGAATGCTCTATACAAGTGGCAACATACATATGCAATTAAGTATCATTAAAACCATTTAAATAATCATGGGTGTAAGTAATATTACATGCATGCCAATATAATGTATCATGCCATAAACAAGACAATGCACACCATTTTATAAACATGCATATGCAACCTAACACCTCTTGAGTAAGAATCAATGCAAGGGCCATGTGTGCGCGAAACCAATTCCCGATCGACTTCTTACCCGCATCTATAAAAATTCCTATGGATTGTATGAACCATAGGATTCGCCCACCAAGACAAGTACCATGTCTAGGCGAATCCTAACATACACAACCCATAGAAATCCTTTGTAAGGTCCACAATTGAGGATTCCCGGTCGGCCCAATGGAATTTCATAAGAAATCCCAAGTTTAGGGAATGCACATAACTCAACTACTTTCCCAATTGACTATGCTCAAATATTGTTCATGAATTCAATAAATCATGCGTACTACATTATACAAACATTTAAAACATTTTATACTACAATGCCACATATAGAATTCACAAGTAAAAGAAACACTCAACACTTGATTGGCTAGACTTAGCCAATCCAATTCCAATCCAACGAAAAAAAAGCACTCGGATGCACATATCACCCCAAGCACCACAACCTCCAATTGACTATTTGGGTTATATAGATCAACCACAAGATCCTGAAATAACATGGTTTACCAAAACTGAAAATCAGCCTTAAAGTATGCTAAACCACCATGTTTAAACCCAAATCAAAAGCCAATTAAGATTCTAAAGTACTCAAACCCATGAGCTAATTCCATATTGCTCAATTTAACTATTTAATACTAAATTAACCCACATTTAACCCAATTGAATGCAATAGGTTGATTCAACCACTATAATACATGCATTTAATCATAAATAGGGTTAATTAGACTAATCTCATGTCAATTTAATCAATTGACCAAGTCTAGGCCAAAATCCTCAATTCAAGCCAATACATAGCATATGCCTTAATTTGGGAAAAAATCTCTACAATAGGCATAGACCCAAATTGAACTAGGTCATTCAATTCTAACACATGTCTAACCATTCAAAACTCATAATTCCATTCAATTTGGGTCCAATTAGACAATTCCCAAGTCAATTTAATCAATTGACTTGGTTTAGGTCAAAAGCCCCAATTTGAGCAAATCCCCAAATTACATGGCCTAGACCAAAATTGCACTACACTAGGGTTATCCACTAATCAAGATCAGTAAATTGGAGTTCCATACCTCCACATTTACCCATCTAATCCACATAAATCACAGGCACATAAATCCTAGTCTAGGTCAAATCCATATAACCCCACCAATTTCTTGTTAGAAATTGAGGATTTCACCATTTATGGACTCCTAACATCCTCTAGATTAACATATCTCAAATTCAAGACCTAAGTCCAACATTGGTTTTTCACCACTTCCTTAAATTCCGGGATTTATACAAACCCTAAGTCAAAATAAAGCTTGCATTCACATGTTAAAGAGATAGAATGAAGAAAATAAGATAGAATGAAGAAAATAAGAGAGAATGATATACCGTGGAGGGATTTTGGGCATGAAGGCACCACTAGCTTTTTCTCTCCTTTCTCCTCTCCCCTTCTTTTTCTCTTCTCCAAGTTCTTAGGCTCTTTTGGAAGTGAAAAATGAAAGAAATCACGTCTCAATGGCTTATATAGAGGTTAAGTGGCATTTTGGGCCACACCTTAAAAAACACTTAAATAAAATGAATAGTTTTTTTTTCTGCTAAAATTGCAGCTCAATCCATTGGTGGAATTACGAGATCAAACCATTTGAGCAAAACCATGCAAGAAAATCCGTAAATCCGTTAAACGGTGTTTGGAATCTTATATCTCACAGTAAACAATTTCGACCAAATCATCACCGTTCATAATTAAGATCTATCAGAGAAGAATATGCTGACAAAATTTCAGCTCAATCGGACCACAGATCTAGGGGATCAAGCCATTTATGTTATCGGTTACAGAAAGTTCTTCCTCCATTGTGTGAGCTCTACTGATCCAAAACACCATTTTCGACATGTTTCGCCATCGAACGGGTCTCCGATCATTCAGAAACTTTATGCACACATTAAAAAACTTAAAAGCATTCAAAGACACTCGAACCAACACGTCTCGAGTATCAAATACGTATATGCGTACGTATGCATGTACTCTACGGGTCAAAATAACGTCATCCTAAGGTACAGACGTTACAGAAATAAAATAAATAGGGTAAGAAAACCCCCTATAACCCAAAAGGGTCGAAGTTGCATCAACTCTTTATTCTTTCCATGTAGCTCGCATGAAAACCACAAACTTGATCTAGAACTTGGGAATGAGATAACAAGAGACAAGTCATTGGTAAAGATAGATACTAAACAAAATAATTGAATAAAATAAAAAAATAAAAATAAAAATCACAAAAGTAACCGATGGGATGCCTCCCAACAAGCGCTTAGTTTAAAGTCCTCAGCCCGACATTCATCAATCTACTCAATTAGGGTCCTCTAAGTATATATCTTCCTCATGCGCATGCTCATTCTCATAATAGTGTTTCACCCGATGGCCATTGATTCGAAAAAGAGAGCCTTCTTTGCTATGCAACTCTATTATGCCATATGGAAACACTCTCTCAATAATAAAAGGACCCAACCACCTAGACTTCAATTTACCCGAAAGCAATGTCAACCTTGAATTGTATAAAAGAACCTCTTGTCCCTACTTGAACTCCCGCTTCACTATCATCTTGTCATGCCATTTCTTTTTTATCTCCTTGTATATCTTGGCATTCTCGTATGCATCTTGGCGAAATTCATCCATTTCATTTAATTGTAGAAGTCTTTGGTCACCAGATGCCTTCAAATCACAATTTAGCTTCTTAATAGTGTTGGTCCACCCTAAAGGGGGATGAATTGGGTGTGATGGTTAATTTTAAAATTATCTACCAATAACTTAGTAATTGACATGAGTGTATTGGAATTGGATTCAAAATAGAACACAGACTAAATTGCAAACGTGTGACACACAGATATATAGTGGTTCGGCCAAGCCTACGTCCACTACTGAATCTCTCGATTAAGATATTCTCAATCCACTAACTAATTCTCTTACGGGTGAGAACCTTGTCGTTACAACTGCCCTTTTACAGGTTAAAGGAAAACCTATCCTTTTACGGGCTAAGGATTAACCGTATTTCCTTTTTTCGGGATGAGAAAAAATCCATGTTCCTTTTACGGGATCAGAAAGAACCATTTTCCTGTTAAGGGATAAGGAAGAACTGTGAACCATTTACATCATAAGGAACAACCATTTCTCTTTTATAGGTTAAGAGAAAACCTATCCATTTATAGGTTAAGGACGCACCTATCCTTTTATGGGATTACGATAAACCGTATTTCTTACTTACAGGTGAGGATAAACCTTTTTCTCTTTTATAGGTTAAAAGATAACCTATCCTTTTTCAGGTTAAGGACACATCTATCCTTTTATGGGATTAGGATGAACCGGTTCTCTTTTACAAGTTCGGAGATAACCTTTCATGATTTCAATTCTGAAATCATTAAGTGAACTTCATTCACTAGTCATGGTTGTTTCAGTCCAGAAACACACCAGCATTACAACATTAAATATGTTGGTTGGTTCTAACGTAGTAGAACACTTTACAATAAAACTTAGTACATAGAATTACAAAGATATGAAATATGAAACAGGTAATGCTAAGTTGAAATACACCTTTAGTCCTTTACCTTTCAATGTTCGATATTGCTCAAGTGCAGTTTCGAAAAGCATGAATGATATGATATGAAAATCAATGCTTCTTCGAAAATAAAACATACCAAATAAACATTGACGTATAAAACGAAGGACTGGTGTAAATCAAGAACACAGACAATTTTCAAAGTAGATATAAAATATAAGTATGAAAGCTTCTGGTTCAGTGATCAGTAGTTAACGCAACCACTGATATAGTTCAATACAGTACTTAAGATGTGAAATCAAGTACAACTGTATATCTTGAACTATTTCTCAAATTCTATCTTCAGCAAGAATGATACCAGATATGAATCAGTGCTGAGAATTTTGAGTTGATACCAGATCAAATAGATTTTCAAAGATAGAATTAAAATAAGCTCAACATGAAAATCATTTAAATACATAAGGTATCAGTGAAAAATACTTTGAAAGATTAGAAAATGAAATTTATTTTGACACAAACTAACTTTGAAAAGGTATTGGCACCATACAAAATGATTAGCAAGTTGTTTTATCCTAAGTGCTGGTATTTATAGATTTAGTGGGACATAGCCGTTAGACATTTGAAGTTCAAATGATATGAGCGTTTACACAACGGCTAGAATGTTATATGAAAATGGAAACTGCAATTTTCACTAACATTTTGGTTCTTTTCAGATTTCATGAAAAAGGAAAGTTTTGGTAAAACTTATTTCATGTATCAGAGACGATCTCTGATAGGTCTGAAAAGGACTCTGTGCAAAGGTCTGTTCTGAGAAAGTAAACTTACGTAGTAAACTTGTTCGAACAGTGACGGTTGTTGAATTAGCATCCTGATTCCATAATCAATGTCCTGACGCATAATGTTAACTTTGTCGTTTTGTTCATTGAGGGCGCTCATTACGGATAAACGTCCTGCAGAACACTTAAGTGAGGGTGCTACTTACTCGTAAGCAACCTGACTTACTTTGACACTTAAATGACTAAACCTTGAGGGCGCTAATGCACATTTAGCGTCCTGCTATGTTTTAAAACAACTAAGTGCAAGAGGGCGCTACTATCCGAGTAAGCATCCTGCCTTTAAAACATAAAACAAAATATGAGGGCACTACAACTATGTAAGCATCCTACCTGTTAAAAACATTTTAAACAAAGACACAAGCACGCTGAAGGACGATCAGCATTCTGAAAGGTACTAAGTTGATTCCAAAAGGTGAGAACGCTTCTATCCAGATAGCGTCCTGATAGATTGTTCAACTTGTAACTATCAGCGTCCTGAAAGATACATTCTTTGAAGAACTTAAGACATCTTTTAGTGAGTTGATGATGAGTCAGCTTCCTGGCAACTTCAGAGGTTGACTAATAAAGGAGGCCGCTACTATACAAGTAAGCTTCCTGATAAATCTGTTTTATTCAACCTTGAACGTTATCAACGTCCTAATGAACTATCAGCATCCTAACTTATCAAGTTTAGGAGAGCGCAGCTATTTCATTAACGTCCTGAAATACTCTTTAAAAATAGTTTTGACTTGCGATAAAATATACAATACATGTGAATAAAAACTCGGTAGATTTCAAATTAAATATATAGTATTAGATCATTTGAAATACCGTAAAAACATGAAATCAAAACATGCAGATTAGAAAAACTTATGTAGATGATTTATGCATAGTTTTGAAAAACACTTTGAGCAATAACGATTAGAGAAAGATATACCTTAAATACTTTGTGTATTTCTCTTCGCTCATAACCGTTAAATCCAACTCTTCATTATGAGATCTTCAATAAGAGCTTTGTGCGGGGTTGAATAACTTGAACGTTGATCGAGAGTTGTAGTCTTGAAGCTTGATCGAATCATTCGAGTGAAGTGATCTTGAAATCACGATGTGATTGTTGAAGTCCTTTTGATTGAAACAAACTTGGCCGTTGGATGTGATATTTGAGTTCCTCGATCGAGTCATTTCTTGGCTTTTTTGCTTTCCTTAGGTGCTTTGACGAACTCTTGATACACGCACATTTACCACCTAAAAGTACTTTGTTTGTGATCATCAAAATATACTTTATCACAGTATATTTAGGGACAAGCTAAGTGATAAACCACATAAGTTAACAATCTTCTCCTTTTGATGATGACAAACAAATCAAAAAATTAAACACATAAAGATTAATGTAAATTTCTTTTTTCCCATCTATTCCTCTTGTTTTTCTATTGTCTCTTATTTTTCTTCTCCCCCTTTGATATCATCAAAAAGTGAAGAAAAGAGACTAGGATCTCTCTTTATGACTTAGTAAAGTAGCGAAGCTCCCCTTTACATGGGGACTCCCCCTTACTTTGTGCATTCATCCTCAAGATGATTTATGACAACGTGTCATAGTTAGGTATGTGAGAATGCGTAAGGTCTACTATACTAGTAGTCATGTGAGAAACAAATCTTATTTTTAAGCACATAGAGAAATAGTTAGACTAATTCATAGGCTAAAATATTTGAAATAATAGCGAAGCCGAGAATCGTAGTCAAGGGGAATGAGAAAAAATTGTCAAAAGATGAATTCATAAAGAATTTTTAATCGTGGGCACATATTCTCCTTAGTGTTTGGCATAAATATAAATTTGATAATTAAACCAGACCAAACATACAGTATGTTTTAAGTAAATAAACACACATAAGCATACTTATAGCATAGGCAGAGAAATTTATGATTAAGCAGGGCCTTGCTATTATGATTCTAATAAGATGCAAAGTATATAGTTGAAGTACATGTCATCTATTAGATATCAAAAATCACAGTTAATTGATGTATACGAAAAATAATATTAAAGAGCAACATCAATGGCATGTGAAATGAAAAATTATAAACTTTTTATAGTTTAGACATATGAAGATATATACGATGAATATCAACGTCTAAACATACTGAATATATGCTGAAATTCATATATATTATTCAAGCAACAACATACGTTCATTCTCCTATTATAGGCATAAAATTTCAATTGAAGCATGGTCTAGAATGATTGATACACCGATTCTAATGAGAAAGCATTTGAAAGGATATGTTCTCATTAGAAATCATATATCCACGAGTTCGATGCTAACATGTTATGGTATGAAGTAGATGCTTCAAAGTCAGGAAAACATAGAAAAGATAATGCCAAAAGATAGTAATCAAAAGGGTAGGCTAAAATCTTTTCAAAATAGAGGCGTATGATATGAAATTGTATACATGGCCTATATTTATTTGTAGAAACAAAAATCATGCAGATAAGATTTTCTAAAATCAGAGCAAGCATGATCATGATATGAACTAGCATAGGCATAAATAAATTGTTAAAGCACAGCCTAGCTATTGTGTACCTGATCATCAGATAATCAGATTACACATAAGTTCAAGATAAATTAATCATGATGTTATATAAGATACAAGATAGGTCTAATCATGATATTTATCAGATAATCACAAATAAGCATATCAAATACTCAAGATATATGTGACTAGTCAAAAAAGATGTCGCAAATATACTAAACATGATAATAAAGACTTCAAGTAGAGATATGTATCAGAGTCAACATAAGATAACATTAAGATCATATAAGCAGGCAATGAAAGGCATGAATCAAGCAGCTTACAAACGAAGACAAGTGTGTGCAGTGTATGAATATGAAATATAACATTCACACAAATTCAAGCAGATCAATCATTCAAATATAATAAAACATTATGAAATGAATGAGAGATGGAAAGATAGCTTAATGAACTACTTTTTGGTAAACAATAAAGGGAAGTAGCCATTAAACATTGCATTAAGTTTTCAAGGTCCAGAAGACCATCTTAACATGAGGCTTAAAGATTACAACATGAAAATAGACAAAACGACCGATAGATCAACAGATAGACGGACAGAGACAGGGAGCGGTTGACATTAAGCTTGACGAGGAGAGCCTTGAGCATCACGAGATTGAGGTGCGACAGATCTCGGCAGATGAGGTGGATCATCCATTCTTGTACTCATGTGTTCGATATATGCAAGAACAGGACTGAGCCTTCTAATCTGGCTTATTGCAAAAGCGAAACTCCCATTGATTGCATCTTCAAGAACAACTTCAGATTTGTCCACCTTTTTGAGAAGAGTAAACAACATGTCCTTTTGAAATCTGGTTACACTCTCAAGCTCCTTTGGCCTTTTTTCCTGTTCGAAAAGAAGCTCGACAACCAACTGAAAATTAACAGAGTTTAACTCGGAGGAATGGCTTAAGAGGTTCTTGATTGAAGATTCTCCATGATCGGCATGGGATGGCTCTGGTTCTGGCTTTATGGGAGGTTGCGATTCAGCCCTGGGGAAACCTAGAGGTGGCTTGGAGACGATTTTTGGATACCTACATCCTTCGACAACTTCAACCGAATCATCGTCGAAGGAAGACAGGGAAAAACCACCTGAATAAGATGATTCTTCTAGTGGACGCTTTTGGGATGCTAGGTTTCTGGAAGCCATTGGAGAAATTGAGATAACGAGAGGACAAGGTATTTCACTGTAGATGGTGCAGGTGAAGACGAAGCGTAGATTTTTATAAAATTGTCTCAAAGGCAGTCATGCATTAAATGCGATACGGCGTGCAAAAGCGAGCTGACGTCATCGAGATGATTACATAGCGAATGCGATAATCGAAAAGCATAGATCGCCGATGTGACAGCTAGGGTTTCTAATTCTAAGATGGGAGAAACGAGAAACCTAAGACGAACCCTAAATTGACCAAACGATCTAGACGCTAGGTTGTTAGACCATGATTTCAGAGAACCTTCTCTAATACCAATTGTTGGTCCACCCAAGACGGGGGTGAATTGGGTGCGATGGTCAACTTTAAAATTATCTTCCAATAACTTAGTGATTTACATGAGTGTATTGGAATTGGATGCAAAATAGAACACATATTAAATTGCTAACGTGTGACACAAATTTATAGTGGTTCGGCCAAGCCTACGTCCACTACTTAATCTCTCGATTAGGATTTTCTCAATCCACTAACTGATTCTCTTACGGGTGAGAACCAAACAATTACAACTACCCTTTTACAGGTTAAAGGCAAACCTATTCTTTTACGGGCTAAGGATGAACTGTATTTCCTTTTTTCGGAATGAGAAAAAACTCATGTTCCTTTTACGGGATAAGGAAGAATTGTGAACCTTTTACGGGATAAGGAACAACCGTTTCTCTATTCAAGGTTAAGAGATAACCTATCCTTTTACAGGTTAAGGACGCACCTGTCCTTTTACGGGATTAGGATGAATCGTATTTCCTACTTGCAGGTGAGGATAAACATTTTTCTTTTTTACAGGTTAAGAAATAACCTATCCTTTTTCAGGTTAAGGACACACCTATCCATTTATGGGATTAGGATGAACCGATTCTCTTTTACAGGTTAAGAGATAACCTTTTAGAATTTCAATCCTAAAATCATTAAGTGAACTTCATTCACTTGTCCTGGTTGCTTCAGTCCAGAAACACACCAGCATTACAACACTAAAGATGTTGGTTGGTTCTAACGTAGTAGAACACTTTACAGTCAAGCTCAGTACATAGCATTACAAAGATATGAAATATGAAACAGGTAATGCTAAGTTGAAATACACCTTCAGTCATTTACCTTTCAATGTTCGGTATTGCTCCAGTTCAGTTTTGAAAAGCATGAATGATATGATATGAAAATCAATGCTTCTTCGAAAATAAAATATACCAAATAAACATTAACGTATAAAACAAAGGACTGGTGTAAATCAAGAACACAGACAGTTTTCAAAGTAGATATAAAATATAAGTATGAAAACTTCTGGTTCAGTGATCAGTAGTTAACGCAACCACTGATATAGTTCAATACAATACTTAAGATGTGAAATCAAGTACAACTGTATATCTTGAACTAATTCTCAAATTCTATCTCCAGCAAGAATGATACCAGATATGAATTAGTGCTGAGAATTTGAGTTGATACCAGATCAAATAGATTTTCAAAGATAGAATGAAAATAGGCTCAGTATGAAAGTCATTTGAATACATAAGGTATCAGTGAAAAATACTTTGAAAGATTAGAAAATGAAATTCATTTTGACACAGACTAACTTTCAAAAAGTATTGGCACCATACAAAATGATTAGCAAGTTGTTTTATCCTAAGTGCTGATATTTATAGACTTAGTGGGACATAGTCGTTAGACATTTGAAGTTCAAATAATATGAACGTTTACACACAATGGCTAGAATGTTATATGAAAATGGTAACTGCAATTTTCACTAACATTTTGGTTCTTTTCAAATTTCATGAAAAAGGAAAGTTTTAGAAAAACTTATTTCATATATCAAAGACGATCTCTGATAGGTCTGAAAAGGACTCTAAGCAAAGGTTTGTTCTGAAAAAGTAAACTTACATAGTGTAGTTGTTCGAACAATGACGGTTGTTGAATTAGCTTCCTGATTAATCAGTGTCCTGACACATAATGTCAACTTTGTCGTTTTGTTCCTTGAGGGCACTCATTAGGTATAAGTGTCCTGCAGAACACTTAAGTGAGGGTGCTACTTACTCGTAAGCATCCTGATTTACTTTGACACTTAAATGACTAAACCTTGAGGGCGTTAATGCACAGTTAGCGTCTTGCTATGTTTTAAAACAACTAAGTGCATGAGGGCACTACTATCCGAGTAAGCGTCCTGCCTTTAAAACATAAAACAAAACATGAGGGCGCTACAAATATGTAAGCGTCCTACCAGTTAAAAATATTTTAAACAAAGACCCAAGCACGTTGAAGGACAATCGACGTCCTGAAAGTTATTAAGTTGATTCCTCCAGATAGTGTTATGATAGATTGTTCAACTTATAACTATCAGCATCCTCAAAGACACATTTTTTGAAGAACTTAAGAAATCTTTCAATGAGCTGGTGCTAAGTTAGCTTCCTAACAACTTCGGAGGTTGACTAATAAATGAGGCCGTTACTATACAAGTAAGCATCCTAATAAATAAGTTATATTCAACCTTGAAAGTTATCAGCGTCCTGACTTGTCAAGTTCAGGAGAGCGCTGTTATTTCATTAGCGTCCTAAAAGACTCTTTAAAAATAATTTTGACTCGCAATAAAATATACAATAAATGCGTATAAAAACTCGGTAGATTTCAAATTAAATATTTAGTATTAGATCATTTGAAATACCATAGAAACATGAAATCAAAACATGCAAATTAGAAAAACATTTTGACCAATAACGATTAGAGAAAGATATACCTTAAATACTTTGTGTATTTCTCTTTTCTTATAACCATTAAATCCAACTCTTCATTATGAGATCTTTAATAAGAGCTTTGCGCGGAGTTGAATAGCTTGAACGTTGATCGAGAGATGTAGTCTTGAAGCTTGATCGAATCGTTCGAGTAAAGTGGTCTAGAAATCATGATGTGATCGTTGAAGTCCTTTTGATTGAAACGAACTTGACCGTTGGATGTGATCTTTGAGTTCCCCGATCGAGTCATTTCTTGGCCTTTTGCTTTCCTTAGGTGCTTTGACAAAATCTTGATACACACATGTTTAGCACCGAAAAGTTCTTTGTTTGTGATCATCAAAATATACTTTATCACAGTATATTTAGGAGTGAGCTAAGTGATGAACCACCTAGGTTAACAAATAGGCCAAAAAGCACGGTGCTCCAACTCAATCTGTAAATGGCATGCTTTCCCGAACACTAAACGATACAGAGACATCCCATTGGGTGTCTTAAAAGCAGTTCGGTAAGCCCATAAAACGTCATCGAACTTTAAATCCCAATCCTTTCTCTTAGTATTCACGGCCTTCTCTTGGATTTGCTTCACCTCCCGGTTACTAATCTCGGCTTGTCTATTGCTTTGAGGATGGTAGGCCATGGCAACCTTGTGTTTCACCCCATACTTGGCAAGTAAAGCATTAAAGAGCTTGTTACAAAAATGGGATCCTTCATCACTAATGATTGCTCGAGGGGTGCCAAAACTTGTAAAGATCTTCTTTTGAAGGAACTTCAACACTACCCTTGAATCATTTGTAGTCGTGAAAATTGCTTCTACCCACTTTGCAATGTAGTCAACCGCTAAGAGAATATATGTCTTCCCACATGAAGAAGGGAATGGTCCCATGAAATCTATACCCGAAACGTCAAATAGCTCCACCTCTAGGATATTAGTCAATGGTTGCTCATGTCTCCTCGAATAGTACCAAGACGTTGGCATCGGTCACATGTATTCACAAAAGCATAACTATCCTGAAACAATGTAGGCCAATAGAACCCACTTTGAATAACCTTTGCCGTTGTCCTTGTAGCCCCAAAGTGACCTCCATATGGAGACGAATGACAATCTTGGAGAATGGGCTGTACGTCCTCCTTTGGTACACATCTCCTAATAATTTGATCATTGCAACTCTTAAATAGCAAGGGCTCATCCCAAAGGTAGAAGCACACATCATGTAGAAACTTCTTCTTCCTTGCATATGATAGATCCGGAGGTAAGACACCACTAGCCAAGTAATTCACATAGTCGGCATATCATGGAAGTTTCACAAACAACCCATGTTGCTCAACCAGAAACGTTTCTAAAATAGGCACACCATCATCTTTCTCATCTAGTTGTAGCCGAGATAAGTAATCAGCAATTAAGTTCTCACTCCGCTTCTTGTCTCTAATCTCCATATCAAACTCTTGAAGTAAGAGGGCCCATCGAATCAACCGAGGCTTTGCATCCTTCTTCTCAAATAAGTAGCGGATGGCAGCATGGTCGGTGTAGACAATCACCTTAGACCCAATGATGTAGGATCAAAACTTATCACAGGCAAAGACCACCGCTAGTAATTCCTTCTCGGTTGTAGTGTAATTTTGTTGAGTCCCATCAAGTGTCCTACTTGCATAGTAGATTACTCGGAACATCTTCTCTCTCCTTTGCCCAAGAACCGCTCTTACTGCATAGTCGCTTGCATCACACATGATCGCTAACGGTTCACTCCAATCTGGTATCACCATGATAGGTGCTGATATCAAAGCTTTCATGATCAACTCAAAAGCTTCCTCACAATGCTCATCAAACACAAATGGAGTCTATTTCTCAAGTAGGTTGCAAAAAGGTTTTGCAATCTTGAAAAAGTCCTTTATGAATCTTCTATAAAACCCTACATGCCCTAAGAAACTTCTTATGTCCTTAACACTCTATGGATGTGGAAGCTTTTCAATAGTAACATTCTTTGCCTTGTCTACCTCTTGCCCCTTAGAAGAAATTCGGTGTCCAAGAACAATCCCCTTATGCACCATGAAGTGACACTTTTCCCAATTAAGCACAGGTTTGTTTCTTCACACCTCTTCAACACAAGGGAGCGGTTATGTAAGTAATGATCAAATGAGGACCCAAAAATTGAAAAATCATCCATGAAGATCTCCATGATGTCCTCCACCAAATTAGCAAATATAACCATCATGCACCGTTGAAAAGTCACTGGTGCATTACATAATCCAAATGGCATACGCCGAAAAGCAAAAGTACCATATGAGCAAGTAAATGTAGTCTTCTCTTGATCCTCCGGGGCGATGGCTATCTGATTATACCCCAAATACCCATCTAAAAAACAATAGTAATGGAAGCTCGCCAACCGATCTAGGATTTGATCAATAAAAGGAAGATGAAAGTGATCCTTCCTTGTGGCCTTGTTGAGCTTCCGATAGTCTAGGAAAACTCTCTAGCCCGTCACTGTTCTAGTAGAAATCAGCTCCTTCTTATCATTCATCATCATAGTCATACCACCTTTCTTGGGTACTACGTGAACCAGACTTACCCACGAACTATCTGAAATGGCGTATATGATTCCCGCCTTGAGCCACTTTAATAGTTTGAGCCTTGACAACCTCCTTCATTGGTGGATTTAGCCTTCGTTGATGCTCAATTGAAGGCTTGTAAGATTCCTCCATCAAGATCTTATGCATACAAATGGAAGGACTTATTCCCTTTATGTCGGCTATGGACCACCCCAAAGTGGACTTGTATTCTCTCAAGATGCGTAAAGCTTCTCTTCTTCCACACAAGGCCGATGATACAATGACCGGCATGGAAGACTTCTCACCCAAAAATGCAAAGCGAAGATGCTATGGTAAGGGCTTCAACTCTGGTGAAGACTCTACTAACTCTGGTGGCGAAGAAGCTTCAATAACTTTTGCTTTGATGGTTGCACTCTCTTGATTATAGGCCTCAAGAGCTAAGACATAATGTTAGACTTTATTATGAACCACCTCATCTCTAGATATTGAACTCACAAGACACTTTTTTAAAGGATCTCTTGGTGTAGCCTCATCATGTATCTCGGTCACACATGCATCAACCACTTCCGCTACATCAATCCAATGACATGTATTCCCCACCGATTGGAATTTAAGAGTCTTGTATATGTTAAACACCACTTATTCATCATTCACTTGCAAGGTAAGCTCACCACATTGCACATCTATCAAAGCTTTCCCGGTAGCTAGGAATGGCCGCCCAAGTATAAAAGGAATATCGCCATCTTCCTCCATGTCCAAAACTACAAAGTCCACTGGGAAGATGAACTTGTCTACCTTCACTAGCACTTCCTCAATGATACCCCGAGGGTATGTAAGTGATCGATCCACTAGATGGAAAGATATTGTAGTTGGCTTCACCTCGCCAAGCCCCAATTTCCTGAAAATTGACAAAGGCATCAAGTTAATGCTTGCGCCTAAATCACATAAAACTTTTTTAAAATTTAAAGAACCAATGGTGCAAGGTATAGTGAAACTCCCTGAATCTTTTAACTTTTAAGGTAGCTTCTTTTGTAGTATGGCACTACACTCTTTAGTAAGCTTCACCGTCTTGTAGTCCTCTAGCTTCTTCTTCTTCGTCATCACATCTTTCATGAATTTAACCTAGTTTGACATTTGCTCCAATGCATCTGCAAAAGGGATGTTAATGTGAATCTTTTTGAAAATTTCTAGAAACTTGGTGAATTGCTCTTCAAGCTTCTTATTTTGAAATCTTTGAGGAAATAGAATAGGAGTTGAGAGTTTAGGAGGGTTATCCGTGAAAGTAATAGAACCAGGTTGGTAGGGCCTCTCATGTGGCTTCTCCCCCTTTGATGACTCAACTTCCTTCTTTCTACTCGGCTCGGTCTCAGTGCTTGCCTCTTCATGTTCTTCATTGGGTGGTGGTGGTGTACTTAGGCTCGAATCAGCCCCCTTTACTTCCTTTCCACTTCTCAAGGTAATGGCTTGGAATTGTTCTTTCGGGTATACCTCAATGTTGCTAGGTAGTGACCACCTCTGTTGGGCATTCATATTTGAAGCTATTTGATAGTTGCATATTTAGATAGGTTTTAGAGCATGTTTTAGGTGTGTTCTAGAATGATTTTTGCATTAGTTTAATGTGTTTATGTTAGTTTTGATGCATTTGTTAGTTTAGGAATAAATTGGTTTTTATGCATTATTTCGGTTTGTTAGTTTATATGTTGGATCAATTTATGTTTTGAGGATGTTAATTACTTCTGTCGCATTTTTTTTGTAGGTATTTAGATGTGTGGAAGTGAGCATGAATGATGAACACAACATATGAGAAGCCTATATGATGATTCAAGAATAGCACAACTTAAAAAGTGGAAGAATATTGGCTAAGTCCACGAAATCAGTAGAAACGACACTGTTTTGACGAACTGAGCACCGCGGCACTGTAATGTGACGAACTGAGCACCGCAGCGCTGTAATGTGACGAACTGAGCACCGCGGCGCTGTAATTTGATGAACTGAGCACCGCGACGCTGAATAGGTCCAAGTTGCATTTTTAGCAACTTGAACGATTTGGTTTTTGGAGGACTTTCTAAAATTGGAATTGGATGACTTTGGGGGACATATTATATATCAAACTTTAGGGTTTTTCAAGGATACATTGGAATAGGGTGGAGAACGAAGTTTTACGGCTGGAGCAAAGTGGAGAAGAAGATCTACATTGAAAACTATTCACAATCTCTACAACATTGTAGTTTGTTTTTCTTGGTTCTTGTTCATGTTCAAACTTATATTTCATGTTTTTATGTCTTTAGTCATGAACTAAGCCTCTTTCTAGAGGTGTAGATTGATCCAAGCTTGATACTATGTCTAGTTTAATGGTTTGATTATTATTAATAAAGTTTCTATAGTTTATTTATATTTCTCTGGGTGTAATGCTTTTGATCATTTGATCATGAATTAGATGATCATAGACTTGAGGTAGATGCTTCAAAATAGGGTGCCTTGGGTTGGAATTTGAAAAATATAACCTAAGCAATCGTGAGACTCACAAGGAGATCGAGAACCTTTGAAGTCGTTAGGTGGAAATCATAGAACTTAATGAGTTGTTGTCGACTTAGGTTTTCATCAAAAGAGTAAAGCCAAGGCGACAATAACATGCTCTAGCTGTTGCTTTAAACGAGGGAACTAGAAACGTTAGGATTTTTGACTTATAAACGAAGAACTAATTTAATGATAAAAATAGATATAAAGGCATAGTTGAGAGTGAGGTGACATCGAACCTCTATACCGTTCTACCATTGATTTTCCTATTTGATTTCTATTGCATAGTTAATTTAATACTTAGTTGTTTTAGTTTTTGTTTTAATCACTCAATCATTCAAATTTGGTTTTCTAGATAAAATTAGGGTTAAAATGTGATAGCTAGTGTAGTAATAATCCTTGAGGATGATACCCGATATCTTATCGAACTATATTATAGCTTGACACCGTTTGCTTACGGGTTTGCGTGTAATACTAGTTGCCCCATTTGTACTTCCAAATTCTTTATAGATGCCCTCGTTTCCATCATAAATGACCCCAACATATCCTCCAAAGATGGCTTCTTTTCTTGGGCCTGATTATAAAAATCAAGTTGAGGTTGCAATGTATTCCTCGTGTTGGCATAGGAGAAGTTCTCATGATTTATGATGCTTGGGTGGTACTGATTCGGAACTCTTTGCTTGCTTTTATAGTTGTACCCCCGATTGTTAATGTTTTAAACTTGCTCCTCATGTGCTTCATTCCCTGAAGAACCCATGGATAAAGTCGCCGCCTTTTCAATAGATAGTTGTGCACTTTGAGTAATAAGCACAACAAGTTGGCTGGCAATGCTTGACATTTGTGCAGAGAGAGATGTGAACGGATCAACTTCATGTAGACCGACCACCTTCTTTACTCTTGATCGTGAACCCGGAACCTCATATGTGTTGGTAGCCATATCCTCCAACATCTTCAGTGCCGTAGTAGCTGCCTTTGTCAACGATAATCCACCGGCCGCTGCATTAACTAGTGTCCGAGTAGAAAATGCCATACCATTGTAGAAAAGCTGAATTTGTAGCCAATCCTGGAGTCCATGTTGTGGACACTTCCTTAAAAGCTCCTTAAGTCTTTCCCAAGCCTTATACAAAGATTCCGACTCTAGTTGCTTGAATCGCTCAATCTCAGCTCGTAGTTGGGCGGTTTTGGTAAGTGGAAAGAACTTTTGTACCATTTCTTGCCAAGTTGCAAAGATTGCAACCATGCTTGTGCTTTTTCCTTTAGAGAAAAAGGGAACCAATCTCATTAGTATGATGTCCTCAGTAACACCATTCATCTTAACTGTATCACACATCTCCAAAAAGATGGTGATGTGGATAATAGGATCTTCAATAGGAGACCCCCCAAACTGATGTTGTTGAACCATAGAGATCAAAGCCGGTTTTAGCTCAAAGTTGTTTGCATTGATAGGAACACGAACTATGCTTGAATAATTCTCATTGATAACCAACTTGAAATAGTCTCTTAAGGTCAACTGATGTTGATCGTCCGCCATTGCTTCGGCTTCAATTCTTTTGTCTTTTCTTAGTCTTCCAAAAGTGTGTTCAATTTCGGGATCGAACGGTAGTACTTCAAAACTTCTTGCTCATTGCATAAACTCTTGAAGTCCTATAAAACATAAACAAAGAAAGAAATGAAGTATAAAGTAGTAAAAACTAAAATAAACAAAGAAACAAAGAAAGAAAAATTCAGCAAATAAAACAAAAAAAAAATCTAAATTAAAATCAGAGTTACTAATACAATAGTAGTGTACTAATAAAAAATCCCCAGCAACGGTGCCAAAAACTTGATGTGTGTATAACCGCAAGTGTACGGTGTCAAGTTATAATATAGTCAAATAAGATATCGGGTATCGTCCTCAGGGATTATCACTACACTATCTATCACATTTTAACCTTAGCTTTATTTAGAAACCCAAATTCAAATGATTAAATAATTAAAGACAATAATTAATTCAACTAAATATTAATCTAACAATGCAATGTAAAACTAATGCGAAATCAATGGTCAAATGGTCTAGAGGTTCGATATCACCTCACTCTCAACTATGCCTTTTTTATATGTATTTATTATTAATTTAGTTCCCTCGTTTATAAGTCGAAAATCCTAACGGTACTAATTCCCTCTTTTGGAGCACCAATTAGAGCATGTTATTGTCGCCTTGGCTTTACTCTTTCGATAAAAACCTAAAACGACAACAACTCGTTAAACTTTATGATTTCCACCTAATGACTTCAAAGGTTCTCGATCTCCTTTTGAGTCTCATGATAACCTAGGTTATATTTTCCAACTTTCAACCCAAGGTACCCTCAGAAAAATATAAATAAACTAAAAATTTCATTAATAATAATTAAGCAATAAAATCTAAGATATAGTATCAAGTTTGGATCTATCTATCCTCTAAAAAAAAGGTTTAGTTCATGACTAAAGACATTAAAACATTAAACAATGATTTGAATATGAATAAAAACAATGGAAAACAAACTAAAAGGTTGTAGAGAATCTTTAATAATCTTCAAGGTTGATCTTCTTCTTCTACACTTTGCTCCAGCCGTAATCTTCTTGTTTTTTACTCTAATCCAATGTATCCCTCTTGAAAAATCCTAAATTTTGATATATAATGTGCCCCAAAGTCATGTGGAATTCAAATTAGAAAGTGGGGAAAAATCTAGTTTTAACTTGCAAAAATCGCAAGTCTTCCGCATTCAGCGCTGCAACTCTCCGAGCACCACTTTTCTCGACGCATGAAACTAATGCATAAAATATCTTAAAACATGCTCTAAAGACTATCTAAATATACAACTATCAGAGAGATTAGTATGATTGGCTGGATCATTTATGTGCACATACTCAGGGGGAGAGTTCATATGCTGAAGGGAAGTTTTGGGATGTTGGATATATATTGCAAATTGTTTATGTATTCTCTTAATTACTTTTATTGGATTACATGTATATGTTTGTATCTGATATATAGTTATACATGTACATTTTGATACTGTTGTTCACACGTACTTGAGTATATTCAGTTATTTGTGGTTACGTGATCATATTTCTGAGTATGCTTTTATTGGTATGTGTTTGATTACTGTCCACATGTTATTGAATGATAAATCTTTTATTAAGTGGTATATTCTTAAAAGTTGCATGATAAAATCATTCACTTCATTCATTCATTAACTCGAGAAATCATGCTTCTTACTTCAATCAGGCCAATAGTGAATTTGTTTGAAATCATAAAAAAAAGGGAGATTGTTGATGTAAGTACTTTCACCCTGTTTTGTTTTGATGATTACAAACAACATACTTGTGATCACTAATCTCTTTGACGTAGTTGTTTCAGTGCTAACTAGCTATATCATATGGATTCAACTATACTGTCATAGCATGTGGAAGGAACATCATTGCACGAAGATTCAAGACCTTAATGTTTGTAATTCTTATTTAGAATCTTAGTGTTGTAGAGTAACTATTACATGTTCCAACCACAATATGATTTGCATCTTTTCAAAAATCATGCATATAGTTTATTAGACTAATGCATATACACTATTATATTATTAATCATGGATGCACACACATTAGTATGATACTGGGCCAACACGAGTCTCACGTTTCATAGGCTATAGAGATGATCTCCCAGCTGAGGCATCTATCTACATTGAGTTCCAGCAACTTCGAACCCGGTTTGACTTGTTTGAGCAACGGTTTCACCACCCCTCTCAGCCACCTATGCATGATTTCTTCTCTCTTGCATTGCATCCGCCCCAGGGTAGTACAAACTGTCACTTGATTTGACCATTTCACAGGACAAAATTTTTCAAGATCTGGAGGGACAGGCTGGTCCATCCGATCCACCGACGGAGTGATGTCACCTTTTTTTTTTATTTCAAAAGTGCAAGAATTTTTTGGATTGTAAGTCTAATGATGGACATAGACTCAGGGGGAGTTAAAGAACAATGTAAGCCTAGATTATAAAGTTAAGGGGGAGTTTTTATTTTATTTTGGGGACTTCAACACGTTATATTTCACTCTTGGATGACTATAACAGAAAACTCTGATTTGCATGACTTAATGTTTTTATATTTTAAAATTCTAGTGTTACATGTGTTGATGCCTTATATGATCTTGTGGTACGTGTGCCTACTTATTCATCAAGCTTTACTTGTTTCAATCAGGCCTAAAGTAAGATGTTTGAAATCATCAAAAAAGAGGAGATTGGTGGCTTGATGACCCTCACCCTCTGTGATTTTGATAATTATCTGTGATTTAACATGTGTGTTAAGTTTGTTTTAGTGTAACATCGTATGATTGATCTTGAGATTGGAGACAGAGACAATACTCACCTAGCTTTGATCAAAACTGAAGTTCAAGACACAAAACTTGAGGCACAAACACCAAGGAGCTTAGCCATGCAAGGAAATAAGAAAAATTGACTGAAGTCAAGATGAAAGTCTATCGAAGTCAACCGAAGATGAAAGCAAAAAAATTAAATGTCTAATATCATTGTAACTGCTTTAGATCCTTCTAGGTCGTAGGTCTTTTTAATTATTGCTCAACCACTAATTTTATCGTGTTTTACCGAATTGTTTTCATATCCATATCATGATATCTTTTAAGGTTTTTAAATCTTTGATTCAATTTGATGATTTGATCATGTTCCAAATGATTTTTCATTGTTTTATCGATCATGGAACCTAAACATGTTCAAGATGTTGGCCTAAGTGGTTATCACTTAGCACTCTTCTAAGTGTTTTGATGCTAACAAACAATATGCCATTTGGTGTTAATGTTTCTATCTAGTATATTTCAACACCTAATGTGGAAAAGAACCAATACAAGATCTAAGTCTTCAAGTTCAAGAAGTCCCTCAAGCATAAGATCAAAGAAAATGATCAACTACACAAAAAGCTTGAACAATTGGACATCTTGAAAGAATGAAGACAAAAAGGTTGAGAGCCCTATTTATGTCTAGAATTAGGATGTAACCTACTTGCTTTAGTTTGCTCAATCACTCTCTTAAAAATCATGCATATATTAATTTTTTGCAAGATCATATTCGAAGTTTTCATGATTTCCAAAATGTTTTCATCTTAATCATGAATTCGTAAAAATGTTTTAAAACATGTTCTTTGCATTTTGAATGGTTTAAAAGTGTTTAATCATGTTTCAAAATGTGTCAGATTTGTTGGAGTTTTCCTTGGATTTAAAAGAATGTTTTTTCAAATTTTTTAGGCCTTCAGCGCTCAAGCCAGAAGCTCTAACATGCTAGCAGATTGCTAGCAAAAATGTTCTAAGACAAGAACAATGGCCGGTGCGCTAGCCAAGTGGCCAACGCGCTAGAGAGACCAACTGGACAGTTGGTGCTCTCGGCTCAATGCGGCCAACGTGCTAGCGGGCAAGTGTTCGAGACACTGCTCTCAGGAACAGTGACCAACGTGTTGGTGCTAACGCAGACAGACTGACAGGTTCTGACATTTTTTTTGGGAAAATGTGGTTTTCTACTTGCACGATTTTTACATATTTTTGCTCATTCTCTCTGATTTTTAAAAGGCTTTTGCCCATGACTTTCAAGAGAAAAATCAGACCATTATATTTGAAATATAATATAAAAAAATGCACTTTCCTTGGAGATTGAAATCCAAGTGACGGGCATTTTTTGGTTTTGTTCTCAAAAAATTATCTTGTTCATTTTCAGGATGCTAACCAAGCTTAAGGACGCTCACCAAGCTATCAAGACTCTACTCCAAACTGTTTTTCTTTTGGGCAGTCCGCCAGGACACTCATGGAACACCTTGCAACTTTCTGGGCACGTTTCCGACAGTTCAAAACCCAATTTTTTCACCCTCAACGGCTATATTCTTGTGTCTAAGGCTAGAACTTGTTTTTAATCTATAAATACAAGTACTTGGGCCATTGTAAACACAAGAGAGACAACCATTTGATTATAGGGAATATTTTTCAAGATCAAATCATTTTCCCATTTCAAAAGCCCTAGAACTTAGAGATGATGATTTGAAGATTGGATTTCAAACGTTTTATTTGTGCATCATTTAAAGCTTCTTCAAAATCATTTTCTTGAGCAAATATGGTTGCAAGAAAGGTATAAATCCTTGTAAGGTCTCTTTTCACCTTGAGCTCAAATTTCCATATCTTGTATTTGATATTTGTTTTTATGAGCTACATTGTAATTGTTCTAATCACTTAGAACATACATTATATTCAAAGTATTTAATCTTTTGGATTGTTTCAAGGTTTGAAACAAACCAAGTAAAGTGATTTAATATCACTTGTGATTCCAATGTTGGAACCAAGGCTAGTTTCATCCTTGTTCTTGAAAAGGGTCAAGTAGTTCTTCCTTATCCCGCAAAAGGAATATGGGTTCTTCCTTAGCCCGAAAAAAGGATATGTGGTTCTTCCTTAGCCCTCAAAAGGAACATGGGATCTTCCTTAGCCCAGAAAAAGGATATGTGGTTCTTTCTTAGCCCGTGAAAAGGATATGCGGTTCATACTTAGCCTGCAAAAGGATAGGTTTTCCTTGAACCTATAAAAGGGCATTTGTAACTGTTTGGTCCTCACCTGTAAGAGGATTCATTAGTGAAGTTTGAAAATCTTAATTAGAAGATTAGGTAGTGAACGTAGGCGCAACCGAACCACTATAAATGGTAGTGTGCTTTACTTTATGCATTTTACTTAATGTTCATTAGATTTATTTAAGCATTGAACTCAACCTAGTCAAAGAATATCATTATGGAATTAGAAAAGTTTTAAAATTGTTATTACACCCAATTCACCCACCTCTTGGGTGTTTAACAATTGGTATTAGAGCGGGTGCTCACGATTTAAGGCTTAACATCCTTGAGCTAAAGATCGAATGGCCAATACAATAGACTTTAACCTAGGTGATGATTCTTTCACTCCTCAAATGCTCAATATTGATAACTTTACATTTTGGAGAATTAGGATGAGAGCATTTGTTAAGGGTCAATCTTTTGCTATGTGGAAAAACTGTTTTAAATGGACCATATGTACCCACAACGACCATGAGTAGAGTTGAAATCCCTAACCTTAGAAATCACTTTAGGCGACTTCCATGTTTTATGTGCTTATTTATATTATGACATATAGAAGTATTTAGGCTTGACAAATGATTTTGATATATTGCCTAAGATCATCTAAAAGTGTTTGATCACATTGAACATGTTTTTGATACTTAATCATATAGTTCAATGTCAAAGAGTCAAAAGCATACGAGGTATTCAACCCGGAAGTATGGTTCAAATTTCATATCTATTACTTCCATTCAGCTTTGTAAACATGCTCATGTTGTATATTCTTTTGTTTTCTTATTCAAAGCATACTTTATGCATTTGTTATATCATAAGAATGTATGCTTGTATTAAATGGTATGTGTGCTCATGAATATTTTCATTCATTTAATACATTGAGAAATTTGAGCATAATCATATTAACTGATTTGAGCTTGCTTAGAATTAAAATGATTGAATTGCTCATATATATGTTTGTATGCTCATGATCTTAGGAAATGGAATAGAATTAAGAATTATTCCTTAGGGTCCATATCTCTTGTACTTTAGGATCAAAATGATTCATATCTTTTGAATAGTACAAGATACTTGCCTAGTGATTGTGGCCTTTACATCAAATGTTAATCAAGTAGCCACCTCACTCACTTCCTTGGAGATTATCAAGTTTAGTCTAAGAATATTAATTCTTAGCAATCATGAGAAAACCTTAAACGTCACTTCTCCAACCCAATCAAGGAAACCTTACTTTTTTTCTCCGTGCTTATTATTGATCTTTGATTATATCACAGAGAAAGGGGTTCGTAAGGAAATTAAATTTATCTTTCATTTGAGCTTAATTACAAATTTATGGGATCAAACAGAGAAAAACAAAATGATCTTCTTAGAGACCTTGATTTAGAAACAAACACTTTAGTATCAAGAAATCATTGTTTAAGACTAAGACTTGTGATTCTATAACTTTATCTATTTAGACGTCTTAATGTACTTACAAAGATAACCAATTCACATAAGCCTTCCCACTATTCAAAAATCTTAAAAGGCTTCGCTCTCAAATGAATGAATACCATATGTTTAGATTTACATCTATTTGTATTCATACCTTTAGAAGTGAATTAAATCTAAATGAGTAAAACGATCCTCATTTTTTCACTCATAACTAGGATTTTAGTCATACTTAGAAAATTTGAACATGTTAGCCTTCATGAACAAGCATTGATGAATAACTTGTTTCTACTCTTATGATTTCATCTTGCCTATTTGATTATGAATGCTATATTGTCTTCTATGCTTTAGATGAATGCTCATCTAATTAGAAAGAAACATGTTCAAAAGGCATTTTGATAAATCATGCTTTGTTCTTGTCATTTTTATTTCATTGTCATGATTATGCTTGTATGCGTGCTCTAGTATTAAAATTTTATTTTAAGAATATCTTTGAGCTTGCATATAGAATATCATGTTTCATTATAAGTCTTGGTATATGATTGATGTGCTTATCATAAATCTTAGACAATCATAAAAACTTATATGATCATGACAATTATCCTTCTAGAATGAATAAGTACAATTAATATGTGTTTTCACTATCCATGTGCATTCACTCCTACTTGAAGGAAAGTTAAATGGAATGACCATCTTGACTAAATCTTATGAAATCTTAGTCATTTCCATAAGCTAAAGTTGAATTTGTCTCATCCAACTATTTTGAATCATCCATGACAAATTCAAACTAAGAGACCTAGTTGACCATGAGTCCAAATTTATATCAAACAAATAGGTGTAGTCAACTAGAATGAATGATAAGGACTTGATTGATTGTTTTGCTCACATTCTATATTTAAGACATTCAAGTCATTCGCCATGTGCTGCACATTTTGTGATGTTTAGAAAACATGGTTTATATGATTGATAAATGTGTTATGCTTAATCTTATATATCATTCATGCTTATCAATATAAAATGCTTGCAATATGAATACCATGCCATAAGTGTTTGCATTATCTATCATATTGCATCCCCTATATGAAATAGGCTTGTGCTATAAACCTTGACCTCATAATGCCTATTTTCATATGCATGATGTGAATATATTGCCCCATACATCTATTTTAATTTGAAATATCTTTTGGCCCATATTCACTTTAGTAAGACTTGTTTTGATCATGTGCTTATCATATCTATTCTTCTTGATCAAAACATAGATTATGCTAGGCTCTTGGGCTTTAATACATTCATTTTGCCTAATATTCATGCTTAGAATTATGCTATGATTATAGTTCAAAATCATATCATAAGGCATATTCTTGATAATGATATATTTTCCTTAAAACTATTTGCCTATATCACGATAAGGAAAATATATTTCAAGATTGACTGATAGGGCTAAATTATGATTTTCTCAATCAATCTTTCTTGATCATGAATTTCCATTAGTTTGAAACTTTACACTTTGTCATAACTACAAACCAATTGGAAATCCTTGCTTTCATGGATGTCTACAACTCTTAATTTATCCATGACATCTATGTGCTTATTTACATTCTTTCACAAGCCTAACTCAATGGAAATAGGACGCCCATGCTCATACTTACATCTTTTGGGATTCAATTTTCATTCATACATGATTTTGATGCATTGCTTGAATTTTAAATCCTATATGCATCAAATGCTTTGAAGTGTAATTTCAAATGGATGCCTTGAGATTTCAAAAATTTAGAAAATGCTTTCCTAGTCTATGAATCTTGGAATATGCTCATGCATACTCAACTGATATACATAATGAAGCATAAACCACTTTAGGTTTTGTTCTTTATATAAAATCCTTATATACGCCTAATTCTTGGAAATGTAATTGCCTACAATCATGTCTTCATATTTTGGCATTAACTATTCCATTCATTGTTGGCCCAGGTATGTCCAAGAGGGGGGTGAATTGGACACTTAGGAAATTAAAAATAATGCAATGGAAACTAAATGAGTGCGGAAAAGTAAATCAATTAACACAATAGATTTAGAGTGGTTTAGCTACTTACCTACATCCACTACCTAACCTCCTCAGTTAGGATTTGAAACCTCTTCACTAAGGGATTCTCTTACGGGTGAGAACCAAACTATTACACCTTTTCTCAACTTTCGGGTATGAGAACAACTGTTAAAATGCTCAACTTGCAGGCTTGAGACCAACTTAAACCTCTCGACTTACAGGCTAGAGAACTACCTATCTCAACTTTCGGGTGTGAGACTAACCTAACCTCTCAACTTACAAGCTTGAAAAGTACCTATCTCTGAAGACAAAAAAAATGTTGGGTACTCAGTAGTTTGTATAATTACTGTTACAACTCGATACAATTTACAAGATATGAAATGAAATACAACTATATCCTATGAACTATCTCTCAAATTTCTCTTTCAGCAAGAATGATAAATGATTAAAACAGTGCTGGAAATTTGAGTGAAAACAGTTCAGTAACCTTCAAATAGATTTTCAAAGAAATATAGAGATTAAGCTCAGTATGAAAATCTTTTGAATGAATAGAGTTTCAAAGAAGATACTTTGAAAAACTAAAACAATTTAAGCTTTGAAATCAAGTTGAAAATTCGACTAACTTTCAAAAGTATTTGCTTAATCAATTTTCGGTGTGTAATTTGAGTCTAAGTGCTGGTATATATAGACTAAGTAGAAATGAAGTTTTTGGTCATTTGAATTTGAATTTCAAAATGAACGTGTACTCACAACAGCTCGAATCTTTCATGAAGATGGCAAATGCAATCTTCACGAACATTCTGGTTCTTTTTAGATTACACAAGTAAGGAAGGTTTCAGGAATCGTGATTTCGTGTATCAGAGGAAATCCCTGACAAATTTGGAAAGGTTTCTGTGCAGAAAAAAGTATAAGTGTAGCTTTGGGATAACATTGGATTAGCATCCTGATTGGTTAATCAGCGTCCTGACGCACAAAATAACTTTGTCATTTTGTTCCTTAAGGGCGCTCATGGACCATAAGTGTCCAATTGAATTGTGAAGTGAGGGCGTTACTTAATCGTAAGCGACCTAACTTTCTTATCGATTTGAAAACGAGTAAAAGCTATTAGGTCGCTAAACAATAGTTAGCGTTCTGCTTGTTTTAGCATACTTAAAGTCACGAGGGCGCTACAAATGTGTAAGCGTCCTAAAGTTAAAGCACGAAAACTAT
Source organism: Paratinospora sagittata (assembly GCA_035771175.1). Taxonomy (NCBI): domain Eukaryota; kingdom Viridiplantae; phylum Streptophyta; class Magnoliopsida; order Ranunculales; family Menispermaceae; genus Paratinospora; species Paratinospora sagittata. The sequence continues at coordinate 15,433,641 of CM069610.1, read as the reverse complement.
AAGGGCGTTACTAACGACGTAAGTGTTCTGAAGTTTTAAAACATTTTAAAATAACTGAAAAACATAAGGGCGTTGCTAGGTGATGAACGCCTAATGTTTTAACTTATAAAAATGATAAGTACGTCGAAGAACGATCAGCTTCCTGAGAGTTACTAAGTTGGTTCTTAAGTGAGGGTGCTCCTATTCAAGTAGCGACCTGAACGTTTTCCAACTTATAACTATGAGTGTCCTTAAAGATTAAATCATTAAAAGCTCCAAAAATAGTCAGCGAGCTGATATAGAATCAATGTCCTGATAAGTTCTTGGGATGACTTAATGAGGGCGCTACTAATGAAGTAAGTGTCCTCATAAATAGGTACTTGTTCGACCATGAACTCTATCAGTGTCCTAATGTATTATCAGCGTTCTGACTAACCAAGTCTAGGAGGGCGCTGCTAAGACATTAGCGTCCTGAAAGACATGATAGTGTCTTGATGAACACTTAAAGACTGTTTCTTAAAAACGATTTAAGCCTTTCAAAACTTATTTAAATCAGACAAAGATTCGATCAAATCAAACATTTAAAATGATTAAGAATTTAGGTCATTTGAAAAACCTTTCAAATATATCGATCAAAACATGCAATTGAGCAAATCTTGTTGAGAGTATTTGATCGATAGATTTACATTCTAAGTACGAAAAAGTTGAAGCTTCGATCATTGATATTTAATAGACTTGTAAGCTCTTCTTTTTTATCTCGATTCTTGATAAATTTGAAACACTTAACAAGATCATTAAATACACAAACATGAGTAGTTTGGAATCATTAAAACATTCTCATCTTGGGGTTCCTTGAAATAATAATCCCCCCCTCTTTGATGATTTTAAATACTCAGATACCATTGGGCTAAGTGACATATACATGCATATAGTTTCTTACAATTCACATTAGCTTGGTACAGATGATTGCATTCATTTAATCAATTATTTAACGCTCAATGCAAAGAACATATCAGATTAAGAGCAAACAAAGCAATTTATATTCATGTCAGAAGAATATATCCATAATCATCAAATCAGATTAAGAGCAAACAAAGCAATTTATATTCATGTCAGAAGAATATATCCATAATCATCAAGTCAGTACAAAACATTTACAAGTACAATGCAATTCAGTACATATAACATTTATAATCTCCCCGTATCTTATAGCTTCCTACTTGAGCTAGCTTAGCCTAATGTGTGCATTCTTCTCCCCCTTTCGAAAATATTAAAAAGTGGGTAAGCTTAGCTTAGAATGGGACCCTTGCCCTTTCTCTTCCTTTCTTCTTCCTTATCTTTCTTAAAGCTACTTGAACTAGCATTTTTTTTTCTTAGAAGCATCCTTGGGCTTCCTTGGTGTTCGTGGCTTCTTAGAACCACTGGGACTGCCTTGATCTGGATCCTCTTTCCTTAAGACTTTAAGGAACTTTTCAAGCATAGTTGTTGTCTTGGAATCCTTAATGAACTTGTCATAAGAAGTCTTAGAGACACCAAATCTGAAAGGGTCAGTGGGTGGAGCAGGTTTGAAACCTTTACCCTTCCTTTCAGCAAGTTCCTCAACAAATTCAGACGAGATTGATTGTCCTAGAAACTCAGGTCTAACTGGGTGTTTATGTTGAGGACTGGGAAACCTCTGAGTAGCATCATTGAGAGGTGGAGAAATTCTTCAAGAGATTCTGTGCAGGGGCTCTTTATCATACTCCTCTTCTTCTTCATATTCAAGTATGCCCTTTAGTTTATTAGATTCCTTTGGGCCTTGAGGTCTGGTGAATGTTGGAGCTCTTGGTGTTGGAGGAACATGTACACTCTTCTTCTCCAACAGATGAAAAAACATGCCAAAACGTTTCATTCTTGAGGCAATGTACCAAACTGTGGGGTGTCATCTTTTGTTCATTGCCTTGAAAAGATCTTCGAAGAATCTTACAATTCCCTCAACTCTGTCAACAGCAATGGTGAAAGTGTAGGATAAGTCCAATATAGTGGTGGCAAGGAATGGCATCTTGTTCTCAATAGTTTGCATTTTCTCATAGGCTCAAGTGGTAGTCTAGAATCTTGCTTAGTCTACTATCCTCTTATGGTGCTGGTTCAGTAGTGCTTATACTTTCCTTTAAACTTGATATGGCCTTCAGCACTAGATCAAGATCTACTTTATTAGATGCTTGGTCCAAGATAGCATCCAAGACAGATTGTAATGCTTCAAAGTTGGAAGTATCCTTTGAAGATTTGACTACTTTACCCTTCATGCTTTGAATTTCTTCAAGTATCTTCTTCAAAACTTCTGTACTTACTTCACTCGAAGCATGTCTTGGTGGTGTGGGTTCTGGATGGCTTGGTGAAACTTGAACTCTGGCCTGAGGACTTGTTGATTGTGGTCTTGATTGAACTGAAGCAACAAAGGCCCTCATGAATGCCTTGATCTGTTGCATACTATAGTGAATATCCTTCATAAGACCAACATTAGGTGAGGAAGTGGAACTTGATGAAGGCAAGGATTGCAAAACACCCAATTGACTGTCCATTTGTTGTGTATCTTTTCTTAGCGTTCCTATTGCTTGGACCAAGTGAGAAGTGTATTATTTGATCTCCTTAATCTCTTCATTTTTCTGAGTCTTCAGAGAGTTCCTGATTTCTGCTAAAATCTCATTCTTCTGCTACAACTGATTTTGTTCCAACTTGTTCATCCGCTGAGACATAACAAAACTCTAGTCTTCTCTAACTTTCCTTAGAAAGTCTTCCTCTACAAAGAAGTGATCCACAGGCATGCTGGTAGAAGGATAGGATGGTGAAGGGTGATCAGATTGATCATGTGAAGATGAACTCACATCCTATATTTCTTCTACTTCGTCCTTTTCCTAAAGTTCATTAGCAGCCTCATGATATTCTTCACTTCAAACATCATCATCAGCATCCACTTTTATCTCAACTCCACTGAATCTCAACAGATTCTTCTTCCCTCAGAGCTTGAGGTTCCATTGACAGGGGAACATCAACAGGAGATGGTATATCATAAATTGTCCTTTCTGAGTCATCACTGACTCAATTTGTTTATCTTGGGAAGGTTCAAATCATTGTCTCACTCTCATAGCAGGAGGTGGTGAAGGTGATGAAGCTATCTTTCTGGCTGAGAAACTACGAAGCTTCTTCAACTTAGAAGCCATTGGAAAATAAGAATAACGATGGTAGAAAACTGAGATGTTTCGGTGAAAACTTGTGAAATGGCGATCAAAAGATTCGCAATTGATTAAAGATAAAGTTTTTACCTTAGGATTTGAAGAACTGACATGAAGAAATTGGTTGAAGGTAGGTATAGCAGTGGTTCTGGAACAGTTCCTCAAAATTTTCAGAATGAGCGTCCTAAAGCATCAATACGTGAAAGTGAGGACTAAGTCACTCTGGGTTGAATTTATATATTATCGAATTAGATAAACGTGCCCTTGACACACTCAAGTGCCACTACCTAGTAACCATTAGTGTCCTAGTGAATTTTCTACTTCCTGAGACAAGCCTCCTCGAACAACTAATGCTTTTGGGCACATTAGTGTCCTAATAGGCTATGAGATTCCTACTGGTGCAGTGAGTGTCCTACTCAATGCAATAGTAGCATCCTTCTTGTGCAATGAGCGTCCTTCTCAAATGCAGTGGTAGCGTCCTAAAACGCGATTAGCATGCTGATGGACACTTATGCACTGATTTTAATCAAATGCAATTAATCATTCTTAAAGATCTCATTAATTGATCATCATCTTCATTATTTTGAAAACCCACTGAAGAAGACAAGCTCTTTGAAATTGCTTTCAGCATAAACTTCATCATACATATTTTGTTGAATATGTGATCATAGAAGGTTCAATCCAAAGCTTTGTAAGTATCACTTTGATTTTAAGTAAAGGGAATCATATCTCATCTTGTATTCAGTTTGTAGTGACTTGTAATTCACTGAGTTAGAGCAAGTGTTGCTCAAAGTTGTAAACAGTTTTCTCATACCTGTAAGTTGAGAATAGGTTCTCTCTCACCTGTAAGTAGAGAATAGGTCCTCTCACACCCGCAAGTTGAGAAACGGTCCTCTCATACCTGTAAGTTGAGAAATGGTAGTTCTCACACCCATAAGTTGAGAAAGTGTACCGGTTTGATCTTCACCCGTAAGAAGGTCCATAGTGGAGTTTGAACAAATCATAACTGAGTAGGTTAGGTAGTGGATGTAGGCACGGCCGAACCACTATAAATCTTGCTTGCATTGCCTAATTTAGATTTGTCGTATTTGATTGCTATACTTTGTTTAATCTGCTTTCATTATTCCGCACAATTTTAAGAAAGGTTAAAATCTGCTAAGTGTCCAATTCACCCCCCTCTTGGACATATCTGGGCCAACAATTGATATCAGAACAGGTTAACCGTCAAAGTAGCTAGCCATCTTTGATTGAGTATGGCAGGACAAAACGAAAGAAGCACTTATCTCTCAGGTGAACGAAACTCCACCAACCGACCACCACTGTTCAAGGGAGAAAACTATTTACACTGGAAAACTAAGATTAGGTACGACCTTAAAGCCCAAGATCTAGAGATGTGGGATGTTGTGACATACGGTTGTCCAACGCCTACTAAAATAGTTGACGGTGCTATTGTCCCAAAGGAAATAGACAAATGGAGTACCATGGAAAACAAAAGAGAACTATTAAATAACCAAGCTGTAAACATTTTATTTTGCAGTTTATTAATCGAAGAGTTCAATAGAGTTAGTGCGTGTGAAACCGCTAAGGAAATCTGGAACAAGTTAAAGGTCACCCACAAAGGAACTTTGCAAGTTAAAAAGGCAAAGCTCCAACTGTTAGTCGAAAAATATGAGACCTATAGGATGAAGGAAACTGATTCGATAGCTGAGGCTATGGCTCGGTTTACAATAAACATCAATGAGATAAAGAACCTAGGAAAAATCTATGAATAAGAAGAAACTGTTAGAGAGTTTCTAAGAGGCCTACCCAAAGCATGGGAACCCAAGGCCACAACCATTGAAGAAGCCAAGAATCTGGCTAAATATACTTTTGATGAACTATGTGGTTCATTGATGGTTCATGAAATGAAGTTAAAAGATAAGACGAGCCCGGTCAAAGTTGAGGAAAAAGAAAAGAAATCTATTGTCCTCAATGTTGAAATTGATTCTCAAAATGATTCAGATTCAGAAGATGACATGGCTATGTTATCTAGAAAGTTCAATAAGTTACTTAGAAGAAAGAGTAAGAATAACTCTTACTCAAGGTTTCACAAAGGAAAGAAACCCGAGTCTAAACCTGTAGAGTTAATTTGTTAAGGTTGTAACAAACCAGGTCATGCAAAAAGCAAATGTCCCACTAAATATAAAAAAATTCAAGCTCATATAGAAAGGACAAGAAAGTTCTCAAAACTACATGGGATCATTCAACTTCAAGCGAAGATGTAGCAGATTCAGATCACACTACTGCACTGTGCTTAATGGCAAACACCGAGGTAAAATCTGAACCCATTGACAAACTTAATGAGCTTTATGCTCATATTCAGGAACTTAAAACAAAACTTAGTAAAGAGAACAAGAAAAATGAAAAGCTCAAGCATAGTCTTGAAGAAGCTCTTGAGGAAATAGAATTCCAACAAGAAGAGCTAGACGGAATGTCTCTAGACAATGAACAACTTAAGAAAGTTGTTGGGAAGCTGAAAAATGAAAATGAAACTCTTAGAAAGGAAAAGGAAGACCTGAACTGCATAGTGATTAAATTCACAAATGGTCAAAAGATATTTGACATAATGTTAGGATCACAAAGATGTGCATTCGACAAGACTTGTTTAGGCTACACTCATGGGTCTAAACAAAACGAGTACGATACCGTACTGACCAAAAGACCAATATGCAACAAATGTCATAGGGAAGGTCATACAATACTTAAACGCAATGTCTTACATAAAAAGAAAAGAAAATATGCATGGATTGAAAATTTTGTTCTTAGTGATGCTAACACGCATCGACCCATACAAGCATGGGTACCATAGTCAAAAATATTTTATGTTGTGTAGATGTGCAAAAACTTGAGAATAGGTTTTCTCACCTGTAAGTAGAGAATAGGTCCTCTTACACCCACAAGTTGAGAAACGGTCCTCTCACACCCGTAAGCTGAGAAACAGTAGTTCTCACACCCGTAAGTTAAGAAAGTGTACCGGTTTGATCTTCACCCGTAATAAGGTCCATAGTGGAGTTTGAACAAATCCTAACTGAGAAGGTTAGGTAGTGGATGTAGGGGCGGCCGAACCACTATAAATCTTGCTTGCATTGTCTCATTTACATTTGTTGTATTTGATTGTTATACTTTGTTTAATCTGCTTTCATTATTCTGCACAATTTTAAAAAAGGTTAAAATATGCCAAGTGTCCAATTCACTCCCCTCTTGGACATATCTGGGCCAACAAGACCAACCTAAACCTCTCGACTTACAGGCCAGAGAACTACCTATCCCAACTTTTGGGTGTGAGACTAACCTAACCTCTCAACTTACACACCTAACCTCTCAACCTACAGGCTTGAGAACTACCTATCTCTGAAGACAAAAACAATGTTGGGTACTCAGTAGTTTGCATAACTACTGTTACAACTCGATACAGTTTACAAGATATGAAATGAAGTACAACTGTATTCTACGAACTATCTCTCAAATTTCTCTTTCAGCAAGAATGATAAATGATTAAAACAATACTGGAAATTTGAGTGAAAATAGTTCAGTAACCTTCAAATAGATTTTCAAAGAAAAATAGAGATTAAGCTCAGTATGAAAATCTTTTGAATGAACAGAGTTTCAAAGAAGATACTTTGAAAAACTAAAACAGTTTAAGCTCTGAAATCAAATTGAAAATTCGACTAACTTTCAAAAATATTATCTTAATGAATTTTTGGTGTGTGATTTGAGTCTAAGTGCTAGTATATATAGACTTAGTAGAAATGAAGTTGTTGATCATTTGAATTTGAATTTCAAAATGAACGTTTACTCACAACAGTTAGAATCTTTCACGAAGATGGCAAATGCAATCTTCACGAACATTCTACTTCTTTTCAGATTACACGAACAAGGAAGGTTTTAGGAATTGTGATTTCGTATATTAGAGGCAATCTCTGAAAAATCTGAAAAGGTTTTTGTGCTGAAAAAGTTCTGAAAAAGTAAACTGAAAAAGTGTAAGTGTTAGCTTTGTGACAACGTTGGATTAGCGTCCTGATTGGTTAATCAGTGTCCTGACGTTCAAAACAACTTTATCATTTTTTTCCTTGAGGGCGCTCATGGACCATAAGCGTCATGTTGAACTATGAAGTGAGGGCGCTACTTGATTGTAAGCGACCTAACTTTCTTATCGATTGATGTTGCGTGCAAACCTCAAGTGAACGGTTGCCAAGTTATAATATATTCCGATAAGATATCGGGTATCGTCCTCAGGGATATCTACTACTCTATCTATTGTGTTTCAACCCTAATTTTATCTAAAAAATCAAAATCGAATAATTAAATGATTAAGACAGAAATTAAACTAATTAATTGATAACTAAAAAATGCAATGTAAATCAAATAATAAATCAATAGAGACTATACTAGAGGTTCGATGTCACCTCACTCTCAATTACGTCTTTATATATATATATTATCAAATCAGTTCCTTAGCTTATAAGTCGGAATTCTTAACGTTTCTAATTCTCTATTTTGAAGCAGGACTAGAGCATACTATCGTTGTATTGATTTAACTCTTTCGATGAAAACCTAACACAACGATAATTCATGAAGATCTATGATTTTCACTTAATGACTTCAAAGGTTCTCGATCACCTTTTGAGTCTCACGATAGCCTAGGTTACTAATATGAACTTCACCAACAATTGTGATGAAACCCAATAACAATGAAGGATTAGAACCCCAAGATCGTGTAAACAAGATTTGTTGAGCCTTGACCTGTCACCTAACTAGATGAAAACCAAGACTACGAAGGATTGAAAACGCCACACCAAGATTCGACAATCAAGGTGATAAGTTTGGTTGCTTGAACGCCACAAGATTAACTTGATAAGTTCAAAGAGTTATTTTAAGAACAAAGAGGACACAAGACCCCACAAGATTAACTTGATCTCAAAACATAATCTACCATTCAAATTTGAGCTACCACTCTATATATACTTGGAACAACCCTTCAAGAATAAGAAAAGACATAACTAAATTTAAAACAACACAAACATCAACATAGACAAGTCCCCACGTTTTTAGGTCTCTTGTACTTCTAAAGGACAAATCCCTACGTTTTTAGGCCTCTTGGAATTCTAAAGGACATGTCCCCACGTTTTTAGGCCTCTTGGACTTCTAAAGGACAAATCCCCACGTTTTTCGGCCTCTTGGACTTCTAAAGAACAAGTCCCCACGTTTTTAGGCCTCTTGGACTTCTAAAGAACAAGTTTCCATGTTTTTAGGCCTCTTGGACTTCTAAAGAACAAGTCCCAATGTTTTTAGGCCTCTTGGACTTCTAAAGAACAAGTCCCCACGTTTTTAGGCCTCTTGGACTTCTAAAGGTAACCAAAATAGCTAATTGACTAAGTTCAATGTATTTAAAACATAACCAGCCAGGACCCTATTTAATATCCTTGAAACTCAACAAATTCATGCCCTTTGATGGTCAGTCCATGCTGGCACGTTTTGTGTGCTAATTAGCTTCTTCAATTGCTTTGATGACATAGACTAAGCCTTGATTATTATTTGAGCCCATCTTGGTCTTTTTAGAATAAGCCCAATTCTCTTGGATTAGCCCATTTAGCGCTTCCTTGAAACGTTTGGCTCTAAGTTTTGTAATTGGACCACTTGGAAGTGACAAAGGGTCTTGTGCATATTCAGCTTCATTCCCAAGTGTATGATCAACTTGTCCAGCTCCTTGGTTTGCATCATTCTCCCCCTCTTGAGAAGGATTTGTCCTCAAATCATCACCTACATCAAAAGGAGACAACTCAGCAACATTAAAGCTTGCACTGATACCATACTCACCTGGTAAGTCAAGTTTGTAGGCATTATCATTGATGCGTTCCACTATTTGAAATGGTTCGTCACCCCGAGGTAGGAGTTTTGAACGTCGTTTCTCCGAAAAACGGTCCTTCCTTAAGTGCAACCAAACCCAATCTCTGGGTTCAAACACTAACTTCTTGCGTCCCTTTTCTCTTGTTGGACATATTGTTTAGTCCTCCTTTCAATGTTCAGCCGTGCCTTTTCATGAATCATCTTTACAAATTCTGCCTTCTTTTTGCCATCTAAGTTTACACGTTCACTCAAAGGTAAAGAAGTTAAATCCAAAGGTGACAATGGGTTAAAACCATAAACCATTTCAAATGGTGAAAATTTAGTTGCGGAATGAATACTTCGATTATAAGCAAATTCAACATGTGGCAAACAATCTTCCCATGTTTTCAAGTTCTTTTTAATGATAGCACGTAACAAAGAAGACAAAGTTCTATTTACTACTTCAGTCTGACCATCCGTTTGTGGATGACAAGTAGTAGAAAACAATAACTTGGTTCCCAACTTTCCCCACAAAGTCTTCCAAAAGTAACTCAAAAACCTTGCATCCTTATCAGAAACAATGGTCCTAGGGATGCCATGTAACCTAACGATTTCTTTGAAGAACAAATCAGCTATATGTGATGCATCATCAGTTTTATGACATGCAATGAAGTGTGCCATCTTGGAAAATCTATCTACCACCACAAAAACTGAATCTCTCCCCCTCTTAGTCCTAGGTAATCCCAAAACAAAATCCATAGAAATATCAGTCCAAGGTTCATTAGGTATTGGCAAAGGGGTGTACAAACCATGGGGTTTCAACTTAGACTTGGCTTGTTTACACGTGATACACTTCTCACAGATTCTTTCCACATCACGTTTCATATGAGGCCAAAAAAAATGATCATGCAAAATTCCTAATGTCTTAGCTACACCAAAATGACCCATCAAACCACCACCATGAGCTTCTCTCACAAACAATTCACGCAAAGAACACATAGGCACACGCAGTTTATTTTCCCGAAACAAAAATCCATCATGCCTATAAACTTACCAAACGCCACTTTTTCACATGCATTGAACACTTCACCAAAATCAGAATCTTGTGCATACAAATCCTTAATGTATTCAAAACCAAGCAATTTTGCATCTAAAATGGAAAGTAAAGCATACCTTCGGGACAATGCGTCAGCCACCACATTTTCCTTACCTTGCTTGTATCTAATCACATAAGGGAATGTTTCAATGAATCCCACCCACTTGGCATGGCGTCTGTTCAACCTTTGTTGTCCTTTCAAATGCTTCAAAGATTCATGATCTGTGTGAATCACAAATTCCTTTGGCCATAGATAATGCTGCCAATTTTCCAAAGCCCTTATCAAGGCGTACATTTCCTTATCATAAGTAGGGTAATTTAGGGCTGCCCCACTCAACTTTTCACTAAAATAAGCAACTGGACGGCCTTCTTGCATCAAAACAACTCCAATACCTATACTTGAAGCATCACACTCAATTTCAAAAGTTTTTGCAAAGTTAGGTAAAACAAGCAAAGGTGCATTGGTTAGCTTTTCTTTGATCAGATTAAATGCCTTTTCTTGTTCTTTCCCCCACTTAAACGGTACATTTTTCTTGATGACTTCAGTAAGAGGTGAGGCTAAGTTACTAAAATCACGCACAAACCGTCTATAGAAGCTAGCTAAGCCGTGGAAACTCCTCACTTGGCTGATTGTTGTAGGCGTTGGCCACTCTTGGATTGCCTTAACCTTTTCCTCGTCCACCTCAATTCCTCTCATACTAATAACAAAACCAAGAAACACAAGTGTATCCGTGCAAAAGGTGCACTTCTTGTGATTAGCAAACAATTTTTCTTTCCTTAGAATTTCTAAAACAAATTTCAAATGCATTACATGTTATTCCAAGTTTTTGCTATAAATTAGGATATCATCAAAATCGAGCAAGCACAAATCTGCCAATAAATGCACGCAAAACATGGTTCATTAAACGCATAAATGTGCTCGGAGCATTAGTTAAATCGAAAGGCATCACTAACCACTCATACAAACCATATTTAGTCTTAAAAGCAGTTTTCCATTCATCACCTTCCTTCATCCTAATTTGATGATATCCACTCTTAAGATCAATTTTTGTAAAGACACAAGAACCATGCAATTCATCCAGCATATCGTCTAATCTAGGAATGGGATGACGATACATTACCGTTATGTTGTTGATGGCTCGGCAGTCAACACACATCCTCCATGTTCCATCCTTCTTAGGAACTAACAGCACCGGAACAGCACAAGGACTCATGCTTCCACGCACATACCCCTTCTCCAATAATTCACCACCTTGCCTTTGGAGTTCCTTGGTCTCATTGGGATTACTCCTATAAGCAGGTCGGTTTTGAATTGATGCACCTGGTATGAAATCAATTTGATGTTCAATACCTCGGATTGGAGGTAATCCACAAGGTACTTCTTCGGGAAAGACATCTTCAAACTCCTGCAAAAGAGAAACAATAACGCTCGGCAAAGCACCGACGAGATCATTAGTACATAAAAGAGCCTCCTTGTACATGAGTACAATAAGGGGCTGGTGTGATAATAATGCTATCTTGATCTCACTTTTTTTTGCAATGCAATTGAATTTTTCCTCTCTTGCTCTCACTATGGCTGAAATCTCCTCTCTTTCTTTTTCTCTCTGATCAATTTTTTTTTATCTCTCTTTTGTTTTTTAATTTTAGCCTTCATTTCTTTTTCTTTCTTTTTTTCATTTGAGCTTTGTAACTTTAATTGGTCCTCCCTGACTTGTTTTGGAGCCAATGGCACAAGAATAATAGGCTGCCCTTTATGAGTGAAAGAATACCTATTTGTGAATCCATCATGCTTAGCCCTTTTATCATACTGCCATGGTCTTCCCACCAATAAATGGCATGCATCTATAGGAACCACATCACAAAGCACCTCATCCTCATATTTACCAATAGATAATGCCACCAACACTTGCCTTGTCACCTTGATTTCGCCACAGTCATTCAGCCACTGAAGTCGATAAGGGTGAGGATGTCTCAAGGTAGTTAGGGCCAATTTCTCCACCAAATAAGTGCTGGCTACGTTTGTGCAACTCCCTCCATCGATAATAACACTGCAAACTTTGTTGTTTACAAAGCACCGAGTATGAAACAAGTTATCCCTTTGGTCACTTTCTTCCTCCTTAACCTGCACATTGAGAACTCGCCTTGCTACCAATAAATCTCCAACCACAACACTTTGCTCATCATCAACATTCTCCAAAGGTGGCATGTCAGCATCATCTACTTCATCCCTCAACATACGCCTCATCTCCCCTAACAACGCTTGCATTTGGAGGTTCAGAACTGCATGTTGTCGAACTTCTTCGGTTGTATCTTCTTCTTGATTATTGGACATATTTAAAATCTGCAAAACAAGGTTAGAATCCTCACAAGCACTCCCTTGTGTTTCACTCAAGAATTTGATACACTTGCACTCGTGTTTTCACTCTAAACGGCTTTTACCCTCTTATGATCTCACACACTCTTGCCTTTTTCCACTCTTTTGTGTCTTCTTTAGTTCTTAATCAAACTTCAAGAAACTAATTCAAAATAATCTAGCAGCAGTTCAAAAATGAGAAACAACCAAAACTCATCAAAAGATCAAGAACATGAATAAGGTGAGAAACAAGATTGAAAAGAGGAAATTTTCTTACTGGAATCACTTTTCTTCTCCTTTTTTTTCGGACAATCTTTTTTTCCACCGCAGAGAACAGGAAATAACAAAATTAAAATAAAAGATAGTCAAACTTATCTTAGAACCAAAGCTCTGATACCAAATGATATGAACTTCACCGATAATGGTGATGAAACCCAATAACAATGATGGATTAGAACCCCAAGATTGGTTGAGCCTTGACCCGTCACCTAACCAGATGAAAATGAAGACTATGAAGGATTGAAAACGCCACACCAAGATTCAACAATCAAGGTGATCAGTTTGGTTGCTTGAACGCCACAAGATTAACTTGATAAGTTCAAAGAGTTCTTTTAAGAACAAAGAGGACACAAGACCTCACAAGATTAACTTGATCTCAAAACATAATCTACCATTCAAATTCGAGCTACCACTCTATATATACTTGGAACAACCCTCCAAGAATAGGAAAAGACATAACTAAATTTAAATCAACACAAACATCAACATAGACAAGTCCCCACGTTTTTAGGCCTCTTGTACTTCTAAAGGACAAATCCCCATATTTTTAGGCCTCTTGGAATTCTAAAGGACAAGTCTCCACGTTTTTAGGCCTCTTGGACTTCTAAAGGACAAGTCCCCACGTTTTTCGGCCTCTTGGACTTCTAAAGGACAAGTCCCCACGTTTTTAGGCCTCTTGGACTTCTAAAGAACAAGTTTCCATGTTTTTAGGCCTCTTGGACTTCTAAAGAACAAGTCCCCACGTTTTTAGGCCTCTTGGACTTCTAAAGGACAAGTCCTCATGTTTTTAGGCCTCTTGGACTTCTAAAGAACAATTCCCCACGTTTTTAGGCCTCTTGGACATCTAAAGGTAACCAAAATAGCTAATTGACTACGTTCAATGTATTTAAAACATAACCAGCCAGGACCAAGTTTATTCCCCTATTTAATATCCTTGAAACTCAACAAATTCAAGCCCTTTGATGGTCAGTCCATGCTGGCACGTTTTGTGTGCTAATTAGCTTCTTGAATTGCTTTGATGACATGGACTAAGCCTTGATTATTATTTGATCCCATCTTGGTCTTTTTAGAATCAGCCCAATTCTCTTGGATTAGCCCATTTAACGCTTCCTTGAAACGTTTGGCTCTAAGTCTTGTAATTGGACCACTTGGAAGTGACAAAGGGTCTTGTGCATATTCAGCTCCATTCCCAAGAGTATGATCAACTTGTCCAGCTCCTTGGTTTGTATCAGTTACATTTCCTAGATTCGAACCCAAGGTACCCTCTTCTGGAGGATCTACCTCTAATCTATGATCATCTAATCCGTGATCAGGGGATTAAAAGCATTACACCCTGAGAAATATAAATAAACTACAGAACTTTATTAACAATAATTAAAATCATTAAAGCTAAGACATAGTCTCGAGTTTGGATTAATCTACACCTCTAGAAAGAGGTTTAGTTCATAACTAAAGCAATAAAAATGGTAAACAATGGTTCAAACATAAATCGGAAAAAAGAAAAATAAACTAGAAATGGTGTAGAGATTTTCAATAATCTGCAATACGAATCTTCTTCTTCACTTTTCTTCTAGCCGTCAAACCTTCGTTCTCCTCTCTATATTCCAACATGTTCCTCTCTACTGGAAAGACCCTTTCTTTTGATTTATAATAAGCCCCCTTTTGTCGTGTGTAAAAAAATTAGAAAGTCCTCTGAATTACGAGTTTCTAAATCCGCAACTAAAAACAGCTTCAGCGCCGTGGCGCTCCGATAAGTTTTCCAGCGCTGCAACTCTGCGTTAAATACCTTTAGGCACCGCGATGAGCGCCGCAGTGCCCAGAGACTGGGTCGTGCTAAGTCTGTGGACTTAGCCATTTTTCTGCTCCGCTTGACTTCCTTCTTGTGGACTTAACCAATTTTCTTCCACTTTTTGACTTGGGTTCTTCGTGAAATATCATCTAGGCTTCTCATATGTTATGTTCACCATTCATGCTCTTTTCCACACATCTAAATACCTACAAAACAATGCAAAGCAAGTAATTAAAACACTCGAAACATAAATTGATTAGACATATAAATTAACAAACCAAAATAATGCATAAAAACCAATTTATTCCTAAACTAACAAATGAAACAAACCTAGCATAAACACGCTAAACTAATGTATAAATCATCCTAAAACACACCTAAAACATGCTATAAATCCTATCTAAATATGTAACTAACAATTGAAAACGACTAAAAGCTATGAGGGTACTAAACAACAGTTAGCACTCTGCTTTCTTTTAGTATACTTCAAGTGACAAGGGCACTACAAATGTGTAAGCATCCTGAAGTTACAACACGAAAACTATAAGGGCGCTACTAACGACGTAAGCGTGCTGTAGTTTTAAAACAACTAAAAACATAAGGGCGTTGCTAGGTGATGAATGTCCTGATGTTTTAACTTATAAAAATGATAAGTCGCTGAAGAATGATTAGCGTCCTGAGAGTTACTCAGTTTGTTCTTAAGGGAGGGCGCTCCTGTTCAAGTAGCGTCCTAAATGTTTTTCAACTTATAACCATCAGCGACTTTAAGGATTAAATCATTAAAAGCTCAAAAAATAGTCAACGAGCTGATATGGAATCAATGTCCTGATAAGTTCACTGGATGACTTAATGAAGGCGCTACTAATGAAGTAAGCGTCCCTATAGATAAGTACTTGTTCAACCATGAACTCTATCAGTGTCCTGACTTACCAAGACATTAGCGTTCGGAAAGACATGTTAGCGTCCTGATGAACACTTAAAGATTGTTTCTTAAAAATGATTTAAGCCTTTCAAAACTTATTTAAATCAGACAAAGATTCGATGAAATCAAACATTTAAACGATTAAGAATTTAGATCATTTGAAAAACCTTTCAAATATATCGATAAAAAGGTGCAATTGAGTAAATCTTGCTGAGAGTAATTTGATCGATAAATTTACATTCTAAGTACTGAAAGCTTGAAGCTTTGATTATTAGCATTTAATAGACTTGTAAGCTCTTCTTTTTTATCTTTATTTTTTGATAAATCTGAAACACTTAAGAAGATCATTAGATCTACAAACACGAGTAGTTTGGAATCATCAAAACATTCTCATCCTGGGGTTTCTTGAGATAACATTCATATATGACTTTGATGCATCAATTAAGTTCTATACCCTAAATGCATCAAATAATCTGACAATTGATTTCTAATGAGTGCCTTAAACTTTAAAATCATCTTTTGCATTTCATTAGAATAATGATAGCTAGGCCATTCTTGACCTTCAATAAATCTTGCCTATGCTATGATTTCAACCTATTCTTATGCTTGCGCTTGTGCTTACTTGAAATATATGATGAAGCATATTTTCTTTAAGCCATGCTCTACTTGCCAAAATTTTGCTTGTGCCTAAAAATTCTTAATGAAATCATCTTTTAGCAAATCTTTCTTACTTTTCATGACTAGATGTTTTACATAAATCTAAATTCATTTGTGTAGATACATGACTTAATTTTGGCTATGCTATGCAACATTCCAAAATATCATCTAGCTAGCCTATGAATGTTGAGCTAAAACTTTTTCATACTTTGTCATGATCTATTTCTCCTTGTGCTTAATATTTCATCTTAGCTCTCATGTGTGTCTCTTATGGTATAACATCCCTTATGCATTCTCATGTGCTTAATCGTGACTTATTTTAATGAATCCTCTTGAGGATGGATGCATAGATTAAGGGGGAGTCTCCATCTCTTTTTGAAAGGGGGAGCTTCGATGTTTTGATGTTATGCTTTAGGATTTACCTCATGGGAATCTCGATGGTTCTTCCCACCTTTTTGATAATGTCAAAGGGGGAGAAATGAGAGAAATAGGAGAAAAATAAATGATAAAAAAATGAATGATAGTATGTTCACATATGCTTTATTTATTTTCATACTATCTTAATATTTTTGCTTGCTATGCTTATTGAATTTTCTAACTGAGTAGAACACTTACAATTCAGCTCATACATTGCATTACAAAGATACGTAGAATTAAGCACATAATGCTGAGAGAAGTACACTTACAATCCTTTTACCTTTCAATGTTTCAGTATTGCTCAAGTGCAGTTTCAAAAGACTTGTATGATGTTTCTTTAAAAACAGTTGTCAAATGCTTCTTTAGAACCTTTATAACTCAATCAAACATTGAATTTGAAATCAAAGGACAACGAGTGTAAACATGAACAAACATAGAAGGTTTTGGATCAGATAAAACATATGGGAAGTTTTGATAAACATGAAAACTTCTGGTTTGGTACTCAGTAGTTTGCATAACTACTATTATAGCCCAATACAATTTTCAGGATGTGAAATAAGGTATAACTGTATCCTATGAACCATCTCTCAAATTCCTTGATCAGCAAGATTGATGAGATTAAAACAGGGCTGAGAATTTGAAAGGAAAAAAATTGTGTATTATTCAAATAAACTTTCAAAGAAGGATAGATATTAAGCATAGAGTGAAAATCTTTTGAATAAGTAAAGTTTCAAAGAACACACTGTGAAAAACAAGAACAGTTTAAACTTTTGAAGATAAGATAGAAAATTCGACTAACGTTCAAAAGTATTGGCTCAATAAAATTATCAGCGGTTTGTTTTGAATCTAAGTACTAGTATTTATAGACTAAGTAGAATGGAGTTGATGGTTGTTTGAATTTGAAATTCAAACGTTTACTCACAACAACTAGAATGTTTCATGAAAATGGCGATTGCAATTTTCACGAACATTATGGTTTTTCTTAGATTGCATGAATAAGGAAAGTTTCGACAAATGTGATTCATGCATAAGAGAAAATCTCTTACAAATTTGAAAAAATGATTTTTTAGCAAAAAGTAGTTCTAAAAGTAGTCTGAAAAAGTGTAAGTGTCAGAACAGTGACAGTGTTGAATTAGCGTTCAAATTTGTTAATCAACATCCTGATGCATAACAACAACTTTGCCGTTTTGTTCGTTTAAGGGCGCTCATGCACCATGAGCGTCCTACCAAACTATGAAGTGAGGGCACTATTTAATTGTAACCGTCCTACCTTGCTTTGACGATTAAAACAACTAAACTTCGTGAGGGCACTAATCCACAATTAGCATCCTGCTCGTAAGCGTCCTTATGTTAAAAACTCGTAAAAGCAATGAGTACGCTAAAGGACGATCACTGTCCTGAAAGTTATTAAGTTGATTTTTTAAATGAGGGCACTCCTATTCAAGAGCGTCTTGATAGTTTTCTAACTTATAACTATTAACGTCCTTAAATATTAAAACATTAAAATCTCGAAAATCTTTCAACGAGCTGATACTGAGTCAGCGTCCTAGTAAGCTCATAGGTTGACTCAAATAAGGCTGCTACTTAAAAAGTGAGCATTCTGACGAATAAGTACAATTCAACCTTGAACATTATTAGCGTCTTGACTCATCAAGTTCAAGAGGGCACTGTTGAGACATTAGCTTCCTGAAAGACTCCTAAAAGCAATTTTTGATTTTTCAATAAAGCTCGATAAATATGATTAAAATCTCGGTATTTTCGGATCAAATCAACCACTTTAAAATGATTCAGAAATTAAATCATTTGAAATACCTTTAAAATATATCGATCAAAACATACAAGAAATGTATGCGTGATTTTGAAAGATGTGTACAAGTGATTTGTGTAAGGTTTTGGAAAATGTTTGAGCAATAAAGAATAAAGAAAGATACCTTACGTTTTTTATGTATTTTTCTCATGATTTTCAAATCCAACTCTTTTTTATGAGATCTTCATTAGTATTTTCGCACTTGAGTTGAACGTCGTGATTGTTGATCGTATGATGTGATCATGAAGTCCTTGATCGAATCATTCTTTTTTTTTTGCTTTCTTGAGGTGCTTTAATATATCCTTGATTGAAACGTTAGCACCAAGTAATATATTTTTTATTGGTTGTACGCATCAAAACCTTTATGGAGCGTGCTTAGTGATGAGCCACTTAGGCCAATATTGTCATTATCAAAAAATGGGAGATTTTTGCTTGGGTTCTTCCTTAACCCGAAAAAAGGATATGTGGTTTTTCCTTAGCCCGTGAAAAGAATACGCGATTCATCTTTAGCTTGCAATAGGATAGGTTTGCCTTGAACCTGTAAAAGGGCATTTGTAATGGTTTGGTCCTCACCCGTAAGATGATTCATTAGTGAAGTTTGAAAATCCCAATCGGGAGATTAGGTTGTGGATGTAGGTGCGGCCGAACAACTATGAATGACAATATGTTTTACTTTATGCATTTTACTTAATGTTCATTAGATTTATTTAAGCATTGAACTCAACCAAGTCAAAGAATATCATTAAGGAATTAGAAAAGTTTTAAAATGGTCATTACACCCAATTCACCCCCCTCTTGGTGTTTAACACATGAATGGTATTCTTGACATGTATATGTTTCTCAAGAACCCATGGAATGCCTTCCACCTTTTTG
This sequence comes from Paratinospora sagittata, assembly GCA_035771175.1. Lineage (NCBI taxonomy): Eukaryota > Viridiplantae > Streptophyta > Magnoliopsida > Ranunculales > Menispermaceae > Paratinospora > Paratinospora sagittata. The sequence continues at coordinate 15,414,392 of CM069610.1, read as the reverse complement.
GAACGCACTTCAATAGCCAAAACACACCTATTTTGCCTCAGACATGCTAGAAGGCACTCCAGCAGCGAAAAACACATTTTAGGCAAAGGCAAAGATGGTTAAATGCTCCCAGGTCTTATGGAACGCATTTCAGCAGAGTGAAACACATTCTAGCTGGTAAGACCAGAAACCTATGTTTTTGTCTCGGGTCTTGTGGAACACGTTCCAGGGTGTTGAAATGCGTTCCAACAGGTTTTGACAAAAACCTATATTTTAGTCTCGAGTTTTAATCTTGAGCATTCAATCTGGACCATTAATTTCACTAATACATGTTTGAATCTTTTAATCTTGGTCATCCATAAAAGGATTAGGGTTTTTGAGCTTTGATTTCTATTTAGACATTAATCAAAGCCTACTTACAAACAACAACTTTAATTATCATTGTCTCAAAATCTTTTCTCTGGAACACAACTTTCAAGAAGGCAGCCGTCCTTGGAGACTTGAGCTTTTCATAGTGATACACTAATATTTTAGTACATCATTTTTTGCATATTCTGTTCACGATCACAAGCTCTTTCACATAAATAATTTTTGATCGATTCTGAGGTAATATCATTTCAATATTAGATTTCTTTTTATGGAAGTTTTGAAAATCATTGTGGCTGAGAAATCTTGTAAGAGGCCATTCAAGGTTGTAGTTTTTATTTCTCCCTTGTTGAGCAAACGTCCTTTTGACAATTGATGTATTGTTGAGGGAATCAGTGATTTTAAATGGTTTGATCCTTATCTGTGAAGTAGGATAGGAATAGTCGAGTGTTAGGAAATTCTGATCGGAGAGATCGGATAGTGGAAGTAGGCTTAGGTTTAAGCCGAACCACTATAAATCACTGTGCATTGTCCCTTTTACTGCTTTCATTACTTTCCTACACTATTACTTAGTTTTGTATTTTAACTGTTTGTGAAAAGTACTAAAAAATCCGTCAACACCCATTTCACCCCCCCCCCAATTCACACTTCCCCTTCCCCCCTTCTTGGGTGTTTGACACAAGAATGGTATTCTTGACATGTACACGTTTCCCAAGAACCCATACTACGCCTTCCACCATTTTTGGACGCACTTCAATAGCCAAAACACAACTATCTTGCTTCAGACATGCTGGAACGCACTCCAGCAGAAAGAAACACATTTCAGGCAAAGGCAAAGATGGTTAAACGCTCTCGGATGTTATGGAACGCGTTTTAGCAAAGTGAAACACATTCTAGCTGGTAAGACCAGAAACCTATGTTTTGTCTCAGGTCTTGGGGAACACGTTCCAAGGTGTTAGAACGCATTCCAACAGGTTTTGACAAGAACTTATATTTTAGTCTCGAGTCTCATGGAACGCACTCCAGTACCTTGGAACGCATTCTACCGAGTTATTTCCATTTTTGCGAGAATTCGAGTTTTAATCTTGAGCATTCAATTTGGGCCATTGATTTCACTAATACGTGTTTGAATCTTTTAATCTTGGTCATCCATAAAAGGATTAGGGTTTTTGAGCTTGGTTTTCTATTTAAACATTAATTAAAGCCTACTTACAAACATGAACTTTAATTATCATTCTCTCCAAATCTTTTCTCTGCAACACAACTTTCAAGAGGGCAGCCATCATTGGAGACTTGAGCTTTTCATAGTGATACACTAATATTTTGGTACATCATTTTTTGCATATTCTGTTCATGATCACAAGCACTTTCACAAAAATAATTTTTGGTCGATTCTGAGGTAATATCATTTAGATATTAGATTTCTTTTTATGCACGTTTTCTAAATCATTGTGGCTGAGAAATCTTGTAAAAGGCTTATCAAGGTTGTAATTTTTATTCCACTTGGAGTTCGTTCCCTTGTTGAGCAAACGTCCTTTCTACAATTGATGTATTGTTTAGTGAATCAATGATTTTAAATGGTTTGATCCTTATCTGTGAAGTAGGATTGGAATAGTCGAGTGTTAGGAAATTCTGATCGGAGAGATCGGATAGTGGAAGTAGGCTTAGCTTTAAGCCGAACCACTATAAATCATTGTGCATTGTCCCTTTTACTGCTTTCACTACTTTCCTGCACTATTACTTGGTTTTGTATTTTAACTGTTTGTGAAAAGTACTAAAAAATCGATCAACACCCAATTCACCCCCCTCCCCCCAATTCACCCGTCATCTTCCCCCCTTTCTTCGTTGTTTAACACAAGAATTGTATTCTTGAGATCTATACAATTCCCAAGAATCCATAATATGACTTTCACCCTTTTGGAATGCACTTCAATAGCCAAAACACAACTATCTTGCTTCAGACATGCTGGAACGCACTTTAGCAGGGAGATACACATTTTAGACAAAGGCAAAAATAGTTAAATGCTCTCGGGTCTTATGGAACGTATTTCAGCAGAGTGAAACACGTTCTACCTGGTAAGACTAGAAACCTATGTTTTGTCACAGGACTTGTGCAACACAATCCACAGTGTTGGAACGCGTTCCAACAGGTTTTGAAAAAAACCTATATTTTAGTCTCGAGTCTCATGGAACGCACTCCAGTACCTTGGAACGTATTCTACCGAGTTATTTCCATTTTTGCGAGATTTCGAGTTTTAATCTTGAGCATTCAATTTGAGCCATTGATTTCACTAATACAAGTTTGAATCTTTTAATCTTGGTCATCCATAAAAGGATTAGGGTTTTTGAGCTTGGTTTTCGATTTAAACATTAATTAAAGCCTACTTACAAACAACAACTTTAATTATAATTCTCTCCAAATCTTTTCTCTGCAACATAACTTTCAAGAAGGCAGCCGTTGTTGGAAACTTAAGCTTTTCATAGTGACACACTAATATTTTGGTACATCATTTTTTGCATATTCTGTTCACGATCACAAGCTCTTTCACATAAATAATTTTTTATCGATTATGAGCTAATATCATTTCGATATTAGATTTCTTTTTATGCATGTTTTCGAAATTGCTGAGAAATCTTGTAAGAGGCCATTCAAGGTTGTAATTTTTATTTCTCTTGGAGTTTGTTCCCTTGTTGAGCAAACGTCCTTTTGACAATTGATGTATTGTTGAGGGAATCAGTGATTTTAAAGGGTTTGATCCTTATCTTAGAAGTAGGATAGGAATAGTCGAGTGTTAGGAAATTCTGATCGGAGAGATCGGATAGTGGAAGTAGGCTTAGGTTTCAGTCGAAGCACCATAAATCACTGTGCATTATCCCTTTTACTGCTTTTATTAGTTTCGTGCACTATTACTTGGTTTTGTGTTTTAACCGTTGGTGAAAAGTACTTAAAAATCTGTCAACGCCCAATTCACCACCCCCCCCCAATTCACCCCTTCCCTTCCCCCCTTCTTTGGTATTTATTAGAATAATAGTACTCTTGACATGTATACGTTTACCAAGAACCCATGGAATGCCTTCCACCCTTTTGGAACGCACTTCAATAGCCAAAACACAACTCCCTTGCTTCAAGCATGCTGGAACGCACTCCAGTAGGGACAAACACATTTTAGGCAAAGGCAAAGATGGTTGAATGCTCTCGGGTCGTATGGAATGCGTGTCAACAGAGTGAAACACATTCTAGCAAGTAAGACTAGAAAACTATGTTTTGTCTCGAGTCTTGTGGAACACGTTGCAGGGTGCAGGAACGCGTTCCAACAGGTTTTGACAAAAACCTATATTTTAGTCTCAAGTTTCATGGAACGCAATCCAGCTCCTTGGAACGCATTCTACCGAGTTTTTTTTCGTTCTTGCGAGATTTCGAGTTTTAATCTCTAACAATCAATCTGGGACATTGATTTCACTAATACATGTTTGAATCTTTTAATCTTGGTCATTCATAAAAGGATTAGGGTTTTTGAGCCTTGTTTTCTATTTAAACATAAATTCAATCCTACTTACAAACAACAACTTTAGTTATCATTCTCTCCAAATCTTTTCTCTGCTACACAACTTTCTAGAAGGCAGCCGTCGTTGGAGACTTGAGCTTTACATAGTGATACACTAATATTTTGGTACATCTTTTTGCATATTCTGTTCCCGATCACAAGCTCTTTCACATAAATAATTTTTGTTCGATTCTGAGGTAATATCATTTCGATATTAGATTTCTTTTTATGCATGTTTTCGAAATCATTGTGGCTGAGAAATCTTGTATGAGGCCATTCAAGGTTGTAATTATTATTTCTCTTGGAGTTTGTTCCCTTGTTGAGCAAACGTCCTTTTGACAATTGATGTATTGTTGAGGGAATCAGTGATTTTAAAGGGTTCGATCCTTATCTTTGAAGTAGGATAGGAATAGTCGAGTGTTAGGAATTTCTGATCGGGGAGATCGGATAGTGGAAATAGCCTTAGGTTTAAGTCGAACCACTATAAATCACTGTGCATTATCCCTTTTACTACTTTCATTAGTTTCTTGCACTATTACTTGGTTTTGTATTTTAACCGTAGGTGAAAAGTTCTAAAAAATCCATCAATACCCAATTCACCACCCCCCATCCCCCCTCCCCAATTCACCCTTTCCCATCTCCCCTTCTTGGGTGTTTAACACAAGAATGGTATTCTGGACATGTATACGTTTCCCAAGAACCCATGGAATGCCTTCCGCCCTTTTGGAACGCACTTCAATAGCCAAAACACAACTATCTTGCTACAGACACGCTGGAACACACTCCAGCAGGGAGAAACCCATTTCAGGCAAATGCAAAGATGGTTAATTGCTCTCGGGTCCTATGGAACGCATTTTAGCAGTGTGAAACACATTCTAGCAGGTATGACCAGAAACCTATGTTTTGCCTCGGGTCTGGTGGAACACGTTCCGGGGTGCTGGAAGGCGTTCCAGCAGGTTTTGACAAAAACCTATATTTTAGTCTCGAGCCTCATGGAATGCACTCCAGCACCTTCGAATGCATTCTACCAAGTTTTTTCCATTTTTGCGAGATTTCAAGTTTTACTCTTGATCATTCAATCTGGGCCATTGATTTCACTAATACATGTTTGAATCTTTTAATCTTGGTCATTCATAAAAGGATTAGGGTTTTTGAGCTTGGTTTTCTATTTAAACATTAATTAAAGCCTACTTGCAAACAACAACTTTAATTATCATTCTCTCCAAATCTTTTCTTTGCAACACAACTTTCAAGATGGCAGCCGTCATTGGAGACTTGAGCTTTTCATAGTGATACACTAATATTTTGGTACATCATTTTTTGCATATTCTGTTCACAATCACAAGCTCTTTCACATAAATAATTTTTGATCGATTTTGAGGTAATATCATTTTGATATCATATTTCATTTTATCCATGTTTGTTCCCTTGTTAAGCAAACGTCCTTTTGACAATTGATGTATTGTTAAGGGAATCAGTGATTTTAAATGGTTTGATCCTTATCTGTGAAGTAGGATGGGAATAGTCGAGTGTTAGGAAATTCAAATAGGAGAGATCGGGTAGTGGAAGTAGGCTTAGGTTTAATCCGATTTACTATAAATCATTGTGCATTGTCCCTTTGACAGCTTTCATTACTTTCCTACAGTATTACTTGGTTTTGTATTTTAACTGTTTGTGAAAAGGACTAAAAAATCCGTCATCTCCCAATTCACCCCCTTCCCCCCCCCCCCCAATTCACCCCTCCCCTTCCCCCCTTCTTGGGTGTTTAACACAAGAATGGTATTCTTGACATGTATACGTTTCCCAAGAACCCATGGAATGCCTTCCACCCTTTTGGAACGCACTTCAATAGCCAAAACACAACTATCTTGCTTCAAACATGCTGGAACGCACTTTAGGAGGGAGAAACACATTTCAGACAAAGGCAAAAATGGTTAAATGCTCTCTAGTCTTTTGGAACGCGTTTCAGCAGAGTGAAACACATTCTAGCTGGTAAAACCAAAAAGTAATGTTTTGTCTCTGGCCTTGTGGAACACGTTCCAGTGGGTTGGAACGCCTTGCAACAGGTTTTGACAAAAACCTATATTTTAGTCTTGGGTCTCATGGAACGCACTCCAGCACCTTGGAACGCATGCTACCGTGTTTTTTCCATTTTTTGCGAGATTTCGAGTTTTAATCTTGAGCATTCAATCTGGGCCATTGATTTCACTAATACATGTTTGAATCTTTTATTCTTGGTCATTCATAAAACGATTAGGGTTTCTGAGCTTGGTTTTCTATTTAATAATTAATTAAAGCCTACTTACAAATAACAACTTTAATTATCATTCTCTCCAAATCTTTTCTCTGCAACACAACTTTCAAGAAAGCAGCCGTTGTTGGAGACTTTAGCTTTTCATAGTGATACACTAATATTTTGGTACATCTTTTTGCATATTCTGTTCGCGATCACAAGCTCTTTCACATAAATAATTTTTGTTCGATTCTGAGGTAATATCATTTCGATATTAGATTTCTTTTTATGCATGTTTTTGAAATCATTGTGGCTGAGAAATCTTGTAAGAGCCATTCAAGGTTGTAATTTTTATTTCTCTTGGAGTTTGTTCCCTTGTTGAGTAAACGGCCTTTTGACAATTGATGTATTGTTGAGGGAATAAGTGATTTTAAATGGTTTGATCCTTATCTGTGAAGTAGTATGGGAATAGTCGAGTGTTAGGAAATTCTAATAGGAGAGATCGGGTAGTGGAAGTAGGCTTAGGTTTAATCCGATCCATTATAAATCATTGTGCATTGTCCCTTTGACAGCTTTCATTACTTTCCTGCAGTATTACTTGGTTTTGTATTTTAACTGTTTGTGAAAAGGACTAAAAAATCCGTCATCACCCAATTCACCCCCTTCCCCCCCCCCAATTCACCCCTCCCCTTCCCCCCTTCTTGGGTGTTTAACACAAGAATGGTATTCTTGACATGTATACGTTTCCCAAGAACCCATGGAATGCCTTCCACCCTTTTGGAACGCACTTCAATAGCCAAAACACAACTATCTTGCTTCAAACATGCTGGAACGCACTTTAGGAGGGAGAAACCCATTTCAGACAAAGGCAAAAATGGTTAAATGCTCTCTGGTCTTTTGGAACGCGTTTCAGCAAAGTGAAACACATTCTAGCTGGTAAAACCAAAAAGTAATGTTTTTTCTCGGTCTTGTGGAACACGTTCCAGTGTGTTGGAACGTCTTGCAACAGGTTTTGACAAAAACCTATATTTTAGTCTTGGGTCTCATGGAACGCACTCCAGCACCTTGGAACGCATGCTACCGTGTTTTTTCCATTTTTTGCGAGATTTCGAGTTTTAATCTTGAGCATTCAATCTGGGCCATTGATTTCACAAATACATGTTTGAATCTTTTATTCTTGGTCATTCATAAAACGATTAGGGTTTTTGAGCTTGGTTTTCTATTTAATCATTAATTAAAGCCTACTTACAAACAACAACTTTAATTATCATTCTCACCGAATCTTTTCTCTGCAACACAACTTTCAAGATGGCAGTCGTCATTGGAGACTTGACGTTTTCATATTGATACACTAATATTATGGTACATCATTTTTTGCATATTCTGTTCAAGATCACAACTCTTTCACATAAATAATTTTTGATCGATTCTGAGGTAATATCATTTCGATATTAGATTTCATTTTATCCATGTTTTCTAAATCATCGTGCCTGAGAAATCTTGTAAGAGAACACTCAAGGTTGTAATTTTTATTTCTCTTGGAGTTTGTTCCCTTGTTGAACAAACGACCTTTTGACAATTGATGTATTGTTGAGGGAATCAGTGATTTTAAATGGTTTGATCCTTATCTGTGAAGTAGGATAGGAATAGTCGAGTGTTAGGAAATTCTAATCGGAGAGATCGGGTAGTGGAAGTAGGCTTAGGTTTAAGCCGAACCACTATAAATCACTGTGGATTGTCCGTTTTACAGCTTTCATTACTTTCCTGCACTATTACTTGGTTTTGTATTTTAACTGTTTGTGGAAAGTACTAAAAAATCTGTCATAAACCAATTCACCTTCCCGTCCCCCCCCAATTCACCCCTCCCCTTCCCCCCATTCTTCGTTGTTTAACACAAGAATTGTATTCTTGACATGTATACAATTCCCAAGAACCCATGGAATGCCTTTCACCCTTTTGGAATGCCATTCAATAGCCAAAACACAACTATCTTGCTTCAGACATGCTGGAACGCACTTTAGCAGGGAGATACACATTTTAGACAAAGGCAAAAATAGTTAAATGCTCTCGGGTCTTATGGAACGTATTTCAGCAGAGTGAAACACGTTCTACCTGGTAAGACTAGAAACCTATGTTTTGTCACAGGACTTGTGCAACACAATCCACAGTGTTGGAACGCGTTCCAACAGGTTTTGAAAAAAACCTATATTTTAGTTTCGAGTCTCTTGAAATCCACTCCAGCACCTTGAAACGCATTCTACCGAGTTTTTTTCCATTTTTGCGAGATTTCGAGTTTTAATCTTGAGCATTCAATCTGGGCCATTGATTTCACTAATACATGTTTGAACCTTTTAATCTTGGACATCCATAAAAGGATTAGGGTTTTTGAGCTTGGTTTTCTATTTTAACATTAACTAAAGCCTACTTACAAACAACAACTTTAATTATCATTCTCTCCAAATCTTTTCTCTGCAACACAACTTTCAAGATGGCAGTCGTCATTGGAGACTTGCCCTTTTCATAGTGATACACTAATATTATGGTACATCATTTTTTGCATATTCTGTTCAGGATCACAAGGTCTTTCACATAAATATTTTTTGATCGATTCAGAGGTAATATCATTTCGATATTAGATTTCATTTTATCCATGTTTTCTAAATCATCGTGGCTGAGAAATCTTGTAAGAGAAGACTCAAGGTTGTAATTTTTATTTCTCTTGGAGTTGGTTCCCTTGTTGAACAAACGTCCTTTTGACAATTGATGTATTGTTGAGGGAATCAGTGATTTTAAATTGTTTGATCCTTATCTGTGAAGTAGGATAGGAATAGTCGAGTGTTAGGAAATTCTAATCGGAGAGATCGGGTAGTGGAAGTAGGCTTAGGTTTAAGCCGAACCACTATAAATTACTGTCGATTGTCCATTTTACCGCTTTCATTACTTTCCTGCACTATTACTTGGTTTTGTATTTTAACTGTTTGTGAAAAGTACTAAAAAATATGTCATCACCCAATTCACCTTCCCGTCCCCCCCCCCCCAATTCACCCCTCCCCTTCCCCCCTTTCTTCGTTGTTTAACACAAGAATTGTATTCTTGACATGTATACAATTCCCAAGAACCCATGGAATGCCTTTCACCCTTTTGGAATGCCATTCAATAGCCAAAACACAACTATCTTGCTACAGACATGCTGGAACGCACTTTAGCAGGGAGATACACATTTTAGACAAAGGCAAAAATAGTTAAAAGCTCTCGGGTCTTATGGAACGTCTTTCAGCAGGGTGAAACACGTTCTACCTGGTAAGACTAGAAACCTATGTTTTGTCACAGGACTTGTGCAACACAATCCACAGTGTTGGAACGTGTTCCAACAGGTTTTGAAAAAAACGTATATTTTAGTCTCGAGTCTCTTGGAATCCACTCCAGCACCCTGAAACGCATTCTACCGAGTTTTTTTCCATTTTTGCGAGATTTCGAGTTTTAATCTTGAGCATTCAATCTGGGCCATTGATTTCACTAATACATGTTTGAACCTTTTAATCTTGGACATCCATAAAAGGATTAGGGTTTTTGAGATTGGTTTTCTATTTTAACAATAACTAAAGCCTACTTACAAACAACAACTTTAATTATCATTCTCTCCAAATCTTTTCTCTCAAACACAACTTTCAAGATGGTAGTCGTCATTAGAGACTTGACGTTTTCATAGTGATACACTCATATTATGGTACATCATTTTTTGCATATTCTATTCAGGATCACAAGCTCTTTCACATAAATAATTTTTGATCGATTCTGAGGTACTATCATTTCGATATTAGATTTCATTTTATCCATGTTTTCTAAATCATCGTGGCTGAGAAATCTTGCAAGAGAACACTCAAGGTTGTAATTTTTATTTCTCTTGGAGTTTGTTCCCTTGTTCAACAAACGTCCTTTTGACAATTGATGTATTGTTGAGGGAATCAGTGATTTTAAATGGTTTGATCCTTATCTGTGAAGTAGGATAAGAATAGACGAGTGTTAGGAAATTCTAATCGGAGAGATCGGGTAGTGGAAGTAGGCTTAGGTTTAAGCCGAACCACTATAAATCACTGTGGATTGTCCATTTTACCGCTTTCATTACTTTCCTGCACTATTACTTGGTTTTGTATTTTAACTGTTTGTGAAAAGTACTAAAAAATCTGTCATCACCCAATTCACCTTCCCGTCCCCCCCCCCAATTCACCCCTCCCCTTCCCCCCTTTCTTCGTTGTTTAACACAAGAATTGTATTCTTGACATGTATACAATTCCCAAGAACCCATGGAATGCCTTTCACCCTTTTGGAATGCCATTCAATAGCCTAAACACAACTATCTTGCTTCAGACATGCTGGAACGCACTTTAGCAGGGAGATACACATTTTAGACAAAGGCAAAAATAGTTAAATGCTCTTGGGTCTTATGGAACGTATTTCAGCAGAGTGAAACACGTTCTACCTGGTAAGACTAGAAACCTATGTTTTGTCACAGGACTTGTGCAACACAATCCACAGTGTTGGAACGCGTTCCAACAGGTTTTGAAAAAAACCTATATTTTAGTCTCGAGTCTCTTGGAATCCACTCCAGCACCTTGAAACGCATTCTACCGAGTTCTTTTCCATTTTTGCGAGATTTCGAGTTTTAATCTTGAGCATTCAATCTGGGCCATTGATTTCACTAATACATGTTTGAATCTTTTAATCTTGGTCATCCATAAAAGGATTAGGGTTTTTGAGCTTGGTTTTCTATTTTAACATTAACTAAAGCCTACTTACAAACAACAACTTTAATTAACATTCTCTCCAAATCTTTTCTCTGCAACACAACTTTCAAGAAAGCAGCCGTTCTTGGAGACTTTAGCTTTTCATAGTGATACACTAATATTTTGGTACATCTTTTTGCATATTCTGTTCGCGATCACAAGCTCTTTCACATAAATAATTTTTGTTCGATTCTGAGGTAATATCATTTCGATATTAGATTTCTTTTCATGCATGTTTTCGAAATCATTGTGGCTGAGAAATCTTGTAAGAGGCCATTCAAGGTTGTAATTTTTATTTCTCTTGGAGTTTGTTCCCTTGTTGAGTAAACGGCCTTTTGACAATTGATGTATTGTTGAGGGAATAAGTGATTTTAAATGGTTTGATCCTTATCTGTGAAGTAGGATGGGAATAGTCGAGTGTTAGGAAATTCTAAGAGGAGAGATCGGGTAGTGGAAGTAGGCTTAGGTTTAATCCGATCCACTATAAATCATTGTGCATTGTCCCTTTGACAGCTTTCATTACTTTCCTGCAGTATTACTTGGTTTTGTATTTTAACTGTTTGTGAAAAGGACTAAAAAATTCGTCATCACCCAATTCACCCCCTTCCCCCCCCCCAATTCACCCCTCCCCTTCCCCCCTTCTTGGGTGTTTAACACAAGAATGGTATTCTTGACATGTATACGTTTCCCAAGAACCCATGGAATGCCTTCCACCCTTTTGGAACGCACTTCAATAGCCAAAACACAACTATCTTGCTTCAAACATGCTGGAACGCACTTTAGGAGGGAGAAACACATTTCAGACAAAGGCAAAAATGGTTAAATGCTCTCTGGTCTTTTGGAACGCGTTTCAGCAAAGTGAAACACATTCTAGCTGGTAAAACCAGAAAGTAATGTTTTTTCTCGGGTCTTGTGGAACACGTTCCAGTGTGTTGGAACGTCTTGCAACAGGTTTTGACAAAAACCTATATTTTAGTCTTGGGTCTCATGGAATGCACTCCAGCACCTTGGAACGCATGCTACCGTGTTTTTTTCCATTTTTTGCGAGATTTCAAGTTTTAATCTTGAGCATTCAATCTGGGCCATTGATTTCACTATTACATGTTTGAATCTTTTATTCTTGGTCATTCATAAAACGATTAGGGTTTTTGAGCTTGGTTTTCTATTTAATCATTAATTAAAGCCTACTTACAAACAACAACTTTAATTATCATTCTCTCCAAATCTTTTCTCTGCAACACATCTTTCAAGATGGTAGTCGTCATTGGAGACTTGACGTTTTCATAGTGATACACTAATATTATGGTACATCATTTTTTGCATATTCTGTTCAGGATCACAAGCTCTTTCACATAAATAATTTTTTATCGATTCTGAGGTAATATCATTTCGATATTAGATTTCATTTTATCCATGTTTTCTAAATCATCGTGCCTGAGAAATCTTGTAAGAGAACACTCAAGGTTGTAATTTTTATTTCTCTTGGAGTTTGTTCCCTTGTTGAACAAACGTCCTTTTGACAATTGATGTATTGTTGAGGGAATCAGTGATTTTAAATGGTTTGATCCTTATCTGTGAAGTAGGATAGGAATAGTCGAGTGTTAGGAAATTCTAATCGGAGAGATCGGGTAGTGGAAGTAGGCTTAGGTTTAAGCCGAACCACTATAAATCACTGTGGATTGTCCATTTTACCGCTTTCATTACTTTCCTGCATTATTACTTGGTTTTGTATTTTAGCTGTTTGTGAAAAGTACTAAAAAATCTGTCATCACCCAATTCACCTTCCCGTCCCCCCCCAATTCACCCCTCCCCTTCCCCCCTTTCTTCGTTGTTTAACACAAGAATTGTATTCTTGACATGTATACAATTCCCAAGAACCCATGGAATGCCTTTCACCCTTTTGGAATGCACTTCAATAGCCAAAACACAACTATCTTGCTTCAGACATGCTGGAACGCACTTTAGCAGGGAGATACACATTTTAGACAAAGGCAAAAATAGTTAAATGCTCTCGGGTCTTATGGAACGTGTTTCAGCAGAGTGAAACACGTTCTACCTGGTAAGACTAGAAACCTTTGTTTTGTCACAGGACTTGAGCAACACAATCCACAGTGTTGGAACACGTTCAAACAGGTTTTGAAAAAAACCTATATTTTAGTCTGGAGTCTCTTGGAATCCACTCCAGCACCTTGAAACGCATTCTACCGAGTTTTTTTCCATTTTTGCGAGATTTCGAGTTTTAATCTTGAGCATTCAATCTGGGCCATTGATTTCACTAATACATGTTTGAATCTTTTAATCTTGGTCATCCATAAAAGGATTAGGGTTTTTGAGCTTGGTTTTCTATTTTAACATTAACTAAAGCCTACTTACAAACAACAACTTTAATTATCATTCTCTCCAAATCTTTTCTCTGCAACACAACTTTCAAGAAAGCAGCCGTTGTTGGAGACTTTAGCTTTTCATAGTGATAGACTAATATTTTGGTACATCTTTTTTTGCATATTCTGTTCGCGATCACAAGCTCTTTCACATAAATAATTTTTGATCGATTCTGAGGTAATATCATTTCGATATTAGATTTCTTTTTATGCATGTTTTCTAAATCATTGTTGCTGAGAGTTCTTGTAAGAGACCATTCAAGGTTGTAATTTTTATTTCTCTTTGAGTTTGTTCCCTCGTTGAGTAAACGTCCTTTTGACAATTGATGTATCGTTGAGGGAATCAGTGATTTTAAATGGTTTGATCCTTATCTTTGAAGTAGGATAGGAATAGTCAAGAGTTAGGAAATTCTAATAGGAGAGATCGGGTAGTGGAAGTAGGCTTAGGTTTAAGCCGATCCATTATAAATCACTGTGCATTGTCCCTTTTACAGCTTTCATTACTTTCCTGCACTATTACTTGGTTTTGTATTTTAACTATTTGTGAAAAGTACTAAAAAATTAGTCCACACCCAATTTACACCCCCCCTCCCCCCCTAATTCACCATTCCCCTTCCCCCCTTCTTGGGTGTTTAACACAAGAATGGTATTCTTGACATGTATACGTTTCACAAGAACCCATGGAATGCCTTCCACCCTTTTGGAACGCACTTCTATAGCCAAAACACAACTATCTTGCTTCAGAAATGCTAGAACGCACTTCACAAGGAGAAACACATTTCAGGCAAAGGCAAAGATGGTTAAATGCTCTCGAGTCTTATGGAACGCGTTTCAGCAGAGTGAAGCCCATTCTAACTGGTAAGTCCAGAAACCTATGTTCTATCTCGACTCTTGTGGAACACGTTCCAGGGTGCTGGAAGGTGTTCCAACAGGTTTTGACAAAAACCTATATTTTATTCTAGAGTCTCATGGAACACACTCCAGCACCTAGGAACGCATTTTACCTAGTTTTTTTCCATATTTGCGGGATTTTGAGCTTTAATCTTGAGCATTCAATTTGGGCCATTGATTTCACAAGTACATGTTTGAATCTTTTAATCTTGGTCATCCATAAAAGGATTATAGAGTTTGAGCATGGTTTTCTATTTAAACATTAATTAAAGCCTACTTACAAACAACAACTTTAATTATCCTTCTCTCCAAATCTTTTCTCTGCAACACAACTTTCAAGAAGGCAGCCGTCGTTGGAGACTTTAGCTTTTCATAGTGATAGACTAATACTTTGGTACATCATTTTTTGCATATTCTTTTTATGCATGTTTTCTAAATCATTGTGGCTGAGAAATCTCGTAAGTGGCCATTCAAGGTTATAATTTTATTTCTCTTGGAGTTTGTTCCCTTGTTGAGCAAACGTCCTTTTGACAATTGATTTATTTTGAGGGAATCAGTGATTTTAAATGGTTTGATCCTTATTTGTGAAGTAGGATAGGAATAGTCGAGTTTTAGGAAATTGTGATCGCAGAGATCGGGCAGTGGAAGTAGGCTTAGGTTTAAGCCGAACCACTGTACCTCACTGTGCATTGTCTCTTTTACCGCTTTCCATACTTTCCTGCACTATTACTTGGTTTTGTATTTTAACTATTTGTGAAAATTACTAAAAAATCCGTCAACACCCAATTCACCACCCCCTTTCCCCCCTCAATTAACCCCTCCCCTTCCCCCCTTCTTGGGTGTTTAACACAAGAATGGTATTCTTGACATATATACGTTTCCCAAGAACCCAAGGAATGCCTTCCACCCTTTTGGAACACACTTGGATACCCCAAACTCAACTATCTTGCTTCAGACATGCCGGAACGCTTTCCAGCAGGGAGAAACACATTTAAGACAAAGGCAAAGATGGTTAAATGCCCTCGGGTCTTATGGAACACGTTTCAGAAGAATGAAATACATTCTAGCTGGTAAGACCCGAAACCTATGTTTTGTCTCGGGTCTTGTGGAACCTGTTCCAGGGTGTTGGAACGGGTTCCACCAGGTTTTTTAAAAAACCTATATTTTAGCCTCGAGTCTCATGGAAGGCACTCCAGCACCTTGGAACGCATTCTACTGAGTTTTTTCCATTTTTTCGAGATTTTGAGTCTTATTCTTGACCATTCAATCTGGACCATTGATTTCACAAGTACATGTTTGAATCTTTTAATCCTGGTCATCCATAAAAGGATTCGGGTTTTTGAGCTTGGTTTTATATTTAAACATTAATTAAAGCCTACTTACAAACAACAACTTTAATTATCATTCTCTCCAAATCTTTTCACTGCAACACAACTTTCAAGAACGCAGCCATCGTTGGAGACTTTAGCTTTTCATAGTGATACACTAATATTTTGGTACATCATTTTTTGCCTATTCTGTTCACGATCACAATCCCTTTCACATAAATATTTTTTGATCGATTCTGAGGTAATATCATTTCGATATTAGATTTCTTTTTATGCATGTTTTCTAAATCATTGTGGCTTAGAAATATTGTAAGAGGCTATTCAAGGTTGTAATTTTTATTTCCCTTCTAGTTTGTTCCCTTATTGAGCATACGTTCTTTTGACAATTGATGTATTGTTGAGGGAATCAGTGATTTTAAATGGTTTGATCCTTATCTGTGAAGTAGGATAGGAATAGTCGAGTCTTACAAAATTCTAATCAGAGAGATCGGGTAGTGGAAGTAGGCTTAGGTTTAAGCAGAACCACTATAAATCACTGTGCATTGTCCCTTTTACCGCTTTCATCACCCAATTCACCCCCCTTCCCCCCCCCCTCCGCCAATTCAACCCTCCCCTTCCCCCCTTTCTTCGGTGTTTAACACAAGAATTGCACTCTTGACATGTATACAATTACCAAGAACCCATGGAATGCCTTCCACCCTTTTGGAACGCACTTCAATAGCCAAAACACAACTATCTTGCTTCAGACATGTTGGAACGCACTTTAGTAGGGAGATACACATTTTAGACAAAGGCAATAATGGTTAAATGCTCTCGAGTCTTATGGAACGCGTTTCAGCAGAGTGAAACACATTCTAGCTGGTAAGACCCGAAACCTATGTTTTGTCTCGGGTCTTGGGCAACACATTCCACGGTGTTGGAACGTGTTCCAACAGGTTTTGACAAAAACCTATATTTTAGTCTCGAGTCTCATGGAATGCACTCTAGCACCTTGAAAGGCATTCTACCGAGTTTTTTTCCATTTTTGCGAAATTTTTAGTTTTAATCTTGAGCATTCAATCTGGGCCATTGATTTCACTAATGCATGTTCGAATCTTTTAATCTTGGTCATCCATAAAAGGATTAGGGTTTCTGAGCTTGGTTTTCTATTTTAACATTAACTAAATCCTACTTACAAACAACAACTTTAATTATCATTCTCTCCAAATCTTTTCTCTGCAACACAACTTTCAAGACGGCAGCAGTTGTTGGAGACGTTAGCTTTTCATAGTGATACACTAATATTTTGGTACATCATTTTTTGCATATTCTGTTCACGATCATAAGCCCTTTCTCATAAATAATTTTTGATCGATTTTGAGGTAATATCATTTCAATATTAGATTTCTTTTTATGCATGTTTTCTAAATCATTGTGGCTGAGAAATCTCGTAAGAGGCCATTCAAAGTTGTAATTATTATTTCTCTTGAAGTTTGTTCCCTTGTTGAGCAAACGTCCTTTTGACAATTGATGTATTGTTGAGGGAATCAGTGATTTTAAATGGTTTGATCCTTATCTGTGAAGTAGGATAGGAATAGTCGAGTGTTAGGAAATTCTGATTGGAGAGATCGGGTAGTGGAAGTAGGCTTAGGTTTAAGCCGAACCACTAAAAAATCCGTCAACACCCAATTCACCCCCCCCTTCCCCCCCCCCAATTAACCCCTCCCCTTCCCCCCTTCTTGGGTGTTTAACACAAGAATGGTATTCTTGACATGTATACGTTTCCCAAGAACCCATGGAATGCCTTCCACCCTTTTGGAACACACTTGAATACCCCAAACACAACTATCTTGCTTCAGACATGCTGGAATGCTTTCCAGCAGGGAGAAACACATTTAAGACAAACGCAAATATGGTTAAATGCGCTCGGGTCTTATGGAACTCTTTCAGAAGAATGAAACACATTCTAGCTGGTAAGACCCGAAACCTATGTTTTGTCTCGGGTCTTATGGAACACGTTCCAGAGTGTTGTTAAAAAAACCTATATTTTTGCCTCGAGTCTCATGGAACGCACTCCAGCACCTTGGAACGCATTCTACTGAGCTTTTTCCATTTTTGCGAGATTTTGAGTTTTAATCTTGACCATTCAATCTGGACCATTGATTTCACTAATACATGTTTGAATCTTTTAATCTTGGTCATCCATAAAAGGATTAGGGTTTTTGAGCTTGGTTTTCTATTTAAACATTAATTAAAGCCTACTTACAAACAACAACTTTAATTATCATTCTCTCCCAATCTTTTCACTGCAACACAAGTTTCAGGAAGGTAGCCGTCATTGGAGACTTTAGCTTTTCATAGTGATACACTAATATTTTGGTGCACCATTTTTTGCCTATTCTGTTCACGATCACAAGCCCTTTCACATAAATATTTTTTCATCGATTCTTAGGTAATATCATTTCGATATTAGATTTCTTTTTGTGCATGTTTTCTAAATCATTGTGGCTTAGAAATATTGTAAGAGGCCATTCAAGGTTGTAATTTTTATTTCTCTTCTAGTTTGTTACCTTGTGGAGCAAACGCCCTTTTGACAATTGATGTATTGTTGAGGGAATCAGTGATTTTAAATGGTTTGATCCTTATCTGTGAAGTAGGATAGGAATAGTCGAGTCTTACGAAATTCTAATTAGAGAGATCGGGTAGTGGAAGTAGGCTTTGGTTTAAGCAGAACCACTATAAATCACTGTGCATTGTCCCTTTTACCGCTTTCATTACTTTCTTGCACTATTACTTGGTTTTTTATCTTAACTGTTTGTGAAAACTACTAAAAAATCCGTCATCACCCAATTCACCCCCCTTCCCCCCCTCCGCCAATTTAACCCTCCCCTTCCCCCCCTTTCTTCGGTGTTTAACACAAGAATTGTACTCTTGACATGTATACAATTACCAAGAACCCATGGAATGCCTTCCACCCTTTTGGAACGCACTTCAATAGCCAAAACACAACTATCTTGCTTCAGACATGCTGGAACGCACTTTAGCAGGGAGATACACATTTTAGACAAAGGCAATGATGATTAAATGCTCTCGAGTCTTATGGAACGCGTTTCAGCAGAGTGAAACACATTCTAGCTGGTAAGACCCGAAACCTATGTTTTGTCTCGGGTCTTGGGCAACACATTCCACGGTGTTGGAACGTGTTCCAACAGGTTTTGACAAAAACCTATATTTTAGTCTCGAGTCTCATGGAATGCACTCTAGCACCTTGAAACGCATTCTACCGAGTTTTTTTTCCATTTTTGCGAAATTTTAGTTTTAATCTTGGGCATTCAATCTGGGCCATTGATTTCACTAATACATGTTCGAATCTTTTAATCTTGGTCATCCATAAAAGGATTAGGGTTTCTGAGCTTGGTTTTCTATTTTAACATTAACTAAATCCTACTTACAAACAACAACTTTAATTATCATTCTCTCCAAATCTTTTCTCTGCAACACAACTTTCAAGACGACAGCAGTCGTTGGAGACTTTAGCTTTTCATAGTGATACACTAATATTTTGGTACATCATTTTTTGCATATTCTGTTCAAGATCATAAGCCCTTTCTCATAAATATTTTTTATCGATTTTGAGGTAATATCATTTCGATATTAGATTTCTTTTTATGCATGTTTTCTAAATCATTGTGGCTGAGAAATCTCGTAAGAGGCCATTCAAGGTTGCAATTTTTATTTCTCTTGGAGTTTGTTCCCTTGTTGAGCAAACGTCCTTTTGACAATTGATGTATTGTTGAGGGAATCAGTGATTTTAAATGGTTTGATCCTTATCTGTGAAGTAGGATAGGAATAGTCGAGTGTTAGGAAATTCGGATCGGAGAAATCGGGTAGTGGAAGTAGGCTTAGGTTTAAGCCGAACGACTATACATCACCGTGCATTGTCCCTTTTACCGCTTTCCTTACTTTCCTGCACTATTACTTGGTTTTGTATTTTAACTATTTGTGAAAAGTACTAAAAAATCCGTCAACACCCAATTCACCACCCCCTTTCCTCCCCCCAATTAACCCTCCCCTTCCCCCCTTCTTGGGTGTTTAACACAAGAATGGTATTCTTGACATGTATACGTTTCCCAAGAACCCATGGAATGCCTTCCACCCTTTTGGAACACACTTGAATACCCCAAACACAACTATCTTGCTTCAGACATGTTGGAATGCTTTCCAGCAGGGAGAAACACATTTAAGACAAAGGCAAAGATGGTTAAATGCGCTTGGGTCTTATGGAACTCGTTTCAGAAGAATGAAACACATTCTAGCTGGTAAGACCCGAAACCTATGTTTTGTCTCGGGTCTTATGGAACACGTTCCAGAGTGCTGGAACGCGTTCCAACAGGTTTTTAAAAAAACCTATATTTTTGCCTCGAGTCTCATGGAACGCACTCCAGCACCTTGGAACGCATTCTTCTCAGCTTTTTCCATTTTTGCGAGATTTTGAGTTTTAATCTTGACCATTCAATCTGGACCATTGATTTCACTAATACATGTTTGAATCTTTTAATCTTGGTCATCCATAAATGGATTAGGGTTTTTGAGCTTGGTTTTCTATTTAAACATTAATTAAAGCCTACTTAAAAACAACAACTTTAATTATCATTCTCTCCAAATCTTTTCACTGCAACACAAGTTTCAGGAAGGCAGCCGTCATTGGAGACTTTAGCTTTTCATAGTGATACACTAATATTTTGGTGCACCATTTTTTGCCTATTCTGTTCACGATCACAAGCCCTTTCACATAAATAGTTTTTGATAGATTCTGAGGTAATATCATTTCGATATTAGATTTCTTTTTGTGCATGTTTTCTAAATCATTGTGGCTTAGAAATATTGTAAGAGGCCATTCAAGGTTGTAATTTTTATTTCTCTTCTAGTTTGTTCCCTTGTGGAGCATACGCCCTTTTGACAATTGATGTATTGTTGGGGGAATCAGTGATTTTAAATGGTTTGATCCTTATCTGTGAAGTAGGATAGGAATAGTCAAGTCTTACGAAATTCTAATTAGAGAGATCAGGTAGTGGAAGTAGGCTTAGGTTTAAGCAGAACCACTATAAATCACTGTGCATTGTCCTTTTCACCGCTTTCATTACTTTCCTGCACTATTACTTGGTTTTTTATTTTAACGCTTTGTGAAAAGTACTAAAAAATCCGTCACTACCCAATTCACCCCCCCTTCCCCCCCCCCCCAATTTCACTCCTCCGCTTCCCCCCTTCATGGGTGTTTAACACAAGAATTGTATTCTTGACATGTATACAATTCCCAAGAACCCATGGAATGCCTTCCACCCTTATGGAACGCAATTCAATAGCCAAAACACAACTATCTTGCTTCAGACATGCTGGAACGCACTTTAGCAGGGAGATACACATTTCAGACAAAGGCAGAGATGGTTAAATGCTCTCGGGTCTTATGGAACGCATTTCAACAGAGTGAAACACATTCTAGCTGGTAAGACCCGAAACCTATGTTTTTTCTCGGGTCTTGTGCAACACAGTCCATGGTGTTGGAACGTGTTCCAACAGGTTTTGACAAAAACCTATATTTTAGTCTCGAGTCTCATGGAATGCACTCCGGCACCTTTAAACGCATTCTTCCGAGTTTTTTTCCAGTTTTGCGAAATTTTGAGTTTTTATCTTGAGCATTCAATCTGGGCCATTGATTTCACTAATACATGTTTGAATCTTTTAATCTTGGTCATCCATAAAAGGATTAGGGTTTTTGAGCTTGGTTTTCTATTTTCACATTAACTAAAGCCTACTTACAAACGACAACTTTAATTATCATTCTCTCCAAATCTTTTCTCTCCAACACAACTTTCAGGAAGGCAGCCGTCGTTGGAGACTTTAGCTTTTCATTGTGATACACTAATGTTTTGGTACATCACTTTTTGCATATTCTGTTCACGATCACGAGCCCTTTCACATAAATAATTTTTGATCAATTTTGAGGATATATCATTTCGATATTAGATTTCTTTTTATGCATGTTTTCTAAATCATTGTGGCTAAGAAATCTCGTAAGAGGCCATTCAAGGTTGTAATTTTTATTTCTCTTGGAATTTGTTCCCTTGTTGAGCAAATGTCCTTTTGACAATTGATGTATTGTTGAGGGAATCAGTGATTTTAAATGGTTTGATCCTTATCTGTGAAGTAGGATAGGAATAGTCGAGTGTTAGGAAATTCTGATCGGAGAGATCGGGTAGTGGAAGTAGGCTTAGGTTTAAGCCTAACCACTATACATCACTGTCCTTGTCCCTTTTACCGCTTTCATTACTTTCCTGCACTATTACTTGGTTTTGTTTTTTAACTGTTTGTGAAAAGTACTAAAAAATCAGTCATCAAATAATTCACCCCCCTTCCTCCCCCTTCGCCCCAATTCACCCTTCCCCTTCCCTCCTTCTTGGGTATTTAACACAAGAATGATATTCTTGACATGTATACGTTTCCCAAGAACCCATGGAATGCCTTCTACCCTTTTGGAACGCACTTCAATAGCCAAAACACAACTATCTTTCTTCAGACATGCTGGAACACACTTTAGCAGAGAGAAACACATTTTGGACAAAGGCAAAGATTGTTAAATGCTCTCGGGTCTTATGGAATGCGTTTCAGCAGAGTGAGACACATTCTAGCTGGTAAGCCACGAAACCTATGTTATGTCTCGGGTCTTGTGGAACACATTCCGGGGTGTTGGAACGCGTTCCAACTAGTTTTGACAAAAACCTATATTTTAGTCTCGAGTCTCATGGAACGCACTCAAGCCCTTTGCAACGCATTCTACTGAGTTTTTTCCGTTTTTGCGAGATTTCGAGTTTTAAACTTGAGCATTCAATCTGGGCCATTGATTTCACTAATACATGTTTGAATCTTTTAATCTTGGTCATCCATAAAAGGATTAGGGTTTTTGAGCTTGGTTTTCTATTTAAACATTAATTAAAGCCTACTTACAAACAACAACTTTAATTATCATTATCTCCAAATCTTTTCTCTACAATACAACTTTCAAGAAGGCAGCCGTCGTTGGAGACTTGAGCTTTTCGTAGTGATACACTAATATTTTTGTACATCATCTTTTGCATATTCTGTTCACGATCACAAACTTTTCACATAAATAATTTTTGATCGATTCTGAGGTAATGTCATTTCGATATTAGATTTCTTTTTATGCATGTTTTCTAATTCATTGTGGCTGAGAAATTTGTAAGAGGCCATTCAAGGTTGTAATTTTTATTTCTGTTGGAGTTTATTCCCTTGTTGGGTAAATGTCCTTTTGGCAATTGATGATTTTAAATGGTTTGGCCCTTATCTGTGTTAGGAAATTCTGATAGGAGAGGTCGGGTAGTGGAAGTAGGCATAGGTTTAAGCCGATCCACTATAATTCCCTGTGCATTGTCTCTTTTGCCGCTTTCATTACTTTCCTGTAGTATTACTTGGTTTTGTATTTTAACTGTTTGTGAAAAGTACTAAAAAATAAGTCAACACCCAATTCACCCCCTTTCCCCCCCCCAAATTCACTCCTCCGCTTCCCCCCTTCTTGGGTGTTTAACACAAGAATGGTATTCTTGACATGTATACGTTTCATAAGAACCCATGGAATGCCTTCCACCCATTTGGAACACACTTCAATAACCGTAACACAACTATCTTGCTTTAGACATGCTGGAACGTACTTCAGCAGGGAGAAACACATTTCAGGCAAACGCGGAGATGGTTCAATGCTCTCAAGTCTTATAGAACGCGTTTCAGCAGAGTTAAACACATTCTAGCTGGTAAGACCAGAAACCTATGTTTTATCTCGGTTGTTGTTGAACACGTTCCAGGGTGCTGGAAGGTGTTGCAACAGGTTTTGACAAAAACCTATATTTTATTCTCGAGTCTCATGGAACGCACTCCAGCACCTTGGAATGCATTCTATCGAGTTTTTTCCATTTTAGCGAGATTTCGAGTTTTAATCTTGAGCATTCAATCTGGGCCATTGATTTCACAACTACATGTTTGAATCTTTTAATCTTGGTCATCCATAAAAGGATTAGAGTTTTTTAGCTTGGTTTTCTATTTAAACATTAATTAAAGCCTACTTACAAACAACAACTTCAATTATCATTCTCTCCAAATCTTTTCTCTGAACTCAAATTTCGAGAAGGCAGCTATAGTTGGAGACTTTAGCTTTTCATAGTGATACACTAATATTTTGGTACATCATTTTTTGCCTATTCTGTTCACGATCACAATCTCTTTCACATAAATATTTTTTGATCGATTCTGAGGTAATATCATTTCGATATTAGATTTCTTTTTATGCATGTTTTCTAAATCATTGTGGTTAGAAATATTGTAAGAGGCCATTCAAGGTTGTAATTTTTATTTCTCTTCTAGTTTGTTCCCTTGTTGAGCAAACGTCCTTTTGGCAATTGATGTATTGTTGAGGGAATCAGTGATTTTAAATGGTTTGATCCTTATCTGTGAAGTAGGATAGGAATAGTCGAGTCTTACGAAATTTTAATCAGAGAGATCGGGTAGTGGAAGTAGGCTTAGGTTTAAGCAGAACCACTATAAATCACTGTGCATTGTCCCTTTTACCGCTTTCATTACTTTCTTGCACTATTACTTGGTTTTTTATCTTAACTGTTTGTGAAAAGTACTAAAAAATCCGTCATCACCCAATTCCCCCCTTCCCCCCCTCCGCCAATTCGACCCTCCCTTTCCCCCCTTTCTTCGGTGTTTTACACAAGAATTGTACTCTTGACATGTATACAATTACCAAGAACCCATGGAATACCTTCCACCCTTTTATAACGCACTTCAATAGCCAAAACACAACTATCTTGCTTCAGACATGCTGGAACGCACTTTACCAGGGAGATACACATTTTAGACAAAGGCAATGATGGTTAAATGCTCTGGAGTCTTATGGAACGCGTTTCAGCAGAGTGAAACACATTCTAGCTGGTAAGACCCGAAACCTATGTTTTGTCTCGGGTCTTGGGCAACACATTCCACGGTGTTGGAACGTGTTCCAACAGGTTTTGACAAAAACCTATATTTTAGTCTCGAGTCTCATGGAATGCACTCTAGCACCTTGAAACGCATTCTACCGAGTTTTTTTCCATTTTTGCAAAATTTTTAGTTTTAATCTTGAGCATTCAATCTGGGCCATTGATTTCACTAATACATGTTCGAATCTTTTAATCATGGTCATCCATAAAAGGATTAGGGTTTCTGAGCTTGGTTTTCTATTTTAACATTAACTAAATCCTACTTACAAACAACAACTTTAATTATCATTCTCTCCAAATCTTTTCTCTGCAACACAACTTTCAAGACGGCAGCAGTCGTTGGAGACTTTAGCTTTTCATAGTGATACACAATATTCTGGGACATCACTTTTTGCATATTCTGTTCACGATCACAAGCCCTTTCTCATAAATAATTTTTGATCGATTTTGAGGTAATATCATTTCGATATTACATTTTTTTTTATGCATGTTTTCTAAATCATTGTGGCTGAGAAATCTCGTAAGAGGCCATTCAAGGTTGTAATTTTTATTTCTCTTGGAGTTTGTTCCCTTGTTGAGCAAACGTCCTTTTGACAATTGATGTATTGTTGAGGGAATCAGTGATTTTAAATGGTTTGATCCTTATCTGTGAAGTAGGATAGGAATAGTCGAGTGTTAGGAAATTCTGATCGGAGAGATCGGGTAGTGGAAGTAGGCTTAGGTTTAAGCCGAACCACTATACATCACTGTGCATTGTCCCTTTTACCGCTTTCCTTACTTTCCTGCACTATTACTTGGTTTTGTATTTTAACTATTTGTGAAAAGTACTAAAAAATCCGTCAACACCCAATTCACCACCCCCTTTCCCCCCCCCCCAATTAACCCCTCCCCTTCCCCCCTTCTTGGGTGTTTAACACAAGAATGGTATTCTTGACATGTATACGTTTCCCAAGAACCCATGGAATGCCTTCCACCCTTTTGGAACACACTTGAATACCCCAAACACAACTATCTTGCTTCAGACATGCTGGAATGCTTTCCAGCAGGGAGAAACACATTTAAGACAAAGGCAAAGATGGTTAAATGCGCTCGGGTCTTATGGAACTCGTTTCAGAAGAATGAAACACATTCTAGCTGGTAAGACCTGAAACCTATGATTTGTTTCGGCTCTTATGGAACACGTTCCAGAGTGCTGGAACGCGTTCCAACAAGTTTTTAAAAAAACCTATATTTTTGCCTCGAGTCTCATGGAACGCACTCCAGCACCTTGGAACGCATTCTACTGAGCTTATTCCATTTTTGCGAGATTTTGAGTTTTAATCTTGACCATTCAATCTGGACCATTGATTTCACTAATACATGTTTGAATCTTTTAATCTTGGTCATCAATAAAGGATTAGGGTTTTTGAGCTTGGTTTTCTATTTAAACATTGATTAAAGCCTACTTACAAACAACAACTTTAATTATCATTCTATCCAAATCTTTTCACTGCAACACAAGTTTCAGGAAGGCAGCCGTCATTGGAGACTTTAGCTTTTCATAGTGATACACTAATATTTTGGTGCACCATTTTTTGCCTATTCTGTTCAGGATCACAAGCCCTTTCACATAAATATTTTTTGATAGATTCTGAGGTAATATCATTTCGATATTAGATTTCTTTTTGTGCATGTTTTCTGAATCATTGTGGCTTAGAAATATTGTAAGAGGCCATTCAAGGTTGTAATTTTTATTTCTCTTCTAGTTTGTTCCCTTGTGGAGCAAACGCCCTTTTGACAATTGATGTATTGTTGAGGGAATCAATGATTTTAAATGGTTTGATCCTTATCTGTGAAGTAGGATAGGAATAGTCGAGTCTTACGAAATTCTAATCAGAGAGATCAGGTAGTGGAAGTAGGCTTAGGTTTAAGCAGAACCACTATAAATCACTGTGCATTGTCCTTTTCACCGCTTTCATTACTTTCCTGCACTATTACTTGGTTTTTTATTTTAACGCTTTGTGAAAAGTACTAAAAGATCTGTCACTACCCAATTCACCCCCCTTCTTGGGTGTTTAACACAAGAATTGTATTCTTGACATGTATACAATTCCCAAGAACCCATAGAATGCCTTCCACCCTTATGGAACGCACTTCAATAGCCAAAACACAACTACCTTGCTTCAGACATGCTGGAACGCACTTTAGCAGGGAGATACACATTTCAGACAAAGGCAAAGATGGTTAAATGCTCTCGGGTCTTATGGAACGCATTTCAGCAGAGTGAAACACATTCTAGCTGGTAAGACCCGAAACCTAAGTTTTTTCTCGGGTCTTGTGCAACACATTCCACGGTGTTGGAACGTGTTCCAACAGGTTTTGACAAAAACCTATATTTTAGTCTCGAGTCTCATGGAATGCACTCCGGCACCTTGAAACGCATTCTTCCGAGTTTTTTTCCAGTTTTGCGAAATTTTGAGTTTTTATCTTGAGCATTCAATCTGGGCCATTGATTTCACTAATACATGTTTGAATCTTTTAATCGTGGTCATCCATAAAAGGATTAGAGTTTTTGAGCTTGGTTTTCTATTTTCACATTAACTAAAGCCTACTTACAAACGACAACTTTAATTATCATTCTCTCCAAATCTTTTCTCTGCAACACAATTTTCTGGAAGGCAGCCGTCGTTGGAGACTTTAGCTTTTCATAGTGATACACTAATATTTTGGCACATCACTTTTTGCATATTCTGTTCACGATCACGAGCTCTTTCACATAAATAATTTTTGATCGATTTTGAGGCAATATCATTTCGATATTAGATTTCTTTTTATGCTTGTTTTCTAAATCATTGTGGCTAAGAAATCTCGTAAGAGGCCATTCAAGGTTGTAATTTTTATTTCTCTTGGAGTTTGTTCCCTTGTTGAGCAAACGTCCTTTTGACAATTGATGTATTGTTGAGGGAATCAGTGATTTTAAATGGTTTGATCCTTATCTGTGAAGTAGGAAAAGAATAGTCGAGTGTTAGGAAATTCTGATCGCAGAGATCGGGTAGTGGAAGTAGGCTTAGGTTTAAGCCGAACCACTATACATCACTGTGCATTGTCCCTTTTACCGCTTTAATTACTTTCCTGCGCTATTACTTGGTTTTGTATTTTAACTGTTTGTGAAAAGTACTAAAAAATCAGTCATCAAATAATTCACCCCCCTTCATTCCCCCTTCGCCCCAATTTACCCTTCCCCTTCCCTCCTTCTTGGGTGTTTAACACAAGAATGATATTCTTGACA
Organism: Paratinospora sagittata; assembly: GCA_035771175.1. Taxonomy (NCBI): domain Eukaryota; kingdom Viridiplantae; phylum Streptophyta; class Magnoliopsida; order Ranunculales; family Menispermaceae; genus Paratinospora; species Paratinospora sagittata. The sequence continues at coordinate 15,386,588 of CM069610.1, read as the reverse complement.
TGTATACGTTTCCCAAGAACCCATGGAATGCCTTCCACCGTTTTGGAACGCACTTCAATAGCCAAAACACAACTATCTTTCTTCAGACATGCTGGAACACACTTTAGCAGAGAGAAACACATTTCAGACAAAGGCAAAAATTGTTAAATGCTCTCGGGTCTTATGGAATGCGTTTCAGCAGAGTGAGACACATTCTAGCAGGTAAGCCACGAAACCTATGTTTTGTCTAGGGTCTTGTGGAACACATTCCGGGGTGTTGGAACGTGTTCCAACTAGTTTTGACAAAAACCTATATTTTAGTCTCGAGTCTCATGGAACGCACTCAAGCCCTTTGGAACGCATTCTACTGAGTTTTTTTCTTTTTTGCGAGATTTCGAGTTTTAAACATGAGCATTCAATCTGGGCCATTGGTTTCACTAATACATGTTTGAATCTTTTAATCTTGGTCATCCATAAAAGGATTAGGGTTTTTGAGCTTGGTTTTCTATTTAAACATTAATTAAAGCCTACTTACAAACAACTTTAATTATCATTCTCTCCAAATCTTTTCTCTACAACACAACTTTCAAGAAGGCAGCCGTCGTTGGAGACTTGAGCTTTTCATAGTGATACACTAATATTTTTGTACATCATTTTTTGCATATTCTGTTCACGATCACAAACTCTTTCACATAAATAATTTTTGATCGATTCTGAGGTAATGTCATTTCGATATTAGATTTCTTTTTATGCATGTTTTCTAAATCATTGTGGCTGAGAAATTTGTAAGAAGCCATTCAAGGTTGTAATTTTTATTTCTGTTGGAGTTTATTCCCTTGTTGGGTAAATGTCCTTTTGGCAATTGATGATTTTAAATGGTTTGGCCCTTATCTGTGAAGAAGGACAGGAATAGTTGAGTGTTAGGAAATTCTAATAGGAGAGGTCGGGTAGTGGAAGTAGGCATAGGTTTAAGCCGATCCACTATAAATCACTGTGCATTGTCTCTTTTACCGCTTTCATTACTTTCCTGTAGTATTACTTGGTTTTGTATTTTAACTGTTTGTGAAAAGTACTAAAAAATAAGTCAACACCCAATTCACCCCCCTTCACCGCCCCCCAAATTCACTCCTCCGCTTCTCCCCTTCTTGGGTGTTTAACAAAAGAATGGTATTCTGGACATGTATACGTTTCACAAGAACCCATGGAATGCCTTCCACCCATTTGGAACACACTTCAATAACCGTAACACAACTATCTTGCTTTAGACATGCTGGAACGTACTTCCGCAGGGAGAAACACATTTCAGGCAAACGCAGAGATGGTTCAATGCTCTCGAGTCTTATAGAACGCGTTTCAGCAGAGTGAAACACATTCTAGCTGGTAAGACCATAAACCTATGTTTTATCTCGGTTGTTGTTGAACACGTTCCAGGGTGCTGGAAGGTGTTGCAACAGGTTTTGACAAAAACCTATATTTTATTCTCGAGTCTCATGGAACGCACTCCAGCACCTTGGAATGCATTCTATCGAGTTTTTTCCATTTTTGCGAGATTTCGAGTTTTAATCTTGAGCATTCAATCTGGGCCATTGATTTCACAAATACATGTTTGAATCTTTTAATCTTGGTCATTCATAAAAGGATTAGAGTTTTTGAGCTTGGTTTTCTATTTAAACATTAATTAAAGCCTACTTACAAACAACAACTTCAATTATCATTCTCTCCAAATCTTTTCTCTGAACTCAAATTTTGTGAAGGCAGCTATAGTTGGAGACTTTAGCTTTTCATAGTGATACACTAATATTTTGGTACATCATTTTTTGCATATTTTGTTCACGATCACATGCTCTTTCACATAAATAATTTTTGATTGATTTTGTGGTGATATCATTTCGATATTAGATTTCTTTTTATCCATGTTTTCTAAATCATTATGGCTGAGAAATCTTGTAAGAGGCCATTCAAGGTTGTAATTTTTATTTCTCTTGGAGTTTCTTCCCTTGTTGAGGAAACGTCCTTTTAACAATTGATGTATTGTTGAGGGAATCAGTGATTTTAAATGGTTTGATCCTTATTTGTGAAGTAGGATAGGAATAGTCGAGTGTTAGGAAATTCTAATCGGAGAGATCGGCTAGTGGAAGTAGGCTTAGGTTTATGGCGAACCACTATAAGTCACTGTGCATTGTCCCTTTTATCGCTTTCATTACTTTCCTGCACTATTACTTGGTTTTGTATTTCAACTGTCGGTGAAAAGTACTAAAAAATCCGTCATCACCCAATTCACCCCCTCCCCCCCCCCCAATTCACCCCTCACCTTCCCCCTTCTTGGGTGTTTAACACAAGAATTATATTCTTGACATGTATACAATTCCCAAGAACCCATGGAATGCCTTCCACCCTTTTGGAACGCACTTCAACAGCCAAAACACAACTATCTTGTTTCAGACATGCTGGAACGCATTTTTGCAGGGAGATACACATTTCAGGCAATGGGAAAGCTGGTTAAATGCTCTTGGGTCTTATGGAATGCGTTTCAGCAGAGTGAAAGGCATTCTAGCTGGTAAGACCCGAAACCTATGTTTTAGCTCGGGTCTTGTAGAACACATTCCACAGTGCTGGAACTCGTTCCAATAGGTTTTGACAAAAACCTATATTTTAGTCTCGAGTCTCATGGAACGCACTCCAGCACCTTGGAACGCATTCTACTGAGTTTTTTCCGTTTTGCAAGATTTCGATTTTTAATCTTGAGCATTCAATCTGGGCCATTAATTTCACAAATAGATGTTTGAATCTTTTAATCTTGGTTATCATAAAAGGATTAGGGTCTTGGAGCTTGGTTTTCTATTTTATCATTAATTAAAGCCTACTTACAAACAACAACTTTAATTATCATTCTCTCCAAATCTTTTCTCTGCAACACAACTTTCAAGAAGGCAGCCGTCGTTAAAGACTTGAGCTTTTCATGGTGATACACTAATATTTTGGTACATCATTTTTTGCATATTCTGTTCACGATCACAAGCTCTTTCACATAAAAAGTTTTTGATCGATTCTGAGGTAATATCATTTCGATATTAGATTTCTTTTTATGCATGTTTTCTAAATCATTGTGGCTGAGAAATCTTGTAAGAGGCTATTCAAGGTTGTAATTTTTATTTCTCTTGGAGTTTGTTCCCTTGTTGAGCAAACGTCCTTTTGACAATTGATGTATTGTTGAGGGAATTAGTGATTTGAACTGGTTTGATCCTTATCTTTGAAGTAGGATAGGAATAGTCAAGTGTTAGGAAATTCTGATCGGAGAGATCGGGTTGTGGGAGTAGGCTTAGGTTTAAGCCGAACCACTATAAATCACTGTGTATTGTCCCTTTTACCGCTTTCATTACTTTCTTGCACTATTAATTGGTTTTGTATTTTAACTATTTGTCAAAAGTACTAAAAAATCCGTCAACACCAATTCACCCCCCTGCCATCTTGGGTGTCTTTCACAAATTTATCTTTATGCATAATACCATGAGAATGATAACGATTGCTTGGGCCTAAAATTCCTATGAATTAATCTTCTTGGCATATCTCTCTCATTTTTTACATGTCTAGATGCTCCTTATAGAAATCTATCTTATATATATGCATCACATGTTTAAAATTGGCTATCCTATCTCTCTAGCCTATGAACCTTTGGAGCTATTTTTTTTTCAAATCTCTATCTTCTTTTATTTCTCCTTTAGCTTGAATTCTCATTCTTGAATCTTATGTGTGTCTTATAGTATGGCATCTACTATGCATTCACGTGTGCTTAATCTTGATTGCATATCATGAATCTTCTTGAGTTATGAGTGTATAGATTTAGAGAAAGCCTCCATCTCTTTTTGAAAGGGGGAGCTCTTGTGTTTTGATGCCTAAGTCATAGGACTTTTTTCATGAGAATCTACATGATTCTTTTATCCTTTTTTATTATATCAAAAGGGGGAGAAATATTTGAACCTTGATAAACACCATTGGGATAGTGTGTATGTTCTTCATACTTCATATTTATGATCATACTATCTTGCATTATATATGTTGCTATTTTTATTAAGTTTATATTGTTTGTCATCATAAAAAAGGGATTATTGACTTAAGTGGTTTTCTACTTAGTTTTCTCCTAAGTGTTTTGATGCTAACAAACAATATAACAAATGGTGTTAATGTCTTTATCTAGTATATTTCAGCACCTAAAGTGGAAAAAAACCAATACAAGATTCAAGTCTTCAAATTTAAGAAGTCTCTCAAGCAAAAGATCAACCACATTCAATGCTTGGACAACTTGAAGGAAAGAAGAAATAAGAAGTTGAGAGTTCTATGTGTCTAGAATTAGGATGTAACCTTCTTGCCCATCATCTTTGCTCAATCACTCCTAACACTCATGCATACACATTCCTCACACTTGCATATTTTCGTCAAAGTCATTCATGCATTAAGTTTTCTTTAAAAATAATTTTCAAGTGTTCAAACATGTTTGGTTTATTTTCTTAAACTATTTCAAACTTGTTTGAATCATATTTGCATTTGTTTTAATCAAAATCATATTTCTACAAAGTTTTTCGAAACTTATTGGTTTAAGTCTTCAAGCTCAATTTGTTTTGAACTTAGACTTGTTCTCTTTGTTTGAAATGACTTCAAAGTATTTTAATCATCAAAGTTGATGTGTTTTCATCTTATTTTGTTCCCCAAATAATTTGATAAAGTTAGATTTTCGAAAAAAAAAAACAAAATGTTCATGGAAAACTAGCTCCAAACCACTCGACTGCAACCCAAGTGTTTGCTTGCCTTCTCAAATGGGTTTGGAAATGGTTCAAATCGTTGTAGAGTGAGCTTTTCATGAATTTTAAGGTATAATATGCCTATATTTGTGTAGGATAGGTTGGATAACCAAACGAAAAATTCTCAGATCGAGCAGGACGCTCACCAAGGAGCTGGACGCTCATGAACTATCTAAAATTTTCTGGGGAGTGTAGCAGGACACCCATGAGCAATCTGAACTTTCTGGGTGCGGTCCCAATGGTCGAAAAACAATCATTTTGAGCCCCCAACGACTAGTTTTTTGTGTCTAACGCCTTGTACTCATTTTTAATCTATAAATACATGTACTTAGGTCATTTTAAGCACAAGATAGACAACCATGTCATTCTAAGGGGTGTTTTTCAAATCAAATTATTTTTCCATTTCAAAAACCCTAGAACTTAGAGATGTTGATTTGAAGGTTGGATTTCAATCTTTCTCTTTGTGCTTCATTTAAAGCTTCTTCAAAATCATTCTCTTAAGCAAATATGGTTGCAAGAAAGGTATAAATCATTGTAAGGTCTCTCTTCACTTTGAGCTTAAATTTTCATTTCTTGCATTTGCTATTTGTGCTTATGAGCTTATGTGTAATTGTTTTATTCACTTAAAACAAACATTTTAGTCTTTGGAATTGGAGTTTTGGTTTGTTTCAAGATTGAAAAAACCAAGTCAAGTGAATTTGATTCATTTGAGATTCCAAGCTTGGAATCAAGTTAGTTTCACCCTTTATCTTGGAAAGGGTCAAGTGGTTTTTTCTTAGCCCGCTAAAAGGATATTTGGTTTTCCTCATCTCGCAAAAGGACTAAGTGGTTCTTCCTTAGCCGTGAAAAATATATATGGTTATTCCTTATCTTGCAAAAAGAAGTTGTAGGTTAATCCTTAGCTCACAAAAGATCGGTTTGCCTTGAACCTGTAAAAGAGCATTTGTTACGGTTTAATTCACACCTGTGAAGTGAATCCAAGTATAGTGGAATCTTAAAGAAAAATTCTCTAGGCCTGGAGTAGGAAAAAGATTTCCTAACCACGTAAAAATCTTTTGGGTGCATTGTATTTATTTTCAACATCTTTCCTTCTGCACTTTATATTTATTTGTGTGCACAACTGTCGCGACCCCTCTCTGGGTGATGTCACGACCGGCGCAGTACCCCAGATAATGCCACAACACGACAAAACCTGATGCACTGATAAGCCTCTACGCGAAAAGTACATAATATACTCAATACACAACCTCTATATGATCAAGATAATTGAACCAAAATAAATATTATATCATCATCCAAATATATGATGACCACTATCCAAAATAATTATCATAAGGTTCAAAATCCTCAACATCTATATGAAACTCAAGTAAGAGTCCATCATCCAATTGTTTATCATATACAGTCCAAACAAAACCCTAACTATCTATGTTTTATATACATATGTACCTGAGATAGTTATATACAATTTCAAAAGATCAAAACAATTGAAAACTAGACCCAAGTCCCCAAAATTATAAACAAAACCTACATCCAAAAATTAGAAGAGGAAGGCCACTCGCACGTTAAGCCTTACCTTTTTCTTTCGGATCTAAACCTGAGAAAACTAAGAAAAAATTGGGTGAGCTCAACTAGCTCAATGAATATTTTTCACAATTATCTCCACATACGCATTTATATAAAACATGTATGCCATTGTAAAATCACATTTATAAACCAAATGCATCAAGAAAATCATAATATACATGGTTCCAACTAAACATATGATTTATGCATCATTTTCATATAAGTATGCCAACGCCTCCATGAGGTCAAAATAGAATAACATTGCATACATTTCCCCCATTTGTGCTATAGGGTACAGGTCAACATGTTATCCAACACTAATCTTCCTACCCTTACATTCCTCAGTGATTCGAAAAGTCCTTTCCACGGAGTACCAATCCAAGTACTCCGGTGGCACATTTCCAGATAAAACAAGTAAGTAGAAAGACAAATAATGCCAATGTATTTAATCCAAAATACCCAAGGCAAATTCAATGCATAAAAAAAATCCATGCTCATGCTCTCAAAAACACAATGCACATATATATAACAGGATGCATACCATTCAATAATCCAATTTCATAAAAATACAATGCTATAAATGGAGAAATAAAGTGAGAAATACTCACAAACAATCCAATAGCCAATTAAACAAGTCAAATGCCTTAAAATTGGCCAATCAATTCACAATGATCTGAAATGAATCAAATTTGCACCGCTTTGATCAAATTCAAGCCATATATTCCCAATTGCATATATTCCTAGCTTAAGTCCCAACATATCTAACATAGGCCAATTCATCAATCACAATCATAGTTTATGTAGGTGTAACGCCCCAAAAGTCTTTTCATCTAGCCCATAACCCATTTGCATTTTGAAAGAACTCTGTGTGTTTGCTTGATGTATATGTTTGTGTATTTGATGCTTGATAATGTATATAAATGTGTGCATTATAAATTGTATATGGGCCATGTTGAATAAAAATATAATGCATGTGTTATTATTTATGCATGGGCCCATTAAGTCATGAATTGATATGGGTTATGATTGATTGAATAAAAGGATTAATTAGAATAAAAAGTTGATACATGAGAGTGGAAAAGTGTTCCATGCTCCATTTCTCGTCCCCAACACATGTTAAGTTGGTGCATGAGACCAACATATGTCAAGTTGGTGCATGAGAGCACATGTCAAGTTGGTGCATGAGAGTGGAAAAGTGTCCCATGCCCCACTTTTCTTCTCCAACACATGTCAAGTTGGTGCATGAGAGTGGACAATTGTCCCATACCCCACTTCTCTTCTCCAAGGACGTCCTAGAGAGTGAGATGAGTGGAGGGAAAAAAAAGAAGAGAAAGGAGAAGAGGAGAAGAATTGGGGGGTTTTTGATGCCCTAGGGAATTCGATGCCAAATCTTCAAGTTAAGGTATGACTTTTTAGCATTTTTTTTTCCCAAAATCACTTTCTAACGTGGTTATGTGCTCTAGAATGGTATAAATTTCATGTTATGTGGCTGTTGTATGTGTTGACCTAGACTTGAATGGGTTAATATATTGTATTTTATGAACCCTAGTGTTGAATGGAAGCCATTGATACCATTTTCCCCAATTTCTCACTTAGATTTGGGGGAGCTCCTTGTAAATGGACCTACCCTTGGTTCATGGCCTTAGACCTTCCCTAATGCTTGCATGTCAACTATGTTAGGCTTATGGATGATAGGAGTTGATCCATGTATTTTGTTAAAGATTTCCATGGTGAAATCATAGGGCTTGGTTCAAATGGATTTTACGTGGTTCATTGACCTAAAGTTGAGATTATACCTTGCATGTCAACTATTTTGACTAATAGGCCTTGTTGATGAATCCTTGATGCTAAATCAGGGGATTAACATGGCTGAACATGGTGACCTTGTGTAAATTGGCAATATGGCCTAGTATGGGAAATTCCCATATTTTAGGGCTTTTGATTCCTTTGACCTTAATACATAGAATTGATGCATTTTATGTCAAATTGAGTATGGTTAGAGTTTGTACTATTAATTGATTAGTGGTGACCATGTAATGGGATAGGCCTATATATGATTAAATTCCCCAATTCGGGCATGTTTTTGCATAGGGATGAAAAATCAGTATTTTTGATGAACTGAGTGATTCATGAGGGGGAATTAGGCATTTGAGGCCTATGGCATGTATTTTTGTGTTGAATGTGGTAATTAGATGAGATTTAGGCCTATTTTTTAGATGTGGGCTGATTTAAGGTTGATGTACATGTCTATGTGGTTGAACATAGGAATTTGATATATGTATGGGTGATGATAATTATTTCAGGATCTTGATTTTGGTTGATTCGGTTTGGTTACCGTGTGTGGTTAGATACTCTCGTGAGGCTTGGTTGTGAGTAGACTTCATTTATGTTTAAATCTTTTATGTCATCATATCAATTATATCTTATATGATTTAAAAGCATCAATGTGTTCTAATGGTTTGAATGATGCATTGATTTGAAAAACACCTTATGACTTTGGCTTGACTCATCTATCTGGCTAATAAGGAGACTTGACCTTATCATAGGAGGGTTTTAGAAAAGAAACATTTGGGGATGGGAACAGTACGGTGAAATATACATGCACTAGTAACCTCAAATGAATATGATTGGGAATTGGAACGGTACGGTGAAATATACGTGCACTAGTAACCTCAATACATATGGAATGTCGAATCGAAATGATAGGCTTTTACTTGCATCGAACTATTATAAATGCTTGATATCTATATGTTATGAGTTTCAATCATTCTACACATTGACATGCATACATGACATTTTATTGATGAGTATTGATGGCATATTTGAGTTCTATTCACTGAGCACCGTTGGCTCATCCTCATTTCCCTCTTTTAGGTTCTTTTGTTCAAGATAAGGGTAAGGGAGTAGTAATCTCTTGAGGACCTTACCGGCGTAGAGTTTAAGGCCTGAACGTGAGTTAGGAGGCGCTTTTGGTGAACTTTGTTTTAATTATGATGTATTCTTATTTTGGACTATGTAATTATATCACTTATCACATTTGTAGTATTTGGTGAGTTGGGTTCTTGTTAGTTAGACTATGTGGCCAATATGACGGTTGATTTTTGGTACCCATGGTTTTTGGAGCTATATATGTATGTCCATCTTGATGAACTGATGGGTTATGGTTTTATGTATGGATTATTTGTGGTTTCATCTTGATGATTATCTTATATGGTAGAATTGCACAAGTTATGTTTTAGTTTTGTATAAGGCTCGTAGGTTGAGGGTGGTTGGAGATGCCTATGCCGGACATCCAGTCCCGGTATTCCGCACGCCGTCCCGCGGGGATGGTGGTTTGGGGTGCGGGGTTGCCACAGTGAGAATACTACCTAGCCCCATAATTCTCAAATGCACATGAACACAACCATAATTCATGACTCAACCCAAATTATCAATGCCCAACCCATTGGCATCCATCATGCCCAATTTCATGATCATACAAAGTCTAGGCCTAGGCCAACATAAATCAATTATAATTCCTTCCATACCCAATTCATGCTCAATTAAATTCAAATCAACTTTATCCATGCTAAATTAACTAAATTCCACCACAATTAATCTAGTTCAAACCAATTGAACCAAAAGCCTCAAATTGGGTAAAATCTCTACAATGAGACAAAAGGCTAAAATGAACTAGACATTGAGCCATAACAGGGAAATACCCAAATTAACACTATGAATCATCTAGGTTTACCAAATTAATCAATATAGTTTACATGCACCAACATTAGAAACCCCTAGGTCCAAAATCAATAGCTAAGTCTCTAACATGGAAACACATGTAAACCTTAGTAAAAATCATGGCAAATGCCTCTAACAAGCTCAAAAACATCTTAGAAAGTCATTCCATACACAATCACCTCGAAACCTTGGGTTTCCATCAAGACCCTAGCCTCAAATCTCTCTAAGATCATGTTAACCTATGCGGTTCATCACTTAGCTCATCCTTAAATATACTACGATAAAGTATATTTTGATGATCACAAACAAAGTACATTTCGGTGCTAAACGTGCATTTATCAAGATTTCATCAAAGCACCTGAAGAAAGCAAAAAGCCAAAGAACTACTCGATCGAGGAACTCAAAGATAACATCCAACGGTCTAGTTCGTCTCAACCAAAGAACTTCAACGATCACATCATGATTTCAAGATCACTTCACTCGAACGATTTGATCAAGCTTCAAGACTACATCTCTCGGTCAAAGTTCAAGTCATTCAACTCCGCAAAGCTCTTATTGAAGATCTCATAATGAAGAGTTGAATTTAACGGATATGTAGAAAAAAGAAATACACAACGTATTTAAGGTATATCTTTCTCTAATTGTTATTGCTCAAAATATTTTTCAAAACCATGCATAAACCATCTACATATGTTTTGCTAATCTGCATGTTTTGATTTCATACTATATATTTAATTTGAAATCTATTGAGTTTTTATTCGTATTTATCGTATATTTTATCGCGAGTCAAAACTGTTTTCAAAGAGCCTTTTAGGACGCTAATGAAATAGCAGTGCTTTCATGAACTTGATAAGTCAGGACGCTGATAGTTCATTAGGACGTTGATAACGTTCAAGGTTGAATTGAACTGATTTATGAAGACGCTTACTTGTATAGTAGCAGCCTCCTTTATTAGTCAACCTTTGAAGGTGTCAGGAAGCTGACTCAGCATTAGCTCATTGAAAGATGTCTTAAGTTCTTTAAAGAATGCTTTTTTGAGGACGTTGATAGTTATAAGTTGAAGAATCTATCAGGATGCTATCTGGATAAAAGCCCCCTCAACTTTAGTAATCAACTTAGTAATTTTCTGGACGCTGATTGATCTTCAGCGTGTTTGTGTCTTATTTAAAATGTTTTCGGTAGGACGCTTACATAATGTAGCGCCCTCATGTTTTGTTTATGTTTTGAACGTAGGACGCTTACTCGGATAACAGTGCCCTCATGCACTTAGTTGTTTTAAGACATAACAGAACACTAACTGTGCATTAGCGCCCTCAAGTTTAAGTCATTTAAATTTCAAAGTAAGTCAGGACGCTTACAAGATAGTAGCGCCCGCACTTAAGTGTTCAGCAGGATGCTTATACGTAATAAGCACCCTCAAGGAACAAAACGACATTGTTGATATTATGCGTTAGGACACTAATTACGAAATCATGACGCTAATTCAACAACCGTCACTGTTCGAATAAGTACACTACATCAGTTTACGTTTTTAGAAAAGACATTTGCACAGAGTCCTTTTCAGACTTATCAGAGACCTCTGATACATGAAATAAGTTTTTCTAAGACTTTCCTTTTTCATGAAATCTGAAAAGAACCAGAATGTTAGTGAAAATTGCAGTTGCCATTTTCATATAACATTCTAGCCGTTGTGTGTAAACTTTCATATTATTTAAACTTCAAATGTCTAACGGCTATGTTCCACTAAGTCTATAAATACCAATACATAGGATCAAACAATACGCCAATCACTTTGTGTTGTGCCAATACTTTGTGAAAGTTAGTCTGTGTCAAAATGAATTTCATTTTCTAATCTTTCAAAGTATTTTTCACTAATACGTTTACGATTACAATAGATTTTCATATTGAGCTTCAAGTATACTTTATCTTTCAAAATCTATCTTTGTTGATATCTACTCAAATTCTCAGCACCGATTCATATTTGGTATCATTCATGCTGGTGATAGAATTTGAGAAATAGTTCAAAATGTACAGTTGTACTTGATTTCATATCTTAAGTACTGTATTGAACTATATCAGTAGTTGGTTAACTGTTGATCAGAGAACCAAAAGTTTTCATACTTATATTTTATATCTATTTTGAAAATTATCTGTCTTTGATTTACACCAGTCATTCGTGTTTTAAGTCAATCTTTATTCGGTATATTTTATTTTCGAAGAAGCACTGATTTTCATATCATATCATTCATGCTTTTCGAAACTGTACTTGAGCAATACCGAACATTGAAAGGTAAAGGACTGAAGGTGTATTTCAACTTAGCATTAGGTATTCATATTTTATATCTTTGTAATGTTATGTACTGAGCTTAATTGTAAAGTGTTCTACTTTGTTATAACCAACATTATTTGTTGTAATGCTGGTGTGTTTCGGTGTGAAACAACCAGGTCAAGTGGACGTGGTTCACTTAAGTGATTTCAGGTTTGAAATCACAACAGTTATTCTTGATCCTATAAAAGGAACATGAGTTCTTCCTCAGCCCGAAAAAAGGAAACTGGTTCATCCTGATCCCGTAAAAGGATAGGTGTGTCTTTAACTTTAAAAAAGATAGGTTATCTCTTATCCTCTAAAAGAGAACCGGTTCTTCCTTATCCCGTGAAAGGAACATGGGTTTCTCCTCATCTCGAAAAAAGGAAATTTGGTTCATCCTTAGCCCGTGAAAAGATAAGTTTTCCTTTAACTTGTAAAAGGGCAGTTGTAACAGTTTGGTTCTCACCCGTAAGAGAATTAGTTAGTGGATTGAGAAAATCCTAATTGGGAGATTAGGTAGTGGACGTAGGCGCAACCGAACCACTATAAATCGTGTGTCTCACTTTTGCAATTTAGTCTATGTTCTATTTTACATCCAATTCCAATACACTCATGTAAATCACTAAGTATTGGAAGATAAATTTAAAATTGACATTCGCACCCAATTCACCCCCCTCTTGGGTGGGATCAACAAGTGTTATCAGAGCGGGTTCTCTGAAATCATGGTCTAAGAACATAGAGTCTAGATCCATTGGTCAATTTAGGTTTCGACTTAGGTATCTTTGCATTAGTGTCTTAGGATAGATATCCTAGAACTCCTTGCCACCTTGTCGTAACCTCCCCGGTATGATTATTCCATCGATATCTTATCAAGATATTTCCTGTTTAATCATACCCTTCGGCGAATGACTCTTTTGTCATGCATACATTTAATGCAGACTCTGCTATCGATGCCCATTAGCTTGTATAATACGTTTCCCTCTCAGTTCTCTTCCTAGAGCAAAATTGTTTTGCATTCATCTTCTTCGTTTCATCTCCATCTTCATTTCTCTAATGGCATCCAAAGCTCCTGAGTCTAGAAAAAGAGCTAGAATGGAATCATCTTCGACTTCTAGTGACTTTTCTCTATCGTCTTCTTCATCAGATGGATTTGATGAAGAATCCTCTTGGGAAATTGCTCCCAGGGAAAACCATGCGTCTCCACTTCGTGCCGAAGAACCTCTGCCACCGTTTCCTGCTGCAGTGTCACTTGAGGATTAGTTTGCCAAGCTGAGTAATTCCTTATCCACCAGCGTGCAGGCCGTTCTGGACATGCTAAATGAGCACAAGAACCAGCTGAAAGAGCTTGAAGCCAAGACAAAACATCAGAGAGATATGATGATGGCACTATTTGAAGAAAATGAGGAATCTCGAGCTTTAATTGAAAAGGTTGTCCGTGTGAGCACCGTTATTCCCATGGCTCGCAGGACCAATAGCTTTTGTGGATGTCCTTGTCCTCGTTTCGAAGATTTCGGTGTAGAATCTTCTAGGAAAATCTAGAAACCTCACGGCATGCCACGTCAACCCAAACAATTTTTTTTTGTAAATTTTGTTTAATCCATCTTTTGGATTGTTCTTTAAAACACTTCTTCAAACTCCTTTTGATGTTTAAACTGAATCTCTTCTAAAGTGTATGTGTATACTCTGTTCGTTTCCCCCGCTTCTCTTACACAATGAGTTCTGCACATCTCACTACTTTGTTGCTTGATTGCTTATGCTTAGCTATCTTTCCACCTCTCATTCATTTCATAATGTTTTATTATATTTGAATGACAGATCTACTTGAATTTGTGTGAATGCTATATTTCATATTCATATGCTGCACACACTTGTCTTCATTTGTAAGCTGTTTGTTTCATGTCTTTGATTGCCTGCTTATATGATCTTAATTGTTATCCTATGCTGACTCTGATACATATCTCTACTTGAAGTCTTTATTATCATGTTCAATATATTTGCTGCATCATTCTTGTCTAGTCACATCTATCTTGAATATCTGATATGCATCATGATTATACTTATTTTGTATCTTATATAACATCATGATTAATTTATCTTGAACTTATGTGTAATTTGATTATCTGATTGATTAGGTACACAATAGCTAGGTTGTGCTTTAACCATTTACTTCTGCCTAGGCTAGTTCATATCATGATCATGCTTGCTCTGATCTTAGAAAATCTTATCTGCATGATTCATGTTTCTGCAAATGAATATAGGCCATGCATACAATTTCATATCATACGCCTATATTTTGAAAGGGTTCTTGCCTACACTTATGATTACTATATTTTGGCATTATCGTTTCTATGTTTACTTGACTTTGATGCATCTGCTTCATACCATAACATGTTAGCATCAAACTCATGGATATCCGATTTCCAATGAGCACATATTTCCAAATGTTTTCTCATTAGAATCGGTGTATCAATCATTCTAGGCCATGCTTCAATCGAAATTGTATGCCTAGAATAGGAGAATGAATGTATGTTGTTACTTGAATGATATCTATGAATTTCAACATATATTTAGTATGTTTAGACGTTGATATTCATCGTATATATCTTCATATGTCTAAACTATGAAAAGTTTATAATTTTCCATTTCACATGCCATTGATGTTGCTCTTTAATTTTATATTTCGTGTACATCAATTGACTGTGATTTTTGATATCTAATAGATGCCATGTACTTCAACTCTATACTTTGCATCGTATTAGAATCATAATAGCTAGGCTTGCTTAATCATAAATTTCTCTGCATATGCTATAAGTATGCTTATGCGTGTTTATTTACATATTTTAAAGCATACTCTGTGTTTGGTCTGGTTTAATTATCAAGTTTATATTATGCCAAACACTAAGGAGAATAATTGCCCACGATTAAAAATTCTTTATGAATTCATCTTTCTACAATTCTTTCTCATTCCCTCTGACTACGATTCTCGGTGTCGCTATTATTTCAACTATTTCTCTATGTGCTTAAAACTAAGATCTGTTTCTCACTTGATTTCAGTATAGTAGACCTTACACATTCTCACGCACCTAACTATGACACGTCGTCATAAATCATTAAGGGTGAATCCACAAAGTAAGGGGGAGTCTCCATGTAAGGGGGAGCTTCGCTATTCTACTAAGTCACAAGGGGAGATCCTAGTCTCTTTTCTTCATTTTTTGATGATGTCAAAGGGGGAGAAGAGAAATAAGACATAAAAGAAAAATAAGAGGAATAGATGGGGGAAAAGAAATCAACATTAATCTTTTTGCTTAAGCGTATAATTTTTCAATTTGTTTGTTATCATCAAAAAGGGGGAGATTGTTAATCTATGCGATTCATCACTTAGCTCGTCCCTAAGTATACTTATAATACCCTAGGTTTGCACAAAAAAAAAAAAAAATTGTTCGGGCCGCCTGCCCGAACGATCATACGCCAAATTCTCTATATAAACAACCCTCCCCCTCCTCATTTCTCACACCAAAATCACTCCTCCTTGTGATTTTCGTATCTTTTTCACTCATTTTGACTTTTGTTTCTCTTTTGAGACTCTCTCTCCGAGACTCTCTGTGCGGTGCAACGCGGTTCTGCCTGAGGGAAGGCGTCAGTCTCCAAAGAAGTTTTTATCTGAAGGTGGGGAACGAACATAGGTTTGCGTGTCTTATAACTTATATTAAAGTTTACATTCATTTATCATTATGTCTATTATTCATTTACACGACATTATTGCGTATAATGTTCATACTGTCATACTTATGCCTGTATACTTGGAGTTCATGTATTATACTGTTGTTATGCCGGATTAGTGGTCAATCTGGCTCAACCAGACTCAGTCTTGTCCTCAGTAATTTTAAATAGTGAACGGGAGGCAGCGTGTTGCTCTAGATGATTGGTATTTAAGTAGACCTCGTGTCTCACCTCTCAACTGGAGACTGATCTAGTTGGTCTTATTTGAAAGCTATCAGCTTCTACAAGTAAAACTGAATGTCCTAACCTTGCACGTCGTGATACCAACCCTAATAAGGATCACTAGACGTTGCCAAATCCTGTCTAAATATTATGTAACGACAAGACCAGTTCAGGGATTGGCATCATACATATCACCACTTAGGGACGTATGTGGTTTATGATTCATGGAATAGTTAGAAGCGATGCTCGCTATTCATTATATTTTTCTGGAGATGGACGTACAATGAGAACCTGGCTATTCCTGGGGAGGGACATTTGTACGTGAATCCAGAGCGTCGTTCCTGAGGAGGGACGTACAATGAGAACCCGACTATTCTTGGGGAGGGACATCTGTACGTGAACTCAGGCGATGTACAGTCATCAAACCAATACGAGACGGTGTCATGCATACATACATGTTGATTGTTTATGATGCTCTGATGTGTATTTAAGGTATTTGATTATGAAGTTTACTTTATTAACTTTATATTCACGAACTATTTTACCCACTGAGCTCATAGCTCACCCCGTTGTTATCCAATTTTTTCACAGGAGATTAGGGTGGACTGGGTGCAGGTTTTTGGGCCCACATTTTGTACCCTTTGTATTATTCATTGGGGATTTTTGGGAGAATGTTCCCTTAACTATTTCATGTACAAATATATTCTGAAATTAATGAATTCAGACTTTTACTTAACTATGCTTCCGCGCACTCTGTTATTATCGTTATAATGCATTCGCGCCTCATTCGTGAATGTCCCGCCTGTTTAGGTGCGCCCGGGCGGGGTGTGACGTTTAATGGTATCAGAGAGTAAGGTAGACGGCCCGCCCAAGTCCACCAAATTAGGGAAAAAAAATTTTTGTTAGATATATCTCTAGAACTATATATATATATGAATTATATATAGTTGAGATTTATATCAAATATATATTTAGAAAACTATATAGTTTTTATATAGTTAAGATTCAAATATATATATAAATATAGTTATGATTCATGAAAACTATATATATAGTTATGATTAAATATATATATCTATATATCTACGAATATATGAGATATATATATATCATATTGCTAGTGGAGAATTTGGATTAAATGATGCATATACATCAAGAGAAAAATAGAAAATATTGTCCAACGGACAAGGCATAAATCTTAAAAATGTTAGGAATATATTTTGTGTCTTTCACAAGTTTATTTTCCTTTCAGCAAGATAATGGTCTCAAGTGAAGGAACGACTTCCAGTAGTCGGGAACCAATTCCCACTAGACTCAAGGAATTGTCCAAAAGGGAGATTATGACTATGAGGAGTATCGACAATAGAGATCTCCGCCTCCGTCCGATCCTTCACAAAAAACTCGCAACATTGGGGTGGTTGAACATAACAAAAGTTGAGGGTCACCTCTCTTACAGCTTGACCAAATCCTTCTACGAAGCCATGTATTGCATAGGACTTCAAGAAGATGAGATCAGCCCTGTTATGGAGACAACGGTCAGGGGAACAAAGATTTTTATCAACGTCGAAATTATTGCGCGACTTATGGAGATTCCAATTGAAGATAGAATCATCGATCCACACGAACCCCAGATAGTTGCAGAGATCGCAGAGTCAAACGAACAGTTGTTCAATTCCCTCGCCAAAGAGCCGTACACCCAATCAACGTACAACCCACCTCCCAAATAATCTCCTTAAACCATCTCTTGCCGGCCTTGGAAAGATCATATTCGGCAACATCTTGCCAGAAGAGGGGGACTAGAGGCACTATATCAAGGGATCAACTTTAGGTGTTATACTGCATAGAGAAGAAAATTAAGGTCTCTCTACCTCACATTGTCATCCAACAAATGTTGAGGATGATTCAAAACCCTTTTGAGAAAGGATCTCCTCGGCTACGGAGTCTTGATCATGAGGATGCTATTCTAGGCAAACGTCAACACTTTTGATGAGTCTTCGAAGCAGATCACTGAGGCGGTTACCACATCCTCTATTTTCAAGACATATGTCACAAGTGGAGGGGTAACTGACGAGGAAGTATTCGGCGCGACTTTCGGAGGAAATGGTGAAAGAATTAGAGACGAATATGGATGTAACTACCGAAAAAGTCGACGCAAGATTCCTGTTAGGGAGGTACCAAATAACGAGCCAAACCAGAACCCTACGTCAGACCCAATCTCGAATAATGATCCAACCAGGCACCTGTTTACTGAGGAAGATTTATTTGCCAACCTAAATCAGCCTCAACCAAATCAGAGTAGACAAGAAGTTCCAGCAAATCCACCTTCCTGGAACATGCCAACTCAAGGCAATACTACGTATCAAAGGTTTCCAACTCCTAAGGTACCGTATCGGCCAAATCCACAAGTTCCTGTGAACCAACAACTACAAAATTTTGCGGCACAAAATCTTAGAAGACAGGACATCCCAATGAGCCCATTGTTTTAAGACTTTTCAACCCAAGCATATCCAAATTTCCAAGGGGTTCCAGTTAGGGAATCCCCATACGGCCAAAACAACTACCCCACATCTATACTTAGTGCTGCACAAAGTCGACAGAAGAGCTATGCTGACAAGCAGAGGCAACCTCTAGAATTTGATAAGGGGGACTTCATTTTTCTAAAAGTTCAGCCCACAAGAGGTGTTAAACGCTTTGGGATCAAAGGAAAGCTCTCCCCACGGTATATCGGTCCATTTTAGATCATTGAACGTATTGGCAAACTTGCTTATCGTCTTTCCCTTCCATTGTCCATGTCTAAGGTTCATGACGTTTTTCACGTATCCATGCTTCCAAAGTATTGTCCTGATCCTCCACATATCATCCCTCTGGTCGAGGTTCGTGTTGATGAAGGAAATAGGTATCAGGAGAGAGCGACACAGATTTTGGATAGAAAAACTCAAGAACTAAGGCGACGTAGCATACCACTTGTGAAGGTGCTCTGGTATCACCACGGAGTAGAGGAAGCAACATGGGAATTAGAAGCAACAATTAAACAGAAATACCTTGAATTGTTTTCTGCTAATAACTGATGATGTGATACATTGTACTATTTCACTTATTAATAAAAGGATGGAATTTTGTTTACAAGTATCTTAATACATCATTTCACTTGAATAACTATCCAGATGTTTGAAAATAATATCGATGGATATAGTGCCGCATACACGCAATGGCCTCCTTGGCCACCTGTGGCGACTCCTCCAGGATCTGAGTCTAGTCACAACTACATTGCATCACCAACTCCATCACCACACAGACAACGATATTTATCGCCAGAGCGGGCATGACTTTTTTGTAACAATTTTGCCCAAACAATCTCGTGCCCTCATCTTGGCAGGACCTTCTACCAAAATTTCCAGGCGGCCGGATTCAAGCAACATCAAGAAAAAACATTCCACTGCTCAACCTACCTCCCCTCAAATGATGTAACCAGCGCCCTACACCACCATCTGTTCAGCAAAGGTTGGAATCTTCTGAGGACAAATCCAACTCCATTTGCTCTCAATGGTTTCATGATGTGGAGGATTCCACCGGCCACAGTGCCATTCAGGGACCATACAGGCACTACCCTGAACTAGCAAACGAAGACGCAGGCAGTGAATCTCAAGCAGATAACCATCATAATTACTTGAACTGATTTCGAGGGCGAAATCCTTTTAAGGGCGGTGAAGTGTAATACCTTAGGTTTGCACACAAAAAAAAAAACGTTCAAGCGTCAAATTCTCAATAAAAACAACGCTCTCGCTCCTCATTTCTCATACCAAAATCACTCCTCCTAGTGATTTTCCTTCTCTTTTTCCTCATTTTGAGTTTTGTTTTCTCTTTTAAGACTCTTTGTGCGGTGCAACTCGGTTCTGCCCGAGGGAAGGCGCCAGTCTCCAAAGGAGTTTTTATCTGAAGGTGGGGAACGAAACATAGGTTTGCTTGTCTTATAACTTTTATTAAAGTTTACATTCATTTATCATTATGTCTACTATTCATTTACACTGCATTATTGCGTATAATGTTCATGCTGTCATACTTATGCCTGTATACTTGGAGTTCATGTATTACACTGTTGTTATGCCGGATTAGTGGTCGATCTGGCTCAACCAGACTCAGTACTTTTAAATAGTGAACGGGAGGCAGCGTGCTGCTCTAGAGGATTGGTATTTAAGTAGACCTCGTGTCTCACCTCTCAACTGGAGACTGATCTGGTTGGTCTTAATTGAAAGCTATCAGCTTATACAAGTAAAACTAATTGTCCTAACCTTGCACGTCGTGATACCGACCTTGATAAGGATCACCAGACGTTGCCAAATCCTGTTTAAATATTAAGTAAAGACCGGACCAGTTCATGCATTGGCATCATACATATCACCACCTAGGGACGTATGCGGTTTATGATTCATAGAATAGTTAGAAGCGATGCTTGTTATTCATTATATTTCTCTGGAGAGGGACGTACAATTAGAACCTGGCTATTCTTGGGAAGGGACAAATGTACGTGAATCCAAAGCGTCGTTCCTGAGGAGGGACGTACAATAAGAACCCGACTATTCTTGGGGAGGGACTTCTGTGCGTGAACTCAGGCGATGTACAATCAGCAAACCTATACGAGACGATGTCATGCATACATACATGTTGATTGTTTATGATGCTCTGATGTGTATTTAAGATATTTGATTATGAAGTTCGCTTTATTAACTGTTATATTCACGAACTATTTTACCCACTAAGCGCGTAGCTCACCCCGTTGTTATCCAATTTTTCACAGGAGATTAGGGTGGACTGGGTGTAGGTTTTTGGGCCCACATTTTGTACCCTTTGTATTATTCATTGGGGATTTTTGGGAGAATGTTCCCTTAACTATTTCATGTACAAATATATTCTGAAATTAATTAAATCAGACTTGTACTTAACTATGCTTCCGCGCACTCTGTTATTATCGTTATAATGCATTCGCGCCCCGTCCGTCAGTGTCGCACCGACTTAGGAGCGTCCGGGCAGGGTGTGACAATACTATAATAAAATATATTTTGATGATCACAAACAAAGTACTTTACATTGCTAAACGTGCGTTTATCAAGATTTCATCAAAGCACCTGAGGAAAGCGAAAAGCCAAGGAACGACTCGATTGAGGAACTCAAAGATCACATCCAACGGTCTAGTTCATCTCAACCAAAGAACTTCAACGATTACATCATGATTTCAAGATAACTTCACTCGAACGATTCGATCAAGCTTTAAGACTACATCTCTCTATCAACGTTCAAGTCATTCAACTCTGCAAAGCTCTTATTGAAGATCTCATAATGAAAAGTTGGATTTAACGATTATGAGAAAAAAGAAATACACAAAGTATTTAAGGTATATCTTTCTCTAATCGTTATTGCTCAAAATGTTTTTGAAATCCATGCATAAATCATCTACAAATGTTTTGCTAATCTGCATGTTTTGATTTCATACTATATATTTAATTTGAAATCTACCAAGTTTTTATTCGCATTTATCGTATATTCAAAACTATTTTCAAAGAGTCTTTCTGGACGCTAATGAAATAGTAGTGCTCTCCTCAACTTGATAAGTCAGGACACTGATAGTTCATTAGGATGTTGATAACGTTCAAGGTTGGATTGAATTGATTTATCAGAACTCTTACTTGTATAGTGGCAGCCTCCTTTATTAGTCAACCTCTGAAGTTGTCAGGAGCTGACTCAGCATCAGCTCACTGAAAGATGTCTTAAGTTCTTCAAAGAATGTTTTTTTGAAAACGCTGATAGTTATAAGTTGAACAATCTATCAGGATGCTATCTAGATAGAAGCCCCTTCAGCTTTAGTAATCAACTTAGTAACTTTCAGGACGCTGATTGTCCTTCAGCGTGTTTGTATCTTATTTAAAATATTTTCGGTAGGACGCTTACGTAATGTAGCGCCCTCATGTTTGTTTATGTTTTAAATGTAGGACGCTTACTCGGATAATAGAGCCCTCATGCACTTAGTTGTTTTAAGACATAGCATAATACTAATTATGCATTAGTACCCTCAAGTTTAAGTCATTTAAATGTCAAAGTAAGTTAGGACGCTGATTGTCCTTCAGCGTGTTTGTTTCTTATTCAAAATGTTTTCAGTAGGACGCTTACATAATGTAGCGCCCTCATGTTTTGTTTATGTTTTGAAGGTAGGACGCTTACTCGGATAACAGCGCCCTCATGCATTTAGTTGTTTTAAGACATAGCAGAACACTAACTGTGCATTAGCGCCCTCAAGTTTAAGTCATTTAAATTTCAAAGTAAGCCAGGACGCTTACAAGATAGTAGCGCCCTCACTTAAGTTTTCAGCAGGACACTTATACGTAATAAGCGCCCTCAAGGAACAAAATGACATTGTTGATATTATGCGTTAGGACACTAATTACAGAATCAAGACGCTAATTCAACAACCATCACTATTCGAATAAGTACCCTAACTCAGTTTTCTTCTTCAGAACAGACATTTGCACAGAGTCCTTTTCAGACTTATCAGAGACCTTCTCTGATACATGAAATAAGTATTTCTAAAACTTTCCTTTTTCATGAAATCTGAAAAGAACCAGAATGTTAGTGAAAATTGCAATTGCCATTTTCATATAACATTCTAGTCGTTGTGTGTAAACGTTCATATCATTTGAATTTCAAATGTATAACGGCTATGACCCACTAAGTCTATAAATACCAACACTTAGGATCAAACTATTCTCCAATCACTTTTTGTTGTGTCAATACTTTTTGAAAGTTAGTCTGTGTCAACATGAATTTCATTTTCTAATCTTTCAATGTATGTTTCATTGATACCTTTACGATTACAATAGATTTTCATATTGAGCTTCAATTATATTTTATCTTTGAAAATCTATCTTTATTGGTATCTACTCAAATTCTCAGCAATGATTCATATTTGATATCATTCTTGGTGGAGATAGAATTTGAGAAATAGTTTAGGATATACAATTGTACTTGATTTCATATCTTAAGTACTGTATTTAACTATATCAGTAGTTGGTTAAAAACTGATCAGAGAACCAGAATTTTTCATACTTATATTTTATATCTATTTTGAAATCCATCTGTGTCTTTGATTTACACCAGTCCTTTGTGTTTTAAGTCAATCTTTCTTTGGTATATTTTATTTTCGAAGAAGCACTGATTTTCATATCATATCATTCATGCTTTTCGAAACTAATTTTGAGCAACCGAACATTGAAAGGTAAAGGACTGAAGGTGTATTTCAGCTTAGCATTATGTATTCATATTTCATATCTTTGTACTGAGCTTAATTGTAAAGTGTTCTACTTTGTTAGAACCAACATTATTTGTTGTAATGCTAGTGTGTTTCGATGCGAAACAACCAGGTCAACTGGACGTGGTTCACTTAAGTGATTTCAGGTTTGAGATCACAACGGTTCTTCCTGATCCCGTAAAAGGAACATGGGTTCTTCCTCAGCCCGAAAAAAGTAAACCGGTTCATCCTAATCTCGTAAAAGGATAGGTGCGTCCTTAACCTTAAAAAGGATAGGTTATCTCTTAGCCTCTAAAAGAGAACCGGTTCTTCCTTATCCCGTGAAAGGAACATGGGTTTCTCTTTATCCCGAAAAAAGGAAATTTAGTTCATCCTTAGCTCGTGAAAAGATAGGTTTGCCTTAAACTTGTAAAAGGGTAGTTGTAACGGTCTGGTTCTCACCCGTAAGAGAATCAATTAGTGGATTGAGAAAATCCTAATCGGGAGATTAGGCAATGGACGTAGTCGCAGCCGAACCACTATAAATCGTGTGTTTCACTTTTGTATCCACAGGGACAGTATACTTTATCAATTACCATTTTCACTAATTTCTAACTTTATCTAGCTAACTAAATGGTAGAGTTTCAATAATTAAAAGGCAGTTAAAATTCAAATCAAATGAATAGAATATGGGAGATATCAAATATATATGAGAATATCTAGAGACTTGACTTCACCTAACCTTCAATTATATGACTTAGACACGCTTATTATCAAATCAATTTCCTAGTTTATAGGTCAAAATCCACACGTCTCTAATTCCCTCTCTCAAGTGTAGAATTAGAACGTATCATCAAGAGCAGGATTCGATCTCTCGATAAAACCCTAATTCTCAATAACCCATTAAGTTTCGTGATTTTCCTACAACCTCATGAAACCTTGTAAACCTCTCGATTCTACAACTATTTCATGTCATAATTCCCCTTATCCAACCTAGAAAACCCTCTCTCGAGTGCCGCCTTCCAAGTCTAGGTTCATTCGATTTGTGACCAATAAACCAAAAGCATTAAGTGCATGGAATCATAAATAAACTATGGAGATTTCATTAATAATAAGCTAAATCTAAAATTAAACCATGATGTTCAGGTTAGGATCCATCTCCTCTTTAGAACAATCAATTAGTTCATACTTTGAATGATCAAAACACAAAATATGGAGAAAACTCTAAAGTAAACATGAATAGTAAACTAGAAATATTTGAACTTGAATTTTCTCTTGTTTCCAAGTTGAATCCTCGCCTTCCTCTCGTTCCAGCCGTCTTGTTCTATTCTCTTGTGTGTTCCTCTCAAGAAGCCCTAAAATTTGATATATTATATGACCCCCGTTGTCCATCCGAAATTGAAATTAGAAAGTCTAGAAAATTCCCAAATTGCAACCTAGGGATACGCAACGCCGCGGCGCCCCTACAAGTGTTTCTAGCGCCGCAAGTAGCTCCGCAACGCTGCGTTAAAATTGTGTTAGAGCCGCGGTGCCGGAAACCTTAACTGTTTCGCCTGATTTTTGGACTTAGCCAATTTTTTTCCACTATTCTGCTTGGGCTCTTCATGCTTCTCTTTTGCCATTTCCTGTACATGTTCTTTTCATCCAAATCCATGACTAATGTATCTGAGCACCTACAAAACACAATAGATTAAATTAATAACTTACTCAAATACAAATTAAATCAAATTTATTAACTAATCAACCAAAATAATGCATAAAAATCAAATTAATCCTAAATTAACAAATATATTAAAACTAACATAATCCATCAAATTAATGCATGAACTGTCCTAAAATACACCTAAAACATCCTTTAAAACCTAACTAAATATGCAACTATCAGTTTTCATAAATAAAATGCATTAGGCTAGCTTAGGAAAACAATAATGATTTTTAGGTATTTTTCCTAAAGTCAATTGCATCATTTACATAATAATATTGTCACATTTTGCGTGTTAATACATATTTGCATTTAGAACTTTAATACTTGATTAGTTTAGATCGCTTATTTGTATTTTTGTCTTTTATTTTGTAGGAGAATAAAGAGCTTTAAAGGGATGAAATGAGGCATAAGAGATGGAGAAAAATTCCCAAGGCATTGCACAACAAGTCCCACGGAGAAAAACGTGAAAAACAAATGAAGAAAATGCAAAAAAAGCATTTCACGCACTGAGCACCGCGGCGCTACATAAAATTCATTAGTGAGGCTTTTGTATTTCGGCCATAACTTTCTCAATACAACTCGAAATTGAATGCAATTTTTTTCTACTTCTTCTAGACTTAAAGGGATATAATATAAGAGGGTTTGGATTTACAAAAGAAAAAGAAAAAAAAGGACAGCTAGGGTTTGCAAAAGGGAGGAGAGAAAGGGAAGCAAGAAAGAAGAGGAGAAAGTTGGGAGGAGTTGTAGGTTTTGCAAGAGGAAGAAGAAGAAGATCTTCAAGGTGGTTTTCATCTTTTAATTTCTATTTCTTAAGTTCTTGCAATGTTTCCTTTCCTTTCTCTTAATCTTTTCTATCTTATAACCACGGATTGGTTTATGAACTAAATTGATAATCTAAAGTTTTTATTTAGCGTTGTTGGATCTTGTGATTGAGTCATTGTTTATGTGTTTTTGAGCAATATTTTGGGTTTATTTATGATTCTCCATGCTTAATGCTTTCAAATTGCTGATCACGCTTTGAATGAACTTAGATTTGGTTTCTTACACTCGAGAGAGGTGCTATCGAATTAGAGTAAGATTTTTCTGACCTAGGGGTATAGTATCGAGTCGAGAGACCTACAACACCCTTTGAAATCTATTAAAATGAATCATAAAACCTAAGGCATTCTTGATCTAAGGTTTGCCACTCGAGAAAGGGAATCGATAGATCGCGAATAGATATTCAACCTACACTTGAGAGAGGGGTTTGAATGGAAAAGGATTCAGGATTTATAAATTTCAAAAATTAATTCATTAACACAATTATTAGAGATCATGAGAGATGACATAGTGAGATCTAAACTCTAGAACGATAAATCCATTGATTTATCTCCAATTTCCATTTAATTTGCATTGATTTACTTTTATTAATACCATTGCGAATTGATTTTGATCTTAATTTAAGTATTATTTTTGTTTATTATTTTTTCTGAGTTATTTTTCTCATTTTCGTGTTTGGTTTCACTAGTTCATGCAAAGAGTGAGGGATTACTTTAAGCCAATGGTCAACAATAACTACTCGGGGATTGCAAGGCTGCCAATTAATGCTAACAACTGTGAGTTGAAGCCTTCCTTGATTACAATGGTACAGCAACACCAGTTTGGTAGAGTACCTCAAGAAGATCCAACGGTCCACATCAACACTTTCTTGTAGATGTGTGACACAGTGAAGATAAATGGGGTCCCAAAAAAGTAAATAAAACTAAGATTATTCCCGTTTTCATTAAGGGGCAAAGCAAAATCATGGCTCCAATCTCTAATATCAGGGAGCATTACTACATGGGAAGAGATGCTCCAAAAGTTTCTTTAAAGATTCTTCACACCTTCAAGGATATCACAACTGAGAGCAGAGATTAGTCAATTCAGACAATTGGAGCCTGAATCTTTATATGAGACTTGGGAAAGATTTAAAGACCAACTAAGAAGATGTTCATAGCATGGGTACCAAGAATGATTGCAGATTCAAATGTTTTACAATGCCATGACCTTACCTACAAGTGTTGGCCCAGATATGTCCAAGAGGTGGCTGAATTGGACACTTAGACAATTTAAAAATAATTACAATGGCAAAAATTAAAGTGCAGAAAGTAAACAAATATGCATAATCGATTTATAGTGGTTCGGCTACTTGCCTACATCCACTACCTAACCTCCTCAGTTAGGATTTTGAACCTTATCACTAAGGGATTCTCTTACGGGTGAGAATCAAACCGTTACACCTTTTCTCAACTTGCAGGTGTGAGAACAACTGTTAGACTGCTCAGCTTATAGGCGTCAGACCAACCTATCCCAACTTACAGGTGTGAGACAAACCTAAGCTTTCTCAACTTACTGGTGTGAGAACTACCGTTTCTCAACTTACGGGTGTGAGAAGACCTGACCTTGTTGAATATAGAATATCAACTCAGTAGTTTATCTAACTACTGTTACAACCTTGATAAAGTTTAAAGATGTGAAATTGAGTACAATTGTATCCTATGAACTATCTCTCAAATTTCTCTTTCAGCAAGAAGGATATAAGTAAAAATAGTGTTGAATAATTTGAGTGAAAACAGTTCAAACTTTCAAATTGATTTTTAGATAAAGATAGAATCATAGCTCAGTGTGAAAATCATTTGAATAAGTAATGATTCAAATAAACGCTTTGAAACTAGAATAACTTAAGCTTTTTGAATCAAATGAAAATTCAACTAACTTTCAAAACGTTTTTAGCATAGAGAATTTACGGTGGTCTTAACAAATTGTTAAGTGTCTGTATTTATAGACTTGTAGAGATGAAGTTGTTGTTCATTTGAATTTGAATTTCAAATATGAACGTTTACTCACAATAGTTAGAATATATCACGAAAATAGCAACTGCACATTTCATGAATATTTTAATTTTCTCCAGATACACGAATAAGGAAAGTTTTAGAAGACGTGGTTCGTGAATTAGAGAATATCTCTTACAAATACAGAAAATTGATTTTGGACGAAAAGTTATTATGAAAAGTTGGCTAAATGGACATACATGTTAAAACAACAAAAATATCATTTATGTTGTTTTGTTCCTTTGAGGGCGCTCATAGAATATTAGCGTGCTACTGAAAAATGAAGTGATGACGCTACTGAATAGTAAGCGTCCTGACTTGCTTTGACAATAAAATGACTTAATTCATGAGGGCGCTACTTCACAGTAGCGTCGTACTTTGTTTTACAACTTTTGACTCACGAGGGCGCTACTCAAGAGTAAGCGTCCTGAACTATTAAAAATAGTTTTAAAATAATGTCAAGTGCGCTGACGGACGGTAAGCATCGTGAAAGTTATTTAAGTTGATTCTAAAGATGAGGGCGTGCCTACACAAGTAGCGTCCTAATAATTTATTCAACTTATAACTTATCAGCGTCCTGAAAGATAAAAATCACTTAAAGACAAAAAGAACTTTCAGCAAGCTGAAACTAAGTCAGCGTTCTTACATTCTCAAAGGTTGATAAAAGAAAGGTATCTACGAAGAAGTAAGCGTCCTTATTAATTAGTTCAATTAAACTTTGAGCTTCCTAATATGTTATCAGCGTCCTGGCTTATCAAGTCCAGGAGGGCGCTGCTAAAACATTAGCGTCCTGAAAGACTTTATAAAAATGATTTTTTGATTTCTCTATTAAAGCTCGATAAAACATCATTGTTTCTCTTAATTAAATCAGATACTTTAGAAATTATAAGGTACGATTAAAATTTTGCGATCAAAATATGCAAACAATAAAAATCTTGTTGAGTAAGTTGTTCGATAGACTTTACATTCTAAGTACTGACATACTTGGAACTTTACTTTATGATGTTCAATAGGCTTGTGAACATAGTTCCTTGATCTTGATTCTTGATAAATCTGAAACACTTAACAAGATTATTAAATTCACAAACTGAAGATATTTGGAATCATCAAAACATTCATATCATGAGGTTCATTGAGATAACAACAAGGTCATTAGTTGATGCTCCAGCTGGTGGTACTCTTATGGGGAAGACAATAGATGAAGCCCTCATGTTGATAGAAAAAATGGCTTCCAACTCTTATGAACACTCAAATGAAAGGGCTACAACAAAAAGAGTGGTTGGATTGCATGAAGTGGATCAAATGAAAACTTTATCAGCTCAAGTGTCCTCACTGCAACACCAAATGACAACTTTGTCTACCTCTCTCCTAGGAAATCCTCCACCTTCATCTTCCATAGCATCCATTGCAGCAACAAGTTCAGTTCCTCAAGGTTTTGATGGTCAAGAAGAGCAAGTACAGTTTGTGAACAACAAATTGTACAACTATAGAAGCAACCAAGACAACTACAAAGGGAACCAAAGTGGCACTCAAGTGCCAAATTAGTGTCGTCCGGGGGTTAGGAATCATGAAAAATTTTCCTAATCTAATAATAGAAACATGTTGCAACTGTCGGGGATTCAGAATCAAGTTCAAGAGAAGAAATCAAGTCTGGAAGAAGTAATGACTAATTTTCTAAATGATTCAAACAAGAGGTTCGCTAAAAGTGAAACAAAGTTGGATGAATTGGAGGCTCACATGGCTAATCAAATGAATA
Organism: Paratinospora sagittata; assembly: GCA_035771175.1. Classification (NCBI taxonomy): domain Eukaryota; kingdom Viridiplantae; phylum Streptophyta; class Magnoliopsida; order Ranunculales; family Menispermaceae; genus Paratinospora; species Paratinospora sagittata. The sequence goes on along the minus strand of CM069610.1, from coordinate 15,356,691 downwards.
CAATGAGTCAAGTGATAACACAAGTGAGTAACTTGGGTGCCTCTGTAAAGAACTTGGAGACTCAAATTGGGCACGTGGCTACACAAATGAGTGCACAACAGAGCAACAACACCTTTGCAAGCAATACAAAAATCAATTCGAGAGAGCAGTGCAAGGCTATCAAATTGAGAAGTGGAAAAGAAGTAGAAAGTGATCCCTTACCAAGCAATGTAAAGCCCACTACTTCTTCATCATCCAGTTCATCATCATCCTCATAGAGCCAAGCAGATGTTCAAGAAGAAGTTGAAGAGGAAAGTCTACAGAAAGGCAAAGGAGTTGCCAATGAGAAGGAAAAAGAGGCGAAAAAAGATAACTATGTACAGGGGCGTATCACATTTCCTGACAATCCGCCAATTCTTAAAAACCCCATTCCGTATCCTCAACGTTTTGAAAAGAAGAAGCTTGATGAACATTTTGCAAAATTTTTGGATATTTTTAAGAAGATTCACATCAACATTCCATTTGTAAATGCATTGGAGCAGATGCCCAACTTTTCCAAGTTCATGAAAGATGTGATGTCTAAGAAGAGAAAGTTGTAGGAGTTTGAAACTGTCAAACTCACTGAGGAGTGTAGTGTCATTCTGCAGAAGAAGTTACCCTAGAAATTCAAAGATCCAGGGAGTTTTACTATCCCTTGTGTTATTGGTACTTCTTTATTTGAAAAAGTATTATGTGATTTGGGAACTAGCATTAATTTAATTCCCTTGTCTGTTTTCAAGAAACTTGGACTTGGAGAATTAAAGCCAACTACTATATCCCTTTTAACTGGCAGATAGATCAATCACATATCCAAGAGGGATCATAGAATATGGGCTAGTCAAGGTGGATTAGTTTATTTTTCTTGTGGACTTCGTGGTGCTAGACATGGAAGAGGACGATGAGACTTCTTATCTTGGGAAGACCATTCCTTGCCACGGGTCGTGCCTTGATCGATGTCCAAAAATAAGAGCTCACACTGAGGGTCAATGATGAGGAAGTCATGTTTAACATCTACATACCCTGAAGTTCCCAGAATAGAAGAATTCTTGTCATAGAGTTGACATTGTGGGGAGTTGCATCCGTTAGATAGCAATGGAGTTGAGTCTAGTGGATCCTTTAGAAAGGTGCCTTATCCATTCAATTTCTGAGAATGCTGTGACAAATGATGAGTACAAGCACTATCAGAATTCTCTTGAAGCATCCATTGAAGAATTTGTCCTTGTGAAGATTGAGAAGATTGAAGATGTAAGTTCTTCAAAAGAGTTAAGTGTTCCCGCACCAGAATTGAAGCCATTACCAGATCATCTGAGATATGCATTTTTGGGGGCCGAGTCTACACTTCAAGTGATCATTTCATCCTCCCTAACCAAGATGCAAGAAGAAAAGTTGTTGAGAATCTTGAGAGAGCACAAGTCTGCCATTGGATGGTCCATTGCAGATATCAAGGGTATCAGTTCTACCATCTGCATGCACAAGATTCTGATGGAAGAATTGTACAATCCTACAGTGGAGCACCAAAGAAGACTGAACCCATCCATAAAAGAAGTTGTGAAGGCAGAAATCCTCAAATGGCTCAAGGCAGGAATCATCTATGACATCTCTAATAGCTTATGGGTGAGCCTAGTTCAGGTTGTACCAAAGAAGGGTGGCATCACAGTGGTCAAGAATGAGAATGATGAGCTAATCTCTACAAGGATTGTAACTAGGTGGAGAGTCTGTATTGACTATAGAAAATTGAACAAGGCTACAAAGAAGGACCATTTTCCCCTTCCTTTCATTGATCAGATGTTAAACAGACTTGCAGGGTTCCAGTACTACTATTTTCTTGATGGGTATTCAGGCTACACTCACATTGTCATAGCTCCAGAAGATCAAGAAAAGACAACCTTCACGTGTCCCTATGGTACATTTGCGTTCAAACGCATGCTATTTTGTTTGTGTAATGCTCCAGCAACCTTTCAGATGTGTATGATGGCAATTTTTGCTGACATGATGGAGGTATTTATGGATGACGTTTTAGTGTTTGGCTCTTCATTTGATCATTTTTTTAAGAATCTGGCCTTAGTGTTGAAAAGATGTGAAGATAAAAATTTGGTACTTAATTGGGAGAAATGCCATTTAATGGTCCAATAGGGGATTGTACTTGGCCACAAAGTGTTTTCACAAGGGTTAGAAGTTGATAGAGCCAAGATTGTGGCTATTGAGAAGCTCACTCACCCAATCAATGTCAAAGGGATTAGAAGCTTTTTGGGTCATGCGGGTTTCTACAGAAGGTTTATCAAGGACTTCTCCAAGATAACAAAGCCATTATGCCACTTACTTGAGAATGATTCACCTTTTGTATTCAGTGCAGAATGTGTGAAGGCAAAGATCATCTCAAGCAAGCCCTTATTTCAGCTCCTATCATGGTGGTACCTAATTGGGAAGAGCCCTTTAAGATCATGTGCGATGCGGGCGATTATGCCTAAATCATATCTCTCATTGAATCTCACTTTTCAAACTGAACTCTAGAACTTGCTTGATCTCTTTTTAAGGCGAAATCTTAGGAATCACACCATGAGAGATATGATTTAGGCCATTTTTGGATAGTTTGAGATATAAAACCCACCTAGCTGTGTATTACCCCTAGTTACCCTATTTTGAGCTTTATATACTGTTCTCTGTCACCTAAATTGATTAACCAAGGCCTTTGATTGATTTTTTCACCTTTGCACCCTTAACTCTTTGAAGTAGATGAATTATAATGGGTTGGGTCGTTTTCATGGGAATTTATGTGTAAATGTGCTATGGAATGAGAATGTATGTGAAGGTAATGAGGAAAGATTCAAAATGGTTCAAAATATGTGAAAAAGAAGAAAAAGAAAGATGAAGAAGAAAAATAATGAAAAGAAAAAGTAAAGTTCTTCATCAATGAGAGAATTGAATAAGTTTGGGGAAATGTAAAGGGTGATGTAATGATTCATTTTGTAAGGCATGAGATGTTTAAACGTGTATAAAAGATGTTTTGGGTGTATTGAGCTTCATTGAGTCCTACATTAGTGGAGAGAAGTGTGAAAAGCAAGCACATGAAGTTCATGTTTTTTTTTTGTTGAGATTATAATTTTATCTTGCTTGCATTGGTTTATATGATTTATGAGTGGTCACGTGAATGATTTCTTTTGCTTATTTGTCAATGATGATAGAAAAGAAGACATGGTTTGGTAGGTTGAAATTTTAAACAACAAGTTTAAACTTTTGAAGTTTTCCTTGAGTTTTGTTGTATGAGATGTATTCTATCTTTGAGATCATGAGAATCCATTCTAGTTAATCAAATCCTTGTTCATCTTAGAATATGTGTGGAGTCCTGTTTGTCCAACTTTCATTTTTCTCTTTGCTCGGAACAATCAAAGTCTAAGTTTAGGGGAATTTGATAAGTTGAATTTTGGTTAATGTTTTACATGTTAATTTCATAGGTTTTTAGGTGCATTTAGTTTGTTTTTAGATATATTTACATTAATTGTTCATATTTTCTGTTTTAGGTTCATTTAGATATTTTTATGAGTTTTATAAGTTGGTTTTAGTGGTTTTTATAAATAAAATGCATCAGGCTAGCTAAGGAAAATAATAATGATTTTTAGGTATTTTTTCTAAAGTCAATTGCAGCATTTACATAATAATATTGTCACATTTTGCATGTTAATACATATTAGCATTTAGAATTTTAATACTTAATTAGTTTAAATCACTTACTTGTATTTTTGTGTTTTGTTTTGTAGGAGAATAAAGAGCTTTAAAGGGATGAAATGAGGCATAAGAGATGAAGAAAAAGTCTCAAGGCATTGCACAAAAAGTCCCATGGAGAAAAAGTTCAAAACAAATGAAGAAAATGCAAAAAAAAAAAAGTGCATTTCATGCACTGAGCGTTGTTGCGCTACTTCCTAGCGACACGGCGCTACATAAAAATTCATTAGCACGACTTTTGTATTTCGGCCATAACTTTCTCAATACAACTCAAAATTGGATGTGGTTTTTTTCTACTTCTTCTAGACTTAAAGGGATATCATATAAGAGGGTTTGAAGTCACAAAAGAAAAAAAAGAAAAAAAAAGGACGGCTAGGGTTTGCAAAAGGAGGAGAGAAAGAGAAGCAAGAAAGAATAGGAGAAAGTTGGGAAGAGTTGCAGGTTTTGCAAGAGGAAGAAGAAGAAGATCTTCAAGGGGGTTTTCATCTTTTAATTTCTATTTCTTAAGTTCTTGCAGTGTTTCCTTTCCTTGTTCTTCATCTTTTCTATCTTGTATCCATGGATTGGTTTATGAACTAAATAGATAATCAAGAGTTTTGATTTAGCTTTGTTGGATCTTGTGTTTGAGTCTTTGTTTATGTGTTTTTGAGCAATGTTTTGGGTTTACTTATGATTTTCCATGTTTAATGCTTTCAAATTGTTGATCACTCTTTGAATGAACTTAGATTTGGTTTCTTACACTCGAGAGAGGTGTTATCAAATTAGAGCAAGAGTTTTGTAACCTAGGGTAGAGTATCGAGTCGAGAGACCTACAAAACCCTTTGAAATCCATAAAAATGAATCATAGAACCAAAGGCATTCTTGATCTAAAGGTTTGTCACTTGAGAGAGGGAATCGATAGATCGAGAGTAGATGGTCAAGCTATCACTCGAGGGAGGGGTTTGAATGAAAAAGGATTCAAGATTTATAAATTTCAGAAATTAATTCATTAATACAATTATTAAAGATCATGAGAGACAACATAGTGAGATCTAAACTTAGAACTATAAATCCATTGATTTTTCTCTAATTTCCATTTAATTTGCATTGATTTACTTTAATTTTGTTCGTTTTAATTTCAACAATTAAATCATTTTTTTATCACCAAGATAATACCATTAATTATTGTAGAATTTGGCATTTTTAATAGTAAAATTACCTTCCCTGCGGATATAATAACCCGACTCACGTTGGTATTATAACTTGACTATCGTACACTTGCAATAAAAAATAATCACGATCAAATTAATGCATCAAATAAGAGAATTATTTGTAGCTTTCCCCATAAGCTACAATTATAATATTAACTTGTTCTACAAGCTACTTAGGTATGGCCTCTTCTACAAGCCACTAATTATAATAATATAAATAATTCTCTCTAAAAATAAAAAAAATACATATACAATATGTTGAACCAATTATCCTCATGTCCCTTACGAGAATATGTCTCTAATAGGAAAGATATTTTGATGATTACAAACCACATTTTGTTTATGATATTACTGCACCTACAACATATCTAATCTTACTTGAAGGTTTCAAAGAATCAATGATGCATGGCGAACATATTAAAGATCTTCTTGAAGACCATGACCATTAGAAGATGTTCGGTTGTACAATTAGATTATGATAGGTACTAGAACCTTCTATGTCATATGATTTAGCGATATGAATGCTTGCATGTTTTAATCGATCGTTTGCATATTCGATTTAATTCGGTTATATTATGTTTTCTCGAGCTTTAATCGAGAAATCAAAAACCGCTTTTATAAAGTCTTTCAGGACACCAATGTTTTAGCAACGCCCTCCTGGACTTGATGGGTCAGGATGCTGATTAAATATTATGATGCTCAAAGTTGAATTGAGACCTATAGAATGAAGGAAACTGACTCGATAGCTGAGGCTATTGCTCGGTTTACAACAAACATCAATGAGATGAAGAACCTAGGAAAAATCTATAACCAAGAAGAAACTGTTAGAAAGTTTTAAGAGGCCTACCCAGAGCATGGGAGCCCAAGGCCACAGCCATTGAAGAAGCCAAGAATCTAGTTGAATACACTTTTGATGAACTATGCGGTTCATTAATGGTTCATGAAATGAAAATAAAAGATAAGATGAGCCCGATCAAGGTTAAGGAAAAAGAAAAGAAATCTATTGCCCTCAATGCTAAAACTGATTCTGAAAATAATTCAAACTCAAAAGATGACATGGCTATGTTGTCTAGAAAGTTTAACAAGTTGCTTAGGAAAAAGAGTAACAATAGCTCTTACTCAATGTTTCACAAAGGAAAGAAACCCGAGTCTAAACTTGTAGAGTTAATATGTTATGGTTGTAACAAACAAGGTCATGTAAAGAGCGAACATCTCGTTAAATATAAGAAGAACTCTAGCTCATATAAAAAGGGCAAGAAAGCTCTCGAAGCTACATGGGATGATTCAAGCTCAAGCGAAGATGAAGCGAATTCAGATCACATTGCTGCACTGTGCTAAATGGCAAGCACCGAGGTAAAATCTAAACCCATTGACCAACTTAATGAGCTCTATATACTCAGATTCAAGAGCTTAAGACAAAACTTAGTAAAGAGACCAAGAAAAATGAAAAGCTCAAGCATAGTCTTGAAGAAGCTCTTGAGAAAATAGAATTCTAACAAGATGAGCTAGACGGAATGTCTCTAGACAATGAAAAACTTAAGAAAGTTGTTGGGAAACTTAAGAAACTTAAAAATTGAAAATTAAACTCTTAGAAAGGAAAAGGAAGACCTGAACTGCACGATGACTAAATTCACAAATGGTCAAAAGTTTTTTGACATGATGCTAGGATCACAAAGATGTGCATTCGACAAGACTGGCTTAGGCTATACTCATGGGTCGAAACAAAAGGAAAACACTACCTTACTGACCAAATGACCAACATTCCAAAATGTCATAAGGAAGGTCAGACCATACTTAGATGTAATGTCTTGAGTAGAATGAAAAGGAAATATTCATGGATTGAAAATTTTGTTCTTACTGATGCTAACATGCATGGACCTAAACTTGCATGGGTACCAAAGTCAAAAGTATTTTATGTTGTGTAGATATGCAAAAATGAAGACATATGGTATCTAGACAGCGACTGTTCAAGGCATGTGACTGGAAGATAAATCTAAATTTTTTAGCCTTGAAAAAAAGAAATGAGGAAAGGTCATTTTCAGAGATGACAACAAAGGTGACATTGAAGGCATCGAAACTAGTGGTAACGATTTTCTATCCATATCTGATGTACTTTATGTTAAAGGGTTGAAGCATAATCTCTTGAGCATAAGTCAATTATGTGACAAGGGTTATGAAATTTCATTTGAAGCAAATAGGTGCACTATCAAGCATGCTGATAAAACCATTGCATTCATGGCATCTAGACTTAAGAATGTGTATTGCACAAACTTTAATGACATGAAGAAACAAAATGTAACATGTTTAAGTTCTATCTCTTGTAATGATACATGGCTATGGCATAGGAGATTGACTCATGTTAATATGGATAACATTTCTAGAATTGTCAAACATGATCTTATGAAGGGTATTTCGAAAGGAACTTACTCAAATGACAAGGTATGTGAACCATGTCAACTTGGTAAGCCTACCTGATCATCATTTAAGAGCAAGAGACATCAATCAACCTCGAGAGCTCTCGAACTGATTCACATGGATCTTTTCGGACCAACCAAAACCCAAAGCTTAGGTGGTAAATCATATGTATTTGTGATTGTTGATGACTTTACTCGATTCACATGGGTATTTCTATTAGCTCATAAATTTGATGCATGTGAAACATTTATAAAATTTTGTAAAAGAGTCGAAATTGAAAAGGGTTATAAAATCAACATGATTAGGGGTGATAGAGATGGTGAATTTGTCAATAAAAATCTCGAAGAATTTTGTAACAATCAAGGTTACACTCACCATTTATCAGCCCCTAAGACACCACAACAAAATGGTGTAGTTGAAAGAAAGATTAGAACTCTGCAGGAGATGTGTAGAACAATGCTTAATGACTATAACACTGAAAATAATATTTGGGGTGAAGCTATTAATACTGCCTACTATGTGATGAGCTGAGTTCTAATTAGAAGAGATTTGAATAAAACTCCATATGAACTGTGGAAGGGTAGAACACCCAACATTAGTTACTTTCGAGTATTCAGATGCAAATGTTTTATTCTTAATGATAAAGATAATCTACATAAGTTTGAACCAAAGTCTGACATAGGAACCTTCTTAGGATATTCTTCTCATAGTAGAGCCTACAAAGTGTTCAACAAATCTAATCAAACTGTAGAAGAATCAATTCACATAAATTTTGATGAAAATGAAAATAAGAAGAGTTTTGAGGAGGAATTTAAACAATTAAATTTTGATGATGATGAACCCAAAACAACAAAGATTATAGATCTTGAACGTGAACCATCTTTAGAATCTTCTAAAAACTCTAGACTGCTTCAAGGCCTTTCTCAAGATCAAATTTTAGGAGATCCATGAAATGGTGTATCCACTAGAGCTTTAATTCAAAAAGATCAGGAGATTGTTGTTTTTGTATCACAATTTGAACTAATTAAAGTGGAAAACGCACTGAAATATGAAAACTAGATTCTTGTTATGCAAGAAGAACTAGGACACTCTATGCGAAACAAAGTATGGAAATTAGTTCCTAGACCTTCTCATCAATCTGTTATAGGAGCCAAATGAATCTTTAGAAACAAAAACAATGAACAAGGTATCATTGTCCGCAATAAGGCTAGATTGGTTGCACAAGGGTACAACCAAGAAGAAAGCATAGACTTCAAAGGAGCCTTTGCCCCAGTAGCAAGATTAGAGGCAATAAGGATGCTACTTGCCTATGCTTGTTAAAAGGATTTTTCCTTATACCAAATGGATGTAAAGAGTGTTTTCCTAAATGGATATATCAATGAAGAGGTATATGTGAAACAACCTCCTGGGTTTGAGGATGCTCAAGACCCGGAATATGTGTTCAAACTCCACAAAGCCTTATATGGATTAAGACAAGCTCCAAGAGCTTGGAATGATCGACTGAGTTCATTTCTTTTAGATCATGAGTTTCAAAAAAGAAAACTTGATCTAACTTTGTTTATCAAACACCATAATGATAATATGCTTATTGTTCAAATATTTGTGGATGATATCATTTTTGGTGCATCAAACAAAGAATTGTGTTATGAGTTTTCTAAATTAATGCATAAGGAATTTGAAATGAGTATAATGGGAGAACTTACATACTTTCTCGGCTTACAAATTAAGCAAATGGTAAAAGGCACTTTCATAAGCCAATCAAAGTATGCTAAGGAAATGGCTAAAAAGTTGCAAATGCACAATTTGAAATCGATTGATACTCCATGTTTCTCTGCAATCAAATTAGATAAGGATGAAAAAGGTAAATCAATTGATTTAAAACTTTATAAAGGTATGATTGGAAGTCTGTTGTACTTAACTGCAAGTCGACCTGACATTATGTTCAGTGTTTACCTTTATGCAAGATTTCAATCAGAACCTAAAGAATCTCATTTAAAGTGTGTCAAATGAATATTCAGATACATAAATGGCACAACAAACTTAGGAATTTGGTATTCCAAAGGTACTACATTTAAGCTGAGAAGTTATGTAAACTCCGACAATGGCGGTAGTCTCACTGATAGGAAAAGTACCTCTGAATTTTGTCACTTTCTTGGAAATTCTTTGATTTCTTGGTTTTGTAAGAAGCAACACTCTGTGGCACTATCTACAGCTAAAGCAGAATATGTTACAGCTGGAAGTTGCTGTTCTCAGGTTCTTTACATGAAACAACTTTAGGATTATCAAATATTTATTCAATGTGCTGAGATTTTGTGTGATAATACTAGTGCTATTAATATCTCTAAGAATCCTGTATTGCACTCCCAAACTAAGCATATCCAAATAAGACATCACTTTTTACGAGATCGTGTGCAAATAGAGAAATCATATTATCTCATATTGGCACCAAAGAACAACTGGTTGACATATTTACTAAAGCCTTACCAAAAGACCAGTTTGTTCACATTAGAAAAGAACTTGGCATGTTCTTTGAGACTAATTTGTGATGCTTACCTCTATATGAGGGGAGACATATTTCATGATACTTTACTCTTTTTGATATTTCAAAAAGAGGAGAAGTAATATCATTGCAACATCATACATTCAGGGGGAGTTTAACACTAAGAGGGAGTCTTAATGACGTTTTAAGTACATTCCTTGGAATTACACTCATATCATATGAAACAAGGAACATTTGTACTGCATCTCATGCATACACACATCATTTTATTAGCTTGCTTCAAAGCCTATAGTAATGTGTTTGAAATCATAAAAAATCATAAAAAAATGGGGAGATTGTTGAACCAATTATCCTCATGTCCCTTACGAGAATATGTCCCTAATATGAAAGATATTTTGATGATTACAAACCACATTCTATTTATGATATTATTGCACATATGGCATATATAATCTTACTTGAAGGTTTCAAAGAATCAATGATGCATGGCGAACGTATTAAAGATCTTCTTGAAGACCATGATCATTTAAAGATGTTCGGTTGTATGATTAGATTATGATAGGTTGTAGGACCTTCTATGTCATATGATTCAGCGATATGCATGCCTGCATGTTTTAATCGATCGTTTTATCAAGCTTTAATCGAGAAATCAAAAACCATTTTTATAAAGTCTTTTAGGACACTAATGTTTTAGTTGCGCCTTCCTGTACTTAATAAGTCAGGACGCTGATAAAATATTAGGATGCTCAAGGTTTAACTGAACTGATTAATAATGACGTTTACTTGTAAGTAGCGACCTTTTTTTTATCAACCTTTGAGAATGTCAAGACGCTGACTTAGTTTCAGCTCGCTGGAAGTTCTTTTTGTTTTCAAGTGATTTCTATCTTTAAGGACGCTGATAGTTATAAGTTGAATAAACTATCAAGACGCTACTTGTGAAGGAGCGCCCTCATCTTTGCAATCAACTTAATAACCTTCAGGACACTTATTGTCCATCAGCGAACTTAACATATTTTAAGTTTATTTTAAAACTAATTTTAAATTTTAGGACGCTAACTCTTGAGTAGTGGCCTCGTGTGTTTAATGTTTTCAAACAAAGTAGGACGCTAACTGCGAAGTAGCACCCTCATGATTTGAGTTGTTTAAATCGTCAGAGTAAGTCAGGACGCTTACGACTTAGTAGCGCCTTCACTTCAATATTCAACAAGACACTTATGCTCCATGAGCGCCCTCAAGGAACAAAACGACAAAAGTTGATATTATGAGCAAGGATGCTAATTCAACAAATATTATTGTTCTGACTATAGCACCATTTCTGTTACTTTTTTCATAGCCGTACGAATACTTTTCAGAACTTTTTTGAATCGTAAAACAACTTTTCCAGAACTTTTTGAACATTCTAAAAGCATGTCAGAACATTCTCTTTTCGTGAAAGGATCAGATGATTCAGGTGTTATCGTCGTAATATGCATTGAGCTGAATTGATCCATTTTGGGAAAGAATGTTTACTTTATATTTGAAATAACCTAGAGCGCCAAAATCATCAAGTCCATTGTGCCTCTGTTATTCCTATATATACGTTCTGCGTTAGAGCAAAAAAACTACTAATAAGATACGAAAACTGATATTCATTCAAAACGTATTAACAGTTTTCACTTGTGCCAAAACACTCTTTGAAAGTTAGTCGTCTTTTACTTGTGCTTGATCTTACGATCTTTTGAAAGAAAAACTTCAAGTTTTCTAGGTTGATTGATCTTCATCTTCATTATTTTGCCAATCCATTGAAGAAGACAAAAACTCTTTGAACCTATTTTCAACATAAACTTTATCATACATATTTTGCTGAATCTGTGATTACAGAAGGTTCAATCCAAAGCTTTGTAAGTATCACTTTGATTCTAAGTAAAGGGAATCACATCTCATCTTGTATTAAATTTGCAGTGACTGGTTAGTCACTGGACAAGAGCAAGTGTTGCTTGAAGTTGTAACAGTCTTCTCACACACGGTAATTGAGAAGCGGTCTTCTCACACCCGTAAGCTGAGAAACGGTCATCTCATACCAGTAAGTTGAGAAATTGTAGTTCTCACACTCATAAGTTGAAAAAGTGTACCAGTTTGATCTTCACCCGTAAGAAGGTCCATAGTGGAGTTTGAACAAATCTTAACTGAGGAGGTTAGGTAGTGGACATAGGAGAGCTGAACCACTATAAATCTTGCTTGCATTGTCCCATTTACATTTGTTGTATTTGACTCCTATACTTTGTTTAATATGTTTTCATTATTCCGCAAAATTTCGAGAAAGGTTAAAATCTGCTAAGTGTCCAATTCAGCCTCCTCTTGAACATATCTGGGCCAACACAATACACATCAAATCATCTACACAAGCATCTAGAATCAGGCAACGCGTTATCATGACGTCAGGTGAGAGTTTGGGTCGTTACAATAACTTAAATTAATCAAAGGATTTTCACAAAGCACTTAGAATTTGTTAAAACTGGCCATAACACCTAATTCACCCTCCTCTTGGGTGTCCAACAACTACGTTCCCTTAGGGGAACTAGCTAGGTTTCTCGAATAGAGTGCACATGAGATAATGATTCAAACCATATAATTTAGCAATGCGTGACTTAGAGAAATATTGGAGAGTCAGGACATGTTAAAAAGAATTTGGAAACTCTTAAAATTTAGTTGTAATCATTATCTTAGACAAAACTCACAAGAAGGAGTTCCCTCACAAGGGAGTGAGCTCCCTCATAGGGTAGTGAGTTCCCTAAGACAAAATATGAGAACTTTGATTTCAAATTAACTTGGAAAATACATATTGGATGAAAAAAAAATGTTTGGAATTTCGAAGATTGTTTAAACACATTTTATAATTTTATAAAATTGAAAACTTGATCGAAAACGAAAATGGCTGAACAACTTAGAAATAACCTACAACCCTATAAGATCTAAGTAATTACAAACGAAAAGAGTCTTCAAACATTGATGCTTTGATCTTTGGTTGACTTTTAGTTGACCTTGAGTTGACCGGTGGGTAGATTTTGACTTTTTGAATTGACTGACTTGACTTAAGTTTGATCGAACAAATTAGGCTTTGATAAGTAATATAAACTAAAACACTTGTTAAAAAGATTAGATTACATGGAATATTGTAACTCCCATACCTTAGAATGATGTCATCATGATCCGTAGAGTACCTGTATACGTGTACGTATTCATATTTGATGCTCGACGCATGTTGGTTCAAGTATCTTTGCATGCTATTTTAGAGAATTATCATTATTAATATTTTCATTTATGTGCTAATGACATTGATAGTGACAATAATACACATCACTAAAGTAATATATTAATAGTGACATATTAATATTAATGTATGTGTTATTAATTGTATAATGGGGCCAATTGGACCATGAGTTGAAATGGGCATGTATTGATTAAATAAATGAAAATATGATGGAATTATTGAAATTAGTGGATTGGTTAACAACTCACATGTGAGGTTGTGATTGGGTAAAGGCCATGTGGCTAACAAATGATCCCTTGAGCAAACACTTGGCATGGTGTTGGAGCATGATCAACACTTGGCAAAATGGGTGCATGTGGGTGTAAAATGTGTCTCAATCTCTCATTTTCTTCCTTGGGGAACGATTTTGAGAGAGTAAGTTTGAAAGAAAAAAAAAGAAGAGAAAGAAAAAGGAAGTTGCTTGAAGGGAAGTCTTAGCAACGTTTTGATCAGAGGGTTGATCTCTTAGATCCGTGGTTGGATCAAGCTTTGTCAGCCAGTTCGTCTCTTATGGTTCTTCATTCTGGCCGGTGAAGATTTTGAGTGGAGTTGTCTTCTGAGAGATATAACCTCCCAAACACAGCTGGTTGAAATATCTGGATTTCTAGCATAGTTTAGATCAAACTACTGGATCTCCTAAATCTGTTGTTTGATGGATGTGATACTTCCTAAATGGTTCATAACTGAACGTGTTGAGTTATGAACAATTAAGACGTTGACCGGTTGAGTATTTTGGGAAATATAATCGTCTGTGTTCAAGTATTTGCAGCAGGAAAGTAGAAGTCATTCAATTAGAGCTGTCTTAATCAACGTGGCATATCTCTTTGATCTGCCGTTGGATTTAGCTCAATTTGGAGAGAAGGTTTGTCTCTTGATGTTCTTGAATCTGAACGGTTAATTTAATTATTGGATATTTCGTTTGGCAGTTTGTTACATCCGAACAGTGCATTAAATTAGGAGTGTAATTAATGTTTAGCCATGTATTTGACTTAAACCTAGGTTATGGACTTAGGGTTTTCCATTCAAGTTGCATGCAATCTATGTTGATTAGATAAGTAAATGTGGATGTTTGGTAGTTCAATTTACTGATCTTACTTGCTGAAAACCCTAGGTGTAGTGTAAGTTTGGCTGCCTAGGCCATATGATTTGGGAAATTGCCCAAATTTGGGGATTTTGACCTAGTTGATGTCAATTGATGAAATTGACATGTAATTAGTCTAATTAACTCTATTTAAGATTGAATGCCTTGTATTATAGTGGTTGGATCATTGGGATCAACCTATTACATTCAATTGGGTTAAGTATGGCCTAATTTGATATTAAATGGTTGAATTGAGCAATATGGAATTTGCTCATGTGTATAACCATTCTAGAATCTTAATTAGTTATTGAATTAGGTTTAAACATGGTTGTCGGGCACACTTTTGGACTGATTTTAGTGTTGTATAAACCATGTCATGTGCAGGGATTGGTGTTGATCTAAGTAACCCAAATAGGCCAATTGGTGGTTGAGGTGCTTAGGAGTGGTTTGGTGCATTCTAGTACTTCTTGTGGTTGGATTGGATTGGCTAAGTTTAGCCAATCGATTTGTGAGTGTTTCTTTACTTGTGATTTCTATATGTGGAATTGTAGTATAAATGAGTTTTTAAATGCTTATCTAATGTAGTACGCATGATTTAATGATTCATGAAATGTATTTGAGCAAAGTCAGTTGAGAAAGCAATGTGGGTTGGATCTCCTAGCATGGGATTCTCTTTTGGGGAATCCCATTGGGTTGGATGGTGATTCCTAGTTGTGGACCTTGCAGAGGGTTTTATGGCTTGTGTAGATAGGATCGCCTTGACATATTACTTGTCTCGGTGGGGTGATCCTATTAGCTACATGACCCCAAAAATTCTATTAGATTACGGGTAAGAGGTCAATCGGGCAATGGGCGTTGCACGCTCAGGCCTTTGGATAGTCACTTACTCAGGAGGTGTTTAGGATTGCATGTGCATATTTATAAAATGATATGCATTGTCTTGGTTATGACATGATGCCTTATATTGGCATGTATGTAATCTTCGGTATCACCATGTTATTTAAACTATTTTAATGATCTTGTAATGTTTTATTTAAATGCATATATATGTTGCCACCTTTAGAGAACATTCACTGAGCTTGTTGTAGCTTACTCCTCATCCTTATCTTTTCAGGTTTGGATAGAAAGGGGAAGGAAAAGGCTTAGCTGCAAAACATTTCCTCGTATTTTGTTGATGTAGGTGTTTTAGTAATTTTTCGCATTTTGATAAATTATACTATATACCACCTAATGTTTATACTTAACATTTAGATGAGTTGTATTTATGGTTAAGTATAATTTTATACTTTTGAACATTATGGACTTGGAGGAATTTTATGGTTGTCATTTTGGGAATGTTTTATATTGATGATCTTATTTATGTCCATGTGTTTGATGTTATTTATTGGGTTTATGTGTGTTGTTAGATGAGGCTTACGGGACGCTGTGTATATCGAAGGAGGATATACACGGAATTCCGCGCCGGTCATGACGTCACAGATAGTGGGTCATGACAACTTTGGTATCAGAGTGAGTGTTTTAGGTTCAAAAACCTTAAAAAGAATAAAAACAATTATGATATTATGTTTTCTTTTATGGGTATGATTATGGGTAGTTATCTTAGGAATAACAACTCTCATGGATTGTGATTTTGATGGACTTTCCCTTATTTGTGAATTTCAAATTTACAAGAGGGGGAATACAAAATCAACCATGGACCCAGATGAGCGCTTTAGGCATATTGAGGCCTTACTTGCTGCTTAGACCCAGATACAGCAGCAACAGTCTCAGATACTAGCACTGCTTGCCCAGGTCCAGGGTAATAGGCAGCCACAGCCATGTGTTCCAGTTGAGGGGGAGCACGGCAGTGTGGGCATGGCCGTGGGAGATAGAACTGAACCAGCTGAGGCCATGCCGATGTTCAGGCTGAGGCTATGGGGATTCCCGAGTAGAGGTCTAAGTCAGAGCGATATGAGAGGGTCATGAAGGCCTTCCGGATCAGAGGCCCGACGGAGTTTGCTAGAGGCCTTTGTATTGTGACAGCTGAGAGATGGCTCAGGAGGATGGAGACCATCTTTGGTGAAATACAGGCTTCTGAGGCCGACATAGTGAGGTTAGCCAAATTCAAGCTCGTCGATAGGGCTGATGATTGGTGGTTGAGACTCGACTGCATGGTCGACGAGATCCAGACGTGGACCAGGTTTAAAGAGCTTTTCTATGAGGAGTTCTACTCGAGGTCAGAGGAGGATCGAATTCATGCACCTGACCTAGGGTAGTCGGTCAGTGAGGGAGTACGAGCAGGAGTTTAACCGCTTGGCACTCTTCTCTCTTGAGATGGTGCCGACTGATTACCTTCACATGCAGAGGATACGAGATCGTTTTTGTGACTGTATTCGTCAGGGTTTGGCACTCGTTGGCGTACAGACTTACGCTCAGGCGATGTTGCAAGCTGCTGACTCCAAGAATGCAGAGGCTCACTCCCGGATAAGGACATCAGTTATAGTTCAGGCACCCTCAGCTCCTTTAGTGCAGGCACAACCGACAGGGTCGGGGGTTAAGTTTTATGGCAAGAAGAAAAACCAGATGAACAAGAAGCAAAGGTATGGTAGCAGTGGGTATGAGGCATCTATAGCTTCCGCCCCAGTGACAGATGCATCACCAGTTCGTGGCCAGAGTGCAAACTTTAGGCAGGCCCCAGCAGCAGTAAAGTTCAGTGAGGCATAGTGGACAACGGACAACAGGGGTAGAGTCGCAGGCTATATCCTCAGCACCCAGGGCACCGAGAGCGATAGTCTATTTCCAGTACGGTGTTCAGTGGTAGAGGAGGTATGAGTGTCCTCGTAAAGCATCTGTTATGCATTTCAGTCCTATGCCAGTTACTACCAGAGAGCAGGCCCAAGCTGTTACGCAGGCAGATTCTGAGGCTAGCAAGCAATTGATCGAAGGTACAATCAACATTTGTGATTTTGATTTATGTCTTGATTGATGTTGGTTCTACTCTGTCTTTTATTTCTGGTAATATGATAGATAGATTGAGATTATCTACTGTTAGGACTAGTACTCCGTTGATTTTGAGTACGGCGGCCGGTGGGAGGATTTACCCTAACATGGTATGTGTGGGATGCATTGTTAGATTCGAGGGCCATGAGATGTCAGTTGACCTTAGAGTCTTAGAGTTCCTCGAGTTTGATGCCATATTGGGTATTGATTGGCTAGTAGCGTATCGTGCTCATATTGATTTCTTCGTCAAGACGGTTGTCTTTCAGATACCTGGACAACCAGTCTTTGTTTATCGAGGCATGATTGCATCGAGACAACCTACCTAGGGTAGATTAGCCATTGATGATGAGGTTGCTACGATGGCTAGTTTGAGGCCAATGGATGATGTGGGCAGGGTGTTTAGTTAGAAGACATTCCTGTAGTTTGTGAGTACCCATAGGTTTTTCCTGATGAGTTACCTGACTTACCTCCTAAGTGAGAGGTAGACTTTATCATTGAGCCGATGCCCAGAACAAAACCCATTTCCATCCCATCGTATCGTATGGCACCAAAAGAATTGAATGAATGCAGAGCCAAGCTAGATGAGTTGATGGTCAAGGGATTCTTTTCCCCTAGTATGTCACATTGGGAAGCACTTGTGTTGTTTGTAAAAAAGAAGGACAGGAGTCTTCGATTGTGTATAGACTACTGTCAACTGAATGAGGTGATTATGAAAAACAAGTATCCGCTTCCTCGCATTGATGACTTGTTTGACCAACTGATTGGGGCCAAGTTCTTTTCAAAGATTAATTTGAGGTCTAGGTACCATCTGTTGAGGATTAGGGATGAGGATGTTCTGAAGACTGCTTTGCGGATGAGGTATGGACACTACGAGTTTCTGGTAATGCCCTCTGGGTTGACTAATGCACCAGCTATGTTCATGGATTTGATGCAGAGAGTATTCAGACCGTATCTTGACCAGTTCATTATAGTCTTCATCGATGATATCTTAGTCTACTCTAAGACTAAGGAGGATCATGAGCGTCATCTCAGAGTTACACTGCAGACATTGTTGGAGCAAAATGAACATGTCATTGCATTTAAAGAGGTACATCCATTACAAACCAAAATACATCCAATACAAACTGAAGTACAAGTAATAAAAAGTCATACATCCATAAATCATGAATAACACAAAACAAACTAGTTACTTCCCTTACTCTATGCCTATTCTTACTCCTTCTACGTCAGTGCATATAACACTAAATTACCAAAATGGTCTCCAAAATTCTCCCCCTTTCGAAACATCAAAAAGAAGGGATCACTCCAGAAGAGAATGAAAAGGACCCTGGATGATGTTCCATTATGTTGAATAACTCATCTTAAGAGATAGTCATGTCAGGCGGAGGAGCAGACGAACCAGACTACGGCGGAATGGTCGGAGGAAAGAAGTTATGCATCGATGAAGAGTAGTAAAGAGCATTGTGTTGTCATGCTACGAAGGAAAAGGAACAGGATAAAAATATTGTTGCTGAAAGTAGTCAAATAGAGTACACAGTTGCTGAAACTCCAAATAGAAAGATGTCTCGGTGGAGAGATCATCTGTGTACCCAATAAAGCACGAGACGTGATCAAAGCGTTGCTCCAACCCAGTCAAAACATTTTCACAGTAGTAAGGTCAGACAAAATCCTGACCATATAAGAAGTCTCAGTTTTATGGGCAACAGTAAGCTGCAGGTGAAGACCATCAAAGTTGAATGAAGCTGCATTAGGTGGCACTGGCTGGCTTAGGCCAGCAACTATTGGAGGAGAGCGAAGAGCATTGCTAGGGCCTTGATAGTTGCATATTTAGATAGGTTTTAGAGGATGTTTTAGGTGTGTTTTAAGACTTTTCATGCATTAGTTTCATGTGTTTATGTTAGTTTTTATGAATATGTTAGTTTAGGATAATTTGGGTTTTCATGCATTATTTTGGTTTATTAGTTTGTAGTTTGATTCAATTTATATTTTAGTGTGTTATTGATTTGATTTGTTTGTTTTGTAGGTATTTAGATTGTTAGTCATTATTTTGGATGATGAAAACATGTACAAGAAAATGCAAAAGAGAAGCATGAAGAACCCAAGTCAAAAGGTGTGAAAAAATGGCTAAGTCCACAATCGACGTTCTGAGAATCGCGACGCTGAAAGATGGTGAAACGAGATAAAAATGAAACGCTCGGAGCACTGCAACGCTGAAAAAGGAAATTTCTTGCGGATTTTGGCAATTAAAAGTGGATTTTTACCGACTTTCTAATTATCATTCCGCACGACTTTGAGGTATATTATATATCAAAATTTAGGGTTTTTCGACTAGAATACATTGGAATAGAGTGGAGAACGAAGTTTTACGGTTGAAGCGAGTGGAGAAGAAGATCTACACTGAAGACTATTCACAATCTCTACGCATTCTAGTTTACTTTTCTTGGTTTCTTATTCATGTTTAAACTTATATTTAATGTTTTTATGTCTTTAGTCATGAACTAAAGCCTCTTTCTAGAGATGTAGATTGATCCAAGCTTGACACTATGTCTATTTTTATGGTTTAATTATTGTTAATAAAGTTTTTATAGTTTATTTATATTTCTCTGGGTGTAATGCTTCTGATCCATTGATCATGGATTAGATGATCATAAATTTGAGGTAGATGCTTCAAAAGAGGGTACCTTGGGTTAGAATTTGGGAAATATAGCCCAGGCAATCGTGAGACTCACAAGGAGATCGAGAACCTTTGAAGTCGTTAGGTTGAAATCATAAAGCTTAATGAGTTGTCATCGTCTTAGGTTTTCATCGAAAGAGTGAAGCCAATGCGACAATAACATGCTCTAGTTGTTGCTTCAAAAGAGGGAATTAGAAACGTTAAGATTTCTGACTTTTAAATTAAGAACTGACTTAATGATAAAAATAGATATAAAGGCATAGTTGATAGTGAGGTGACATCGAACCTCTAGACCGTTCTACCATTGATTTTTATTGCATTGTTAATTTAATACGTAGTTGTTTTAGTTTTTGCTTTTAATCACTCAATCATTCGAATTTGGTTTTCCAGATAAAATTAGGGTTAAAACGTGATAGCTAGTGTAGTAATCATCCCTGAGGACGATGCCCGATATCTTATCGAACTATATTATAACTTGACACCGTACGCTTGCAGGTTTGCACGTAACAAGTTTTTAGCGCAGTTGTTGGGGATAATTACTAGTTTTCACTAATATCGTGTTCTTTAACTTTGATTCTAATTTAGATTTTTATATTTTGTTTTTATTCTCTGATTTTCTTTCTTAGTTTCTGTTTTATAGGATTTCAAGAGTTTATGCAAAGTGCAAGAAGTCTAGAAGTACTACCATTTGATTTAGAGATTGAACGTACTCTTGGAAGACTAAGGCAAGAGAGAAGAAAAGAAACCGAAGCAATGACGGATGATCAACATCAGTTGACCTTGAGAGATTACTTCAAGTCGGTCACTAATGAGTATTATTCAAGTATAGTTCGTGTTCCTATCAACGCGAACAATTTTGAGCTGAAACTGACGTTGATCTCGATGGTGCAACAACATTAGTATGGGGGGTAGCCTACTATCCAGATCACCACCTTCTTGGAGATGTGTGATACGGTTAAGATGAATGGTGTTACTGAGGACACCATATGACTGAGATTGTTCCCTTTTTCTCTAAGGGACAAAGCATGAGCATGGTTGCAATCTTTGCAACCGGGGAGCATTGCAACTTGGCAAGATATGGTACAAAAGTTTCTTCAAAATTTCTTTCCACCCGCCAAGACTGCCCAACTAAGAGCTGAGATTGGGCAATTCAAGCAACAAGAAACGAAGTCACTTTATGAGGCATTGGAAAGGTTTAAAGAACTCTTGAGGAAGTGTCCTCAACATGGGTTCCAAGATTGGCTACAGATTCAATTGTTCTACAATGGCATGACATTCTCCACACAGACATTGGTTGATGCGGTGGCCGGTGGATCATTGTTGACAAAGACGGCTACTTAGGCACTGAACATGTTGGAGGATATGGCTACCAACACATATGAGGTTCTAGGTGCACGATCAATAGTAAAGAAGGTAGTCGGTCTACATGAAGTTGATCCATTCACATCTCTCTCTACACAGATGTCAAGCATTGCCAACCAACATGTTGTGTTTACTACTCAAAGTGCACAACCGTTTATTGAAAAAGCGGCGGCTATAAATATGGGATATTCGGGGAGTGAAATACAAGAAGAGCAAGTTCAATTTATAAACAACCGGGAGTACAACATGGTGGCTCCCATATGTCCAAGAGGGGGATAAATTGGACACTTAGATAATTTAAAAACAATTATAATGGCCAAAATTATAGTGCAGAACGTAAACAAATATGCACAGACGATTTATAGTGGTTCGGCTACTTGCCTCTGTCGACTACCTAACCTCCTTAGTTAGGATTTTGAACCTTATCACTAAGGGATTCTCTTACGGGTGAGAATCAAACCGTTACACATTTTCTCAACTTGAGGGTGTGAGAACAACCGTTACATTGCTCAGCTTACAGGGGTGAGACCAACCTATCCTAACTTACGGGTGTGAGAACTACCGTTTCTCAACTTACGGGTGTGAGAAAACCTGACCTTGTTGAATATAGAATATCAACTCAGTAGTTTATCTAACTACTATTACAACCTTGATACAACATACAAGATATGAAATTGAGTACAACTGTATCCTATGAACTATCTCTCAAATTTCTCTTTCAGTAAGAATGATATACATAAAAATAGTGCTGAATAATTTGAGTGAAAACAGTTCAAACTTTCAAATCGATTTTTAGATAAAGATAGAATCTTAGCTCAGTGTGAAAATCATTTGAATACGTAAAGTCTCAAAGTAAACTCTTTCAAAAACAAAACGACTTAAATGTTTTCTTGGCCAGATGAAAATTAGACTAACTTTCAAAAAATGTTTTAGCTCAGAGAATTTTCGGTGGTCTTAACAAATTGTTAAGTGTCTGTATTTATAGACTAGTAGCGATGAAGTTGTTCATTTGAATTTGAATTTCAAATATGAACGTTTACTCACAACAGTTAGAATATATCACAAAAATAGCAACTGCACATTTCATGAATATTCTAATTTTCTGCAGATACACAAATAAGGAAAGTTTTAGAAGACATTCGTGAATTAGAGAATATCTCTTACAAATACAGAAAATTGATTTTGTATGAAAAGTTGTTTTGAAAAGTTGGCTAAAAGGACGTACATTTTAGAACAACAAAAATATCATTTTTGTCATTTTGTTCCTTTGAGGGCGCTCATAGAATATCAACGTCCTATTGAACAATGAAGTGAGGCGCTACTGAATAGTAAGCGCCCTTCTTTGCTTTGACAATAAAATGACTTAATTCATGACGACGCACTTCGCAGTGAGTGTCATGCTTTGTTTTAAAACTTTTGACACAGGAGGGCGCTACTCAAGAGTAAGCATCCTGAACTATTAAAAACAGTTTTAAAACAATGTTAAGTGCGCTGACGGATGGTAAGCGTCCTGAAAGTTATTTAAGTTGATTCTAAAGATGAGGGCGCTCTTACACAAGTTGCGTCCTAATAATTTATTCAACAAATAACTTATCAGCATCCTGAAAGATAGGAATCACTTAAAGACATAAAGAACTTTCAGCGAGCTGAAACTAAGTCAACGTCTTGACATTCTCAAAGGATGATAAAAGAAAGGTCGCTCCAAAGAAGTAAGTGTCCTTATTAATCAGTTCAATTCAACCTTGAGCTTCGTAATATTTTATCAGTGTCCTGACTCATCAAGTCTAGGAGGGCGCTGATAAAACATTAGCGTTTGGAAAGATTTTTACAAAAACGGTTTTTGATTTCTTGATTAAAGCTCGATAAAACATCATTATTTCTCTTAATCAAATCAAATACTTTAGAAATCATAAGGTCTGATTAAAATGTTACGATCAAAATATGCAAACGATAAAATCTTTCTGAGAGTAAGTTGATCGATAGACTTTACATTCTAAGTACTGATAGACTCGGAACTTTACTTTGTGATGTTCAATAGGCTTGTGAGCACAATTCCTTGATCTTGATTCTTGATAAATCTAAAACACTTGACACGATCATTAGATAGAAAAACTAGAGATATTTGGAATCATCAAAACATTCATGTCATGGGGTTCATTGAGATAACAATCTCCCCCTTTTTGATGATTTTAAATACTAAGAGATCATGCAAATAATTACATTCATGTATTAAACATATAAAAAATTTAGAACGGTATCTACATACATATTAGTTCTATCTCATTTCAATCATAAGTATTTACACGATAAGTTGCAAACAGTATAATGTACAAGAATGAGTACAATAACTTAGATAGAACTCCCCCTTACATGTAGGCCCCCTCTTACATGTAACTTCCCACTTGAACTAACTTAGCCTTATTATCTATAATCTCTTCTCCCCCTTTTGAAAACATCAAAAAGTGGGTAGGCTTAGCTCATATTGGGACCCTTCCCTTTCATTTTTCTTTCGGCCTCCTCATCTTTCTTCGATCCATTGGAACTAGGTGCAGAATACTTGGGTTTCCTTGGTGCTTGTGGTCTTGAAGACCCATGTGTGCTCTGTCTCGTACTACTGACAGATTCATCAATTACAATACCCTTCCTAGATTTTTCAACGAATTTTTTCGTGAGCATACTTGGAAACACCAAATTTAAATGGATCAAGAGGTGGACCAGGTTTGAAGCCTTTAGCTTTTTGTTCCGCATGACCTTGAGCAAAATTAGGAGAAAGTGTATGACCTTTAAATTCTGGCCTGGTTGGGAGCTTGCGTTAGGATCTAGGAAAGTTTCTAATGAGGGATCTGGGGGTGGAGACATTCTTCGACTGCTTTTATGTAATGCCTTTTCATCCGATTCATCTTTATCTTAACCTTCTAATATACCTTGAAGTCTGTTAGACTTGTGAGGTCCTTGGGAATGTGTAAAGGCTGGAGCACTTGGTGCAGGTGGAACCTCTACACCTTTCTTCTCCAACAGGTAAAAGAGCTTAGAAAAATGTTTCATGCTTGAGGCAATATACCAAACAGTAGAATGCCTTCTATTGTTCATTGCCTTGAAGAGGTCTTCAAAGAAGCCGACTACTCATTCCACTTGATCTGCAACTGTGATGATAGTATAAGACAGATCCATAATTGTTGTGGCAAGGAAGGGCATCTTGTTCTCCAAGTTTTGTAATTTCTCAAAAGCACGAGTAACCAAGTCTTTGGTTAGTCTATCATCCTCTGTTGGTGCTGGCTTTGCAGTATCTAAATTCTCTTTCAGACTAGAGATGGTCTGTAACATCGGATCAAGCGTTGTCTTGTACGTGACTTAATCCAAAATAGCATCCAAAACTGATTGTAGAGTTTTAGAAATGGACTTATCTTTAAAGGGTTCAGCCATTTTACCTCTCAAGCTTTGAGTTTCTTCAAGAATCTTTTGCAAAGCTTCTTCAGTTATAACACTTGTATCCCTACTTGGCATAGCTGGTATTGTGCTACTTTGTGGAACTTGAAGTCTGGCTGGATGTTGTTGAGGAGCAGCCAGTCTCGGGGGAACAACAACAACAAAGGCATTTATGAATTTCATGATCTGTTGCATGTCCTCCTGAATATTCTTCATAAAATCATCAAGTGGTGATAATGGAGTGGAGCTTGGTGAAGGCAAGGACTGCATGACAGTTAACTATCTGTCCATTTGTTGAGACAACTTCTCGAGTAGTTCAGCTGCCTTGATCATGTGAGAGTTAAATTATTTTATCTCATTAATCTCAACTCTCTCCTAGGATTTCAAAGATTCTCGAAATTCTGACAATGCTTCATTCTTCAGCTGAACTTGGTTCTATTCCAAACGAGTCATTAGTTGAGACATGACAAAAATCTGATCTTTTTTAACTTGTCTGAGAAAGTCTTCCTCTTTGAAGAATTCATCATTTGGCCTACATGTAGATGGATAGGAAGGAGACTCTTGATCAGATGAGCTTACCTCATGAACATTTTGCATATCATCTTATGCTAGAAATTCAGCATTGGCCTCATGAAATCTTCAACATAATCCTCTTCATCAACCTTTTTATTCATGTCATCTCCCTGATAGGGTATGATAGCCAAATCATAGCCCTTTGAATCCTTACTTTGTACACCATCACACTTATTCTTCTACGAGTTTTGAGATTCCATTAATACAGGGATATCAAATGGAGATGGTTTTATCTGAGTCCTCACTGACTTTTTTTCTGGTGATATCTTCCAAGATTGCATCAGCAGTTTTTAACTCATGCAAATGTTCTTCAACAACGGCCTAAGCAATCTGGATCATCTCTTCCATCAGTTGTTCTTCAGCATAAACAGCTTGCTCTGCATGTT
Organism: Paratinospora sagittata; assembly: GCA_035771175.1. NCBI lineage: Eukaryota > Viridiplantae > Streptophyta > Magnoliopsida > Ranunculales > Menispermaceae > Paratinospora > Paratinospora sagittata. The sequence continues at coordinate 15,331,078 of CM069610.1, read as the reverse complement.
CAATTTCCACATCACCAATTGAAACATGTTCAATGTTAGTTGCGGGAATAGCTTCTTCTAGCACAGCCTGGTTTTCTGGAGCTATAGAAGCTTAGGCAGCTTCTTTCTTTATTGCTGAGACATCTCTTCTCTTATTATATCTTTTCCATTGGTTTCTCCCTCAAGTGGAACTTCTGACATTAGAAGCCATTTGTTTAATGCAAGAACATAAGTGTATCTTATCAATTTCATAGTGGTTTGACCAATGCAGTTGTATCTACTGGTCTCCTTGAAGCGTTTTCCACTGAAATCGATACCACATTTTTCAAACAAAGTGGTAAGGTACATACCAAGAGGCAGACCTCCTCCTCTACTAACCACAGTATTCATTACATGTATGAGAATGTGGGCTAGATTCACTTTCTTCTTTTCCAGAATGCACCAGATTAAGAATAAGGCTAATTCATTCACATTACCACCCCTGCTACCGGACTTAGGCTGAATAATGTGGGTAATGATGTTGTGGATGATTCTGGGAATAAGTTCGAAGGACTGATTTGTAAGTTTCTTGTCAACACTCGAATGGTTCTTTTTCCTTGAAATAAGATTGAGAGTAGAGATGTTGTTATAGCCTGGATATTGGACTTTATTTTTGGTAAATGAAAGTATGTGGGCACTTTCATCATTTGGCAAAGAGAATGCTTCAGAAATGAATCTGGGAGAAATCTCAACAGATTTTCCCTTCAGCGCAGATTGTTTTGTGAGATCAGAAATGGGTTTATTGACCATATTTGAATAGAATTGCCTAACGAGACTGGGGTACCATTTGGATTGAGGGTAAGTAAATCAATCCAACCTTGCAATTCAAATAAAGAGAAAATGTCCAGGTGAGAGTTAATGAAGAAATCAAAATCGACATAGCCTCCATCAATTTTAGCTCGGTTCATGAGCTTCTCGGCATTATCTCTGTTTCTTCTCATTTGAGAAGAAGAAGGTCGGTGAGATGGTCTAGATGCGGTCTCAATAAGAGGTGTGGGTATAGATGGTGTGGGTTCCTTAGCCAATTCGGCTTGAGTTGGTTCAGTTCTTGGTCTCACACTCCTATCTGGATGTGATGATGGTTAAACAACTCGCTTTCTAGCTGAGAAGAGGTGAAGCTTTTCGGGTTTGGGTGCCATTGAAAAATCAAATGAGAGGATATGAAGAACTGAGATAACAACACAAATATTGATTCACTAGGAATTAGAAGTTTCAGAAATGAATAAGGAACAAAATTTACCAAAGGTTAAAGATGAAGATTCAGTGGTAATTTTTGAAACGATTCTTAAAGTTCTTCAAAGAATCTTAGGGCACAAAAAGTAAAAAGTGATTGCTAGGATACAAAAAGTTTGGCTTTATAGAGAGAAAGTGATAAGCTCGTTCTTGACATATATCAACATGTGTCACTTCCTATTCTTAAAAGGCGATTTAATTTAATAGGCAATATTGATCGATTAGTGTCCTTCTTCTAACTAACGTTCTTAATCGACTAGAATTATTATGCACGTTGGCGTCCTCCTTCTGACGAGTGGCTTTGGAGCAACTAATAGCATCGGGCATCCTTATTGATACTTAAACTCTAATATTTAGCATATTTGACTAATATAAACTCAAGTATCGTATGGTTGAATAAATGATATCACAAATTATATTTCATCAACTAACAGTCAATAATTTAATCATGAGCAAAAATATTTAAACATTCTAAGCAACGCATGATTAAAAATAATCATTAATTTCAAATAGTCACTAATGAATATACTCTAGTAATAGAAGAAAAGAGAGTGACTTTTATACATTTGCATATTTTTGACTTTTACCTCAAGGTACTACAAAGTTCTCAACTTGAGCACTCTGTCTCATTTTGAAGCACCTGAGATAATTCATTATCCTAGTTCTCCATGTTGACTTCTTTCTTGGCATTCTATCAGGAGATCTTTCATTGAGCATCCTTGATGAGCTTGCTGAGGATTGATAACACAAGGTGTAATATATCATCAGCCAGATCACTTCCGCTCCTGGTTGGTATATTTGCAAGAATGTCTCCTCTCTCGGATGAAGTTTCTAACCCACTCAAGATGTAATCAATTTCTTGAAAACTAATTTCAAATGGATTTGAAAACTCATTTAGAAAATCTATTTTATATTTCCAATTTTTCAGGAAAATTGTTAAAAAAATATTGTACTAAAGTAGAGTGAGATATAGTTTTTCCAAAATATTCAAGTTCATTTACATGACTTATAAATCTCCTTGGCACTTTCAAAATGAACTACCCTTTCTACTTCTTCCTTGGGTAGAGAACAGTACAAGGCATAGACAGCTTGAGCATTAAGTTTATCATTTAGTCTTCCCTTATTTGTCCATAGCTCAATAGGCTTCTTGGGCATGGTGTAGCCATTTACAACCATTTCCCATAGACTGATATCCTTAGATCAAAGAAAGGATTTCATCCTTATCATCCAATCTTCAAACCAATCTTTATTGAACATAGGTGGTCTGTCTAAAGGTTAACCTACTTCTATGACAATCCCTCTGATTATTGCCATTGATATCAAAGAAATTATGAAGTTTCTTTGAAGAACAACACTGATCTGACACCAATTGTTGGCCCAGATATGTCCAAGAGGGGGGTGAATCGGACACTTAGACAATTTAAAACAATTACAATGGAAAAAATTAAAGTGCAAAAAAGTAAACAAATATGCACAGTCGATTTATAGTGTTTCGGCTACTTGCCTACATCCACTACCTAACCTCCTAAGTTAGGATTTTGAACGTTATCACTAAGGTATTCTCTTGTGGGTGAGAATCAAACCTTTACACCTTTTCTCAACTTGCGGGTGTGAGAGCAACTGTTACATTGCTCAGCTTACAAACGTGAAGCTTTCTCAACTTACGGGTGTGAAAACTATTGTTTCTCAACTTACGGGAATGAAAACTACCGTTTCTCAACTTACGGGTGTGAGAGACTTGACCTTGTTGAATATAGAATATCAACTCAGTAGTTTATCTATCTACTGTTACAACCTTGATACCATATACAAGATATGAAATTGAGTACAACTGTATCCTATGAACTATCTCTCAAATTTCACTTTCAGCAAGAATGACATAAGTAAAAATAGTGTCGAATAATTTGAGTAAAAATAGTTCAAACTTTCAAATCAATTTTCGATAAAGATTGAATTTTAGCTCAGTGTGAAAATCATTTGAATACTTAAAGTCTCAATGTAAACTCTTTAAAAAATAAAGCGACTTAAACGTTTTCTTGACAAGATGAAAATTCGACTAACTTTAAAAAAGTGTTTTAGCTCAAAGAATTTTCGTTGGTCTTAAGAAATTGTTAAGTGTCTTTATTTATAGTCTAATAGAGATGAAGTTGTTGTTCATTTGAATTTGCATTTCAAAAATCAACGTTTACTCACAACAGCTAGAATATATCACAAAAATAACAACTGCACATTTCATGAATATTCTGATTTTCTCCAGATACACGAATAAGGAGAATTTTAGAAGACGTTGTTCGTGAATCAGAGAATATCCCTTACAAATACAAAAAATTAATTTTGTATGAAAATTTGTTCTAAAAATTTGGCTAAAGAGACGTACATGTCTAAACAACAAAAATACAATTTCTGTCGTTTTGTTCCTTTAAGGGCGCTCATAGAATATCAACGTCCTACTGAACAATGAAGTGAGGGCGCTACTAAATAGTAAGCGTCCTGACTTACTTTGACAATTGAGCGACTCAAATCGTGAGGGCGCTACTTTGCAATAAGTGTCCTGCTTTGCTTTGACAATAAAATGACATAATTCATGAGGGCGCTTCTTCACAATGAGCGTTCTACTTTGTTTTAAAACTTTTGACACACAAGGGCGGTACTCAAGAGTAAGCGTCCTGAACTATTAAAAATAGTTTTAAAATAATGTTAAGTGCGCTAACGGACGGTAACCGTCCTAAAAGTTATTTAAGTTGATTCTAAAGATGAGGGCGCTCCTACACAAGTAGCGTCCTGATAATTTATTCAACTTATAACTTATCAGCATCCTGAAAGATAGAAATCACTAAAAGACATAATGAACTTTCAACGAGCTGAAACTAAGTCAACATCCTGACATTCTCAAAGGTTGATAAAAGAAATGTCGTTACAAAAAAGTCAGTGTCCTTATTAATCAGATCAATTCAACCTTTAGCTTCCTAAAATTTTATCAACATCCTGACTCATCAAGTCCAAGAAGGCGTTACTAAAACATTAGCGTCCTGAAAGACTTTTACAAAAATGGTTTTTGATTTCTCGATTAAAGCTCGATAAAACATCATTATTTCTCTTAATCAAATCAAATACTTTAGAAATCATAAGGTACAATTAAAATGTTACGATCAAAATATGCAAACGATAAAATCTTGTTGAGAATAAGTTGATCGATAGACTTTACATTCTAAGTACTGATAGACTCGGAACTTTACTCTGTGATGTTCAATAGGCTTGTGAGCACAATTCCTTGATCTTGATTCTTGATAAATCTAAAACACTTGACACGATCATTAGATAGACAAATTGGAGATATTTGTAATCTTCAAAATATTCATGTCATGGGGTTTATTGAGATAACACAACAACTATAGGGGTAATCAACTTCTTCCAAATCAGTACCACCCAAGCATCAGAAATCATAAGAACTTGTCCTATGCCAACATGAGGAACGCATTGCAACCACACAGTTTTTATAATCAAGTTCAAGAGAAGAAGTCATATGTGAAAGATATGTTGTTATGATGGAAACGAGAGCATCTATAAAGAATTTGGAGGTTCAAGTTGGGCAACTAGCCACAATTGTGAATGCCCAATAGAGGAGGTCACTACCTAGCAACACTAAGGTAAACCCAAAAGAGCAGTGTCACGCCATCATCTTGAGAAGCGGGAAGGAAGTGCAAGGGGCTGATCATCATCACCCAAGCATAGCATCACCATCAGAACTTCGTGATGTACATGACGAGCTGAGCACTGAGGCCGAGCAAAATAAAGAGAAGGATAATGAGTCATCAAAGGGGAAAAAGCTACATGACAGGCCCTACTAGCCTGGTTCTATCACTTTCATGGATAACCCCCCTAAACTCAAGCTCCTATTTCGTTTCCTCAGATATTCCAAAAGAAAAAGCTTTACGAGCAATTCGCCAAGTTTCTTAACATTTTCAAAAAGATTCACATTAACATTCCTTTTGCAGATGCACTGGAGAAAATGTCAAACTACATGAAGTTCATGAAGGAAGTTATGTTGAAAAAGAGGAAGCTGGAGAAATTTGAGATAGTGAAGCTTACTAAAGAGTGTAGTACAATCATCAGAAAAAGCTTTCACAAAAGCTGAAGGATCCGGGGAGTTTCAATATACCTTGCACCATTGGTCCTTTAAATTTTAATAATGTTTTATGTGATTTAGGTGCAAGCATTAACTTAATGCCTTTGTCATTTTTCAGGAAATTGGGGCTTGGCGAGGTGAAGCCAACTACAATATTTTTGCAACTAGAGGATCTATCATTTACATACCCTTGGGGTATAATTGAGGACGTGTTACGTGTTAGTGAAGGTGGACAAGTTCATCTTGCCGATGGACTTTGTGGTTTTGGACATGGAGGAAGATGGCAATATTCCTCTTATACTTGGGTGGCCATTATTAGCTACTGGGAGAGCATTGATAGATGTGGAGCTTGGTGAGCTTACTTCGAGGGTTAGTGAAGAAAAGGTGATGTTTAAGATCTATAATACACCCAAAGCTCCTGATAAGAAGAATACATGCAATCGGATTGATGTCAAAAGGGTAATTGATGAGCGTGCTACCAAGGGTTATGAGAAGCCTACATCGAAGGATACCTTGGAGCATTATGTGGACAAAGTTGAGAATTTAGATGGCCCTCCTCCCTTGGTGTGGAAAGACCTGTATTTGATGCCTAATGTTGGGGAAGAAAAGTTTTAAGCACTATGATTGAGCCTAAGCGAAAAGATGGATCTCTTTCTCAAGTCAAGAAGAAACGATTAAGACCCTTTAAGGGCCAAGATGAAAGGAACGAAAAGGTCGTGCTTCTTGATGATCCACATTAAAGAAATAAAGAAGAAGTCGGGCTGAGGACTTTAAACTAAATGCTTGTTGGGAGACAACCCATCGGTTACTTTTATGTTTTCTAATTTTTTTTTATTCAATTATTTTGTTTATTTAGTTGTTTAGTATTTACCTTTACCGATGACTTGTCTTTTTTTATCTCATTCCCAGGTTCTAGATCAAGTTTGGGGGTTCACATGCGAGCTACATGGACGGGATGGAGAGTTTATGCAACTTCGACCCTTTTGGGTTATAGGGGGTTTTCTTACGCTTCTCTATTTGACTTCAATCCATTCTCTGTTTATGTTTTTATTGTGAAGCATTGGGGACAATGCTTGTTTTATGTTTGGGGGGAGAATTTTGATTTTTTTGACTTGTCATGGTAAAGACTTGTTTAGGATGTCCTATGATTTTACAAATTCTGATTTGACTCAATTCTTTTTATTTTCTGAATGGCCAATGATAAGAGAACATATACATGAACATAACTCTAGGAGAGTGTAGAGAGATATCTTAACTCTGTGTGCTTGATTCGACTATTTGCTTAGATCTGTTGGAAATTCTCTACGTATCTAGTGTGTTGATTTTGTGGAATCATGACTTGTTTAGATTGGATGTGTGCATGTAAAGTTATATATATTAGATCTCTACAAATCCTAGAACAAGTTTGATTATCACTTGAGATGAAATCCTAGAGAGCATGCTATGAGCAAAATGATTTAGGCCATGTTTGGATAAGTTTGAGCCAAATAACCTACCTTACTTTTTATTGTATCCATAGTTCCCATTTTGAGCTGAATATTTTTCTTTGTTACCTATACATCAAGAAATTTGAGCTTATCATGTTTAATTTTCCTAATTTCAACCTATGTACCTAATATACTTTGATCATGTTGGAGTGTTTATTATTTGGATGAAAGAACAAAGGGAAAGAAAAGTGAAGAAAAAGGGTGACAAAGAAAAGAAAAATTGGAAGTTCGCTTATGAGTTTTGTTGAAAAAGAAAAAAAAAAGAGAAAAGAAAAGAAAAGAAAATGAAAAAAGAGAAGAAAAGGATGTTATGCCCATGACTATGAAAAGAAATAAGTTTGGGTGTGTAGTTGTTCTTTGAAAATAAGAAAACAAGCAAACAAAAGAATGGAGAATGGAATGAAAAGATTGAATATTTAAAGAGAGGATATATGTGCAAAAAATGGGTTTTTGGTTCTAAATGTAATGTGGTGGATGTTTGTAAAAGATCAAAGTGTTTAGGTTGTTTTGAGCATAAATTTTTCCAATTTTTCCTACCTTTGAACCTTGGCCATACATTACAACCTAAGAAAAACCTATTGATTCTAAAAGGCATATGATCTACGTTAGTGGAGAGTGGTATGAAAGATTTGCCTATGGGATTCAATTTATATATATTTATTTGAGATCACTTACACTTCATACTTGCTTGCACTTGTCTATGAATTTCATGAATGGTTTTATGAGATTAACTATATGATGGTATGTTTGAGAATGGGAGATGAGGTTAGGTGAGGAGTTGGATTGAAATTCTAGACATCTCTAACACTCTTAAAAATTATCCGATGAGTTATTATCTTTTAATGTGATCTTAGAGGCCATAATGATGATCTTGCATGATATTTAGAATCAAATTCTTAATTTGTTTGAAAATAGGATTGTAGTTTGAAGATTGATATGTTAGTAGAGTTTTAGTTTTGTTTTACCTTTGCTCGGGACGATCAAAGTCCTAAGTTTGGGGCTATTTGATAGTTTCATATTTAGATAGGTTTTAGAGCATGTTTTAGGTGTGTTTTAGGACATTTCATGCATTAGTTTCATGTGTTTATGTTAGTTTTTATGAATATGTTAGTTTAGGATAATCTAGGTTTTATGCATTATTTTGGTTTATTAGTTTATAGTTTGATTCAATTTATATTTTAGTGTGTTATTGATTTGATTTTCTTTGTTTTGTAGGTATTTAGATTGTTAGTTATGGTTTTGGATGATGAAAACATGTACAAGAAAGTGTAAAAGAGAAGCATGAAGAACCCAAGTCAAAAGGTGTGAAAAAATGGCTAAGTTCACAAAAAAAATGACACAATTGACATTTTGAGCGTCGCGGAGCTGAAAGGTGGTGAAACGCGATAAAAGTGAAACGCTTGGAGCGTCGCGGCACTGAAAGGAAATTTCTTGCAGATTTTGGCAATTAAAAGTGGATTTTTCCCCACTTTCTAATTATCATTCCACACGACTTTGGGGCATATTATATATCAAAATTTAGGGTTTTTCGAGTATAATACATAGGAATAGAGTGGAGAACGAAGTTTTACGGCTGGAGTGAAGTGGAGAAGAAAATCTACACTGAAGACTATTCACAATCTCAACACATTCTAGTTTGCTTTTCTTGTTTCTTATTCATGTTCGAACTTATATTTCATGTTTCTATGTCTTTAGTCATGAACTAAGGCCTCTTTCTAGAGATGTAGATTGATCCAAGCTTGATACTATGTCTATTTTTATGGTTTAATTATTGTTAATAAAGTTTCTATAGTTTATTTATTTTTTTCTGGGTGTAATGCTTTTGATCCATTGATCATGGATTAGATGATCATAGATTTGAGGTAGATGCTCCAAAAGAGGGTACCTTGGGTTGGAATTTGGGAAATATAACCTAGGCAATCGTGACTCACAAGGAGATCAAGAACCTTTGAAGTCGTTAGGTGGAAATCATAGAACTTAATGAGTTGTTGTCGTCTTAGGTTTTCATCGAAAGAGTAAAGCCAATGCGACAATTACATGCTCTAGTTGTTGCTTCAAAAGAGGGAATTAGAAACGTTAGGATTTCCGACTTATAAATAAAGAACTGATTTTATGATAAAAATAGATATAAAAGCATAGGTGATAGTGAGGTGACATCGAACCTCTAGACCGTTTTACCATTGATTTTCTTATTTGATTTTTATTGCATTGTTAATTTAATACGTAGTTGTTTTGGTTTTTGTTTTAATCACTCAATCATTCGAATTTGGTTTTCTAGATAAAATTAGGGTTAAAACGTGATAACTAGTGTAGTAATCATCCTTGAGGACAATACCCGATATCTTACCGGACTATATTTTAACTTGACACCGTACGCTTGCGAGTTTACGCATAACAGGCCTGGATGATCAGAAGTAGTGTCATTGACCTCCTTGTCATTTGCAAGGGGACAGTGATCATTAGAATTAGTCGCCTCCTCATCGAAATTAGAGGGCTAGGAGGGATCACTCTGATGAGGATCCTCATAACCACCATACTCCTCATTGTCGACCATGTCTGCAAGTTGGGCCCACTTTCGCCGTTGACACACATAATTTAATTTCATAGCTTTCAAAATGGTCTCGTTGACTATTTTCGAGGAACTCGCTGTTTCGACCAGTGTGACTTGTGAGAGATCAATACCTGCATCCTCGAAAAATGAAGTAAGGATCATCACATATGGAAGAGCACGGGAACTATGGAGAGTACTTTGGATATGGTGAATAAGAAAATGTCGAAGATCGACCCTCATGCGCTTGTATATGGCCCAAATGTGAAAGAGATCAATGTGGGTCACGCGACTGCGACAACATTTTCGTGGCAGAATAACACGCGAGATAATGTTGTGAAGAATATGAGGCAAGGCCTTAAGTTTGGTGTTTGGCAGTTTTTGGGGAACAAAGTCAAACATCTCCTTTTAGAGAGCTCTTTTAAAGCATTCAAAGCATTATAACCTTCGAACCTAGGCTTCCCATTTTGGTCAAGTACGTACAGATCATCCGTAGGGAGGTGGAAAAAGGTAGAAAATTTTGTCGGAGTGCTGTAAATGTGTTTACCCATCATTGTTGATTGGTAGACATACCAATTGGCTCTTGAAGGTTGAATGAGTGTTGAATAGAAAACATGAACAAGCGTAGGATACCAAGACTCGGTGGAAGTAAGAAATGGAATCCACCCAAATTCAATAAGGATATTAATGATGGGTAATTGGACCTTCCCAAAGAATTGAAGGTCCACTTAGAATTCTCCCAAGTGTTTTGATGATGGCAAACAATATAAACTTGATAAACATTGCAACTAAAAAATACAAGATAGTATGATCATTATAAATATGAAATATTACAAACATATTATCAACTCATGTTGTTTATCAAGGTTCAACTATTTCTCCCCCTTTTAATATCATCAAAAAATATCCAAGAATTATCTAAATTCTCATGGAGAAAACCCTATGACATAGCATCAAAACACAAGAGCTCTCCCTTTCAAAAAGAAATGGAGACTCCCCCTAAATTTATGCATTCAAAACTCAAGAAGATTTATGATATGTAATCAAGATTAAGCACACATGAGTTTTAATAATAATTGGTCAAGCACATGGAGAAATATTGTATGCTATAAATTAGAAAAAAAAAATTAACTCAAAAAGGTTCATAGGCTAGCTAGATGAGATTTTGAAAAATTGCATAACATAGCCAAAAAAACATGTAGATGCATAAGAGAAGTGAAATTTATATGAATCATCTAGTCATGTATAAATGAGAAAGATGTGCTAAGAAGTGAATTCATAAAGAATTTTAGGTACAAGCAATCATTCATAAAGAATGTCGTCCTACAGCTTGAACATTAAGACTTTTTTAGCTATATTTAAGTTGTCTACAAACATTCCAACCTAATATGGGTGTTGGGAACTGATCCCACCAGTTCCCATCTCTTGATGTCAATGTCCACCAAATGATGGGAACGGGTGGGGAACGATTCCCTATTGATTTAGGTTGTTTTCCACTTATCTTTCTCTAAATTGTTTTGATGCTAACGAACAATATAACAAATGGTGCTAATGATTTCATCTAGTATATTTCAGCACCTAAAATGAAAAGGAGTCAATACAAGATCAAAGTACTTCAAGTCCCTCAAGCAAAGGATCAAACACATTCAAAACTTGGACAACTTAAAGGAAAGAAGAAACAAGAGGTTGAGAGGTCTATGTGTCTATAATTAGGATGTAACTTTCTTGCCTTTCATCTTTGCTCAATCACTCCTTAAAATCATGCAAACACATTCCTCACACTTGCATATTTTTGTTAAAGTCAGTCATGCATTAAGTTTTCTTTAAAAATGATTTTCAAGTATTTAAACACGTTTGGTTTATGTTCTTAAACTATTTCAAACTTTTTTGAATCATATTTGCATTTGTTTTAATCAAAATCACATTTCTACAAAGTTTTTCAAAACTTATTGGTTTAAATTTTCAAGTTCAATTTGTTTTGAACTTGGACTTGTTTTCTTTGTTTGAAATGATTTCAAAGTGTTTTAATCATCAAAGTTGATGTGTTGTCCTCATATTTTGTTTCCCAAATTATTTCATAAAGTTAGATTTTCGAAAAATCAAGAAAACACAAAAAGTTCATGGCAAACTAGCTCAAAACAACTCGACTGCAACCCAAGTGTTTACTATCCTTTTCAAATGCGTTTGAAAATTGTTCCAATGGATGCAGAGTGAGCTTTCCATGAATTTTAAGATATAATATGACTATATTTGGTGTAGGATATGTCGGGTAACCAAACAAATATTTCTCACATTGAGTAGGGCACTCGTGCCATAAAAGGACGCTCATGCCATAGAAAGACGCTCATGAATTGTCTAAAATTTTTTGGGCAGTGCAGCAGGATGCTCATCAACTATTAGAACTTTCTAGGTGCGATCACAATGGTTATTTTTCGCCCCCAACAACTAGTTTCTTGTGTCCAACGGCTAGTACTTGTTATTTCAATAACCCTTACGTCCCGTATGAGAAAAGATATTATGATGATTGCGAACCACATTTTATGTATATTGTATACATGATGATGCATGGATAATTTTCTCAAAAGCATGGTGGAAAGGAAGTCAAGTTCATGATCAAGATGAAGACCATGTCTACTCAAGAATTTAATTTCATGTTCTAGAATGATTTAGGCTTGTAGAATGTCTGCCGTCATCTGATTCAATAGATCATTCACGTCATAAATTTCTCATGATTTTTCATAAGTTTTCAAAAGCTTTTCAATTTTGAAGAGAATCATTTTAATCGATTTAATTCGAAGGTTTTTTGGCTTAATCTTTGGAACATTTGCATGATTTCAAAATGTTTGATTTGATGCAAACTGCTCAAATGTTGATTTGATTTAATCAAGTATTGGAAAATCAAATTTCTCAAAAAACTATTTCTTAGAACCTTTCAAGACGCTGATGGGTCATCAGGGAGGCTAGTTACTTAATATCAAGCCAACACTGCAAGATGTCGATGGACCATCAGGGCACTGATGGATTTTGGGTTTGAATGTTCATCATTCAAAATAGGACGCTAATCGAGTATTAGCCCCCTCATCGAACTAACTTCGAAAAACCAGCAGAAGCCCATCAGGACATTAATGTAGCATTAGTGCCCTTCCTGAATTTCTGGGTTTCAAGAAAATAAGCCCATCAGAGCGCTAACGTAATATTAGCGCCCTTCAGGACGCTAATGCGACATTGTCAGAATTTCTAAAAAAGACTATCAAATTGTGCACTGTTTGATTCTTTTTATTTCCTTGATTGCACAAAGGTTTCAATTTTCTTAAACAGTCTGAGTGTTTACTCTTCCATGAAACAATTTGACCGTTGATTTTTAAATTCAAATCAAGCGCCAAACCTTTGAAAATCTAAAAATCAAAGGTATCTTCAATAAGTATCACACTTTGAATCGTTGAAGAAACCATATAAAAGAAACAAGATTGTAAAATCTTTTGTGCAAACTCTTTGAAAGTTAGTCGATTTTTTTTACTGCTAAAATACTTTGAAAATACTCTGATACATGCTTACCTTCCTGATTTATTGATTCAACTTATACATTTTTCAAATCCATCGAAAGAAAGAGGAGCAATATGTTATCTCAAGGAACCCCAATAAGAAAATGTTTTGATGATTCCAAACTACTCATGTTTGTGTATCTAATGATCTTGTTAAGTGTTCAGAATTATTAAGAATCAAGATCAAAGAGAAGAGCTTACAAGTTCATTGAATGTCAATGATCAAAGCCTCGAGTTTTCAATACTTAGAATGTAAATCTATCAATCAAGTTACTCTCGGCAAGATCTACTTAATTGCATGTTTTGATCGATATGTTTGAAAGGTTTTTCAAATGATTTAAATTCTTAATCCTTTAATGTTTGATTTGATCTAATCTTTAACTGATTTGACTAAGTTTTTAAAAGACAAAAATCATTTTTAAAATCAGTCTTTAAATATTCGATCAGGACCTTAATATCTCGATACCACCATCCCGCACATGCATGTCAGGACGCTAATGATACATTAGGACGCTCATGAAGTTCACAGTTGAAAAAGTCATTATCCATCAGGAAGCATACTATATCAATATTGCCCTCATTGTGTCAACCATTGAATTTATCAGGACGCTAATTCAACATCAGCTCGCTGATCATCTTAAGCATTAGGACGCTTACGTTTCAGTATCGCCCTTATGTTTTTCGTACTTTCAAGATAGGACGCTTACGTTGTAAGTAGCGCCCTTATGTTTCTAAGTGTTTTTAAAAGTATGCCAGAACGCTTACCTTTCGGTAGCTCCCTCACAACTTAAGTAGTTTTTAACGTTAAGTAAGTCAGGACGCTTACGTTGTTGTAGAGCTCTCACTTCTTAGTTTAGCAGGACGCTTATGGTCCATGAGCGCCCTCAAGGAACAAAATGACAAAGTTGAGATTATACGTCAGGACGCTGATTGACCAATCAGGACACTAATCCAACGCTGTCATAAAGTTGTGTGTGTGCACTTTTTCAATTTAGCTTTTTTAGAACTTTTTATGCACAAAAACCTTTTCAGATTTGTCAGAGATTTCCTCTGCTACATGAAATTGCGATTCCTGAAACCTTCCTTATTCGTGTAATCTGAGAAGATCCAGAATATTCGTGAAGATCGTCTTACCATCTTTGTGAAAGATTCAAGCTGTTGTGAGTTCACGTTCTTTTTTAAATTCAAATTCAAATGACCAACAACTTCATTTCTACTAAGTTTATAGATAACAGTACTTAGAAAATCCACACCACCGAAAATTCATCAAGCAAATACTTTTGAAAATTAGTCAAATTTTTAATTTAATTTCAGAGCTTAAACTGTTTTAGTTTTTCAAAGTGTTTTCTTTGAAACTTTGTTTGTTCAAAAGATTTTCATACTGAGATTAATCTCTATCTTTCTTTGAAAATCTATTTGAAGGTTACAGAACTATTTTTCACTCAAATTTCTAGCACTGTTTTAATCATATATCATTTTTGCTGAAAGATAAATTTGAGAGATAGTTCATAGGATACAGTTGTACTTCATTTCATATCTTGTATACTGTATCGAGTTGTAACAGTAGTTATATAAACTATTGAGTATCCAACTTCATTTTTTGAACAAGTGGTTATTCTCAAGCCTGTAAGTTGGGAAGGCATTAGGTTAGTCTCACACCCGGAAGTTGAGATAGGTAGTTCTCTAGCCTGTAAGTCGAGAAGGCATTAGGTTAGTCTCACACCTGGAAGTTGAGACAGGTAGTTCTCTAGCTTGTAAGTCGAGAGGTATAGGTAATTCTTTAGCCTGTAAGTCAAGAGGTTTGGTTGGTCTCAAGCCTGCAAGTTGAGCATTATAACGGTTGTTCTCGCATCCAAAAGTTGAGAAAATGTGGAACGGTTTGGTTCTCAGCCATAAGAGAATCCCTTAGTGAAGAGGTTTCAAATTCTAACTGAGAAGGTTAGGTAATGGAGGTAAACAAGTAGTTGAACCACTCTAAATCGATTGTGTAAATTGTTTACTTTTTTGCACTTATTTAGTTGCCATTGCATTACTTTTAATTGTCTAAGTGTCCAATTCACCCCCTTCTTGGACATACCTAGGCCAACACAATATACCTCACACTTTCAGGCGAGCATAATCATACATTCATAGCTGAATCAGTGTTGGTCTGAGGTTCAATAGTTGCTCTGTAAGTATTTCTTTGATTTTGGGTAAGAGAATCAAGCTCTTAAACATGTGTTTGATTTATACTAGTGATTGTGTATGTCACTAAGGTTGAGCAAGTGTTGCTCAAGTGGTTAACAGTTGTTCTTAAGCCCGTGAAATTGAGAAAAGGTGTAACAGTTTGATCCTCACCCGTAAGAGGATTCGATAGTAGAGTTTGAACAAAATCCTAATCGAGGAGATTAGGTAGTGGAAGTAGGCAGGAGCCGAACCACTCTAAATTTATGTGCACTTTATTGTTTTACTACTCTTTATTGTTTTTGTCTATTAACAGCCATTACTTTGTTTCAACTGTAAATCTGTTTTTATTAAAACTTAAAACTTTCATCATTGTCCAATTCACCCCGCTCTTGGACATTCCTAAGCTAACAATTGGTAACAAAGCAGGTTGCCAATCAAAAGATTTTACAATCTTTGATTGATTATGGCAGGACAAAGTCTTAAGAAAATTTCAATCCATGGTGAAGCAAACTCCACCAACAGACAACCTCTATTCAAAAGGGAAAACTAGTTTCACTGGAAAAATAGGATTAGATTTTATCTTAGAGCACAAGACCTAGAAATGTGGGATGTTGTGATAAAGGGTTGTCCAACACTTACAAAGATAGTTGATGGTAAGACTGTTCCTAAGGAATTAGAAGAGTGGATAGCTAAGGAAAGGAAAAGAGAAATGCTTAACAATCAAGCTGTGAACATACTGTTTTGCAGTTTATCAGTTGACGAGTTTAATAGAGTGAGTGCGTGTGAAACAGCCAAGGAAACTTGGGAGAGACTCGAAGTAACCTATGAGGGAACTTTGCTAGTCAAAAGGGTCAGACTTCAAATGTTAGTTTAAGTTTATGAAACCTATAGAATGGATGAAACCGAAAACATAGCAGAAAGTATTGCACGGTTCACCAAAAATCTGAATGAGATGAAGACCTTGGGAAGGTGTTATGAGCAAGAAGAAATAGTTAGGAAATTCCTTAGAGGATTACCTAGAGAATGGGAATCTAAAGCCACGGCTATTGAGGAAGCTAAGAACCTAGTTGCGTATACTTTTGATGAACTATGTGGTTCATTGATGGTTCATGAGATGAAATTGAAAAATAACAAAGCCCAAACCAAAGTTGAGGATAAGGAAAAGAAAACCATAGCGTTGAATGTAGAAACTGATTCTGAAACTACTTCAGAAAATGAAAGTATTGATGAAGATATAGCTATGTTGTCTAGGAAGTTCAATAAGTTAATTAGGAGGAAAGGAAATGGAAGCTTAAGTGCTAAATTCCGCAAAGGAAAGAAGTTTGGAGCTAAATCCACTAAACTCATTTGTTTTGGTTGGAATAAACCAAGCCATGTAAAGAGTGATTGTCCTAAGAAGTATAAAAAGAATTTCAGCTCAAAGTGGAAGGACAAGAAGATACTTAAAGCTACATGGGATGACACAAGCTCGAGTAAGAGTGATTCGGATTCAAACCACAAAGCTGCAATTTGTCTTTTGGCAAGCACCGAGGTAAAATCCGAACCAATTGTTAAAAGTTTTGATGTTCTTAATTCTCATGCTAGTGATGTAGTAAAAACTAAATTGAGTAAAGAAATTAAGAAAAACATAGAAGAAGCTCTTGAAGAGATTGAGTCTCAACAGAAGGATCTTGATGAGCTATCCTTAGATAATGAAGAACTTAAACGAATGCTTAAAAAATTAAAAAATTAAAATGAATTACTTAGAAAGAAAAATGAAGACTTAAACAATATAGTGCTTAAATTTACAAATGGTCAAAAACTATTTGATATGATGCTAAGATCTCAAAGTTGTGCATTTGATAGAGCAAGAATAGGTCATACAAAAGGGTCAAAGCAAAAAGATTATAATACTTAGTTGACCAAGAGACCTAAATGCCATAACTGTAATAGAGAAGGCCATACCATATTAAGATGCAATATTGTCTTAAACACAAAGAAGAGAAAACTTGCATGGATTGAAAAAAGGTATTCTTGTTAATGCTAACATGCATGGACCCAAAGCAATGTGGGTACCAAAATCAAAAGAATTATATGTTGTGTAGATGAACAAGAATGAATATATATGCTATATGGATAGTGGATGGTCAAGACATATGACTAGTGACAAGTCTAAGTTCTTGTGCATGGAAAAGAAGAAGGGCGGGAACATGACGTTCGAAGACAATAGCAAAGGTGAAATAGCAAGCATTGAAACACTTTGTAAAGATTCCCTTTCTATTTTTAATGTACTATTTGTTAAAGGCCTAAAACATAATCTCTTGAGTATAAGTAAATTATGCGACAAGGGTTATGAAATTTCTTTTGAAGCAAATAGATGCATAGTGATTGTGACTTTGTCGTGAATTGCAAGTATACGATTTTCAAGTTATAATAATCCCAAGGTGAGTTGGGTATCGTCCACAGAGATAGTCAATTTAACTGTTAAAAATGCCCAAAACTGCTAAGATTTTGATTTTATTTAGGCGATCAAAATTTGATGATTAATGTGCTGGAAATTAATATAACTGAAATTAAAACTAAACTAAGCAATTAAACTGAGATTTAGAGAAAAACAATGGATAAAGATGATGAAGACTTTTGTAACAAGCAAAGATACACCCATCACCTTTCAGCTCCTAGAACTCCTCAACAAAATGGAGTTATCGAAAGGAAAAACAGATCCCTTCAAGAAATGTGCAAACAATGTTATTTGAATATGATGTAGTAAAATACTTTTGGGCTGAAGCTATAAACACTGCTTGCTATGTCATGAATAGAGTGATGGTTAGAAGAAAACTAAAAAAAACTCCGTATGAACTTTGGAAGGGTAGAACTCCTAAAATCAATCACTTAAAAGTCTTTGGTTACAATTGTTATATCTTAAACGATAAAGACAATCTTGAAAAATTTGACCCTAAGTCTTACATTAGTATATTTTTAGGGTATGCATCTCACAGTAAAGCTTATAGGGTTTTCAATAAATCTACAAAAACTGTAGAAGAATTAATACATGTTAAATTTGATGAATCTGCCCCTAGAATGGCTCTAGAAAAGAAAATAAAACAGGTTAGAATAGATGATGATGAAGGTGAAATCATACTAAGCAAACCTATTGATCATAAGTCTAGTAAGCCCCAAGTTGAACCAGTTGTTGAACCACCCAAGAACACTAGGTTGTTTTTAGGTCACCCTTAAGATCAGATCATAGGTGATCCAAACCTAGGTGTAGCAACTAGAGCTTCACTTAGAGATCAAGGGCATGTCACCTTTGTATCCCAAATTGAGTCTACTAAGATAGAAGAAGCTTTAGCTGATGAAAATTGGAGTCTTGCTATTCAAGAAGAGTTGGGACACTTCACTAGAAACAAAGTATGGGATCTTGTACCTAAACCAGAACACCAAAATGTCATTGGAACCAAATGAGTGTTTAGGAACAAGAAAGATGAGAAAGGAATCATAGTTAGAAACAAAGCAAGATTGGTAGCACAGGGCTACTATCAAGAAGAAGGAATTGATTATGAAGAAGCTTTTGCTCCAGTAGTAAGATTAGAAGCAATTAGATTATTACTTGCTTATACTTGTTATAACGGATTCATGTTATATCAAATAGATGTCAAAAGTGCTTTCTTGAATGGATTTATAAATGAAGAGGTCTAAGTGAAGCAACCACCCGGTTTTGAAGACAATTTCAAACCTGATTATGGTTATAGACTTAGAAAAACTTTATATGGTTTCCGTGGTATAATAGGCTTAGCACAGTCCTCTTAGATCATAACTTCAAGAAAGGAACCCTAGATCCAACCTTATTCATTAAATGCAAAGATAATGATATACTTTGAGTGCAAATCTATGTTGACGACATTACCTTTGGTGCATCAAACAAGACCTTGTGCGATGAGTTCTCTTCTATCATGACAAGTGAGTTTGAAATGAGCATGATGGGAGAATTAAACTACTTCCTTGGTTTACAAATTAAGCAAATGAAAAATGGAACATTCTTAAACCAATCAAAGTATGCAAGGGACATGATTAAAAAGTTCAAATTCGAGATTTTGAAAACTATTGATACTCCTTACAATTCATCTATCAAAATGGATAAGGATGAAAAAGGTAAACCAGTCGACCCTAAGCTATATCGAGGAATGATAGGAAGTTGTTGTATCTAACGAAAAATAGACCTAATATTATGTTTGGCATTTGTCTATGTGCTAGATTCCAATATGATCCTAAAGAGTCTCATCTAAACTGTGTTAAATGTATATTTCGATACATAAGTGTGTTAATCTAAGTGGCTCATCACTTAGCACGTCCCTCAATATACTGTGATAAAGTATATTTTGATGATCACAAACAAAGTACTTTTTGAGGCTAACGAGAGTTTATCAAGATCTCATCCCAGCACCTCAGGAAAGCAAAAAGGCAAGGAATGATTCGATCAAGGAACTCAAAGTCATATCCGACGTTCAAGATCATTTCAATCAAAAGGTCTACAACGTTCATATCATGATTTCAAGATCACCACTCGAACGATTTGATCAAGCTTCAAGTCTACATCTTTCGATCAACGTTCAAGACATTCAACTCGAGCGTGAAGTTCTTATTGAAGATCTCATAATAAAGAATTGGATTTAAAGATTATGAGAAAATGGGAAATACACTATATTTAAGGTATATCTTTCTCTAATCGTCATTGCTCAAACGTTTTCCAAAACCATGCACAAATCACTTGCATACATGCATGTTTTGATCATATGTTTTATGGTATTTCAAGTGATTTAATTCTCTATACGTAATTTGAAATTTATCGAGTTTTTATTCTCATTTATCGTATATTTAATCGCGAGTCAAAATTATTTTTAAAGAGTATTTCAAGACACTAATGAGTTAGCAGCGCTCTCTTGAACTTGATACGTTAGGACGCTTATAATTCATTAGGACACTGATAACACTCAAGGTTGAATTGAACTGATTAATTAGGACGCTCACTTGTAAAGTAGCGGCCTCCCTTTAGTCAACCTCTGAAGTTGTCAGGAGGCTGATTCAGTATCAGCTGGCAGAAAGATTTCTAATGTTCTTCAAAGAATCTATCTTTGAGAACGCTGATAGTTATAAGTTGAACAACTATCAGGACGCTACCTGGATAGGAGCGCCCTCACCTTTAGGAATCAACTTAATAACTTTCAGAACGCTAATTGTCCTTCAGCGCGCTTTGTATTTTTGTTCAATTGTTTTTAATTATGTGGTAGGACACTTACATTGTTGTAGCACCCTCATATTATGTTTTATATTTTAAAAGGTAGGACACTTACTCGGAAAGTAGTGCCCTCATGCACTTAATTGTTTTAAAACATAGCAGGACGCTAACTGTGCATTAACACCCTCAAGGTTAAGTCGTTTTAGTGTCAAAGTAAGTTAGGATGCTTACGATTCAGTAGCTCCCTCACTTCATTATTCAACATGACGCTTATACATAATGAGCGCCCTCAAGGAACAAAATGATTGTTATATCAATGAACCCCATGATATGAATGTTTTGATGATTCCAAATATCTTCAGTTTCTGTATCTAATGATCTTGCCAAGTGTTTCAGATTTATCAAGAATCCACATCAAGGAACTGTGCTGACAAGCTTATTGAACATCACAAAGTAAAGTTCTGAGTCTATCAGTACTTAGAATGTAAAGTCTATCGATCAACTTACTCTCAGCAAGATTTTATCATTTGCATATTTTGATCATAACGTTTTAATCGTACCTTATGATTTCTAAAGTATTTGATTTGATTAAGAGAAAGAATAATGTTTTATCAAGCTTTAATCGAGAAATCAAAAACCATTTGTGTAAAAGTCTTTCAGGAAGCTAATGCTTTAGCAGCGCCTTCCTGGACTTGATGAGTCGGGACGCTGATAAAATATTATGAAGCTCAAGGTTGAATTGAACTGATTAATAAGGACACTTACTTCTTAGTAGCAACCTTTCTTTTATCAACCTTTGAGAATGTCAGGACACTGACTTAGTTTCAGCTCGCTGAAAGTTCTTTTTGTCTTTAAGTGATTTCTATCTTTAAGGATGCTGATAAGTTATAAGTTGAATAAATTATCAGGACGTTACTTATGTAAGAGTATCCTCATCTTTAGAATCAACTTAAATAACTTTAAGAACGCTTACCGTCCGTCAACGCACTTAACATTGTTTAAAACTATTTTTAATAGTTCAGCATGCTTACTCTTGAGTAGCTCCCTCATGTGTCAAAAGTTATAAAACAAAGTAGGACGCTCACTGAGAAGTAGCGCCCTCATGAATTAAGTCATTTTATTGTCAAAGCAAGTTAAGACACTTACAATTTAGTAGCGCCCTCGTTTCGTTGTTCAGTAGGACGCTGATATTCTATGAGCGCCCTCAAAGGAACAAAACGACATAAATGATATTTTTGCTATTCTGACATGCGCGTCCTTTTAGCCATCTTTTCAGAACAACTTTTCGTACAAAATCAATTTTCTGTATTTGTAAGAGATATTCTCTGATTCATGAACCACATCTTCTAAAACTTTCCTTATTCGTGTATTTGGAGAAAATCAAAATATTCATGAAATGTGCAGTTGTTATTTTCGTGATATATTCTAGTTGTTGTGAGTAAACATTCATATTTAAAATTAAAATCCAAATGAACACCAACTTCATCTCTACAAGTCTATAAGTACAGACACTTAACAATTTGTTAAGACCACCGAAAATTTTCTGTGTTAAAACACTTTTTGAACGTTAGTTGAATTTTCATATGATTCAAAAAGCTTAAGTTATTCTAGTTTCAAAGCATTAATTTGAATCATTACTTATTCAAATGATTTTCACACTGAGCTAAGATTCTACTTTATTTGAAACTCGATTTGAAAGTTTGAACTGTTTTCTCTCAAATTATTCAGCACTGTTTTTACTTATATCATTCTTGCTGAAAGAGAAATTTGAGAGATAGTTCATAGGATACAGTTGCACTCAATTTCATATATTGTATACTGTATCAAGGTTGTAACAATAGTTAGATAAACTACTGAGTTGATATTCTATATTCAACAAGGTCAGGTCTTCTACACCCGTAAGTTGAGAAACGGTAGTTCTCATACCCGTAAGTTGAGAAAGCTTTGGTCTATCTCACACCAGTAAGTTGGGATAGGTTGGTCTCACGCCTGTAAGCTGAGTAGTGTAACGGTTGTTCTCACACCCTCAAGTTGAGAAAAGGTGTAACGGTTTGATTCTCACCCGTAAGAGAATCCCTTAGTGATAAGGTTCAAAATCCTAACTGAGGAGGTTAGGTAGTGGACGTAGGCAAGTAGCCGAACCACTATAAATCGTTTGTGTATGTTTGTTTACTATAAGCGTCCTACTGAACAATGAAGTGAGGGCGCTACTAACTCGTAAGCGTCCTGACTTTCTTTGCGACATAAGTGACTTAACCCTGAGGGCGCTAATGCACGGTTAACGTCCTGCTTTGTTTTAAAACAATTAAGTACATGAGGGTGTTACATTCCGAGTAAGCGTCCTACCTTTTAAGACATAAAACACAAGGGCGCTACAACTATGTAAGCGTCCTATCATTTTAAAATAATTGAAAACAAAACCAGGTGCGCTGAAGGACAGTCAGCATCCTGAAAGTTATTAAGTTGGTTTTCAAAGATGATGGCGCTCCTATCCAGCTAGCGTCTTGATAGTTTATCCAACTTATAACTATTAGTGTCCTCAAAGATAAATTCTTTGAAGAACATAGAAATCTTTCAGTAAGCTGATGCTGAGTCAGCGTCCTGACAACTTCAAAGGTTGACTAAAGGAAGACAGCTACTTATAAGTAAGTATCCTGATGAATCAATTCAATTCAACCTTGAAAGTTATCAGCGTCCTAATGGATCATCAGCATCCTAACTTATCAAGTTCAGGAGAGCGCTGCTAAATCATTAGCGTCCTGAACGACTCTTGAAAAGTAGTTTTGACTCGCGATTATAATTACGATAAATGCGAATAAAAACTCAATAAATTTCAAATTAAACATAGAAAATTAATTCATTTGAAATACCGAAAACCATATGATCAAAACATGTAAATATGCAAGTGATTTGTGCATGGTTTTTAAAAACATTTGAGCAATATCGATTAAAGAAAGATATACCTTAAATACTGTGCATTTCTAGTATTTCTCATAATCTTTAAATCCAACTCTTCATTATGAGATCTTCAATGAGCTTCGCGCTAGATCAAAAGAAGTAGTCTTGAAGCTTGATCGAATCGTTTGTGATGTGATCTTGAAATCATGATATGATCTTTGAGTTCCTTGATCGAGTCGTTCTTTGGCTTTTTGCTTTCCTGAGGTGCTGAGATAGGTTGTTGATTAAAGCTCGTTAGCACCGAAATAGATTTTGTTTGTGATCATCAAAATATACTTCATCAAGTATACTTAGGGACGTGCTAAAGTGATGAACTGCTTAGGTTAACAATTTACATGTTCCAACAACAACTTGATTTGCATCTTTTCAAAAATCATTCATATAGTTTATCATTCTCATGCATATACATTATTATATGATTAATCATGCATGCACACATACTAGTTTGATAATTATGCTCTCGCTTAGTTATAATTGTTTATCATGCCTATGTTGATCAGTGTTTAACATGCATTCATCTTGTCAACTTTGCATGGTTTTATCATTTCACGTGTATTATTTTTATTGCTTTGATCATTGGTTTAATCGATCGAATTACTCGTGTTTAACTTTGTTAATTATACCTCAATCTTGTCAAAATTGTTTTTAAAATGTTAGTCTATGTTTTTGACAATGTCCTAAACCTATTATGATAACAAAAATTGATTTTTTTTCACTTCTAAGTGAAGGAACGCACTCCACTAGGAAAGAACGCGGTACTGAGCATTTTTTCAAGACTCAGTAATTTTTTATCAGGGTTTAAGGAACGTGATCCTTGTAAGATGAACGCATTCCTTGTAAGAGTAACGCGCTCCTATGACTTTTTCCAAGACTCATAATTTTTCTGATTAGGGAATGTCAAGGGAAAAATAGGAAAAACTTGAAGAGTTAGTGGTTCTTATTGAAGGAACCCATTCCTATGTCCAACGAACATATTGAGGAACGCGCTCCTTGATTGGAAGGAAATCTGAGATTTTTCAGATTTCAAACCAGAAACGCGTTCTTGTGTTAAGGAACGTGTTTTTATGCCTTGGTGCGGTGTTTATCTATAAATACCACACTTGCTTGTTTGAAGACCAACTTTTGCAAAACTTAGAGAACTTGTGCATTTTTCGTATCAGTCTTTATATAAGCTAAAAACATGTTCTTGAGTGATTTAAATCTTCTTTCAAGGAAAAAAGTTCAATAACATTTGATCTATTGATTCATATGTTCGAAAATTTCTCCACATCTTTGAAAACTTTGAGAAACTTAGGAGTTTCTCTTGTGCAAGTGTTCAAAAAGTTTTAAGTTACATCTACATCTTTTATTGAGTCTTGATCATGATTTCTTTCATTCAACATCACATAAGAAGAATCTTGGAGCTTCAACCTTTCCTAGTAGGGTATACGTTTCTATATCTAGATTCTTGTGATTTTGGTTTATGCAAATTAGTTTTGCGCTTATATTATCATCTTTAAAACTGATTTTCCGTTGAGTTATGATTGTGAAACCTTATCTTGATCTTCATAACAAAATACCTTGTTTAGTGGTTTCATAAATATTTTGTGATATCGATTCATGTGTTAACATTATATTATATTGAATCAAAGTTTTAGATCAATACTTGATTTGTTTTTTGATCTTAATCACATATTCATTTAGAATCATCAAGTTTTGATCATCATAGTATATTGATTCTCGTGCTTTAAACTTATCATTGTTTAGAATCAATATCTTGATAGTTGTGCATATTCGATTCACGGTTTCACATCATATATATTTGAATCAATTGCATTTGAAAAAAACTATTCCAACACTTTGTATCATTTAAAATCATAGTGATTGGAATAGTATTGTTAACTCATTCAAGATTGTAGGACATTACCATATTTTGTACGGCAAGTTACTAGGCCCATAAGTTGGTTACAAGTGTGACTTTCTAGCCAAACCCTAGTGTAGGCTAGTTTGTGGCTTTCTAACCAAGCCTTGGTGTAGGTTAGTGTGTGTGACTTTTCTAACCAAGCTCTTGTGTCAGTTAGAATGTAAACGACTTCTTATTACGCCCGTAAGTGATTAGCCAATAGTGTATTAGAAAATTCTGATTGTGGTGATTGGGTAGTGGACGTAGGTTCAAGGGGAACCGAACCACTCTAAATTCTCTGTGTTCATTTATCTTTCATGCATTTGTTATTTGAATTGTTACCTACTGCGCACTTCACTTGTTTAATTAAAATATCCAAAAGGTAACGCGAAAATCCGCCAAGTCCAATTCACCCCCCCACTTGGACTATAATACTGGGCCAACGCAAATTTCTTTACATCTTTTCAAATTTTGCATCATTTCATCTCTCACTCACAGGGTTGTAGGTGTTGGCCCAGATAAGTGTCCAAGAGGAGGGAAAATTGGACAAATTTATAGGTTATGCCTTTCACAAAATAATTAGCAAAAATCAAAGTTCAGCAGAAATAAAGTAAAGTACACAAGTATTTATAGTGGTTTAGCCTCACCTACATCGACTACCTAATCTCTCCGATTAGGATTTTTCAAACTCTACTAATGAATCCTCTTCACGGGTAAGGATCAAACCGTTACAGTTTCTCAACTTCACCGGTTTGAGAAAACCGTTACGTTTCTCAACTTTAAGGGTGTGAGAAAATCGTTACACTTGAGCTAAACTAGGTCACACTTAGTGACTTCTCGTTACTTTACAAAGCAAATAAAATTCAATGAATTTGATTCTCTTACCAAGAATAGTAACAATACTTACAGCGCAAATTTGAACTTTCACCAGAAAATATGTTCAGCAAGAATAGATAATTTTGAGCATAACTGAAAGAAAGGTGAAGTTCCTTTTCCTTTGCTTCCTTTTGGATTTGATTGAAAGATGTAAATGAAGATCACTTTAAATCCAAGGAATGGAAAAATCAATTTATAGTATTTTTCAAGATAATTGACTAAGTTTCAATGAATATAAGAACAAATATTTTTTTGTCTGTCTCCATTTCAAACAATGCCAAAGTGTTGCTTAAATAGATAAGCATTAGGGTTTCAAACTCCCAAAAACCTTAGCACTTTCGTTTGAATTTCAAAACTAACGAATATAATTTTTCATGAAAATGGAAAGAATACAACTGTTGAAAAATTCAATTAAAAAACATTAACATGAAAATAGCAAAATGTCAAGAACTGTCGTGGCACGCTTCGAAAAATAGTTTCTTCTGACTCAACTAAGTGAGCGTCCTGCAGCTCAAGGAGGGCACTACTGCATTGATACGAAGAAGGTTCAATCATCTCATGTGCGTCTTGCATTAAGGTGAGCGTCCTACAGTCCATCAAACCAAGAGACAGTTTGATCTCAGTCAAGACGATGAGCACGCTACTGTGCCACGAGCGTCCTACTAACTTGCCCAGAAATATCCAGCTATTTCATGAGCGTCCTACTCATGTACAAGCGTCTTGCAATACTGACCTGGTGATTAAGTAATTGGCCACTACTCGAGCGTCTTTCGGGATTGTGAGCATCTTGCTCGAACTGAGAATTTTCAAATACTTGACTTTTTGTAAAATCCGTCAAATCAAATCGACTTAAAATCATTTTGAATCAAATCAAACTCTTCAACAACATTCAAAACACTTGACCATTAATTGGAAACATTGAATGACTAAACTCATTTTGAAGAGAATTCAAAATAAAATCAAAACTTGAAAAGCTTGAGGAACCTTTGAAAATAATTTTGAGAACAGTCAAAGAATGGATTGGGATTTGCTGAACATTCCTAAGGTGAAGTTTTACAATCCTAAAAACAATCTAAGCAATCACAAAAAATAAAGATCTTGACATTCATTGCCTTGAAGATTGTCCACATGTTTGATTGAGAGTTCCTTACTAACTTTGACTTGAGCTCTAACTTGATTGAATATAATCCTTTGTATTTAAGCTTATGAACTCATATCAAATGTTAAATTGATGTAGAATATGATTTGCAATCATCAAAATATCTTTGTCATCTTAACCATAAAGGTAATTGATATAACAGCAGGGTTTTGTGATTTTGGTATGAAATTTAGGACAATGATTTTGGTGGTGACTATATAGTTCTCAGTTAGGGTTTTGATTTGAAATAAAAGGTAAAGGAAATAGAGCAAGGTATGGGGTATTTGAGAGGTTTTATTTTGCATTTAAGCATCAAAATAATTTAGTCGGCAAACTTTCATTGACCTTTTAGCCACAAAAAACTTTACGACGAACTTTTTCATTGCGTATTGTTGAATCTACCGTCAAAAATTTCACTTGTGGCTTCTTCCAAGGTTAAAACTAGAATTTAGTGATGCAATTGTAGTTTGGTCGCCAAAAGCTATTTTTGGCAATTAAATCATTTTCGTCACAAAAAATTTGGTCACTAAAAATTTGGTCACTAAATGTGGGCTTTCTTGTTGTGATATATATTTTATAAATATATTTCCATTAAGTTTAGTTAGTTTTATATCACAATAGTAGCATAACATATATTTTGTGTAATTACAAATAATAGGTTATGAAAAGTGAATTGCTCGTGCCGCTTATATTAAAATTGAGATCACGTTGAATAGTGAATTATGAAGGGTGAATTGCTAATGCCCCTTGTTTTAAAATTGAGATTATGTTGAATAGTGAAACTATATTTTAATGTTCAAGAAACACTGATTATATATACATAGAGCTTCTTGTAAAAGTAATGTTGATGGACATTTCATTTTCCAAAGAAAAAATTCTTTTTGTCACGCAACTTGAGTAGCCACTGAACCATTGGCTCAGTGGTTACTCAAGTTGCGTGACAAAAAGGCCTTATGTATACATAAGGCCTTTTTGTCACGCTCTGACCACAGTCAGAACGCGGGCGCACCCCCTCCGGGGCGCCAGCCACGCTATTATGGATCCATAATATTGTCACATCTCAGTACACAGCCCGTCACTGCGTCTAGTACCCCCGAGATCATTTGTCCATACTATTCACTCACGAATAGTAAAGGGCCTCCCCAAGCTCGAACTCGCAACTTCTTCCTCATAAGGTTAGATTTCGCAACTTGAGTAGCCACTAGCTAGGTGTCAATGTCATAACCTGGTGCCAGAACCTAACTACTCTTGGATATTTTGATCCAAATATAATAAAGTAAATTCTCAAAAAGTAGTTCGACCTTTCCCCGAGAGTTTGTACATGGATGGAGAGCTTTGTGTAACTGAATGCCCTTTAAAAAAACAAATTCAAATATTTCAATAAAAAATATTAAACTTATTAAAAATTACATAAATTTGATTATAAAGTATATGCAGATGTTGAAAAACTATGTTTAAATTTTAGTAAGAAAGTATTATTTTGAAATAGTTATATCACTCTAGTTAAAAATACATAAAATAGTTTATATTTGCATATTGAATGGTGAACCAAAACAAAACGTTTCATTAATACAAGTGCTTTATCTCAACATCATTCAATAACATTATATTGTATGTTTAATTTGTCTAAGATTTTGTTTCAGATCGAGCACTTAGTTGAAACCCAAAGAATATCTTTAATTAAAACAGGTTACTTTTAATTAAAGATATTCTTTGGGTTTCAACTAAGTGATCGATCTGAAACAAAATCTTAGACAAATTAAACATACAATATAATGTTATTGAATGATGTTGAGATAAAGCACTTGTATTAAACACATGTAATTTGAACTAGTAAACTAATACCGTGCCTAAACCATCTAGAGAAGCTGACAAGTTCTTTAGCATAAGACTTTTTGTGGAAAAATATCTTAACCAATTAAGAAGGGACCCAGAGTGCAAAAGCGGAATTACAATCTTCTATAACTTAACCACTTTTGTTCAGGTTAATTAGGGAAATTTCATGAGGGAGAGAAGATAAGTATTAACTTGTCTTCTTTTTGATTGGTTGCAAGGCTGTCAATAACATTGTTAGCTTTGCTATGGGAGTGGACCACTTTTACGTAAATTGACTTTCTTTAATGAGACGTGATGGAGGGACGCTGGGGCCAACGCCGCAGTAGGGATGTTAGAAACGTTGACACTTTATTTTATTTGAAATTTTTGGAGGTAAAATACAACAGTAAAAACAGAACCTGGAAATTCAAGAGGGACAACACTGTGTTAGTGTACTCCCCCCAAATACCTCAATACCTACCACATTCTCTCATTACTTGTCCCTCGTCCATTTTCCTCGAGATTCACATTGAATAAAGTGACAACGCTTGATGGATATATATATTTGCAGTGTCCAAACTCTTTATTAGGGTCTTTTTTCCCTGTTGACTCTGTCGAGCCAGTTCCCTCGGGTGTGATTAATTTCTGTATTTCCACTTGCATTAATGTTTCTATCCGATCATTTACAACTATATGTGCCTTAATTGAAAGTTGAACGGAGTGGTATGTAAGAGTACTCTATATGAAAACGATTAGATGGCAACATTGATCCCATGCATTACATGGTCAAGGGTAAAGATATATTCTAGATTTGTTTTTTACACATACAAAACAAGGGCATGCATATTCATAATTGATAAAAAAAAAACAACCAACATGTTAGAATGGTTAAGGAATCGCTCATCTGCCACATTCATCCATCCTATTCCTATTCCACATCATTTTCTTATTTAGAGACCACTTAAATCTTGTACCTTTATGCGGAAGCTTTCTAGAGAAAATTAAAGTCGGTCAAGCGTAGGGATACAAACAAATTATTTGAAAACCCAAGAGGTCAGAGCGATCTAGAACATATATCTTTCTCAACCTTCTGCTGCCAGGCCAGCTTAATAAAATTACAAAAAGTAGTGTTGTATTGACATGACAAACATAGATAGATACATCAATTTTAATTTGATTACCTTAGTTAAATCATGTGTAAATTCAAGTCATTATAAATGTTCTACATCAGTATATAGATGTTCTAAAATTCTAAGTTACGAGTCACTACTGCAGCAAATTCAAGTCATAAATCTTGGTATTAAGAGCTTTCATCTTCTTGATGATATATACCTTTATCTACTCATTAGATGATGGCTTTTTAATCTAATATTACATATAAAAATCAAATCTACGTATATCATCTTTTGTTTGACCACTAATATATATATATATATATATATATATATATATATATATATATATATATAGATATATCCAGTGCTAGCATAATTTTTATCTCATTTTTTAAAACCCATATACAAGCTGACATTACACAATACATACATACATATATATATATATATATATATATATAGATATATCCAGTGCTAGCATAATTTTTTTCTCATTTTTTAAAACCCATATACAAGCTGACATTACACAATACAGAGAACAAGTTAAAATGGACCATTTCAGCCAGCTTGAAAGCGACTTTGACAGCACGACCTACCTTGGATCGGTGAATAATGATTTGGAATGAAACCAATTTGAAAACGTCTAAGTTGAAACGACCAATTTAACAGCAATTTTTTTTTTCTCGCTTTCAAAAATTAATAATAAAAAAAACTCTTTTCTGCAATATATTTTCTTTTCATACAATATTTACTCTTAACTTGGACTAAATAAAATAATTGTTTTCAAACATTAATACATACATAGATATATACATGCATTTATATATATATATATATATATATATACATACATATATACAAAAATATTATATACAAACATACATACATACATACATCTATATCTATATCTATAATACTTATAATGCAAATACTTAGAAAAACTTATGTGGTAAACTGGTAATCAATGTAACAAATATCCCAATATTACCCTAACATTTCTCAAATACTTTAGGGATTTTATAAATTTAAATTTAAATTTTTGAAGGATAATAGAGTAATTAATTATAAGCATTAAAAAAAAAATTATAGCTTATATTCTACAATGCATATGTTATCGCCACTTTGAAAAGTTACCAAAGAACCAACTTTTCAGTTACCACTTTTCCATGATCAGTTGCAAGTTTTTAGCGCTAGGGGAGTGTTCAGATGTCCGCAGGTACATCCGCTACAAAAACAATCTAGATGGAATTGTTTTAGATGGACAAATCGCTTTTAACATTTATTGAACATCGCTTCTTCCGTTCATTGAATCTCAATAGAAAGCCCTAAAAACACCAAAATTCCTTATATCCACCACGAATTCGACACTAATTTGCCCAAAAAAGTTGACGTGTAAAACCCAACGATTTAACCTTACAGGTAGTTACTCTAGTGTCAACTCCAAATTCCAACCTCAATCTCTACGATTCCACTTTAATTTTCAAAATAAAACTCCAAAAAATATCAAGACCCAACAAACGATCTTGCAAAACTACGAAAAACAAAGGTAGAAGAAAAAAATGTGCGCTTTTTGTTTGTAAGAAAAGAAGTAGGTGTTTCAAAAAAAAAAAAGCTCTTACGTATGACCGTGGACCGATGCTGGCTGGCTAACTGAATGTGAAGATTGTCTGCGCCTCCTCTTAAACTCTCTAGCAAGAATGCCTCACCTGGACCTGCAAGGGTGGTGACACAGGGTGAATGCCACTGAAACCACTCTGATGCCTAAGTTAGACAATGTAGGAGAAAAATAGCAGTATGTAGAGAAGTGAAGGCTTAAAACATATTTGTTTCTAAAGAATGAAGCCCCTTTTTTATAGTGAAAGGAGGGTGTTCTTTGTTAATGTTGTGCTCCATCAGTGGAAGTGATTTATTTCTTTTCTTATTAGAAGTTGGCTCGTATTTCTGTGTCTCGAGATCCATTCTATGCGGTATCCGAGTTGCGATCAACGTGTCGAGATGGTTTCTTCGGCCAAGGTTGGGAAATGCCTTTAGCTAGAGCCGAAGGTTTTCCTCGGCCATGGCCGAAGAGAAAACCCTGGCTATGATTGAGGGGATGCCCTTAGCCTTGGTCAAGGGGTGCACCTTTACCAAGGCCAAGGTGTTTTTTCAGCCGCGACCTGGGAGGGGCTTAAATAGGCTTTTCTAAGTTTTTCTGTCCAATTTCCAGTTTTTCCTTAGTTTTTTGCTTACTTTCTTACTTGTCTGTTTTTGGGTGTAATAATAGGCCATGACAAGCACTTTGAATTCTTTTCTCGTTCGCAGTGCTTGTCGTTGTTTCGATCAATTGTACTACTTGCTACCTATGGAATTATGATCGAGCGTTACTAAGATTTTATTGGATTTGTAACGCCCGTACCTTAAGATGACGTCATTTTAACCTCTATGTAAGCCATTGAAACGTGATTTTTCTCATTTTTCACTTCCAAAAGAGGCTAAGGAGCTTGGAGAAGAGGAAAAGAAGGGGAGAGCAGAAAAGAGAGAAAAAACTAGGGTTTTGGTGCCTTTATGCCCAAAATCCCTTCAAGGTATATCATTCTCTCTCATTTTCTTCATTCTATCTCTTTAGCATGTGAATGCAAGCTTTATTTTGACCTAGGGTTTGTATGAATCCCGAAATTTAAGGGAGTGGTGAAAAACCAATGTTGGACTTAGGTCTTGAATTTGAGATATGTTAATCTAGAGGATGTTGGGAGTCCATAAATAGTGAAACGTCCAATTTCTAACAAGGGGTTGTATGGATTTGACCTAAACTAGGATTTTGGACTTAGAGTTTCTTATTCAATTTGCATGTGATTTATGTAGATTAGATAAATGTGGAGGTATGGAACTCCAATTTACTGATCTTGATTAGTGGATAACCCTAGTGTAGTGTAATTTTGGTCTAGGCCATATAATTTGGAAAATTACCATATAATTTGGGGAATTGCTCAAATTGGGGCTATTGACCTAAACCAAGTCAATTGATTAAATTGACTTGGGAATTGTCTAATTGGACCCAAATTGAATGAAATTGTGGGTTTAGAATGGTTGGACTTGTGTTAGAATTGAATGACCTAGTTCAATTTGGCTCTATGCCTGTTGTAGAGATTTTTCCCCAAATTGGGGCATATACTATGTATAGGCTTGAATTGGGGATTTTGACCGAGACTAGGTCAATTGATTAAATTGATATGAGATTAGTCTAATTAACCCTATTTATGATTGAATGTCATGTACTATAGTGGTTGGATCAACCTATTGCATTCAATTGGGTTAAATGTGGGTTAATTTAGTATTAAATAGTTAAATTGAGCAATATGAAATTGGCTCATGGGTTTGACTACTTTAGAATCTTAATTGGCTTTTGATTTGGGTTTAAACATGGTGGTTTAGCATACTTAAGGTTGATTTTCAGTTTTGGTAAACCATGTTATTTCAGGATCTTGTGGTTGATCTATATAACCCAAATAGTCAATTGAAGGTTGTGGTGCTTGGGGTGATTTGTGCAACCAAATGCTTTCTTTGGTTGGATTGGAATTAGATTGGCTAAGTCTAGCCAATCAAGTTGTGAGTGTTTCTTTTACTTGTGAATTCTATATGTGGCATTGTAGTATAAAATGTTTTAAATGCTTATATAATGTAGTATGCATGATTTATTGAATTCATGAACTGTATTTGAGCATAGTCAGTTGGGAAAGCAGTTGAGTTATGTGCATTCTCTAAGTTTGAGATTTCTTATGAAATCCCATTGGGCCAACCAAGAATCCTCAATTGTGGACCTTACAAAGGATTTCTATGGGTTGTGTATGTTAGGATTCGCCTAGACATGGTACTTGTCTTGGTGGGCGAATCCTATAGTTCATACAATCCATAGGAATTCTAATAGATACGGGTAAGAAGTCGATCGGGCATGGGTTTCGCGCACACATGACCCTTGTATTGATTCTTACTCAGGAGGTGTTAGGTTGCATATGCATGTTTATAAAATGGTATGCATTGTTTTGTTTATGACATGATATATTATATTGGCATGTATGTAATATTGCTTACACCCATGATTATTTAAATGGTCTTAATGATTCTTGCAATGTTTTACTTAAATGCATATATATGTTGCCACTTGTATAGAACATTCACTGAGCTTGTTGTAGCTCACCCCTGGTCCTTATCTTTTCAGGATCTGATAGGAAGGGGAAAGGGAAAGTTTAGCTGTGAAGCGTTCCCGTACTGTTGTTGACGTAGGTGTTTAGTACTTTTTCGCAATTTATTTTGATAAATTGTATTGTGTAACACCTAATGATTATACTTAACATTTATATGAGTTTGCAG
The DNA here is from genome assembly GCA_035771175.1 of Paratinospora sagittata. NCBI lineage: Eukaryota > Viridiplantae > Streptophyta > Magnoliopsida > Ranunculales > Menispermaceae > Paratinospora > Paratinospora sagittata. The sequence continues at coordinate 15,296,612 of CM069610.1, read as the reverse complement.
TTATGGTTAAGTATATTATGTACTTTTGAACACTATGGACTTGGAGAAAAATTTTCTGGTTGTCATTTTGGATATGTTTTATATGATGATCTTATATTATGTCCATGTATTTATTGTTGTGCATTTGGGATTATGGTTTGTGTTAGAAGGCTTATTGGGATGTCGTGTATGTAGAGGAAGGATAAACACGGGGTTTTGCGCCAGTTCTGACACCACAGATAGTGAGTCATGACAGGATTAAATGCTTTCCAACTTTTTTGGTCTATATATATGCCTTGGGTTGGAGGGTTAACTTATATGTTGCATTCATCTTCATGTAGATTTTTGGGTTTACACCTTGCTTCCCTTAGCTTTTGTCTCTTATTCTTAGGGGTGGTGTTTAGGTACGAGGTTTTAGACTCGAACTTGAGGCTCTCTTGCTTCATTGTGCAATTTCTTAGAACACTTGCGACGAATCTTAGGGATTGCTCGTGTTCTACTCGTTCTGCGGAAGATTGGGAGAACGACGGAGGTATGTTGGGCGCTCACACAAATGGTGTGGTTGGTCGTTATCCTACGTTGCTTTGTTTGGATTGTGACGTCGGGTGTTCAGATGATGAATTGGTTGATAGCGAGGATTTGGACATGTTCATCCCTACCCGACAAGTTTTAGTTGATGATCGCCCTTCTAGAGTTACTGAGAAGGAGCTTGACGCCCTTCGCCAACGATTTGGGGTTCCGGAGGGGGTGTCCATACGGGTTCCTCGCAAGGACAAGTGTGTTGGCCTAAGTGGTCTTTTGCTTAGCACTCTCATACTTGTTTTGATGCTAACAAACAATATACCATTTGGTGCTAATGTTTGAACTAAATGGACTTAAAGCTCAATTCAAGATCAAATGCTCTTCTAACGATGAACATCATGAACAAAGATTGAAGACTGCAATAAGAGTAGAATTAAGATTAAGAGAAAGATATGCAAGTCTAGAATTAGGATATATTTTATTTATTCCTTATTGCTCAACCCTTTCAAATCATACATGCATAAGGCTTCTGCAAAATCATCATATTTCAAATGATCTAAATGTTTTCAATCATGTTTTGATTATTGGAAAATGATTTCAAATAGTTTCAAGTCTTTACCTTGATGCTCAAGGTGTTTGATTTTATTTGAATTAGTTTGTGTAATGATTTTTCAAAGAAACATCTTTAAACTAAGTGAATTTTGAAAAATTAGGCTTGAGAAGCGCTCTCCCTAGCTTTGGAGCGAGCTCCTTAACAGTCTGAGCAAAATGGCCTCTATGTTATGCACAGAGACACACACTCCTATGAAAAGAAGCGTGCTTCATGCGTGCAGACAAAATTTCAGGGTTTCTGTCCTTTAGAGAAGGGCATTCCTACCCAGGAGAAGCGCGCTCCTTGCGGTCTGCAAAATTTTAACGATCACATTTTTGAATTTCTGAGCACACCAACGGTCATATTTTTAAGTGTAACGGCTAGTAATTATTTTCCATCTATTTATTCACCTGCTCTAGCCATTTTACGTTAGAGAGAGAAAGCACACAAAAAGATACAAACACATTCTCTAGATTTCTAGGATTTTCCAATTTTGAAAGAGTTTTTCAAAATGAGAAAATGAGCTTCAATCTTTTTTAAGTTATTATCTCATTCTCAAAGATTTCGAATTTGGTGTTTGATCGAGTCAAAGGCTTTTAGAGTACATTTCACAACCGTTTTTCAAAGATCATCATACAAGCTTTCTAAAAATTGCATTTGAGCAATATTGAATATTTGAAAGGTAAAAAGGTTGTAAGTAATATCTCTCTCTCTCTCTCTCTCTCTCTCTCTCTCTCTCTCTCTCTCTCTCTCTCCATTATGAGCTTAATTGTTATATGTCTTGTAATTTGATGTATGAGCTGTACTGAAAGAGTTCAACTTACTTAGAACAATTTTAATCGTTGTAATATTGTAATTCAAGTTTGGTGTGTTTGAAGATTGAAACAACAAAGTCAAGTAAGTTTGACTCACTTAATGATTCCTAGGTTGGAATCATGGGTAGGTTTATCCTTTACCTTGAAAAGGATCAAGTGGTTCTTCTTTAGCTCGTGAAAAGGAAATTAGGTTCTTCCTTATCCTGTAAAAAAACAAGTAGTTCATTCTTAGCTCGAGAAAAGGATATACGGTTCTTCCTTATCCAACAAAAGGAAGTTGTAGGTTCATCCTTAGCCCACCCGCAAAAGGATAGGTTTGCCCTGAACTAATAAAAAAGCATTTGTAATGGTTTGGTCTTCACCCGAAAGAGGATTCATTAGTAAAGTTTAAAAATCTTAATCGGGAGATTAGGTAGTCGACGTATGCTAGGGTGCTTTACTTTATACATTTCATTTTATGCACCTTAGATTAGTTTGAGTATTCAATCCAACTTTATCAAGGAATTTCACTAAGGAATTAGAAAAGTTTAAAAACGACCATTACACCCAATTCACCTCCTTGTTGGGCGTCCAACAAGTGGTATCGGAACAGGTGCTCACAATTTTAAGGCTTAAAGTCCTTGAGCTAAAGATTGAATGGCCATTACAAAAGACTTTGATCTAGGTGTTAACTTCTTTACTCGATTAATGCTTAATGTAGAAAATTTTATGTCTTGGAGAATTAGGATGAAAATTTACTTCTAGGCTCAATCTTGTGGTTTGTGGAATATTGTTTCACACATACTCACAAAGACCATAAATGGGGTTGTAGTTACCAAATTTAGGAAGAAATGGGATAAGAAGGAAAAACATTTAGTTAGATTAGATGATCTAGCTAGAAACACACTTCTAAGTAGCCTTTTACCAAATCTTTGTAGTCTTTAGACATATTTTAACATACTTTCTTCAATTGATGTCAAATGTGCTTATTTATATTATTTATTGACATTTGGAGGTTATATGGGCATGATTGAAGTATCTTATCCTTTAATGCCTATGTGTGACTGTTTATAGATGAATGATTATATATTATGTTCAATATTTGATTGGTAAAAAATATGCATTATATGTTTTTTGAATGAAGATTTTTCTTTAGTCTTGTGCGCTTGAGTTTAAACAATTTGTATTTGATAGAAATACAAATTTCTAGATATTTTGGACTCAAGAAGCGCACTCCTTTGTTTGAGAAGCAAGCTCCTAAGGGATCAGTAAAATAACAGTTTCTACCTTGGAGACAGAAACACGCTCCTCGGACAAGAAGCGCGCTCCTCTAATCCATTGAGAAAAACCCTGTCTCAGGTTTGCGCAAAAAGCGTGCTCCTCGCGACTTAAGGAAGTTTTTTAAAAATTAAAAACCTCATTTGTGCCATTCACTCAAGCAAGAAAAGTGATCTTCCCAGACGAAACCTCTGTGCTTTCATCACTAAATTTTGATTTCTTTTGTTCTTCAAGGTTGGAAACGTCGATTCAAGGTAACCTAAGTACTTTCAATCTCTTTCTCGTTGTTTTCACCGTGAAATTTTGCCTTAATTGAATCTAGGGTTTCGAAATTTAGGTTTTGTGTGATTTTTCTATGTGTGCTTCGATTGTTGTTGGATTCCATGGCACCCAGAGTAAAATTGCCCATGAAAGCAAAAAGGACTCAACCTAGACTTGCTTCCACCCCTAGGAAACGACGTAGAGTCATCCAAGTGTTAATTTAATAGGCCTCATGACCTGAATGAGAAAAGATATTTTGATGATTACAAACCACACTTTGATTACGATAATATTATATGCATTGCTCATTTAATTTCACATGAAAATTCACGAAGACTTGATAATCCATGGTGAAAAAGCTTTCAAGATCAAATTGAAGACCATGATCGTTCGAAGACGTATCTTTGTGTTATTAAACCGTGTTTAGGTTGTAGAATCTCTGTTATCATATGCAAATGTGCATGATTGCATGGTTTAGTCGATTCGATTTCAAAGTATTTTTCGTTGATTTTATCGATCACTCAATGAATTTTAAATGTTTGATTTGATTCAAAATACCAAGTGTTTAATAGAGCTTTAAAATGTTGAAAAATGTCAAAATTTTTTTGAAGTGTTCATTTTTGAACCAATTATCCTCTTGTAAGTTACCTTACAAGAGTATGTCCCTAATGTGAAAAATATTTTGATGATTACAAACCACATTTTGTTTACGATAATATTGCATACATGGCATATCTAATCTTGCTTGAAGGTTTCGAAGAATCAATGATGCATGATGAACGTATTATTAAGATCTACTTGAAGACCATGATCATTTGAAGATATATATAATTGTATGATTAGATTGTGTTTAGGTTGTAGAATCTTCACTATCATATGATTCAGCAATATGCATGACTGCATGATTTAGTCGAATTGATTTTTTATCATTTACATTTAATTTTCTATGTTTGATTTGATTCGAAATTACCAAGATTTTAATCGTATTTGTCTATTTTAAATGAGAAATCAAAATTATTTTTAAGTGTCTATCAGGACGCTAATACATCTTATCAGGACGCTAATGTCTTAGTAGCGCCCTCCTAGACTTGGTGAGTCAGGACGCTAATAATATATTAGGGTCTGATAATGTTCAAGGTTGAATTGTACTTATTCAACAGGACGCTTACTTCATCAGTAGCGACCTCATTTAAATAAACCTGTGAAATCAGGACGCTGATATGGCATCAACTCACTTACTGTCTTTCAAAGTTTTAAATTGTTTTTAAAACATCAGGATGCTTACTCGTTAGTAGTGATAAGTTGAGTTTTAGTTGTTAGTTTTCATATTAATTTCATAGGTTTTTAGGTGCATTTAGCTATTTCTATGATATATTTGCATTAATTGTCCATATTTAGTGTTTTAGGTCCATTTAGATGTTTTTATGAATTTTAGAAGTAGTTTTATGTGCTTTCATTAATTACATATATTAGGTTAGCTTAGGAAAATAATCATGAGTTTTAGGTGTTTTTCCTTTAGTCATTAGCATCATTTTCATGTTAATAATCTTGCATTTTACATGTTAATACATACATTGCATATATATTTTTATCACTAGATTAATTTAGATCATTTAGTTGTGATTTTGTATTTTGTTTTGTAAGAGAATAAGGAGCTTCAAAGTAGTGCAAATGAGGTTCATAATAAGCCAAGAACAAGTACAAGAAGTGGACAAAAAGCCAAGAAGTAGAAAAGAGAAGGAATGCACAAGGTGTGGATTTCGCAAAACTGGGCGCCGCGACTTGGCTGGAGAAATGTATGTGCATTTTTTTTGGCATTTTTGACACGTTTTGGATGGCCAATTTAGGTATTTTCACCCACACTTGTATATAAGCTCTTTTTAGGGTTTGTTTTAGACATTAGAGACCATTAGATACAATTAGAATAGATTAGAGTTAGCTAGGTCTAGATAATAGAAAGGAGGCAAGAAGAAATCATTGAAGAGGAGAAGTTGTAGATTGAAGAAGCTTGAAGAAGGAAATCATTTTGTCAAAGGGGGTTTCTAATTTCCTTTCTTCTTTCATTTTGTGATGATGAACACTTCTTTAATTTTGATTCTTGTATTAATGGATTTGAGCATGAGCTAAACATTTCATCTAGGGATTTGATGGACCTATATTTTTATATAATGAACTAATTAGTGATGCATATGTTTTAGAAATTCATAATTAATAAATATAGTGAAATCATATCCCTAGAACTATCCATCCATTGATTTTTCTCCTGTTTATATTATATTTACTTAATTTTGCTTGATTTGGTTCAATTTACTCTTTTTTGCAATTAATCCATCACAGTTTAATCACCTAGATAAAATCAAGATTATAATAGTTTTGGGCATTTTTAACAAAGAAATTCATTATCCCTGAGGACGATACCCGACTCACCGTTGGTTTATATTATTACTTGATAATCGTACACTTGCGATACAAATATTCACGATCAAGTTTTTGGCGTCATTGCCAGGGATAGTGCTAATTTCTCTGTTATTAATACCATTACAAATTGGTTTTGATCTTAATTTAGGTATTTCTTTTTATTTGTTTGTGTTTGCATTTTACTTGCTATTTTTTGAAATTTTGTTCTCTTCTCTTGATAGAATTTTGTGGTTGATGCGAAGGACTCGAAGTTGTGAACTTGTGCCTCTTGTCCCCGAAATTGAAAGAACTTTTGGGAGGTTAAGAAGAGAAGGAAGAGTTGAAGAACCAGTCATGGCAAAAAGGAATAATCAATTGCCATTAAGAGATTATTTCAAGCCTGTGGTGAACAACAATTTCTCGGGCATAGCAAGACTACCCATCAATGCCAATAATTTTGAATTGAAGCCGACCTTGATCACAATGGTGCAACAGCACCAGTTTGGAGGAGCATCACAAGATGACCCTATAATGCACATTAACACATTTCTGGAAATGTGTGATAAATTAAAATCAATGGGGTGCCCGAAGAATAGATAAGGTTGAGGTTGTTTTCATTCTCACTGCGGGACAAGGCGAGATCTTGGCTACAGTCGTTTCTACCTGGTAGTATCAACAATTAGGAAGAAATGGTGCAGAAATTTTTTCAAAAAATCTTCACGCCAGCAAGAATTGCTCAACTTAGAGCAGAGCTAAGCCAGTTTAAGCAACTTGAGACCGAATAATTGTATAAAGCATGGGAAAGATTCAAGGATTTGTTGAGAAGATGCCCACAACACTGTTATCAAGATTGGCTTTAAATCCAAATTTTCTACAATGCATTGGACCATGTCTACAAGAGCATGGGTTGATGCGGCGGCTGGTGGTACTCTCATGGGGAAGACAACAAATGACGCTCTCATGTTGATAGAAGAAATGGCTTCCAATTCCTATGAACACTCAAATTAGAGGGCTCCAACAAAAAGAGTGGTTGGATTGCATGAAGTAGATCAGCTAAAAACTTTAGCAGCTCAAATGTCTTTAATGCAACACCAAATGGCAACTTTGTTTGCCTCTATCCAAGGCAATCCTTCTTCTTCATCTGCCTCATCCAATTAATCCATTGTGGTTAGCACACATGGTTCAACAAGGCTTGGTTGGTCAAGATGAGCAATGTCAGTTTGTGAACAATCGCCTCTATAATTGTAGAGGGAACCAAGAGACAAGCTCAAGTCAAGTGCCTAATTAGTATTATCCGAGTGTTGAAAATTTCTCTTATTCAAACAACAAAATTGTGTTGCAACCACTAACGTGGTTTCAAAATCAAGTCTGGAAGATGGAATGACCACTTTTATGAATGATTCAAATAAGAGCTTCACCAAGAATGAAACAAATGGATGAATTGGCAGCTAACATGGCTAATCAAATGAGTTCCATGAGTCAAGTGAGCAACTTGGGTTATCAAATTAAGTGAATCCAAAAGAGAGGTGCATGGCTATCAAATTAAGGTGTGGCAAAGAAGTTGAGAGTTCTCCTTTACTGAGCAAGGTCAAGCCGAGTTCATTTCTTTCTTCACCATCCATTCCGTCATATTCACAAGCTCAAGAAGAGGTTGAAAACGAAGTTTAAGAGGAAGTGGCACAAGGCCATGGGGTTGCAAGTCACAAAGGATAAGAGGTACCAAAGAGGGACTTTGTTCTGGGTCGCATCACATTCCCTAATAATCCGCCTATCCTCAAAACCCCCATTCCTTACCCTCAAAGATTTGCAAAACAAAAAGCTTAAGGATCCAGGGAGTTTTTCTATTCCTTGTGTTATTGGTTCATCTTCTTTTGATAATGTTTTATGTGATCTTGGTGCAAGCATTAATTTGATGCCTTTGGCTATTTCTAGGAAGCTTGGATTAGAATAGGTGAAGCTTACCACTATATCCCTTCAACTAGCCGACCATTCAATCACATATTCATGGGGCATTGTTGAAGATGTGCTAGTCAAAGTGGATAAATTTATATTTCCTGTGGACTTTGTGGTGTTGGACATGGAGGAGGACGAAAACCTACCCCTCATCTTTGGCAGACCATTCCTTGCCATGGAGAGAGCTTTGATAGATGTTGAGGGAGGAGCACTCATATTGAGAGTGAATGATGAAGAAGTCAAGTTTGACATTTACAAGTCTCCAAAGCTTCAAGAAGAGATGAACGTTTGCCATAAAGTTGAGGTGATGGAGAGTAATGTTCAAGAGAGCATGATGATGACAAGTACTTTGGAGAAAGACATGGGTCAACCAAATTATGAAGAATCAGTGAAAATTGCGGAGGGAAAACATTTTGAGTTGCCTTTTGTGAGTTCCATTGATGAAGCTTTTAAATTCAAGCTTGAAGATATGAAAAGTGTAGCTCATGCACCTTTGAGTTCTCCTTGGAGTGGTATGTTGCAAGAGGGAACATTCCATATGGGAAAGCAAAAAGTTTTTCTTGATGACAAGTTTTATAAATTAGATGATCCTTCGTTCTTTCAAGGATGCAAAAATCAAGCTACCATGCAAAGTTTGCTTGAAAAAGGAGTACGAGAGATTCTTCATGGTTGTCATGCTTCATTTTGTGACGAACATTTAGTGCAACAGGGACAGCTTTAAAGGTCCTTCAAAATGGTTTCAATTGGCCTACTTTGTTTGAAGATGCAGAGATCTTTGTGGAAGCTTGTGCTAAATGCCGTCAAAAAATGCATTGTTTTAGCCAAGCCAACCGGAAGGAGGAGATGTTCTTCTACTATGAACCACCATGAGCAAGAGAAGAGAAAGTCAAGCTAATGACTAAAAACAAGCGCTTGTTAGCAGGCAACCCAACTGTTTCTTTGTTGTGTTTTATCTTTAGTCATTATAGTATAGTAATTGCATCTTGTGTTATCCATTAAATAACAAGTTTCTTTTTCTTTTTTAGGGAAAATCAAAAAGATCAGTGGCTCAGGGAAGGAAACAAGAAATGGAGTAATATAAAATAAAAAAAATGCAAAAATAGCATTCTGGGCACCGCAGTGCCATTCCAAGCGTCGTGACGCCGTTACTCTGACTGAAAAAAGAAGAAGAAGTTATAATCGCTTTTTTTCCTTTTCTTTTTTATTTCTCTCATCCTCTCTTCTGCAACTCTCCAAAACCACCTCTTCTCTTTTCTACCATTTCTTCTTCTCTCTCCAAAATCTCACCATTCTCCCACCCATTTCTCTCCATATTTTTCATTCCATCTTGGATTTTCATCATTCTCACCATCTTGGAAGCATTTGTGGGTGGCAATCTCAATCACATTCATCTTTGAAGCAACCTAGGGCTTCCAAAAATCGGGGATACTAGCATCCACCACATTTTGTAAGTTTTCCCTTATTTTTGTGCTTTATTTTTGTGAAACTATGGTGATGGTTGTGATAGTATTGTTAGTATTGTTGAGATTTCTTCCAATCTTGAGCTTGGTGGCTATAGTCTTGAGGATTTGAGATGGCATTGAATGGCATGAACATGAGTTTATTCGAATTTATGTAAGTTTTGTGGATATTTGGTGGAAATCATTTGAGTTTTGTGAGCAAATTTGTTGAATTCTAGTTGTCATTGGTGGAAATTATATCATACATTGGCTATGTGTTGGAGTGCCCTCTAAGTGTTTGAAAATTGCCTTAGAGTCCATCTTGACCAAGTGGAGTTGAGTTTTTGTTGAAGACTTTGAAATATCAATCCCATTGAAATGGCACCCAAAAGGACTAGACCTTCTTCTTCCTCCCAATCATATGATCATACAAGATTTATAAGCAATGAGACATCCAAACAATTTTAAGGCTATGTAGTGAGGAGAAGCTTAATCAAAGAGATAGGCATATGCGTCCCTCCCCCGCTAAACCAAGAGATCGCAAACATGATTGTTGAGAGAGGATGACAAAATTTTGTACGACAACCTCAACCCACAGTTATTCTGGTCGTACATGAATTTTATGCTAATGCCCATGAGAGAAGTAACTACAAAGTGTTTGTGCGAGGGAAGATGGTGCCATTTGATAGAACCACCATCAATGAATTATACAGGCTACAAAACATTGATGATGATGACTACTCGAATTATGTTGCTGTGGGAATTGACACTGATCAAATTATCAAAACTCTTTGCCCAACGGGGAGATGGAAAACTTACAAAGGGGAGCCAAGAACAATGCCAAAGAAAGGATTGAACTACATAAGCAAGGAGTGGTTGAACTTCTTGAATGCTAAGTTGATTCCAGGAGATCATAAGAACGACATCTCCAAAGATCGAGCATCACTCCGTTTTGCCATCATGACTGGAAAGTCCATAGATGTTGGAAAAGTAATTCAAAGTTCCATCATCTATAGCATTAAGCCCCCCATCACTGGTGGGCTTACTCATCCTTCACTAATATGCGCCTTATGCCATAAGGCGGGAGTACGATGGAGTCTGGATGAAGAGCTACTTCAGCCCAAGAGTACAATCAATAGTGGTACTTTGGTTCGTCTTAAGCAAGATGATGATGATGATGATGATGTGATCCTTCCTGGATGGGGACCTAGTGTGGATGCCTCTTCATCAAGGCATCCTCATGAAGAATCTCCTCATGCACAAACTTTGTCAATGGCTGAAAGAATCAACCATCTTGAGCAAGAGGTCCAAACTCAAAGGCACCACATGAACCAATTCAAAAATTATTCATTTGAGTTCAACTCATCCATGGTGTAGATGTTCAATGCATGTGGCCTCAATGCCAGCCTTGCTGCGGTTCAATTTCCCCAACCACCAAATTTTCATGAGCATCATGAAGAAGAAGCGGAAGAGGAAGACGAAGACAATGAGGATGCAGATTGAGGTAGTAGAGGGGAGTTTCTTGAACCTTTCCCTTACTACTCTATTTCCTTTGCATTTGAATTTCTTTAATCATTGAGGACAATGCTAAATTTAAGTTTGGGGGATGGTTCAATGTGTATGTGCTTAATTTAATTTACTTATGTTTTAGTGTTAGTTTGAATGTTTTGGTTGCATATTATTGTAAATTTTGAAAATTTAGAATTGGGTTTGTGTTTAAAATAAATACTAAGTCATGAATAAATCCATAGTCCTTTATGAGCTTTGATTTGATTTTATTTCGTATGGATGATCTATGATAGGATTAGCACTCATTTCTAAACATGACTTTTGAAAAAATTAGAAAGTACTCTTAAGTTTGTGTGCTTAATCTGCTTTGCCATGTTTATTAGACATTCTTGTTGACTTTTGAATTTGAAATCATGATCATGAGTTCCACTTGCTGTTTAAATTGAGATTTGGCAAGTTAAGCATCATTAAGATCTCACTTTTCAAACCGAACTCTAGAACTTGTTTGATCATTTCTTAAGGCGAAATCCTAGGAATCACACCTTGAGAGGTATTATTTAGGCCATGTTTGGAAAGATTGAGCCATTAAGCCCACCTTCATGTTGAATTATCCCTAGTTACCCTATTTGAGCTTTATCCATTATTCTTTGTCACCTAAAATGATTAGCCAATACCCTTGATTGATTTCCTCAATTTTTAACCCTTGCACCCTGAACTTTTTGAATGAATGTGAATTTTAATGGGTTGGGTTATTTTTCATGGGAAACTTTGTATAAATGTGCTATGGAATGAAATTGTTATGTGAGGGTAATGAGAAAAGACTCAAAAAAGCTCAAAAAGTGTTAAAAAGAAGAAAAAGATGAAGAATGAAAAGAATGAGAAAAGAAAACATGTTTCTTCATCAATGAGTGAAATGAATAAGTTTGGGGGTAGGTTGGGAGTAATGTGGATGAAAATTGTTGAAAAATCCTGTTTGGGTAATGTGTTGGGTTTGATTCATTTTGTAAGGCATGGAATGTGTAAAAGTGTTATGTATCAAAGAGGTTTTGGGTGTATTGAACTTCATTTTATCCATGTTGTCATACCCTTACCCTTGGCCTTACATTACAAGCTTATTTAAGTCCTATTGATCTTAATTGGTGTGAGACCTATATTAATGGAGAGAAGTGTGAAAAACAAGCTTATAAAGTTCATGTTTTGTCTTATGAGATCATATTTCTATCTTGCTTGCATTGATCTATATGATTTATGAATGGTCATGTGAATGATTTTTATGCTTGGTTGTCAATGAGGATAGAATAGAAGACATAGTTTTGTAGGTTGAAATTCTAGACAAACAAGTTTAAACTTTCAAAGCTTTCCTTTAGTTATGTTATGAGAGATGTGTGTTGTCTTTGAGATCATGTGAATCAAATATTTGCAAATCAAACATTTGTTCATTTTGGAATATGTGAAGAGTTTTGTTGTCCAACTCTAATTTTTCTCTTTTCTCGGGACAATCAAAGTCTAAGTTTGGGGGAATCTGATAAGTTGAGTTTTAGTTGTTAGTTTTCATATTAATTTCATAGGTTTTTAGGTGCATTTAGCTATTTTTATGATATATTTGCATTAATTGTTCATATTTAGTGTTTTAGGTCCATTTAGATGTTTTTATGAATTTTAGAAGTAGTTTTATGTGTTTTCATGAATTACATATATTAGCTTAGCTTAGAAAAATAATCATGAGTTTTGGGTATTTTTCCTTTAGTCATTAGCATCATTTTCGTGTTAATAATCTTGCATTTTACATGTTAATACATACATTGCATATAGAGTTTTGTCACTTGATTAATTTAGATCATTTACTTGTCGTTTTGTGTTTTGTTTTGTAGGCAAATCAGGAGCTTCAAAGTAGTTCAAATGAGGCTCATAATAAGCCAAGAACAAGTACAAGAAGTGTCAAAGAAGAGGACAAAAAGCCAAGAAGTAGAGAAAGAAGAAATGCATAAGGTGTGCATTTTGCAAAACTGGGTACCGCGATGCGGTTGGAGAAATGTATATGCGTTTTTTTTGGCATTTTTGACACGTTTTGGATGGCCAATTTAGGTATTTTCACCCACACTTGTATATAAGCTCATTTTAGGGTTTGTTTTAGATATTAGAGACCATTAGATACAATTAGAATAGATTTGAGTTAGCTAGGTTTAGATAATAGAAAGGAGGCAAGAAGAAATCATTGAAGATGAGAAGTTGTTGATTGAAGAAGCTTGAAGAAAGAAATCATTTTGTCAAAGGGGCTTTCTACTTTCATTTCTACTTTCATTTTGTGATGATGAACACTTCTTTAATTTTCATTCTTGTATTAATGGATTTGAGCATGAGCTAAACATTTCATCTTGGAATTTGATGTATCTATATTTTGATGTAATGAACTAATCAGTGATGCATATGTTTTAGAAATTCATAATTGATAAATATAGTGAAATCATATCCCTAGAACTATCCATCCATTGATTTTTCTCCATTTTATATTAGATTTACTTAATTTTGCTTGATTTGGTTCAATTTACTCTTTCTGCAATTAATCCATCATAGTTTAATCACCTAGATAAAATCAAGATCATAGTTGTTTTGGGAATTTTTACAAAGAAGTTCATTATCCCTGAGGACGATACCCAACTCACCGTCGGTTTATATTATTACTTCATAATCGTACACTTGCGATACAAATTTTCACTAAGGAAATCTGGGATAAGTTAGAGGTCACCCACAAAGGAACTTTGCAAGTTATAAAGGCAAAACTCCAAATGCTAGTTGAAAACTATGAGACCTATAGAATGGAGGAAACTAATTCGATAGTCGAGGCTATTGCTCGGTTTACAACAAACATCAATGAGATGAAGAACCTAGGAAAAAGCTACGACCAAGAAGAATTAGATAGAAAGTTTCTAAGGGGTCTACGCAAAGCCTAGGAACCCAAGGCCACTGTTTGTGCACCCAAGAGGGGGGGGTGAATTGGGTGATGGTCAAATTTAATTCTTTTCCAATCACTTAGTTATATATTTTGATACATTGAAATTAAATGCACATACTAACCATAAAGTAAAATGCATAACGTGAAGCACACTAGGATTTATAGTGGTTTGGCCAAGCCTACGTCCACTACCTAATCACCCGATTAGGATTTTCTCAATCTACTAACTTATTCTCTTACGGGTGAGAACAAACCGTTCCAACTTGCCCTTTTACAGGTTCAAGGCAAACCTAACCTTTTGCGGGTTAAGGATGAACCGTTTCTCTTTTATAGGTTTAGAGATAACCTATTATTTTACAGGTTAAGGACGAACCTATCCTTTTGCGGGCTAAGGATGAACCAGTTCTCTTTTACAAGTTCAGAGATAACCGTTTTCCTTTTTGTGGATTGAGGAAGAACCCATGTTCTTTTTACGGGATGAGGAAGAACCATTTTCCTTTTTACAGGTTGAGGAAGAACCCATGTTACTTTTACAGGATGAGGAAGAAGTGTTTTCCTACTTGCAGGCGAGGATGAACCTTAACATGATTTCAACCATGAAATCATCAAGTGAATTACATTCAATTATCCTGGTTGTTTCATTCCGAAACGCACGAACATACCACTATTTGAAAATAATATTGGTTCTATGTAGAACACTTTACAATTAAGCTCATTACATAACATTACAAAGATATGTAAATTTAAGTACGTAATGCTAAGAGAAGATACACTTATAGTCCTATAGCTTTCAATGTTCGGTATTGCTCAAGTGCAATTCTGAAAAACATGAATGATATGTAAATTAATTAAATGCTTCTTCGAAAACTTTTGATACCATTAAAACATTGAACTTGAAAATGCAAGACGATTGTAAAACACAGACACATAAGGTTTTCAAAATAGATAAAATGTATAAGCGTGAAAACTTATGGTTCAGTATTCAGTAGTTAACATAACTATTGATATAGTTCGATACAGTACTTAAGATATGAAATCAAGTACAATTGTATCTCTCGAACTATCTCTCAAATTAATTCATCAGCAAGATTGATATTAAGTATAGATCAGTGTTGAGAATTTGAGTAGAAACTAGTTTTATATACTTCAAATAGATTTTCAATGATAGAATATAATTTAAGCTCAGTATGAAAATCTTTTGAATAAGTAAAGTATCAATGAAATATACTTTGAAAGATTAGAACTGTTGAAAACTTTTGAAAGATTGAAAAACGAGTAACATTCAAAAAGTTTTGGCACAATAAAAATTATCGGCAAGTTGTTTGATTCAAAGTGTATGTATTTATAGACTTAGTAGGAAACAATTGTTAGATACTTGAATTTCAAATTCAAGGTGAACGTTTACACACAACGGCTAGAATGTTATATGAAAATGGCACATGCGATTTTCACTAACATTATGGTTCTTATCGGATAGCATGAATAAGGAAAGTTTCAGGAAACGTGATTCATGCATCAAAGAAAATCTCTGATCACTCTGAAAATGATTTTGTGCAGAGATCTGTTCTGAAAAGTAGTCTGATATAGTGCATGTGTCAGAACAATGACAATTTGAATTAGCGTCCTGACGCGTAATGTCAACTTTGTCGTTTTGTTCCTTGAGGGCGCTCATTATGTATAAGCGTTTTGCTAAATAATAAAGTGAGGGCGCTACTAACTCGTAAGCGTCCTGACTTTCTTCGCGAAAGAAATGACTCAACTTTGAGGGCGCTAATGCACATTTAGCGTTCTTCTTTGTTTTTAAAACGTTTGGACACATGAGGATGCTACTTTCGGGTAAGCGCCTTACCTTTTAAAAACAAAACACGAGGTTGGTACTACTATGTGAGCTTCCTAACATATTTAAAACATTTGAAGAACGATACTAAGTATGCTAAAGGACAATCAGCGTCCTGAAAGTTATTTAGTTGGTTCCTAGAGATGAGGACGCTCTTCCCCAGGTAGTGTCCTGATAGTTTTTCCAACTTAGAACTATCAGCGCCCTCAAAGATACACTCTGTGAAGAACTTAAAAATCTTTCAGTAAGCTGAGGCTGAGTCGACGTCCTCACAACTTCAGAGGTTGACTAAAGAGAGGTCGTTACTTACAAGTAAGCGTCCTGATGAATCAGTTCAATTCAACCTTGATTGTTATCATCGTTCTAATGAGTCATTAGAGTCATGACTTATCAAGTTCAGGAGAGCGCTGCTGAATCATTAGCATTCTAAAAGACTCGTGAAATATAGTTTTTGAAATTTGATTAAAAATACGATTAAAAACTCGGTCAATTTAAAATAAAATCAAACAAAGAAAATTAAATCATTTGAAATACCTTAAAGTATATGTTTCAAAACATGCAAATTTGAAAAACGTATGCAAGTGATTTGTGCATGATTTTGAAAAACGTTTGAGCAATACTGATTAGAGAAAGATATACCTTAAATGCCTTGTGTATTTCTCATTTTGCTCATAATCTTTAAATCCAATTCTTCATTATGAGATCTTCAAAATGAACTTCGCGCTTGAGTTGAATGTCTTCAACGTTGATTTAATGATGTAGTCTTGAAGCTTTTAATAGAATTGTTCGTGAATGTGTTGATTGATCTTGAAGTCCTTGATTGAGACGATCTTGAGTTTCTTGAATGAATCATTCTTTGGCTTTTTGCTTTCCTGAGGTGCTAAGATAGGTTCTTGATTAAAGCTCATTAGCACCAAAAGAGATTTTGTTTGTAATCATCAAAATATACTTCATCAAGTATACTTAGGGACGTGCTAAGTGATGAACCGCTTAGGTGAACATTCTCCCCCTTTTTTTTATGATGACAAACAAATAAAAAATTAAGCGCTTTAAGCAAAAAATCAATATTTTATATTTTTCTTTTCCCCCATCTATTTTTCTTATTTTTCTTATTTTTCTTATTTTTCTTCTCCCCCTTTTGTCATGATAAAAAAGGTGAAGAAAAGAAACTAAGATTTCCCCCTTTGTCGTGATGTAGTATAGAATCGAAGCTCCCCCTTACATGGAGACTCCCCCTTACTTTATGCATTCACCCTCAAGATGATTTATGACGCCATGTCATTGTTAGGTACATGAGAACGCGTAAGGTCTACTATACTGTTGGCCATGTGAGAAACAGATCTTATCTTTAAGCATAGTGAGAAATAGTTTAAAATATTCATAGGCTATAAGATATTGAAAAAGTAGCGTAGCCAAAAATCGAAAGTTTATATATGACGTATAGTCATAGGGGATGAGAAAGAGTTGCCGAAAAATGAATTTATTCGTGGGCAATCATTCTCCTAGTGTTTGGAAATATAAGTTTGATAATTAATCCAAGCCTAACATAGAATATGCTTTAAAAATTTGTAACTAATCAAGCACAAGCATACTTTAAGTTTCATAGCGCAGGCAAAATGATTTATGATTAAGCAAGGCCTAGCTATCATGATTCTAATAAGATGCAAAGTATATAATTTTTTAAGTACATGACATCTATTAGATATCAAAAATCACAAACAAGTGATACATACAAGATTTAAGATTTAAGAGCAACATCAATGGCATGTGAGAATGGAAAATTATGAACTTTCCATAGTTTAGGCATTTGAAGATTTATAAGATGAAGAACAAAGCCTAAAGATGAGTATATGCTAAATTTCATAGAGATCATTCAAGCAATAACATACATTCATTTTCATATTCTAGGCAGATAATTTCAATCAAAGCATAGCCTAGATTGTTTGATTCAAATGAAATATGATTTTGAAGAGTATACGCACATTAGAAATCAAATATTCAAGAATTTGATGCTAAGATGATTTAAGATAAAGAGCATGCATCAAAGTTAGGAATTCATGAAAAGAAAATGCCAAAAGATGATGGATAAAAGTATAGGCAATTTTCTTTTCAAGAGATATAGGCGTAAGATATGAAGTTGTGAACATGGCCTATCAATTTGCATATTCATGAGTCATATATAGATATGATTTTATAAGTTCGAAACAAACATGATCGTGATATGAACTAGCATAGGCAGAAATAAATTGTTAAGCACAACCTAGCTATTATATGAACGGATATCAATTCAAGATGTGATTAACCTTAAGAGAGATACCACAGACTTACTAGTAGAGGAATGATGATAACATTAGTCATTATAAGACTTCAACAAGTTCATGAGAGAAAAGTAGTTATGCATCAAAAATAGTCAAAAGTAATTTTGGCAATCATAGAATCAGGCACAATAGCGAAGTGTAAACATAAAGGTTAAAAGCAGTGAAGTGTGTGCAGGATATGTAGATAAAATGGAACATTCACACATATTTAAGCATATCAGTCATTCAATAATCAATCAAGATGAAGATCAATGACTAAGAGGTGACGTGTGCAAAACTAAATATATACGTGAAATAAAGAACTGATCAGGATATTCACCTACATATCTAATCATAAATAACAAAATCATGAAAAGAAAACTTTATACTTTTTGTATTATAGTTTTTGGAAGGTCAGGAGGACCAATTTAACATACACACAAAAAAGATAAAAACAACAAAAATTAGACAACAGGTTGGCAGAAGATTGGCAAACACAGGCAGAGAGCGAACAACATCGAGTTTAGTGTGGAGTGCCCTGAGATTCGAGCGATCGAGCTTGTCTCACCGAGGCCGTAGGTCCGACAGATCTCGACATATGAGGTGGATCAACTATGCTTGCACCCTTCCCCTCAATATAGGAAAGCACAGGACCGAGCCTTTTCATCTGGCTCATTGTATAGGCATAACACCCTCTAATATCTTCTCTAATTTCAGCTTGAGACTTGTCCAATTTCTTGAGAAGTATCATCATCAGATCTTTCTGATGTCTAGTGACCTTTTCAAGCTCTTTCATTCTGCGTTCTTGTTCGCAGAGAAACTCTACAACTAACTGGAAGCTCGAGGAGTTGGATTCAGACAATTGGGTGAGAAGATTCTCAACCGAAGATTCTCTATGGATGGCACGGGGTGGCACTGGTTCTACGGGAGGTGGTGGCGATGCTCTACAGCCACTTAGAGGAGGTGTAGAGTCATTTCGTGGAGACACAAAACATCCGATTTCTTCAACTTAATCATCGGACGAATACTTTAAGGTGAAAGCACTTAACGAAGAAGATGATTCTTCCTTTCGTCATTTTTTGGGTGACTGGAGTTCTAGAGGCCATAGGGGTTGAGCGAGAAGATGAAGTGACAAGGTTTTTCACTGTGGATTGTGCAAATGAAGTGACAAGGCTCTCATGAATGCCTTAATCTGTTGCATGCTTTCCTAAATATCCTTTACAAGATCATCATGTGGTGATGGAGTGGAACTCGATGAAGGCAAGAACTGCATGACACTTAATTGTCTGTCCATTTGTTGTGTCATTTTGTCTACTATTTTAGTTGCTTGGATCAAGTGAGAGGTATATTCCTTCATCTCATTGATTTCATTTCTCTCTTGAGACTTCAGAGAGGCTCTGACTTCTGTGCAGCCTCGTGATATTCTTCATCATGATCCTCATCATCGATATCCATTTTTGCTTCATCTCCTTAATAGGGCATAATTGCAAGCGTATAACCCTCTTGATTTGCATATTCCTTCTCAATAGAATGAGATTCTTCTTATTCAGGAATTTTCTCACCATCAGACTCCAGTCTTGAGTCATGGGGTTCTATTGACACAGTATAGTCAAATGGAGATGGTGGATTGGTGATGGTTTTGTTTGAGTCATCACCGACTCTCTCTCTGGTGACTTCCTCTAAGATTGCATCAGCATTTTTTAACTCATTAAGATGTTCTTCTATAACGGCCTGAGGAATCTAATTCCCCTCTTCCATTAGATGTTTTTCAGCTTGAGCCACTTGCTCTACATGTTCAGCTTCAACAGCTTCAGTTTGAACATCTTCTCCTATTGTTTCATCTTTTCCACTGGATTCTCCCTCAAGTAGAACTTTTGACATTGGAAGCCATTTCTCCAATACAGGGACATAAGTGTATCTCATCAATTTCACAGTGGTTTGACTAATGCAGTTGTATCTACTGGTTCCTTGAAGTTTTCTCCACTGAAATAATTCCATAATTCTCGAATAATGTGGTAAGGTACATTCCAAAAGGAAGACCTCTTCCTCTGCTAACCACAATATCTATAGTATGCATGAGAATGAGGGGGAGATTTACTTTCTTCTTTTCCAAAATATACCAAATCACAAATCAAGAATAAATCTAAGTCATTTACATTACCCCTGCTGTCGGTTTTAGGCTGAATGATATGGGTAATGATATCAGAAAAGAAACTGGGAGAAATCTCGACACATTTTCCTTTTACTTTATATTGTTTTGTAAGTTCTGGTTTGTCATCAAGATTCACATAGAATTGGCTGGCAAGACTAGGGTACCATTTTGAATTAAAGGTAAGTAAATTGGTCTAGCCTTGGAACTCTAATATAGATAAAATTTATAGGTGAGAGTTAATAAAGAACTCAAAATCGACAAAACATCCATCGATTACAGCTCTGTTAGCAAGCTTTTCTGATTTGGTTACCTTCTTTGTTTTTTGAGTTAAAGAAGATGGGTAAGATGGTTCAGGTAAAGTTTCGGCCTGACAAGTAGTTACTGAGACTGTCGCGTTGACAGAAGCGGTTCATCACTTAGCATGCCCCTAAGTATACTTGATGAAGTATATTTTGATGATCACAAAGAAAATGTTTTTCGGTGCTAACGAGCTTTAATCAAGAACCTATCTCAGCACCTCAGGAAAGTAAAAAACCAAAGAATGATCCAATCAAGGAACTCAAGGTCATATCATACGTTCAAGATCATCTCAATCAAGGACTTCAAGATCAATCCACAAATTCACGAACGATTTGATCAAAAGCTTCAAGACTACATTATTCAATCAACATTCAAGACATTCAACTCAAGCGCGAAGTTCATTTTAAAGATCTCATAATGAAGAGTTGAATTTAAAGATTATGAGAAGGATACACAAAGTATTTAAGGTATCTTTCATTATTTGATATTGCTCAAACATTTTCTAAAACCATGCCCAAATCACTTGCATATGTTTTTCAAATTTGCATGTTTTGATCATACGCTTTACGGTTATCGAGTTTATTCGCATTTATCGTACTTTTTAATCAAATGTCAAAAACTGTTTTTAGAATCTTTTAGGATACTAAGGACTTAGCAGCGCTCTTCTGAACTTGATAAGTCAAGACACTGATAATATTCAAGGTTGAGTTGAACTGATTCATAAGGACAATCACTAGTAAGTAGCGGCCATACTTAGAATCAACCTTTGAAGTTGTTAGGACGCTGATTGTGAATAAGCTTGCTGAAAGATCTTTGAGTGTGACGCCCCAAAAATTATTTCATCTAGCCCATAACCCAATTGCATTTTGCCCGAACTCTATGTGTTGCCTTGATATGTTTGGTATTTGTTTGATGGTTGTTAATGTTTGTATATTTGATGCTTGATAATGTATATAAATATGTGCATTATAAATTGTATATGGGTCATGTTAAATTAAAGTATAATGCACATGTTATTATTTATGCATGGGCCCATTAAACCATGAATTGGTATGTGTTAGGATTGATTGAATAAAAGGATAAATGAAAATGAAAATTTGGTGTATTAAATGGATTGGACATTTAAAATACATGGGAGCATGAGATTGGTTAAAGTACATGTGGTTGGTATGGGTAGTATAAGACCAACACATGTCAAGTTTGTGCATGAGAATGGACAAGTGTCCCATGCCCCATTTCTTTTCTCCAACACATGTCAAGTTGGTGCATGAAAATGGACAAGTGTCCCATGCCCCATTTCTCTTCTCCAACACATGTCAAGTTGGTGCATGAGACCAACACATGTCAAGTTGGTGCATGAGAATGGACAAGTGTTCCATGCCCCATTTCTCTTCTCCAACACATGTCAAGTTGGTGCATGAAAATGGACAAGTGTCCCATGCCCCATTTCTCCTCTCCAACACATGTCAAGGTTGGTGCATGAGAGTGGACAAGTGTCCCATGCCCTACTTCTCTTCCCCAAGGAAGTCTTAGAGGGTGAGATGAGTAGAGAGAAAGGAAAAAAAGAAGAGAAAGGAAAGAAGAAGAGAAAGAAAGAGGGAGTTGCTTTGAAGAAAATCTCTGCAACGTTTTCATCAAAGAGCTGGATCTTGAGGATATATGGTCCGATTGAGCTGAAAATTTGTCAGCAAGTTCGTAGCTTATGGTTATTCATTATGGTTGGTGGGGATCTTGATTAGAGTTTTCGTCTAAGAGATATAACCTCTCAAAAAAAGCTGGTCAGAAAGTCTGGTTTTCTCGTGTAGTTTCGATCACACTAATAGAACGGTGGAGATGTTTATGGCTTAAGTATGTTATGTGATATAGTCATCTGAGTTTGAGTATTTGCAGCAGGAAAGGAGAATTTATCTGATTAACATGGTTCAATCTTGGACAGAAGGTTTGGTTCTTAACATGATTCAATCTGTACGGTTGATTTTGTGATTAAATATTTCTATTGGTAGATTGATACATCTGAACAGAATATTAAATGAAGAATTGGTAGGGTTGCTTGTATTAGACCTAAATTTAGAATATGAACTTAGACCTTTCCAAATAGCTTGCATGTCAACTATGTTGACCTAGTTGCCATTGTTGATGAACCCATGATGCAAAATCAGTGATATACATGGCTGAACATGGTGACCTAGTGTAAATCGGCAATATGGCCTAAGTATGGAAAATTTCATATATTTAGGGCTTTTGATGCTTTTGGCCTAGAATCATTGAATTGATGCAACTTATGTTTAATTAAGCATGATTATGGTTGATTATGCTACTGATTTGGTGGTTGTGACCATATCATGGGTTATGCCTACTTGTGATCAAATGGCCCAATTTGAGCATGTTTATGCCTAAGGAATTGAAAATCAGTATTTTTGAATAATAAAATGGTTTATGAATGAGAACTATGCATTAGAGGCCTAAGTTATGTGATTTGAGTTGAATGGTGGGATTAGATGGGATTTAGGCTTATTGTCTATATGTGGGCTGATTTAGGGTTGATGTGTAATGTCTATGTGATTGAGCATAGAAATTGATGTATGGTTGGATATTGATGAATGTTTCAAGACCTTGATTGGATTGATTCGGTTTGGTGTCCGTGTGTGGTTAGATACTCTCGCGAGGCTTGGTTGTAAGTAGACTTCATTTATGATTATATCTTTTATGTCATCATATCCCTTATATATATTGTATGTTGAAAGCATGAATGTGTTCTAATGTTTTGAATGATGCATTGATTTGAGAAAACCTTATGACTTTGGTTGGGCCCATCTATCTGGCTAATAGGGGGAAACCTTGTCATAGGAAGGTTTTAAAAAGAAAATATTTGGGGATGAGAACGGTACGGTGAAATAGACGGGCACTAGTAACCCCAAATAAACATGATTGGGGTCACCTGTACGGTGAAATAGACGTGCACTAGTAACCCCAATGCGTGTGGAATGTGGATCCAAATTGATAAGCTTTTACTTGCATCGAACTTATTATAAATGCTTGATATCTATATGTTATGAGCTTTTAATCATGCTACACATTGACATGCATACATGATATTTATTGATGAGTATTGATAGCATATTTGAATTTTATTCACTGGGCACCGTTGGCTCACCCTCATTTTCCTCTTTCAGGTCCTTCTGTCCCGAATAAGGGCAAATGAGTAGTCATATCTTGAGGGTCTTGCCTGTGAGAGAATCCAAGGCCTCGATGTGAGTTGAGAGGCATTTTGATTGAATTGTGTTTGAAATTATGTCAATCTTGATGGACTGTAGGGATTATGACGGTTTTATTTATGGTTCATTTTTATGGAGTATCTCTTGTCTTGGATGATTAATACGGTTGGTAGTTTTGTTTAGTACCTTTTTACATTATGTCGTTGTTTGGGATAAGGCTCGTAGGGTCTCAACCACCTCACGGAGGTTGAGAAATGGTTGGAGATGCCTACGCCGGGCGTCCCGCCCAAGCATTCCGCACACCATTCCTTGCGGGGTTGGTGGTCCGGGGTGCGGGGTCGCCACACTGAGAGTCTAAGTTCTTCAAAGATGTTATCTTTGTGGACGCTGATAGTTATAAGTTGGATAAACTATCAGGATGCTACTTGGATAGGAATGCCCTCATCTTTGGGAACCAACTAAATAATTCGCAACACGCTGATTGTCCTTCAGCGTACTTAGTATTGTTCTTCAAATGTTTTAAATATGTTAGGACGTGTACATAGTAGTAGCACCCTCATTTGTTTAATTGTTTTAAAAAGTAAGTAGGACGCTAACTGTGCATTAGCGCCCTCAAAGTTGAGTCATTTCTGTTGCAAATATAGTTAGGACGCTTACGAGTTAGTAGCGCCCTCACTTTTTTGTTCAGCAAGACGCTTATACATAATGAGCGCCCTCAAGGAACAAAACGACAAAGTTGACATTATGCGTCAGGACGCTGATTAGGAAATCAGGACGCTACTTCAACAACTGTCACTATTTTGATAGATACACTATTTCAGTTTACTTTTTCAGAACGGATCTTTGCAAATAATCTTTTTTAGATTTATCAAAGATTTTCTCTAATGCATGAATCATGCTTTCTAAGTTATTCCTTTTTCATGTAATCTAAAAGGAACCAGAAAGGTCATGAAAATTGCAGTTGCCATTTTCGTGATAAATTCTAGCCGTTGTGCGTAATCGTTCACCTTGAATTTTGAATTCAAGTATCTAATGACTATTTCCTACTATGTCTATAAATACCAACACTTTTAATCAAACAACTTGTCGATAATTTATATTGTACCAAAAACTTTTTGTATGTTAGTCGTTTTCAAAATGTTTTCAACTGTTATAGTTTTCAAAGTATTTTTCATTGATACTTTACTTATTCAAAAGATTTTCATATTGAGCTTAAATTATATTCTATCTTTGAAAATCTATTTGAATGAAATAGAACTGGTTTCTACTAAAATTCTTAGCAATGATTTATACTTGATATCAATCTTGCTGAAGAAAGAATTTGAGAAATAGTTCGAGAGATACAGGTGTACTTGATTTCATATCTTAAGTACTGTATCGAACTATATCAGTAGTTATGTTAACTACTGAATACTGAACCAGAAGTTTTCACTCTTATACATTTTATCTATTTTGAAACCTTCTGTGTTTGCGTATTTAAACTGGTCCTATGATTTTCAACTTCAATGTTTAATGGTATCACAATATTTTTGAAGAAGCATTGATTTACATTACACATCATTCATGCTTTTTGAAACTGCACTTGAGCAATACCGAACATTGAAAGGTAAATTACTGTAAGTGTATCCTCTTTTAGCCTTACGTACTTAAATTTACATATCTTTGTAATCCTATGTATTGAGCTTATTTGCAAAGTGTTCTACTTAGATAGAACGAAAATTATTTTCATATTGTGATATGCTGGTGTGTTTCGGAATGAAACAACCAAGACAAGTGAATGTAGTTCACTTGATGATTTCATGGTTGAAATTATGTTAAGGTTCATCCTCACTTGCAAGTAGGATAATGGTTCTTTCTCATCCCATAAAAGGAACATGGGTTCTTCCTCAACCCAGAAAAATGATATACGATTTTTCCTCATCCCGTAAAAGGAACATGAGTTCTTCCTCAACTCGAAAAAAGGGACATGGGTTATTCCTCAACCCAGAAAAAGGAAAACGATTGTTTCTTATTCCATAAAAGGATCATAGGTCATCCTTAGCTCGCAAAAGGATAGGCTCGTCCTTAACCTGTAACACGATATGTCATCTCTGAAAGGGTAAAAGAGAACTGGTTCATCCTTAGCCCGCAAAAGGATAGGTTCGTCCTTAACTTGTAAAATGATAGGTTATGTCTGAACCTGTAAAAGAGAAACGGTTCATCCTTAGCCCTTAAAAGGATAGGTTTGCCTTGAACCTGTAAAAGGGCAAGTTGTAACGGTTTGGTTCTCACCCGAGAATCTGTTAGTGGATTGAGAAAATCCTAATTGGGAGATTAGGTAGTGGACGTAAGCTTGGCCGAACCATTATAAATCCTAGTGTGCTTTACGTTATGCATTTTACTTTATGGTTAGTATGTGCATTTAATTCCAGTGTATCAAAGTATATCACTAAGTCATTGGAAAAGAAATAAATTTGACCATCACCCAATTCACCCCCCCTCTTGGGTGCACCAACAGGTGGGTGCCTCAGCTGGTTCAGTCTGAGAGGGTTTGGTTCGCGGGCTCACACTCCTATCTGGAGGTGATGAAGTAGTTCCCTTTGTTGCAAAAAAGAGGCGAAGCTTTTTGGGTTTGGGTGCCATTGAAAATCAAACGAAAAGAGATAAAGAACTGAGGCAACAAGGTGTAAACTAATACAATAGGAATCAAACGATTCAAAAATGAACAAAGATCAAGATTTACCAAAGGATAAAGATGAAGTTTCAGCAATAACTCTTTGAGCGATTCCTAGTAAGTTTTTGTCGAAGCATCCTAGGGCATCAAAAGGGAAAGTGACTGCTAGGTCACTAAAAGGTTGATTGCCAAAGCGATAAGCTCGCTCCTGACACGCCCTCACACGTGTCGCAACCTATTATCAAAAGGCGGTTTAATTTATCTAATGTTTGGGACTGATCAACGCCTTCTTATGACAAGCATTTTTTGATCAACTAAAGCCATTGGGCACATTAGCGTCCTCATTCATTGACAGTTTGCTTGTGGACACTTAAACACTAATATTAATAAAATTTGACCAATTTAACTTAAGTATCGTATGGTTGAATAATCAATATCACAATTTATATCACATCAACTAAACGTCAAGAATTTAATCATGAGCTAAAATATTTAAGTATTCTAAGCATCACATGATTAAAGATAATCATTTATTTCTAATAATCACTAATAAATATATATTTTAATAATAACAACAGTGAAGAGAGTGACTTTTATACCTTTGCATATTTTTGACTTTTACCTCAAGGTACTGTAAAGTCCTCGACTTGTGCACTCTGTCTCTTTTCAGAGCAACTGAGATAATTCATTATGTTTGTTCTCCATGCTGACTTCCTTCTCGACATTTTATCAGGAGATCTTTCATTAAGCATTCTAGATGTGCTTGCTGAAGATTGTTGACTCATTAAGCATAGGTCATCAACAACTTCACTTCCGTTCCTGCTTGGTGCATTTGCAAGAATGTCTTCTCTCTCGGATGAAGTTTCTAACCCACTCAAAATATAATCAATTTCTTGAAGGATGATTTCAAATGGACTTGAAAACTCGTTTAGAAAATCTACTTTATATTTCTAGTTTTCAAGAAAACTGTTTAGAAAATATTGCAGTAAAGTAGAATGAGAGATGGTTTTTCTAAAGCGTTCAAGTTCATTTACTAGACGTTTAAAGCTGTGAAGGTTATCATGAATTGACTTACTTTCTAAAACCCTAAAGTGGACGAACGACTCTTCTAATGTTCTAACAAGGTCTTTAGTCTCATATTTTCCTTCCATGGTTATTAAAAGATCACATAGCTTTTTTAAACTTATTTCCCGTGGTTCAACAGATTCAGCTACCGTAGTTAGCTTATCATTCCATTTCTTTGGAAGCTTATCAGAGAAATACATTAGAGATATTTCTACAGGGATTTCCTGATTCAGTTATTGCATTCCAACAAGAACGGATTGATATATGTTGCATGCCGCATCGAGAGATTCATTCTCCGATATCTCAAAGACATCAAATAGTCTTTCTTTGAGCTTTTCATCTCGATTGTTAATCTTTTCACAGTGAAATGATTCGGTGATTCTCAAATTTCTTTGGCACTCTCGAGATGAACTACCCTTTCTACTTTTTTCTTGGGTAGAGAGCAGTACAAAACATAGACAACTTGAGCGTTATGCTTATCATTTAGTCTCTCTTTATCTGTCCATAGCTCAATAGGCTTGTTGGGCATGGTTTAGCCATTGATAACCATTTCCCACAGACTAATATCCTTGGATCGTAGAAAGAATTTCATCCTTATCATCCAATCTTCAAACTAGTCTCTATTGAACAACAATGGTCTATCTAAAGGTTGACCTACTCCTATGACTGCGCCTCTGGTCATTGCCATTGATATCAAAGAAATTGTTAAGTTTCTTTGAAGAGCAACACTGCTCTGATACCAATTGTTGGCCCAGGTATGTCCAAGAGGGGGGGGGGGTGAATTGGACACGTAGACAATTTAAAGTTGAATTCAATGATAAGAATATAAGTGTGAAAATAAGTAAATGTGCACAGTCGATTTATAGTGGTTCGGCTTCTTGCCTACATTCACTACCTAACCTCCTCAGTTAGGATTTTGAACCTTATCACTAAGGGATTCTCTTACGGGTGAGAATCAAACCGTTACACTTTTTCTCAAATTGTAAGTGTAAGAACAACTGTTACACTGCTCAACATGCAGGTGTGAGACCAACCTATCCCAACTTACAGGTGTGAGAAGACCGTTTATCAACTTACGTGTGTGAGAAGATAGTTGCTCAACTTACGGGTGTGACTTCACATAACCTTGTTGAATATAAGAATATCAACTCAGTAGTTTATCTAACGACTGTTACAACCTTGATACAATATACAACATATGAAATGAAGTACAACTGTATCCTATGAACTATCTCTCAAATTTTTCTTTCAACAAGAATGATATAAGATAAATCAGTGATGAAAATTTGATTGAAAATAGTTCAAGCTTTCAAATAGATTTTCAGATAAAGATAGAAATTTAGCTCAGTATGAAAATCTTTTGAATAAGCAAAGTTTCAAAGAGAATTCTTTGAAAACAGAATAACTTAAGCTTTTTGAATCAGATAAAAATTCGACTAACTTTCAAAAGTGTTTTGGCTCAGAACATTTTTGGTGCTTACCAGATTGCTAAGTGTTGGTTTAAATAGACTTGTAGAGATGAAGCTGTTGTTCATTTGAAATTTAATTTGAAATATGAACGTTTACTCACAACAACTAGAATGCATCACGAAAATGGCAACTGGACATTTTATGAACATTCTGATTTTCTCCAGATTCACGAATAAGGAAAGTTTGTAGAAGACGTGGTTCGTGAATCAGAAGATATCTTTGAAAAATCCAAAAAGTTGATTTTTGTGGGAAAAGTTCTGAAAAAGTGGCTCAAAAAGATGTACGTGTCAGAACAACAAAAATATTATTTTTGTCGTTTCGTTCTTTTGAGGGTGCTCATGGAGCACCAGCGTCCTGCTGAACAATGAAGTGAGGGGGCTACTGAATTGCAAGTGTCCTGACTTACTTTGACAATTAAACGACTTAAACCATGAGGGCGCTACTCGACAGTTGGCATCCTGCTTTGTTTTAAAAACACTTAAACGCGTAAGGGTGCTACTTAAAAGTAAGCGTCATGAAATTTTAAAAT
The DNA here is from genome assembly GCA_035771175.1 of Paratinospora sagittata. NCBI lineage: Eukaryota > Viridiplantae > Streptophyta > Magnoliopsida > Ranunculales > Menispermaceae > Paratinospora > Paratinospora sagittata. Next base: position 15,267,417 of record CM069610.1, on the reverse strand, counting down.
AGTTTTGAAATAATATTAAGTGCGCTGAAGGACAGTAAGTGTCCTCAAAGTTATTAAGTTGATTCTAAGGATGAGGGCACTCCTATCCAGTTTGCGTCCTGACAGTTTTTCAAGTTATAACTATCAACATCCTTAAAGATAGAAATCAATTAAAAATTAAGAGAACTTTCAACGAGCTGAAACTAAGTCAGGGTCCTGACACTTTCAAATGTTGACTAAAGGGAGACCGCTACTTACAAGTAAGCGTCCTAATGAATCAGTTCAATTCAACCTTCAACTTCCTGACTCAACAAGTCCAGGAGGGCGCTGCTAAAACATTAACGTCCTGAAAGACTCTATAAAAATGGTTTTTGATTTCTCGATTAAAGCTCAGTAAGACATGATTAAAATCATGATATTTTCTGATAAAATCAATACTTTAAAAATCATAAAAATACCTTTAAATTGTGATGATCAAAATATGAAAACAATTAAATCTTACTGAGAGTAAATTGATCGATAGACTTTACATTCTAAAAACTGAAGGACTCAGAACTTTAGTTGTGATGTCCAATGGGCTTGTGAGCACAGTTCCTCGTTCTTGATAAATCTGAAACACTTGACAAGATCATTAGATACACATATTAGAGATATTTGGAATCATCAAAACATTCATGTCATGGGGTTCATTGAGATAACACCATAATGATAATATTCTTATTGTTCAAATATATGTGGACGATATCATTTTTGGTGCATCAAACAAAGAGTTGTGTGATGAGTTTCCAAAAATTAATGCAAAAGGAATTTGAAATGAGTATGATGGGAGAACTTACATACTTTCTCGGCTTGCAAATTAAGCAAATGCCAAAAGGCACCTTCATAAGCCAATCAAAGTATGCTAAGGAAATGGTTAAAAAGTTTCAAATGAATAATTTGAAATCAATTGATGCTCCCTATAACTCTGCAATTCAGTTAGATAAGGATGAAAAAGGCAAAGCGATTGATTTTTAACTTTATAGATGTATGATTGGAAGTATGTTGTACTTAACAACAGGTAGACTTGACATTATGTTCAGTGTCTATTTTTATGCAAGATTTCATTTAGAACCTAAAGAATCTCACTTAAAATGTGTCAAACGAATATTCAGATACATCAATGGCACAACACACTTAGGAATTTGGTATTTCAAAGGTACAACCTTTGATCTGAAAAGTTATGTAGACGATGACTATGCCAGTAGTCTAACTGATAGGAAAAGTACCTTCGGATTTTCTCACTTTCTTGGAAATTCTTTAATTTCTTGGTTTCACAAGAAGCAACACTCAGTGGCATTAGCCACGACTGAAGCAAAATATGTTGCAGCTGGAAGTTGTTGTTCTTAGGTGCTATACATGAAACAACAACTTCAGGATTATTAAATATTTGTTCAATGTATTGAGATTTTGTGTGACAATACAAGTGCTATTAACATATCTAAAAATTGTGTATTGCACTCTCAAACTAAACATATTCAAATAAGGCATCACTTTTTCTAGGATCATGTGCAAAATGGAGAAGTTATATTGTCTCACATTGGCACAAAAGAACAACTAGTTGAAATATTTACTAAAGTTTTACCAAAAGACCAGTTTGTTCACATTCGAAGAGAGCTTGACATGTTCTCTGAGATTGATCTCTGATATTTTGATGCTTACCTCTATCTAGGGGAAGAAATATTTCGTAATACTTTACTCTTTTTGATATTTTCAAAAGGGGGAGAAATAATATCATTAAGTAATATTATTGAAGCTCATAAATTCAGGGGGAGATTAACATTAAGGGGGAGTTTTAGTATATTCCTTAGATCTACACTCATATCATATGAAACAAGGAGTATTAGCAATACATTATTTACTGCATTTCATGCATATTCACATCATTATCATAGCCTGCTTCAAAGCCTATAGTAATGTGTTTAAAATCATAAAAAAGGAGGAGATTCTTGAACCAATTATCCTCATGTCCCTTACAAGAGTATGTCCCTAATGTAAAAGATATTTTGATGATTATAAACCACATTCTGTTTATGATAATACTGCATACATGGCATATCTAACCCTGCTTGAAGGTTTCGAAGAATCAATGATGCATCGTGAACGTATTTTTAAGATCTACTTGAAGACCATGATCATTTGAAGATATATATAATTGTATAATTAGATTGTGTTTAGGTTGTAGAATTTTCACTATCATATGATTCAGCAATATGCATGACTACATGATTTAGTCGAATTGATTTTCGATCAATTTCATTAAATTTTCTATGTTTGATTTGATCCGAAATTATCGAGATTTTAATCATATTTATCAAGTTTAAATGAGAAATCAAAACAATTTTTAAGTGTCCATCAAGACACTAATACGTCTTATAAGGACACTAATGTCTTAGCACCGTCCTCCTGGACTTGGTGAGTCAGGACGTTGGTAATACATTAGGTTGCTGATAGTTCAAGGTTGAATTGTACTTAATCAACATGACACATACTTCATCAGTAACGGCCTCATTTAAGTTAACCTGTGAAGTTAGGACGCTGATTTGGCATCAGCTCACTTACTGTCTTCCGAAGTTTTAAATTGTTTTTAAAACATGAGGACGCATACTCGTTAGTAGCGCCCTCTTGACTTTAAATAGTTTAAAATAAGGCAAGATGCTAATTGTAGATTAGTGCCCTCACGAAGTTTAGTCATTATAATCGTCAAAGTAAGTTAGGACGCTTACGATTAAGTAGCGCCCTCACATCACAGTTCAACAGGATGCTTATGGTTCATGAGAGCTCTCAAGGAACAAAATGACAAAGTGTATCGTCGTAATATGCACAGAGCTGAATCGATCTATTTCGAAAAAAAATGTATTTGTTGTTTTTGAAATGACTTTGTACGGCAAAATCTCCAAGTCCATTGCGCCTCTGTTATTTCTATATATATACTGCCTTAGAGCAAATCAAATCCATCGAGCAATCAATACAAAAACTAAAATTCATTCAAAACATATTAACAATTTTCACTAGTGCAAAAACTTTTGGAAGTTAGTCTTCTACTCTCTGCTTTTGAACTCACGATCTTTTGATATACATTAAATCTTTTGGATTAGTTGATCTTCATCTATATCATTTTCAAAAATCCATTGAAGAAGACAAAATCTTTTTGAACCAGTTTTCAGTCGAGCCTCGTCATAAATATTTTGCTAAATCTATGGTAACAGAAGGTTCAATCCAAAACTTTGTAAGTATTACTTTGATTCTAAGTAAAGGGAATCATATCTCATTTTGTATTCAGATATTAGTGACTGGTTAGTCACTGGGCTAGAGCAAGTGTTGCTCAAAGTTGTAACGGTTCTTCTCACACCTGAAAGTTGAGAAAATTTTCTTTTTACATCTGAAAGTTGAGAAAAGGTTATTCTCACACCCGTAAGTTGAAAAAGTGTACTGGTTTGGTCTTCACCCGTATGAAGATCCTTACTGGAGTTTGGAAAAATCCTAACTGAGGAGGTTAGGTAGTGGATGTATGCGAGGCTGAACCACTATAAATCCTGTTTGCATTGTCCCCTTTACCTTTATTGTGTGTATTTGGTATCTCTAATTAATCTGTTTTCAATATTTCTTACATTTAAAAGAAAGTTTAAAATCTGCTAAGTGTCTAATTCACCCCCTCTTGGACATATCTGGGCAAACATCCATCAAGATGCTGATGCATCAATTAGGACGCTAATGTCTTAGCGGCGCCCTCTTGTACTTAGTAAGTCAGGACACTGATGACACATTAGGACGTTGACAAGGTTCTAGGTTGAAAATACACTTATCTATCAGGACGCTTATGTCTTGAGTTGGGCCCTCATTGATTCAACCAAATGAAGATATCAGGACACTGATTTTTGAACTTAAGTATTTTAAGCATCAGGACGCTAACGGTTCAGTAGTGCCCTTATGTTATTTTGTTGTAAATACTTAAGGACACTGATAATGCATATGTTGGAATCACTTATGTCAGGACGCTTATGTTCCAGTAGTGCCCTCATAGGAACCAACTATGTAACTCATCAAGACGCTGATTGATCAGTAGCGCACTCATTGTTTTAATTGTTTTCAAAGTCTTAAGTAAGTCCGGACGCTTACGTTCAAGTAGCGCCCTCACTTCACAATTTAGTAGGACACTCTTGTTGTATGAGCTTCCTCAAGGAACAATATGACAAAAGCTGGTTTTACGAGTTAGGACGCAAATTGAGTAATCAAGATGCTAATCCAACACTATAATAAAGCTGTCAACTGTACTCTTTTTCAAATATTTTTAGAACGGTTTAAAACTTTATCAGAACATTCTATTCTCATGAATGATCAGAAGATTCGGGTGTTGTTGCCATAATTGCACACACTGAGTCAATCCTTCTTGAGAAAGAATGCATCCGTTGATTTGAAATAACTTTGTGTGCCAAAACATTCTTGAAAAATGTTCAAGTCTAAAGCGCCATTGCTATCTCTATATATATGCTACCTTAAAACATTTGAAAATATAACACAAAAATGAGAAAACTGATAACATATTCTTCAAATCTTTGAACAATTTTCACTTGTGCAAATACTCTTAAAAGTTATACTTCTATTTGCTGCATAAACTCTTGATATCTTGAAATCTTCTGGATTTGACGTTCTTTATTTAATACATTTTTAAAATCCATTGAAGAAGAAAGAAGCTTTTCGAACCTTTCAGTTCAACTACACTTCATCTTATATACATTACTGAATCTGTGGTTACTGAAGGTTCAATCCAAAAGCTTTGTAAGTATTCTTTTGATTATGAGTAAAGAGAATCATATCTCAATCTGTATCCCAGTTATTGGTGACTGGTTAGTCACTGGAATGGAGCAAGTGTTGCTCGATCTGTAAAGATTGTTCTCAAGGCTTGTGAAGTTGAGAAACTGTCAAGGTTGTTCTCAAGCCTATAAAATTGAGAAGATGTAACGGTTTGATCTTCCCTCGTAAGAAGATCCGTTAATGGAGTTTGGACAAATCCTAACTGAGGAGGTTAGGTAGTGGATGTAGGGGTGGCTAAACCACTATAAATCTTGTGTGCATTGTTAGTTAGCTGCTTTCATTATTGTCATTGAGTTATCTTTGTCATATCTTGCTTAACCTACTTTCATATTATTACCGTTTAAAATGAAAGGTATAAATCTGCTAAGTGTCCAATTCACTCCCCTTCTCGGACACATCTGGGCCAACAATTGGTATCAAAGCAGGTTAACTATCAAAGTATCTAACAATCTTTGATTGAGTATGACAGGACAAAGTGCTAGAGATTCTCATCTTTCAGGTGAAGAATACTCCACCAACCGGCCACCCTTGTTCAAAGAAGATAACTATTTACATTGGAAAACCAAGATTAGATTCTACCTTAAAGCCCAAGACTTAAAAATGTGGGACGTTGTGACAAACGGTTGTCCAACACCTACCAAGATAGTTGATGGTATAGTTGTCCCTATGGAGTTAGATGAATGGACTGCTAAAGAGAAAAAAGAGTTGTTAAACAATGAAGCTATAAACATATTATTTTATAGTTTATCGGTTGAAGAGTTCAATAGAGTTAGTGTCACACCTGGGTTGCACACAGTGCCCCCTACCCAGGGTGATGAGTACCCCCGCAGGGCATACTCCAGCCATAGCACCACATAATATTGTCCCATCTCGTCACACACCCACGGTGGTATGGGGACGCACCCCCGGGATCAATTGGTTAAGTGGCTATTCGGATTGCGAAATCAAACTATATGAGGTTTGAGGTTCGAATCCGGGGGAGGCCCTGCACTATTCATGATAAATAGCGTAGACAAATGATCCCGGGGTGTGTCCCCATACCACCGTGGGTGTGTGACGGGATGGGACAATATTATATGGTGCTATGGCGAGGGTACTCATCACCCTGGGTAGGGGGCACTGTGTGCAACCCAGGTGTGACAGCTAGTGCATGTGAAACAACTAAGGAAATCTAGGAAAGATTAGAGGTAACCCACGAAGGGACTTTGCAAGTTAAAAAGACAATGCTCCAAATGCTAGTTGAAAAATATGAGACCTATAGGACTGATGAACCTCTATTTATAGCTGAAGCTATTGCTCGACTTACAACAAACATCAATGAGATGAAAACCTTAGGCAAAAGTTAAGACAAAGAAGAAATTGTTAGGAAGTATTTGAGAGGTCTACCTAGAGTTTGGGAACCCAAGGCAACGGCTATTGAAGAAGCCAAGAAGCTGGTCGAGTATACCTTTTGATGAACTGTGTGGTTCATTAATGGTTCATGAGATGAAATTGAAAGATAAGAAATGCCCAACTAAGGTTGAGAAAAAGGAGAAGACATCTATTGCCCTCAATGTTGACGCTTAATTTGAAAATGATTCTAATTCAGAGGAGGACATTGTTATGTTATCTAGGAAGTTCAATTGATTAATTAGGAGAAAAGGAAAAAGTGGTTCAAGCTCAAAATTAGACAAAGGAAAGAAGTTTGTAGCTAAAACTATAGAGTTAATTTGTTACGGTTGTAACAAACCAGGTCATGTTTGGAGTGAGTGCCCAAACAAGTCTAAGAAGAACAACTCAAGAGAGAAGGGCAAAAAGGTTCTTAAAGCTACTTGGGATGACTCAAGCTCCAGCGACGATGATTCAGATTCTAGTCTTAAAACTGTTATTTGCTTCATGGCTAATATTGAGGTAAAATCTGAACCATTCAATGAAACTATTATTCTTGATGCTCATGTGCATGATCTTGAACTTAGAATCAGTAAAGAGGTCAAGAAAAATGAGAAACTCAAAAAAGAGTTTAGAGGAAGCTCTTGAGGAAATGGAGTCTTGGCAAGAAGAATTAGATGATCTATCCTTAGATAATGTTCAACTTAAGAAAATAATAGAAAAGCTGAGAAGTGAAAAGGAATCCCTTAGGAAAGAAAAGAAAGAACTTAACAACATAGTGATCAAGTTCACAAACGGTCAAAAACTATTTCATATGATGCTTGGATCAAATGTTGTGTCTTTGACAAAGCAGGACTAGGATACACACATGGGTCAAAAACAAAAAGAGTATAACACTCTACTGACCAAGAGACCGAAATGTCATAAGTGTCACGGGGAAGGTCAAACCATGTTGAGATGTAATGTTATAAATAGAAAGAAAAGGAAATATGCATGGATTGAAAATAATGTTCTTATTGATGCTAACATGCATGGACCCAAAACAACATGGGTACCAAAATCAAAAATATTTTATGTTGTGTAAATGAACAAAAATAGAGATATATGGTATCTGGACAGTGGATGCTCAAGACACATGACTGGAGATAAGTCAAAGTTCTTGTGCATTGAAAGAAAACAAGGCGGGAATGTCACCTTCGGAGACGACAACAAAGGAGAGACTATAGGCATCAAAACTATTAGTAATGATTCTTTATATATTTCTGATGTACTTTATGCAAAAGGGCTAAAGCATAATCTCTTGAGCATAAGTAAATTATGTGACAAGGGTTATGATATTTTATTTGAAGCAAATAGGTGCATCATTAAGCATGAAGACAATACTATTGCATTCATAGCATCTGGGCATAAAAATGTTTACTGCAAATTTTTTGATGATATGAGAAAGCAAAATGTTACATGTCTAAGTGCTATGTCTTGTGATAATGCATGGCTTTGGCGTATGAGACTATCTCATGTTAATATGGATAGCATATCTAGATTAGTCAAAAAAGAATTTACTCAAAAGACAAGGTATGTGAACCATGTCAATTAGGCAAGCACACAAGATCATCATTTAAGAGTAAGAGGTGTCAATCTACCACTAGAGCTTTTGAATTGATTCACATGGATCTTTTCGGACCAACCAAGACTCAAAGCTTAGGAGGTAAATCATATGTATTTGTGATTGTTGATGATTTATCTAGATTTACATGGGTATTCTTTTTAGCTCATAAGTCGGAAGTATGTGAATTGTTTGTCAAATTCTGTAAAAGAGTTGAAAATGAAAAAGGTTACAAAATAAACATAATTAGAAGTGATAGAGAAGGTGAATTTGTCTATAAAAATCTTGAAGAATTTTGTAATAATCAAGGATACACTCACCATCTATCAGCCCCTAGAATACCTTAGCAAAATGGTGTAGTTGAGAGAAAAAATAGAACTTAGCAGAAAATATGTAAAACAATGCTAAGTGAGTATAGCACTGCAAACTATTTTTGGGCAAAAGCTATAAATATTGCATGTTATGTAATAAATAGAACACTGATTAGGAAAAACTTGAACAAAACACCATATAAATTATGGAAAGGGCGAACACCCAACATCAGTTACTTTCGAGTATTCAGATGTAAGTGTTTCAACCTAAATGATAAAGATAACTTGGATAGGTTTGAACCTAAATCAGATATCGGGATATTCTTAGGATATTCCTCACACAGTAGAGCATATAGAGTCTACAACAAATCTTTTAAAACTGTCGAAGAATCAATTCATGTAAAGTTTGATGAGAATGAGCATAAGAAATATGTTGAGGAAGGGATTAGGCAGATAAGCATTGAAGATGATGAAATCCCCAAGAAAACCCAAAACATAGAGACTGAGAATGAACAATCATTAGAAAACTCAAGAAACTCAAGATTGCTTCAAAATCACCCGAAAGAACAAATATTAGGAGATCCACAGAAGGGTCTACCCACAAGAACTTCAATTCAAAGAGATTTAGAGCTTGTTGCTTTCGTATCTCAAATTAAACCAACCAAAGTGGAAGAAGCACTGAAGGATGAAAATTGGATTCTTGCTATGCAAGAAGAACTAGGACACTTTGTGAGAAACAAAGTATGAGAATTAGTTCCTAGACTATATCATCAATCAGTCATAGGAACCAAATGGGTTTTTAGGAACAAAAAGAATGAACAAGCAATCATAGTCCAAAAGAAGGCTAGATTGGTTGCACAAGGGTACAACCAAAACGAAGGCATAGACTTTGAAGACGCCTTTGCTCCAGTAGCAAGAATAAAGGCAATAAGGATGTTACTTGCCTATGCTTATTACAAAAATTTCCCCTTATACCAAATGGATGTAAAGAGTGCATTTCTAAATGGTTGCATCAATGAAGAGGTATATGTGAAAAAGCCTCCAGGGTTTGAGTATGCTCAAGATCCAAAATATGTGTCGAAACTCCACAAAGTCTTATATGAATTAAGACAGGCTCCAAGAGCTTGGTATGATAGACTGAGTTCATTTCTTTTAGATCATGAATTTTAAAAGGGAAACTTGATCCAACTTTGTTTATTAAACACCAGAATGATGATATGCTTATTGTTCAAATATATGTGGATGATATCATATTTGGTGCATCAAACAAAGAGTTGTGCGATGAGTTTTCAAAAATAATATATAAAGAATTTCAAATGAGTATGATGGGAGAACTTACATACTTTCTCAGTTTGCAGAGTAAGCAATCGCCAATAGGCACTTTCATAAGCCAAACGAAGTATGCTAAGGAAATTGTTAAAAAGTTTCAAATGAATAATTTGAAATCAATTGCTACTCCGTGTAACTCTGGAATCAAATTGGATAAAGGTGAAAAAGAAAAAAAAATGACCCTAAACTTTATAGAAGTATGATTGGAAGTCTCTTGTACCTCACCACAAGTAAACCTGACATCACGTTCAATGTCTATCTTTGTGCAAGATCTCAATCAGAACCTAAAAAATCTCACTTAAAATGTGTCAAACGAATCTTCAAATATATAAATGGCACAATCGACTTGGGAATTTGGTATTCCAAAGGTACTTCATTTGAACTGAAAAGTTATGTAGATTCCGACTATGCTGGAAGTCTAGCTGATAAAAAAAGTACCTCCGAATTTTGTTACTTTCTCAGAAATTCTTTAATTTTTTGGTTTTGCAAGAAGCAACACTCAGTGGCTCTATCCACAACTGAAGAAGAATATGTCGCAGCTGGAAGTTGTTGTTCTCAGGTTTTGTACATGAAACAACAATTGAGAACAACTTCAGGATTATCAAATTTTTGAAGAATGTGCTGAAATTTTGTGTGAGAATACTAGTGCTATTAACATATCAAAGAATCATGTATTACTCTCCCAAACTAAACATATTCAAATAAGACATCACTTTTTGCGGGATCGTGTGCAAAATGGAGAAGTTAAATTGTCTCACATTTGCACCAAAGAACAACTGAGTGATATTTCACTAATGCTTTACCTAAGGACCAGTTTGTTCAAATTAGAAGAGAGCTTGGAATGTTCCCTGAATCTGGCCTATGATATTTTGATGTTTACCTCATTATGGGGAGGAGTAATTCATGTTACTTTACTTTTTTTGATGTTTTCAAAAGGGAGAAAAGTAATATATGTTGAAGCATCATAATTATCCATGAAGTCAGGGGAGAATACCTGAAACAATGCATTCTTTGGTGTTAAACTCACATCATATGTAAACAAGAAATATTAGTATTAGTATTGCATAACATCAACATTGCATATCATTGTTTAGCTTGCTTCAAAGCCAATAGTAATGTGTTTGAAATCATCAAAAAGGGGAAGCGCGCTCCTTGCCGTTTGCAAAATTTCAACAATCAAATTTTTGAATTTCTGAGCACAGCAACGGTCATATTTTTAAATGTAACGACTAGTAACTATTTTCCATCTATTTATTCACCTATTCTAGCCATATTACACTTGAGAGAGAGCACACACAAAGATTCAAACACATTCTCTTGATTTCTAGGGTTTTCTAGTTTTGAAAGAGTTTTTCAAAATGAGAAAATGAGCTTCAATCTTTCTAAAGTTATCCTCTCATTCTCAAAGATTTTGGATTTGGTGTTTGATCAAGTCAAAGGCTTTTAAAGTGCATTTCACAACCGTTTTTCCAAGATCAATATACAAGCTTTCTAAAGATTGCATTTGAGCAATATTGAATCTCCAAAAGGTAAAAAGGTTGTATGTGATATCTCTATCTCTCTCTATCCATTATGAGCTTAATTGTTATATATCTTCTAATTTGATGTATGAGCTGTACTAAAAAAGTTCTACTTAGAACAATTTTAATCGTTGTAATCTTGTAATTCAAGTTTGGTGTGTTTCAAGATTGAAACAACAGAGTCAAGTGAGATTGACTCACTTAATGATTCCTAGGTTGGAATCATGGGTAGGTTTATCCTTTACCTTGAAAAAGGACCAAGTGGTTCTTCCTTAGCCTGCGAAAAGGAAATTAAGTTTTTCCTTATCCCGCAAAAGGAACAAGTGGTTCATTCTTAGCTCGAGAAAATGATATATGGTTCTTCCTTATCCAGCAAAAGGAAGTTGTAGGTTCATCCTTAGCTTGCAAAAGGATAAGTTTGCCATGAACCTGTAAAGGGGCATTTATAACAACTTGGTCCTCACCCGTAACAGGATTAATTAGTAAAGTTTTGAAATCCTAATCGGGAGATTAGGTAGTGGATGTATGCTAGTGTGCTTTACTTTATGCATTTCAGTTGATGTACCTTAGATTAGTTTGAGTATTCAATCCAACTTTATCAATGAATTTCACTAAGGAATTAGAAAAGTTCAAAAATGACTATTACACCCAATTCACCCCTCTGTTGGGTGTCCAACAAGTGGTATCAGAGTGGGTGCTCACAATTGTAAGACTTAAGATCCTTGAGCTAAAGATCCAATGGCCATTACAATAGACTTTGTACTAGGTGTTAACATATTCACCCAATTAATGCTTAATGTAGAAAATTTTAAGTCTTGTAGAAGTAGGATGAAAATTTACTTCTAGGCTCAATCTTGTGGTTTGTGGAATATTGTTTCACACATACTCACAAAAACCATAAATGGGGTTGTAGTTACCAAATTTAGGAAGAAATGAGATAGGAAGGAAAAACATTTAGGTAGATTAGATGATCTAGCTAGAAACACACTTCTGAGTAGCCTTTTCCCAAATCTTTATAGTCTTTAGACATATTTTAGCATACTTTCGTCAATTGATGTCAAATGTGCTTATTTATATTATTTGTTGACATTTGGAGGTTATATGGGCATGATTGAAGTATCTTATCCTTTATTTTCTATGTGTGACTGTTTATATATGAATGATTATCTATTATGTTTAATATTTGATTGGTGAAACATATGCATTATATGCTTTTTGAATGAAGATTTTTCTTTAGTCTAGTGCGCTTGAGTTTAAACAATTTGTATATGATAGAAATACAAATTTCTAGAAATCTTGGACTCAAGAAGCGCTCTCCTCTATTGGAGAAGCACGCTCCTAAGGGATCAATAAAATAACAATTTCTGTCATGGAGACAGAAGCACGCTCCTCAGACAAGAAGTGTGCTCCTCTGCAAAGAAGCGCGCTTCTTGCGACTTAAGGAAGTTTTTAAAAAATTAAAAACCTATTTTGCGCCATTCACTCAAGCAAGAGAAGCGAGCTTCCTAGACGAAAGCTCCGTGCTTCCACTACTAAATTTTGATTTCTTTTGTTCTTCAAGGTTGGAAACGTCGATTCAAGGTAACCTAAGTAATTTCAATCTCGTTCTCAATGTTTTCAACGTGAAATTTTGCCAAATCGAATCTAGGGTTTCAAAATTTAGGTTTTGTGCAATTTCTCTGTGTGCTTCGATTGTTGTTGGATTCCATGGCACCTAGAGTAAAATTGCCCGTGAGACCAAAAAGGACTCAACCTAGACCTGTTTCCACCCCTAGGAAGCGACCTAAAGTCATCCAAGTGTTAATCTAATTGCCCTCATGACCCAAATGAGAAAAGATATTTTGATGATTACAAACCACACTTTGATTACAATAATATTATATGCATTGCACATCTAATTTCACATGAAGATCCACGAAGACTCGATGATGCATGCTGAAAAAGCTTTCAAGATCAAATTGAAGACCATGATCGTTCGAAGACATATATTTGTGCTATTAGACTGTGTTTAGGTTGTAAAATCTCTGTTATCATATGATTCAGCAAATGTGCATGGTTGGATGATTTAGTCGATTCGATTTCAAAGTATTTTTCTTTGATTTTATCGATCACTCAATGATTTTTCAATGTTTGATTTGATTCAAAATACCAAGTGTTGAATCTTGTTTAATCAAGCTTCAAAATGTTGAAAAATATCAAAATTGTTTTAAAGTGTCAATCAAGACGCTAATGTTTCAGTAGCGCCCTCCTGTACTTGGTAAGTTAGAACGCTGATGACACATTAGGACGCTGAGAAGGTTCTAGGTTGAAAATGCAGTTATTTATCAAAACGCTTATGTCTTGAGTAGTGCTCTCATTGATTCAACCAAATGAACTTATCAGGATGCTAATTAAACTTAAGTATTTCAATCATTAGGATGCTTACGGTTTAGTAGCGCCCTTGTGTTATTTTGTTTTAAAATGAGTCAGCACACCGATTGTTAAATACTTAAGGACGCTGATAATGCATAAGTTGGAATCACTTATGTCGGCACGCTTACGTTCCAATAGCACCCTCACAGAAACCAACTATGTAACTCATCAGGACGCTGATTGAACAGTAGCGTACTTATTGTTTTTATGGTTTTAAAAGGCTTAAGTAAGTCCGGATGCTTACGTTCAAGTAGCGCCCTCACTTCACAGTTCAGTGGAACATTCTCGTTGTATGAGCGCCCTCAAGGAACAAAATGACAAAAGTTGGCTTTACGCGTCAGGACACTGATTGACTAATTAGGACGTTAATCCAACACTTTCATAAAGCTATCAACTGTACGCTTTTTCATATTACTTTTTTAGACTTTTTCAAATCTTTTCAGAATGGTTTAAAACTTTATCAGAACATTCTATTCTCATAATGATAAGAAGATTAAGGTGTTGTTGCTGTAATTGCACAGACCGAATCAATCATTTTTGAGAAAGAACGTATTCATTAATTTGAAATAGAGAAAGAATGTATTCATTAATTTGAAATAACTATGCGCGCCAAAACATTCTTGAAAAATGTTCAAGTCCAAAGCGCCATTGTTATCTCTATATATATGCTACCTTAAAACATTTGAAAATAGAACACAAAAACGAGAAAACTGATAACTTATTTTTCAAATCTTTGAACAATTTTCACTTGTGCAAATACTCTTAAAATTTATACTTCTACTCGCTACATAAACTCTTGATATCTTGAAATCTTCTGGATTTGACATTCTTCATTTAATATATTTTCAAAATCCGTTGAAGAAGAAGGATGCTTTTCGAACATTTCATTTTAGCTGCACTTCATCCTATATACTTTACTGAATCTGTGGTTATAGAAGGTTCAATCCAAAAGCTTTGTAAGTATTCCTTTGATTATGAGTAAAGGGAATCATATCTCAATTTGTATCTCAATTATTGGTGACTAGTTACTCAATGGAATAGAACAGGTGTTGCTCAATTTGTAAAGGTTGTTCTCAAGCCTCGTGAAGTTGAGAAACTGTCAAGGTTGTTCTCAAGCTTGTAAAATTGAGAAGGTATAACGGTTTGATCTTCACTTGTAAGAAGACCCGTTAGTGGAGTTTGGACAAATCCTAACTGAGGAGATTAGGTAGTGTAAGTAGGCGCAACCGAACCACTATAAATGTAGTGTGCATTGTTAGCTATCTACTTTCATTATTGTCCTTGAGTTATCTTTGTCATATCTTACTTAACCTGCTTTCATTTTATTACCGTTTTAAAAGAAAGGTATAAATCTGCTAAGTGTCCAATTCACTCCCCCTCTTGGACACATCTGGGCCAACATCAAGCACCTGAACTTCCATCATCTTCAAGTAAGGAAAAATCCTCCTCATCTAAACAAATTCGGAAAAATCCATCTAGAGACGATGAGAAGGTAAAGCCAAATTATAAGGAAGACCAATTACACCTTCGGCCTATGTAAATTTCAAATACTTTGATGAAGCCAATATTGTTGTAAAATGCCTATTTGAAAAATGGGGATTGATTGAGTACCTGTCATTTCAAGAAGATTATTATCCTAGACTTATGAGAGTATTTTATTCCAATTTAGTGGAAATGTACAAGAATGATACATTTCAACACAAATCAATTATGAATGGGAAATAGGTGATCTTTAAACCAAGTCTTTTTGAGGAATAATTCAATATCCCTACATGTGAGGATCATGTTCAAAAGGTAGAGAACAAAATGCTGTTCAAGGATTACTCCAAATTTGAAGCCCTCAGAATCATTATGGGAGATATGGAAATTTCTGAAGAACCCAAAAAGTTCACCATAGAGCATTTCCCTTTGAGTCCAAAACTTTTTCATTTGATCACCATTAGGATTATTCTAACTAGAAAAGGGTGCAGCAGTGGAGTGTTCAAGCAAAACCTTTTGTAGCACATCTAAAAAATGGACCATTTTAAACTAAATAACTTGAAATACATGCATATACGAACACCGAACACTATCCCGGATGAAAATCACGTAGAAACCATGCACCGAGACCCACGCATTGGCGCCGAAAACCCAAAAACCAAGCCAGGCATGTGCCTGGGCACATGTCTAGGACCTCCTGCTCCATAGTTTCTATAAAGGGGGGGGGGTCCATTTGATCCAAGCCACCTCTTTTGGAAGCTTTGCTTCTCTGAAAAAGAACCGAGACTTTGTCGATAGAACGCCGAGACTTTGCGTTTGAGTTTTTGTGTTGAAACTTGCATCTCAAGGTGGGGATGAAGGCATAGGTTTGCATATTCTTTTACTTTATGATAAGCATAACATTGCATCGTCTATATACATGATATCATGCTACATTACTTTATGCATATGGCATACTATTAATGCAGGTGGTTCCTTATTTTCGAGGCAGATCATTGGAAGCCCTCGTGATGCGGTTGAGCCCTTCGTTTATGCGGCTTGGAGCTGCATTGCGCTCGATCCCATGATTTCAAAGGGGAACCATCACATGATGATACTAAGCACATGGCCTGCAGTGCACTCTGTAGTTGCTAATTGATTAATAAAGCACATGTACGTTAGTATAGCGGTTGCTGTTGTATTTCATGTTTGTATTGCTTGACGTGGATTGAAATGCATTATTCTATGTGTTGTCGTATTTATCTTCTGTAAGCGTTGCGTTTACTTTGCTTGATCCACTGAGCTATGAGCTCAACCCGTTGCTTCATCTTTTAGGGAACTAAGCTGGGTTAGGGTTGATCTGTATAGGGGGTGGTTACCAGTCTTGACTCAAGTCGGGACTTATTTTTTTTGTTTTCCAAGGGGCTGATATTTAGCTGCCTTCTCTTCATGGCATTGGTCATTTCTTTTTGTGGGGTTTATTCCCTTTTATTTGGTCTCTTGGAGATCGCCTGTAAAACTCTATAATATTATTTTTGAACCCCTTTTATCTATCAATGAAGTTGTCTTGTTTTCGATATATTACGTGTTATGAAATGGGCCCACGTTTTTGTTCAAATTCCCTTATTGTCAAATCCTGTTTAGCGGATAGTGGATGTATTTGTCTAAGTATTAGACAATTTCGAATTCAACAGGGTGTGACAATAATTATGGTATTAGAGAGAATGGTCTTGCGACCAGAGTTGGCGTATTTTTGAAACAAAACCCTTATAGAAAGATATATATATATATATATATATATAGATATATCTATAAGTATACATAGATATACATATTTTTTTCTCAACTAATTTTTCAAAAAAAAAAATTCTATGAAAAAATAAATAAAAAAAGGGAAATGACACGTGTACTAGCACATGCACAGGCAAGTGCCCAGGCACTTAGGGTATTTTGGCTATTTAAAGAGGTGTGTGTGGGGGGGGGTTCATTTTTCTCCATCCCACCATCTCCCCTCTCTTTTCTTAGCTATTTTTGCATTTTTCATTGAAGTTTTTAAGTTTTTCTACAAGAGTTTTGCAGTTTTTCAACTGTTTTCCATAGAAAAACCAAGTTTTCAAAGCCTAATCAAGTATGAGTCGTAGATCAACAACAGGACAGAAGGTCGTTGAAGAGGATGAAGCTCCACTACTGGACACATGGCCAGTAGAGACGATGTGTGAAGTACTCCTTCCACCTGAGCATTATCCACACGCTGATGAAAAGCACAAGGCGATCACGTGGATAAATGTTACTAGAGTGGAGGGGTATGTATATACGACTTCGATCATAAATTTTTTATGCGGGTTTACGAGTAGAGAATATAAATTCATTAGATAATACCCTCGAAGTCACCACAACGGTGCATGGTGTACAGATCAAGCTAACCATGTCTGATTTATCTGATATCGTGAAGATACCAATGTTTGGACGTTACTGTGACATCTATACTGACGCTGGGACCCAACAAATTGAACCAAAAACCAAAAGAATATTGCGTTTCCATATAGGAATTGTTATCTCAAGGAACCCCATGCTGTGAAAGCTTTGATGATTCCAAACTACTAATTTGAGTATCGAATGATCTTGTTAAGTGTTTCAGAAATATCAAAGATCAAGAACAAAGAGCCGAACATACAAGACAAGTGAATAATCAAGATCAAAGCTTCAAGTTTTAAGCACTTAGAATGTAAAACTTTCGCTTAAATAACTCTCTGCAAGATTTGCAGATATGCATGATTGCATGGTTTAGTCAATTCGATTTTGAAGTATTTTTGTTGATTTTATCAATCACTGATAATGAATTTTCAATGATTAATTTGATTCAAATATACCGAGTGTTTAATCTTGTTTAATCGAGCTTTAAAAGTTGAAAAATATCAAAACTGTTTTAAGTGTCCATCAGGACACTGATGCATTGATCAAGGTGCTAATGTCTAGGCAGTGCACTCCTGTACTTGGTACGTCAGGACGCTGATAAGGTTCTAGGTTGAAAATGTTCATATCTATCAGGACGCTTACGTCTTCCGTAGAGCCCTCATTAATTCAATCAAATGAGCTTATCAGGACGCTGATTGATTATCAGTGCGCCAATCGTTTTCTTATTTTTTAATTTTTTTTAACATTAAGACCCTTATGTTCCAGTAGCGCCCTTACGGTTCTAAATGTCTTAAGTAAGTCAAGATGCTTACGTTCTAGTAGCGTCCTCACTTCATAGTTTAGTAGGACGCTCACGTTGCACGAGCACCCTCAAGGAACAAAACGACAGGAGTTGATATTATGCGTCAGGACGTTGATTGAACATCAGGCCGCTAATCCAACACTGACATAAGTTCTGAAAAAGTAACTGTCAACCTGTTTGCTGATAGTTCAGGTGCATGAACCATGTTCACCAAGACTTTCCTCATTCATGCTATTTGAATTGTATTAGAACTATTTCTTAAGAACTAGACTTACCATTTTAATGAAAGATTAAAGTCATTGTGAGCAAACGTTCTTATTTGAAATTCAAATCACATGCTGAACCACTTTATCTTAACTAAGTCTATATATACCGACACTTAGAATCAAAACACACAACATAGAAAAATCTCCAAGCCATTACTTTCGAAAGTTAGTCGAGTTTTCAAAACGTTTCAAGTTAAACTATTTTTCGATTTTCAAAGTGTTGTTTTTGAAACAAGTTTCTTTCATTGAAAATCTGTTTGAAGTAAAGTGAACTGTTTTACTCAAATTTCCAGCACAGTTTTTAACCTCATATCATTACTTGCTAAAGGAGAAATTTGAGAGATAGTAATAGGATACAATTGTATTTCGATTGACATATTTCTCTAATTGTATCAAGAGCTGTAACAACAGTTATACAAACTGCTGAATCCTTGTCTTTATATTTTGACAAGTGCTCTGCCTATACCAGTCAAGTTGAACACATAGGTAGTTCTCTAGCCTGTAAGTCGAGAAGGAGAGAGGTTGTTCTCAAGCCCATAAGTTGAGAAAGCATAGGTAGTTCTCTAGCCTATAAATCGAGAAGTATAGGTAGTTTTTTAGCCTGTATGTCCAGAAGAAAAGAGGTTTTACTCAAGCCCGTAAGTTGAGATAGCATAGGTAGTCTCTAGCCTGCAAGTCGAGAGGTTGTAAAGGTTTGGTCTTCACATGTGACGAAGATCCGTTAGTGACGTGTTTCAAATCCTAACTGAGCAGTTAGGTAGTGGATCTTATGGGTATTCATTCTGCTCGGTGGAGATCTTGATTGGATTTTTTCGTTTAAAAGATATAACCACCCAAACAAAGCTGGTCGGAAAGTCTGGATTTCTCGCGCAATTTAGATCAAACAAATAGATCTCCTAAATCTACCGTTGATGGATATGATATTTGACAAGGTGGTTCACAACTCATTGTTCTGCATTATGAACGGTTGAGATGTTGGTGGGTTAAGTATTTTGTGTGCTATAGTCATCTGAGTTCAAGTATTTGCACCAGGAAAGGAGAAATTGTCTGATTAGAGACTTGTTCATCAAATAAGCTTATCTTTTTTGTCCACCGTTGGATTGAGCTAATTTTTGGACAGAAGGTTTGCCTCTTAACATAATTCAATCTGTACGATTGATTTTGTGATTAAATATTTTTGTTGGCAGCTTGATACATCTGAACAGAATATTAAATGGAAAATTTGTAGGGTTATTTGTATTAGACCTAAATTTAGAATATGAACTTAGACCTTTCCAAATAGCTTGCATGTCAACTATGTTGACCTAGTTGCCATTGTTGATGAACCCATGATGCAAAATCAGTGATATACATGGCTGAACATGGTGACCTAGTGTAAATAGGCAATATGGCCTAAGTATGAAAAATTTCATATTTTAGGGCTTTTGATGCTTTTGGCCTAGAATCATTGAATTGATGCAATTTATGTCTAATTAAGCATGATTAGGGTTGATTACGCTACTGATTTGGTGGTTGTGACCATATCATGGGTTAGGCCTACTTGTGATCAAGTGACCCAATTTGGGCATGTTTATGCCTAAAGGAATTGAAAATCAGTATTTTTGATTAATGGAATGGTTTATGTATGAGAACTATGCATTAGAGGCCTAAGTCATGTGATTTGAGTTGAATGATGGGATTAGATGAGATTTAGGCCTATTGTCTATATGTGGGCTGATTTAGGGTTGATGTGTAATGTCTATGTGATTGAGCATAGAAATTGATGTATGGTAGGATATTGATGTATGTTTCAGGATCTTGATTGTGTTGATTCGGTTTGGTGGTCGTGTGTGGCTAAATACTCTCGCGAGGCTTGGTTGTGAGTAGACTTCATTTATGATTATATCTTTTATGTCATCATATCACTTATATATATTGTATGTTGAAAGCATGAATTTGTCCTAATGTTTTGAATGATGCATTGATTTGAGAAAACCTTATTACTTTGGTTGGGCCCATCTATCTGGCTAATAGGGAGACTTAACCTTGTCATAGGAGGGTTTTAAAAAGGAAATATTTGGGGATCAGAACGGTACGGTGAAATTGACGTGCACTAGTAACCCCAAATCAACATGATTGAGGATGAGAACGGCACTGTGAAATAGACGTCCACTAGTAACCCCAATGCATGTGGAATGTGGATCCAAATTGATAAGCTTTTACTTGCATCGAATTTATTATAAATGCTTGATATCTATATGTTATGAGTTTTTAATCATGCTACACATTGACATGCATACATGCTATTTATTGATGAGTATTGATAACATATTTGAATTCTATTCACTGGGCACCGTTGGCTCACCCTCATTTTCCTCTTTCAGGTCCTTCTGTCCTGGATAAGGGCAAATGACTAGTCATATCTTGAGGGCCTTGCTGGTGAGAGAATCCAAGGCCTCGATGTGAGTTGAGAGGCATTTTGATTGAACTGTGTTTTAAATTATGATGTATTATATTTTGAACTATGTAATTATAACACTTACCACATCGTAGTATGGGTGAGTTGGGACTTGTTAGATAGACCATGTGGGCATATGACGGTTTTTTTGTACCCCTGGTTTTGGACTTTATGTGTATGTCCATCTTGATGGACTGTAGGGATTATGGTTTTATTTATGGTTCATTTTTATGGAGGATCTCTTATCTTGGATGATTAACACGGTTGGTAGTTTTGTTTAGTACATTTTTATATTATGTCGTTGTTTGGGATAATGCTCGTAGGGTCTCAACTACCTCACGGGGGTTGAGGAGTGGTTGGAGATGCCTACGCCGGGCGTCCCTCCCCGGCATTCGGCACGCCATTCCTTGCAGGGTTGGTGGTTCGGGGTGCGGGGTCGCCACACATCCTGATGAAGAGGTAGAGAGGATAGTTCATCTAGAATCAGAAAATGAGATTTGGGAAACTCTTAAATCACTCCAAGGAGGAGAATCAGTTACTCTAGATGAAAAGCCCCAGGAGTATCATAAGCTATTTGATGATTTTGAAATATCTGAGAATGAATCTCTAGACACAGCCTGCAGTAGGTATCAATCCATCCTTGATGGAATGAGTCAATCTGGTCAAGTGATACCCTTAGGCATAGCTATAACATGTTTCGGTGAAAAGCTTCCAAGAAAATGGAATGAAAAGCTAGTCACTATAGTTGTAACATTCAATCCATGGGATATGACTTTGAAAGAGTTCTGCGATTTGTTAGAATCCATGAAAGGAAGGGATGAAACTAGAAATCAGGTTAGAGCATTAGAGGATGCACTCACTCAATTCAGATTTCTAGAAAATGAGTTTGTTAATGAGAGTCTTCAAAGATTTCAACGATTATCAAATAAACTTAAAACCTTTGGAAAATCTATTTCTCATTCTACTTTAGTACAATATTTCCTTAATAACTTTCCTGAAAAATGGAAGTATAAAGTAGAATTTCTGAAAGAATTTTCAAATCCATTCGAAGTCAGTTTTTGAGAAATTGATTATATTTTGAGTGACTGAAAACTTCTTCTGAAAGAGAAGATGAGATTGCTAATGCGCCAAGTCAAGATGGAAGTAAACTTGCTGATGAGGAAGGTCAAATGATGATACTACAACAATCCTCAACAAGCACAACAAGAACACCGATACAAAATGAAAGACATCATAATGAAATGCCGAGAAGTAAGTCAACATAGAGAATGAAAATTAAGAGATATCTCAGCTGTTTTAATGAAAGGCAGATTGCACAAGTCGAGGAGTTTGCAGTACTTTGCGGTAAAAATAAAAATTATGCAAGGTATATCTTATTGTTAATCACTGCTATGTTTGCTTAAATTAATATATATTTTCAGTGGTTATTGACAATGACTACCATGAGTATTAATGATCATGTGAAGTTTGAATGAATATCTTGATTGCATGATTAATGATGATATGTGCAAATTGCAATATTTGATGGATGATTTATGAAATTCAATTGTTGATATTGATTATTCATCCATATCGAATTTAAGTGGTTTAATGCATCTAATAGGAATCAGTGCATGAGGACGCTGATAAAGTTCATAACACTTCTAACTAATTGAAGTAGGACACTAACCGCGTGGGAGTACGCTGATACACTTAAAAGTGTTAGAAATATTAGGACGCTAATGAACCATAGAAAAAGGCATGTGAGTGTGTGTAAGGAGCACGCTTACTGATTGAAGTAAATGTATAAATAGGGTCAGCATAAGTTTCCATTTTCATTTGATGATGCTCTAAGACGCTTACGGTGTAAGGAGAAGAAGAACACGTACCCAGAACCTCATGAATCAATCATCAATCTGATTTCTCTGTTCTTGTTTCTCGATTACTTAAGTAAAATCTTATTCCTTGTTCATTTTCGAGTCCATTGATCCCCAGAAAACCAGTTTTCACCAAGAGGTTTCTGAAAAATCACCATTGTTACTCTAATATCTCCCATGGCACCAAAGACCAAAAGGCTACGTTCCTTCTCTGCTAGGAAAAGAGCTTTGTTACCTTCACCACCTCCAACCAGGAGAGTAAGACCTAGAGTAGAGGAATCTCAAACTGAATCTGTTGTTCAAACCTCTGAGGAACCCATTGCCTCTAAACCTGTAAACATAACTCTAGTTGAAAGTTCAACTGATGTTTCACAATCTGCTGTGCCATCACCTCCAACCCCAAAGTCCAAGAAAAGGACAAAGCTGAAAAGCTTGCAACCTGACCTGTAATTGATGGTTACTTCATTGATTTTGAATTCTTTTCCAATGCACATCTCAATGTGTTATCTTTGTTTGAGTTCCAGAGTTGGACCAAATCCCTTACCTATCATTCCATATGGTATCCAAACCTGGTTAGACAATTCTTCTAGAATCTAGAAGATAAGCCTAAGACATGACTAGTAAAACAATCTAAGGTCAAGGGAAAAATCATAGAGATCTCACCCCAATTCTTCTCTGAAACCTTCTTATTACCTAGTGATGAAAGTGCCCATAAATTTCTCTTCACTAAGGGCAAGTTCTAATTTCTAGGCTCTGACAGCCTATCTTTTTTGAATCTTATATCAAGCAAGAAGGATCATGTGTATGCAGACGAAAAGCTTACCAACCAATCCTTCGAGCTCATTCCTAGGATCATTCACAATATCATCACCCACATAATTCAGCCCAAGTCTGGAAGCAGGGGCAATGTTAATGAGCTTGATTTATTCTTGATATGGAGCATTCTCCAAAATAAGAAGATAAACCTAGCTCATATACTTATTCACGTTATTAACACTGCGGTCAGTCGAGGAGGAGGCCTTCCATTTGGAATGTACCTCACCACTTTGTTTGAGAGAAGTGGAATTGACTTCAGTAGAGAAGAAGTCAAAGAGATCAACGTATATCACTGCATTGGACAAACAACTATAAAGTTGATGAGATATGTGTATGTTCCTGCATTGGAGAAGTGGTTCCCCATTTTGGATGTTCCACAGGAAGTGGAAACTGGACCACTTCAAGTAAGAGAAGAAGCTCAAATAGAACAAGCAGATCATGCTGTGGAAGAACAAGCTAATTATGTTGAAAATGAAGTTCAAATTGAACAAGTTGATCATACTATAGAAGAAGTCAATCAGATTGCTCAAGCTGTTGTGGAAGCACAACTTCAATAAGGAGTCAGAGAAGACTCCGAGAGAACTATTTCTGATTTACCATCTCTAAGGGATGTTCCTATGGAATAGGAACCCCATGATCTAAAGGAGGGAGCATCTTGTGAACTTCCAGAGGAAATTCCTATAGAAGGATTTCAAGAAGTTGCTATAGTAATTCCTAAAGAAAGATTTCATGAAGCTGACAAAATACATCATATTGAAGAAAAGGAATGCAAAGAAGCAGATCAAGAAGAAAGCTTTGCACATGAGGCTGATGATCAAAATGATGAATCCTCACCATCTCATTCTCACTACAGTGAACCAACAGTTCCACAATCTGATGAAGAAGATTTTCTAAGGAAAATCAGAGAGGATCAAGAATAAGTGAACTCCAAACTGTTGGAAAGAATGCGAGAAGATCAGAATAGGCAGAACACTGAGATGTTAGGAGAAATCAAGCAGTTGTTACAACTAAGGAATGAAGAACTTGAAGAGAAAAGCGCCTGCACTAAACATTTGATTCAAGCAACAGATATGCTAAGTCAAGTGATGCAACTCATGAACAAACAACTTGTGGCCATGCAAGCTCTCTCATCATCAAGTTCAACCACCCCAAGTGATGGTCTGATAAAGGAGATTCAAGAGAATTTACAATCTATCAAGGCATTCATGAAGGCCTTTGTCACTTTAGTTGTTCGTAAACCATCTCAGCCTCAGCCATAGCCAGCTCAAATTCAACAATAACAATCAAGCCAACCTCAACCTCAATCAAGTCAGCAAGAGAGGATGTTGCCCAGTTCAACACAAGATGGATCAAATGTTGTTATTCTGAAGAAGATTTCTAAGGACATTCAGAGAATGAAAGGACATGTTGTTGAATCTTCAAAGGACACAATAACCACAAATGTTTTACAATCAATGTTGAATGTCATTCTAGATCAAATATGCATGGTTGCATGGTTTAGTCGATTCGATTTCGAAGTATTTTTGTTGATCAATCACTCATAATGAATTTTCAATGATTAATTTGATTCAAAAATACCCAGTGTTTAATCCTATTTACTCGAGCTTTAAAAGTTGAAAAATGTCAAAACTGTTTTAAGTGTCCATCAGGACGCTCATGCATTGATCAAGAGGCTAATGTCTCAGTAGCGCCTTCTTGTACTTGGTAAGGCAGGACACTGACGACACATTAGGACGCTAATAAGGTTCTAGGTTGAAAATGTTCATATCTATCAGCACGCTTACGTCTTCAGTAGCGCCCTCGTTGATTCAACCAAATGAACTTATCAGAACGCTGATTGATTAATAGCGTGCTCATTTTTCTCTTATTTTTTAATTCTTTTTAACATTAGGACGCTTACGTTCCAATAGCTCCCTCACTTCATAGTTTAGTAGGATGCTCACGCTGCATGAGCGCCCTCAAGCAACAAAACGACATGAGTTGGTACCAGGAAATTGATTGAATATCAGGCCCCTAATCCAACACTGGCATAAGTTCTAAAAAAGTAATTGTCAACCTGCTTGCTGACAGTTCAGGTGCATGAACCGTGTTCAGCAAGATTTTCCTCATTCATGCTATTTGAATTGTATTAGAACTATTTCTTAAGAACCAGACTTACCATTTTCATGAAAGATTAAAGTCGTTGTGAGCAAATGTTCGTATTTGAAATTCAAATCAAATGCTGAACCGCTTTATCTTAACGAAGCCTATATATACCGGTACTTAAAATAAAAACACACAACACTGAAAAATCTTTGAGCCATTACTTTTGAAAGTTAGTCGAGTTTTCAAATCGTTTTCAAGTTAAATTGTTTTTCAGTTTTCAAAGTGTTGTTTTTGAAACAAGTTTCATTCAAAGGACTTTCATATTGAACTTACACTTTATCTCTTTCATTAAAAATTTGTTTGAAGTAAAGTGAACTGTTTTACTCAAATTTCCAGCACAATTTTTAACCTCATATCATTACTTGCTGAAGGAGAAATTTAAGAGATAGTTCATAGGATACAGTTGTATTTCAATTTATATTTTTCTCTACTTGTATCAAGAGCTGTAATAGTAGTTTTACAAACTTCTGAATCCTTGTCTTTGTATTTTAACAAGTGGAGACGCCCATACCAGTCAAGTTGAGCACATAGGTAGTTCTCTAGCCTGTAAGTTGAGAAAGAGAGAGGTTTTTCTCAATCTCGTAAGTTGAGAAAGCATAGGTAGTTCTCTAGCATGTAAATCGAGAAGCATAGGTAGTTTTCTAGCTTGTAAATCCAGAAGCATAGGTAGTTCTCTGGCCTGTAAATCGAGAAGGAGAGAGGTTGTTCCGAAGCCTTTAAGTTGAGAAAGCATAGGTAGTCTCTAGCCTGTAAGTTGAGAGGTTGTAAAGGTTTAGCCTTCACTTGTGAACAAGATCAATTAGTGAAGTGTTTCAAATCCTAACTGAGGAGGTTAGGTAGTGGAGGTAAGCAAGAAATCGAATCACTATAAATCTGTTGTGTCAATTTCATTTGTTTCCGTACGTTATTATTTTTCATTGTATGAATTTTTAATTTGTCTAAGTGTCCAATTCACCCACCCTTTTGGACGCACTTGGGCCAACAGGAACGTCCAGGTATGACAAAGCTAGAATTCCTACCGCAAGATTTCTTGCTGAACACCAGGCCCTAATACAGATTGTTATGCACAATATTATGCCCAAAACAACAAAAAGGTCAATTTTGGCCAGAGCCTAATGTTTTATATTATATTGCATAGTGAAGGGAATACCCCTAGATCTTCTCTTCATTATACTTAAATATATGGCTAAAGTTATGTCTAAGGACTCTGAGGATACCTTGCTCCCTTACGGTGCCCTGATCATGAAAATCTTAAAACGCTCTCGCGTAAGATTTGATCTAAACGAGGCAACCAACCCACCTTTTGGACCAATCACAGACGAAACCCTTGAAAGATCCTGTCCTAGGGGGAGCAAAGGCTCCATAATTAGAGTCAAGTCGAGCTCCAATGGCGATGACTCAAATGAGTCAAACCCAGACGACGTGGGAGAGAGTACCAAAAAATGGAATGCTGATGAAGACTAGAAGGTTCTGCCGGACAACCTCACTGATGACGACTTCTCAAGATATCAAACGAACTTGGAGGAGATCACTTGATCTATGAAAGAACCTATTCCTGACGCATGACGATCCAATTAGAGCCCAACCCTCGTGTGTTTTTCTCCTCCACCTCCTCCCCCTCCATCCTCTACACCAAATACATCTTAAAGGTAGTGCTTTGAGCAGACAGTCTTGGACACGCTCAGGACCACCAACGAATCAATCATACTTATGACAAAGACGCTTGAAGATCAAGGCGCCAAGATTGAAGCCCTCCAGAACTTCTGTTTTGGTCGAGGCATAGCCCAACCGACACAAGTCTCTTACGCCTTTCCCACAGCAAATCCAGGTCAATCTTCTCAGATTCCCCAGCCTATGTCAGTCTCCGTTGTGTTGGTCCCACTCAAAAGGGGGGTGAATTGAGTGCGATGGTTAATTTTAAAATTATCTTCCAATAACTTAGTGATTTACATGAGTGTATTGGAATTGGATGCAAAATAGAACACAGACTAAATTGCAAAAGTGTGATGCACGATTTATAGTGGTTCGGCAGCGCTTACGTCCACTACCTAACCTCCTCAGTTAGGATTTAAACCTTATCACTAAAGGATTCTCTTACGGGTGAGAACCAAACCGTTACAGCTACCCTTTTACAGGTTAAAGGCAAACATATCCTTTTACTAGCTAAGGATGAACCGTTTCTCTTTTACAGGCAAGAGATAGCCTATCCTTTTACGAGATTAGGATGAACCGGTTCTCTTTTAAAGGCTGAGAGATAACCTATTCTTTTTACGGTTAAGGACACACCTATCGTTTTACGGGATGAGGATGAACAGGTTTCCTTTTTTCAGGCTGAGGAAGAACCCATGTTCATTTTACGAGATCAGGAAGAATCGATTTCCTTTTACGGGATCAAGAAGAACCGTTGTGATTTCAAGCCTGAAATCACTTAAGTGAACCACGTCCACTTTCCTGGTTGTTTCACACCGAAATACACCAGCATTACAACAAATAATGTTGGTTCTAACAAAGTAGAACATTTTACAATTAAGCTTAGTACATAGCATTACAAAGATATAAAATATGAAATAGGTAATGCTAAGTTGAAATACACCTTCAGTCCTTTACCTTTCAATGTTTTGTATTGCTCAAGTGCAGTTTCGAAAAGCATGATTAATATGATATAAAAATCAGTGCTTCTTCGAAAATAAAATATGCCGAATAAAGATTGAGTTAAAACACGAAGGACTGGTGTAAACATAAACACATATAGTTTTCAAAGTAGATAAAAAATATAAGTATGAAAACTTCTGGTTCTCTAATCAGTAGTTTACCAACTATTGATATAGTTCAATACAGTACTTAAGATATGAAATCGAGTACAACTGTATATCTTGAACTATTTCTCAAATTCTATCTCCAGCAAGAATGATAACAAATATGAATCAGTGCTGAGAATTTGAGTTCATACCAGATCAAATAGATTTTCAAAGATAGAATGAAAATAAGCTCAGTATGAAAATCATTTGAATACATAAGGTATTAGTGAAAAATACTCTAAAAGATTAGAAAATTAAATTCATTTTGATACAGACTAACTTTCAAAAAGTATTGGCACAACACAAAGTGATTGGCAAATTGTTTGATCCTAAGTGCTGGTATTTATAGTCTTAGTGGGACATAACCGTTAGACATTTGAAGTTGAAGTAATACGAATGTTTACACACAACGACTAGAATGTTATATGAAAATAGCAACTGCAATTTTCACTAACAATCTGGTTCTTTTCAGATTTCATGAAAAATGAAAGTTTTAGAAAAACTTATTTCATGTATCAGACAAGGTCTCTAATAAGTCTGGAAAGGACTCTGTGCAAATGTCTATTCTAAAAAATTAAACTGATGTAGTGTACTTATTCGAATAATGACGGTCGTTAAATTTGCGTCTTGATTCTGTAATCAGTGTCCTAATGCATAATATCAACAATGTCGTTTTGTTCCTTGAGGGCACTTATTACGTATAAGCGTCCTGGTGAACATTTCAGTGAGGGTGCTACTAATTCATAAGCGTTCTGACTTACTTTGTTACTCAGACGACTTAAACTGGAGGGCGCTAATGCACAGTTAGCATCTTGCTATGTTTTAAAATAACTAAGTGCATGAGGGAGCTACTATTTGAATAAGCGTCCTGCCTTTAAGACATAAAACAAAACATGAGGGCGCTACAACCATGTAAGCGCCCTACCAGTTAAAAACATTTTAAACAAAGACACAAGCACGCTGAAGGACAATCAGTGTCGTGAAAGTTACTAAGTTGATTCCTAAAAGTGGGGGCGCTTCTATCCAAATAGCGTCCTGATAGAATGTTCAACTTATAACTATCAGCGTCTTCAGAGATACATTTTTTGAAGAACTTAAGACATCTTTCAGTGAACTGATGCTGAGTCAGTTTCCTGACAACTTCAGAGGTTGACTAATGAAGGAGGACGCTACTATACAAGTAAGCGTCCTGATAAATCAATTTTATTCAACGAACGTTATCAGCATTCTCATGAACTATCAGCGTCCTGACTTATAAAGTTCAGGAGAGCGCTGCTATTTCATTAGCGTCCCGAAAGACTTTTTTAAAATAGTTTTGACTCGCGATAAAATATACGATAAATGCGAATAAAAACTCGGTAGATTTCAAATTATATATATAGTATTAGATCATTTGAAATACCGTAAAAACATGAAATGAAAAAATGTAGATTTAGAAAAACATATGTAGATTTATGCATGGTTTTGAAAAACATTTTGAGCAATAATGATTTGAGAAAGATATACCTTAAGTATTTTGTGTATTTCTCTTTTCTCATAACCGTTAAATCTAACTCTTCATTATGAGATCTTTAATAAGAGCTTTGCGCTGAGTTGAATAACTTGAACGTTGATCGAGAGATGTAGTCTTGAAGCTTGATCGAATTATTCAAGTAAAGTGATCTTGAAATCATGAAGTGTTCGTTGAAGTTCTTTGGCTGAAACCAACTTCACCGTTCGATGTGATCTTTGAGTTCCTCAATCGAGTCGTTCCTTGACTTTTCGCTCTCCTTAGGTGCTTTGATGAAATTTTGATACACACATGTTTAGCACTGAAAAGTACTTTGTTTGTGATCATCAAAATATACTTTATCGCAGTATATTTAGGGATGAGCTAAGTAATGAACCGCATAGGTTAACACATTGTTGAACCAATTATCCTCATGTCCCTCACAAGAATATGTCCCTAATATGAAAGATATTTTGATGATTACAAATCACATTACGTTTATGATATTATTGCATACATGACATATCTAATCTTACTTAAAGGTTTCAAAAGAATTAATGATGCATGGCGGACGTATTAAAGATTTACTTGTAGACCATGATCATTTGAAGATGTTCGGTAGTATGATTAGACTATGATAAGTTGTAGAACCTTCTATGCCATTTGATTCAGTAATATGCATGACTGCATGTTTTAATCGAATTGAATTTTAATCGTTTGCATATTTAATTTAATCCGAAAATATCATGTTTTTATGGAGATTTAATCGAGAAATCAAAAATCATTTTTATAGAGTCTTTCAGGACGCTAATGTTTTAGCAGCACCCTCCTGGACTTGATGAGCCAGGACACTGATAAAATATTTGGACACTCAAGGTTGAATTGAGTTGATTCATACGGACGCTTACTTGTAAGTAGAGGTCTCTTTTAGTCAACCTTTGAAAGTGTCAGAACACTGACTCAACTTCTGCTCGCTGAAAGTTCTCTTAGTTTTTAATTGATTTCTATCTTTAAGGATGCTGATGGTTATGAGTTGAATAAACTATAAGGACGCTACTTGTATGGGAGAGCCCTCATCCTTAGAATCAACTTAATAATTTTTAGAACACTTACTGTCCTTCAGCGCACTTAATCGTGTTTTAAAATAGTTTTCAAATTTTAGGACGCTTACTTGTGAGTAGCACCCTCTCGTGTATATGTGTTTTTAAAACAAAATAGGACGCTAACTGTTGAAGTAGCGCCCTCATGATTTGAGTTGTTTAATCGTCAAAGTAAGTTAGGAAGCTTATGATTTAGTGGCGCCCTCACTTCATTGTTAAGCAGGACACTCATGCTTCATGAGTGTCCTCGAGGAACAAAACGAAAAAGCTGATATTAAGCGTCAAGACGCTAATTCAACAATGCTACTATTCTGACACTGACACTATTTCTATTAGCTTTTTCAGAACAGCACGAGAACTTTTTAGAACGTTTCAGAACCATCCAAAAACTATTCAAAACTTTTTGATCGTTCTAATACTTTGTCAAAACTATCATTTTTCGTGAATGATCAGATGATTCAAGTGCTATTGCTGTAATATAAATAGAGCTGAATCGATCCATTTCGGGAAAGAATGTAGACGTTGTATTTGAAATAACCTAGAGCGCCAAAATTCAGCAAGTCTATTACGTCTCTGTTATTTCCATAAATATGTGTTGCCTTAGGGCAGAAGAAGAATGAATCAATACGAAAACTGATATTCATTCGAAAACGTATTAACAATTTTCACTTGTGCAAATAACTTTTTGAAAGTTAGTCGTCTTTCAGTCGTTCTTGAACTTGCAATCATTTTGAAAGAAAAGCATCAAGTCTTCTGGATTGATTGATATTCATCTTCATCATTTTCAAAATCCATTGAAGAAGACAAAAGCTCTTTGAACCTGTTTTCAGCCAAACTTCATCATACATATTTTGTTGAATCTGTGGTAACAGAAGGTTAAATCCAAAGCTTTGTAAGTATCACTTTGATTTTGAGTAAAGGGAATCATATCTCATCTTGTATTCAGTTTGTAGTGACTTGTTAGTCACTGAGCAAGAGCAAGATTTGCTCAAAGTTGTAACGGTCTTCTCACACCCGGAACTTGAGAAACGATCTTCTCACACCCGTAAGTTTAGAAACGGTCTTCTCACACCCTTAAGCTGAGAAATGGTAGTTTTCACACCTATAAGTTGAGAAAGTGTACCGATTTGATCTTCGCCCGTAAGAAGGTCTATAGTGCAGTTTGAATAAATCCTAACTTAGGTGGTTAGGTAGTGGATGTAGGCGAGGTCGAACCAATATAGATCTTGATTGTATTGTCTCATTTACATTTACTGTATCTATTTGCTATACTTTGTTTAATCTGCTTTCATTAATCCGTACATTATTAAGAAAGGTTAAAATATGCTAAGTGTCTAATTCACCCCCCTCTTGGACATATCTGGGCTAACAATTGGTATCAGAGCAAGTTAACCGTCAAAGTATCTAACCATCTTTGATTGAGTATGGCAGGACAAAACGAAATAAGTACTTATCTCTCAGGTGAAGGAAACTCCACCAATCAACCACAACTGTTCAAGAGAGCAAACTACTCACACTGGAAAACTAAGATTAGATACTACGTAAAAGCCCAAGACTTAGAAATGTGGGATGATGTGACAAACGACTGTCCAACACCTACTAAAATAGTATACGGTGCTACTGTCTCGAAGGAACTAGATGAATGGAGAACCAAGGAAAAGAAAAAGAGAATTATTAAATAACCAAGCTGTAAACATTTTGTTTTGCAATTTATCCATAGAAGAGTTTAATAGAGTTAGTGCGTGTGAAACCGCTAAGGAAATCTGGAACAAGTTAGATCTCACCCACAAAGGAACTGTGCAAGTTAAAAAGGCAAGGCTCCAACTGTTATTTGAAAAATATGAGACCTATAGGATGGAAGAAACTGATTCGATAGCTGAAGCCATTGCTTGATTTACAACAAACATCAATGAGATGAAGAACCTAGGAAAAACATATGACCAAGAAGAAAGTGTTAGAAAGTTTCTAAGAAGCCTACCCAGAGCATGGGAACCCAAGGCCACAACCATTGGAGAAGCTAAAAATCAGGCTGAATACACTTTTGATGAACTATGCAGTTCATTAATAGTCAATGAATTTAAGGTAAAAGATATGATGTGCTCGATCAAGGTTGAGGAAAAAGAAAAGAAATCTATTGCCCTCAATGTTGAAATTGATTCTGAAGATGATTCAGACTCAGAAGATGACATGGCTATGTTATCTAGAAAGTTCAACAAGTTACTTAGGAGAAAGAGTAAGAACAACTCTTACTCAAGGTTTCACAAAGGAATGAAACCCGAGTCTAAACCTGTAGAGTTAATATGTTACTGTTGTAACAAACTAGGTCATGTAAATAGTGAATGTCCCATTAAGTATAAGAAGAACAATAGCTCATATAGAAAAGACAAGAAAGCTCTCAAAGCTACATGGGATGATTTTAGCTCAAGCGAAGATGAAGCAGATTCAAATCACACTATTGCATTATGTTTAATGGCAGGCACAGAGGTAAAATTTGAATCCATTAATGAACTTAATGAGCTCTATACTCAGATTCAGGAGCTTAAGACAAAACTTAGTAAAGAGACCAGAAAGAATGAAAAACTCAAGCATAGTCTTGAAGAAGCTCTTGAAGAAATAGAATTCCAGCAAGAAGAGCTAGACGGGCTGTCTCTAGATAATGAACAACTTAAGAAAGTTGTTGGAGAACTGAAAAATGAAAATGAAACTCTTAGAAAGGAAAAGGAAGACCTAAACTGCACCGTGATTAAATTCAAAAATGGTCAAAAGTTATTTGATATAATGTTAGGATTACAAAGATGTTGCATTCGACAAAGCTGGCCTAGGCTATACACATGGGTCAAAACAAAAGGAATACAATACTTTACTGACCAACAGACCAACATGCCATAAATGTCACAGGGAAGGTCATACCACACATAGATGTAATGTCTTAAGAAGAAAGAAAAAGAAATATGCATTGATTAAGAAATCTGTTCTTACTGATGCTAACATGCATGGGTACCAAAGTCAAAAATATTTTATGTTGTGTAGATTTACAAAAATGAAGATATATGGTATTTAGACAGCGGCTGCTCAAGGCATATGACTGGAGATAAATCTAAATTTCTGAGCCTTGAAAAGAAGAAAGGAGGAAAGGTCACTTTTGGAGACGATAGCGAAGGTGACATTAAAGGCATCATAACTATTGGTATTGATTTTCTATCCATATCTGATGTACTTTATGTTAAAGGGCTGAAGCATAATCTATTGAGCATAAGTCAATTATATGACAAGGGTTATGACATTTCATTTGAAGCAAATAGGTGAACTGTCAAACATGCAGATAAAACTGTTGCATTCATGGCATCTAGACATAAGAATGTGTATTGCACAAACTTTAATGACACGAAGAAACAAAATGTAACATGTTTAAGTGTTATCTCTTGTAATGATGCATGGCTATGGCATAGGAGATTAGCTCATGTTAATATGGACAACATATGTAGAATTGTTAAACATGATCTCGCCAAGGGTATTCCGAAAGGAACGTACTCAAATGACAGGTATGTGAACCATGTCAACTTGGTAAGCATACCCAATCATCATTTAAGAGCAAGAGGCATCAATCAACCTTTAGAGCTCTTGAACTGATTCACATGGATCTTTTCGAACCAACCAAAACCTAAAGCTTAGGTGGCAAATCATATGTATTTGTAATTGTTGATGACTTTACTCGATTCACATGGGTATTTCTATTAGCTCATAAATCTGATGCATGTGAAACATTTATAAAATTCTGTAAAAGTGTGAAAAATGAAAAGGGTTATAAAATCAACATAATTAGGCGTGATAGAGATGGTGAATTTGTCAATAAAAATTTTGAAGAATTTTGTAATAATCAAGGTTACACTCACCATCAATCAACCCCTAGGAGACCACAAAAAAATGGTGTAGTTGAAAGAACGAATAGAACTCTACAGGAAATGTGTAGAACAATGCTTAATGAGTATAACACTGCAAATCATTTTTGGGGTGAAGCTATTAACACTGCTTGCTATGTAATTAATCGAGTTATAATTAGAAAAGTTTTGAACAAAACTCCATGTGAACTATGGAAAGGTAGAGCACCCAACATCAGTTACTTCCGAGTATTCTGATGCAAATGTTTCATTCTTAATGATAAAGACAATCTAGACAAGTTTGAACCTAAATCTGACACAAGAATATTCTTAGGATATTCTTCTCAACAAATCTAATCAAACTGTAGAAGAATCTATTCACGTAAATTTTGATGAAAGTGAAAATAAGAAAAGTCTTGAGGATGAATTTAAACAATTAAACTTTGATGATGATGAACCCAAGACAACCAATATTATAGATCTTGAACCGAAAATATCTTTAGAATCTTCTAAAAACTCTAGGTTGCTTCAAAGTTTTTCCTAAGATCAAATCTTAGGAGATCCACGAAAGGGTGTATTGACTAGAGCTTCAATTCAAAAGGATCAAGAGCTTGTTGTTTTTGTATCACAATTTTAAAATTGGATTCTTGCTATGCAAGAAGAACTAGAACACTTTGTGCAAAACAAAGTATGAGAATTAGTTCTTAAACCTTTTCATCAACCTGTTATAGGAACCAACTGTATTTTTAGAAACAAAAAGAATGAACAAGGTATCATCGTCCGAAATAAGGCTAGATTGGTTGTACAAGAGTACAACTAAGAAGAAGGCATAGACTTCAAAGAAGCCTTTGCCCCAGTAGCAAGATTAGTGGCAATAAGGATGCTACTTGCCCATGCTTATTACAAATATTTTCCCTTATACCAAATAGATGTAAAGAGTACTTTTCTAAATTGATACATCAATGAAAAGGTATATGTGGAACAACCTCTAGGGTTTGAGGATGCTCAAGACCCGGAATATGTGTTCAAACTCCACAAAGCCTTATATGGATTAAGACAAGCTCCAAGAGCTTGGCATGATCAACTGAGTTCATTTCTTTTAGATAATAAGTTTCAAAAGGGAAAATTTGATCCAATTTTGTTTATCAAATACCATAATGATAATATGCTTATTATTCAAATATATGTGGACGATATTATTTTTGGTGCGTCAAACAAAGATTTGTGTGATGAGTTTTCAAAATTAATGCAGAAGGAATTTGAGATGAGTATGATGGGAGAACTTACATACTTTCTCGGCTAACAAATTAAGCAAATGTCGAAAGGCACCTTCATAGGCCAATCAAAGTATGCAAAGAAAATGGTTAAAAAGTTTCAAATGCATAATTTGAAATCGATTGATACTCCCTGTACCTCTACAATCAAATTAGATAAGGATGAAAAAGGCAAATCAATTGATTCAAAACTGTATAGAAGCATGATTGGAAGTCTGTTGTACTTAACTGCAAATCGACTTGGCATTATGTTCAGCGTTTGTCTTTGTGCAAGATTTCAATCAAAACCTAAAGAATCTCATTTAAAGTATGTCAAATGAACATTCAGATAGATAAATGGCACAACACACTTAAGAATTTGGTATTCCAAAGGTACTACATTTGATCTGAGAAGTTATGTGCACTCTGACTATGCCGATAGTCTAACCAATAGGAAAAGTACCTTCGAATTTTGTCACTTTCTTGGAAATTCGTTAATTTCTTGGTTTTGCAAGAAGCAACACTTAGTGGCATTATCCACAACTGAAGCAAAATATATTGCAGCTGAAAGTTGTTGTTCTCAGGTTCTATACTCAACAACAACTTCAGGATTATCAAATATTTATTCAATGTGCTGAGATTTTGTGTGACAATACTAGTGCTATTAACATATCTAAAAATCCTGTATTGGACTCCCAAACTAAACATATATTCAAATAAGACATCACTTTTTACGAGATCATGTGCAAAATGGAGAAGTCATATTGTCTCACATTGAAACCAAAGGGCAACTGGCTGATATATTTACTAAAGCCTTACCAAAAGACCAGTTTGTTCACATTCGGAGAGAGCTTGGCATGTTCTTTGAGACTGATCTGTGATGCTTACCTCTATATAGGGGGAGACATATTTCATGATACTTTACTCTTTTTGATATTTCAGAAGGGGGAGATGTAATATCATTGAAACATCATGCATTCAGGAGGAGATTAACACTAAGAGGGAGTCTTAGTGGAGCTTTCAGTACATTCCTTGAGAATACACTCATATCATATGGAACAAGGATCATTAGTATTGCATCTCATGCATAATCACATCATTTTATTTGCTTGCTTCAAAGCCTATAGTAATGTGTTTGAAATCATCAAAAAGGAGGAGATTGTTGAACCAATTATCCTCATGTCCCTCACAAGAATATGTCCCTAATATGAAAGATATTTTGTTGATTACAAACCACATTTTGTTTCTGATATTATTGCATACATGGCATATCTAATCTTACTTGAAGGTTTTAAAAGAATTAATGATGCATGGAGAACGTATTAAAGATCTACTTGAAGACCATGATCATTTGAAGATGTTCGGTAGTATGATTAGATTATGATAGGTTGTAGAACCTTCTATGCCATTTGATTCAGCAATATGCATGACTGCATGTTTTAATCGAATTGATTTCAATCATTTGCATATTTGATTTAATTCTAAAATATCATGTTTTTATCGAGCTTTAATCGAGAAATCAAAAATCATTTTGATAGTCTTTTAGGACGCTAAAGTTTTAGCAGCGCCCTCCTGGACTTGATGAGTCAGGACGCTGATAAATATTAGGACGGTCAAGGTTTGTAATTGGCTGCCCTTCTTTTTTCAACCTTTGAAAGTGTCAAGAAGCTAACTCAACTTCAGCTCGCTGAAAGTTCTCTTAGTCTTTAATTGATTTCTATATTTAAGGACGCTGATTGTTATAAGTTGAATAAACTATCAGGACGCTACTTGTATGGGAGTGCCCTCATCCTTAGAATCAACTTAATAACTTTCAGGATGCTTACTGTCCTTCAACGCTCTTAATCGTGTTTTAAAATAGTTTTCAAATTTCAAGACGCTTACTTGTGAGTAGCACCCTTGTGCATATATGTATTTTTAAAACAAAGTAGGATGCTAACTGTAGAAGTAACGCTCTCATGATTTGAGTTATTGAATCGTAAAAGTAAGTCAGGACGCTTACGATTTAGTAGCACCCTCACTTCACTGTTCAGCAGGACCCTTATGCTTCATCAGCGCCCTCAAGGAACAAAACGACAAAGTTGATATTAAGCGTCAGGAGGCTAATTCAACAATGCTACTGTTCTGACACTGACACTTTTTTTGTTAGCTTTATCAGAACCGTACAAAAGCTTTTCAAAACGTTTCAGAACCGTATAAAAACTTTTCAAAACTTTTTGAACATTCTAATATTTTTTTAAAACATTCATTTTTTGTGAATGATCAGATGATTCTGGTGTTATCGCCATAATATGCACAAAACCGAATCTATCCATTTAGGGAAAGAATGTAGACGTTGTGTTTGAAATAACCTAGAGCGCCAAAATTCACCAAGTCCATTGCGCCTCTGTTATTTCTATATATATGACTTGCCTTACGGCAGAAGAAGAAGGAATCAATATGAAAACTAATGTTCATTCAAAAACGTATTAATAGTTTTCACTTGCACAAATAACTTTTTGAAAGTTAGTCGTCTTTCAATCGTGCTTGAACTTGCAATCATTTTGAAAAAAAAACATCAAGTCTTTTGGATTGATTGATCTTCATCTTCATCATTTTCAAAATCCATTGAAGAAGACAAAAGCTCATTGAACCTATTTTCAACCAAACTTCATCATACATATTTTACTGAATCTGTGGTAACAGAAGGTTCAATCCAAAGCTTTGTAAGTATCACTTTGATTGAGTAAAGGGAATCATATCTCATCTTGTATTCAGTTTGCAGTGACTGGGCAAGAACAAGTGTTGCTCAAAGTTGCAACAGTCCACTTACACCAGAAGTTGAGAAACGATCCTCTCACACCCGAAAGTTGAGAAACGGTATTCTCAGACCCGTAAGTTGAGAAACGGTAGTTCTCACACTCATAAGTTGAAAAAGTGTACCGGTTTGATCTTCACCCGTAAGAAGGTCAATAGTGGAGTTTGAACAAATCCTAACTGAGGAGGTTATGTAGTGAATGTAGGCGAGGCCAAACCACTATAAATTCTGATTGCCTTGTCTTATTTACATTTACTATATTTATCTGCTATACTTTGTTTAATCTGCTTTTATTAATTCGCACATTATTAAGAAAGGTTAAAATCTCCTAAGTGTCCAATTCCTCCTCTTAGACATATCTGGGTCAACATCCGTCCCTATGGAAAACTCAGGCTTTTTCCCGCAGACTTACACGCCTCCACGACCGCTGTTCAACCTGACCCAAATTCGTCCAGTTACATCAGGACTGGGGCCAGTGGTCGCTGACATGGTGGGACAAATATTCAGTGAGTTTGAAAATCAATTCGACGACACATTAGTACCTCGTTTACCTCACCTATTTTAGCGTACTATCTCTCGTCGAATTTGCTATATTTGTTTTGCTCATCTTTTTTTTTCTTTTCTAACTTTTAAAATGTAGCTTGTATGAAGTGTAACAAAAAAAAAGGTCATGCCGGATTCTCGCTAGAAGAGTTAGGCACGATGCGTGATTGAATGATTGCTTATTAAGACTATGATTGATAGGTGAACCTGAACTGTTGTGTTTCCCAACTATCAAAGAGTTTGAAATGGTATGGGACACATCGAGCTCACCAGATACTAGAAAAACCATTGGAATCAACTTAGCGTATGATCTGTGTGTAGCAAATCGACTTAGAAATCAGACTTACGTCTAGAATCATTGCGCCATCATGGAATGGGACATGGGAACCCAAAGGATGATAGTTGTAAACTGGTAGTCTATTTGGATAGTAAAAAGACCGGTCATTAATCTCTTTGACGAAACCACGTCCCTTATCACCAAGTTCACAGGAACATGGGACCCACAAACTTGAAGGATAACAAGAATCATTGACTCATGGCGAGAAGTGAGCATAGGAATTTTTGTAGACATTGCTACATGTAGACTAGGAAACAACACGAGGATAAGTACTAGAAACCTGTGACTCGTACTAGTATTGAAAACTTTTGGGTATTTTTGAAATAGCCAACAAATTTGAAGGAATATTTTTTTAAACCAGACGTTAAATTCTTAGTTTTATAAATCATAGCCAATTTTGGTTTACTATTTTGTTTTACTACCTCGCCTAGAAGTACAAGTTCATAGAGTATCTAGACTCCTCCCTTCCATTACCAAAAATCTAGAAAACTATGTGGTTAACACCTATGAACAAATACACAAAACTAGGCATTGGCGTATGCATCACGTTACATTATCATGCACTTGGTGCATGAACTTACGTTAACCGTGAGTGGACTTGCAAAAAATGCCAGTCCAGACAAGGCGGTAGCGTGACCCAAGTGTTGGCCCAGGTGTCACACCCCGCGGATGTGATGGGTACCTCATCGAGCGTACCCCAGCCATTATGATCCCATAATATTGTCCCATCCCAATGCACAGCCCGCCTACAACATCTAGTACCACCGGGATCATTTGTCCCCATTGTTGAGGCCTTATGTATAGATGAACCTTGGATGGGTGGAAAACCAAAGTTGGAGTTGAGTCTCGCATGTCACATATGTGTGATTAGAGAGTGTTAGGAGTACACTAATGGTGAAACCCCCAATTTCTAGCAAGAAATTGGAAGGGTTTAGTTCAAATAACCTATACTTAGTTTATGACCATAGACATTTTCAAAATCTTTGCATGTCAACTATGTTGACCTAGTGGCCATTGTGGATGATTCCACGTTGCAAGATCAAAAAAATTAATGGCTGAACATGGTGGCCTAGTGTAAAATTGGCAATATGGCCTATGTATGAAAATTTCCAGATTTGGGGCTTTTGATGCTCTTGATATAAAATCTGGAAAATTATGCAATGTAGGTCTAATTGGACATGATTAGGGTTGTTTGATGATTGAATTCAGTGGGTTCTCATAATGGACACCCTAAGGTTGACAAATTTTGATCTAGGCTAAGTATTTTTCATGTACTTTGGCAATTTTGCATGTAATTTGGGGATTTTGCCCAAATTGAGACTTTTCACCCAAAACAAGTCAATTTATGAAATTGACTTGGGGATTGTTTAATTGCACCCAAATTGAGTAGAATCATGGGTTTAAAATGTTAGCGCCTATGTTAAATTGATATGACTTAGTTCATTTTAACTTTATGTTTTATATTGGCCTAATTGGGGATTTTGACCAAGACTTAGTAAATTGATGAAATTGACTTGATGTATAGTCTAATTGACCCTAATTATAATTAAATTTCATGTATATTAGTGGTTGGATCATGGGATCACCCTATTACATTCAATTTAGGTCAATCTTAGTTTAATTGAGTTTAAATGATCAAGTTGGGCAATATGGAAATTGGCTCAAGGGGGTAATCAATTTAGAATCTAATTGACTTTAGATTGGGTTTGAACATGGGGTTTTGACACACTTTATGACTGATTTTCAGTTGTGTGAACCATGTTATTTCCAGGTCTTGTGATTGATCTTGAACCCATTTAGTCAATTGGAGAGTTTTGGCAATTGTATTGGCTAGACTTAGCCAATCAAGAGTGAGTGTTCTTTTACTTTTGGGTTATTTATATGTGGCATTGTAGTATAGAAATGTTTTAAATGCTTATGTATGATGGTATGCATGTTTTAATACTCCATGAAATACATTTGAGCATAATTCATTGGGATGACAATTTGGGTTGAGGCTCCAAGTTGGAATTTTCTCTTTTTGGGGATTCTCGTAAGTCTAGCGGCGATCCCAGTTGTGTACCTAACAGAGGGTTTTATGGCTTGTGTATGGGTAGGTTAGTTTAGGCTAATCTTACGTGCTGCATAACCCCAGAAATCCTATTAGGATACGAGTATTGTGTGTGTGTTCAGGTACTGTGTGTAGCGCACCAGCCTTAAACCCCCGTACTCAGGAGGTGTTAGGATTGCATGAGCATGACTACAAATGTTATGCATCGTCTTTTGTATGACTTGACCCATTATGTTAGCATGTATGTAATCTATTTCGTCATCATGATATTTCAACTATTTTATGATCTTACCATGTTTTATAAATGCACGTATATGCCACTTGTAAATAACATTCATTAAGCTGGCTGTAGCTCACACCTCACCATCTTCTTTTAGGATCTGATAGAAAAGGAAAAGGGAAGGCTTGACTGCGGAGCGTCCCTTCTTTTTGTTTCATGTTGGTGTTGTACATTTAGTTTTGTATTTTGATAATTATGTACAGGATAACACCTAGTAATAGTATATTTAACACATAGTTGGGATGTGTTAGGTTTTGT
Organism: Paratinospora sagittata; assembly: GCA_035771175.1. Lineage (NCBI taxonomy): Eukaryota > Viridiplantae > Streptophyta > Magnoliopsida > Ranunculales > Menispermaceae > Paratinospora > Paratinospora sagittata. Next base: position 15,225,066 of record CM069610.1, on the reverse strand, counting down.
ATCATTTTGAAGACTCTGAAATTTTATATTTGTAAAAATTTGGAGAAGTAATATTTTATTTCATTATTATCATGTTAGTTGGTTGTTAAGGATGTACTTTTATTTCTTTTTGGGGATGCGTATATGTATTCACGAGCTGACGGGACGTCGGGTGTACCGACGGAGGGTATACTCGAAGGTTCCCGTGCCGGTCATGACGTCGCGTAGAGTGGGTGACCAAGTTTTATTGAAGGTCTCACCTCAGAAGGGCCAGACTAGATTTGGGATAAAAGGCAAGCTCGCTCCGAGATTTATTGGGTCGTTCGAGGTTTTAGAATGAATTGGCCCCGTCGCTTATTGATTAGCCTTGCCACCTCAGTTAGCAGCAGTCCACAATGTCTTTCATGTGTCAATGTTGAGAATGTACAGGAGTGACTTTGACCGCGTCTTGGACTGGAAGAACATTGAGCTGAGGCAAGATGGGACTTATGGTGAGTGTCCCTTTACATTTGGATTTCTATATGTGGCATTGTATTACATAAACTGATTTGAATTGATATTTATAAGTGTTATGCACGTTTTATTGTTCCACGAAATGAATTTGAGCATAGTCTATAGGGTTAGCAACTTGGTTGGGTCTCCTAGTTGTGATTTCCTTTGGGAAGTTTCGTAAGTCTAGTGGTGATCTCCAGTTGTTAAGCTGGCAGAGGGTTTTATTGCTTGTGTATAGGTAGGATAGCTTAGGCTGATTTTTTTCACACCCCACGGATGTGGTATGTACCTCATCGAGCGTACCCCAACCACTGTGATCCCATAATATTGTCCCATCCCAGTACACAGCCAACTCAACAGTGTCTAGTACCCCCGGGATCATTTGTCCACACTATTTATCATGAACAGTACAGGGCCTCCCCCGGATACGAACCTCACACCTCATTTAGGTTGATTTCGAAATCCGAGTAGGCACTGAACCAATTGCAAAAGGCCTTATGTATACATAAGGCCTTTTTGTCACACCCCGCGGATGTGATGGGTACCTCATCAAGCGTACCCCAGCCACTATAAATCCCATAATATTGTCTCATCCCAGTACACAGCCCACTCAACAGTGTCTAGTATCCCCGGGATCATTTGTCCACAAATTTTTGTCACACCCCGCGGATACCCCCGCAGGGCATACCTCGCAGATGTGATGGGTACCTCATCGAGCGTAGCCCAGCCATAGCACCACATAATATTGTCCCATCCCGGTACAGCCAGCCACACAAGGACGTCTCGTACCCAGGATCATTTGTCCACACTATTCATCATATAGTGTGGACAAATGATCCTGGGGGTACTAGACACTGTTGAGTGGGCTGTGTACTGGGATGAGACAATATTATGGGTCCATTATGGCTGGAGTATGCCCTGCGGGGGTACTCATTACCCTGGATAGGGGGCACTGTGTGCAACCCAGGTGTGACACCAAGTATGTCCAAGAGGGAGGTGAATTGGACACTAAGACAATTTAAAAATAATTACAATGGCAAAGTTAAAGTGCATAATAGAAATAAATATGCACAGTCGATTTATAGTGGTTCAGCTGCTTGCCTAAGTCTACTACCTAACCTTCTCAGTTAGGATTTTAAACCTTATCACTAAGGGATTCTCTTACGGGTGAGAATAAAACTGTTACACTTTTTCTCAACTTGCAGGTGTGAGAACAATCGTTACACAGCTCAACTTGCAGGCTTGAGACCAACCTATCCCAACTTACAGGTGTGAGACAAACCTAAGCTTTCTCAACTTACGGGTGTGAGAACTATCGTTTCTTAACTTACAAGTGTGAGAAGACTGTTTCTCAACTTACTGGTGTGAGAAGACCTAACCTTGTTGAATATGAGAATATCAACTCAGTAGTTTATCTAACTATACAGTATACAAGATATGAAATTAAGTACAACTGTATCTTATGAACTATGTCTCAAATTTCTCTTCCAGCAAGAATGATGCAAGTTAAATCAGTGTTGAAAAATTTGAGTGAAAATAGTTCAAGCTTTCAAATAGATTTTTAGATATAGATAGAGATTTAGTTCAGTATGAAAATCTTTTGAATAAACAGAGATTCAAATAAAACACTTTGAAACCAGAATAACTTTAAGCTTTTCGAATCAGATGAAAATTTGACTAACTTTCAAAAGGTGTTTTAGCCCAGAGAATCTTTGGTAGTCTTAACAGATTGTTAAGTGCTAGTATATATATACTTGTAGAGATGAAGCTATTGTTCATTTGAATTTGAATTTCAAATATGAACGTTTACTCACAATAGCTAGAATGTATCATGAAAATGGAAATTGCACATTTCATGAACATTATGATTTTCTCCATATTCACAAATATGGAAAGTTTAAGAGACGTGGTTCATGAATCTGAGAATATCTCTTACAAATACATAAATTTGATATTTTGTACGAAAAGTTGTTCTGAAAAGGTGGCTAAGGTGATGTACGTGTCAGAACAATAAAAAAATCATTTTTGTCATTTTGTTCCCTAGAGGGCGCTCATATAGCATCAACGTCCAGCTGAACAATAAAGTGAGGGCGCTACTGACTTGTAAGCGTCCTGACTTACTATGACACTTAAACGGCTTAAATCCTAAGGGCTCTAATCGACAGTTAGCATCCTATTTTGTTTTAAAACATTAAAAATACGAAGGCGCTACTCACAAGTGAGCGTCCTGAAATTTGAAAACTAGTTTTAAAATAATATTAAGTACACTAAAGGACAGAAAGCGTCCTGAAAGTTATTAAGTTGATTCTAAAGATGAGGGCGCTCCTATACAAGTAGTGTCCTGATAGTTTATTCAACTTATAACTATCAGCGCCCTTAAAGATAGAAATTAATTAAAAATATGAGAACTTTCAGCGAACTGAAACTGAGTCAGCGTCCTGATACTTTCAAAGGTTAACTATAGGGAGGTTGCTACCTACAAGTAAGCGTCCTTGTTAATTAGTTCAATTCAACCGTGGGCATCCTAATATCTTATCAGCGTCCTGGCTCATCAAGTCTAGGAGAGCGTTGCTAAAGCATTACAGTCTGGAAAGACTCTGGAAAAGTAATTTTGACTCGCTATTAAAAATACGATGAATGTGAATAAAAACTCGATAAATTTTAAATTAATCATAGAGAAGTTACATCATTTGAAATACCATAAAGTGTATGATCAAAATACGAAAATGATTAAATCTTGCTGAGAGCAAATTGATCGATAGACTTTACATTCTACGTGCTAATAGACTCGGAACTTTACATGTGATGTTCAATAGGCTTGTGAGCTCAATTCCTTAATCTTGATTCTTGATATAGGCAAGATCATTAGATACACAGATTAGAGATATTTCGAATCATCAAAACATACATGAAATGGGGTTCATTTAGATAACACCAAATTCCTCGCACGCTTTGGAGGAACCAACCCCGCCATAGGTCGATCAATTAAGACCTCTCGCTACGCTCATCATTGCAGTGCAAGCCATGGACACCAAGAATGGCGCACTGTAAGTCGAGCAAGTTCCACCGATTACTCACCCCACTGGAGTAGCACCTCCTCCTAACATGAAGAAACTCTTCCAGGGTTTCTTGCAGTACATGCAGTCTACTTCTGGTCAACAAGCTACACTTACCCAACCACCCACAGGTAGAATCTAACCAGACACTGAATAGCTGACCAATTAGATTACGAAGTACAAAAGAATGTAGCCTAACCTACGATGAAAAACCCAACGCCGACGAGGCTTACAAGTTGCGGGACGAATCCAGGAAGGCACTGGAGCCATGGGCATGACTGAGGGCAGAAGCGTCCTTTCAAAAACTTACCAACTCGTTGGTGGTGCAAATAGTTGGTGGAAGACAGTCAAGAGAGATCCACGGATCAACAGGCTAGAGATGACTTAGCCAGACTTTGAGGCCAATTTCATCGACGAGTTTTTCCCAAGTATGGTTAAGAGAAGAAAAATATAGGAGTTCCAAAAACTGTATCAAAGGTCGATGACAGTGCGAGAGTATGCTGCCAAGTTCACCAAAATCTCTGTCTTCTCGCTCTCCACAGTGTCCACTGAGTGGGTCAAAGCGAAAAATTTCTACAGTGGCCTCAAACCGGATATTCGTCAGGCCCTTTCATTTTTGGACCTGGACAGCTTTTGAGATTTGTCCAAGAAGGTGATGAACTTCGAGCGGGAGTTCAGAAGGAATAAGGGGAAGCGGTTAACAACTTTAGGGCAGCAAACAGAGAAAAAGAAGCCCTACCAACCATTCCAAAACACCCTCTCTTGCCAGCCTAAAGAATTCTAGCCTCAACACCCGTTCGCCTTAGATGCTCAAGCGAGAAACTGGCAAAACCCTCCCCACAACTACAACAGAGGTTGCAGTAGTGGCCGAAATGGAAAAAAAGGCCACAGAGGTGGCAACCACAACCAAGCTCCCCAGCAACCCCAGAACATGGCAGACAAAATCTGCTATCAGTGCGGCCAAACCGATGGCATTCAAAAACTTTGTACCCAAGCTCCCATCCAGCAAAATCTAAGAGCCCTGGCTGCACCAGCTCCACAAGCAGCACCGACTAAACCCCAACCACTTAGGCAACAACAAAATGCTCCTAGACAGCAAGGTCGAGCTTTCTCAGTCGTTGAACCAGTCACACCCGACAACAACGTTATTGAAGGTACCTTTCCCCTTTTTAATACTTTAGTACATGTCCTATTTGATTCTGGTTCTACACATTCTTTTCTATCAGCTAAGATTTGCTACACACAGATCATACGCTAAGTTGATTCCAATGGTTTTTCTAGTATCTGGTGAGCTCGATGTGTCCCATACCATTTCAAACTCTTTGATAGTTGGGAAACACAACAGTTCAGGTTCACCTATCAATCATAGTCTTAATAAGCAATCATTCAATCACGCATCGTGCCTAACTCTTCTAGCGAGAATCCGGCATGACCTTTTTTTTTGTTACACTTCATACAAGCTACATTTTAAAAGTTAGAAAAGAAAAAAAAAGATGAGCAAAACAAATATAGCAAATTCGACGAGAGATAGTACGCTAAAATAGGTGAGGTAAACGAGGTACTAATGTGTCGTCGAATTGATTTTCAAACTCACTGAATATTTGTCCCACCATGTCAGCGACCACTGGCCCCAGTCCTGATGTAACTGGACGAATTTGGGTCAGGTTGAACAGCGGTCGTGGAGGCGTGTAAGTCTGCGGGAAAAAGCCTGAGTTTTCCATAGGGACGGATGTTGACCCAGATATGTCTAAGAGGAGGAATTGGACACTTAGGAGATTTTAACCTTTCTTAATAATGTGCGAATTAATAAAAGCAGATTAAACAAAGTATAGCAGATAAATATAGTAAATGTAAATAAGACAAGGCAATCAGAATTTATAGTGGTTTGGCCTCGCCTACATTCACTACATAACCTCCTCAGTTAGGATTTGTTCAAACTCCACTATTGACCTTCTTACGGGTGAAGATCAAACCGGTACACTTTTTCAACTTATGAGTGTGAGAACTACCGTTTCTCAACTTACGGGTCTGAGAATACCGTTTCTCAACTTTCGGGTGTGAGAGGATCGTTTCTCAACTTCTGGTGTAAGTGGACTGTTGCAACTTTGAGCAACACTTGTTCTTGCCCAGTCACTGCAAACTGAATACAAGATGAGATATGATTCCCTTTACTCAATCAAAGTGATACTTACAAAGCTTTGGATTGAACCTTCTGTTACCACAGATTCAGTAAAATATGTATGATGAAGTTTGGTTGAAAATAGGTTCAATGAGCTTTTGTCTTCTTCAATGGATTTTGAAAATGATGAAGATGAAGATCAATCAATCCAAAAGACTTGATGTTTTTTTTTCAAAATGATTGCAAGTTCAAGCACGATTGAAAGACGACTAACTTTCAAAAAGTTATTTGTGCAAGTGAAAACTATTAATACGTTTTTGAATGAACATTAGTTTTCATATTGATTCCTTCTTCTTCTGCCGTAAGGCAAGTCATATATATAGAAATAACAGAGGCGCAATGGACTTGGTGAATTTTGGCGCTCTAGGTTATTTCAAACACAACGTCTACATTCTTTCCCTAAATGGATAGATTCGGTTTTGTGCATATTATGGCGATAACACCAGAATCATCTGATCATTCACAAAAAATGAATGTTTTAAAAAAATATTAGAATGTTCAAAAAGTTTTGAAAAGTTTTTATACGGTTCTGAAACGTTTTGAAAAGCTTTTGTACGGTTCTGATAAAGCTAACAAAAAAAGTGTCAGTGTCAGAACAGTAGCATTGTTGAATTAGCCTCCTGACGCTTAATATCAACTTTGTCGTTTTGTTCCTTGAGGGCGCTGATGAAGCATAAGGGTCCTGCTGAACAGTGAAGTGAGGGTGCTACTAAATCGTAAGCGTCCTGACTTACTTTTACGATTCAATAACTCAAATCATGAGAGCGTTACTTCTACAGTTAGCATCCTACTTTGTTTTAAAAATACATATATGCACAAGGGTGCTACTCACAAGTAAGCGTCTTGAAATTTGAAAACTATTTTAAAACACGATTAAGAGCGTTGAAGGACAGTAAGCATCCTGAAAGTTATTAAGTTGATTCTAAGGATGAGGGCACTCCCATACAAGTAGCGTCCTGATAGTTTATTCAACTTATAACAATCAGCGTCCTTAAATATAGAAATCAATTAAAGACTAAGAGAACTTTCAGCGAGCTGAAGTTGAGTTAGCTTCTTGACACTTTCAAAGGTTGAAAAAAGAAGGGCAGCCAATTACAAACCTTGACCGTCCTAATATTTATCAGCGTCCTGACTCATCAAGTCCAGGAGGGCGCTGCTAAAACTTTAGCGTCCTAAAAGACTATCAAAATGATTTTTGATTTCTCGATTAAAGCTCGATAAAAACATGATATTTTAGAATTAAATCAAATATGCAAATGATTGAAACCAATTCGATTAAAACATGCAGTCATGCATATTGCTGAATCAAATGGCATAGAAGGTTCTACAACCTATCATAATCTAATCAATCTACCAACAGAAATATTTAATCACAAAATCAACTGTACAGATTGAAGTATGTTACGAAACAAACCTTCTGTCCAACAATCAGCTCAATCCAACGGTGGACCAAAAATATAAACCTCTTTGATGAACAAGTCTCTAATCAGACTATTTCTCCTTTCCTGCTGCAAATACTCGAACTCAGATGACTATATCACACAACATACTTATCCCATAAACATCTCCACCGTTCATAATGCATAAAGATCCGTTGTAAACCACATTCACAAATATCATATCCATCCAACGGTAGATTTAGGAGATCTATTAGTTTGATCTAAGCTGCGCGAGAAATAAAAACTTTCCGACCAGCTTTGTTTGAGAGGTTATATCTCTTAGACGAAAACTCCAATAAAGATCTCCACCGACAGAATGAATACCCATAAGATACGAACTTGATGACCAATTTGGAGCTCAATCTGACCATATAGTACCAAGATCCGTCTCTTTGATGAAAACGTTGCTGAGACTTTCCTCAAAAGAACTCCCTCTTTCTTTCTCTTCTTCTTTCCTTTCTCTTCTTTTTTCCTTTCTCTCCACTCATCTCACCCTCTAGGACTTCTTTGGGGAAGAGAAGTAGGGCATGGGACACTTTTCCACTCTCATGCACCAACCTTGACATGTGTTGGAGAGGAGAAATGGGGCAGGGGACACTTGTCCATTTTCATGCACCAACTTGACATGTATTGGAGAAGAGAAATGGGGCATCGGACACTTGTCCATTCTCATGCACCAACTTGACATGTGTTGGTCTCATGCACCAACTTGACATGTATTTGAGAAGAGAAATGGGGCATGGGACACTTGTCCATTTTCATGCACCAACTTGACATGTGTTGGAGAAGAGAAATGGGGCATGGGACACTTGTCCATTCTCATGCACCAACTTGACATGTGTTGGAGAAAAGAAATGGGGCATAGGACACTTGTCCATTCTCATGCACCAACTTGACATGTGTTGGTCTCATACTACCCATACCAACCACATGTACTTTAACCAATCTCATGCTTCCATGTATTTTAAATGTCCAATCTATTTAATACACCAAATTTTCATTTTCATTTATCCTTTTATTCAATCAATCCAAACCCATATCAATTTATGGTTTAATGGGCCCATGCATAAATAATAAAACATGCATTATACCTTAATTTAACATGACCCATATACAATTTATAATGCATATATTTATATACATTATCAAGCATCAAATATACAACATTAAACAAACATTAAACAAACACTAAACATATCAAGGCAAACACATAGAGTTTGGGCAAAATATAATTGGGTAATGGGCTAGATGAAATAATTTTCGGGGCGTCACACAAAGTACCTGCACTTGGCAGAGTTTTCTTACAACAACAGCTTTCAAACAAGTATCGGGATGGCACCATATGAAGCATTATATGACAGGTTGTGTAGATCCCCTGTGTGTTGGTTGGATATGGCAAACCGACACAACTTGGCCCCGATTTGACCGAGGAAACAACTGACAAGATCACTCTTCTCAAGGAACGGTCGACACAAGAACAATGCAAACAGACGATGAAAGCCCCTAAAGTTTGAGGTTCGGGAGTTTGTTTTTCTTAAGGTCCAGCCCATTCGGGGCGTGAAGCGTTTTGGGGTCAAGGGAAAGTTATCTCCAAGATGTATTGGTCTTTTTCCAATCGTGAAAAGAGTCGGAGAAACCGCCTACCAATTGTCTCTGCCAGACTCCATGTCTCGCATCCACGATATTTTTCACATCTCTAGGCTCCGGAAGGACCACCATGACCCGTCTCATGTGATTCCTCTCGTTGAAGTAGAAATAGAGGAAGGGAACAAGTATAGCGAACGACCTATCAAAATTTTGAATACCAAAACTTAGGACCATCGTACTAAAACCATTCAACTAGTCAAGGTCCCATGGCAACACCACGGTGTTGAAAAAGCAACTTGGGAATTGGAAAATGAAATCAGGCTGAAATAACCTAAACTGTTTGTTTAAATTTTTGTTCATCTGCATCACAAGGAATAAAATCATCAATTTCTCCATATTTCCTATATTATTTTCATTACAAATTATTTGTGCCACTATTTTTCATATGCACAGATGTCAGACAGTAATCACTGCTTAACTTATGATTCGGACCAAGACTTCTCCGAACAGAGCCTGAACTCAGCACATTCTGATATGGCGGCTGACTCGGCCCCTCAGGACATGAGCCTTGAGGAAAGTTCACCTAGCCCTCCAGTAAGGAGTCCAATACCATCCTACCATAGGCAGTTCTCGTCATGGCAGTCAAGATCTTTTACGGCCAGTCCACAATGCAACATGTCACCAGCCCATACACCACGACACGACCAACCGAAAAATACTCAAGTTCTAGGACCAAACATATTAGGACCTTTCAAATGGTGTACCCCCAATCTGACAAGGAGAGGCTGGCGGATCAGGCAAACCGCCAAGAAGAGTATCTGATTACCTCTGCCTACATTTGAAAACCCACGATTGGGCGAGCAATCTCTCCTAACTACGAAATTGTGTTCCTTTGCGCCCCGTCACGACCCTACTCCTAAACCCGATGAAGCTGGGCCTTTCGATTGGCAGGCTTAGAACCCAACCACCAATCGTGGATGACAGACTCAAAGTCGGGCAATAAGAGGCCTCTCTTCCCGTGGATCACCTTTCACCCAGTCAGACGACCACCCACACCTCTTTTATTACCTGAGCTGTCGGATAACTCCAACGATGATTCGGAGTCCTTTCACTCTCCCACTCCAGCATATTCTGGAGATTCTTCTAAGCACAGTGATGTCTGCGACCCTCAGAATCCTCCAAACCGGCATCGCACATAACTCAGCTAAAATGGAGAAAAACTCCAAAATGTTCATCATCATCTCCTTCGATGAAGATTGAACCAGGTAAAGTATATCCATTAATTTTATATGCTACATGAGTACCACCTTAATCGAATTTTGGAGGTGAAATTCCTTAAATGGGGTAGAATGTAACACCTCTGAAAACATACCATTTTAAACCAAATAACTTGCAATACATGCATATACGAACATCGAACATTGTCCAAGATGAAAACCATGTCGAAACCGCGCATTGAGACCCATGCATCGGTGCTGAAAATCGAAAAACCAAGTCGGGCATGTGCCTTGGCACATGCTTGGGACCTCCTGCTCCATAGTTACTATAAAAGGGGGGGTCCATTTGATCCAAACTACCTCTTTCAGAAGCATTCCTTCTCTGAAAAAGCACCGAGACATTGCCGATAAAACGCTGAGACTTTGCCGATGAGTTTTTGTGTCGAAACTTGCATCTCAAGGTGGGGATGAAGACATAGGTTTGCATATTCTCTTACTTTATGATACGCATACCATTGCATCATCTATATACATGATATTATGCTACATTATTTCATTTATATTGCATACTATTGATGAGGGTGGTTCCTTGTCTTTGAGACAGATCATTGGAAGCTCTTGTGGTGCGGTTGAGCCTTTTGCTTGCGGGGCCTGGAGCTGCATTGCGCTCGGTCCCGTGATTTCAAAGGGGAACCATTACATGATGATACTAAGCACACGGCCTGCGATGCACTCTGTAGTTGCTAATTGATTTATAAAGCACACGTACGTTGGTATAGAGGTTGTCGTTGCATTTCATGACTGTATTGCTTGACATGGATTGAAATGCATTATTCTATGTACTGTTGTATTTGTCTTCTGTAAACATTGCGTTTACATTGCTTGATCCACTGAGCTATGAGCTCAACCCATTGCTTCATCTTTTAGGGAACTAAGCTGGGTTAGGGTTGATCTGTATAGGGGCGGTTACCAGTCTCGATTGAAGTCGGGAGTTATCTTTTTGTTTTCCAAGGGGTTGAAATGTAGCTACCTTCTTTTGATGGCATTGGTCATTTCTTTTTGTGGGGGTTTATCCCCTTTTATTTTGTCTCTTGGAGACCGCCTGTAAAATTCTATGATATTGTTTTGAACCCCTTTTATCTATCAATGAAGTTGTCTTGTTTTCGATATATTACGTGTTATGAAATGGGCCCACGTTTTTATTGCAATTCTTTTATTGTCATATCCTGTTTAGCGGAATGTGGATGTATTTGTCTAACTATTAGACAATTCTGGATTCAACAAGGTGTGACACCTTTTCCTCACATGGTGTATTCTTATTGGCACAAAGGTTAACTTAGCCCACATGATGGTTCACAATGCATCCAAAACTCTTGAGAAAACCACTACCATTCCCTATGCCTTAAACAAGTTTTTCAAGGAATAAGGAGTGGATCTAGAAGGAGAAAAAAAAGAAATCTATCACTTCACATGGAGTTATAGGTACAACTAATATGTCAAACCTCAAGTTCAAGTTTGATGAAGTAACCAAAACTTGGGTTCTACAGACAAAGAAGAATAGAGCTTCACCTCCTCCATTAGTGCCCATTGAAGCCTCCCATCTAGTTCATAAAGAAGATGATCCAGTCTTTCATGCTCTAGAGTATGAGTATCATTATGAGATAAAACCTAGCATACAAATCCCATCAGTCCATGCTTCGGATAGTCCATCTCTGCCTGCTCCCGAAATTCCATCCTCTTCTCATAATGTGCCTTCTTCATTTGCTCGAGATCCTAGTACTACTTATCCATCTACATCTAGAACAGCTCTAGAGACTTATTCACCATCTTCACTTGAGAGTTGCCTTTCTCAAATCAATGCTACCATGAATTCAACCTTCAGAATTATGCTTCAAAAATTGAGTAACCATGACAAGAGAATTAAAGTTTTGGAACAAGCTTCTCAAGAACAAAAAGAACTTATAATGAGTATTTTTCATAAAATGGAGAGTTCTCATACTGAGTAGAAGCAAAAGATAAAAAATAGTGTGGTATACACCATGGGACAAACAAAGAGGTTACCTATCATTTCTTACATTGAAAGCAAAGGTGTAAGCATCCCACCTGTCCCAAGAATGCCAAGATTTTTTGCATCAAAGACTACTGCAAGGAAACCTCCAACTTCATCCTCACGTGATTCAAGTTATGAAGAACCTACTCGTGAAGAGGGTCCAACTACAAATGCTCCAACTTCCTCAGATCCTCCAGCAAAGAAGGATGATTCTCCCACACTAGATATCATCCCACATCAGGATTAGGATAGTTGTTTTGGTTGATATTTTTGTTATATGTTTTTGGTATTTTTGGACTGTGTTGTGGATATGTGAATGAGTGATATTTATGATTTTTGTTTTGTGGATACACAAGTATATATATTGTGATCAGGTGTATGGGGAAATGGTCAATTTACAAGAGAGATGTTGTCCAAATTTCCTTTTTCCTGTACTCATCTTTGAAATTTAATGAATAATATGAATGTTTTGTATTCATTTGGTATTATGGATCAAACAATGATTGAAATATTATATGCATATATATCGATGTCTACAATCTTAACATCACATCTTTAGCATAAGACAAATATATAGCTAGGCCTTTGATTATTCTTTTTTCACATTTTGCCTATGATAACTAATTTACGTCATGATCATGCTTATCCTAAACTTATAACATTACTATATGTGCGTGACTCATATAAAAGTTGTTGATGTAAAGACCCTCACCCGGTTTTGTTTTGATGATTACAAACAACATTCCTTGTGATCGCTAATGTCTTTGACTTAGTTGTTTCAGTGCTAACTAGCTATATCAGATGAATTTAACTATCTTGTCAAAGCGTGTGGATGGAACAATAAAGCACTAAGGTTCAAGAGCTTCAAGTTTATAATATTTTTGTATAGAATCTTAGTGTTGTAGCGTAATTCTTACTTGTTCTAACAACAATATACTTTACATCTTTTCTAAATCATGCATACATTATTATTTCTTATGCATATAGGTCATTAGATATTCATGCACGTATACCACTATCATATTGATCACGCATGCACGGATATTATCATGTTAATTATGCAATCATATAATTTAGGTTGATTTCCAAGCATATCTATATTGTTGTTAATCATGCACTCATGTGTACCAACTTTGCATGGATTTCATTGATTTAAGTGTGTTGTAATGTATGTCTTAATCATTTTGATTTACTTGTACTAATCGATTGTTTTACACATGTTTATCTTTACTCATTATGTTTTAATCATGTTTAAAGTGTTTTCAAAGTTGGTTTATGTGTTTGAATATGCTTTAAACTTATTTTTAATCGAAAAATCAAGGTTCTGTCACTTTGGACTCTAAAGAACCCACTTTTGCGTTTTTGTCTCGAAACATCGGTTTTCTAATAAGGATTTAAGCAACGCGCTCTCGTGTCTAAGGAACGTGTTCCTGTCCCGAAACTCAGATATTTAGATCAGGGTTTAAGGAACGCGCTCCTGCAGAAAAGGGCAAAAGAGGAATTTTCGTAAAAACCGTGCTTCTAATTGAAGAACCTCGCTCCTATGTCCAACGGACAAATGGAGGATCGCGCTCCTTCAATAAGGGACGTGCTCTTGCATTGGAGGAAAATTTGAAACATTTCAAATTTCAAAGCAGAAATGTGCTCTTCATCTAAAGAACGTGTTCCTGTGCCTCGGACAGGTATTTTTCTATAAATACCACACTTTGCTCATTTGAGAGCAACTTTTCAAAACATATGAACTTGTGCCTATATTCTTGTGTTCATATTTCCAAGCCTTAAACAAGTTCTTGAGCTATTCTAAACACCTTTTAATTGCCAAAAGTTCACCACATTTGAATCTTTGATTCGACCTTCCGAAAAGTTTTCCTAATAGTTTCAAAATCTTTGCGAAACTTGAAAGGTATTATTGAGTGTTTGATCAAACAGTTCTTGAGTGTTTCCAACACATACTTGTTGATCTTGATCATTCTTGGAAGAGAAATCTCTCAACCACATTCACTTTAGAAAATCTACGAACTTCATCTTACCTAAGTTGGGTAACATCTTTTTTACGATTCTTGTGTTTTTGTTTGAGTTGAAACGGTTTTGTTGTTTGATTTACTATCTTATTAAAACCGTTTTTCTCTATTGTGTGAAACCATATTTGAGCTTTCAACTTATATCATCTTGAATAACGGTTTCATTTGATTTATTTTACATCAATTTGTGGGCCTAACTTATATCGTTTGAATCGATTATTTTGATCATAACTTGTGCATATTGATTCACATACTTGAATATTTATTTCTTTGAACCAATAAGTTTTGATCATTACTTGCATATTGATTCTCGTGCTTCATTCATCACATTTAGAATCAATATTAGAGAATACATGTACACACACGATTCTTGAACTTGCATAAACATTTTTTGAATTGTTTGCATGTATTTGTGAACAACTATTTCAAAATTGCACTTCACTTAATATATTGTGGTTGGAATAGTAGAGATTGTTCATTTCAAGGTTGTATGCTAAAATTTTAAGAGAGTTCCTAGAACTTCTCTAAATATCATTTGTAACCTTGATGGATTGTTGACTTGTTAGTCAACCGGGATTACACCTTTCTTTGTACGACTTCAAACCACTCCCGTAAGTTGGTTAGCGTACGATTCTAGCCACGCCCGCAAGTTGGTTAGGTTCACGACTTCTAGTTACGCCCTCAAGTTACCTAGATTGCACGACTTCTATCTACACCTGTAAGTTAGATAGACTTAGTGGATTTGGAAAATCCTGATTGTGGGTGGTCAAGTAGTGGAGTAGATTCTAGGGGAACCAAACCATTATAAATCGTTGTGTCCATTTGTTTACTTTTCCTTTACTTTATCATTTTGCTTGTTATCTATACTGCGCACGTATATTGTTTGATTATATAACCGAAAGGTAAAGCAAAAATATGCAATGTCCAATTCACCCCCCCTCTTGGACGGTAATACTGGGCCAACAAGTGGTATCTGAGCTAGTTTTTGCATCAAAGAGATCTAACAATTTCTGAGTAAATGGCAGGACAATGCTCAACTAGCTATAACATGGACGACCGTAAATACCCCAATAGACCCCCAATGTTTAGAAAAGAAAATTTTCATGAGTGGAAGATTCTCATAAAAACCTTTATGAGATCCCAAGGCGTTGATATTTGGAGAATGGTGGAAAATAGGTATACTCTTCCAGACGAGCCAACCGAGTTATGGACAACCCGAGAAAGAGAAGAGTATTGCCTTAATGCCAAAACGGTGTATGCTTTATTTTGTAGTCTCCTGGACGATGAATTAGAACAAGTTACTGAGTGTGAGACTACAAAAGAAGTATGGGAAATGCTTCACTTGGTTCATTGTGAGCCAATAGATGACAATGAATCAAGGCTCAAGAATGCGGAGAAAAGATTCAAAAATTTTATGATTCCTGATGATGAACCAATTGAAGAGGCGTGTTCCAGATTCAAATTAATTCTTGAAGACTTAAAAAGTTTGGGTTGAGAGATTCCAACTGATATTAACATCATCTGCTTTGCTGACAGACTTAAGAAATCATGGGCTGAAAAACTTACAAGCATTGCATAAATGTTTAATCCATAAGAGTTCACCTTGGAAGAATTTTGCAACTTATTGACATCTGTTGAAACCAAGGATGAAGCCAAGTCAAGAACTTAGGAGCTAGAAAGATCAATGAAAGACTTTAAGATCTTAATTGAGAAATTAGTTGATGTGGGACTTGATAGGTTCATAGAGTTAGCAAGTAACTTACAATGATATGGAATAACCTATCCTCATTCAACTTTGGTTAAGCATTTCTTAGAAGGTTTCCCAAACAGATGGAAGTACAAAGTTAGCTTCATTGAAAGGTTTGGTGATCCGTTTAATAGTAGCTTCGAAAGAATTATTCATGTGTTAAGCAGATTAAACCTCTTCAGAAGAAAGTGAAGCTTTATCCGAAAGAAGAGAAATGCTTGACAATTTGCCAAGTGATGATAACAGAGACGGAATGAATGAAAATGAAACATTATCATTGGTGAGTATAAATGATGATGAAGAACAAGTCAAGGAAGACCAATCTCCAAGTGATGTATCTAGTGATTCAAAGATGTCAACCTCAACTGATGAAGGCGAAGATCCAAGCATACGAATACACATGCAAATATTCCAAGATGGAAAATGTAGCTTTAGAAACTTTTTGGATAAAACGAGGACTTGAGCAACTTTGACAATGATAAAAATGCAAGTTTCGAGGTTCTTTGACGTGATTTATGATCGGACTTTGCTTTGTGGATAACACTTCTATTTAAATTTCAAACACTCAATATTGTGTTATTCCACAAATGGCCTGAATATATTTTCTTAAGCACAAATCAATTGTGTGTTAAGAGATATGTCTTTGTTGAAGTGTTTTTCATTTTAAGAATGATACTTATTATGTCATTTGTTGATGTAACTACTTTCACCCAGTTTTATTTTGATGATTGGAAACAACATACCTGTGTTATCTAATCTCTTTGACGTAGTTGTTTCCGTGCTAACTAGATATATCTAATGGATTCAACTGCAATGTCAAAGCATGTGGAAGGAACAATACTTCATGAAGATTCGAGAGCTTCATGGTTGTATTACTTTACTAAAATCTTAGTGTTGTAGAGTAACTGTTACTTGTTCCAACCACACATGATTTGCACCTTTTCAAAAATCATCCATACAGTTTAATAGACTCGTGCATATACATTACTATGTGATTAATCATGCATACATTTACTTTAGTTTGATAAGTATGCTATCACTTAGTTATAATTGTTTATCATTTATAATTGTTTAACATGCAATCAACTTGTCAACTTTGCATGCTTTATCGTCTCACATGTTTTGTACTTATTGCTTTTATCATTAGTTTAATCGATTAAATTGTTCATGTTTTAACTGTGATAATTATAACTTAATCGTGTCAAAAATGTTTTAAAATGTTTTTTAAAATTTTTTAAAATGTTAATCTATGTTTTTGACAATGTCCTAAACCCAAAATGATAAAAAATCAAGTCTCTTTCACTTGTCAGTAAAGGAACACGCTCCTATAGTGAGGAACGCGCTCCTGAGCTTTTTTCCGAGACTCAGTGAGTTTTTTATTAGGGTTAAGGAACACGCTCTTTGTAAGAGGAACATGCTCTTGTGGCAATTTCCGAGATTCATATTTTTTCTGATCAAGGAAAAGGAACGCGCTCCTGTTGCCAAGGGCAAAATGGAAACTTTTTAAGAGTCAGTGGTTCCTGTTGAAGGAACCTGTTCCTATGCCCAACGGATATATTGAGGAATGCACTCCTTGATTGGAGGGAAATTTTGAATTTTTTAGATTTCAAACCAGAAACAAACTCCTGTGTTAAGGAACACGTTTTTGTGCCTCGGTGTGGTGTTTGTCTATAAATACCACACTCACTCATTTAAAGAGAAACTTTTTCTACATCATTTATACTCGTCCTAAACAAGTTCTTGAGCCATTTAATCCTTCATTAAAAGCAAAAGTTCATTACATTTGAGTTTTCGACTCAATCTTTTGAAGAGTTATCCTAACCATTGCAAAATATTTGAGAAACTAGAAAAGAGTTCTAGAGTGTTGATTAAGGTGTTCTTCATCACATACTTGTTGATCTTGATCATACTTGAAAGAGAAATCTCTCAACTACATACACCTTGGAGAATTGATGGTTTTCATCTGAAATCTCTCAACCACATACACCTTGGAGAATTGATGGTGTTCATCTTACCTAAGTTGGGTAACTTTTTTTTTCGATTCTAGTGTTTGTGTTTTGAGTAGAAACAGTTTTCATTGCTTGTTTTAATACATTATCAAAATCGTTTTCTCTATTGTGTAAAACCATACTTGTGCTTTAATCTTAGATTATCTTGATAGTGGTTTCATGTGGTTTGATTAACATCGATTCTTGTGCTTAAAACATATATTTTTTGAATCCATTGTTTTGATCATAACTTGTGTATATTGATTCACACGCTTGAATATTGATTATTTTGAATAGATAAGTTTTGATCAACAACTTGCATATTGATTATTATGCTTCATTAATCATATTTAGAAATACATGTATGCATACGATTCTTGAACTTGTATAAATATACTTTGAATCGGTTGCATGTATTTTTGAGAAACTATTTCAACATTGCACTACATTTAGAATCATAGTGGTTGGAATAATAATTGTTGACTCATTCAAGATTGTAAGCTTAAATTGTTGAGAGTGTTGTTATTCACTTCTCTATATCATTGTAATCTTGATGTATTGTTGACTTGGTGAAGTCAACCCGGACATTACCTTATTTGTACGACATGTAACCAAGCTCGTAAGTTGGTTACAAGTTGTGGCTTACTAGCAAAGCCCTGGTGTAGGCTAGATTGTGGCTTTCTAACCAAGCCCTTGTGTAGGTTAGTGTTGTAGTGGCTTTCTAACCAGGCCCTGATGTTGGTTAGGGTAAACGGCTTTTAATCCGCCCATAAGTGATTAGCCAATAGTGGATTGGGAAATCTTGATTGGTGTCGGTGGGTAGTGGATGTAGACTCAAGGGGAGTCGAACCACTCTAAATACTTGTGTTCATATTTACTTCATGCACTTGTCTTTATTTGTTTTGTTTCTGTTGTTACCTACTACGCATTATATTCTATTTATTAATCAACCGAAAGGCAACGCGAAAATTCGCTAAGTCCAATTCACCCCCCTTCTTGGACGGTTATACTGGGCCAACATCATTATTATTGCATATATCATATTTATAAATGCCATGTATGTAAAATTCATGCTTGTTTGTTTGATGATTGATTTGAAGTAATTTCCAGGTTATACTATGCTCAATTGTATTATCTCGATGACCTTGGAAATCTGTTACGCTTGATAGAAACAATTATCACATCTTGATGCCTATGTCTTGAAATCAATCATATTGAATATGCTTAACATAAGCTCTTTGTTCAATGATTAAGTGATATCCAATGTGCATGCTTATTTTATGATTCCATTTAATTTGATTATCGCATGTGTTGTATGAATGATGTATACATTTATGCTAAAAGTTGTGATCACAAAAATGTATACATGACTTGGATGGATCTATGTGTCTTAATTTCTATAATCTGTGATCCATTCAATTTGTATGATATTGAGCTTAGACAAAGTGTTATTATCGTTATAGCTTAATTTGATTGGAAGAATGTGCATTCAATGTTTCATATCTTATCACTTCCAAAATTCAATTATGAATGTGTGCTTAATGAGTATTTGATGATTTATTTCAATGAATTTGATAGTTGCATATTTGGATAGGTTTTAGAGCATGTGTTTAGATGTGTTTTAGGACATTTCATGCATTAGTTTGATGTGTTTATGTTAGTTTTGATGCATTTGTTAGTTTAGGATTAATTGGGTTTTCATGCATTATTTTGGTTTATTAGTTTATGATTTTATTCATTTTATGTTTAAGTGTGTTATTGATTTGATTTGCTTTGTTTTGTAGGTGTTTAGATATGTTAGTCATGATTTTGGATGATGGGAACATGTACAAGAAGATGTAAAACAGGAACATGAAAAACCCAAGTAAAAAAGAGTAGAAAATTGGCCAAGTCCCAAGAAAAATGTCAAAATGCAACATTCTGGGCGCCGCGGCACTAGGAAACAGCGCCGCGGCACTGTGGTGGTGGAAAGAAGACGTGAAGTTGGGGTTATGGGTGTTGCGCTTGTAGCACCCGTGCCTTTAGGTGACAGCATTTTGACCCATAGTGTACCCGCAGAGTACCCGTATACGTATTCGTATACGTATGTGTATATGTATTTTGATGGTCGAAGCACGTAAGTTTGAGTGTCTTTGCATGATTTTAGGTCATAAAGAGTGCGCATGAAGTTTCGGAACCATCGGAGACCCGTTCGACGTCAAAACATGTCGAAAACGGTGTTTTGGATCCAGTGGAGCTCGCTCCATGGAGGATGAAATTTCTGTCACAAATTACATCAATGGTCTGATCTCCTAGATCCGTGGTCCGATTGAGCTGAAATGTTTTCAGCTCATTCCTATATGATTGATATTCATTATGAACGGTGATGATCTTGATCGGAGTTACCTACTATGAGTTATAAGACTCCAAACACTGTTTCACGGATTTTTAGATTTTCAGATTTTCTTACGCAGTTTTGATAAAACATTTAGATCTCACAATACCACCGTTGGATTGAGTTGAAACTTTACCCGAATGTTGGTAACGAACTCATGCAACGTTCAAACGGTTAAGATGTTAAATTGGAGAGTATTGTGCAAGTAATTGACTATCTAAGTACAAATATTGCAACAGGAAAACTGATTTTTAATAGTTTTTGGCAACTTTTAGTTGTGGGCCCGAGCTTGTCTATTTAAGCAACCAAAACGTAATTTTAGGCTCATTTGCATATTTTGCACTTGAGAAAGAGGAGTGAAGTGCTGGAGGAGATAAAGGAGAGGACAAATTAGGGTTTGATGGTTTCTTGCTCAAGAACACCAAAGGTTTGCATTTTTCCTCCATTTTTTCCTTGAATCTCTCTATTAGTTGCATGATAGCTTTATTTTGAGCATGAGGGTTTCAATTTGATGCATGCATTGTGATGAACCTTGGATGGGTGGAAAACCAAAGTTGAAGTTGAGTCTTGCATGTCACAAATGTGTGATTAGAGAGTGTTAGGAGTACACTAATGGTGAAACCCCCAATTTCTAGTAAGAAATTGGAAGGGTTTAGTTCAAATGACCTATACTTAGTTTATGACCTTAGACTTTTTAAAAATCTTTGCATGTCAACTATGTTGACCTAGTGGCCATTGTGGATGATTCCATGTTGCAAGATCAGTAAAATTCATGGCTGAACATGGTGGCCTAGTGTAAAATTGACAATATGGCCTATGTATGAACATTTCCAGATTTGGGGCTTTTGATGTTCTTGATATAAAATCTGGAAAATTATGCAATGTAGGTCTAATTGAACATGATTAGGGTTGTTTGATGATTGAATTCAGTGGGTTCTCATAATGGACACCCTAAGGTTGACTAATTTTGATCTAGGCTAAGTATTTGGCATTTTTCATGTACTTTGGCAATTTTGCAAGTGATTTGGGGATTTTGTCCAAATTGGGACTTTTCACCCAAAGCAAGTCAATTTATGAAATTGACTTGGGGATTGTTTAATTGGACCCAAATTGAGTAGAATCATGGGTTTAAAATGTTAGAGCCTATGTTAAATTGATATGACTTAGTTCATTTTGACCTAATGTTTTATATTGGCCTAATTGGGGATTTTGACCAAGACTTAGTCAATTGATGAAATTGACTTGATGTATAGTCTAATTGGCCGTAATTATAATTAAATTTCATGTATATTAGTGGTTGGATCATGGGATCACCCTGTTACATTCAATTTAGGTCAATCTTAGTTTAATTGAGTCTATATGATCAAGTTGGGCAATATGGAAATTGGCTCAAGGGGGTAGTTAATTTAGAATCTAATTGACTTTAGATTGGGTTTGAACATGGGGTTTTGACACACTTTATGACTGATTTTCAGTTGCGTGAACCATGTTATTTCTAGGTCTTATGATTGATCTTGAACCCGTTTAGTCAATTGGAGAGTTTTTGCGATTGGATTGGCTAGACTTAGCCAATCAAGGGTGAGTGTTCTTTTAGTTTTGGATTATTTATATGTGGCATTGTAGTATATAAATGTTTTAAATGCTTATGTATGATGGTATGCATGTTTTAATATTCCATGAAATACATTTGAGCATAATTCATTGGGATGACAATTTGGGTTGAGGCTCCTAGTTAGAATTTCTTCTTTTTGAAAATTCTCGTAAGTCTGGCGGCGATCCCAGTTGTGTACCTGGCAGAGGGTTTTATGGCTTGTGTATGGGTAGGTTAGTTTAGGCTAATCTTACGTGCTGCACAACCCCAGAAATCCTATTAGGATACGAGTATTGTGTGTGTGTTCTGGTACTGTGTGTAGCGCACTAGCCTTGAACCCCCGTACTCAGGAGGTGTTAGGATTGCATGAGCATGACTAAAAATGTTATGCATCGTCTTATGTATGACTTGATCCATTATGTTAGCATGTATGTAATCTATTTTTTCACCATGATATTTCAATGATTTATGATCTTATCATGTTTTTATTAAATGCACGTATATGCCACTTGTAAATGACATTCACTGAGCGAGCTGTAGCTCACACCTCACCTTTTTCTTTCAGGATCTGATAGAAAAGGGAAAGGGAAGGCTTGACTGCGTAGCGTCCCTTATTTTTGTTTCATGTAGGTGTTGTATATTTAATTTTGTAATTTGATAATTATGTACACGATAACACCTAGTATATGTATAATTAACACATAGTTGGGATGTGTTGGGTTTTTAGTATTTTGTAATCTTTGAAATTTTTTATTTGGTAACTTGGAGATGTAATATTTTATTTCATTTATGATCATGTTAGATGGCTGTTTTTAGGATTGTACTGTATTTGATTTTGGGGATTCGTATATGAGTTGCTAGGCTGACGGGACGCCAGGGCGTACCAACGGAGGGTATACCGGGAGGTTTTCGTGCCAGTCATGACGTCACGTATAGTGGGTTGTGACAACTAATACATAAGGCCTTTTTGTCACACCTGGGTTGTGCAAGCGCCCCATACCCAGTGTGATGAGCACCCCACCATGGGGTCTTCTCCACCCATAGCACCACATAATATTGTCACATCTGGGTTGTACAAGCGCCCCATACCCAGATCATTTGTCCACACTATTCGGCGAGCGTTCGCTCTCATCCATACTCCTGCGAGGCATCGGTGCGGCGTTTGTGTGACGCCCAGGCAGACGTGCCCTCAACCGGGTGGCCTCAGGCGCAACTTGCGTTCAAAAACTCGATGGTTCACGGATTTTGCAATTCACACCAAGTATCGCATTTCGCTACGTTCTTCATCGATGTGAGAGCCGAGATAACCGTTGTCGAGAGTCGTTCAAGACTTATTGGAATCGTGGGCACTTGCGCAACCCAGATGTGACAATATTATGTGGTGCTATGGGTGGAGCAAACCCCATGGTGGGGTGTTCATCACACTGGGTATGGGGCGCTTGCGCAACCCAGGTGTGACAGCGCTACTAGGAAGCAACGTCGCAGAGCTGTTGGGGTTTCCTTACACTTGCGATTTTAACAAGTTTTTATTGTATTTTTTCCCACTTTCCTATTTTGATTCCCCACGACTTTGAGGCATATTATATATCAAAATTTAGGGTTTTTCGTGGAGAATACACTGTAGAAGAGAGAACGACGGCTAGGAGCAAAGGAATGCGAAGAAATTGACTTGGAAACAAAGAGGATTCTACAAGTTTAATAACAACTAGTTTGGTTTTGAATGTTTAATTTCTTGTTTCTCTACATGTTTTGGATTTTATTATTTCAAAGTATGAACTAATTTGTTAGTTTAGAGAATAGATGAATCCTATAATAGATTTTATGCAATAATATTAGCTTTTGTTTATTATCAATGATTTATTCATAGTTTATTTAGATTTCTCTATGCGTAATGCTATTGATCTCTTGGCCACGGATCGATTGATAATAGACTTGGGGGGCGACACTCAATAGAGGGTTTTCTAGGTTGGAAGATGAGAAATATTACATGGGATGGTTTTAGTATCAATAAAGATGTGATGCCTCATGAAGTTGTAGGAAAATCACAAAGCATAATGCATTACTATTATATGGGTTTTTATCGATAGATCGAAATTCTATTTTGGTGATAAATTTTAACCTGACACTTGACAAAGGGTGTTAGGAACTGTAGGGTTTTGACTTATAAACTTGAATAATAATTTGATAATGTGCATGACTAATATTGCATAATTGATAATTAGGTGAAATCTAATCTCTAGGTGTTTTTAATATTAATTTTTCTCTTGAAAATTATGATAATTTGTTGTTTAAATTATTGTTTTAGTTTAAATATTATTTTAGTTCATTGATTATTAAAATTTGGTTGTCTAGATAAAATTAGGGGTTGGGAATGATATAATTAGTGTAGTAAATCAATCCTTGAGGACGATACCTGATTCTCATCGGTAAATGTTATAACATGGCACCGTACACTTGTGGTTTGCACGCATCAAGTTTTTGGCGTCGTTGCCGGGGATAGATGTTAGTTTACACTATTATTGTGTTTTCGAGCTTTGATTTTAATTTAGATTTTATTTGTTATTTTCTGAATTTTTCTTTCTTTTCCTTTCTTGTAGGTTTTCCACGTATATGCGGCGATCGAAAAGTTTTGAGATAGTACTGTTTGATCCTGATATTTAGAGGACGTTTGGAAGACTAAGAAGAAAATGAAGAATAAGCGCGGAAACAATGGCGAACAATCCAAATCAGTTAACTTTGAGGGACTATTTCAAACCGGTCATCAGCGATAACTACTCGAGCATCATTCGCACTCACATAAATGCGAACAAATTTGAGTTAAAGCGGCTTTGATCTTGATAGTCCAACAACATCAATTTGGAGGTTCTCCTATGGAAGATCCAACTATCCACGTCACCACTTTCTTGGAGATGTGTGACACTATGAAGATGAATGGTGTTCTTAAAGACACCATTAGACTGAGGTTGTTCCCGTTCTCACTTCGTAACAAGGCAAGAGCGTGGTTGCAATCCTTGCAACCAAATAGCATAGCAACATGGGAGGACATGGTACACAAGTTTCTACAAATGTTCTTTCCTCTCGCAAGGACCGCCCAACTATGAGCTGAGATTCGGCAATTCAAGCAACAAGAGTCAGAGTCTTTGTATGACTCTTGGGAGAGATTCAAAGAGTTGTTGAGGAAGTGTCCTCAACATGGGTTCCAAGATTGGTTACAGCTTCAACTTTTTTACAATGGGACGGTGTTTTCTACAAGGACTCTAGTAGATGCGGTGGTCGGTGGTTCATTGTTGTCCAAGACTACTCTTGTGGCATTAAGATTGTTGGAAGATGTGGCTACCAATACCTATGAAGTTCCAGGGGCGAGATCCATGGTGAAGAAGGTAGCCGGGTTACATGAAGTAGATTCTATCACATTCCTCTCGGCACAAATTTCAAGCCTTTCGCATCAACTTACTGCACTTACCACTCAAA
Source organism: Paratinospora sagittata (assembly GCA_035771175.1). Classification (NCBI taxonomy): domain Eukaryota; kingdom Viridiplantae; phylum Streptophyta; class Magnoliopsida; order Ranunculales; family Menispermaceae; genus Paratinospora; species Paratinospora sagittata. The sequence continues at coordinate 15,199,875 of CM069610.1, read as the reverse complement.
ATGTACAACCATCTATTGAGAACACGACGACGTTGAATTTGGGATATTCGGGCAATGAGACATTGGATGAGCAAGTTCATTATATAAACAACCGGGGGTACAACTATATAAGTAATCAAGGTGTGAAGGAAGAAAAGACAAGTGAAAAGAAGGAAAAGTTGAGTGAGAGGGAGAAGCCAAAAGAGAGACCTTATAGGTCGGGTTCAATAACTTTTTTTGATAACCTTCCCATTCTCAATCCAGCCCTCCCATTCCCTCAAAGATTTTGAAAGAAAACGCTTGATGAGCAATTTGCAAAATTTATAGATATCTTCAAGAAAATTCATATAAATATTTCTTTTGCAGATGCATTGGAGCAGATGCCTAATTATGCAAAATTCATGAAGGAAGTCATGTCAAAGAAGTGGAAGCTTGAAGAGTTCGAGACGGTGAAGCTTATAGAGGAGTGCAGTGCCATCTTGCAGAAAAAGTTGCCATAAAAGTTGAAAGATCCAGGGAGTTTCTCTATACCATGTACTATGGGTTATTTAGATTTCATTAACGTTTTATGTGATCTTGGTGCAAGTGTTAATTTGGTGCCTTTATCTATTTTTAGGAAGTTGAGCCTTGGCGAGGTGAAGCCAACCACCCTATCTTTATAGTTGGCGGATCGCTCCCTCACTTATCCCCGAGGGATCATTAAAGATGTATTGGTGAAGGTTGACAAATTTATATTCCCTGTGGACTTTGTAGTGCTCAATATGGAGGAAGATGAAGGCATTCCTCTTATACTTCGGAGACCATTCCTTGCTACCGGGAGAGCCTTAATAGACGTGGAGCTTGGGGAGCTAACCTTGAGAGTAAATGAAGATAAAGTTATGTTCAAGATTTACAACACACCCAAAGTTCCCGGAAAGACAAATAGTGCCACCGGATCAATGTAAAGGGGGTAATTGATGAATGTGATACCAAGGCTTATGAGAAGCCTACATTGAAAGATGCCTTGGAGCACTATGTGGAAAAAGTAGAGAATTTAGATGACCCTCCTCCCTTGGTGTGGAAGGACCTATATTTGATGTCAATTGTTGAAGAAGAAAAGTTGTTGAGTACAATGATTAAGCATAAGCGAAAAGATGGATATCTTTCTCAAGTTAAAAATAAACGGTTAAACACTTTAAGGGCCAAGATGAAAGGAATGACAAGGCTGTGCTTCATGATGATCCACCTTAAATAACCAAAGAAGAACTCAGGCTGAGGACTTTAAACCAACCGTTTCTTGGGAGGCAACCCATCGGTTTTGGAGTTTTTCTTATTTTATATGTTTTATATTTTTAGTCATTGTAGTATAGAATTGAGTTTCATACCATTAACATATTCGTTTATTTTCTTTTCTAGGTTCTAAAACAAGTTTAGGGGTCCCCTTGGAGCATCTAGGAGAGGCGATTGGCATTCAACATATGAGTCTTTACCCGCTGGGGTTAAGGGGGTTTTCTAAACTCTTTTCTTTTGTATTTGCCTCTGTTTTTCTTTATTTATGTCAAGCATTGAGGACAATGCTCGCTTTAGGTTTGGGAGGAGAGTTTTGAATTTTTATCATGGTAAGCTGTTATCTCAATGAACCCCATGATATGAATGTTTTGATGATTCCAAATATCTCTAGTTTGTGTATCTAATGATCTTGTCAAGTGTTTCAGATTTATCAAGAATAAAGATCAAGGAACTATGCTTTCAAGCCTATTGGATATCACAAGTAAAGTTTCGAGTCTGTCATTACTTAGAATGTAGAGTCTATCGATCAATTTGCTCTCAACAAGATTTGATCAGTTTTGTATTTTGATCGTCACATCTTAAAGATATTTCGATGATTTTTAAAGTATTTGATTTGATCAGAAAATTTCATGATTTCAATCATGGTTTATCGAACTTTAATCGAGAAATAAAAAATTGTTTTTATAGACTCTTTTAGGATGCTATTGTTTTAGCAGCGCCCTCATGGACTTGATGAGTCAAGACACTAATAAAATATTAGGACGCTCAAGGTTGAATTAAACTGATTCATAAGACGCTTACTTGTAAGTAGCGGCCTCCCTTTAGTCAACCTTTGAATGTTAGGACGCTGACTTAGCTTCAGCTCGCTGAAAGTTCCCTTAGTTTTTAATTGATTTCTATCTTTTAGGACGTTGATAGTTATAAGTTGAATAAAAAATCAAGACGCTACTTTTGTAAGAGCTCCTCATCCGTAGAATCAACTTAATAACTTTCAGGACGTTTACTGTCCTTCAACGTACTCAATATTGTTTAAAAATTTCAGGATGCTTAATTATGAGTAGCGCCCTCGAAACAAAACATGACACTATCTATCAAATAGCGCCCTCATGACTTTAATTGTTTAATTGTCAAAGTAAGTCAAGACGCTTACGATCAGCAGCGTCCACACTTCATTATTCAGTAGGACGCTGATGCTCTATGACCGCCCTCAAAGGAACAAAATGACAAAAATAATACTTTTGTTGTTCTGACAAGTTCACCCTTTTCGCCACCTTTTACAAAACAACTTTTCGTACAAAAATCAACTTTTTGTACTTGTAAGAGATATTCTCAGATTCATGAACCACGTCTCTTAAACTTTCCTTATTTGTGAATCTGGAGAAAATCATAATGTTCATGAAATGTGCAGTGGTCATTTTCGTGATACATTCTAGCTGTTGTGAGTAATCGTTCATTATTGAAATTTAAATTCAAATGAACAACAACTTCATCTTTACAAGTCTATATATACAGACACTTAACAATCTATTAAGACCACCGAAAAGTCTCTGAGCCAAAACACTTTTGAAAGTTAGTCGAATTTTCATTTGGTTGAAAACATTTAAGTTATTTTGCTTTCAAAGAGTTTTCTTTGAAACTTTACACATTCAAATGATTTTCATACTGAGCTAAATTTATATCTTTATCTAAAAATCCATTTGAAAATTTGAATAGCTTTAACTCAAATTTTTCAACATCGCTTTAACTTATATTATTCTTGCTGAAAGATAAATTTGAGAGTTAGTTCACAGGATACAGTTGTACTAAATTTCATATCTTGTATACTGTATCAAGGTTGTAGCAGTAGTTAGATAAACTACTAAGTTGATATTCTTATATTCAACAAGGTTAGGTCTTCTCACACCCGTAAGTTGAGAAACGGTCTTCTCACACCCGTAAGTTGAGAAATGGTAGTTCTCACACCCCGTAAGTTGGGATAGGTAGGTCTCAAGCCTGCAAGTTGAGCAACTGATTTCAAATCCATTTGAATTCAGTTTTCAAGAAATTGATCATATTTTGAATGGGTTAGAAACAAACTTCAAAATACATGACCTGAACATATCCTCCGGCATCTGAAAAATCCTCTCAGACAGTCCGTCCGTCTGAGGGTGAAATGCCGTACTGAGACGAAGCCGAGTTCCCATCAGATTCTGCATCGCACACTAGAATCTCTAAGTGAATCGCGGATCTCTATCCATCACAATAGAAACAGGAACTCCCTGAAGTCTCACAATCTCTCGAAGGTATAATCTGGTCATTAGGTCAATGGAATATCTGGTGTTCATCGGCATATTTCATGAGCCTGTCGAAAATAACCCAGATGGCATCATATCTACCCCAAAACTTAGGAAGTCCCATAATAAAATCCATCGTAATATGTTCCCATTTCCATTTCAGAATAGGTAACGATTGCATTTGTCCTACAGGCCTTTGGTGTTTAGCTTCCACCTACTAACACACTCCACATTTTTGAACATATTCAGCTATGTCATTCTTCATCCCATGCCACCAGACTGTACGTTTCATATCATGGTACATCTTAGTCGCTCCGGGGTGATTGGTGTACTGTGATTTATGTGCCTCTTGGAGTAACTCATCTCTCAACTCTAGATCATATGGAACCCATAGTCTCCCCTGAAATCTCAGAATGCCACCTGTATCTATCGACCAATCAACACGATCAATACTGTTAGCCCAAGCGTCAAACATCCCAAAATCTGGACTACGCTGTTGTAGATATCTGATCATATGAATATGAGTGTCTGATAACTGTGCCCACATCTGAGCACACACATTCAAAGATGGTTCGATATAACGTATACTCATCATCGAGATCCTCTCTAATAATTGCCACTCCTGGGCCATCTGATAAGCTATAACGCCTGTTTCAACCTGTTTCCTGCTCAATGCATCGACAACAACATTGGCTTTCCTAGGATGATACTCCAATGCGAAGTCATAATCCTTAAAAAATTCAAGCCATTTACGCTGTCACATATTCAATTCTTTCTGATCAAACAAGTACTTCAGACTCTTATGATCAGAATACAATGTGAACCTCTCGCCATATAAATAATGTCTCCAAAGCTTCAGTGCAAAAACTACAACAGCCAATTCCAAATCATGAAATGGGTAATTCTTCTCATGCACTTTCAACTGTCTGGATGCATACGCAACAACCCTGCCGTCCTACATCAGAACACAACCCAACCTACATGAGATGCATCGGTGTAAATCACCAACTCTTTCCCATGTTCTCGAAGTATCAAAAACAGGAGCGGTAGTAAGCTTTTTCTTCAACTCTACAAAAACTTCTTCATAGGCATCAGTCCACACAAAAGAAATGTTCTTCTGGGTTAATTTAGTAAGTGGGTAACTAATTTTGAAATCCTTGCACAAAATTTTTATAGTACCCAACCAAACCCTGAAAACTCCTAATCTCCGTCACTGTGGTCGGTTTTGGCCAGTTTACAATCGTCTCAACCTTAGCAGAATCAACAGAGATACCATCTGCACTAACCACATGACCCAAAAATTTCACTTCAAAAATCCAAAACTCACACTTGCTGAGCTTAGCATATAGCCTATGCTCTCTTAATGTCTGGAATGTGATCCGGAGGTGCTGTTCATGCTCCTCATATGACTTGGAATATATCATAATATCGTCAATAAAAACAATGATGAAGTGATCTAGAGACGGTCTAAACACCCTCCACATCAAATCCATAGACATCACAGGTGCGTTCATCAGCCCAAATGGCATGACTAGAAACTCATAGTGACCATATCTCGTCCGGAAGGCAGTCTTCGAGACATCTTCTTCTTTAATCCTCAACTAATGGTAGCCCGATCTCAAATCAATCTTAGAGAAAAATTTGGCACCATTTAATTGATCAAACGGATCATCAATGCGAGGTAGAGGATATTTGTTCTTAATTATGACTTTGTTCAGCTGACGGTAATCTATACACAATCTCAGACTCCCGCCTTTCTTTTTCACAAAAAGAGCAGGTGAACCCCAAGGTGACATACTAGGGAAAATAAACCCTTTGCTCAAAAGCTCTTCAACCTGAACCTTGAGTTCTTGCAACTCTTTCGGTGCCATCTGATAAGGTGGAATGGAACTTGTACCAGGCATCAACTCAATGATGAAGTCAATTTCCCTCTTGGGTGGTAACCCAGGTAAATCATCAAGAAACACATCAGGAAACTCGCTCACCACTGGAATATCAGAAATATGAATACCCTGATTCTCCTCCCCCAATGGCCTAATAATAGCCATGAGCGCAACTTCTACATCAGTAGCCAGCCTGCCTCGGGTAGGTGGTCTGGTAGTAGTCATACCTCGGTAAACAAATGATGGCTGCCCAAGGATCTGAAATACAATCTGCTAATGAAAACAATCCACTTGGGCGCGATACGCCGCCAACTAGTCCATACCCAAAATAACATCAAAATCGAGGAACTCTAACACCCTAAGGTTCACAATCATCTCTAGTCCCTCATATTTGACAACACAATTCATACAAATCATATCTAGGTAGATTCTCTCACCCGTAGCTGTACTCAAAATCAAAGGTGTACTAGTTCTAACAGCAGGCAATTTAAGTCTATCTACCACATGTCCAGATATAAATGATAAAGTAGAACCACAATTAATCAATACATGCATCATCATATCACAGATAGAAATAATACCTTCTATCAAATTTTTGCTGGCATCAGGATATGGTTTAGTCACTGCCTTAGCTTGCTCCCTTGTACCAGATGCAATAGAAATAGCTGGAGCAGAAGGTTACCCCGGCATAGGACACTGATTAGCCTTGTGGCCTTTCACACCACATTTGAAGCAAGTAATAACAGGTCTTGGAACTGAAGATGCAGTCTGTGACTGACTTTGTGATCTACCTGGAGTTTGATCTCCCTTACTGTAAACTGTTGGAGCAGATGCCACAGAAATAAGAGTAACAAAAGAATCAGCCCCAGAAAATCCACTACTAGTCTTGGGTTTCTTGCTATTATCCCGAACTTCTTGTTCCACATTTTCTTTTTCTTTCCCGAAGATGGAGAAGATGAATCAGAAGGAAATACTGGTACTGGTGGAATAGTCGTCGTCTTAGATCTTGCTGCAGCCTCAGTAGTCTCAAAATCCATGGCCTGTGTCAAGGTCTGATCATAAGTCGACACACCAGCCAATGCCAAACCCTGTCGTATCTGATCTTGGAAACCATCTCGCAGTCTCGCCATCCTCAATGCATCGGTAGGAACTAACTTTGGAGCAAAAAGTGAGAGTCTATTAAATTCATGCTCGTACTCTCGAACCGATCTACTACCGTAAGTCAATTGAATAAACTCATTGTGCCTCCGATCAACCTCTGATCGCGGGTAGTAAGTAGAGTAGAACAATTCCTTGAATTTTGTCCAAGACTTGACCTCACCAAGAGATCTCCGTGTAGTTTCCCACCATCTGTCGGCCCCATCACCCAATTTAAATCCAACCAGACGAACTCTATCTCTGTCTAGAGCTTGCATATTGCCAAAGATGACCTCTATGCGCTGAATCCAAATCTCAGCATCCTCAAGCTTTAAACTGCTTGAAAATGTTGGAGGTTCCCGCATTTTGAAAGCTGTCATCACTTTCTCATACCATCTTTTCTCCTCAATTTCCTCACTGGACTCAGGAGTTGGTACTCTAGCTTCAACAGGAAGAGTAACAGCCACGACACTAATACTACTAGTGCGCACACCCTGTACAATAGGTGCATCAACATGTGGCCTGTCCTGTTGCAGCTTGATAATCATCTTAAGGAGTTGAGCATTTTGCTGCTGTAGGCTAGTAAACATTTCCTCCAGCCTCTTAAGCCTATCTTGATCGCTAGGGTCCATTGTTAACCCTGATTTTTTCCTTCTTCAGTAAACTGAAATTTACAATGGGCAAAAGGAAATGCATCAAGCAAGGTAGCAACAATGCATAATATTAATCATAATCTAACTACCCATATAATCAAAACATAACAGTAGAAGGCTTTTATCTTTCTTAAAGTTTTTATAACCTGAACGTAGGTATTCTAAACGTCAGTCTCTGATACCAAAATTGTCGCAACCCCTTCCCGGGTGACGTCACGACTGGCACAGTATCCCAGATAATGCCACAACCCGACAAAACCTGAAGCACTGATAAGCTTCTATGCAGAAAGTACCAAATAAACTCAAATACATAATCTGTATATGATCAAGATAATCGAACCAATAATGGATTAATACATCAGCATCCGAAATATGATGTCTTATGATCCATAAAATTATCATAAAATTTAATTATCCTAAATATCAACATGGATCTCCAAAATAAAATTTCATCATTCTTCTAATTATCATTTCCAGTCCAAAATCCCTCACTAACTATGTTTTATATACAATAGTATCTATGATAGTTATATACAAAAATAAGAGATCAAAGCATTTAGATCTAGTTCCCAAGTCCCCAAATTTACAAGTCAAAACTTACTTTCAAAGACGAAAAGGACGACTACACTCACTCTAAGCCTTGCCTTTTCCTTTCTGATCTGGACCTGAAAGAAAATAGGGAAAAATGGGATGAGCTCAACTAGCTCGGTGAATATTTCTCATAGTAATCTCCACATATGCATTTATAAATATCAATAACCCATTTACCTTAGTATTTCAGTTACTAACATGGAAATTCCAACACATAATTCTTTAATCAAATTACTCATTTGATCACCAAATTAACACAGAATTTCCAACCACATAAGTTAATCAGTTCAATCACTAACAATTTACCTAAGCATTCTTCAAATGCTCTACCATTTCCAGCACTTAAATTCAGTCAATTACCCATCAAATTGATCAAAATACATCATTGAATAACTTACCAATGTATTGCCCAATTTTCTAAATTTCCAGCACACTTTTCATAATCATCACCAAATAGCCAAAGATCAATTCCAACATTCAAACACATCAAAATTCAGCAATTACCAATGAAATTGTGTTTCCAAATTCTTGACCCAACAAGGTCTGGAATACCCACATCAGTCATGGAAAATCAGGGAATTAAACATCAAACTACTCACCCATGATCAAGGAATCAATCTCCCATGGTTTCAGCCAACAGTTCACTCAATTTCCAGGTGAAACCCTCACGTTCCAGCACCAATTCTAATCATAGGAAACCATTGCATGTTACATATATTGAACAAAATGAAGAGAGGAATTCATTGACACAATTTCACACCTAGAAACCAGAGTTCTTACCTGGATTTCTAGCTAAATTATTCTTTCTTCCTCAACGTTTCCTCTCTCAGCTAGCAATTCTCTTCAATTGCAAGTTTAATTCTCCAAATTTCAGCAAGTTAACATGTTCAATTAGCTGCCAGAAAGCCTAAAACGTGCCCAAAACAATCCTTAGGTGGCTGCAATTAAGGGAGGCAAGTGTTGAGAAACATGCACAAATCGCCCATTTTTTTTTTTAAATTTTCGGGCCCACCTGGAAGCACGCGTATTATACACAAGACCTAGAGTTGGGCATTCTTCGTCATTATGATGTCATATGCGAAAAGTGGGTCGTTACACACAATCTGTCTCACATATAATCTGCTCAGTCTATCCATCGAGTCCCTAGTGTTCATAATAAGGAAGTGTGCAATATTGGTCAATCTATCGACAACAACCCAATTAACATCAAATCTACCTTGAGACTTTGGCAATCCCATGATGAAATCCATCGTAATGTGCTCCCACTTCCACTCAGGTATGAGTAATGGCTGCATCAGTCCTGCAGGCTTTCGATGCTCAGTTTTAACCTGCTGACACACTCCACATCTCTGCACGTACTCAGCTATACTCTTCTTCATCCCATGCCACCACACAAACCTTTTCATATCATGACACATCTTGGTAGCCCCTAGATGAATGGTATACTGAGACTTGTGTGCCTCCTGAAGTAACTCAGCCCTCAATTCAACATCAAATGGGATCCATAACCTTCCACGAAAATGCAAGACACCATCTAACCCTTTCTGCCAGTCGACCTGATCAGTACTGTTTGCATATCTACAGTACATTTCAAAATCAAGATCATGCTCCTGTAGATCTTTAACCCTCTGAATATGGGCATCAACAAGCTGCACATGCATCTGAGCACATATCTCACTACGTGACGTATTTGAGAGTATACTCATCATCGTCAGTCTCTCAAGAAAGACACTCTAACTTACGTGCATCGAGCATCAAAATACATATACACATACGTATACGAATATGTATAGGGTACTCTGCGGGTACACTATGGGTCAAAATGACGTCACCTAAAGGCACGGGTGCTACAAACCAAATGGATCTTTAGGAACAAAAAGAATGAACAAGGAATCATGGTCCAAAATAAGGTTAGATTGGTTGCACAAGGGTACAACCAAGAAGAAGGTATAAACTTCGAAGAAGCCTTTGCTCCAGTAGCAAGATTAGAGGCAATAAGGATGTTACTTGCCTATGCTTGTTACAAAGATTTTTCCTTATAGCAAATGGATGTAAAGAGTGCATTTTTAAAAGGTTACATCAATGAAGAGGTATATGTGGAACAACCTCCAGGGTTTAAGGATGCTCAAGACCCGGGATGTGTGTTCAAACTCCACAAAGCCTTATATGGATTCAAACAGGCTCTAAGAGCTTGGTATGATAGACTGAATTCATTTCTTTTAGATCATAAATTTCAAAAAGGAAAACTTGATCCAACTTTGTTTATTAAACACCACAATGATGATATGCTTGTTGTTCAAATATATGTGGATGATATCATACTTGGTGCATCAAACAAAGAGTTGTGCGATGAGTTTTCAAAAATAATGCAAAAGGAATTTGACATGAGTATGATGGGAGAACTTACATACTTTTTTTGTTTGCAAATTAAGAAATTTCCAAAAGGCACTTTTATAAGCCAATCAGAAGTATGCTAAGGAAATGGTTAAAAAGTTTCAAATGAATAATTTGAAATTAATTGATACTCCTTGTAACTTTGCAATCAAATTGGATAAGGATGAAAAAGGGAAACCAATTAATACTAAACTTTATAGAAGTATGATTGAAAGTCTCTTGTACCTCACAACAAGTAGACCTGATATCATGTTCAATGTCTGTCTTTGTGCAAGATTTCAATCAAAACCTAAAGAATCTCACTTCAAATGTGTCAAACGAATCTTCAGATATACTAATGGCACAACCAACTTAGGAATTTGGTATTCTAAAGGTACTTCATTTGAACTAAAAAGTTATGTCGATTTCGACTATGCTAGAAGTCTAACTGATCCAAAAAGTACCTTCAAATTTTGTCACTTTCTCGAAAATTCTTTAATTCTTTAATTCTTTAATTTTCTGGTTTTGCAAGAAGCAACACTCAGTGGCTCTATCCACAGCTGAAGTAGAATATGTTGTAGCTTGAAGTTGCTGTTCTCAGGTCTTGAACAAGAAAAAACAACTTCTTGACTATCAAATTGTTGTAGAATGTGCTGAAATTTTGTGTGACAATACTAGTGCTATTAACATATCAAAGAATCCTGTATTGCACTCCTGAACTAAACATATTTAGCTAACACATCATTTTTTTGTGGGATCATGTGAAAAATAAAGAAGTTAAATTGTCTCACATTGGCACTAAGGAACAACTAGTTGATATTCTTACTAAAACTTTACCTAAAGACCAATTTATTCACATTAGAAGAGAGCTTGGGATGCTTTCTGACTCCTACCTATGATATTTTGATGCTTACTCTTTTTGATGTTTTCAAAAGGGGGAGAACTGATATCTTTTGAAGCATCATAATTATCCATGAGGTCAGGGGAAGACTGTTTATGCTGCATATCATTAGTATTGCATGACATTTTTACCATACATTCATATCATTGTTTAGCTTGCTTCAAAGCTAATAGCAATTTGTTTGAAATCATAAAAATGGGGGAGATTGTTAATTTGATTGCCTTCATGACCCGAATGAGAAAATATATTTTGATGATGGAAAACCACATTTCGATTATTATAATACATGCATTGTACATCTAATTTCACATGAAGATTCACCCGAAGACTCGATGATGCATGGCAAAAAAACTACCAAGATCAAACTAAAGACCATGATCGTTCGATGGCATATCTTTATGTTATTAGACTATAGTTAGGTTGTAGAATCTCTGTTATCATATGATTCGGTAAATGTGCATGATTGCATGGTTTAGTCGATTCGATCTCAAAGTACTTTTCATTGATTTTATCGATCACTCAATGAATTTTCAATGTTAGATTTGATTCAAAAGACCACTGTTAATACTTTTTTCATCGAGCTTTAAAATGATGAAAAATGTCAAAATTGTTTTTAAGTGTCCATCAGGACTCTGATGCATCAATCAAGACACTGATGCATCAATCAGGTGCTGATGCATGTCTCAGAAGCGCCCTCCTGTACGTGGTAAGTCAGGACGCTGATGACACATTAGGACGTTAATATGGTTCTAGGTTGAAAATGTACTTATCTATCAGGACGCTCATATCTTGAGTAGTGCCCTCATTGATTCAACCACATGAACTTATTAGGACGCTGACTGAATATCAACATGCTGATTGATCTTAAGTATTTCAAGCATCAAGATGCTTACAATTCAGTAGCGCCCTTCCGTCATTTTGTTTTAAAACAAGTTAACATGCTGATTGTTAAACTTCAGGATGCTGATAGTGCATATGTTGGGTACACTTATCTATCAGGACGTTTACGTTCAAGTAGCACCCTCACAAGAACCAACTATGTAACTCAGCATTACGTTGATTGATTAGTAGCATACTCATCATTTTTATGGTTTTAAAAGTCTTAAGTAAGTCAGGACGCTTACGATCAAGTAGCGCCCTCACTTCACAGTTCAATAGGATGCTTATGTTGTTTGAGTGCCCTCAAGGAACAAAATGGCAAAAGTTGGCTTTATGCGTCATGAAGCTAATTGACTAATCAGGATGCTAATCCAACATTGTCATAGTGTTGTCAACTATACATCTTTTTTCAGATTACTTTTTTAGAGCTTTTCGAACATTTCAGAATGTTTCAAAAACTTTATCAGAACAATCTATTCTCATGATAAATTAGAAAATTCAGGTGTTGTTGTCATAATTACACAGACTGAATCAATCTTTTTCTAGAAAGAATATTTCCATTGAATTTGAAATAACATTGTGCACCAAAACTTTCTTGAAAAATGTTCAAGTCCAAAGCACCATTGTTATCTCTATATATATGCAGCCTTTAAGCATTTGAAAGATAGCACAAAAACGAGAAAACTAATAACATATTCTTTAAATCATTGAACAGTTTTCACTTGTGCAAAATACTCTTGAAAGTTATACTTCTATTTGCTGCAAAAACTCTTGATACTTTGAAATAGTTGAAATCTTCTGGATTTGTCGATCTTTATTTAATATCTTTTCAAAATCCATTGAAGAAGGAGAAAGCTTTTCGAACCTTTCATTTCAGCTGCACTTCATTATATATACTTTGTTGAATCTGTGGTAACAGAAGGTTCAATCCAAAAGCTTTGCAAGTATTCCTTTGATTCTGAGTAAAGGGAATCATATCTCAATATTGTATCTCAGTTATTGGTGACTGGTTAATCACTGGAAACAGAGCAATTGTTGCTCATTCTGCCAAGGTTGTTCTCAAGCCTGTGGAGTTGAGAAACGGTTAAGGTTGTTCTCAAGCCTGTGAAGTTGAGAAGGGGTAAATGGTTTGATTTTTACCCATAAGAAGATCCGTTAGTGGAGTTTTGACAAATCCTAACTGAGGAGGTTAGGTAGTGGATGTAGGTGTGGCCGAACCACTGTAAATCTCTCGTGTATTGTTAGCTACCTGTTTTCATTATTATCATTGAGCTATCTTTGCCATATCTTGTTTAATCTGCTTTCAAATTATTATCGTTTTAAAAGAAAAGTTTTAATCTCCTAAGTGTCCAATTCATCCCCCCTCACGGACACATCTAGGCCAACAGTTTTGTGATTGTTTTTAATGCTCTATCACTTAAGGAACTTATACATGTTCAAAAATTGCATTCTAAACATGTACATGTTTCCCAAGAACCCTAGGAATGCATTCTTTTTTTAAGGAATGCACTCCAGCAGAGAAAACACCTCATTTTTGTATAAGGCATGAAGGAACGCACTCTAGCATTGAGAAACACGTTCCATGCAAGGGAAAAAGTGTCAAAACTTCTCGGGTTTGTGGAAAGCGTTCCAGGCAAAGTGGAACGCGTTCCATCAAGAGGAGAATTTTTCTCTCTCTGGTGAAATGCACTCCATCAGGTTGGAACGCACTCCATCTTGGAATTTCCATTTTTGCACTTTTTCGAGTTTTAGTCTCGAACATTCATCTTGGGCCATTGATTTCACTTAATACATATTTAAATCATCAAATCTTGGTCCATGATAGGTTTAGGGTTTTTAATGATGGTTTTCTATTTAAACAATAATTAAACCCTACTTTCACAACAAGAACTTTTATTATCATTCTCCAAACTTTATTTTCTACAACTAAGACAAAAAAAAGGCAGCCGCTATTGGAGAGCTGCGGTTTTTATGAAGGTACATTGATGCTTTAATTATTCACCTTTCACAAAAGTTGTTCACGATCACAAGCTTTATCACATATTTGATTTTTAGATTGTTTTGAGGTAAAACCATTTCGATTTTGATTTCGTGTTGTTCATATTTTGATATCTTGTGGCTAAGAAATCTTGAAGAGGTCAGTACCAAGGTTGTAAGTTGTTGTTTTAAGTTCGTTCCCTTGTTGCACAAATCTCTTTTGTTCATTGGATGTATTTTGAACGCTAGCTTGTTAGCTAGTTGAGAAGATTCCCTAACTGAGAATCAGTGATTGTAACTAGTTCGATCCTTACCCGTGAAGTAGGATCAAGTTAGTGAAGAGTTTAGGAAATCCTGATTGGGGAGATCAGGTAGTGGAGGTAGGCCTATTGGGACACCGAACCACTGTAAATCCTATGTGCCTTCTTTGTTCACCATTTCATTTATATTTCTACTATTTATTTGATTGTTTATTAAGTGTTTGATAAAGGTCCTGAAAAATCTACCAACACCCAAGTCACCCCTCACTTGGGTGTCTATCAAGTGGTATCAAAGCGGATTTTTTCGTTCAAAAGTCTCTAACAATTCTTTTGAGATCATGACAGGAAATGATGGTGTTAGAATCACTTTCAAGGAATGACAGTCCACTCATCGACCACCTTTTTTTGAGGGTAACAAATATTTGTATTGGGAAACACGTATGCGTTTCTATATAAGAATGCAAAACTTGGAAATGTGGGAGATTGTGGTAAACGGTTCCCAACCTCCTACTAAAGTTGAAAATGGTTTAACAGTTGCTAAGGCTAGACAAGAATGGTAACCTTATGAGAAAAAGAGAGAGAAAATGAATGACCAAGTCATAAATATAGTGTTTTGCAGTCTATTTCTAAATGTGTTTAACCGAGTAAGTACGAGTACCATTGTTGGCCCAGATATGTCCAAGAGGAGGATGAATTGGACACTTAGCATATATTAACCTTTCTTAAAATTGTGCGGAATAATGAAAGCAAATTAAACAAAACATAACAATCAAATACAACAAATGTAAATGAGACAATGCAAGCAAGATTTATAGTGGTTCGGCCGCGCCTACATCCACTACCTAACCTCCTCAGTTAGGATTTCTTCAAACTCCACTATGGACCTTCTTATGGGTGAAGATAAAATTGGTACACTTTATCAACTTACAAGTGTGAAAACTATCGTTTCTCAACTTATGGGTGTGAGAAGACTATTTCTCAACTTTCGGGTGTGAGAAGACCGTTTCAACTTCGGGCAACACTTGCTCTTGCCCAGTGACTAACCAATCACTGCAAATTTAATACAAGATGAGATGTGATTCCCTTTACTTAGAATCAAAGTAATACTTACAAAGCTTTAGATTGGAGATTCAACAAAATATGTATGATGAAGTTTATGCTGAAAACAATTTCAAAGAGCTTTTGTCTTCTTCAATGGACTGTCAAAATAATGAGGATGAAGATCAATCAACCCAGAAGACTTGAAGTTTTTTCTTTCAAAAAATCGTAAGATCAAGCACAAGTGAAAAACGACTAATTTTCAAAAAGTGTTTTGGCACAAGTGAAAACTGTTAATACATTTTGAATGAATATCAATTTTCGTATATCATTAGTAGTTTTTCTTCTCTAAGGCAGCACGTATATATAGGAATAACAGAGGAGCAATGGAATTGATGATTTTGGCGTTCTAGGTTATTTCAAATACAATGTATACATTTTTCCCGAAATGGATCGATTCAGCTCAATGCACATTACAGGCGATAGCACCTGAATCATCTGATCCTTTCACAAAAAGATAATGTTCTGACATGCTTTTAAAACGTTCAAAAAGCTCTGAAAAAGTTGTTGTACGATTTTGAAAAGTATTCGTATGATTCTTAAGAAAGTAACAGAAATGGTTCTATTGTTAGAATAGTAATATTTGTTGAATTAACGTCCTTGCTCATAATATCAACTTTTGTCGTTTTGTTCCTAGAGGGCGCTCATGGAGCAGAAGCGTCCTGGTGAACATTGAGGTGAAGGCGTTACTTCGCTACTAGCATCCTGCTTTGTTTCAAAACATTAAACAGATAAAGGTGCTACTCAAGAGTTAGCATCCTAAAATTTAAAAATAGTTTTAAAACAATGTTGAGTACGCTAAAGGACAATAAGCGTCCTAAGGGTTATTAAGTTGATTCCAAAGATGAGGGTGCTCCTACACAAGTAGCGTCCTGATAGTTTATTCAACTTATAACTATCATCATCCTTAAAGATAGAATTCACTTGAAAACAAATAGAACTTCCAGCAAGCTGAATTTAAGTCAGCGTCCTGACATTCTCAAAGGTTGATAAAAGAAAGGTCACTACTTACAAGTAAGCGTCCTTATTAATTAGTTCAATTCAACCTTGAGCGTCTTAATATTTTATCAGCGTCCTGACTCATCAAGTCCAGGAGAGCGCTACTAAAACATTAGAGTCCTGAAAGACTTTAAAAGAGCGATTTTTGATTTCTCGATTAAAGCTCGATAAAACATAATGTAACCTGATTAAATCGAATATGCAAACGATCGATTAAAACATGTAGGCATGCATATCGCTCAATCATATGACCTAGAAGGTCCTACAACCTATCAAAATCTAATCATACAACCGAACATCTTCTGATGATCATGGTCTTCAAGAAGATCTTTAATATGTTCGCCATGCATCATTGATTCTTTGAAACCATCAAGTAAGATTAGAAATGCCTTATGTGCAGTAATATCATAAACAAAATGTGGTTTGTAATCATCAAAATATTTTTCATATTAAAGACATATTCTAATAAGGGACATGAGGATAATTGGTTCAACAACCACAGCCAAAGAGATATGAGATATGTTAGATGTCACCCATGGAGGAAACGAGCAAGTCAAACAAATGAAGCTACGTATGCTTGAGGAAGCATGTGAAACCTTCAAGGTAAAATAGGGTGAAAAAATAGATGAAACCGCAAATAGATTCACCAAGCTTTTAATGAGATAAAAAATCTCGGCGAAAGCTACCCTCAATCCAAAATAGTGGGTGAGTTTCTAAGAGGATTGCCTAAAAAATGGGATCCAAAACTGACAGCCATAGAAGAGGCAAAGGTCCTCGGAGAATACACCTTTGATGAATTGTTTGGATCATTGATGGTACACGAGATGAAGTTGAAAGACAGAGAAAAAGGTGTGCCAAAGGAGTAGAGAAAAATAAAGAAAAGCTTAGCTCTAAATGCCTCCCAAAAATTTCTAGGGGAATCATCTGCTAATGAGGATACAAATGATGAAGTGGCAATGCTTTCCAAAAGACTTAGCCATATTGCAAGAAAAAAAGGAAAAGGTTGGTCCAAGTAAAAAATTCCACAAGGGTAAGAAGTTTGGTGCAAAACCAAACCAACTTATATGTATCGGATGTAACAAGCTGGGACATGTGAAGAGCGAGTGCCCGTACAAGAAGAGAAAGACCTTCAACAGTAAAAGAAAAGAAAAAAAGGTCCTCAAAGCAACATCGGATGATTCTTCATCAAGTGAGATAGTGTAAGAATCTGGTGATTAGAAAGTGGTAATATGTTTGATGGAAAACGCAAAGATAAAACTTTTTAATCCTGAAAATTTTGATGATTTCGATGATTTAGTTGATGCTAATTAATGGCCTGCTATTATAGTCAAAAAGGGGCGGTGAATTGGATTTGGTAGATTTTCGCATTACCTTTCGGTTAATATAATTAAATAGATAAAATGCGCAGTAGGTAATAATCAAAATAAACAAATGCAAGAAAGATAACTGGACACAGAGATTTAGAGTAGTTTAGTTCCCTTAGAACCTATGTCCACTATCCAATCACCACGATCAGGATTTTCCAATACACTATTGGCTAGTCAACCTACGGGCATGACTAGAAGCCATTTACAAAAGCCAACATAAAGGCTTGGCTCAAAGCCTTACACTAACCAACATAAGGGCTTGTTTAGAAACCCACACACGCTAACCTATACAAGGGCTTGGTTAGAAAGCCACACTCTAGCCTACACAAGGGCTTGGCTAGAAAACCATACTGTAACCAACTTACGGGTGTGGTTATGAGCCGTACAAGATATGGTATGTTCCCGGTTGACAAACACGTCAACTATGCATCAAGATTACAAATGATAGAGAGAAGTGTTCTACAACACTCTCAACAATATTAAGCTTACAATCTTGAATGAGTAAACACCACTATTCCAATCACAATGATTTAAATGATGCAATGTGTTGAAATAGTTTTTTCTCAAATATTCAATCTATTCAAATATATATGATATGAACTCAAGAATCTAATGTGCACATGTATCTAGATATTTATTCTAACAATGATATTTTTAAAGCACAAGAATCAATATATAATGATGATCAAAATTTGATGATTCTAAAAGTGTAAATGATTAAAATCAAGAATCAAACAAACCAAGTGCTGATCTATGAAATCGATTCAATATAGTATAACTTTAACACATGAATCAATACCACAAGATATTTATGAAACTACTAAACAAGCTACTATGACATGATTATCAAAATAGGGTTTCACAAACAATACTCAAAACGAAATCAATTTTCAAGATGTTAGCATAAGCACGAAACTGATTTGCTCAAACCAAAATCACAAGAATCTAGATATCGAAAATACACCCCACTTGGGTAAGGTTGAAGCTTCGATATTTTTCAAGTGTGTTGTTGGATGAGAGATACCGCGTTCAAGAATGACCAAGACACAACAAGATGTTTAGAAAACACTCAACAACGCCTTGAACACTTGCTTAATGGAAACACGCAAGTTTCTCAAAGTATTTGAAAGATTTGGAGAACTATCCGGAAGTATGAATCAATGGATCAAATGTAGGTGAACTTTTGCTTAGAAAGAGGTTTAAAATCACTCAAGAACTTGTTTTGAACTTGTAAAAATGAAACATAGAAAAGTGGACAAGTTCTATGTATTTGCAAAAGTTGCTCTTCAAATGAACAAGTGCGGTATTTATAGAAAAACACCACACCGAGGCATAGGAACGCGTTCCTCAAAGAAGAAGCTCGTTTTTACAATGAAATCTAAAAAAATCTTAGATTTTCCTCCAATCAAGAAGAGCGTTCCTCATATGAGGAGCGCGTTCCTTAATGTGTCCATTGGGCATTGGAGCGAGGTCCTTCATCAAGAACCACTGACTCTATAAACTTTTCAATTTTTTCCTTGATAATAAGAGTGTGTTCCCACTCGAAGGAGCACATTTCTTTTTCCTTGATCAGAAAGTTCTGACTCTCAGGAAAAACCACAAGAGCGCGTTCCTTAAACTTTGATCAGAAAAACTTGAGTCTCAGAAAAATGTAAAGGAGTGCGTTCCTTAAGAGAGGAGCGCGTTCCATCACAGTGAAGTGATAAAAACCCGATTTTTAGATCGTGATGACTTTAGGACTTTGTCAAATACATAGACTAATTTTTAAAAACAATTTTTGACAAGATTGAAGTATAATTAAAAAAGTTAAATACGTGTAAATCAATCGACTAATCATATGATTGAGACATTCAATACAATACACGTAAAACTATAGAACCTTGGAAAAATGAATGCATATTAATCACTGATAATTATATGCATGATAAACAATTTTAACTATGTGATCGCATAATGATCATACTAGTGTGTGTGCATGCCTGATCAATAATATAATAATGTATATGCATGAGTATGATAAACTATATGCATGATTTTTGAAAAGATGCAAATCATATTGTAGTCGGAACATGTAATGGTTACTCTACAACACTTAGATTCTAAATAAGAATTACAAACATTAAGCTCTTGAATCTTCGTGTAATGATGTTCCCTCTGATAGACACCCAAGAGGAGGGTGACTTGGATGTAAGTAAATGCTTTAGTGGAATCTTTAAGATGATACAAGTAAATGTTTTAAAAACCAAAGTCTATGAATGTAAAATGCGGAAACAAAAAGGACAATGATTTTTACGTGGTTCAAAAAAATCCTTTTCCTACCTCTATGCCTAGAGAAACCATCTCTAGGATTCTACTATACCAGACTAACTTCAAGGGTGTGAACCAAATCGTTACACATCTTTTTCAAGGTTCAAGACAAACCTATCCTTTTCATGGGCTAAGGACAAACCACTAGTTCCTTTTTCAAGGGCACAGGAAAGTCGATATCCTTTTCGCGAGTGATAAGTTGAGGTTTTAGTAGTTAGTTTGCATGTTAATTTGTTAGATTTTTAGGTTCATTTGATTAGTTTTTAGGTGTTTTTGTATGATTAATATACTTAGTTGTTTTAGATGCATTTAGGCTTTATCTTAGGTTTTTATAGGTTTTTATCATGAATAAATGACATTTTGATGCATGTTAATGTCATAGAAGTCATATATTCTGAGTGCATTTCATTATAGTTTAACTGTTAAATCAATTGCATAGAATTTACATTTGTTTACACTTTGTTTTGTAGGTAAATAAGGAGTCCAAAGTGGTTGAAATTGAAATGAGGCTCAAATGGTGTTGAAAAGAAGCTAAGTACACATGCAAGAAGTAGAGCAAGAAATGAAGAAAGTGCACAAAATTGTGCACAAAGTCAAGACTGGGCGCCGCGGCACCTAGGTGTGTGTGGTGAGTTTCTAAAAAATAGCAACTCAGCGCCGCAGCACCAGGACTGGGAGCCACGGTGCCAGTGAACCCAGAAACGCGATTTTACATTTTTGTGAGTATTATGTTGCTCTTTTTGATCTTTTTCACCCATTTTTGTATATAACTCGTTTTAGGGTTTATTTAGGAGGATATATCTTTCATTCTATCACATTTTTTAGAAGATAACAATTAGGTCTAGAGAAAGAGGAGCAAGAGAAGAGACAAGAAGAAGAAGGAGATCTCACACTTGAAGGGGGTTTCTCTAATTTCTAATTTCTTTCCTTATTCAATTTGTTTCAATGATTTCCTATTTGAATCTCTATCTTGTACCCATGGATTGGTTTATAAACTAAATAGATAATTTAAGGTTTTGATTTAGCTATGTTGGATCTTGTAATTGAATCATTGTTTATGTGTTTTTGAGCAATCTTTCGGGTTTATTTACGATTCTCCAGGTTTAATGCTTTCAAATTGTTGATCACTCTTTGAATGAACATAGATTTGTTTTCTTACACTCGAGATAGGTGTTATCGAATTGGAGCAAGGGATTTGTAACCTAGGTTCGTAGTATCGAGTCGAGAGACCTACGAACACCTTTGAAATCATTTAAAATGAATCATAGATCTTAATGCGTTCTTAATCTATTGGTTGGTGCTCGATAGAGGGAATCGATAACTTAAGGATAAATGTTCAAATTGACACTCGAGAGATGTATATTTGGATGGGTCAGGATTCAAGATTTATAAATTCCAGAAATTAATTCATTAACACAATTATTAGAGATTATAAGATACAACATAGTGAGATCTAAATTCTAGAACTATAAATCCATTGATTTCTCTCCAATGTCCATTTAATTTGCATTGTTTCGTTTGATTTTGTTTATTTTACATCTCTGGAACTAAATCATCTCTTTTTATCACCTAGATAAACCACTAATCATTGTAGTTTTGGGCATTTTTAACTGTGAAATTAACCTTCCCTGAGGACGATAACCCGACTCACCTCGATTATGTTATAACTTGATAATTTGTGAACTTGCGAATCAAAATAACCACGATTAGCGGGCTAAGGAAGAACTACTTGACCATTTTCCAGATAAAAGGTGAAAACTAGACCTTGATTCCAATCTTGGAAT
Organism: Paratinospora sagittata; assembly: GCA_035771175.1. Classification (NCBI taxonomy): domain Eukaryota; kingdom Viridiplantae; phylum Streptophyta; class Magnoliopsida; order Ranunculales; family Menispermaceae; genus Paratinospora; species Paratinospora sagittata. The sequence continues at coordinate 15,178,145 of CM069610.1, read as the reverse complement.
CACAAGTGATGTACTATCACTTTAACTTGGTTTGTTTCAACCTTGAAACAATCCAAGAGACTGCTAACAACGATTATAATGTTTGTTCTATACACTAGAACAATCACAATACATATTTACCAATGCAAAATATGAAAATTTAAGCTCAATGAGAGAGAGAGAGAGAAAGATCTTACAATGATTTTACCTTCCTTGCATAAGATTACTCATCAAAAACGAATTTGAAGATGTTTTAAGTCATGCACAAAATGCAAGCTTTGAAATCAAATCATTTGGTTTCAAACAATTTGCTCTAGGGCATTCAAAACGTGAGAAATGGTTTGATTTTGGGAAATCATTCAATGCACTCACATTTTTGTCTCTCTTGTGTTCTCCCTTGATTAAAATGGCTAGAAAAGGTGTATTTATAGATTAGGAATGAGTACTAGCCGTTGGAGACCAAGATATAGCCGTTGGGGGCACAAAAACTGAGTTTTCGACCGTTGGAAACGCACCCAGAAAACCCAAAACAGCTATAACGCGCTATAGCTCTTCAATAGCCTACTATTGCAGAAAAACAGGGTCAATAGCGCGCTATCGCACTATTTAGTGCGCTAGCATTTTTGTAATTCGTTTCTCGACCTATCCTAAACAAAATATAGACATATAATAGCATAAATTTTCTTAAAAGATCGTTCTGGATCCATTGGAATCCTTTCCAAACCCATCAGAGAAAGCTATCAAACATATTTAAAGGATTTAAGTTTATTTGGGCATACTTTGAGTGTAAAAAACTTGGGTTGCCATAATATTTCAAAGTTCTAAATTTATGGGCTTATTGGGTCATCAAAATATAATTGAAATAGATTTAGTTTGATGGTTAAAGCACTTTGAAATCAACGATTAAACAATCAAACAAGATTTTGAAGAAAATGAAAACAATCTTGATTATTTTGAAAAACTTTGTAGATATGTGATTTTGATTAAAACAAGTGCAAATATGATTCAAACAAGTTTGAAATAGTTAGCGAATATAAGTCAAACATGTTTGAACATTTGAAAATCATTTTAGAAAAAATCTAATGCATGCATGATATGTAAGAGAAAAGTTGAGCAAACTAAAACCAAGGAAAGCTACATCCTAATTCTAGACACACAAAGACTCTAAACCTCATAATTTCTTCTTTCCTTCAAGTTGTCCATGCTTTGAATATTGTTGATTCTTTGCTTTGATCCTTTGTTTGAGGGACTTGAAGTACTTTGATCTTGTCTTGGCTCTTCTTCGCTTATGGTCCTGAAACATACTTAGTTCAAATATTAGCACCAAATTACTTATTGTTTGTTAGCATCAAAACACTTAGGAGAGTGCTGATAAGTTGAGTTTTAGTAGTTAGTTTGCATGCTAATTTGATAGACTTTTGGGTTCATTTAGTTAGTTTTTAGGTGTTTTTACATTATTAGTATATTTAGTTATTGTAGATGCGTTTAGGTTTTATTTTAGGTTTTTATACGTTTTTATCATGAATAAATGACTTTTTGATACATGTTAATATCATAGAAGTCACATGTTTTGAGTACATTGCATTTTAATTAATACTTTGATTAATTGCATAAAATTTACATTCGTTTATACTTTGTTTTGTAGGTAAATAAGGAGCTTAAAAGTTGGTTGAAACAAGATTCAAATGGTGTTCAAAAGAAGTCAAGAACATGTGCAAAACATGTGCAAGAAGTGTGCAAAAAAGTGGAAAAATTGGCTAAGTCCACAAATCAGCACCACAAAAACAAGTGGGTGGGCACGCGGCGTCCAGAACTGGGTGTTCGCAAAATTTTGAGACTTCATTTTTTGAGCGAATTTTCATGCCCATTTTGATCTTTTGACCCACTTAAGTGTAAAATACAATTTAGGGTTTTAATTGAGGATTATCAAAGTAGAGAATTAGGTTAGAGAGTGTGAAAAAGGAGGCAAAAAAAGAAGAAGAGCGTTGAAGTTTGAAGGAACCAAGGACAAGGAGAAGATTAAGCTACCGTCAAAGGGGGATTCAAACCTTTAATTTCACTTTCTTACATCTTGAAATGTTTTATTCCATTGTTTTATTTCTTTTTTCATCTTGTATCCATGAACATGAATATGAGCTAAGTTCTTTATCTAGAGGTTTGAATGATTTATGTTTGATTTTATGGGTTAATGCTTATTTCTATGTTATTGAATTGATTTATAAATTTATTTGCAATTCCATATTCTTAACGCCTTCAATTTTGCTGGCCACTAATTGAATGAAGTTAGATTTGATTTCTTACACTCGAGAGAGGTGTTATCAAATCAGATCTGGGAATTTGTGACCTGGGTTAGTAGTATTGAGTCGACAGACCTATGAAATCCTTTGAAATAAGATAACATGAATCACAAATATTAAGGCATGCTTGACTTGTTAGTTTACACTTGAGAGAGGATATTAATAGGTTAAGTGTAGATTTTCAAATTGACGCTCGAGAGAGGTATTTGATTAGGATAGGATTCATGATTTATAAATTTATTAACTAAATCAATAACAAACCCTTTCCTTAAAGTAAAACATAATGATTTCACTTTTCAATTATTTTGCATTAATTCATTTTGATTTGTTTAAATTTTATTCCAGCACATAAATCACCCATTTTGATCACCTAGATAATATTAAAATCTTAGTAGTTCTGGGCATTATATTAGTAAAATTACTTTTCCTTGAGGATGATAACCCGACTCACCTCAGTTTTATAACTTGACTATCGTACACTTGCAGTACAAAAAATTCACGATCAAGTGCTAAGTGTATTGACTCACGAGGTGGTTGTGAGGCATGGGGTCGCCTCATGGAAAGTAGAGTGGGTGTGGGGGACTCCCCAACCTCTAGGTGCAGGTGTGGAGGATTCGTCGATCTCCAATCAACGTTTCGAAGAGGTTGTTTTCTTTGGAGGCATTTTGTCAAACACTTTGAGTGCAACAAAAGATAACACTAGGGTTTTGGGTGAAAAAGTGATGAGAACAGGGACGAAATGGATCGAAACGAAGGTAAGAAGTTAAGAACGATGTGCGACGAGAAAAACAAGTTATAGAACTTGTATTTCTGTGAGAAATCGAAGGAGAAAAGAGAAAAGGAAAATTGATGAAAAATAGGGGATTTGATTTTCTTAATTTTCACTTTGATTAAACTGATGGTTTATAATAATTCAAGAAAGTTTTGGTCATTTCTAAGTGAATAATACACACATCAAATGATAAAAACATTATAATCAAAATCATTCACACCAAATCAACACACACATGAACATCAACAATAATTCATACAAGATTAACATTAATAATTCATGCATCACTATTAAAGATAATACATACAACATTATTAAGTATAATACATGTACGATTATCATAGATGATATATTCAAGTGAACATAAAATAATCATCATTCACACATTCACATGAATACATTGGAAGAAACAAGATATAGAATATTTAACATACATACCTCCAATCAAATTGAGCAATAATCATAATATCAATTTAGTATCGATGCTCAATGGCATTTTTCAATATCAAATGGATTAATACATATAAAAGTTTAAAGCTCATGATCCATTTAATATAAGTCAACTTTTTCCATGTGAACATATGATAATTAATTTTAAGCAAGTTCACAAGATTACATAGCTTAATCAATGAACATAATATAGATCATTCAAAGTATGTTCAAAATGATTAACTTTAAGACATAGGCAATAAGATATGATAATCATTTTAATTAAGCCTAAGATATTTCGATCAAAATCATAGAAATAATACACTTAAGCACAGTATGAAATGAAAAATCATCCAACTCAATCATCACTCAAGCAAATATATAATACTCATCAATAATGTGATATGTGCAATAAGATTGATATGATAAGTATCATGATTGAATGGACATTTAAATGCTTCAACAAAGACATATCTCTTAATACACAATTGATTTATGCTTAAGAAGATATGTTCAAGCCATTTGTGGAATAACACAATAACAATATTTGAAATTTAAATAGAAGTGTTACCCACAAGCGAAGATCAATCATAAATCACTTCAAAGAACCTTGAAACTTGCATTTTGATCATCAATTGTGTTGCTCGAGTCCTTGCTGCATCCAAGGAGTTTCCAAATCCACATCTTCCATCTAGGAATTTTTGGAAACCTTCGAATGTGTATTTGTACATTCAGATCTTCGTCTTCGTCAGTTGAGGTATAAAAGATTGAACCACTAGATGCGGCACTTGAAAGTTGTTCTTCCTCAACTTGCTCTTCTTCATAGCTCATATTCTCCAGTGATGATATTTCATTATCGTTCTCTTCATCTTGGTTATCATCGCTTGGCAGATTGGCAAGTAGTTCTCATATTTCAGATGAATCATCACTCTCTTCAGAAGAGGTTTTTAGTCGCTTAACACATAGAGTATTCTTTCAAAACTGTTGTTAAACGAATCATCGAACATTTCAATAAAAACTGACTGTGTATTTCCATTTGTCCGGAAAACCATCTAAGAAATACTTGACCAATATTTGATGAGGATAGGTTACTCCATAACTTTGCAAGTCACTTGCTAATTCCATAAACCTATCAAGTCCCTCATCAACTGTTTCCTCATGTAAGAACTTGAAAATTTCAAGCAATCTTTTAAGCACCTAAGAACCACTTCTTACTATTGTTTCATCCTTGGCTTCGACATATATCAATAGGTTACAAAACTCTTCCAAGGTGAAATTTCATGGCTTAAATGTTTCTGCAATGCTTTTAAGATTGTCAGCAAAGTAGACGACGTTAATCTCATTTAGTATGTTGACAGTTGCATATTTAGATAGGTTGTAGAGCATGTTTTAAGTGTGTTTTAGGAAATTTTATGCATTAGTTTCATGTGTTTATGTTAGCTTTGATGCATTTGTTTGTTTAGGAGTAACTTGGTTTTTCATGCATTATTTCGGTTTATTAGTTTATAATTTGATTCATTTTATGTTTGAGTCTGTTATTAATTTGATTTGCTTTGTTTTGTAGGTGTTTAGATGTGTTAGTCATGGATTTGGATGATGGAAACATGTGCAAGAAGAGGCAAAGAAGAAACATGAAGAATACAAGTCAGAAAGGAGCGAAAAATGGCTAAGTCCATGAAAAAGAAAGAAGACACAACGTTCTGGGCGCCGCCGGTGAGTGAGAAAATAAGAGAGAAGAGAGCATGGAGTAGGAGCCGCAGCGCCGTTGGGTTGTGTTCACTTGCGTAATTTTAGCTTGTTTTTGAGTTATTCTTCCCCACTTTCCAATTTCGATTCTACATGACTTTGGGGCATATTATATATTAAAAAATAGGGCTTTTTGAGAAAAAGACATTGGAGAATAGAGAACGATGACTAGGAGAAAAGGAACGCGAAGAAATCAACTTGAAGACAAGGAAAAATTGACAAGTTCTAAACCATCTAGTTTGGATTTTGATGTTTAATTTCACGTTTCCTACATGTTTTGGTTTTTATTATTCCAAGTTATGAACTAACTTGTTAGTGTAGAGATGAGATGGATCCTATATTAGAGATTATGCATTAATATTAGTTTTTATTTATTATCAATGAATTATTCATAGTTTATTTATATTTCGCCATGCTTAACGCTATTGATTTCTTGGCCAAAGATTAATTGATCATAGACTTAGGGGGTGACACTCGACAGAGAGTTCTCTAGGTTGGAACATGAGAAATATGACATGAGATTATCATAGTATCGATAGATATGCGATGTTTTATGAAGTTGTAGGAAAATAACAAGGCTTGATGCGTTGCTAATATATTGGTTTTATCGATAGATTGAAGCCATATATTGATGATAGATTCTAACACGACACTCAACAGAGGGTGTTAGAAACTAGAGGATTTGGACTTATAAACTTGAATAAAGATTTGATAACAATCATGTCTAATATTGCATAATTGATAATTTGGAGAAATTGAGTCTCTAGGTGTTTTTAATATTGATTTTTCTCCAGAAAACTTTGATAATTTGTTGTTTTAATTATTTCTTTAGTTTAAGTATTAATTTAGTTCATTGATCATTAAATTTTGGTTTTCTAGATAAAATTAGGGCTAGGAACGATATAATTAGTGTAATAAATCAATCCCTAAGGACGATACCCGATTCTCATCAGAAATTATTATAACTTGACACCATACACTTGCAGTTTGCACGCATCATATGTCTTGACCTAGACTTTTTAAATGTTCAAGAATTTTTCTGAATCTAGAACACGCCTCTTCAATTGGTTCATCATCAAGAAATATAAAATCTTCAAATCTTTTCTCTGTATCCCTGAGCCTTGATTCTTTATTATCAAGTGGCTCACAGTGAACCAATTAAAGCAATTCCCATGCTTCTTTTATAGTCTCACATTCACTAACTTGTTCTAAATCATTATTTTGGGAGACTACAAAACAAAGCATTCACCGCTTTGGAATTTAGACGATACTCTTCTCTTTCTTGTGTTGTCCATAACTTGGTTGGCTTGTCAGGAAGAGTATAGCAATTTTCCACCATTTTCCAAAAATCAACATCTTGTGATCTCATAAATGTTTTCATGAGAATCTTCTATTCTTGAAACTTTTCTTTTTTAAACAATGGTGGTCTATCAGTGTATTTACTGTTGACCATAGTATAGCTAGTTGAGCACTGTCCTACCTTTCTACTCAAAGAAATTGTTAGATAACTTTGAGTGCAAAAACCTGCTCTGATACCTGTTAATCTAATTGCCCTCATGACCCTACTGAGAAAATATATTTTGATGATTACAAACCACGTTCTGATTATTATAATACATGCAGTGCACATCTAATTTCATATGAAGATTCACCCGAAGACTCGATGGTGCATGTTGAAAAAGCTACCAAGGTCAAACTGAAGACCAAGATCGTTCGATGGCATATCTTTATGTTATTAGACTATAGTTAGATTGTAGAATCTTTGTTATCATATAATTAAGCAAATGTGCATGATTGCATGGTTTAGTTGATTCGATCTCAAAGTACTTTTCATTGATTTTATTGATCACTCAATGAATTTTCAATGTTTGATTTGATTCAAAAGACCAAATGTTTAATACTATTTTTATCAAGCTTTAAAATGATGAAAATGTCAAAATTATTTTTAAGTGTCCATCAGGAAGTTGATGCATCAATCAGGACGCTAATGTCTCAGCAGCGCCCTCCTGTACTTGGTAAGTTAGGACGCTGATGACACATTAGGATGCTGATATGGTTCTAGGTTGAAAATGTACTTATCCATCAGGACGCTCACATCTTGAGTAGCGCCCTCATTGATTCAACCAAATGAATTTATCAGGACGCTGATTGAATATCAACACACTAAATGATTTTAAGTATTTCAAGCATCGGGACTCTTACAGTTCAATAGCGCCCTCATGTCATTTTGTTTTAAAATAAGTCAGCACGCTGATTGTTAAACTTCAGGACGCTGATAGAGCATATGTTGGACACACTTATCTATCAGGACGGTTACGTTGCAGTAGCGCCCACACAAGAACCAGCTATGTAACTCAACATGACGCTGATTGATTAGTAGCAAAGTCTTAAGTAAGTCAAGACGCTTACGGTCAAGTAGCGCTCTCACTTTATAGTTCAACAGGACGCTTATGTTGTTTGAGCGCCCTCAAGGAAAAAAACAAAAAAAGTTGGCTTTATGCATCAGGACACTGATTGACTAATCAGAACGCTAATCCAACATTGTCATAAAGCTTTCAACTTTACATCTTTTTCAGATTATTTTTTCAGAACTTTTCAAACCTTTTCAGAACGTTTCAAAAATTTTATCAACACATTTTATTCTTCTGAAAGATCAAAAGAATGAGGTGTAGTTGCCGTAATTGCACAGATTGAATCAATCCTTTTCTAGAAAGAATGTTTTTATTGAATATGAAATAACGTTGTGTGCCAAAACTTTCTTGATAAATGTTCAAGTCTAATGTACCATTGTTATCTCTATATATATACTGCCTTTAAGCATTTGAAAGTTATACTTCTATTCGTTGCAAAAACTCTTGATACTTTGAAATACTTGAAATCTTCTAGATTTGTCGATTTTCATTTAATATCTGTTCAAAATCCATTGAAGAAGAAGAAAGCTTTTCAAACCTTTCATTTCAGCTACACTTCATTATATACTTTGCTGAATCTATGGTAACAAAAGGTTCAATCCAAAAGCATTGTAAGTATTCCTTTGATTTTGAGTAAAGGGAATCATATCTCAATATTGTATCTCAGTTATTGGTGATTGGTTAGTCACTGGAAATAGAGCAAGTGTTCCTCGGCCTGTCAAGGTTGTTCTCAAGCCTGTGAAGTTGAGAAGGTGCAAATAGTTTGATCTTCACCCGTAAGAAGATCCATTAGTGGAGTGTGTTGAAATCCTAACAGAGGAGGTTAGGTAGTAGATGTAGGCGCGGCGAAATCACTATAAATCTCTTGTGTATTGTTAGCTAGCTGCTTTCATTATTATCATTGAGCTATCTTTGTCATATCTTGCTTAACCTGCTTTCATATTATTACCGTTTTAAAAGAAAGGTTTTAATATGCTAAGTGTCCAATTCATCTCCCCTCTCGGACACATCTGGGTCAACAATACCACTACTTGGCCCAATATTATAGTTCGAGAGGGGTGGTGAATTGAACTTGGCGGATTTTCGCATTACCTTTCGGTTAATATAATTAAACAGATAAAGTTCGCAGTAGGTAACAATCAAAATAAATAAATGCAGGAAAGATAATTGGACACAAAGATTTAGAGTGGTTCGGTTCCTCTAGAACCTTCGTCCACTACCCAATCACCACGATCAGGATTTCTCAATGCACTATTGGCTAGTCAACTTACGGGCGTGACTAGAAGCCGCTTACAAAAGCCAACACAAAGGCTTGGCTCAAAGCCTTACACTAACCAACATAAGGGCTTGGTTAGAAAGCCACACACGCTAACCTACACAAGAGCTTGGTTAAAAAGCCACACTCTAACCAACACAAGAGCTTGGTTAGAAAGCCACACTCTAGCCTACACAAGGGCTTGGCTAGAAAGCCACACTGTAACCAACTTATGGGCGTGGTTGCAAGCTATACAAGATATGGTATGTTTTGGTTGACAAACACGTCAACTATACATCAAGATTATAAATGATAGAGAGTTTATAACACTCTCAACAATATTAAAGTTACGATCTTGAATGAGTAAACACCACTATTCCAACCACAATGATTTAAATGATGCGATGTGTTGATGTCACGACCTACTATTTGTGTCATCATGACTGGCGCGGAACCTCGGGTATATGCTCCCTTGATATACAAGGCATCTTGTAAGCCTCATCTAACACACACATAATCCCAATAAACAACATCAAACACATGGACATAAACAAGATCATCAATATAAGAATAGATTCCCAAAAATGACAACCATAAAAAAAAATTTCCTAAGTCCATAATGTCCAAAATATACAAAATCATACTTAACCATAAATACAACCCATCTAAGTATTAAGTATAAGCATTAGGTGTTATACAATACAAATTATCAAAATGTGGAAAAGTACTAAAACACCTACATCAACAAAATACAAAGAAATGCTGCACAGCTAAGCTTTCCCCTTCCCATTCCCCTTCCTATCCGAACCTGAAATGATAAGGATGATTAGCTGCGCAGTGAATGTTCTCTACAAGTGGCAACATATATATGCATTTAAATAAAACATTGCAAGATCATTAAAACAGTTTAAGTATCATGTGATACACAAGATTACATACATGTCAAATATAATGCATCATGTCATAATCAAGACAATGTATATCATTTTCTAAACATGCACATGCAATCCTAAACACCTCATGAGTAGGTGTCAATCCAAAAGCCTAAGTGCGCGACACCCATAGCCCGATGGACTTCTTACCAGTATCTAATAGGAATTTCATGGATCGAGCATGGCACTGGGATACAATCCCTAAGGAGATCCCGTCTGCACCTACCATTGGAACCCTCTACAAGGTCTACACTTGAGGATCCTCGTTCAGCCAATGGAATTCCATAAGAGTCCCATGCTTAGGAGATGCAACACAACTCAATTGCTAACCCAACTGGACTATGCTCAAATACATTTCATAAATCATTAAATCATGCATACTACATTAAATAAGCATTTAAATCACTTTATACTACAATGCCACATATAGAAACTGACAAGTAAGGAAACACTCACAACTTGATTGGCTAGACTTAGCCAATCCAATTCTAACCACAAGAAAGCACTGGAATGCCACAAATCACCCCAATGCACCTCAATCCCCAATTGGCCTATTTGGGTTACTTAGATTATTCACAAATCCTGCAAACAACATGGTTCATACATCACTAAAAATCAGTCCATAGTATGCCATACACCCATGGTTTAAACCCAATTCCACAGCCAATTTAGATTCTAGAATGGCCATATCCATGAGCAAATCCATATTGCCCAATTCAACCACTTAATATCCAATTAACCCACATTTAACCCAAATGAATACAATAGGTTGATCCTCATGTTCCAACCAACAATATACAATGCATTCAATCCTAAATAGAGTTAATTAGACTAATTTCATGTCAATTTCATCAATTGACATCAACTAGGTCAAAATCCCCAAATTTGGGCAAATCCCCAAATTCGTGGAAAATTCCCAAATCACATGGCCTAGGCCAAAATTACACTACACTTAGGTTTTCAACTAATCAAAATTAGTAAATCGGACTACCCAACATCCACATTTATCCATCTATTCAACATATATCACATGCAAGCCTAATGGAAAACCCCAAGTCCAAAACCTAGGTTTAGGTCAATACACATAACCCTACCAATTTCTTGCTAAAAATTGAGGGTTTTACCATCAATGGGTTCCTAATAGCCTCTAATCAAACATATATGACACGCAAAACCTAACTCCTAAATGTGTTTGTTGTGTTAAATTCTAATTCGCAAGTGTACGAATAGTCAAGTTATAATATACCGACAGTGAGTCTGGTTATCGTATCCACAGAGATTATTTAACTCACCAAATACCGTTTTCATTAGTTTCTAACTTTATCTAGCTAATCAAATGGTAGAGATTTAAATAAATTAAAAATCAAAAGTAACTAATTTAAACTAAATGAATTATGAGAAAAATCAATAAATGCGAAAATCTAGAGGATCAACTTCACCTAACCTTTCGCACTTTTTTGGGACTTAGCCATTTGTCGCCATTTTTTCCATTCGTCCTTCACTTGGTTCTTTATGCCTCTCCTTGCATTATCTTGTACATGTTTTTATCATCCAAAGTCACGACTGATTCCTTCAAACACCTACAAAACAAAGCAAAGCAAGTTTATAACACACTAAAATATAAGTTAAATCAAATTTTAACTAATAAACTAAATAATGAATAAAAACCCAATTAATTCTTAAACTAATAAATGTATTAGAACTAACACAAACACATAAAACTAATGCATGAAATTTCCTAAAATACACCTAAAACATGCTCTAAAACCTATCTAAATATGCAACTATCAAATACCCCCAAACTTAAGACTTTGATCGTCCCAAGCAAAGGGAAAATAAAACTAAAAACTCATGATTATCATAACCATTCTACAGTCACAACCTCGCACAATTAAAGACTTAACTCAACGTTATAAACATATACCTGGCCTCCAAGATCACACCAAAAGAATATTCGTTTATAGGAAGAATTTTAAGAGTACATAGTTGTTTAGAATTTCAACCCAACTCTAACCAAGTTTCACCTTTGATTCTTACACACATAAGTACACAACTAATCTCATCAAAGTAATCATGCAAGTTATGAACAAGTGCAAGCAAGTGTTAGGTGTAGGAGCTCAAACTATATAATTTAGGTTGGAACTCCATAGGCAAATCTTTCACACCACTCCCCACTAATGTAGATCACACACAGTTCATAATCAATAGGTCTTTCATAGGTTTTAATGTAAGGCTTAGGTTCAAAGGTAGGAAGAATAGAAACATTATAGCTCAAAACACCCTAAACACTTTGATCAATTACTAACATCCACTACATTGCATTTGAAACCAAAACCTCTTTTCAACACATATATTTCTCAAATATTCTCATTCTTTTGTTTGCTTTTTATCATCATTCACTTTTCTTTTAAAGAATGCTACACCCCCAAACTTGCTTCTTTTTACACATAGATGTAACACCCTTTTCTTTTCTTTTTCATCTTCTTTTCTTTTTCTTCTTTCTTTCAATACAATTCATAAGCAAACTTACTTAAAATTTCTTCTTTATCACCATTTTTTCATCTTTTTCATTCCCCATTGTTCTTCTTTCCACATAATAACACTCCAACATGATCAAAGTGTATAAGGTACATAGGTTGCAAAACAGGGAATTTAAACATGACAAGCTCAAAATTCATGATGCATAGGTAACAAAGAAAGAGATATTCAGTTCAAAATGGGAACTATGGAAATAATAGTGAATAGGGAGGCTATTTGGCTCAAGCTTTTTCAAACATGGCCTAAATAATTTTCCTCATAGTGTGTTTTCTAGGATTTCGCCTCGAGTGGTGATCAAACTTGTTCTAGAATCCCTAGAGATCTAAGATATGACTTAGCAAGCAAAGGTCCATTTCAAACAATCTTAATCTAATGATCAAAACCATGTACAAATGGTTAAGTCTCTCCAACAATTCTCAGCAAAAATTGGATCAAGCACACAAACATATTGGTAACTCTCAACATTCTCCTATCGTTTCATATCTTTAAGGTGTTCTCTTGTCCTTGGCCCTTCATACATAAGTCTAAAATTGTAAAAAATTGTGACCACCTAGCCTAAACTAATGCATACTCAACTAACATACAATGACAAAAATTCAAAATTATCCCCCGAAACTTAAAGCAAGCATTGTCCTCAATGCATGAAATAAACAGAAAATATTAGGAAAAGTAGAGGCAGAGAAGAGAGATGGGAGTTTAGAAAACCCCTTGAACCCAAATGGGTGAAGATGGCACATGATGCAATGCTCCAAAGAGACCCCCAAACTTGTTTTAGAACCTGAAAAGGGTAAGGAAAAAAAATCTGTGAAGGTATGAATTCAAAGCCTATACTACAATGACTAAAAATAAATTAATGAATAAATAAATAAATAAATAAATCAAGTATAAACCAATGGGTCGCCTCCCATCCAGTGCTTGGTTTAGAGTAGTCAGCCCGACTTTCGCTTTTCTCATCAAGGTGGCTCATTAAGAAGCACCACCTTGGTATTTGTTGGATCCTTGCCGAAGTGTTCCTTGTACCGCTGCTTCTTTACCCGAGGGAGATTGTCATTTTTATGCTTGACTTCCCCTAAATGATGGTGCAAGTGATCTTCTTCTTCATGTGGTTGCCAAGAGAGGTGGGTCACCTGAACCCTCCAACTTCTCCTTATAGTACTTCAAGGCATCTTTCTTTGTAGGCTTATCATAAGCCTTTAGAGAACATTCTTCTCTTCCTCCCTTCAATTCTATCCGGGAGCTTTGGGTGTTTTATAAATGTTGAACATCATTTTTTCTTCGTTCACCCTCAAAGTAAGCTCACCAAGCTCCACGTCTATCAAAGCTCTTCCGGTGGCAAGGAATGGTTTCCCAAGTATAAGAGGAACATCTCCCTCCTCTTCCATATCCAGCACTACAAAATCCACCGGGAAGATGAATTTGTCCACCTTCACAAGTACATCATCTATAATCCCCCAGGGATAAGTGATTGATCGGTCTGCCAGTTGCAATGAGATTGTGGTGGGCTTCACCTCACCAAGTCCAAGCTTCCTGAAAATGTATAGAGGCATTAAGTTAATGCTAGCACCTAGATCACATAACACATTATTAAAAGAAGAAGAACCAATGACACAAGGGAGAGTAAAACTCCCTGGATCCTTGAGTTTCTGGGGCAGCTTCTTCTGTATGATGGCACTGCATTCCTCTGTGAGCTTGACAGTCTCAAATTCTTCTAACTTCCTCTTTTTAATCATCACATCCTTCAAGAATCTTGTATAATTAGGTATCTCCTCCAGTGTATCTGCAAAAGGTATGTTAATGTGGATTTTCTTGAAAATCTCTAAGAATTTTGCAAACTGATCCTCCAACTTCTTCTTTGCAAAACGTTGGGAAAGGGCAGTGGAGGTTTAAGAATAGGCGGGTTGTTGGGAAAAGTGATACGACCTGGAACACGGTCATTCTTCTTCGCCTCTTTTTCTTTTTTCTGGCATTGGTGATGGTGATGATGATGGCATAGATAATGAAGAGGGAATAGATGGTAGACAACCACTTTCAACTTCTGTACCACTTCTCAGTTTGATGGCCATACATTGCTCCTTTGGGTTCACCTCGGTGTTGCTCAGGAAGGAACCTCTTTGTTAGGCACTTATAACTGAAGCAAGTTGCCCAATTTGCACTTCCATATTCTTCATTAAAACTTCCAAGCTATCAATCCTTGAATCAATCCTATCTTGCTTCGCCTCAAATTTTTCTATATACCCACTTAAAAGCTCTTCCAAAGAAGGTTTCTTCTCTTGTGCTGGCATACACATACCCGATGGTGGGTTCAAAACATTCCTAGTGTTGGAATATGAGAAGTTTTCATGATTCCTTATCCTCGAGTGGTATTGGTTTGGGATTTGACCATTGCTCCTATAGTTATATCCCCGGTTATTCACATAATTTACTTGCTCTTGAGTAGCTCCTCCACCCAAGTATCCCATGCTTGCTGCAGCTACACTCTCAACGGATGGTTGTTATGCACTTTGCATCGATGCTATTTGGTTAGACAGTGTGGCTAACTGAGCCCAAATTGTAGTCATCGGATCAAGCTCAAGCACTCCAACAACTTTCTTCACCAAGGATCTCTCACTAGGCATTTCATATGTGTTGGAAGTCATTTCTTCATATAAGTTGAGAGCTCCCTCGCCATCTTGCTCATTATAGTGCCACCAGCTTGCGGCATCTACCAATGTGCGTGTGGCCACTGTCATCCCATTATAAAAAAATTTGAAGTTTCATCCATACTTCAAAACCAAGTTGTGGGCACTTCCTTAACAACTCCTTAAACTGTTCCCACGCCTCATAAAGTGACTCAATGTGCAACTGCTTGATATGACTGATTTCTACTCGTAGTTGAGTTGTCTTCGCCGGTAGGAAAAACTTTTGAAGGAATTTTTGCATCAACTCATCCCATGTTGCAATGCTCCCAGGTTGCAAACCTTTTAACCATGGCTTGGCCTTGTCCCTCAAAGAAAATGGGAACAACCTCAGTCAAATCACATCTTCAGCCACGCCATTGAACTTTACGGTATCTCACTTCTCCAAAAATGATTGTATATGAGTCATTGGATCTTCTATTAGCGAGCCCCCATACTGATGTTGCTGAACCATTGTGATTAACGTCGGCTTCAACTCGAAGTTGTTTGCCGCAATGGGTGTTCTCACAATCCCAGAGTAGTTCTCAGTAATAATGGGCATGAAATAGTCCCGAAGAAGGCGTTGATTATTTCCAGGCACCATTGCCTCTTGCTCCACTCTTCTCTCCCTTCGTCTCTATCCCAAAGTGCGCTCGATCTTAGGATCAAATGGTACTAAGTCAGCACTTCTAGACCGTTGCATACACTTAAATCAACCTTCAAAACAAAAACAAAGAAATAAATTCAGAAAAATTCAGAAAAAAAAAATACTAGATTAAAATCAAAACCAATTACAAACAATATTGATGAAACTAAAGTGAAAAAAATCCCAGGCAATGGCGCCAAAAACTTGTTGCGTTAAATTCTAATTCGCAAGTGTACGAATAGTCAAGTTATAATATACTGACAATGAGTCGGGTTATCGTATCCACAGGGATTATTTCACTCACGAAATACCGTTTTCATTAATTTCTAACTTTATCTAGCTAATCAAAAGGTAGAGATTTAAATAAATTAAAAATCAAAAGTAACTAATTTAAACTAAATGAATTATGAGAAAAATAAATAAATGCAAAAATCTAGAGGATAAACTCAATTTCTTAATCTATTATCAATTATGTAATTTAGATATGTCTATTATCAAATCAATTTCTTAGTCTATAAGTCAAAATCCTCTCCTCTCTAATTCCCTCTATCGAGTGTCGAATTCGAACGTATCATTAAGATTAAGATTCGATCTCTCGATAAAACCCTAATTCCTAATAACCCATTAAACTTTATGATTTTCCTACAACTTCATGAAACCTTGTAAAACTCTCGATTGTACAACGAATTCATGTCATAATCCCCCAGTTCCAACCTAGAAAACCCTCTTTAGAGTGCCGCCTTCCAAGTCTAGAATCATTCGATTTGTGGCCAATAAACCGAAAGCATTAAGAATATGAAATTATAAATAAACTATAGAAATTTCATTGATAATAAATAAAATCTAATATTAAACCATAATATTCAAGTTAGGATCCGTATCCTCTCTAGAACAATAAATTAGTTCATACTTTGGATAATCAAAACACAAAGCACGGAGAAGAACTCTAAAATAAACATGAATAATAAACTCAAATTGGAACTTGAATCTTTTCTTGTTTCCAAGTTGAATCCTCGCCTTCCTCTCGTTTTAGCCGTCTTGTTCTAGTTTCTCGTGTGCGTTCTTCTTCGAAAACCCTAATTTTTGGTATCTTATGCCTCTCAAGTCATCCAATTTCAATTAGAAAGAATCCCTCTCTCATAATCGCCCAAGTTGCTAAAATCACAACTTGGGCATCACTGAGGGTCGCGGCACTCCGAGAGCAACTTTTCTGCACATTCTTGGGACTTAGCCGTTTTTCACCATTTTTTCCATTCGTCCTTCACTTGGTTCTTTATGCCTCTCCTTGAATTTTCTTGTACATTTTTTTTATCATCCCAAAGTCATGACTAATGCCTTCAAACACCTACAAAACAAAGCAAAACAAGTTAATAACACACTTAAATATAAATTAAATCAAATTATAACTAATAAACTAAAATAATGAATAAAAACCCAATTAATTCCTAAACTAATAAATGTGTTAGAACTAACACAAACAAATAAAACTAATGCATGAAATGCCCTAAAACATGCTCTAAAACCTATCTAAATATGCAACTATCAGTGTTCTTCCATCACCCTCCTTAAATTTCGGGATTCAAGTGTGGAAACACATCTTAGGTGTTGTTCTAGGTCAAGGAAGGCCTCTAATATCATAAACAAGTTTAAAATAGCCTTAACATGCAAGCCCTAGGTCAATAACCCTACAAATCTAAGATTCATAGCAAACCCTAGGTCAAAAGAAAGCTTGCATACATGAAAGAAAGAGATTAATGGAAGAAAATGAGAAAAAATGATTACCTTAGGAGGAAATTTGGGCAAAAATCACCCAAACCCTAGCTTCCTCTCTCTTTTCTCCTCTCCCCTTTTTTTCCTCTTCTCCAAGCTCTTTCCTTCTTTTCTAAGTGAAAAATGAGAAATTGAGCCAAAATCTAAGTGTTTGTTGCTTTTATAGAAGATTTTGGGCCACAAAGAAAAACCACTTAAATAAAAAAAATAGTTTTCCTACTGCAATTACTTGCATTTAGATACTCAATTTCTTGACAAATACTCACCAGTTTAACTTCTTAACCGTTCAAAATTTGTATGAGTCAGTTAACAACCTTATGCTAAAATGTCAAACTCAATCCAACGGTGGGATTGTCAGATCCAACCGTTTGATCAAACCTGCGCAAGAAAATTAGCAAATCAAGAAACAGTGTTTGGAGTCTTATATCTCACAGTAGACAACTCTGATCAAGATCTTCACCGGTCATAATGAAGATCTATTAATGAAGAATAAGCTGAAACAATTTCTGCTCAATCGGACCACGGATCTATGAGATCAATTCATTGATGTAATTGGTGACAAAAATTTCTTCCTCCATGGAGAGAGCTCCATTGATCCAAAACACTGTTTTCGACGTCGAACGAGTCTTCGATCCTTCTGAAACTTTACGCACACGTTAAACAACTTAAAAGCATGTAAATACAATCAAACTAACATGCGTCGAGCATCAAATACATATACGCATACGTCTACGGGTCAAAATGATGTCATCCTAAGGTACCGTGTGTTATAGTTGAAATAACTTTTCTCAAATATGCAATCGATTCAAATATATATGATCTATACTCAAGAATTGAATGTGCACATGTATCTAGATATTAATTCTAATAATGATATGTTTAAAGCACAATAATCCATATCTAATGTTGATCAAAACTTGATGATTCTAAAAGTGTAAATGATTAAAATCAAGAATTAAACAAACCAAGTGTTGATCTATGAAATCGATTCAATATAGTATAACTTTAACACATGAATTGATACCACAAGATATTTATGAAACTACTAAACAAGATACTATGATATGATGATCAAAATAGGGTTTCACAAACAATACTCAAAAAGAAATTAGTTTTCAAGATCTTAACATAAGCACAAAGCTGATTTGCTCAAACCAAAATCACAAGAACCTAGTTATAGAAAATATACCCCACTGAGGTAAGGTTGAAGCTCCGAGATTCTTCAAGTGTGATGTTGGATGAGAGATACCACGTTCAAGAATGATCAAGATACAACAAGATGTATAGATAACACTCAACTACGTCTTGAACACTTGCTCAATGGAAACACACAAGTTTCTCAAAGTATTTGAAAGATTTGGAGAACTCTCCCGAAGTATGAATCAATGGATCAAATGTAGGTGAACTTTTGCTTAGGTTTAAAATCACCCAAGAACTTGTTTTGGACTTGTAGAAATGAAACAAAGAAAAATGGACAAGTTCTATGTATTTTGGAAAAGTTGCTTTTCAAATGAGCAAGTGTAGTATTTATAGAAAAACACCACACCGAGGCACAGGAACACGTTCCTCAAAGAAGGAGCACGTTTCTACTTTGAAATCTGAAAATTCTCATATTTCCCTCCAATCAAGGAACGTGTTCCTTATATGAGGAGCGCGTTCCTTAATGTGTCTGTTGGGCATAGGAGCGAGGTTGTTCATCAAGAACCACTGACTCTATATGTTTGATCCTCAAAATATATGTTTCATTAAGCTCAAATTAAGGATCAACTTATCTTTTCCTTGGTTGAGATTGAGCCATCGCGTTTTGAGGCCTTCTCATAATTTGTAAGAATTATATATTCTTAAACTCAGTTTGATCATTTCCAAGGAAGTGAACGAGATAGTTAAATGGCTAGGATTGAATAATGTTCGAAGTACATGGCACTTCAACTATTCAATATCTTGTATTTTAAAATGATATATATCATTTAAAGTCTAAAATACAAGATAGATGGACTTGAAATGATAAACATTAATTCTAGTCCAACTCAAAAATTTATGAGCATGTGAACATATATGAGCAATTAAAATTTAATTTTAAGCAAGTTCATGTCGTAATCAAATACTTTGACTATGCTCATAAAATCTCATAAATTACTAAATAAATGGAATTTCATAAATTAAGTCATGAAGCAGATTTCATTTAGTATAAGCATACAATTTACATTATATAGTAAATGTACAAGGTATGCTTCTACAATAGTGAACAATATATATAATATAAACATGTTCACATGAGATAGTGGAATAAATTGATGTGAATTTTGCATTGTCACATTTTCAAGTTGCATAACTAATATGCTTTGCATTAATCAATCATTGAACAATATAATTTGAGCATTAAATATGTTCAATGTGATCAACACCTTTAGGCAAGCATAGGCATGATAAATCAAAATTATTTGATTGAGCCTAAATTACTTCCATGTGTCACAAATAAGATATAGATCAGCATGTGTGACATAAAATATGGAAGATGCCTAAAGTGAATGATGTTGGCCCAGCATTACCGTCCAAGAGGGGGGAGAGGGCGGGGGGAGGGGGTGAATTGGACTTGGCGGATTTTTGCATTACCTTTCGGTTAATTAATTAAACAGAATATAGTGCGAAGTAGGTAACAAGAAAAAAAATAAAGTGCAGGAAAAAATAAATGGACACAACGATTTATAGGGGTTCGATTCCCCTAGAACCTACTCCACTACCTTATCACCCACTATTAGGATTTCCCAATCCACTAAGGGCTAGTCAACTTACGGACATGACTAGAAGCTGTATAATCTAGTTAACTTATGGGCGTAACTAGAAGCCCTATATCTAACCAACTTGCGAGCGTGGCTAGAAGCCCTATATCTAACCAACTTACGGGCCTAGCTAGAAGTCGTATAGTAACCAACTTACGGGCGTAGTTACAAGCCATACATAAACAGGGTATAGTCCCGATTGACTCACAAGTGAACAATACATCAAGGTTACATATGATAAGGAGAGATGTTTCAAAACATTCTCAAATTTCTAGCATTCAACCTTGAATGATTAATCACTACTATTCCAACCACAATATTTGAAATGAAGTGTAGTGTTGAAAATAGTTGTTTTCAAATACATGCAATCGATTCAAATAATGATAATATAAGATCAAGAATCGAATATGCCCATGTATGTTCTAATATTGATTCTAAAGATGATATATATGAAGCACAAGAATCAATATGCACAACTGATCAAAACTTGTTGATTCAAAATAGATAAATGATTAAGTTCAAGAATCAGTATGCTTAAGTAATTGATCAATGAAATCGATTCAAAGATAGTATAAGTTTAGCACGAGAATCGATATCAAACAAGATATATGAAACCACTAATCAAGATGATATAATATGAAAGATCAAATATGGTTTCATAAACACTTAAACAAAACGATTTTCAAAACCATTTAACAATCACAAACACAATCACACGAATCTTAAATAAAGATTTTACCCAACTCTTGGGAAGGATGAAACACACAAGATTCTCCAATGTTTGAAGGTGATTGTGAGTGATTTCATCTGCAAGAAACATCAAGATCTACAAGATATGTGATGAACTCACTCAAGAACGGCTTGATTTATGCTCAAAAGAAACTCACAAGTTTCTCAAAGAGTTTGAAAGATTAGGCGAACTATTTGAATGATTCAAATGTAGGTGAACTTTTTCTTTAAAAAGATGTTTAAATCACTCAAGAACTTGTTTTAGACTTGTAGAAATGAAAGTATGAAAAATGCCACAAGTTTTAAAAGTTGCTCTCAAATGAGCAAAGTATGGTATATATAGAAAAATACTAGTCCGAGGCACAGGAACGTGTTCCTAGAATGAGGAGCATGATTCTGGTTTGGAATGTGAAACTTTTCAGATTTTCCTCCAACCTACGAGTGCGTTCTTTATAAGAGGAGTGTGTTCCATAATATGTTCGTTGGGCATAGGAGCGAGGTTCTTCATTAAGAACCATTGACTCTATAAAAATTCCTATTTCGCATTTTTCTACAGCAGCGTGCTCCTCTTCAAGAGGAGCGCGTTCCTTAATCCTTGAGCAGAATAGTCTAAGTCTCTGAAAAACCACAGGAGCGCATTCCTTGAACAAAGGAGCACGTTTCTTAAACTCTGATAAAAAAAAATTGATTATCTAGAAAAAGCACAGGAGCGCGTTCCTTCACGTTCAAAGTGACAAAAACATGATTTTTCGATGAAAATGAGTTTAAGACATTGTCAAGATTGATTTATAATTGGCGAAGATAAATACATGTAAGCCAATCGATTAATACAGATAATCAAGGCATTCAGTATGATACACCTAAAACGACGAAAAGCATGCAAATTTGGTAATATGAGTGCATGATAAACAATGATATAGATATGCATGATAAACTTAACTATATGATTGCATGATAATCATGATAATGTATGTGCATTCATGATCAATCTGATAATAGTATATGTGCATGAATATCTAATGACCTATATGCATGATTTTCATAAGATGCAAATCATATTGTTGTTGGAACGAGTAAGGATTACTCTACAACACTAAGATTCTAGACAAAAGATTACAAACATGAAGCTCTTGCATCTTCATGCATTATTGTTCCATCCACACGCTTTGACGATATAGTTGAATCCATCTAATATAGCTAGTTAGCACTGAAACAACTAAGTCAAAGAGATTAGTGATCACAAGTATGTTGTTTGTAATCATTAAAACAAAATCGGGTGAGAGTCGTTACATCAACAATCTCCTCTTTTTTGATGACTTTAAACAAATTCACTATTGGCTTGATTAAAGCAAGAAGCATGATTTCTCGATTGAATGAATGAGTGAAATGAATGATCATATCATGCTACATTTAAGAAGATATCACTTGAATAATATTCGCATTCAATAACATTTGAACTTTAATCAATCAGATACCAATATAAGCATACTCAAAAAGATGTGATCATGTAAGCACAAATAACTAAATATACTCAAGCACATGTGAACAATAGTATCAAAATGTACATGTATAACAATATAACAAGTAAAACATATACATGTAATCGACTGAAGTGTGTACATAAAAAACAAACTAAAATTACAAAAATGTGTGCAATAAAGACATACATAACATCTCCAAAATATATATCCAACATCCTAAACTCCCCCAAGGTATATGAACTTTACCCCTGAGCGTGTGCACATAAATGATCCCGTCAATCAAACCAATCATACTAATCTCTCCCTTCTTATGGGTTTTCAACCAAACTCATAAGCAACCTTCACATTTTTCTCTTCTTTGTCACCCTTTTTCTTCACTTTTCTTTCCCTTTGTTCTTTCATCCAAATAATAACACTCCAACATGATCAAAGTGTAAAAGGTACATAGGTTGAAAAACAGGGAAATTAAACATGATACGCTCCAACTTCATGATGTATAGGTAATAAAGAAAAAGGATATTCAGCTCAAAATGGGATCTGTGGATACAATAAAAAGTAAGGTAGGTTATTTGGCTCAAACTTATTCAAACATGGCCTAAATCATTTTCCTTATAGCACGCTCTCTAGGATTTCGCCTCAAGTGATAATCAAATTTGTTCTAGGATTTCTAGAGATCTAATATATATAACTTTACTTGCACATATCCAATCTAAACAAGTCATGATTCCACAAAACTAACCACACTAGACATGTAGAGAATTTCAAACAAAACCAAGTTCAAAGTTGAATCAAGCACATAGACTTATAAATTACTCTCTACATTCCC
Organism: Paratinospora sagittata; assembly: GCA_035771175.1. Lineage (NCBI taxonomy): Eukaryota > Viridiplantae > Streptophyta > Magnoliopsida > Ranunculales > Menispermaceae > Paratinospora > Paratinospora sagittata. Next base: position 15,154,900 of record CM069610.1, on the reverse strand, counting down.
CTAGAGTCATGTTCATATACATGTTTTCTTATCATTGGCCATTCAGAAAAATTAAAAAAGTTAGAATCAAATCAGAATTTGTAAGATTATAGGATATCCTAACCTAAAACTACCACATCTTTACCATGACAAGTCAAAAAATCAAAACTCCCCCCCCAAACTTAAAACAAGCATTGTCCTCAATTCTTCACAATAACACCATAACATAACATGGTTGGAAGTAAAATAGATATGGGTAAGAAAACCCCCTATAACCCAAATGGGTGAAGATGCAACATGATGCTCCAATCGCCTCTCCTAGTTGCCCTAAGAGGTCCCCAAACTTGCTTTAGAACCTAGAAAAGAAAGTAAATGAATTTGTCAATGGTATGAAACTCAAATCTATACTACAATGACTAAAAACATAAAACACATAAAATACGAAAAACTCCAAAACTGATGGGTTGCCTCCCAACAAGCGCTTGGCTTAAAGTCATCAACCCGATTTTCATTCACATCGCCATCATGGCTCCCCAAGAGTGATGCGATCATCCCGCCACACCTCTTGGCCATAGTAATGCTTGAACCGTTGGCCATTAACTCGGAAGCAAACACCATTCTCATTCTTCAGCTCTATCACTCCAAAAGGGAAAACTCGCTCCACCATGAAAGGTCCCGACCATCTTGACTTCAACTTACCAGGAAACAACTTCAATTTAGAATTGAATAGGAGTACTTGTTGCCCCGGTTCAAAATCTCGCTTCTCAATGTGCTTGTCATGCCACTTCTTGGTACGCTCCTTGTAGATCTTGGCATTCTCATAAGCTCGATGCTCTAACTCAACCGATAAGTGACAAGATTTTCCAAAGACAAGGCGGTAAGGAGACATCCCAATAGGAGTCTTCAATGCAGTCTGATATGCCCATAAAGCATCATCAAGCTTCAAAGACCAATCCTTCTTTGTGACATTGACGGTCTTCTCCAAAATTTGCTTAACTTCCCGGTTGCTCACTTCAGCTTGGCCATTGGTTTGAGGATGGTATGCAAGTGCCACTTTATGTTTCACCCCATACATGGAAAGAAGAGCATTGAATAGTTTGTAACAAATGTGGGTACCTTCAACACTTATGATAGCTCTAGGAGTGCCGAATCTAGTAAATATGTGCTTATGTAGAAATTTCAGCACCACCTTAACATCATTGGTCTCTGTAGCTATAGCTTCAACCCACTTGGATACATAATCAACCGCCAAAAGTATATATGATTTACCACACGAAGGAGGAAACGGGCCCATAAAATCAATACCCCACACATCAAAAAGCTCTACCTCTAAGATGTTTGTCAAAGGTAGCTCGTGTCGCTTAGAGATGGTACCAAGACGTTGGCATCGGTCACATGTCTTCACAAAGATGTAGTTGTCACGAAACATAGTGGGCCAATAAAACCCACTTTGAAGCACCTTCGTCGATGTCCTTGTAGCCCCAAAGTGACCATCGTATGGAGACCAATGGCAATCATGGAGAATGGACCGCACTTCCTCCTCCAGTACACACCTCCTAATAATTTGATCATTACACCGCTTAAATAGCAAGGGCTCATCCCAAAGGTAGAAACTTCTTCTTCCTTGCATATGATAAATCCAGAGGTAAAACACCACTAGCCAAGTAATTCACATAGTCAACATACCATGGAAGTTTCACAAACAGCCCATTTAGTTGCTCATTCGGAAACGTTTCTAAAATAGGGACCACCTCTTCTTTCTCATCAACTTGAAGTAGAGATAAGTGATCCATAACTACATTATCACTCCCTTTCTTGTCTATAATCTCCATATCAAACACTTGAAGTAAGAAGACCCATCGAATCAACCGAGGCTTTGCATCCTTCTTCTCAAACAAGTAGCGGATGGCGGCATGGTCGGTATAGACAATCAATTTAGACCCAATGATGTAGGATCTAAACTTATCACAAAAAAGAACTACCACTAGTAATTCCTTCTTGGTTGTAGTGTAATTTTGTTGAGCCTCATCAAGTGCCTGACTCGCATAGTAGATGGCCTGGAACATCTTCTCTCCCCTTTGCCCAAGAACCGCTCTTACTGCATAGCCACTCGCATCACACAAGATCTCGAATGGTTCACTCCAATCCTGTATCACCATGATAGGTGCTGATATCAAAAATTTCTTTGATAAACTCAATAGCTTCCTCACAATGCTTATCAAACACAAATAGAGTCTCTTTCTCAAGTAAGTTGCAAAGAGGCTTGGCAATCTTGGAAAAGTCCTTTACGAATCTTCTATTAAAACCCGCATGCCCCAAGAAACTCTTTTTGTTCTTAAAACTCTTCGGATGTGGAAGCTTTTCAATAGTAACAATCTTCACCTTGTCTACCTCAAGGCCCGTAGATGAAATTCGGTGTCCAAGAACAATCCCCTCATGCACCATGAAGTGACATTTTTTCCAATTAAGTACAAGGTTCATTTCTTCACACCTCTTCAACATAAGGGAGAGGTTATGTAAACAATGATCAAATGAGGACCCAAAAATTGAAAAATCATCCATGAAGACCTCCACCACATCATAAAATATAGCCATCATGCACTGTTGAAAAGTCGCTGGTGCATTACATAATCCAAACGAAATTCGCTGAAAAGCAAAAGTACCATACGGGAAAGTGAACGTAGTCTTCTCTTGATCCTCCGGGGCGATGGCTATCTAATTATACCCCGAATACCCGTCTAGAAAACAATAGTACGGGAAGCCCGCCAACCTATTTAGCATCTGATCAATAAAAGGAAGGGGAAAGTGATCCTTCCTTGTGGCCTTGTTGAGCTTCCGGTAGTCTATGCAAACTCTCCAGCCAATCACTGTTCTAGTATAAATAGGCTCATTTTTATCATTCATCACCACAGTCATACCACCTTTCTTGGGCACCACTTGAACTGGACTTACCCACAGACTATCTGAAATGGCGTATATGATTCCTGCCTTGAGCCAGTTTAATATTTCAGCGTTGCCAACCTCTTTTGTGGGTGGATTTAGCCTTCTTTGATGCTTAATGGAAGGCTTGTAAGATTCCTCCATCAAGATCTTATGCACGCAAATCGAAAGGCTTGTCCCCTTAATGTCAACTATGGACCACCCCAAAGCAGACTTGTACTCTCTCAAGATGCGTAAGAGCTTTTCTTCCTTCACACTAGCCAAAGCTGATGATATGATGACTGGCATAGTAGACTTCTTACCCAAAAATGCATAGCGAAGATGCTCCGGTAAAGGCTTCAACTCTGGTCAAAACTCTACTAACTCGGGTGGTTAAGTAGCTTCAATATCTTCAGCTTCGGTGGTTGTACTCCCAGGATTGTGGTCCTCAAGAGCTAAGGCATAATGCTAGACTTCATCATGAAAAACTCTATCTCTAGATATCGAACTTACAAGACACTTCTCTAAAGGATCTCCCGGTGTAGCCTCACCATGTACCTCGGTCACACATGCATCAACCACTTTTGCTACATCAATCTGGTGACATATACTTCCCGTCGATGGGAGTTTAAGAGTCTTGTATATGTTAAACAACACCTCTTCATTATTCATTAGTAAGGTAAGCTTGCCACATTGCACATCTATCAAAGTTCTCCCTGTAGTTAAGAATGGCCGCCCAAGTATAAGAAGAATATCTCCATCTTCCTCTATGTCCAAAACTACAAAGTCCACCGGGAAGATGAACTTGTCCGCCTTCACTTACACGTCCTCAATTATACCCCGAGGGTATGTAAATGATCGATCCGCTAGTTGCAAAGATATTGTAGTTGGCTTCACCTCACCAAACCCCAATTTCCTGAAAATCGACAAAGGCATCAAGTTAATAGTTGCACCTAAATCACATAAAACTTTATTAAAATTTAAAGAACCAATGGTGCAAGGTATAGTGAAACTCCCTGAATTTTTTAGCTTTTGAGGTAGGTTCTTTTGTACTATGGAACTATATTCTTCAGTAAGCTTCACCGTCTCAAAGTCCTCTAGCTTCCTCTTCTTTGTCATCACATCCTTCATGCACTTGACGAAGTTTTGCATTTGCTCCAATGCGTCTGCAAAAGGGATGTTAATGTGAATTTTTTTGAAAATTTCTAAAAACTTGGCGAATTGCTCGTCAAGCTTCTTCTTTTGAAATCTTTGAGGAAAAGGAATAAGAGTTTTGAGTTTAGGGGGGTTATCCGTTAAAGTGATAGAACCAGGCCAGTAGGGCCTCTCATGCAGTTTCTCTTCCTTGGATGACTCTTTGTCCTTCTCTTTACTCAGCTTAATCTCAGTGCTTATCTCTTCATGCTCGTTAATGGGTGGTGGTGGTGTGCTTAGGCTAGGATCAGCCCCTTGCACTTCCTTTCCACGTCGCAAGGTAATAGCTTGGCATTGTTCTTTCATGTTTACCTCAGTGTTGCCAAGTAGTGACCCCCTTTGTTGGGCATTCACAGTTGAGCCTAGTTGCCCTCCTTGAACCTCCAAATTCTTCATCGATGCCCTAGTTTGAACCTCCAAATTTTTTATAGATGCCTAGTTTCCATAATAAATGACCCCAGCATATCCTCCAAAGATAGCTTCTTTTCTTGAGCTTGATTGTGAACCTCAGGTGGAGGTTGCAATGTATTCCTCGTGTTGGCATAGGGGAAATTCTCATGATTTCTGATACTTGGGTGATACTAATTTGGAACTCTTTGATTGCTTCTATAGTTGTACCCCCGATTGTTAATATATTGAAATTCCTCCTCATGTGTTTCATTGCCCGAATATCCCAAATTCAACGTCGTCGCTTTCTCAATAGAGCGCTATGCACTTTGAGTTGTAAATGCAGTAAGTTGATGCGAAAAGTATGAAATTTGTGCCAAAAGGGATGTAGTAGGATTTACTTCATGTAACCCGGCTACCTTCTTCACCATAGATCTTATTCCTGGAACTTCATATGTATTGGTAGCCATATCCTCCAACAAACCAAATGCCTCAGAAATAGTTTTAGACAACAATGAACCACCGGTTGCCGCATCTACGAGTGACCTTGTAGAAAACTTCATTCCATTATAGAAAAGTTGAAGCTGCAGCTAGTCTGAAAACCATGCTGAGGAAATTTCCTCAAGATTTCTTTAAACCTTTCCCATGCCTCATAAAGTGATTCCGCCTCTTGTTGCTTGAATTGCCCAATCTCAGCTCTTAGTTAGGCGATCTTGGCCAGTGGGAAGAACTTTTGTAAGAAATTTTGCACCATCTCTTGCCATGTGGCTATGCTTCCAGGTTGCAAAGATTGCAACCATGCTCGTGCCTTATCCCTTAAAGAGAAAGGGAATAACCTCAATCTTATGGTTCCCTTAGTAACACCATTCATCTTGACCGTGTCACACATTTCCAAGAAGGTGGTGATGTGGATAGTAGGATCTTCAATAAAAGATCTACCATACTGATGTTGTTGGACCATCGAGATCAATGCCGGTTTCAGCTCAAAGTTGTTCATGTTGATAGGAACACGAACTATACTTGAATAATTTTCATTATTGACCGGCTAGAAGTAATCTCTCAAAGTCAACTGATGTTGATCGTTCTCCATTGCTTCTGCTTCTATTTGTTTCTCCCTTCTTAATCTTCCAAGAGTGCGTTCAATTTCAGGATCGAGTGGCAAGACTTCAAAACTTCTTGCTCGTTGCTTATACTCTTGAAATCCTATAAAACAACGACAAAGAAAGAAACGAAGTATAAAGTAGTAAAAACTAAAATAAACAAAGAAACAAAAAAAGAAAAATTCAGAAAACAACACAAAAAAAAATCTAAATTAAAATCAGAGCTTGAAAACACAATAATAATGTAAACTAATATCTATCCCCGGCAACGGCACCAAAAACTTGTTACGTGTAAACCGTAAGCGTACGGTGTCAAGTTATAATATATACCGATGAGATATCGAGTATCGTCCTCAGGGATGAATAAGCTACACTAGTTATATCGTTCCTAGCCTTAATTTTATCTGGAAAACCAAAATTCAATGATTAATTAACTAAAATGGTAATTAAACTAAAGCAATAATGAAAACAACAAATTATTAGAATTTCTGGAAAGAAATCAATATTAAAAATATCTAGAGATTAGATTTCACCTAATTATCAATTATGCAATATTAGACATGCTCACTATCAAATTATTATTCAAGTTTATAAGTCAAAATCCTATAATCTCTAACACCCTCTGTCGAGTGCCGCATTAGAACCTATCACCAAAATAGGGTTTCGATTTGTCGATAAAAACCCTTATTTAATCATGCATTACGCTTTGTGATTTTCCTACAACTTCATGCAACGTTGTATACCTTTAGATACTACAACCATGACATGTCATATTTCTCATGATCCAACCTAGAGAACCTCTGTCGAATGCCGCCCCCCAACTCTATGATCAATCGATCCGTAATCAAGAGATCAATAGCATTACACAAAGAGAAATATAAATAAACTATGAATAAATCTTTGATAATAAACAAAAGCTAATATTATTGCATAAAATCTAATATACGATCTATCTCCTGTCTAGAGTAAAAAAATAGTTCATTACTAAAGAAATAAAGACATTAAGCAATGGTTTGAACATGAATAAAAACAATGGAAAACAAACTAGAATGTTGTAGAGCTTGTGAATAGTCTTCAATGTAGATCTTTTTCTCCACTTCGCTCCAGCCGTAATCCTCTTCTTCTCCACTCTCCTCTCCTTTAGAAACCCTAAAAAATGGTATATATAGAGCCACAAGCCCATAGGAAGTCATCCAAGAGAAGTCCAAGTCGAATTAGGAAAATTTGCAACAAAATTAGAAAATTACTATTTCTGAATCACACATCCGCTTTCTTCCTTGCCATTGTTCTCCTTATTCTCCTTATTTTCCTTGCCATGTTGTAGTATTTAAAGTAAGGAATCCATAAAAACAAACCACATCCAATTTGGAGTTAAATTGAGAAAGTTATGGCCAAAATAGAAACTTCGCGCAAAACTGTGTCTTTTCATTCGCGCAAGTGTTGCCTGGGTTGTAGCGCCGCAGCGCTGCTATTGAGCGTTACAGCGCCTAGAGAGTTGCTTTTGCAAGTTTTCTTCCATTTTTGCCTATCTTGTGCACCTTTTCGCACATGTATCTTCATTCCAACTTCTTGTAACTCGTTCCCATCATCCAAATCCATGTTCAACACATCTAAACACCTACAAAACAAACCAAAACAAATGAGTAACACACTTAGATAATCAAATCTATCAACTTATAGAATTAAAAACCGAAATAAAGCATAGTATACTATGATGTGACTAGACTAACAAATAGATCAAAACTAAGACAAACTAACCAAACTAATGCATAAATTATATTAAAACTCATCTAAAACATGCTCTAAACATATCTAAATATTCAACTTATCACTCCCAGCTGTTTGAATTTCTTCAGAGTCTTTCTACTTAAACTCTTTTTCTCAGAGAGTAAAATTGAAACAGACTTTAACTTAACCCCTATTTATAGGAGCTCAAAAATTTATGTTCCCATTTTTCCCTTGATCATTTATGATAATTACAAGTACGCAAATTTACCATTTTGCCCTCACGTGTAAATTTACCATTTTGCCCTTGAAGGTGAATTTATTATTTTGCCCTTGTATGCTTTCCTTATTTACCACTAGGTAATTTTACCATTGTGCCTTTAGAGGTTTACGATAATTACAAGCCAGTTGAATTTACCAATTTACCCTCAGACTTTCTAGTATTTACAAGGTAGGTAAATTTACGACTTTGCCCTTGGACTTTAATGATTATAACTAATTAGGTGTATCTACCATTTTGCCCTTGGCCTTTTATGATGTTTCCTAATTAGCTGTTTCTTTGTAAGGTTCTAGGATTGTGGATTTTTGTGGTATTACAAATGGACACAGTGATTTATAGTGGTTCGGCTCCCCTTGAACCTACTCCACTACCCAATCGTCGACAATCAAGATTTCCCAATACACTATTGGCTAGTCAACTTACGGGCGTGACTAGAAGCCGTATAGACTAGCCGACATAAGGGCTTGGCTAGAAATCGCACACACTAACCAACATAAAAGCTTGGTTAGAAAGCCGTACTAACCAACACAAGGGTTTGGCTAGAAGCTGCACTATAACCAACTTATGGGCACGGTTACAAGCCGTACATTAATATGATATAGTCTAGGTTAACTAACAAGTCAATAATACATCAAGATTACAAATGATAAAAGAGAGATGTTCTAAAAACACTCTCAACAATTTTAAGTGTACAATCTTGAATGAATAATCATTATTATTCCAACCACAATATTTTAACTGATGTATAGTGTTGAAATAGTTGTTTTCAAATACATGCAAACGATTCAAATAGTGATAATGTAAGATCAAGAATCGGATATGAACATGTATTCAAATATTGATTCTAAAGATGATATGTATGAAGCATAAGAATCAATATGCACAAATGATCAAGACTTGTTGATTCTAAATAGATAAATGGTTAAGTTCAAGAATCAATATGCTCAAGTAATGATCAATGAAATCAATTCAAAGATAGTATAAGTTTAGCACGAGAATCGATTTCAAACAAGATATATGAAACCGCTAATCAAGTTGATATAATATGCAAGATCAAATATGGTTTCAAAAACACTTAAACAAAACGATTTTGAAGATAGATATAAACGAAACACACAAACCATTTAACAATCACAAACACAATCACACGAATCTTAAATAGAGATTTTACCCAACTCTTGGGAAGGATGAAGCACACAAGATTCTCCAATGTGTGAAGGTGATTGAGAGTGATTTCGCCTTCAAGAAAGACCAAGATCTACAAGATATGTGATGAACTCACTCAAGAACGACTTGATCTATGCTCAAGAGAAACTCACAAGTTCCTCAAAGAGTTTGGAACATTAAGCGAACTATTTGGAAGTATGAATCAATGATTCAAATGTAGGTGAACTTTTCCTTTGAAAAAATGTTTAATTTACTTAAGAACTTGTTTTGGACTTGTAGAAATGAAAGTATGAAAATCGACAAAAGTTCAAGATTTTTGCAAAAGTTGCTCTTGAAATGAGCAAGTGTGGTATTTATAGAAAAATACCAGACCGAGGCACAGGAACACGTTCTTAGAGAAAGAAGCGTGTTTATGATTTGAAATCTGAAACTTTTCAGATTTCCCTCCAATTGAGGAAAACGTTCCTTAAAAGAGGAGCGTGTTCCTTAATATGCCTATTGGGCATAGGAGCGAGGTTCTTCATCAAGAACCACTGACTCTATAAACAATCTTATTTTTCCCTTGACTACAATAGCACATTCTTATTAATAGGAGTGCGTTCCTTATTCACGTTGAAGTGATGGAAACCCGATTTTTCTATCAAAATGAGTTTAAGACATTGTAAAACATATAAACCAACTTTGAAAACATTTTGACAAGATTGAAACACAATTTGCAAAGTTAAACACATGTACAACAATTGATTAATATAGATGATTAAGACATTCGATATGGTCCACGTAAAACGATAAAAACCATGCAGAGTTGGTAATATGAGTGCATGATAAATAATGTTAACTATATGATTGCATGAAATGATCAATATGATAATAGTATATGTGCATGAATATCTAATGACCTATATGCATGATTTACAAAAGATACGAATCATATTGTGGTTGGAACAAGTAAGGATTACTCTACAGCACTAAGATTCTAGACAAAAGATTATAGACATGAAGTTCTTGAATCTTCGTGCATTATTTTTCCATCCACACACTTTGACGATATAGTTGAATCCATATGATATAGCTAGTTAGCAGTGAAAGAACTAAGTCAAAGAGATTAGTGATCACAAGTATGTTTTTTGTAATCATCGAAACAAAATCAGGTGAGAGTCATTACATCAACAATCTCCCCCTTTTTTATGATTTCAAACAAATTTTCATTGGCCTGATTGAAGCAAGAAGCATGATTTCTCGAGTGAATGAATGAGTGAAATGAATAATTATATCATGCTACATTTAATAATATACCACTTAAAAAAAATAACATTCAATAGCATTTGAACTTTAATCAATCAGACACCAATATAAGCATAGTCAAAAGGATGTGATTATGTAAGCACAGATAACTTAATATACTCAAGCACCTGTGAACTATTGTATCAAAATGTACATGTATAACAACATATACATGTAATCCAACAAAAGTAACTGAGAGAATACACAGATAATCTCCAATATATATCCAACATCCTAAACTCCCCCTGAGTATATGAACTCTCCCCCTGAGTGTGTGAACATAAATGATCCAGTCATACTAATCTCTCCCCCTTTTGAAATATCAGAAAGAGGGTGTGCCTAAGACAGAGGGGACGACCTAGGATCAAGTGATCCAAGCCCAACGAATATATTGTCAGCGGGTGAAGTTGCGGCACCGTCCTCCACGGGGTTGGTACCAGCATCTGCATCTGGTATGACGATGGTAGTAGCAAATGAGGAGCCAGAGTGGATGATTAAATCACGACCCGAAGATGGTGGAGAAATACGTGGCAGTGAGAGCATCAAATCAAGAGAAAAATTTCCCATAGCAAGTGATGGATGCAGTCGGGGAAAAGGAATCCTCAGAGCTACAGCTGATAGAGGGATCAATGCTAGGGAAATGGATACCGGATGAGAATTGGAAGAAGGACCTAAAGATGAACGAACAGGCAAAAAAGGATGTTGAAAATGCGGTGATGGTGGAGGCAGCTCTCTGTCGCCTAAAACGTCATCTTGGCGGAAATTGAACTCATGATGCTCGTCAACTGGTAAGCAATCAAGAATAATATCGAGCATAACTCCATGAGTTCGCACATCTGCGACCAGATCCTCATGCTTCTTCTCCAAGGAGGAGAGAAAAGTGATAATAGTCAGCTACTGGTCTCGCAGCTCCATTGGTAACTGAAGAACTAAATCAGAATGAGCTAGATTAGATGTGGAAGGGTCTGGTTGTTGGCCCAGGTATGTCCAAGAAGGGGGTCAATTGGACACGTAGTCAATTTAAAATTAATTACAATGGCAAAGTTAAAGTGCGGAATATAAATAAATAAGCATAATTAATTTATAGTGGTTCGACTACTTGCGTACGTCCACTACCTAACCTCCTAAGTTAGGATTTTAAATCTTATCACTAAGGGATTCTATTACAGGTAAGAATCAAACCGTTATACCTTTTCTCAACTTACGGGTGTGAGAACAACCATCACGCTGCTCAACTTGCAGGCTTGAGACCAACCTATCCAAGCTTCTGGGTGTGAGACAAACCTAAGCTTTCTTAACTAACGAGTTTGAGAAGACCTAACTTTGTTGAATATAAGAATATCAACTCAGTAGTTTATCTAACTATTGTTACAACCTTGATACAGTATACAAGATATGAAATTCAGTACAACTGTATCCTATGAACTATCTCTCAAATTTCTCTTTCAACAAGAATGATATAAGTTAAAGTGGTGCTGAAACATTTGAGTGAAAATAGTTCAAATTCTCAAATGGATTTTCAGATAAAGATATAAATTTAGCTCAGTATGAAAATCATTTGAATACATAAAGTTTTAAAGAAAACTCTTTGAAACCCAAATAACTTTAAACATTTTAAACCAGATGAAAAATTCGACTAACTTTCAAAAGTATTTTGGCTTAGAGAATTTTCGGTGGTCTTAACAGATTGTTAAGTGGTGGCATATATAGACTTGTAGAGATGAAGTTGTTGTTCATTTGAATTTGAATTTCAAATATGAACGTTTACTCCCAACAGCTAGAAGGTATCACGAAAATGGCAACTACACATTTCATGAACATTTTGATTTTCTCCATATTCACAAATAATGAAAGTTTAAAAGACGTTGTTCATGAATCTGAGAATATCTCTTACAAATACAAAAAACTTAATTTTTGTACGAAAATTTGTTCTAAAAACGTGGCGAAAAAAATGTGCTTGTCAAAATAACAAAATTAATTTTTTTATCATTTTGTTCCTTTGAGGGTGCTCATAGAGCATCAGCGTCCTACTGAACAATGAAGTGAGGGAGCTACCGAATCGTAAGCGTCCTAACCTACTTTGACAATTAAACGACTAAAGTCGTGTGGGCGCTACTTGGTGGATAGCGTCCTGCTTTGTTTTAAATCACTTAAACATGCAAGGGCGCTACTCACAAGTAAGCGTCCTGAAATTTTAAAACAATTTTAAACAATATTAAGTACGTTGAAGGACAGTGAACGTCCTGAAAGTTATTAAGTTGATTCTAAGAATGAGGGCGCTCTTATACAAGTAGCGTCCTGATAATTTATTCACCTTATAACTATTAGCGTCCTTAAAGATAGAAATCGATTAAAACTAAGAGAACTTTCAGCGAGCTGAAGCTGAGTCAGCGTCCTAAAACTTTTAAAGGTTGACTAAAGGGAAATCGCTACTTACAAGTAAGCGTCCTTATGAATTAGTTTAATTCAACCTTGAGTGTCCTAATATTTTATCAGCGTCCTGACTTATCAAGTCAAGGAGGGCACTGCTAAAACATTAGCATCCTGAAAGACTCTATAAAAATGGTTTTTGATTTCTCGATTAAAGTTTGATAAAACATGATTGAAATCATGATATTTTCTGATCAAATCTAATACTTTAAAAATCATCAAAATATCTTTAAGATGTGACGATCAAAATGTGAAACCGATTAAATCCTACTGAGAGCAAATTGATCGATAGACTTACATTCTAAGACATGACAGACTCGAAACTTTACTTGTGATATCCAATAGGCTTGTGAGCATAGTTCCTTGATCTTGATTCTTGGTAAATCTAAAACACTTGACAAGATCATTAGATAAATAGACTAGAGATATTTGGAATCATCAAAGGATTCATATCATGGGGTACAGTCTCATTATACAAGAATATGATAATTATACAATCAGCATATTGTACAGTGACTCAAATGAACAAAGATGAACTCCCCCTGACTTGTAGCTTCCCTCTCGAGCTAACATAGCCTCAATATCTGCATTATCTTCTCTTCTCCCCCTTTTTGAAAGCATCAAAAAGTGGGTAGGCCTAGCTCGTACTCGGACCCTTCTCTTTCCTCTTTCTCTCGGCCTCCTCATCCTTCTTGAATCTACTAGAACTAGGTTCAGATTTCTTGGGTTTTTGAGGTACACGTGGTTTTGAGGAACCACTTGAGCTTTTTCTCACAGTTTTGATAAATTCGTCAATTACAACATTATGCCTAGATTTTTCAATGAATTTTTCGTAAGCATCCTTGAAAACACCAAATTTGAATGGATCAAGAGGTGGGCTGGGTTTGAAGCCTTTCGCTTTCCGTTCCGCAAGACCATGAAAAAAACCAGGAGAAAGTTTATGACCTTCAAATTCTGCCCTGATTGGTCGCTTGCGTTTAGGATCACGGAAGGTTTCTGATGAGGGATCTGGGGGTGGAGACACTCTTCTGCTGATTCTATGGAGAGGCTCTTCATCGTATGCTTCTTCTTCTTCACACTCTAAAATTCAAAGAAGTTTGTTTGTGACGCCCCGAAAATTACTTCATCTATCCCATAACCCAATTGCATTTTGCCCAAACTCTGTGTTTGCCTTGATATGTTTGGTGTTTGTTTGATGGTTGTTTAATGTTTGTATATTTGATGCTTGATAATGTATATAAATATGTGCATTATAAATTGTATATGGGTCATGTTAAATTAAAGTATAATGCATGTGTTATTATTTATGCATGGGCCCATTAAACCATGAATTGATATGGGTTAGTAGGATTGATTGAATAAAAGGATAAATGAGAATGAAAATTTGGTGTATTAGATGGATTGGACATTTAAAATACATGCATGCAAGCATGAGATTGGTTAAAGTACATGTGGTTGGTAAGGGTAGTATGAGACCAACACATGTCAAGTTGGTGCATGAGAATGGACAAGTGTCCCATTCCCCATTTCTCTTCTCCAACACATATCAAGTTGGTGCATGAGAGTGGACAAGTGTCCCATGCCCACTTCTCTTCTCCAAGGAAGTCCTAGAGAGTGAGATGAGTGGAGGAAAAAGAGAAAAGAAAGAGAAAGGAAAGAAGAAGAGAAAGAAAGAGGAAGTTGCTTTGAGGGAAGTCTCAGCAACGTTTTCATCAAAGAGCTAGATCTTAGCTATATATGGTCAGATTGAGTACAAACATTGTCAGCTTATGGTTATTCATTCTGTCGGTGGAGATCTTGATTGGAGTTTTCTTCTGAGAGATATAACCTCCTAAACAAAGCTGATCGGAAAGTCTGAATTTCTCGCGCAGTTTAGATCCAACTGATAGATATCCTAAACCTACCGTTGGATGGATATGATATTTCAGAAGATGGTTCACAACTAATACTTTTGCATTATGTATGGTTGAGATGTTGATGGGTCAACTATTTTGTGTGATATAGTCATCTGAGTTCAAGTATTTGCAGCAAGAAAAGAGAAATTGTCTAATTAGAGACTTGTTAATCAAAGATGCTTATCTCTTCGTGTCCACCGTTGGATTGAGCTGATTTTTGGGCAGAAGGTTTGCTTCTTAATATACTTGAATCTGTACGTTTGATTTTGTGATTAAATATTTTTGTTGGCAGCTTGATACATCTGAACAGAATATTAAATGAAAAATTGGTAGGGTTGTTTGTATTAGACCTAAATTTAGAATATGAACTTAGACCTTTCCAAATAGCTTGCATGTCAACTATGTTGACCTAGTTGCCATTGTTGATGAACCCAGATGCAAAATCAGTGATATACATGCCTGAACATGGTGACCTAGTGTAAATCGGCAATATGGCCTAAGTATGGAAAATTTCATATTTTAGGGCTTTTGATGCTTTTGGCCTAGAATCATTGAATTAATGCAATTTATGTCTAATTAAGCATTATTAGGGTTGATTATGCTACTGATTAGGTGGTTGTGACCATATCATGGGTTAGGCCTACTTGTGTTGTAATGGCCCAATTTGGGCATGTTTATGCCTAAGGAATTGAAAATCAGTATTTTTGATTAATTGAATGGTTTATGAATGAGAAATATGCATTAGAGGCCCAAGTCATGTGATTTGAGTAGAATGATGGGATTAGATGGGATTTAGGCCTATTGTCTATATGTGGGTTGATTTAAGGTTGATGTGTAATGTTTATGTGATTGAGCATAGCAGTTGATGTATGGTTGGATATTGATGAATGTTTCAGAACCTTGATTGGGTTGATTTGATTTGGTGTCCGTGTGTGGTTAGATACTCTCGCGAGGCTTGGTTGTGAGTAAACTTCATTTATGATTATATCTTTTATGTCATCATATCACTTATATATATTGTATGTTGAAAGCATGAATGTGTTCTAATGTTTTGAATGATGCATTGATTTGAGAAAACCTTATGACTTTGGTTGGGCCCATCTATCTGGCTAATAGGGAGACTTAACCTTGTCATAAGAGGGTTTTAGAAAGGAAATATTTGGGGATGAGAACGGTACGGTGAAATAGATGTGCACTAGTAACCCCAAATCAACATAATTGGGGATGAGAACGGTACTGTGAAATAGACGTGCACTAGTAACCCCAATGTATGTGGAATGTGGATCCAAATAGATAGACCATGTGGGCATATGACGGTTGTTTTTGTACCCATAGTTTTAGACTTTATGTGTATGTCCATCTTGATGGATTGTAGGGATTATGGTTTTATTTATGGTTCATTTTTTATGGATTATCTCTTGTCTTGGATCATGAATACGGTTGGTAGTTTTGTTTAGTACCTTTTTATATTATGTCGTTGTTCGGGATAAAGCTCGTAGGGTCTCAACCACCTCACGGGGGTTAAAGAGTGGTTGGAGATGCTTACGTTGGATGTCCCGCCCTGGCATTCCGCACGCCATTCCTTGCGGGGTTGGTGGTCCGGGGTGCTTGGTCGCCACATTGTTAGACTCCTTAGGTCCTTGGGGAAGTGTGAAGGCTGGAGCTCGCGGTGCTGGTGGAACTTTTACACCTTTCTTCTCCAATAGATGAAAGAGCATTGCAAAACGTTTCATGCTTGAGGCAATATACCACACAGTAGAATGCAGTCTACTGTTTATTGCCTTGACGATGTCTTCAAAGAAGCCTACTACTCCTTCCACTCGATCTGCAGTTGTGATGACAGTGTAAGACAAATCCATGATGCTTGTGGCAAGGAAAGACATCTTGTTCTCCAAGTTGTGAAGCTTTTCAAAAGCACGAGTAACCAAGTCAAGAATCTTGGTTAGTTTGTGATCCTCTATGTGTGCTAATCTAGCAATATATAAATTCTCTTTTAGACTAGAGATGGCCTGCAACACTAGATCAAGCGTTGTTTTGCTAGTTACCTGATCCAAGATAGCATCCAAAACTGATTGTAAAGTGTCAGAAATGGACTTATCTTTAGAGGTCTCAACCACTTTTCCTCGTAATCTTTGAAGTTCTTCAAAAATCTTATGCAAAGCTTCTGCAGTCACAACACTCAAAGTATGGCTTGATGTAGCTTGGGCTGAGTGACTCTATGATGCTTGAGGTTTGTCTTGAGGATGTTGAGAGCTTGACGATATTTGTATAACTGATGCAGCGAATGCTTTCATGAATGGCTGCATCTGTTGCATGTTATCTCAAATATCCTTAACCAGATCATTATTGATTGATAAAGTAGGCAAATATTGCATGACACTCAATTGTTGATTCATTTGTTGTGTCACTTTCTCGAGCAATGCAGTTGCCAGGATCATGTGAGAGTTAAATTCTCTCATCTCATTAATTTCAACTCTCTCCTGAGATTTCAAAGAATCTTTGACCTCTGCCAATATCTCATTCTTCAGTCGAACTTGATTCTGTTCTGAAAGAGTCATTAGCTGAGACAAGATAAAAGTTTGATCTTCTCTCACTCTTCTCAGGAAATCTTCCTCTCTGAAGAATTCATTTGTTGGCTTGCTGGTAGAAGGATAAGAAGGCGACTCATGATCATATAAGCTTTCCTCAAGAATATTTTCCATTTCATCTGCTGCTTGAAACTCAGGATTGGCCTCATAAAAATCTTCAATATGATCCTCTTCATCAGCCTTTACGTTTATGTCATCTCCCTGATAGGGTATGATAGCCAAATCGTAACCCTCTGAATCATGACATTTTTCACCATTAGACTCAGCCTTTTCGAGTCTTGGGATTCCATTGATATAGGGATATCAAATGGTGATGGTGGCCTGGAGATGGTTTTATTTGAGTCCTCACTGACTCTCTCTCTGGTGATTTCCTTCAAGATTGTGTCAGCATTTTCTAACTCATTCAGATGTTCTTAAACAATGGCCTGAGCAATCTGGGTCACCTTTTCCATTAGATGCTCTTCAGCATGAACAGCATGCTCTGCATATTCAATTTCCACATCGCCAATTGAAACATGCTCAATGTTAGCTGTGGTAACAACTTCCTCTTGCACAACCTGTTCTTCTTGAGTAGTCGAAGCTTGTACAACTTCTTTCTCCATTGCTGAGACATCTTCTTCTCTTGTTTCATCTTTTCCTCTAGACTTTCCCTCAAGTGGAACGTCTGACATTGGAAGCCATTTGTCCAATGCAGGGACATAAGTGTACCTCATCAATTTCACAGTGGTTTGACCAATGCAGTTGTATCTGCTAGTCTCCTTGAAGCTTTCTCCGCTGAAATCAATACCACACCTCTCGAATAGAGTGGTGAAGTACATACCAAATGGAAAACCTCCTCCTCTACTAACCACTGTATTCATCACATGCATGAGGATGTGGGCGAGATTTACTTTATTCTTTTCCAAAATACAACAAATTAAGAATAAATCCAAGTCATTTACATTACCCCTGCTGCCGGTTTTAGGCTGAATGATGTGGGTAATGATGTTGTGGATTATTTTGGGGATTAATTCCAAGGACTGATTTGTAAGTTTCTTGTCGACACGCGATTGGTCTTTCTTCTTTGAAAGAAGATTTAGAATAGAGAGGCTATTGTAGCCTGAATACTGGACTTTAGTGAATGAAAGTATGTGGGCACTTTCATCACTCGGTAAAGAAAATGTGTCAAAAAAAAATCTGGGAGAAATCTCAACAGATTTTTCCTTTACTATAGATTGTTTTGTAAGTCCAGAACCGGGTTTATCGACCAAATTTGAATAGAATTGGCTGACGAGACTGGGGAACCATTTCGAATTGAAAGTGAGTAAATCTGTCCAGCCTTGGAACTTGAATAAAGATAGAATGTCTAGGTGAGAGTCAATGAAGAACTCAAAAGCGACAAAACATCCATCAATTACAGCTCGATTCATGAGCTTCTTTATTTTTTCTTCCTTTATTCTTATTTGGGTAGAAGAAGATGGGTGAGATGGTCCAGACATGGTTTCAATAGGAGGTATGGGTACAGATGGTGTGGGTTCCTCAGCCAGTTCGGCCTGAGTTGGCTCAGTTCTTGGTCTCACACTCCTATCTGGAGGTGATGATGGAGAAACAGCTCTCTTTCTTGCAGAAAAGGGGCGAAGCTTTACGGGTTTGGGTGCCATTGAAATCAAACGAAAAGAGATAAAGGACTGAGACAATAAGGCAGAAACTGATACAATAGGATTCAAAGGATTCAAAAATGAAAATAGATCAAGATTTACCAAAGGTTAAAGATGAAAGTTCAGCAGTAACTCTTGGAGCGATTCCTGTTAAGTTTTCGTTAAAGCGTCCTAGGGCATCAAAGGGGAAAGTGACTACTAGGTCACTATAAATTGATTTATAATGCTAAAGTGGTAAGCTCACTCCTGACACACTCGAATCTAAAAGCGGTTTAATCTATCTAACATTTGCGTCCGATTAGCGTCTTCCTTATGACGAGTAGTTTTCAAACAATTAATGACTTCAGGTACATTAGCATCCTCAAGCATTTTCAGCATCCTCATTGATACTCAAACTCTGATATTAATCAAATTTGACCAATTAAACTTAAGTATTGTATGGTTGACTAATCAATATCACAAATTATATTACATGAACCAAACATTAAGAATTTAATCATGAACAAAAATATTTCAGCATTCTAAACATTGCGTGATTAAAAATAATCATTTATTTCTAATAGTTACTGACAAAAATATATTCTAATAGAATCAGTAGTGATGAGAGTAACTCTTATACCTCTACATATTTGTGACTTTTACCTCAAGGTACTGCAAAGTCCTCAACTTGTGCACTCTATCTCCTTTTGAAGCAGCTGAGATAATTCATTATCTTCGTTCTCCATCCTAACTTCTTTCTCGACATTCTATCAGGAGATCTCTCATTGAGCATCCTGGATGTGTTTTGTTGAGGATTGTTGACATATTGTATTTATATCATCAACATCTTCACTTCCGTTCTTGTTTGGTGCATTTGCAAGAATGTCTTCTCTCTCGGATGAAGTTTCTAACCCACTCAAAATATAATCAATTTCTTAAAAACTAATTTCAAATGGATTTGAAAACCCGTTTAAAAAATCTATTTTGTATTTCCAATGTTCAGGAAAACTGTTTAGAAGGTATTGTACTAAAGTAGAGTGAGAGATGGTTTTTCCAAATTATTCAAGTTCATTTACTAGAAGTATAAAACGTTGAATGTTATCATGAACTGACTCACTATCTAAAACCCTGAAGAGGACGAGTGGCTCTTTTAACGTTCTAACGGAGTCTCTAGTCTCATTCCTTCCTTCCATGGTTTGCAAGAGATCACAAAACTCTTCTAAATTCATTTCCCATGGTTCAACAGATTCAGCTAACATAGTTAGCTTATCATTCCATTTCTTTGGAAGCTTATCACAGAAATATACTAGAGATATTTCTGCAGGTATTTCCTGATTCAGGTCTTGCATTCCAACAAGAATAGATTGATATCTGTTGGAGGATGTGGGCGAGATTCATTCTCTAATATCTCAAAGGCATCAAATAGTCTATCAGACTCTTTGAGCTTTTCATCTTGATTGTTAATCTTTTCACAGTGAAATAATTTGAGTGTTTCCCAAATCTCTTTAGCACTCTCAAGATGAACTACCCTTTCTACTTCTTCCTCGGGTAGAGAGTAGTACAAGGCATAAAAATCTTGATCGTTATGCTTATCATTTAGTTTTTCCTTGCCTGTCCATAGCTCAATAGGCTTGTTGGGCATCGTGTATTCGTTTACAACCATGTCCCATAGACTGATATCCTTAGATCGTCGAAAGGATTTCATCTTTATCATCCAATCTTCAAACCAGCCTCTATTGAACAGAAGTGGTCTATCTAAAGGTTGATCTACTTCTATGACTGTGCTAATGGTCAATGCCATTTATATCAAAAAAATTGTGAAGTTTCTTTGAAGAGCAACACTGCTCTGACACTAATTGTTGACAATAATTTGAGTGTTTCCCAAATCTCTTTAGCACTCTCAACAATGGCAAAGTTAAAGTGCAGAATATAAATAAATAAGCCCAAGCGATTTTATAGTGGTTTTGGCTACTTGCTTACGTCCACTACCTAACCTTCTCAGTTACGATTTGAAATCTTATCACTAAGGGATTCTGTTATGGGTGAGAATCAAACCGTTACACCTTTTCTCAACTTACGGGTGTGAGAACAACCGTTGCACTGCTCAACTTACAGGCTTGAGACCATTCTATCCCAACTTACGGGTGTGAGACAAACTTAAGCTTTCTCAACTTACGGGTGTGAGAACTATCGTTTCTTAGCTTACGGGTGTGAGAAGACAGTTTCTACACTTACAGGTGTGAGAAGACCTAACTTTGTTGAATATAAGAATATCAACTCAGTAGTTTATCTAACTACTGTTACAGCCTTGATACAATATACAAGATATGAAATTGAGTACAACTGTAATACCCTAGGTTAGCACCCAAAAAAAAAATTTGTTCGGGCAGCCTGCACGAACGTTCGGGTGACCCGCCCGGACATCCGAGCGCCTGCCCAAACGTCCCGGCAACACGCCTGAACGTCCGTGCAACCCGCCTGAACGTCCGGGTGCCAATTTCTCTATATAAGGAACCCTCCCCCTCTTCATTTCTCACACCAAATTCACTCCTCTTTGTGATTTTTCTTCTCCTTTTCACTCATTTGAGTTTTTGGTCTTTTGAGACTCTCTTTCGAGACTCTCTGTGCGGTGCAACGCAGTTCTGTCTGGGGGAAAGCGTCAGTTCTAAAAGAAGTTCTTATCTGAAGGTGGGGAACGAAACATAGGTTTGCGTGTCTTATAAGTTTTATTAAAGTTTACATTCATTTATCATTATGTTTACTATTCATTTACACGGAATTATTGCGTATATTGTTCATACTGTCATACTTATGCCTGTATAGTTGGAGTTCATGTATTACACTATTATTATGCCGGATTAATGGTCAATCTGGCTCAACAGGACTCAGTCTTGTCCTCAGTAACTTTAAATAATGAACGGGAGGCAGCGTGCTGCTCTAGACGATTGGTACTTAAGTAGGCCTCGTGTCTCAACTCTCAACTGGAGATTGACCTGGTTGGTCTTATTTGAAAGCTATCAGCTTATACAGTAATACTAAATGTCCTAACCTTGCACGCAGTGATACCGGCCCTGATAAGGATCACCAGACGATGCTAAATCCTGTCTAAATGTTAAGTAAAGACTGAACCAGTTCATGCATTGGCATCATACATATCACCACCTAGGGACGTATGTGGTTTATGATTCATAGAATAGTTAGGAGCGACGCTCGCTATTCATTATATTTCTCTGGAGAGGGATGTATAATGAGAACCTGACTATTCTTGGGGAAGAACATCTGTACGTGAATCCAGATGATCGTTTCTGATGAGGGACGTATAATGAGAACCTGGCTATTCTTGGGGAGGGACATCTATACGTGAACTCAGGCGATGTACAATCATCAAACCATTACGAGACAGTGTCATGCATACATACATGTTGATTGTTTATGATGCTCTGATGTGTATTTAAGATATTCGATTATGAAGTTTGCTTTATTAACTGTTATATTCATGAACCATTTTACCCACTAAGCGCGTAGCTCACCTAGTTGTTATCCAATTTTTCACAGGAGATTAGGATGGACTGGGTGCAGGTTTTTGGGCCCACATTTTGTACCCTTTCTATCAAATTCATTGGAAATTTTTGGGAGAATGTTCCCTTAACTATTTCATGTACAAATATATTCTGAAAATAATGAAATCAGACTTTTACTTAAAATGTGCTTCCGCTGACTCTGTTATTATCGTTATAATGCATTCGCGCCCCGTTCATGAGTGTCCCGCCGATTTTGGCGCGTCCGGGCGGGGTGTGACATTTAATGGTATCAAAGTGTAAGGTCCTCGGCCCCTCCAAGTCCACCAAATTAGGGGAAGAAAAATTTTATTAGATATATATATCTCTAGAACTATATATACATGAATTATAAATAGTTGAGATTTATATTAATTATATATCTAGAAAACAATATAGTTTTTATATAGTTTAGATTTAAATATATATATAGTTATGATTTATGAAAATTATATATATAGTTATGATTAAATATATATATCTATATATCTACGTATATATGAGATATATATATAACTAATGAAAAAAAAATTGGATGAAAAATTTTATTAGATATATATATCTCTAAAACTATATATATATGAATTATATATAGTTGAGATTTATATTAAATATATATCTAGAAAAAACTATATAGTTTTATATAGTTTAGATTCAAATATTATATAGTTATGATTTATGAAAACTATACATATAGTCATGATTAAATATATATATCTATGAATATATGAGATATATATATCATATTGCCAATAGAAATTTGGATTTAATGATGGCATAAACATCAAGAGAAAAATAGAAAATATTGTCCAACGGACAAGGCATAAATCTTAAAAATGTTAGGAATATATTTTGTGTCTTTCACAAATTTATTTTTCTTTTAGCAAAAGAATGGCCTCAAGTGAAGGAACGACTTCCAGTAGTCGGGAACCAATTCCCACTAGACTCAAGGAATTGTCCAAAAAGGAGGCTATGACTATGAGGAGTATCGACAATAAAGATCTCCACCTCCGTCTGATCCTTCACGAAAAACTTGCAACACTGGGGTGGTTGAATATAACAAAAGTTGAGGGTCACGTCTCCCACAACTTGATGAAATCCTTCTACGAAGCCATGAATTGCATAGGACTTTAAGAAGATGGGATCAGCCCTGTTTTGGAGACGACGGTCAGAGGAACAAAGGTTTCTATCAACGTCAAAATTATTGCGCGACTTATGGAGATTCCAATTGAAGATAGAATCATTGATCCACACGAACCCAAGACAGTTGCAGAGATCGCAGAGTCCAACAATCAGTTGTTCAATTTTCTCGCCAAAGAGCCGTACACCCAATCAACGTACACCAACCTCCCAAACAACCTCCTTAAACCATCTCTTGCCGGCCTTGGAAAGATCGTATTCGGCAACATCTTGCCAGAAAGATGGACTAGAGGCACTATGTCAAGGGCTCAACTTCTTGTGTTATACTATATAGAGATGAAAATTAAGGTCTCCCTACCACACATCATCATCCAACAAATGTTGAGGGTGATTCAAAACCCTTTAAGAAAGGATCTCCTAGGCTACGGAGTCTTGATCATAAGGATGCTATACGAGGCAAACGTCAACACTTTTGACAAGTCTTCGAAGCAAATCACTGAGGCGGTTACCGCATTTTCTATCTTCAGGACATATGTCACAAGTGGAGGGGTAATTGACGAGGAATTAGAGACGAAAAAGGACATTGTTACCAAAAAAGTCGACGCAAGATTCCTGTTAGGGAGGTACCAAATAACGAGCCAAACCAGAATCCTACGTCAGACCCAGCCTCGAATAATGATCCAACCGAACGCTTGTTCACTGAGGAAGATTTATTTGCCAACCCAAACCAACCTCAACCAAATCAGAATAGACAAGAAGTTCCAGCAAATCCACCTTTCTAGAACATTCCAACTCAAGGCAATACTATGTACCAAAGGTTTCCAACTCCTGAAGTACCGTATCAGCCAGTTCCACAAGTTGCTATGAACCAACACCAACAAAATTTTGCGCCATCAAATTATGGAAGATAGGACATCCCAACGATCCCATTGTTTCAAAACTTTTCAACCCAAGCATATCCAAATTTCCAAGGGGTTCCAGTTAGGGAATCCCCGTACAGCCAAAACTACTACCCACATATATGAGTCAACCGTACAGCCAATACTTTCCACCAATGCCTACGGCGTACCCTCCACCTAAGGGACACTCAAACTATCAACCATCGATGGGGAAATCAACTAAGCCATTCGAGTAGTTAAACGTGATAGTAGCTAGTATTGCTCTGATAAAAGAGACTCAAAATACTTTGTTAACGCGTATGCAATACGTCGAAGAACAACGACCAAATTCTCAACCTTATTCTAGTAATCCTTCGGTACCTAGCAGGAGGTCTACAAGGAGCAGAAATAGGCAGGAAAATCAGGAATGATCACTGGCATTGTAAAATTTTATTTTATATATGAATGAAATATTTTGTTTAAGACTATCTTTGGTGGGCCGACTTACAACCATTATTTCTTTTGTATCACTAACTTTGGAGTGGAATGTGACACAACTAAATTAGAGGATACTAAATAAAATGTGGAAGTAAGAAAACCCACGACCTTGTGTGAAAAGAAACAATTGGAGAAAGTTGCATTACTAACATTATCACTTAGTTTACACGGTATGGGACGAGTAAACTTCGACGATACTATTAGTGAACTACTATTCAGCCAATGTTTTATAGAGACCGTGTTCATACAACTTAACTTAGTCGACACCCTTATTACCAAATTCATGAGGTATGGGACACACGAATTTGGATAATAATCGAAGAAACTAAGCGAAAGAGTTTGAATACGTAAGACTGCGATAGAACGTTAGATCAAAATATTTACCGAGGCAAATCTTAGAATTTTTATGACTCGTATGGATTTTCAATGAAATATATATGTATGTTCACAAAACCAGAACCAAAACATTTGAAATACTCCCAAAGTTTTATACTTATTATATAAACACTCTAACCTTGTTTTTACACCATGGCCAAACGTACGAGGCACATAAGATTATTTGATTCCTCAACAAAAACCTTACACTATACTTAGAAAAATAGGTGGTTTTTATTACAGTACTCTCGAATTTGTTGCTGAGAATATCATAACATTATGCTTGGCTACAGTTCCTAAATCATGGTTTTCTTTTCTTCTTGCTAGTGAGAAAATGCAGACCAGGAAGAGAGGAAGGGCACATACTGTCCGTCCAGCAGAGGAGGCACCTCTTGAGATACAGAACCATGAACCGTCACCTTCGACGACAGCACATGCCACACCCAACACTGCCACTATGTTTGGGTAGGTAGTGCCACCTCAACCTACACCCTTTGCCATACCTTCGAGTATGGAAGTCTTTTTTGCCAGATTTATTGTGGCGATGAAAGTAATAGTTCAGACAGTCGTTCGTGAGATTGCGGCCAATCAGGTTGCCACTATGCAGGCACCTGTGAGATCTGGGTCGGAGACTCAAACCGACCAGATAACGAAGTACAAAAGGCTATAACCTCTTACTTTTGCTGGCACCATTGATGCTGAAGAGGTGCAGACATGGCTGGATGAGTCAAAGAAGGCTCTCGATGCAATGCGAGTCGATGAGACTCGAAAGATTCCACTTGCGACCTACCACTTATTGGTGGAGCAAACACATGATGGATAACTGTAAAGGAAGACCCAAGGGTCAACACTACTGACATGATTTGACAATAGTTCGAGTCAATGTTTATTGATGAGTACTTTCCCGGCGCCGTAAAGAGGCAGAAGTGCCAGGAATTCGCCAAGCTATATCAGGGCAGCATGACAGTCAGAGAGTATGCTGGCAAGTTCAAAGAATTATCGGTCTACTCTCTCTCTACCATCTCAACGGAGCAAGATAAGACCAAGAAATTTTATAATGGCCTTCGTCCTGATATTTGACAAGCCTTGTCGATCTTGGATCTCAAGATTTATAGGGAGGTCGTTGACAAGGCCATGAGCTTTGAGCAAGGAAAGATTGTGCAGGAGCAGAAAATGAATAGGGAAAAACGGCCTGCCACATTTTCCCAACAGGGCCAGCAATAGGGCAACAATAAGAAGCCCTATTATAATCAAAACCCAACCCTCCCAGCCCCTGTTAAGAAAAATGAGGCCACGACACCTGAGGCTGCACTAGCTAACCCTGGCCATCAGGTTTTTCGCAATCATGGCCGAGGAGGCCGTCATGGCAGGGGTGGCTGTCGAACGGCAATGGTAGAGGTGGTGGTTAGCACCACAATCAACATGGCCAACAGAACAATCAGCAACAGAGGCTGAGATGTTACAACTGCGGCCAGCAGGGCCATGTAAGATATGTCGGTCCGCACCTTCAGCAACCTATTCCGGTTGTTCCAGTCCAACAAGCACCACCTGCTGCTAATGCCCAACCCAGGTAGAACCAAAAGAACCAGGGGCAACGGAACCAGGGTAGAGCATTTGGTATCGCTCAACAACCTCCCCAAGACAACAATGTCGTCGAAGGTACATTTTCCTTGTTCAATACATTGGCGCATGTCTTGTTCAATTCAGGTGCTATGCATTCCTTTATATCGTCTGCATTGGTAAGACATTTAGGGTTGCATCCTGAACCCACAACACTCACACTCCATGTCACATCACCTTTAGGATCTGGTACTGACGTGAAATTGCAGTGTTCTCGTTGTGAACTTTGAATGTCAGAACAGATTATATATGCATATCTTTTTGTGATGGACATTGAAGACTTCGACATCATCCTTGGCATGGACTGGCTCGCACCATTGAATGAAAATATCGATTGTATGAAGAAACAAGTCCAGTTAACCTTGCCCACGGGGGAGTTTGTCAAGATTCAGGGAACAAGGAAATGGATACACAACTCGATCCTTGCACTTCTCAAGGCACAGCTTCGAGCTCTATTCCCTGGTGATGAAAATGAATCACCAGCACTGTACCCTCTCGAAGTACACGATGTCTCAGTAATATCTAAATTTCCAATAGTCTTTCTAAATGATCTTCCTGGTCTACCTCCAGTTAGGGAATTCGATTTTGAATTCAATCTCATACCTGGTATCGAGCCTATCTCAATTCCACCATACAGAATGTCAAATGTCGAGCTGGTCGAATTGGACAAACAACTGAAGGAATTAGAGAGTAATGGCTTCATCAAAAAGAGTTCATTACCATGGGGCGCTCCAGTTCTGTTTGTTCGCGAAAAGGATGGTTCGTTTCGACTTTGCATCGACTTTCGCAAATTGAATAACGTCACCATTAAGAACAGATACCCTTTGCCCAGGATCGATGACTTGTTCGACCAACTTAGAGATGCCAAATACTTCTCCTTGGTTGATTTACGATCCGGTTATCACCAAATTCGGATCCGATAGTCGGACATTACAAAGATGGCATTCAGAACTCGTTACGGTCACTATGAGTTCTTGGTCATGTCGTTCGGTCTAACAAATGCACCTGTTGCGTTCATGGATTTGATGAACCGCATCTTTAGGTTATACTTAGACCGATTTGTGGTGGTTTTTGTGAACGACATCTTGATATATTCCTCAACCGAGGAAGACCATAACATACACCTGCGAATAGTCCTCCAAACCTTGAAAAGCCACCAGTTGTATGCAAAGTTGAGTAAGTGCGAGTTTTGGGCAAAGTGAGTTTAATTCCTAGGCCATGTGGTTTCAGGCAATGGCATTGAGGTGGATCCTTCTAAAGTTGAAGCGGTTTTAGAAGTAGCCTACCACTGTTACTCAGATTAGGAGTTTTCTTGGTTTGGCTAGCTAATACAGACGCTTCATCAAGGACATCTCAAAGATTGCTGAACCTATGACCATGCTCACTCAGAAAAACGTACGATTCATCTGGAATGCAGCCTGTGAAACATCATTTATGGAATTGAAGAAGCGCCTCACGACTTCACCAGTACTCATCACTCCAAGAAATGCACTTGGATTTTCACTATGCACCGACGCCTCTCTCCAAGGCTTAGGTGTTGTACTAATGCATGAAGGTCAAGTTGTCGCATATGCCTCGAGGCAACTAAAGATTCATGAGGGTAACTACCCAACACATGACTTGGAACTTGCAGCTGTTGTATTTGCACTGAAGTTATGGCGTCATTACCTATACGGTGAAAGGTTTGAGGTCTTCTCGGATCACAAGAGTCTTAAGTACATCTACACCCAGAGAGACCTAAACCTCCGCCAAAAACGATGGTTGGAATTCTTGAAAGATTATGACTTTCAACTCCAGAACCATCCCGGTAAGGCCAATGTTGTCGCTGATGCCCTGAGTAGAAAATCTTATGTTGCTTGCACTCTTAACTTTGGAATGGGGAAGTTGGCTACAGAGATGGAGAATTTTAACCTACAACTGATCGAGGAGGGAGCAAGATCACGACTCTCTCAATTGTCAGTCAACTCTGAGCTGGTTTGAAAGATTTCAGCAGCTCAAGCCAACGACCCTATGTTAATGGAGAAACACGAACTTTTACTCAGCGGACAAGACCTTCCTCACTGGTCGGTCTCTGAAGACGGGGCAGTTTTCTATAAAAAAAAAAACGTCTCTGTCTTTGTGCATTCACCCTCAAGATGATTTATGACAACGTGTCATAGTTAGGTACGTGAGAATGCGTAGGGTCTACGATACTGGTAGTCACGTGAGAAACATATCTTATTTTTAAGCACATAGAGAAATAGTTTGACTATTTCATAAGCTAAAATATTTGAAATAAAAGCGAAGCCGAGAATCGTAGTCAAAGGGAATGAAAAAGAATTGCCAAAAGATGAATTCATAAAGAATTTTTAATCGTGGGAAATTATTCTCCTTAGTGTTTGGCATAAATATAAATTTGATAATTAAATCAGACCAAACAAAAAGTATGCTTCAAGATATGTAAATAAACAAGCATAAACATACTTATAGCATAGGCAGAAAGGTTTATAATTAAGCAAGGCCTAGCTATTGTGATTCAAACAAGATGCAAAGTATATAGTTGAAGTACATGGCATCTATTAGACATCAAATATCACAATCAATTGTGTTGGTCCACCCAAGAGGGGGGTGAATTGGGTGCGATGGTCAATTTTAAAATTATCTTCCAATAACTTAGTAATTTACATGAGTGTATTGGAATTGGATGCAAAATTGAACACAAACTAAATTGGAAACGTGTGACACACAGATTTATAGTGGTTCAGCCAAGCCTACGTCCACTACCTAATCTCCCGATTAGGATTTTCTCAATCCACTAATTGATTCTATTACGGGTGAGAACCAAACTGTTACAACTTACCTTTTACAGGTTAAAGGAAAACCTATCCTTTTACGGGCTAAGGATGAACTATATTTTTTTTTTTTGAGATGAGGAAAAACCCATGTTCCTTTTACGGGATAAGTATTGTAAGAGAGTTTTAACGAAAAATACAAAAGATAGTTTAAACAAAATTTGACAAATTTGGCTTAACACGACTGGGGCTGGCAGACAGGTTTCTAGATTTTTCCAGAAAAGTCTGGAGCAGAGTCTTCGGAGCGAGGACGAAGGCTATTGGTCCTACGAACCATGGGAGAGGCGGTGCTCGCACAGACAACCTTTTCAATTAAAGCTCGAGATTCCTCATTTTCCTCAAACAGTGCCATCATCAGATCTCTCTAAAGTTTTGCCTTGGCTTCAAGCTCTTTCAGCCGGTTCTCATGCTCGTTTAGCATGTCTAGAACGACCTGAACGCCGAAGGATAAGGAATCACTAAGTTTGGCAAAATATGTAATACCCTAGGATTGCACACAAAAATAAATAAAATTTGGGCACCTGCCCAAACGTTCCGGCGCAATGCCCGAATGTTCCGACGCACGCCTGAACTTTAAGGCGTAATGCCCGAACGTTCAAGCGCAACGCATGCCTGAATGTTCAGGCGCCAAAAAATCTCTATATAAGGAACCCTCCTCATTTCTCATTCCTCACACCAAATAACCTTCCCTTGTTATTTTCTTCTCCTTTTCACTCATTCTGAGTTTTTATTCTTTTGAGATTCTCTGTTCGAGACTCTCGGTGCGGTGCGACGAAGTTCTGTCCGGAGGAAAGTGCCAGATCTAAAAGAAGAAGTATTTATCTGAAGTGGGGAACGAAACATAAGTTTGCGTGTTTTATAACTTTTATTAAAGTTTACATTCATTAATTATTATGTCTACCATTCATTTACACAACATTATTTCGTATAACGTTCATATTGTTATATTTATACCTGTATATTTGGAGTGCATGTATTACACTATTGTAATGCCAGATTTGTGGTCAATCTGGCTCAACAAGACTCGGTCTTCTCCTCAGTAACTTTAAATAGTGAACGGGAGGTAGCGAGCTGCTCTAGGCGATTGGTATTTAAGCAGACCTCGTGTCTCACCTCTCAACTGGAGACTGATCTGGTTGGTCTTATTCAAAGCTACCAGCTTATACAAGTAATACTGAATGTCCTAACCTTGCAGGTCGTGATACCAACCCTGATAAGGATCACCAAACGTTGCCAAAGTAAGTTTAAATATTAAGTAAAGATCAGACCAGTAGACTAGACCAGTTCATGCATTGGCATCATACATATCACCACCTAGGGACGTATGTGGTTTATGATTCATAGAATAGTTAGGAGCATTGCTCGCTATTCATTATATTTCTCTGGAGAGGGACGTATAATGAGAACCCAGCTACGCCTGAAAAAAGGGACATCTGTACGTGAATCCAGAGCATCGTTCCTGAGGAGGGACGTACAATGAGAACCTAGCTACGCCTGGGGAAGGACATCTGTACGTGAACTCAGGCGATGTACAATCATCAAACCATTACGAGACGGTGTCATGCATACATACATATTGATTGATTAGGATGCTTTGATGTGTATTTACGATATTTAATTATGAAGTTTGCTTTATTAATTGTTATACCCATGAACTATTTTACCCACTAAGCGCGTTAAGCTCACCCCGTTGTTATCCAATTTTTCACAGGAAATTAGGGTGGACTAGGTGTAGGGTTATGGGGCCCACATTTCATACCCTTTGTATTAAACATTGGGGATTTTTGAGAGAGTGTTCCCTTAACCATTTCATGTACAAATGTATTCTGAATTAAATGAAATCAGACTTGTATTGTTTTATATTTCCGCTGCGTACTCTGTTATTACCATTGTTATAATTCCAAATGCGCTCCCCGTCCGCGAGTGTACCGCCGGTTTAGGAGCGTCTGGGCGGGGTGTGACATTTAATGGTATCAGAGCGTACGGTCCACTGCCCGCCTAAGTCTACCAAATTAGGGGAAGAAAAAAAACTTTATTAGATATATATATCTCTAGAACTATATATATATATATATATATATGAATTGTATATTATTAAATATATATCTAGAAAACTATATAGTTTATATAGTTTAGATTTAAATATATATAGTTAAGATTGTTGAAAACTATATATATTGTTATGATTAAATATATATATATCTATATATCTATGTATATATGAGATATATATATACCATATTGCTAATAGAAAATTTTGGATGAAAACTTTTATTAGATATATATATCTCTAGAACTATATATATGTGAATTATATATAGTTGAGATTTATATTAAATATATATCTAGAAATCTATATAAATTTTATATAGTTTAGTTTCAAATATATATATAGTGATTTATGAAAACTATATATATAGTTATGATTAAATATATATATCTATACATTCATGTATATATGTATATGAGATATATATATATCATATTGCTAAATGAAGAATTTTGATTACATGATGGCATAAACATCAAGAGAAAAATAGAAAATATTGTCTAACAGACAAAGAATAAATCTTAAAAATGTTAGGAATATATTTTGTGTCTTTTACAAATTTATTTTCCTTTTAGCAAAAGAATGGCCTCAAGTGAAGGAACAACTTCCAGTAGTAAGGAGCCAATTCCCATTAGACTCAAGGAATTGTCCAAAAGGGAGGTTATGACTATGAGGAGCATCGACAATAGAGATCTCTGCCTCCGTCCGATCCTTCACGACAAACTCGCAACTCTGGGGTGCTTGAACATAACAAAAGTTGAGGATCACGTCTCATACAACTTGGTGAGATCCTTCTACGAGGCCATGAATTGCGTGAGACTTCAAGAAGATGGGATTAGCCCTGTTTTGGAGACAACAGTCATGGGATTAAAAATTTCTATCAACATCGAGATTATTGCTCGACTTATGGAGATTCTGATTGAGGAGAAAATTATTGATCCACACGAACCCCAGACAGTTGTAGAGATAGCGGAGTCTAATGAACAATTGTTCAATTTCCTCGCCAAATATCCATACACTCAATCGACGTACACCAACATCCCAAACAATCTCCTTAAACCATCTCTTGCCGGCCTCGGAAAGATTGTATTCGGCAACATCATGCCAGAAAGGGGGACTAGGGGCACTATGTCAAGGGCTCAACTTCTTATGTTATATTGCATAGAGAAGAAAATTAAGGTCTCCTTACCTCACATTATCATCCAACAAATGTTGAGAGTGATTCAAAATCCTTTGAGAAAGGATCTCCTCGGCTACAGAGTCTTGATCATGAGAATTCTACGTGAGGCAAACATCAACACTTTTGATAAGTCTTCGAAGCAGATCACTGAGGCGGTTACAACATCCTCTATCTTCAAGACATATGTCACAAGGGGAGGGGTAACTGACAAGGAAGTATTTGGCGTGACTTTTAATGGCGAAAGAATGAGAGATGAATATAGACGTTGGTACCGAAAGAGTCGATGCAAGATTCCTATTAGGGAAGTACCAAATAATGAGCTAAACCAGAACCATACGTCAAACCCAGCCTCGAATGATGATCCAATCGAGAAACTGTTCACTGAGGAAGATTTATTTGCCAACCTAAAAAAAATCTCAACCAAATCAAGATAGACAAAGTGCTCAAGAAAATCCACCTGCTTGGAACATGCCAACTAAAGGCAACACTTCGTACCAAAGTTTTCCAACACCTGAGGTACCATATCAGCCAGTTCCACAAGTTCCTGTAAACCAAAAACAATAGAGTTGGGCATCACCAAATTTTGGAAGGCAGGACATACCAATGAGCCCTTTGTTCCAAAACTTTTCACCCCAAACTTATCTAAATATCCAAGGGGTTCCAATTAGGGGATCCCCGTACGATCACATCAACTATCCCTCACCTATGAATCACCCGCACAACCAATACTTTTCACCAATGCCTACGGCCTACCCTCCACCTATGGGACAATCGACCCTTCAACCATCGATTGGACAATCGACAAACCCATTCAAATAGTTAAATGTGATCGTATCCAGTATTGCTGAGATAAAAAAGACTCAAAATGATATGTTAACACGTATGCAAAACTTCGAAGAACAACGAGCAAATTCTCAACCTTCTTGTACCAGTCATTTTGTACCTAGCAAGAGGTCTAGGAGGAGCGGTAGTAGGCAGGAAAGTCAAGATTGATTACTGGCATTGTAAACTTTTCTTTTATATGAATGAAAATATGTTTTGTTTAAGACTGTCTTTGGTGGGCCAACTTACAACCATTTTTTTTTTTGTATAACTAACTTTGGAGTGGTATGGGACACAACAAAATTGGAGGATACTAAATAAAATGTGGAAGTAAGAAAACCCATGACCTTGTGTGAAAAGAAACATTTGGAGAAAGTTGCATTACTAACATTATCACTAAGTTTACACGGTATGGGATGAGTAAACTTGGAAGATACTATTGGTGAACTACTATTTAGCCGATGTTTTTAGAGACTGTGTTCATGCAACTTAACTTGGTTAACACCCTTATTACCAAAGTCATGTGGTATGGGACACACGAACTTGGATAATAATCGAAAAGACTAAGAGTAAGAGTTTGAATACGTACGATTGTGATAGAACGTTAGATCGGGATATTTACCGAGGCAAATCTTAGAATTTTTATGACTCGTATGGATTTTCAATGAAATATATATGTATGTTCACAAAATCCAGAACCAAAACATTTGAAATACTTGCAAGGTTTTATACTTATTATATAAACATTCTAACCTTGTTTTTACACCATGGCCAAACATACGAGGCACGTAAAATTGTTTGATTCCTCAACAAAAACCTTACACTATACTTAGAAAAATAGGTGATTTTTATGTTGTAGTACTCTCGAAATTGTTGCTGAGCATACTATAACATTATACTTGGCAATAGTTCCTAAATCTTGGTTTAATTTTCTCTTTGCCAGTGAGAAAATGTAAACCAGGAAGAGATGAAGGCCACGTACTGTCCGTCCAGCAGTGGACGCACCTCGTGAGATTCAGGAACCGCCGCCTCCGATGATAGCAAGAGTCACACCCGACACTGCCACAACATCTGGGCAAGCATTACCACCCCCACCCGCACCTTTTGCCATGCCTTCGAGCGTGGAAGCCTTTTTCGCTGGATTTATTGAGGCGATGAAAGTCACTGTTCAAATGGTCGTTCGTGAGACCGCGGCCAATCCGGTTGTCACCGTTCAGGCACTTGTGAGATCTGGGTCAGAATCTCAAACCGATCAGATTTCAAAGTACAAGAGGCTACAATCTCTTACCTTTGGTGGCAGCATTGATACTGAAGAGGTGCAAAAGTGGTTGGATGAGTCAAAGAAGGCTCTCGATGCAATTGGAATCGATGAGACTCAAAAGATTCCACTAGCGACCTACCAACTTGTTGGTGGAGCAAATACATGGTGGACAACTGTAAAAGAAGACCCAAGGGTCAACACAACGGACATGACTTGGCAACAGTTCTAGCCAATGTTTATTGATGAATATTTTCCCGGCGCGGTGAAGAGGCAAAAGCGCCAGGAATTTAGCTAAGTTATACCAAGGCAGCATGACCGTCGGGGAATATGCTGGCAAGTTCAAAGAACTATCGGTCTACTATCTCTTTACCATCTCAACGGAGCAAGATAAGACAGAGAAATTTTATAATGACCTTCGCGCTGATATTCGACAAGCCATGTTGATCTTGGATCTCAAGATTTACAAAGAGGTTGTTGACAAGGCCATGAGCTTTGAACAAGAGAAGATCATGCAGGAGCAGAGAATAAATAAGGGAAAACGGCCTGCAACATTTTCTCAATAGGGCTCGCATCAGGGCAACAAAAATAAGCCTTACTATAATCAAAACCCTGCCCTCCCAACCCATGCTCAGAAGAATGTGGCCACAACCTGCGGCTGAACCTTCTAACCCTAACCATCAGGGTTTTCGAAATCATGGCCCCGGAGGTCTTTATGGAAGGGGTGGTCGTAGAAACGGCAATGACAGAGGTGGTGTTCGACACCACAATCAGCATGGCCAACAGAACAATTAGCAGTACAGGCCAACATTTTACAACTGCGGACAGTACGACCACGTAAGATATGCCTGTCTGCACCTTCAGCAACCTATTCCCGTTTTTCTAGTCCACCAAGCACCACCTGCTGCTAATGCCCAACCGAGATAGAACCAGGGAAGAGCATTTGCCATCGCTCAACAACCCCTCCCAGACAACAATGTATTCGAAGATACCTTTCCTTTGTTCAATACAATTGTGCATGTTTTGTTTGACTCAGGTGCTACGCATTCTTTTATATCGTCAGCATTGGTAAGACATTTAGGCCTGCATCCTGAACCCATAGACATCACACACCATGTCACATCACCGTTAGGATCTGGTACTGACATGAATTTGCAGTGTTCTCGATGTGAGCAACGAATGTCAGAACAAATAATATATGTAGATCTTTTAGTTATGGACATTGAAGACTTCGACATCATCCTCGGCATGGACTGGCTAGCACCACTGAATGCAAATATTGAATGTATGAAGAAGCAAGTGCAGTTAACCTTGCCTACAAGAGAGTTTGTCAAGATTCTGGGAACAAGGAAATGGATACACAACTCGATCGTTGCACTTCTCAAGGCACAACTTCGAGCTCTATCGCTTACTGAAGAAAATGAATCACCAGTACTGTACCCTCTCGAAGTACACGATGTCCCGATAATATCGGAATTCCCAATAGTTTTTCTAAATGACCTTCCTGGTCTACCACCTGTTCGAGAATTTGATTTTGAAATCAATCTCATACCTGGGATGGGGCCTATCTCAATTCCACCATACAAAATGTCAAATGTCGAGCTGGTCGAATTGGACAAACAACTGAAGGAATTAGAGAGTCATGGCTTCGTCAAAAAAAGTTCATCACCCTGGGGCGCTCCAGTTCTGTTTGTTTGCAAAAAGGATGGTTCGTTACGACTTTGCATCGACTATCGCAAGTTGAATAACGTCACCATTAAGAACAGATACCCGTTGCCCAGGTTCGATGACTTATTCGACCAACTTAGAGATGCCAAATACTTCTCTAAGATTGATTTACGGTCCAGTTATCACCAACTCCGGATCCGAGAGTCGGACATTACCAAGACGACATTCAGAACTCGGTACGGTCACTACGAGTTCTTGGTCATGCCGTTCGGTCTAACAAATGCACCTACTGCATTCATGGATTTGATGAATTGCATCTTCAGGTTATACTTAGATCGATTTGTGGTGGTTTTTGTGGACGACATCTTGATATACTCCTCAACCGAGGAAGACCATAAAATACATTTGAAGATAGTCCTCCAGACCTTGGGAAGCCAACCACTGGATGCAAAGTTGAGTAAGTACGAATTTTGGAACGAAGCGAGTTCAATTCCTAGGCCATGCGGTTTCCGGCAATGGCATTGAGGTAGATCCTTCTAAAGTTGAAGTAGTTTTAAACTAGAAGCAACCTACCACTGTTACTCAAATTAGGAGTTTTCTTGGTTTGGCTGGCTATTATAGACGCTTCATCAAGGACTTCTCAAAGATTGTTGAACCTATTACCAAGCTCACTTGAAAAGACGTGCGATTCATCTGGAATCCCGCCTGTGAAGCATCATTTCAGGAATTGAAGAAACGCCTCACGACGGCACCTGTATTTATCACTCCAAGAAATGGAATTGGATTTTCATTATACAATGACGCCTCTCTCTAAGGCTTAGGTGTCGTACTAATGCAAGAAGGCCAAGCGGTTGCATATGCATCCAGACAACTGAAGATTCATGAGAGTGATTACCCAATACATGACTTGGAACTTGCAGCTATCGTCTTTGCACTGAAGTTATGGTGACATTACTTATACGGTGAACGGTTTGAGGTCTTCTCGGATCACAAGTGTCTTAAGTACATCTACACCCAGATAGACCTAAACCTCCACCAAATAAGATAGTTAGAATTCATGAAAGACTATGACTTTCAACTCCAATACCATCCCAGTAAGGCCAATGTTGTGGCTGATGCCCTGTGGCGAAAATCTTATGTTGCGCGCACTCTTAACTTCGAAATGGTGAAGTTGGCTACCGAGATGGAGAAATTTAACCTATAGCTGATTGAAGAGGGACCAAGATCACGACTCTCTCAATTATCAGGTAACTCTGAGCTCGTTCGAAAGATTTCAGCAGCTCAAGCCAATGACCCTATGTTGATGGAGAAACGAGAACTTCTACTCAGCGAACAGGACCTTCCTCACTGGTCGGTCGCTGAAGACCGGGCCGTTTTCTATAAAAAATTTCTCTGTCTACCGAACGATCCTGAGGTTCGAAAAAAAGTGCTTACTAATATGCACTGTTCGAGGTACGCTATGCATCCTGGGGGTGACAAGATGTACAAGGATGTCAAGTGACAATTCTGGTTTTCTGGGATGAAGAAGGTGATTGCAGACTTCGTTGCTCGATGTCTCGTTTGCCAACAAGTTAAGGCAGAACGAAGAGTTCCCTCTGGTCTCCTCCAGCCATTACCTATTGGAGAATGGAAGTGGGAGAACATAGCAATGGATTTTGTTACGGCCTTACCTCTAAATAATAAAGGGCAAGATGTTATCTGGGTTATCATTGACAGGCTTACAAAGTCTGCACATTTCTTGACAATAAAGTTCACTGATAACCCCGCCAAACTTGCCGAACTGTATGAAAGAGAAATTGTACGCCTCCATGGCATACCACTTACGATCGTCTCTGATCGAGACCCTCGATTCACATCAAAGTTTATGCAAAGCTTCCAGAGTAGAATGGGCTCTAAGATCACCATGAGCACAACATTTCACCCTCACACTGATGGGCAGTCAGAGCGGCTTATCCAAATCTTAGAAGACATGTTACAATGCTGCATTTTGGACTTTAATGACGGATGGCCAAAATACTTACATTTAGCCGAGTTTGCATACAACAATAGCTACCAAACTAGTATCAGCATGGCACCATACAAGGCTCTCTATGGTGGCCCTTGCAGATCTCCGGTATGCTGGTTAGATATGGCAGATCGATCGCAGTTGGGCCCTGAACTAGTTTAAGAGACTTCTGAGAAGATCACACTAGTAAAGGAGCGACTTCGTGTTGCACAAAGTAGACAGAAGAGCTATGTTGATAAACGGAGGCAGCCTCTAGAGTTTGATAAGGGGGACTTTGTTTTTCTAAAAGTTCTGCCCACAAGAGGTGTCAAACGCTTTGGGATCAAAGGAAAGCTCTCCCCGCTGTATATCGATCCATTTCAGATCATTGAACGTATTAGCAAACTTGCTTATCGTCTGTCCCTTCCATCGTCCATGCCTAAGGTTCATGACATTTTTCACGTATCTATGCTTCGAAAGTATCGTCCTGATCCTTCGCATATCATCCCTCTAGTTGAGTTCGGGTTGAGGAAGGAAATAGGTATCAGGAGAGAACGATACAGATTTTGGATAGAAAAACTCAAGAACTACGGCGACGTAGCATACCACGGCGTCAAGGAAGCAACATGGGAACTAGAAGCAACAATTAAACAGAAATACCCTGAATTGTTTTCTAGTACCAACTGATGATGTGATACACTGTACTATTTTCACTTATCAATAAAATGATGGAACTTTGTTTACACCTATCTTAATACATTGTTTCACTTGAATAACTATGCAGATGTCTGAAAATAATATCAATGGATATAGTGATGCACACACGCAGTGGCCTCCTTGGCAACCTGTGACGACTCCTTCAGGATCTGAAAATAATGTCAATGGATAATATCAAGTCACAACTACATTGCATCACCAACTCCATCGCCACACAAACAACGATCCTTATCG
The DNA here is from genome assembly GCA_035771175.1 of Paratinospora sagittata. Classification (NCBI taxonomy): domain Eukaryota; kingdom Viridiplantae; phylum Streptophyta; class Magnoliopsida; order Ranunculales; family Menispermaceae; genus Paratinospora; species Paratinospora sagittata. Next base: position 15,115,524 of record CM069610.1, on the reverse strand, counting down.
CCAGAGCGTGCATGGATTTTTCCAAAACAATCCAGTGCCCTCATCTTGGCAGGACCTTCTACCAAAATTGCCAGGCGGCCGGATTCGAGCAACAACACGAAAAAGCATTCCACCGCTCAACCTACCTCCCCTCAAACGACGTAACCAGTGCCCTACACCACCATCTGTTAAGCAAAGGTTGGAATCTTCTGAGGAAAAATCCGACTCCATTTGCTCTCCATGGTTTCATAATGTTGAGGATCCCACTGGCCACAGTGCCATTCAGGGACCATACATGACCTACCCTGAACTAGCAAACGATGACGCCGACAGTGAATCTCAACCTGATAACCATCATGACTACTTGAACTGATTTCGAAGGCGAAATCCTTTTAAGGGGGGTAGAGTGTAATACCCTAGGATTGCACACACAAAAAAAAAACAAAAAAAAAATTTGGGTACCTGCCTGAACGTTCAGGTGTGTGCCCGAACGTTCAGGAGCAACGCCGAAACGTTCCGGCGCCAAAAAATCTCTATATAAGGAACCCTTCTCATTTCTCGTTCCTCACACCAAATCACCTTCTCTTGTGATTTTCTTCTCTTTTCCACTCATTCTGAGTTTTTAGTCTTTTGAGACTCTCTGTTCGAGACTCTCAGTGCGGTACGACGAAGTTTTGTCAGATAGAAAGCGCCAGATCTGAAAAAAGAAGTTTTTATCTGAAGTGGGAAACGAAACATAGGTTTGCGTGTTTTATAACTTTTATTAAAGTTTACATTCATTTATTATTATGTCTACCATTCATTTACACAACAATATTTTGCATAACGTTCATACTGCTATATTTATACCTGTATATTTGGAGTTCATGTATTACACTGTTGTAATGCCGGATTTGTGGTCAATCTGGCTCAACCACACTCGGTCTTGTCCCAGTAACTTTAAATAGTGAACGGGAGGCAGCGAGCTGCTCTAGGCTATTGGTATTTAAGCAGACCTCATGTCTCACCTCTCAACTAGAGACTAATCCGGTTGGTCTTATTGAAAGCTATCAGCTTATAAAAGTAATACTGAATGTCCTAACCTTGCACGTCGTGATACCGACCCTGATAAAGATCACCAGACATTGCCAAAGTCAGTCTAAATGTTAAGTAAAGATCAGACTAGTATACTAGACCAGTTCATGCATTGACATCATACCTGTCACCACCTAGGGACGTATGTGGTTTATGATTCATAGAATACTTAGGAGCATTGCTCGCTATTTATTATATTTATCTGGAGAGGGACGTATAATGAGAACCCGGCTACTCCTGGGGAGGGACATTTGTACGTGAATCCAGAGCATCGTTCCTGAGGAGGGACGTACAATCAGAACCTAGCTACGCTGGGGAAGGACATCTGTATGTGAACTCAGGTGATGTACAATCATCAAACCATTACGAGACGGTGTCATGCATACATACATATTGATTGATTATGATGCTTTGATGTGTATTTAAGATATTTAATTATGAAGTTTGCTTTATTAAATGTTATACTCACGAACTATTTTACCCACTGAGCGCGTTAAGCTCACCCCGTTGTTATCCAATTTTTCACAGGAAATTACGGTGGACTGGGTGCAGTGTTATGGGGCCCACATTTTGTACCCTTTGTATTAAACATTTGGGATTTTTGGGAGAGTTTTCCCTTAACCATTTCATGTACAAATGTATTCTGAATTAAATGAAATCAGACTTGTACTATTTTATATTTCTGCTGCGTACTCTGTTATTACCATTATTATAATTTCAAATGCTCTCCCCTTCCGCGAGTGTACCGCCGATTTAGGCGCGTCCGGGTGGGGTGTGACAAGATTTTCTTCAAGAGATGCTGCAGCAGGAAGCGGTGGCAAAGGTTCTTCGGCATGAAGTTGAAACGCATGGTTTTCCTTGGGAGCAATTTCTCAAGAGGATTCTTCATCAGATCCATCTGATAAGGAAAATGATAAAGAAAATTCGCTAGAGGTGGAATATGATTCCATTCTTGCTCTTTTCCTAGACTCAGGAGCTTTGGATGCTATTAGGGAGATGAAGATGGAGATGAAACGAAGAAGATTATTGCAGAACGATTTCATGCTGGGAAGAGGAGTGAGAGGGAAACGTATGAAGCAAGCGAATGGGCATCGAAAATAGAGTCTGCAATTAATGTAAAAATGGCATAGAGTCATGCACCGAAGTCTATGATTAAACAGGAAATATCTCGAGAAGAGATCGAAGGAATAAATGAACCTAAGTGGTTACGACTAGGTAGCAGTCTGAGTTCTAGGATTTCTATCCTAAGACATAAAATACGAAGACACAAAAAAAAATGACCATAGGATCTAGACTCTAGGTTGTTAGACCATATTTTCAGAGAACCCGCTCTGATACCAATTGTTGGTCCACCCAAGAGGGGTGAATTGGGTGCGATGGTCAATTTTAAAAAAATATCTTCCAATAACTTAGTGATTTACATGAGTGTATTAGAACTGGATGCAAAATAGAACACTGACTAAATTGCAAACGTGAGACACACAAATTTATAGTGGTTTGGCCAAGCCTACGTCCACTATCTAATCTCCCGATTAGGATTTTCACAATCCACTAACTGATTCTCTTACGGGTGAGAACCAAACCATTACAATTGCCTTTTTACAGGTTAAAGGAAAACCTATCCTTTTACATGCTAAGGATGAACCGTATTTTCTTTTTTCGGGATGAGGAAAAACCCATGTTCTTTTTACGGGATACTGAAGAATCGTTTTCCTTTTACGGGATCAGGAAGAACCGTGATCCTTTTACGGGTTAAGGAACAACCGTTTCTCTTTTACATGTTAACTATCCTGTTACAGGTTAAGGACGCACCTATCCTTTTAAGGGATGAGGATGAATCATTTTCCTACTTACAGGTGATGATGAACCTTTTTCTCTTTTATAGGTTTAGAGATATCCTTAACATGATTTCAATCCTGAACTCATTAAATGAACTACATTCACTTGTCTTGGTTGTTTCAATCCAAAAACACATCAGCATTACAACACAAGATAATGTTGGTTCTAACTGAGTAGAACACTTTACAATTAAGCTCAGTACATAACATTACAAAGATATGAAATATGAAATAGGTAATGCTAAGTTGAAATACAACTATAGTCCTTTACCTTTCAATGTTCGGTATTGCTCAAATGCAGTTTCGAAAAACTTGAATGATATGATATGAAAATCAGTGTTTCTTCGAAAATAATATGATACAAAATAAACATTGATTTGAAAATTGAAGGACTAGTGTAAATCAAGAACACAAACAATTTTCAAAGTAGATATAAAATATAAGTGTGAAAACTTCTAGTTCAGTGGTCAGTAGTTAGCGTAACTACTAATATAGTTTAATACAATACTTAATATACAAAATCAAGTACAACTGTAATACCCTGAAAATTTTGAGGATATCTACCTTCCTTTTCAGAATTATTCTCTAAATTCTTTTATAGGAAATAACCAAACCACTCCTTAATTTACTCCAATCTTCCTTGCATACAAGATAAAATTTGGAAACCAAATCACCACCACAAATATTTATAATAGTGTTTTTCTTGAATAGCAAGAAACCATTCCCACGACCTTAAGAGAAAAAAAAAAACATCCCTTGTTCTTCGGAGCCCGCGATTTGCTTCCAACTTCCGCGCGCACATCCCGAGCCCTTCTTCCTTATCAAGGAAACTAATCGCCTTCTCCTCTTTTACTAAACAAAACCTAAATCTAGCCAAAATCCTTTTCTTTCTTTATTCCAAAACCCTTTCATTCTCATCGTTTTGTTAACAGAGCATAATCAGTGGCAACGATGAAGATTGGAAATGGTAGTGTTGGCATAATCGGCTACTGCATATGAACGGAAGCATCTAGGAATAAAGGTTTTGCTGGAGATTGTTCATCTATTGGCTTCAAGTGTTGGATTCATCAAGCTGTCATCTCTATCAGGCTTGAAACTGAAGGACGACAATACTCTCCTCTGTTTTGATTTGGATTTTTCATCTTCCCATTCGAAGAGCGTTAAAGATACAACTACGTTGTTCCTCCGCAATTTTCGCATCACCTTAGTCCACCAGCGAAGATCCTGAATATTGCGCCACCCACCCAGGTCTCTCTCTCTCTCTCTCTCTCTCTCTCTCACTCTCAAAACCCAAACTCTCTCGCGTCTCTCTTCTCTCTGCTCAAACTCAAACCCCCGTCTCTCTTCTCTCTGCTCAAACTCAAACCCCCGTCTCTCTGAATCTCGCTTATCTTCTCTCTTGCTCGAAACTCTCTCTTTTACAAAACCCAAAACCCTCAAGCTCATAACCCTCGCTGCACACTTTCCCTCTCTTTCACACAACTCTCTCTCTCTCTCTCAATCTCTCTGCACCGATGCACCACCTAATACCATCAATAATACCTATACTTAAGTATCACCTCACCACCCATATAACATCATATTATCCTAGACACTAACGCCCTAAACGTGCACACCATCGCTCATCTAAACGCCAACATCACACACATATATGTTATACATTCTATATAATTAATACATCTCATCTCATATTTAACACTAAATGATATGTATTATATTATCTCATCATATATATATTATTATATTATACTAGGTTATGTTAATATATATATATACTTGTTTAAACATCCCACCACTATATATATGTATATATCTCTACACTCATAATCGTTCTTATGAGTATTTATATTAACAAACGTAATATACGTGTACAGGTTGAGTACTAGGCGTAACGAGGAATTTAAGTGATTTGGAATTTAGCGATTCAGGTGGGGAAGATTCTATGCCTTCATAATATTTTATTTTGATATATAGATAGGAATGTTAAATTAATTAGGTCTATAGTATTATTAGATTGCTTATGCTTGCCTATTGTACATGATTTTATATATACCATGTTGTGATTATTAGCCATGATGATATGTGTGTCAACATGACTTCTTGTTTTGATTAGATGATAATTGGATGCATACAATTCATGTGATATTTGAGACTCATTTATAAATTATAATGCCTGATAATGAAGCGTATGACTTGGAATATTGGCATAGTAAAGTTCATGCGTGAATACTATTATAATTGACTTTGTGACATGATACCATGTGTAGTGGAGTTTGAATATATTTTATCAATGCACTTAATATCGTACTTATATCGTACGTATGGCGTGACATCACTAAGGAACACGATTAAGATAAGAATCACACATATGGGGCAGTTATTCTAAGGAATATCGCCATTGATTATTATGGGGCAGTTATTCTAAGGAATATTGCCAATGTTTATTATGGGGCAGTTATTCATGATGAATATCGCCAACGAGTTTCTAATTTTTGGGTAGTGCCACCCTGGGCTTGATTTCCTAAAGGTACGTGATTTAGAACGTGATAAAATTCTCGACTCAAACAATCTAATGTTGCAACGATTAATGTGTGAAACTTGTTTGTAATGTTCTTGTGTATATATCATGATATGTTGTGAATTTTTTAGATGACCCACTGGGCTTTCAAGCTAACCCCTATTTTTCACAAGCAGGTACTTAGAAAATAAAGTAGCAAGTTGTCATGTGGTTCAGTGATAGGGGTAGGATGGTAATCTGGATAAGATTTTAATTAGTGAATGAGCTAATTACTTGTTTGACTTTGTGAACTTTTTATTTGAAAAGGGTTGTATTGACACTAGAAATTTTGATAAAACCTTATTATGATTATTGAAGGGATCATGATTTACTTTAAATGTATGTGCTTTGGACTTGAACGTGTTAATTCTACTTGATGAATATATTTAAAATGTTGTGTCCATAATGAATGGACAAGGGCAAGTACCCTCACAATTCAATATGGAAATTTGTATAGTGGAATTATGTGGTCCTTAGCATGAAGATGAAAGGGTATTCGTTTATCTTAACCAGTAAGTTGGTTAGAAGAATATATATTCATAGTGTTGCAAATTTTATTACCGATATAATGGTAATGGGTTAAGATAGACGGATACGATTAGCATCTCGATTTTCAGTGATTTTTCTCGATAAAATTAAAATATTCATTATTTTACTTGAAATTTAAGTTTTGAAAGTCGGGGTGTTACAACAACTGTATATCTTGAACTATTTCTCAAATTCTATCTTTAGCAAGAATAATACCAAGTGTGAATCAGTGCTGAGAATTTGAGTAGATACCAGTAAAAACAGATTTTCAAAGATGAAGTATAATTGAAGCTCAATCTAAAAATCTTTTGTAATCGTAAAGGTATTACTGAAAAATACTTTGAAAGATTAGATGTTTGAAAAACATTTCGACACAGACTAACATTCAAAAAGTATTGGCACAATACAAAACGATTGGCAAGTTGTTTGGTCCTAAGTGCTGGTATTTATAGACTTAGTGAGACATAGCCGTTAGACATTTGAAGTTAAAATAATATGAACATTTACACACAACGGCTAGAATGTTATATGAAAATGGCAACTTCAATTTTCACTAACATTCTGGGTTTTTTCAGATTTCATGAAAAAGGAAAGTTTTAGAAAAACTTATTTCATGTATCAGAGACGATCTCTGATAGGTTTCTTGTGCAAAGGTTCGTTTTGAAAAAGTAAACTGATGTAACGTACTTATTCGAACAGTGACAGTTGTTGAATTAGCGTCCTCAATCCGTAATCAGTGTCCTAGCGCATAATATCAACAATGTCGTTTTGTTTCTTGAGGGCGCTCATTACATATAAGCGTCGTGCTGAACACTTAAGTGAGGGCGCTACAAACTCGTACGCGTCCTGACTTACATTGACACTTAAACGACTTAACCTTGAGGGCGCTAATGCAAATTTAGTGTCCTGCTATGTTTTAAAACAGTTAAGTACATGAGGGCACTACTATCTGAGTAAGTGTCCTGCCAGTTTAAAACATAAAACAAAACATGAGGGCACTACAACAATGTAAGCGTCCTACCAATTAAAAACATTTTAATTAAGGCACAAACACGCTGAAGGACAATCAGAGTCCTAAAAGTTACTAAGTTGATTCCCAAAGGTGAGGCTACTCCTATCTAGGTAGCGTCCTGATAGATTATTCAACTTATAACTATCAGCGTCCTCAAAGAGACATTCTTTGAAGAACTTAAGAAATCTTTCATTGAGTTGATGCTGAGTCAGCTTCCTGATAACTTCAGAGGTTGACTAGTAAAGGAGGCCGCTGATATTCAAGTAAGCGTCCTAATAAATCAGTTCAATTCAACCTTGAACGTTATCAACGTCCTAATGAACTATCAGCGTCCTGAATTATCAAGTTCAGGAGAGTGCTGCTATTTCATTAGCGTCCTGAAAGACTCTTTAAAAATAGTTTTGACTCGCAATTAAATATACGATAAATGAGAATAAAAACTTGATAAATTTCAAATTAAATATATAAAATTAAATCATTTGAAATACCGTAAAATGTTAGATCAAAACATGCAAGTGATTTGTGCATGGTTTTGGAAAATGTTTGAGCAATGTCGATTAGAGAAATATATACCTTAAAGACTTTGTGTATTTCTCATAATCGTTAAATCCAACTCTTCATTATGAGATCTTCAATAAGAGCTTTGCACGGAGTTGAATGACTTAAACGTTGATCGAGAGATGTAGATTTGAAGCTTGATTGAATCGTTCGAGTGACGTAATCTTGAAATCAAGATGTGATCATTGAAGTCCTTTTGATTGCAACAAACTTGACCGTTAGATGTGATATTTGAGTTCCTTGATCGAGTCGTTCCTTGGCTTTTTGCTTTTTCTTTGGTTCTGAGATAAGTTCTTGATAAACGCTCGTTAGCACTAAAAAGTACTTTGTTTGTGATCATCAAAATATACTTTATCACAGTATATTTAAAGATGAGCGAAGTGATGGACCGTATAGGTTAACAAGAGCATGTGATTGCAATGTTATAACATGTCTCAAAAACCACCCATTCTCATTATCACGTTTTTGAGAGAGTGAAGAAAGAAAGGAAAAAGAAGCGAAAAAAGAGGAGAAAGAAAGAAAAGAGAAGAAGGTTAGGATTTGGGGTGTGCTTTGCTCCAAATCTTGAATATAAGGTATGTTTCTTCAAATATCTTCCATGAAAATGTTGTTAATGTTGGTTTCAAGCTTTCTAATGGTGTGGAATACACTATGGGTTTCGGATATGAAGAGAACCCAACCAAGGGTTTGTTATCTAAATGAACCCCATGATATGACGGTTTTGATGATTCCAAATATCTCCAATTGGTCTATCTAATGATCTTGACAAGTGTTTCAGATTTATCAAGAATCAAGATCAAGAAACTGAGATCACAAGCCTATTGAATAGATAAAATAAAGTTCCAAGTCTGTCAGTACTTAGATTGTATGTTCCAAGTTTATCATCTGCATGTTTTAATCTTGGTTGCATGTTTGATTTAATCCGGTTACTTTATGTTTTATCGTGTTTTAATCGAGAAATCAAAAATTGCTTTTGTAAAGTCTTTCAGGACGCTAATGTTTTAGCAACGCTTTCCTGGACTTCATGAGTCAGGACGCTGATAAAATATTAAGACGCTCAAGGTTGAATTGATCTGATTAATAAGGACGCTTACTTATTAGTAGTGACCTTTCTCTTATCAACCTTTGAGAGTGTCAAGAAGTTGATTTAGCTTCAGCTTGCTAAAAGATTTTCTTTTATCGTTAAGTGATTTCTATCTTTAAGGACGCTGATAAATTATAAGTTGAATGTATTATCAGGACGCTACTTGTGTAGGAGCGCCCTCATCTTTAGAATCAACTTAAATAACTTTCAGGATGCTTATCATCCGTCAGCGCGTTTAAAATTGTTTTAACTGTTCAGGACGTTTGCTCTTGAGTAGCGTCCTCATATGTTTTGCGTTTTAAAACCAAGCAGGACTCTTACTGCGAAGTAGCGCCCTCATGCTTTAAGTCGTTTAATTGTCAAAGCAAGTCAGGATGCTTACTACTTAGTAGCGCCCTCACTTCATTGTTCAGTAGGACGCTGATATTCTATGACCGCCCTCAAAGGAACAAAACAACATAAAATATATTTTTACTATTTTGACATGTATGTATTTTTTGCCACATTTTCTGAACAACTTTTCGTACAAAATCAATTTTTTGTATTTGTAGAAGATATTCTCTGATTCACGAGCCACGTCTTTGATAAGTTGGGTTTTAGATTAGTATTTTACATGTTAATTTCATAGATTTTTAGGTACATTGAGTTAGTTTTTAGACATATTTGCATTAATTAGTTCATTTAGTGTTTTAGGTTCATTTAGATATTTTTAGGAGTTTTATAAGTTAGTTTTAGTGATTTTCATTAATAAAATACATTAGGCTAGTTTAGGAAAATAATAATGATTTTTAGGTATTTTTCCTAAAGTCAATTGCATCCTTTTTATATTAATTTTTTCAATATTTTACAAGCTATACATAGTGCATATAGAATTATACATGCTAATACACACTTGCATATAATATAAATCATTTACTTGTGTTTTGTGTTTTGTTTTGTAGGAAAATAAAGAGCTTTGAATGTGGATCCATGTTGCAAAAAGAAGAGCAACAGAAGAGCCAGAAAAATGGGAAAAAAATGGCCAAGTCCCAGAAGAAATGGTGTCTGGGCGCCCAGAAGAGTCTATCGGAGCGCCGCGGTGACCATCGTGGCGCTCCGAGAGAGGTTTGAGTGAAGAAAGAAAGGCATGAAGTATAGTAACGATGCTGAAACTCTTAGAGCCGCGACGCTACGATTTGGTACAAGAGATGAGATTAGGGGTTGTTTTAGTCTTTTGCATTTTGATTTATAAATTGGATTTTTAGGGTTTTATGAAGATCTTATCTTAGTTTAGATAGTAAGAGTAGCCGTAAAAGAGAATATAATAGGTTAGGTTAAGGTTTTGAAAGAGAGGCAAGTGAAGGATTGAAGAGAAAGAAGAGTTGCAGGTTCAAGACAAGAAGAAGAAGGAGAGTCCACCATTGACAAAGGGGTTTCTTCATTTATCTTCCAATCTTAGTTTGTTTCCATGTTTTCTTCTTTAACTCTTTCTCTCGTATCTATGGATATGATTATGAACTAAATAAATAATCTAGAGATTTGATTTTTCTTTGTTGAATCTTGTGATTGAGCCATTGTTTGTGTGTTTTTGAACAATCTTTTGGGTTTATTTATGATTCTCCATGCTTAATGCTTTCAAATTGCTGATCACTCTTTGAATGAACTTAGATTTGGTTTCTATCACTCGAGAGAGGGGATATCGAATTGGAGCAAGGGATTTGTAACCTAGGGTAGAGTAATGAGTCGAGAGACCTACAAAACCTTTTGAAATCCATTAAAATGAATCATAGAACCTAGGGCATTCTTGATCTAAAGGTTTATCACTTGAGAGGGGAAATTGATAGGTTGAGAGTAGATATTTAAGCTATCACTCGAGAGAGAGGTTTGAATGAAAAAGGATTCAGGATTTATAAATTTCAGAAATTAATTCATTTACACAATTATTAAAAATCATAAGAGACAACATAGTGAGATCTAAACTCTAGAACTATAAATCCATTGATTTCTCTCCAATTTCCATTTATCTTGTTTGTTTTTATTTGCCTTTGTTTAATTTTCATTTTATCATTTAATTCACTCCACTTTTATCACCTAGATAAAATCACTAATCATTGTAGAATTGAGAATTAAGATTAGTAAAATCACCTTCTCTGCGGATACGATAACCCACTCACCATGGGTATTATAACTTCACATTCGTACGCTTGCAAATTTAAATTTACGGTATCAGTCTTCTACAACTTTCCTTATTCGTGTATCTAGAGAAAAACAAAATATTCATGAATTGTGCAGTTGCCACTATCGTGATATATTCTAGCTGTTGTAAGTAAATGTTCATATTTGAAATTCAAATTCAAATGAACAAAAACTTCATCTCTACAAGTCTATAAATACAGACACTTAACAATTTGTTAAGAACCGAAAATTCTCTGAGCTAAAACACTTTTTGAAAGTTAGTCGAATTTTCATCTGGTCAAGAAAACGTTTAAGTCGATTTGTTTTCACAGCAGTTTTCTTTGAGACTTTATGTACTCAAAAGGTTTTCATACTAAGCTAACATTCTATCTTTATCTGAAAATCTATTTGAAGTTTTGAGCTATTTTTACTCAAATCGTTCAGCACTGTTTTAACTTATATCATTCTTGCTGAAAGAGTAATTTGAGAGATAGTTCATAGAATACAGTTGTATTCAATTTCATATTCTGTATACTGTATCAAGGTTGTAACAGTAGTTAGATAAACTACTGAGTTGATATTTTAAATTCAACAAAGTCAGGTCTTCTCACACCCGTAAGTTGAGAAACGATAGTTCTCACACCAGTAAGTCGAGATAGGTTGGTCTTATGCCTGTAAGCTGAGCAGTGTAATGATTATTCTCACACCTGCAAGTTGAGAAAAGGAGTAACGGTTTGATTCTCACCCATAAGAGAATCCCTTAGTGACAAGGTTAAAATCCTAACTGAGGAGGTTAGGTAGTGGATGTAGGCAAGTTTTAGAAAAATTGAAATATATACAATGAGTCAACAATCCTCAGCAAGCGCATCCAGAACGCTCAATGAAAGATCTCCTGATAGAATGTCAATAAAGAAGTCTGCATGGAGAATAAAGATAATGAATTATCTCAGCTGTTTCAAAATGAGACAAAGTACTCAAGTCGAGGACTTTGCAGTACCTTAAGGTAAAAGTAAAAAATATGCAAAGGTATAAAAGTCACTCTCTTTTCTTCTACTACTGGAACATACTCATCAGTGACTACTTGAAATCAATGTCTATGTTTAATTATGTGTTGCTCGGAATGTTTAAATTCTTTTTGCTCGTGATTAAATTATTGACTGTTGGTTGATGAAATATAATTTGCAATATCAGTTATTCAACCATATGATATTTAAGCTTGTATTAGTCAAATATGATAAATATTATAGCCTAAGTATCAATAAGGATGCTAATGTGCCCGATGCCATTAGCTATTCCAAAATCACTCGTCACAAGAAGGACGCTAATGTGCATAATAACTCTAGTCGAGTAAGAACGATAGTTTGAAGTAGGACGCTAATCGGTCAATATTACTCATTAAATCGAACCCTTTTTTTTTAAAATAGGAAGCGACACGTGCTGATATATGTCAGGAGCGAGCTTATCGCTTTCTCTCTAAAGCCAAACCAGTTGTATCCTAGAAGTCACTTTTTACCTTTTATGCCCTAGGACGCTTCGAAGAACTTTTCCAGGAATCATTTCCAAAGTTACCACTGAATCTTCATCTTTAACCTTGGTAAATCCTGCTCTCTGTTCTTTTCGAATCCTCTATAATCTTGTGCTTCAGTCTTTGTCTTGTAGTCTAAGTTCTTCACAATCTTCTTTTTTGATTTTTTTTCAATGGCACCCAAACCCGAAAAGCTTCGCCCTTTTCTGCTAGAAAGCGAGCTGTGTCGCCATCATCACCTCCAAATAGGAGTGTGAGACCAAGAACTAAACCAACTCAAGCCGCACCAGCTGAGGAACCCACACTAGTGATACCCACACCTCCTATTGAAACCATGTCTCACCCACCTTCTTCTTCTCAGATGAGAAGAAAATGAGACAAAGCCAATATATATTGATGTTGAGGAAATATCAGTCGGATTCCATATATGTTATGGATATAACTCAACTATAAGTTGGGGAGGATACCACGTATCAAGAAGAGCTGTGGTTTGCTCACTCCATTTCCTTCAATATTTCTGGTGCAGAGTTAAAAGGAAAAGTGTGAAATGTCCATTTTATGGAGAGATGCTGTCAAAGTTTCTAAAATATTTGGGAATTATTGTGAATGTCCGTTGAGGCTGACAGTGTATTGTATATTGTATATGGGTATGTACAGTGTATAGTGCATTGTGCCGTTCATGACGTCAGCCTACGTCAGGAGCGTCGTGAGCTCATGAACTGAGCTGTAATTGATGGAAGCTTTATCGATTTTGACTTCTTCATTAACTCCCATCTGGACATTTTCTCTCTTTTTGAAATCCAAGGCTGGATGAATTTTCTCATTCTACACTCAAAATTGTATCCTAGTCTTGTCAGCTAGTTCTATTCGAATCTGGTTGATAAACTTGGCTCCGAACTCTCGAAACAATCTGTGGTGAAGGGAAAATCTGTTGAGATTTCTCCCAGATTTTTTTCTGAGACATTCCATTTGCCAAATGATGAAAGTACCCACATACTTTCATTCACCAAGAATAAAGTTCAGTATCCAGGCTATAACAACCTTTATGCTCTCAATCTTGTCTCAAGGAAGAACGACCATTCTTATGTCGACAAGAAACTCACAAATCAGTCCTTTGAACTTATTCCCAGAATAATCCACAACGTCATTACCCACATCATTCAACCTAAAACCGACAGCAGGGGTAATGGAAATGAATTAGAGTTATTCTTAATCTGGTGCATCCTGGAGAAGAAGAAAGTAAATCTCGCCCACATTCTCATGCATGTAATGAATACGGTGGTTAGTAGAGGAGGAGGTCTACCTCTGGGTATGTACCTCACCAATCTGTTCGAGAGATGTGGTATCGATTTCAGTGGAGAAAGCTTTAAGGAACCCAGCAGATACAACTGCATTGGTCAAACCACTGTGAAATTGATGAGATATACTTATGTTCGTGCATTGAACAAAAGGCTTCCAATGTCCGAAGTTCTACTTGAAGGTGAACCTAGTGGAAAAGATGAAGTAAGAGAAGAAGATGTATCAGCAATAGAGAAAGAAGCTACCCAAGCTTCAAATGCTCCAATCGAAGAGGCTGTGCTAGAAGAAGTTGTCCCCAAAGTTAATATTGAGCATGTTTCAATTGATGATGTAGAAATTGAACATGTACAGCAAGATGTCTATGCTAAAGAAGATCTAATGGAAGAGGTGACCCAGATTGCTCAGGCCATAGTTGAAGAACATTTGCATGAGTCAGAAAATGCTGATGCAATCTTGGAGGACATCACCAGAGAACGAGTCAGTGAGGACTCAGATAAAACCATCTCCAGACCACCGTCACTATTTGATATCCCTGTACCAATGGAATCTCAAGACACGTAGAAAAATGAGTCGGATGGTATACAAAGTAAGGATTCAGAGGGCTATGATCTGGCTATCGTACCCTATCAAGGAGATGACATGAATGAAGAGGACCATGTTGAAGATTTTCATGAGGACAATGTTGAATTTCAAGCAGAAGATGAAGTGGAAAATGTTTATCATGAGCAACCTTCTTATCTATCCACAAGCAGGCCAAAAGATGAATTCTTTGGAGAGGAAGACTTTCTCAGACGAGTAAAAGAAGATCAAATTCTTGTCATGTCTCAACTAATGACTAGTTTGGAACAGAACCAAGTTCAGTTGAAAAACGAGACATTGTCAGATGTCTGAGAATCTCTGAAATCTCAAGAGAGAGTTGAGATTAATGAGATCAAAGAACTTAACTCTCACATGATCAAGGCAACTGAATTGCTCGAGAAGCTATCTCAACAAATGGACATCCAGTTAAAAGTCGTGCAGTCCTTGCCTTCATCGAGCTTCACTCCATCATCACTTGATGATTTTATTAAGACAATTCAGGAGGACATGCGACAGATCAAGAGATTCATAAATGCCTTTGTTGTTGCTGTTCTGCCGAGATTGGCAGCTCCTCAACAACCTCCAGCCAGACCTCAAAATCCACAGAATCGCACAATGCCAACAAGACAAAGTCATGCTGTCAATGATGTAACTAAAGAAGCTTTAAAAAATATTCTCGATGAAATTCAAAGCTTGAAAGGTAAAATGGCTGAACCCTCTAAAGATAAGTCCATTTCTGAAACTCTACAATCAGTGTTGGATGCTATCTTGGATCAAGTAACCAACAAAACAACGCTTGATCCGTTGCTGCAGGCCATCTCTAGTCTAAAGGAGAATTTAGATACTGCAAGGCCAACACCAACAGAGGATGATAGACTAACCAAGATTCTAGACTTGATTACTCGTGCTTTTGAGAAATTACAAAACTTGGAGAACAAGATACTCTTCCTTACCACATCAATTATGGATTTATCTTACACTGTCATCACAGCTACAGATTGAGTGGAAGGAGTAGTTGGCTTCTTTGAAGATCTCTTCATGGTAATGAACAGTAAAATGCATTCTACTATTTGGTATATTGCCTCAAGCATGAAATGTTTTGCTAAGCTCTTTCATTTGTTGGAGAAGAAAGGTGTAGAGGTTCCACCTGCACCAAGAGCTCTAGCCTTCACACGTTCTCAAGGACCTCACGAGTCTAACAGACTTTAAGGTATATTAGCATGTGAAGAAGAAGATGAATCGGATGGAGAGCCATTGCATAAAATTAGTCGAAGAGTGTCTCCACCCCAAGAATTTGAAGGTCATACACTGTCTCCTGAGTTTTCTCAAGGTCTTGCGGAACGAAAAGCAAAAGGTTTCAAACCTAGTCCACCTCTTGATCCGTTTAAATGTGGTGCTTCTAAGCATGCTCATGACAAATTCATTGAAAAATCCAGGAAAGGTATTGTAATTGGTGAATCTGTCAACAATGTGTGACAGAGCACACGTGGTTCTTCAAGACCACAAGCACCAATGAAACCCAAGAATTCTTCATCTAGTTCTAGTGGATCAAAGAAGGATGAGGAGGCCGAAAGGAAAAGGAAAGGGAAGGGTCCAAGTATGGACTGAGCCTACCCACTTTTTGATGTTTTCAAAAGGGGGAGAAGAGATTGTAGATATTAGGCAAAATTAGCTCAAGAGGGAAGCTACATGTAAGAGGGAGTTTACATGTAAGGGGGAGTTTTATCCAAGTTACTATGTTCTATACACGTTAATATATTCATTATTGTTTATAATTTACATTGTGTGTTTTCTGCAATGTTTGCATCTTACCATGTAAATTGTATGATTAAAATGAAATAGAACTGGCATGATTGCAGATATCGTTTTAAATTCGGTATATGTTTGATTACATGAATAGTTATCTGCATGATCTCTAAGTATTTGAAATCATCAAAAAGGGGGAGATTGTTATCTCAATGATCCCCATGATATGAAGGTTTTGATGATTCCAAATATCTCTAGTTGGTCTATCTAATGATCTTGTCAAGTGTTTCAAATTTATCCAGAATCAAAATCAAGGAATTGAGATGACAAGCCTATTGAACAGAAAAATGAAGTTCCAAGTTTGTCAGTACTTAGATTGTAAGGTCTATCAATCAACTTACTCTCAGCAAGATTTTTATCATCTGCATGTTTTAATCGATTGGTTGCATGTTTGATTTAATCCGATTACTTTATGTTTTATCGTGTTTTAATCGAGAAATCAAAAACCGCTTTTATAAAGTCTTTCAGGACGCTAATGTTTTAGCAGCGCTCTCCTGGACTTAATGAGTCAGGAGGCTAATAAAATATTAAGACACTCAAGGTTGAATTGATATGATTAATAAGGACGCTTACTTATTAGTAGTGACCTTTCTCTTATCAACCTTTGAGAGTGTCAGAACGCTTATTTAGCTTCAGCTCGCTGAAAGATTTTCTTTTATCTTTAAGTGATTTATATATTTAAAGACGCTGATAAGTTATAAGTTGAATGAATTATCAAGACGCTATTTGTGTAGGAGCTCCCTCATCTTTAGAATCAACTTAAATAACTTTCAGGGCGCTTATCGTTCGTCAGCGCGCTTAAAATTGTTTTAAAATTGTTTTAACTGTTCCAGTCGCTTGCTCTTGAGTAGCGCCCTCATATGTTTTGCGTTTTAAAACCAAGCAAGGCACTTACTGTGAAGTAGCGCCTTCATGCTTTAAGTCGTTTAATTGTCAAAGCAAGTCAGGACGCTTACTACATGTAGTGCCCTCACTTTATTGTTTAGTCGGACACTGATATTCTTTGAGCGCCCTCAAAGGAACAAAACGACAGAAAAAATATTTTTACTATTCTGACATGTACGTATTTTTCGCCACCTTTTCTGAACAACTTTTCATACAAAATAAATTTTCTGTATTTGTACGGGATATTCTCTGATTCATGAACCATGTTTTCTACAACTTTTCTTATTCGTGTATTTGGAGAAAAACAAAATATTAATGAATTGTGCAGTTGCCACTATCGTGATATATTCTAGCTGTTGTGAGTAAACGTTCATATTTGAAATTCAAATTCAAATTAACAACAACTTCATCTCTACAAGTCTATAAATACAGACACTTAACAATTTGTTAAGCACCGGAAATTCTCTGAGCTAAAACACTTTTTGAAAGTTAGTCCAATTTTCATCTGGTCAAGAAAACGTTTAAGTCGATCTGTTTTCTCAGCAGTTTTTCTTTGAGACTTTACGTACTCAAAAGGTTTTCATACTAAGCTAACATTCTATCTTTATCTGAAAATCTATTTGAAGCTTTGAACTGTTTTCACTCAAATCGTTCAACACTGTTTTAACTCATATCATTCTTGCTGAAAGAGTAATTTGAGAGATAGTTCATAGGATATAGTTGTTTTCAATTTCATATTTTGTATACTGTATCAAGGTTGTAATAGTAGTTAGATAAACTACTGAGTTAATATTTTAAATTCAACAAAGTCAGGTCTTCTCACACCCGTATGTTGGGAAAAGGTAGTTCTCACACCCGTAAGTTGAGATAGGTTGGTCTCACGCCTGTAAGCTGAGCAGTGTAATGATTGTTCTCACACCTGCAAGTTGAGAAAATGTGTAATGGTTTGATTCTCACCCATAAGACAATCCCTTAGTGACAAGGTTAAAATCCTAACTGAGGAGGTTAGGTAGTGGATGTAGGCAAGTAATCGAACCACTATAAATTCACTGTGCATATTTTTTTATTTTCTACACTGTATCTTCGCCATTGTTATTATTTTCTAAATCGACACATATGGGCCAACAGGGTTTTGGTGGTTTGAGCTTGAAAGAGTTTGGGAATAGTGGTTTTGGGCGTGTTTGACCTAGACCTATGCCCAAGATGTATTTTAACAAGCTCTTCTCCACATTTCGGAAAAGTATGAAGCTAGGGTTTCAATGGAAACTTACGAGTCCAAAATGCATGCTTAGGATTTGGGTTCCTAGGATTATTTGGAACCCAATGGTGTAGCAATTTTTCCAATTTTTGATGAGAAGTTATCGGTGTTTCATTGTAAATACCTTCACCTAGATTATGGGCCTATATTAATCATGTTTAGCCTAGGCCTAAAAGTTGCGTTAATCTCATAACTAGAAATGGTTGATGTCGAATAGTTGTATGTTGAATTAATAAAGTATGGATGTAAATTGAGTTTAGATGCTTATGGCATGAGAAATTTAGAATTATGATTGAATTTGAATGATGTGTTGTGTATGGACCTAATTGGTTTATGTTAGGTATGGATTATTGTGTATTGGGTATATATTATGGATCATGAAATTGATCTAGAATGTGTAAATTCTTGTTGATTGCAGGACTTTAAATTGGTTGATTTCTTTTAGGAATAGCTTGTGTAATTAGTTTTGGATTGGTTGTTACTATCTCTCACCTTTATTTTCCATTTATGGCATTATGTATATGAAATTGATTTGTTAAAATATATGCATTTATGGTGTATGTATATGCATGGAATTGATACTCATGAAAATGGTTTTTGTGCATTGGATTGCCTGGGGTATTTAGGATTAATTACCTTGGCGTTGGTTATCTTTCTACTTACTTGTTCTTTTGGAAATATGTCGTTGGTGTTACTTGGATTAGTGCTCTATGGAAAGGACTTTCCTTCGGAAGAATGTAAGGGTAGAAGGGTAGGTACTAGGTAATGTGTTGGTCTTTCCCTATAGCGTGAAATAGGGGAAGTGTAGGTACTATTATCTAGGATTGACCTCGGTTGAGGGGTTTGCAAGTTTTTTGAAAAATTGATGCATTGATTTGTATATGATTTAGTTTGGATCATGTATGTTATCTTTAATTGATGCACTTGATTTTCTAAATATTAATTAAATGGCATACATGTTTTTATAAATGCATTGATGGAGTTACTTATGAGAATACTTCACTGAGTTTGTTGATTGGTCACCCCCTTTTCCCTATTTTTCTCAGGTTTAGATCCAAAAGGAGGGGGCAACGCCTAGATCTTGGACTTGCAGCCTTTAACTTCTTTGGCCTCACGTGAGCATACAGGGACTTGGGTTTTCTTTTGAGTCTTTTGTTCTTTTGAGTATGTAAATATATATCACATAGAAATATTGTACATATTTATCACATAGATACGTGGTGTATACAGATACATGTATATGACAAATGTTTTAGGGAGTAGATTCTTTTTTTTTACAAATGATCACATATATGTTGAACCATGTGGATGTACAGGATGATATGATCTTTTTGGAGAAAAAAATTTATGGTTCAATTATATGATGTTATAAGTGTTGGCCTAAGCGGTTCATCACTTAGCATGTCCCTATGTATACTTGATGAAGTATATTTTGATGATCACAAACAAAATCTCTTTCGGTGCTAACGAGCTTTAATCAATAACCTATCTCAGCACCTCAGGAAAGCAAAAAGCCAAAGAATGATTCGATCAAGGAACTCAAGGTCATATCAAATGTTCAAGATTATCTCAATCAAGAACTTTAAGATTAATCTACACATTCACGAACGATTCGATCAAAAGCTTCAAGACTACATCATTCAATCAACGTTCAAGACATTCAACTCAAATGCGAAGTTCATCGAAGATCTCATAATGAAGAGTTGGATTTAAAGATTATGAGCAATATACAATGTATTTAAGGTATATCTTTCTCTAATCGATATTGCTCAAACATTTTCCAAAACCATGCACAAATCAGTTGCATATGTTTTCCAAATTTACATGTTTTAATCATACGCTTTACGATATTTCATATGATTTAATTTTCGATGTTTGATTTGAATTTCAATTGACCGAGTTTTTAATCGTATTTATCGAATTTTTTAATCACGTGTCAAAAAATATTTTTAAAGTCTTTCAGGACGATAATGACTTAGTAGCACTCTTCTGAACTTGACAAGTCAGGACGCTGGTAACATTCAAGGTTGAATTGAACTGATTCATCAAGACACTCACTTGTAAGTAGCGGCCTCACTAAGAATCAACCTTTGAAGTTGTCAGGACTCTGATTGTGAATCAGCTTGCTGAAAGATCTCTGAGAGTCTAAGTTCTTCAAAGATGTTATTTATGAGGACATTGATAGTTATAAGTTGGATAAACTATCAGGACGCTACCTGGATAGGAGCGTCCTCATCTCTGGGACCAACTAAATAACTTTCAGGACGCTAATTGTCCTTTAGCGAAGTAAATATTGTTTATCAAATGTTTTAAATATGTTAGGATGCTTACATAGTAGTAGCACCCTCATGTTTAGTTTTTAAAAGGTAGGATGCTTACCTAGAAGTAGTGCCCTCATTCATTTAATTGTTTTAAAAAGTAAGCAGGACGCTAACTGTGCGTTATCGCCCTGAAAGTTGAGTCATTTTTGTCGTAAAGTCAGGACACTTACAAGTTAGTAGTGCCCTCACTTCATTGTTGTGCAGGACACTTATACATAGTGAACGCCCTTAAGGAACAAAATGACAAAGTTGTTATTATGTGTCAGGACATTGATTAAGAAATCAGGATGCTAATTCAAAAACCATCACTGTTCTGACAAGTATGCTATATCTGTCACGCCTGGGTTGCACACAGTGCCCCCTACCCAGGGTGATGGGCACCTCATACCGAGCGTACCCCAGCTATTATGGACCCATAATATTGTCCCATCTCGGCCAGCCACGCCACACAAGGACACCGGTCACTGAGATCATTTGTCCCCACTATTCATCATGAATAGTGCAAGGCCTCCCCCAGAATCGAACTCACAACCTCCTCTTCGTAAGGTTTGATTTCGCAATCTGAGTAGCCACTGAACCAACTAGCTCAGTGGTTACTCAGATTTCGAAATCAAACCTTATGAAGAGGAGGTTGTGAGATCGATTCTAGGGGAGGCCCTACACTATTCATGATGAATAGTGGGGATAAATGATCTCGGAGATCGGCGTCCTTGTGTGGTGTGGCTGGCCGAGATAGGACAATATTACGGGTCCATAATGGCTGGGGTACGCTCGGTATGAGGTGCCCATCACCCTAAGTAGGGGGCACTGTGTGCAACCCAGGCGTGACAAAAAGGCGTTATGCACAGGCGTGACAAAAAGGCCTTATGTGTACATAAGGCCTTTTTGTCACCCCTGGGTTGCACATAGTGCCCCTTACCCAGGGTGAGGAGCACCCCACCCTGGGGTCTGCTCCAGCCATTATGGAACCATAATATTGTCCCATCTGGGTTGCGCAAGCGCCCCATACCCAGATCATTTGTCCATATTATTCATTCATAAATAATGTAGGGCCTCCCCCTGATTCGAACTCACAACCTTCTTATAAGGTTTGATTTCACAATCTGAGTAGCCACTGAACCAACTAGCTCAGTGGTTACTCAGATGGCGAAATCAAACCTTATGAAGAGGAGGTTGTGAGTTCGATTCTGGGGGAGGCCCTACACTATTCTTGATGAATAGTATGGACAAATGATCTGGGTATGGGGCGCTTGCACAACCCAGATGGGACAATATTATGGTTCCATAATGGCTGGAGTAGACCCCAGGGTGGGGTGCTCATCACCCTGGGTAGGGGGCACTGTGTGCAACCTAGGCATAAAAATATCAGTCTACTTTTTTAGAACGAATCTTTGCACATAATCCTTTTTCATATTTATCAGAGATTTTCTCTGATGCATGAATCCTGATTGCTAAGGTATTCATTATTCAGGTAATCTGAAAGGAACCAGAATGGTCATGAGAATTGCAATTGCCATTTTTGTGATACATTCTAGACGTTGTGTGTAAACATTCACATTATATTTGAACTTCAAATATCTAACGACTATTATCTACTAAGTCTATAAATACCAACACTTTGAATCAAACAACTTGCCGATAATTTTTATTGTGCCAAAAACGTTTTGAATGTTAGTCATTTTCAAAATGTTTTCAACAGTTCAAGTTTTTCAAAGTATTCTTCACTGATACTTTAATTATTCAAAAGATTTTCATACTGAGGCTAAATTATATTTTATCTCTGAAAATGTACTTCAATTATATAGAACTGGTTTCTACTCAAATTCTCAGCACTGATCTATACTTGATATCAATCTTGCTGAAGAAAGAATTTTAGAAATAGTTCATAGATACAATAGTACTTGATTTCATATCTTAGTATTGTATCGAACCATATCAGTAGTTGTGTTAACTACGGAATATTGAACCAAAAGTTTTCACGGCTATACATTTTATCTATGTTGAAAACCTTTTGTGTCTGTGTTTCCACACTGGTCTTGCATTTCCAAGTTCAATGTTTTAATGGTATCAAAAGTTTTCAAAAAAGCATTTAATTGATTTACATATCATTCATACTTTTCGGAACTGCACCTAAGCAATACCGAAAATTGAAAGGTATAGGACTGTAAGTGTATCTTCTCTTAGCATTACGTACTTAAATTTACTTATGATTGTAATGCTTAATTGTAAAGTTTTCTACTTAGTTAGAACCAATATTATTTTAATATTGTGGTATGCTGGTATGTTTCGGGAATAAAACAACCAGGACAAGTGAATGTAATTCACTTAATGATTTTAAGGTTGAAATCATGTTAAGGTTCATCCTCACCCATAAGTAGGATATCGGTTCTTCCTAATCCCGCAAAAGGAACACCATTTCTTCCTCAACCCGAAAAAAGAAAAATGGTTCTTCCTCATCCCATAAAAGGAACATGGGTTCTTTCTCAACTCGAAAAAAGGAAAACGGTTCTTCCTCATCCTGTAAAAGGAACATGGGTTCTTCCTCAACCCGAAAAAAGGAAAACGGTTATTCCTCATCGCGTAAAAGGAACACGGGTTCTTCCTCAAACCGAAAAAAGGAAAACGGTTGTTCCTTATCCCGTAAAGGAATCATGGTTTTTCCTTAGCCAGAAAAAGAATAGGTTTGCCTTGAACCTGTAAAAGGGCAAGTTGTAACGGTTTGGTTCTCACTCGTAAGAAAATCAGTTAGTGGATTGAGAAATTCCTAATCGGGAGATTAGGTAGTGGACGTAGGCTTGGCCGAACCACTATAAATCCTAGTATGCTTTACGTTAAGCATTTTACTTTATCGTTAGTATGTACATTTATTTCCAATCTATCAAAGTATATCACTATATCATTGGAAAAGAATTAAATTTTACCATGACCCAATTCACCCCCCCTCTTGGGTGCACCAACAATAAGTTGTATGTATCGTACAGGTATTGATGAAGAATACTAAGGTAGAGGCTGAGCAGGGCCTCAAATTTTGTCTTGGAGTGGCATTATCTGGGGTTCTGTGCTAGTCTTAATGCCACCCGGAGAAGGGTTGCGACACGTACTCGAGCAGGTAGGAACCCACTCCATCCAAGAATTTCCATTTTTGAACTTTTTTGAGTTTTAATCTTGAGCATTCATCTAGAGCCATTGATTTAACTTAATATATATTTAAATCATCTAATCTTGATTGTCCATGATAGGTTTAGGGTTTTTAATGATGGTTTTCTATTTAAACAATAATTAAACCCTACTTTCATAACAAGAACTTTTATTATCATTCTCCAAACTTTATTCTCTGCAACTAAGCCCAAAAAGAAGGCAGCCGCTGTTGGAGAGTTGAGATATTCATGAAGCTACAGTGATGCTTTGACTTTTCACATTTCACAAAAGTTGTTCACGATCACGAGATTTATCACATATTTGATTTTTAGATCATTCTGTGGTAAAACCTTTTCGATTTTGATTTCATGTTGTGCATACTTTGATATATTGTGGCTGAGAAATCTTGACGAGGTCATTACCAAGGTTGTAAGTTGTTATTTTAAGTTTGTTCCCTTGTTGAACAAATCTCTTTTGTTCATTGGGTGTATTTTGAATGCTAGCTTGTTAGCTAGTTGGGAAGATTACCTAATCGGGAATCGGTGATTGTAACCGGTTTGATCCTCACCCGTGAAGTAGGATCAAGTTAGGAAATCCTGAATAGGGAGATCAAGTAGTGGAGGTAGGCTTATTGGGAAGTCGAACCACTATAAATCATGTGTGCCTTTTTTGTTCACTATTTCATTTATATTTCTGCTATTTATTTGATTGTTTATTAAATGTTTGAGAAAGGTCCTGAAAAATCTGCCAACACTCAATTCACCCCCCCTCTTGGGTGTCTATCATGGTAGATAGATTAAAATTGCCTGTTGCTAGAGCTAGTACGCCCTTGATTTTGAGTACGACAATAGGAGAGAGAATCTACCAATATATGATTTGTGAGAAAGGTGTTGTGAATTACGAGGACCGTAAGATGATTGTAAACCATAGGGTGTTAGAGTTCCTCGATTTTGATGCTACTTTCGGTATTGACTGGTTGGCGGCGTATCAAGTCCAAGTGGATTGTTTCCATATGCAGATTGTACTTAAGATCCCTGGGCATCCATCTTTTCTCAACCGAGGTATGACTACTATCAAACCACCTACACGAGGCTGACTAGTTACTGAGGTAGAAGCTGCACTTATGGCTAGTATTAGGCCATTGGACGAGAAGGAAAAAGGCATTCAAATTCCTGACATTCTTATAGTGAATGAGTTCCCAAAAGTTTTTCTCGAAGATCTACATTGGTTTCCACTCGAGAAACAAATTGACTTTATCATTGAGCTGATGCCTGTTACAAAACCCATATCTAGTCCACTCTACAGAATGGCACCAAAAGAGTTGCAAGAATTCAAAGTGCAAGTCGAAGAGCTATTGAGCAAAAGGTTTATTACACCTAGAATGTCACCTTGGGGAGCACTAGTTCTTTTTCTAAAGGAGAAGGACGGGAGTCTGAGATTGTGTATAGGCTACCATCAGTTGAACAAGGTGATATTGATGATCTATTTGATCAATTGAATGGTGCCAAGTTCTTTTTCAAGAATGATTTGAGATTGGGCTACCATTAGTTGAGGATTTGAGAGGAAGATGTTTCGAAGACTGCATTCAGAACGAGGTATGGTCATTATGAGTTTCTGGTCAAACCATTTCGGCTGACGAACGCACCGGCAATGTTCACGGATTTGATGCAGAGGGTGTTCAGACCGTATCTTGACCACTTCATCATAGTCTTCGTTAATGATATTTTGATATATTCCAAAACGAGAGAGAAGCATAAGCAGCACCTCAGGATCACCTTGTAGACACTAAAGGAGCACATGATGTATGCCAAGCTCGAAAAATGTGATTTTTGAAAATTTTGGGTCATGTGGTTAGTGCACATGGTATTTCTGTTGATTCTGAAAAGGTTGGGGTAGTTATTAATTGGCTGAGACCGACCACAGTGACAGAGATTAGGAATTTTATGGGTTTGGCAAGGTACTACAAAAATTTTGTACAAGACTTTTTGAAGCCAGCTGCCCCACTTACCAGACTAACCCAGAAAAACGTTCATTTTGTGTGGATTGAAGCTTGTGAAAAAGCTTTTACAGAGTTGAAGAATAAGCTACCTACCGCACCAGTATTGATACTTCCAGAACATGGGAAAGAGTTGGTGATTTATATCAATACATCTCATGCGGGATTGGGATGTATTCTGATGGAGGATGGTAGAGTTGTTGAGTGTCGCGACCCCCTCCATAAGGTGATGTCACGACTGGCACAAAATACCACATACGCCATACACAGTCATATATGATACTCTGTCAGCTTTACAATACTCCAAATTTACAAAATATTTTGACAGAATCACCCCATAAATGCAGGGGCTCACATACACATGATTAACCATACTCATTTTCCCCAAACCAAATATCCTTTTCATTTCAAGATAATAAACACATATATCATTTCTATGATTTCTAAACCAACAAATATCAAACATTCCATTTATCATAAGTTTTCAAAACCATATATTCACCCATTACATTGTACATAATATACGTAGTGTTATACATATATACAAAGTATGAAAGTATGTCTAAATCTCTCCCTCTCACATACATAAATCAACAACTGCAAGCAGAGATCACTTTTCTGTATCCTTGCCTTTGCCTTTATAATCACCACTTGTAATGAAAGAGAATTTGGATGAGCTACAACAAGCTCAGTGAATAACCTACCAATGACATTATATATGCATCCATATTAAAACATAGGATTTAAAACTATGTCAACCAATATGCAAGCAAACATTCAATACAAATACATGATCAAGATATATTATGCCACTTTATACATTTTCAACAATGCATAATTCAATGAAAACATATCCTCACATATCTCATTTAGGTAAATGAGCGAGTCTAATCCTCATTATGCATCGATAAAGAGAGCACCAGTCCTCATTTATCCATACCACTCAGACCATTCCTGGGCATTATCCATAACTAGGATAGTACCAATGCCATAAGTACTTTCACGGTTACTCATGTGAGTTTATGCTCCTAGAGGTTTACCCAAATGGAATCGATCTCATACTCTACTTACTCTAGTAAGCCCAAGTATGTTTGAGGTTACAAACACATTTTAATGCATTCAAATCACAATGCAAATATCATGTCATGCTTACATTTCATAAACAAAGTTATACATACAATGCCACACATAAAACCAATGGTAGAGATACTCACAATAGGTGCAAAACAATCCTTAACCAATTCACCTTCTCTACAGCTACTACACAAGCAACTCACTTGTATACATAGCTCAAATCATCAATTTTTCAATTTTCATTTACAATTCACTGTAATTTCCATTCCAAATCATACTTAGTTAATATTATACAAAAATTCTCACTTAATCACATTCAAATCATCATCCAACTGTTGATGTAACAACTCTCACCCGATTTTGTTTTGATGATTACAAACAACATACTTGTGATCACTCATTTCTTTGACTTAGTTGTTTCAATGCTAACTAGCTATATTAGATGGATTCAACTATATCGTCAAAGCGTTTGGATGGAACAATAATGCACGAAAATTCTAGAGCTTCATGTTTGTAATATTTTGTCTAGAATCTTAGTGTGTAGAATAATCCTTACTTGTTCCAACCACAATATGATTTGCATCTTTTGAAAATCATGCATATAGGTTATCATATTCATGCACATATACTATTATCATATTGATCATGAATGCACATACATTATCATGATTGTTATGCAATCATATAGTTAACATTGTTTATCATGCACTCATATTACTAACTTTGGATGGTTTTTATCGTTTTACGTGTATCATATCGAACGTCCTGATCATCTGTATTAATCGATTTTTTTAAACGTGTTTATCTTCGCAAATTGTGTTTCAATGTTGTCAAAAATGTTTTCAAAGTCGGTTTATATGTTTGACAATGTCTTAAACTCATTTTGATTGAAAAATCGGGTTTTTATCACTTCAACGTGAAGGAACGAGCTCCTCACTAAAGAAAGGCGCTCCTATGTTTTTTCTCGAGAATTAGATTTTTTGATCGGAGTTTAAGGAACACGTGTTTCATGGAACCCCAAGATGTGAACGTTTTGATGATTCCAAACCACTCACTTGTGTATCTAACGATCTTGTTAAATGTTTCAGTCATATCAAAATCAAGACATAAATCAGAACTGAGACAATGCCCTTCAAGTCATGAAGATCAAGACCCAAGAGGAATTTGTTCAGCTAGGATGTAAAACCTTCACTCAAACCAATTCTCAGAAAGTCATGCATATTTTCACTTTTGCATCGTCTTCAAATGTTTTTATTTTTGAAAATTTAAACTAGTTTCAGAAGTTTGAAAACTTATTTTTGAGTCTTGGGAACGGTTCAAGGAGTTGCTGAGGAAGTGTCCACAACATGGATTTCAAGTGTGGATGCAACTTCAAATTTTTTATAATGGGATGATTGTTCCTAGATTGACTTTTGTGGATGAGGCTACAGGAGGCACTTTATTGAGTAAAACCGCGAACGAAGCTCTTAATCTTTTGGAGGAGATGGCTTCTAACACCTATGAGGTCCTAGGTAAGAGATCTATTGTTAAGAAGGTAGCAGGAATACATGATGTTGATCCTATAGCCGCATTATCAACACAATTATCCACCCTTACACATCAACTAGCGACCTTAACACATCAAGGAGCCCCTCCTACCATTGAATCCGTGGCAGCTGCAAATATGGTGTATTCGGGAGTTGGTATGAATGAAGAACACCTACAATTTGAGAATGATCAGGCATATAATTATAGGGGTAGTGCACAACTACTAAATCAATATCACCCGGACAATTGCAATCATGAAGACTTCTAATTACTCCAATATAAGGAATATTTTGCAATCTCCATCGGGCATATCTATGCAAACACAAGAGAGGAAACCTTCATTGGAAGATCTTTTGAGTGGATTTATAGCGGAGTATAAAGCAAAAATTGACAGGAACGAATCAAGGATAGATGTTTTGGAGACTTCGATGAAGAATATGGAGGTTCAAATTGGGCAAATTGCTCCAGCCATTAGTGCCCATCAACAAAGCTCATTCCCAAGCAACACTAAAGTGAATTCTAAGGAGCAATGCAATGCCATTACTCTTAGAAGTGAAAAGGGAGTTGAGGGAGTTCATCCACAAGATAACACCAATAGCTCTCCCACAACTCCAACAAGTAGCCTTAAGGAAGAGAACACCATGCACAAGGACATTGAAGCAGAGCCACAGGAAAGACCATATAGACACGACACTGATGTGAAGCATGGTGAGTTGACTCAGCGGGCTAATAAGGAAGAGGTGATGCTTACCATTTACAACACACCCAATTTTCAAGAGGCGGAGAACACTTGCTACCGGATAGACATTCTTGGAAGTTGTGATCAAGAGGTTCTTATGAAAGAAACACAAAACGATCCTTTTGAGCAATATACTGTCAAAGTGGAGTATTTAGATGACCCTCCTCCTACGGAGTGGAAGGACCCGTATTTAATATCTCATGTTGAGGAAGACGAGTGGTTGCATTATTTAGGGGAGAAAAAGTGCAACGATGTGTATTCCTATCGAGCCGAAAGAAAAAGGTTAAATGATGACTTTGGCCTAGATAAAAGGAATGTGAAGGCGGTTCTTCTTGATGATCCATGTTGAAGAGACAAAGAGGAGTAAGGCTGAGGACTTTAAACCAAGCGCTTGTTGGTCGGCAACCGATCGGTTTCTTTTATGTTTTTATTTATTTATTTGGTTTATTTAGTTGTTTAGTATTTACCTTTGCCAATGAAATATCTCTTGCTATCTTTTTCCCAGGTGTTAAATCAAGTTTGGGGGTCCTTGTGCGAGCTACATGAAAAGGATGGAGAACTTATGTGGAGACTTCAATCCTTTGGGTTAAAGGGGGTTTTCTCAACCTCTCTTTCTTTTATTTCCATCAATTCTTTGATTTTGTTTTTATTGTGAAGAATTGAGGACAATGCTGGTTTTAAGTTTGGGGGGAGAATATTGATTTTTGACTTGTCATGGTAAAGATGTGGTAGTTTTAGGTTAGGATGTCCTATGATTTTACAAATTCTGATTTGATTCAATTATTTTTATTTTTTTGAATGGCCAATGATAAGAGAACATGTTTATGAACATGAATATAGGGGAATGTAGAGAGTAATTTATAAGTCTGTGTGCTTGATTCAACTATTAGCTTAGCTTTGTTCGAAATTCTCTACATGTGTGGTTGATTTTGTGAAATCATGACTTGTTTGGATTGGATGTGTGCAAGTAAAGTTATATATATTAGATCTTTAGAAATCCTAGAACAAGTTTGATTATCACTTGAGGCGAAATCCTATAGAACATGCCATGAGGAAAATGATGTAGGTCATGTTTGGATAAGTTTGAGCCATATAACGTACCTTATTTTTTATTATAGCCTTAGTCACCCATTTTGAGCTTTATGATCTTTTCTTTGTTGCCTACGCAATAATTCACTTGAGCCTTATATGTTTAAATTTCTTATTTTTCAACCTATGCACCTTTTACACTTTGATTTTGTTGGAGTGTTATCTTTTTGGAGGGTAGAAAAGGGGGAATGAGAAAAAGAATGAAAAGAAGGTGATGAAGAAAAGTATTTTGGGAATTTGAAAAGTTTGCTATACATATTTAAAAAAAAAAAGAAAAGAAAAGAAGAAAATGATGCTATTCCTATGTGTTGAAAAGAAACAAGTTTGGGGGTGTAGTTGTTCTTTGGAAATAAAAATGAAAGCAAACAAAAGAATGAGAATTAAATGAAAAAGTTGAATGTTTGAAGTGGATAAATGTACTCGGTATATGGTTTTTGGTTCTAAATGTAATGTTGTGGATGTTTGTAAATGATCAAAGTGTTTAGGGTGTTTTGAGCATAAGTTTTTCCAATTTTCCCTACCTTTGAACCTGGCCATACATTACAACCTAGAAAAGACCTATTGATTCTAAATGGCATGTGATCTATATTAGTAGAGAGTGGTATGAAAGATTTTCCTATGAGATTCACTTTATATATATATATATATCTATTTGAGATCACTTACACTTCATACTTTCTTGCACTTGTCTATGAATTTCATGAAGGGTTTTATGAGATTATCTATGTTATGATGTGTTTAAGAATGGAAGATGTGGTTAGGTGAGGAGTGGGATTGAAAATCTAAGCATCTCTAACACTCTTGAAATTTTTTGATGAGTTATTATCTTTCAATGTGATCTTAGAGGCCATGATGATGATATGCACGTTATGTTTTGAATCAAATTTTAATTTATTTGAGAATAGGATGGTAGATTGTTGATTGATTTGTTTGTTGAGTTTTTGTTTTGTTTTCTCCTTGCTCTGGACGATCAAACTCCTAAGTTTGGGGGTGTTTCATGAATAGGTATTTAGTATATGTTTTAGAGCATGTTTTAGGTATGTTTTATGGTGTTTAGTTCATATATTAGGGTAGTTTATCATAAATTTGGTGATTTTATAGATTAGTCAAGTTTTAATATATTTGCATTATTTTGGTTTGAATTTCTATAGGTTAATTCATGTGATCATATAAACAAGTTACTCATTGAGTTTGTTTTGTTTTGTAGGTGTTTAGATGCGTTGAACATGGATTTGGATGATGGAAACAAGTTACATGAAGAATGCAAGTCAAAGGAGATGCTAAAATGGCCAAGTCCACAAAAAAAGAGGTGAAAAATACTGCACAAACCCGTAACTGGGCGCAGTGGCGCCGAAAGTTTTTATTTTGCGCGACTTTGGGGTTTTGGCCATAACTTTCTCAATTTAACTCTGAATTGGACACAGTTTGTTTCTACTTCTTCCTTACTTGAAAGAATATAAGATGAGAGGTTCTTGAGGGAGATATGTAGTGTATAACAAGAAGAAAAATGGAGAGAAAGAAAGCAGAGGTGTGACGAAATTAGAAACCTTCTAATTTTGTTGCCAACTTTCCTAGTTCGACTTGGAGTTTCCTATTGCGACTTCCTATGGACTTGTGGCTCTATAAAGACCGTTGTTTAGGGTTTTCAAAGGAAGATAAAGAGAAGAAAATAGGTAAGACTGCTATCAACGAAGGAAGGAGAAGATCTTGAAGTTGGAGACAAGGGAAAGAGATTCAAGCTCTTAAGTTGAAAGATTGTTATTTTATGTTCTTATTCAGGCTTATAACAATGTTTGTGTTTTTATTATCCAAGTTATGAACTAATTTTGTTTTCTAGAGGATAGATAGATCTAATACTCGATTTTATGTTTTAAGATTGGTTTTATGATTATTATTAATTGAGTTTTCATAGTTTATTTATATTTCTCATTGCTTAACACTATCGATCCCATGATCATGAATTGAATGTTGATAAACTTGGGGGGCTGCACTTGAGAAAGGGTTCCTTGGGTTGGAATAAGGAAAATATTACCTAGGTGATCATGAGACCGAGAGGAGATTGAGACCCTTTGAAGTTGTAGGAGGAATCACAAAACCTAATGAGTTGCTAGGGTTTCAATTTTTATAGAGAGATTAAAATCAAGCCTTGGTAATATATTCTAGTTCGGCACTCGAGAGAGGGAACTAGAGTGATTAGGATTCTTGACTTATAAACTAGAAGAGGATATTAATGATAAACATAACTAATCTACATAGATGATGATTAGGTGAAGTTGAACCTTTAGACTTTTCTCTATCGATCTTTCTTCATTATCTGATTGTTTGTTTAGTTACTTTTACTTCATTGTTTTACTCAAGTATTCATCGAATTCGATCATCTAGATAAAGTTAAGGTTATTAATTACGGTAATTAGTGAGAGTAATCAATCCTAGAGAACGATAACCCGATTCTTATCAGTATATTATAACTTGACACCGTACGCTTGCGGTTTGCACTTAACAAACGCCCTTATAAATGTTTGTATTTTAAAATGTTTTTTCAGGCCTCTAACGTCGTTATAAGCACCTTCATAAAACCTTGTGCTTAAAATAGTTTTTTAAAATGGAGGGATGCTACTCCTTGATTAGCGTCCTCATCGATGTCTGGTTTTAAATTTTCGTTTGAGCCTCAGGACGCTGATATATCATCAGTACGCTCAAAGAAAAAAGTCAGTTGAAATTTAGTTTTTGACTCAATGTGTACCAGGACGCTAATGGTCTAATTTGTACGCTAATACACTTCAGTCAAAAATCTGAAAAGCAATCTGGCAAATCCAGCTACTGACATTTCAGATACATGAATCGTGTATTCCTAGACTTTCCTTATTCATGTATTCTGAATCAAACTAGACTTTTTCTTATAAACCTGAACATACTATATTCATGAAAGATTAAGGGCGTTGTGAGCAAACGTTCAAATTTGAAATTCAAATCAAACGCTCAACAACTTTATTTTCATTAAGTTTATAAATATATGTATATTCAAAACAGAACAAAAACACACAGAAAATTCACAAAGCCAATACTATTAAAAGTTAGTCGAATTTTTAAATTGATTTCAAAGTTCAAAATTGTTTTACTTTTAGAGTGTTATTTCTGAAACAAGTTTTATTCAAAGGATTTTCATATTGAGCTTATCTTACATCTTTTATTGAAAATTTGTTTGAAGTTTATTGAACTATTTTTACTCAAATTTTTAGCACAATTTTAATCTCATATCATTCTTGCTGGAAGAGAAATTTGAGAGATAGTTCATAGGATACAGTTGTACTTCGTTTCATATCTTGTATACTGTATCGAGTTGAAAAAGTAGTTACACAAAGTGCTGATTATTTATCTTTGTTTGTTCAACAAAGTGGTCAATCTCAAGCTTGTAAGTTAAGAAGGTTTTAGGTTAGTCTCACACCCGGAAGTTGAGATAGGTAGTTCTCTAGCTTGTAAGTCGAGAGGTGTAGGTTGGTCTCAAGCCTGTAAGTTGAGTAGTGTAAAGGTGGTTCTCCCACCCACAAGGTTAGAAAAAGTTGTAACGGTTTGGTTCTCACCCATTAGTGAATCTCTTACTGAAGAGGTTTGAAAATCGTAACTGAGGAGGTTAGGTAGTAGAGGTAGGAAAATTGTCGAACCACTATAAATCGATTGTGTCAATGGATTTACTTTTTCACACTTTATTATTTGCCATTGGATTAATTTTAATTATCTACGTGTCCAATTCACCCCCCTCTTGGATGTACCTGGGCCAACAACACACTCCTGTGGTTTTTCCCGAGACTCAGAATTTTCTAATTAGGGATTAGGGAACGCGCTCCTACTAACAAGAACACCCTCATGTAGAAAAGGGCAAAATAAGAATGTTTATAGAGTCAAGTGGTTCTTGATGAAGAATCTCGCTCCTACGCCCAACGGACATATTAAGGAACAAGCTCCTCTTATAAGTAACGTGCTCCTCGATTGGAGGAAAATCTGAAAAGTTTTAGGTTTCAAACCAAAAACACGCTCCTCTCTCTAGGAACGTTTCATGGGCCTCGGTCTGGTATTTTTCTATAAATACCACACTTGCTCATTTGAAGAGCAGATTTTGTAAAATCATTGAACTTGTGCTATTTTTCATACTCTCATTTCTACAAGTTCAAAACAAGTTCTTGAGTGATTTAAACATCTTTTCAAAGCAAAAGTTCACTTACATTTGAATCTTTGATTCATACTTCCGAATAGTTCACCTAATCTTTCAAACTCATTAAGAAACTCGTGAGTTTCTCTTGAGCATAAATTAAGTCATTCTTGAGTGAGTTCATCACATATCTTGTAGATCTTGATCTTTCTTGAAGGCAAAATCTATTTCAATCACCTTCACACATTGGAGAATCTTGTGGGCTTTATCCTTCCCAAGAGATAGGTAAAATCTCTTTCTAAGATTCGTGTGATTGTGCTTGTGATTGAAAAATGATTTTTGTGTTTGATATATCTATCTTTAAAACTGTTTTGTTTAAGTGTTTGTGAAACCATACTTGATCTTCATAAGATATTATCTTGATTAGTGGTTTCATACATTTTATGAGGTATCGATTCATGTGCTAAACTTACATTATTTTGAATCGATTTCATTGATCATTACTTGAGCCTATTGATTCTTGAACTTAACCATTTATCTATTTAGAATCATCAAGTCTTGATCATTTGTGCATATTGATTCTTATGCTTCATACATATCATCTTTAGAATCAATATTTGAATACATGTGCATACTCGATTCTTGATCTTACATTTCACTATTTGAATCATTTGCATGTATTTGAAAACAACTCTTTCAACACTACACATTAGTTAAAATATTGTGGTCGGAATAGTAGTGATTATTCATTCAAGATTGTACACTTAAAATTGTTTGAGAGTGTTTGTAGAACATCTCTCTTTATCATTTGTAATCTTGATGCATTGTTGACTTGTTAGTCAACCAGGACTATACCATATTATTGTACAGCTTGTAACCACTTTTGGTCTACCCAAAAGAGGGGTGAATTGGGTGTGATGGTCAATTATAAACTTTTCCAATGACTTGGTGATATACATTGGTACATTGGAACTAAATGCACATACTAACTGTAAAGTAAAATGCATAACAAAAAAACACACTAAGATTTATAGTGGTTCAGCCAAGCCTATGTTCACTACCTAATCTCCCGATTAGGATTTTCTCAATCCACTAACTGATTCTCTTACGGGTGAGAACCAAACTGTTACAACCGCCCTTTTACAAGTTAAAGATAAACCTATCCTTTTATGGGCTAAGGATGAACCGTATTTACTTTTTTCGGGATGAGGAAAAACCCATGTTCCTTTTACGGGATAAGGAAAAATCGTTTTCCTTTTATGGGATAAGGAAGAACCGTTTTCCTACTTGCAGGTGAGGATGAACCTTAACATGATTTCAATCTAGAAACACACCAGCATTACAACACAAACTAATAATGTTGGTTCTAACTGAGTAGAACATTTTACAATTAAGTTCATGTGTATAGCATTACAAAGATGTATAAATTTGAATATGTAATGCTAAGAGGAAATACACTTATAGTTCTTTACCTTTCAATGTTCGATACTGCTCAAGTGCAGTTTCGAAAAGCGTGTATGATATGTAAATCAATTGAGTTCTTTTTCGAAAACAATATGATACCAATGAAACATTGAAGTGAAAAATGAAGGACTAGTGTAAAACATGGACACAGATGGTTTTCAAAATAGATATAAAATATAAGTATGAAAACTTTTGGTTCAGTATTCAGTAGTTGACACAACTACTGATGTAGTTCAATACAGTACTTAAGATACGTAATTAAGTACAACTTTATCTCTCATGAACTACTTCTCAAATTCTTTCTTCAGCAAAATTGATATCAAGTATAGATCAGTGTTGAGAATTTGAGTAGATACTCGATCAAATAGATTTTCAAAAATAAAGTATAACTGAAGCACAATATGAAAATATTTTCAAACGTAAACTTAGAACGTATGAAAACTTTTGAAAGATTGAAAAACGACTAACATTAAAAAAGTTTTTGGCACAATAAAAATTATCGGCAAGTTGTTTGATTCAAAGTGTTGGTATTTATAGACCTGGCAGACAATAGTCGTTAGACTTTTGAAATTAAAATATAGTGTGAACGTTTAGACACATTTAAGCGTCCAACCAGTTAAAACATAAAACACAACATGAGGGAGCTACAACTATGTAAGCGTCCTACCACATATTTAAAATGTTTGAAGAACAATACGAAACGCACAGAAGGACAATCAGCGTCCTGAAAGTTATTAAGTTGATTCCCAAAGGTGAGGGCGCTCCTATCCAGGTAGCGTCCGGATAGATTATTCAACTTATAGCTATCAGCGTCCTCAAAGATACATTCTTTAAAGAACTTTAGGAATCTTTTAGTAAGCTGAGGCTGAGTCAGTGTCCTGACAACTTCAGGGTTGACTAAAGGGACGTCGCTACTTACAAGTAAGCATCCTAATGAATCCATTCAATTCAACCTTGAATGTTTTCAACATCCTAATGAACTATCAGTGTCCTGACTTATCAAGTTCAGGAGAGCGCTGCTAACTCATTAGCGTCCTGAAAGACTCTTGAAAAATAGTTTTGACTCGCGATTAAAAATATGATAAATGCGAATAAAAACTCGATAAATTTTAAGATCAAAAAAGAAAATTAAATCATTTAAAATACCGTAAATTGTAAGATTAAAACATGTAGATATGCAAATGTTTTGTGCATGGTTTTGGAAAATGTTTGAGCAATGTCAATTAGAGAAAGATATACCTTAAACATTGTGTATTTCTCATATTTCTCATAATCGTTAAATCCAACTCTTTATTTTGAGATCTTTAATAAGAACTTCGCGCTGAAGTTGAATGACTTGAACGTTGATCGAAAGATGAAGACTTGAAGCTTGATCGAATCGTTCGTGTGAAGTGATCTTGAAATCATGATATGATCATTGAAGTCCTTTTTATTGAAATGATCGTGAACGTCTGATATGACTTTGAGTTCCTTAAGCCAATCTTTCTTTAGCTTTTTGCTTTCTTGAGGTGTTGAGATAGGTTCTTGATAAAAGTTCGTTAGCACCGAAAGTGATTTTGTTTGTGATCATCAAAATATACTTCATCAAGTATACTTAGGGACGTGCTAAGTGATGAACCTCTTAGGTTAACAACCATGCTCGTAAGTTGGTTATAGTGCGGCTTCTAGCCAAACCCTTATGTTGGTTAGTGTGTGTGGCTTCTAGCCAAGCCTTTATGTTGGTTAGTACGTGATAAGTAGGAATTTAGTATATCTTTTAGAGCATGTTTTAAGTGTGTTTTATGGTATTTAGTTCATATATTAGATAAGTTTATCATAAAATTGGTTATTTGATAGTTTTGTCAAGTTTTAGTGTTTTTACATTATTTCGGTTTGGATTTCTATAAGTTGGTTCAAGAAATTATTAAAGCCTGATACTCACTTGGTTGGATGTGTTTTGTAGGTGCTATGATGTTGTAAATGATGATTGAGAAGATGAAGACATGATGCAAGAGGAGCCAAGGGAGTTAGAGTGAAGAAACAAGTGCATCCAAGCCTTGGGAGTGTGGAAAATTGGCTAAGTCCACAAGAAAATCAGGAAAAACAGGGGCAAAAATCCGTAACTGGGCGCTGTGCGAAAACCCAAATGCGCGACTTTTGTATTTCTGCCATAACTTTCCCAATTTAACTCCGAATTGGATGTGGTTTGTTTCTATGGATTCCTTACTTGAAATAATACAAGATGCAAAGGAGAGGATAAAGATTGTGGAAATCAAGAAAGACGGCTAGGGTTTGGAAGCGAGGAGAAGAGCAAGATTGAAGACTATTGAAGAATCTCCAACACTTTCCCTTCCTTCTACTTGATTTTTCTAGTTTTGGATTCATGTTCATCATATTATTTCATGCTTTAATGTCTTTATTCATGAACTAAATCCTCTATCTAGAGGTGTAGATCAATCCAAACTAGAAACTATGTCATGTTCTTAAACTTTTGATTATTCATTAATAGAGTTGTTAGTTTATTTATGTTTTTGTACTCTTAATGTTATTGATCCCTTTATCACGGATTGACTGATCCTAGACTTGGAAGGCGGCACTCGATAGAGGGTTTTTCGGGTTTGAACATAAAAAGAAAAACCTGAAACGATCATAGAATTGATAGATTTATTGAGTTTTATGAAGTCTTAGGGAAAATCATAGAACTTAATGAATTTTTGGATTTCTGGTACATCGAACTTAATTTCCTAAGAATATGCTCTAATGCGGCACTCGAGAGAGGGTATTAGAAATCTCATGATTTTCGGCTTATAAACTATAACTCAAATTGATGAATATCGCATATTTCTAGGCATAGTTGATAGTGAAGAGAGATTGTACCTCTAGAGGTTTTACCATATTGATTTTCATCCAAATTCTCATAATTTGCTATTTTTATTATATTATAACTTGACACCGTACGCTTGTGGTTTGCACGCATCAGTACGACTTCTAGCCAAACCTTTTTTGTTGGTTAGTGTATACGACTTCTAGTCACGCCCCTAAGTTAACTAGCTAATAGTGGATTGGAAAATCCTGATCGTGGGTGGTCAAGTAGTGGAGTAGGTTCACGGGGAACCGAACCACTATAAATAGTTGTGTCCATTTATTTTTCCTGCACTTGATTATTTTGCTTGTCACCTACTGCGCATATATTTTGTTTAAATTAATTAACCGAAAGGTAACACGAAAATCCGCCAAGTCCAATTCACCCCCTTTCTTGGACTATTATATTGGGCCAACAAGTGGTATCAGAGTGGGTTTTTGCATCAAAGTTATCTAACAATTTCTTTGAGTAAGATGGCAAGACAGTGCTCAACTAGCTATAACATGGACGACAATAAATACACCGATAGACCACCGATGTTTAGAAAA
Organism: Paratinospora sagittata; assembly: GCA_035771175.1. NCBI lineage: Eukaryota > Viridiplantae > Streptophyta > Magnoliopsida > Ranunculales > Menispermaceae > Paratinospora > Paratinospora sagittata. The sequence goes on along the minus strand of CM069610.1, from coordinate 15,076,503 downwards.
GAAAATTTTCATGAGTGGAGGATTCTAGTGAAAACCTTTATGAGATCCCAAGACGTTGATCTTTGGAGAATGGTAGAAAATGCGTTTACTCTTCAGAACAAGCCAACCGTTTTATGGACAATCCTAGAAAGAGAAGAGTATTACCTAAATGCTAAAGCGGTGTATGCTTTATTTTGTAGTCTCTCAAACAATGAATTATAACAAATTAGTGAATGTGAGATGGCAAAAGAAGCATGGGAATTGCTTTACTTGGTTCACTGTGAGCCACTAGATAATAGAGAATCAAGGCTGAAGGATGCAGAGAAAAGATTTGAAGATTTTATGTTTCTTGATGATGAACCAATTGAAGAAGCGTGCTCTAGATTCAGATTAATTATTGAAAACTTCAAGAATCTGGATCAAGAGATACCATCTGGGATTAGCATCGTTTGCTTTGTTGTCAAACTTTTGAGATTATGGGCTGAAAAACTTACAAGCATAGCAGAAGTGTTTAATCCATGGGAGTTCACCTTGAAAGAGTTTTGCAACTTACTGACATCTATCAAAGCCAAGGATGAAACCAAAGTAAGAGCTGAGATGCTAAAAAGATCGCTCAAAAATTTTAAGTTCTTACTTGAGGAATCGGTTGATGAGGAACTTGATAGATTTATGGAATTAGCAAGTGATTTGCAAAGTTATGGAGTGACCTATCCTCATAAAATTTTGGTTAAGTATTTCTTAGAAGGTTTTTCGGACAAATGAAAGTAAAAAGTTAACTTTATTGAAATGTTCGGTGATCCGTTTAACACTAGCTTTGAGAGAATTCTTTGTGTTAAGTGGACTGAAAACCTCTTCAGAAGAAAGTGAATTTTCATCCGAAAGAAGATGAATACTTGTCAATTTGTCAAGTGATGATGACAGAGAAAGAATGGATGAAAGTGAAACATCATCATTGGTAACTGTTCAGTATGATGAAGAAGAACAAGTTGAGGAAGACCAATCTTCAAGTACCATATCCAGTGGTTTAATCAGTTATACCTTAATTGATGAAGACGAAGATCCGAGCATACAAATACGCATTTGAAGGTTTCCAAATATTCCAAGATGGAAGATGTGGATTAGGAAACTCCTTGGATGTAGTAAGGACTCGAGCAACACAATCAATGATCAAAATGCTAGTTTCGAGGTTCATTGAGGAGATACATATCGAACTTTGCTTTGTGGGTAACACTTCTATTTTTAATTTCAATACTCTTTATTGTGTTATTCCACAAAAGACCTGAACATATTTTCTTAAGCATAAATCAATTGTGTGTTAAGAGATATGTCTTTGTTGAAGCATTTAATGTCAATTCAAGCATGACACTTATCATATCTTGTTTGATGATTGAGTTGAATGAACTTCCATGTCATTCTATGCTTAATTATATTATCTCTATGACTTTGGAAATATCTTAGGCTTGATTGAAAAATTATCATATCTTATTGCCTATGTCTTGAAGTTAATTAATTTGAACATGCTTTAAATGATCTACATTATGTTCAATGATTAAGCTGTGAAATGTATGCATGTTTATCTTGTGAACTTGCTAAAATCGATTATCATTTGTTCACATGGAAAATGTTTACCTATATTAAATGGATCATGTGCTTCAAAAACTCTTAAATGTATTGATATTGAATAATGTTATTTAGCATTGATACTAAATTGATATTATGATTATTGCTCAATTTGATTGGAAGTATGTATGTTGAAACTTCTATATCTTATTACTTACAATGTATTTTTGTGAATGTTTGAATGATGAATATTTTATGTTCACTTGAATATATAATTGTACATGTATTACTTAATAATATTGCATGTATTATTTCTGATAATGATGCATGATTCAATAAGGTTAATCTTGTGTGAATTATTGTTGATTTTTTTTGTGTGTGTTAATTTGGTGTGAATGATTTTGATTATAATGTTTGTATAGCTGAGGTTATTGGTCGGTTTAGAACAAACATCAATGAGATGAAAACCTTAGGTAGAAGCTATGACCAAGAAGAAACTGTTTGAGAGGTCTACCTAGAGTTTGGGAATCCAAAGACACGACCATTGAAGAAACCAAGAATCTGGCCGAGTACACCTTTGATGAACTATGTGGTTCATTAATGGTTCATGAGAAGAAATTAAAAGATAAGAAATGCCCAACCAAGGTTGAGGAAAAGGAAAAGAAATCTATTGTCCTCAATGTTGAAATCGAATTTGAAAATGATTCAGATTCAAAGGAGGACATCGCCATGTTATCTAGGAAGTTCAACAGATTAATTAGGAGAAAAGGAAAGAGTGGTTCAAGCTCAAAATTCCACAAAGGAAAGGAGTTTGATGCTAAACCTAAAGAGTTGATTTGTTACAGCTGTAACAAACTAGGTCATGTTAGGAGTGAATGCCCAAACAAGTCTAAGATGAACAACTTAAGGAAGAAGGACAAGAAGGTTCTCAAAGCTACTTGGGATGACTCAAGCTCCAGCGAGGATGATTCAGATTCTGATCATAAGGTTGTTATTTGCTTGATGGCAAATACTGAGGTAAAATTTGAAGCACTATATGAAACTGATATTCTCGATACTCATGTGCATGATCTTGAACTTAGAATTAGTAAAGAGGTCAAGAAAAGTGAGAAACTCAAAAAGAGCTTAGAGGAAGCTCTTGAGGGGATGGAGTCTCAGCAAGAAGAATTAGATGAACTATCCTTGGACAATGTCCAATATGAAAGTAATAGAAAAACTGAAAAGTGAAAATGAATCTCTTAAGATAGAAAAAGAAGACCTTAACAACATAGTGATCAAGTTCACAAGTTCACAAGAGGGAGGGGATTGGACTTGACGAATTTTCGCATTACCTTTTGGATATTTTTATTAAACAAGTGAAGTGCGCAGTAGGTAACAATTCAAATAACAAATGTAGGAAAGATAAATGAACACAGAGAATTTAGAGTGGTTTGGTTCCCCTTGAACCTACGTCCACTACCCAATCACCACGATTAGGATTTTTCAATACACTATTGGCCAATCACTTATGAGAGTGATTAGAAGTTGTTTACATTGTAGCACCCGTACCTTTGGATGACATTTTTGACACGTAGAGTACCCGTATAAGTATGTGTATACGTATTTGATGCTCGACTCATGTTGGTTCGATGGTAATTTCATGCTTTTAAGTTGTTTAATGTGTGCGTAAAGTTTCAGAATGAAAGGAGACTCATTTGACGTCGAAACATGTCGAGAACGGTGTTTTGGATCAGTGGAGCTCGCTGCATCGAGGACGAAATTTCTGTCACCGATTACTTCAATGGATTGATCTCCTAGATCCGTTGTCCGATTGAGCTAAAAGTTTTTCAGCTTATTCTCCTCTGATATATCTTCATTTTTAACGATGAAGATCTTGATTGGAGTTCTCTACTGTGAGATATAAGACTCCAAACATTGTTTCTCAGATTTTTGATTTTCTTGCGCAGTTTTGATCAAACGGTTCGGTTTCTAAATCCCACCGTTGGATTGAGCTGAATTTTTACCAAAGCGTTGGTAACTGAATTATAAACACTTTTAACGGTTAAGATGTTATGCTGGTAAACAGTTTGTAAGAAATTGATTATCTAAGTGCAAGTAATTGCAGCAGAAAAATATATTTTTTGGCAGTTTTTCATGTGGGCCCAAACTTGTCTATTTAAGCATCCAACACCTAATTTTCGACTCATTTGCTCATTTTTCGCTTAGAAAGGAAAAAATAGAGCTGGAGAAGAAGAGAGGAAGGGAAAAGTTAGGGTTTTGGTGATTTTTGCTCAAAAATCCCTAAGGTTTGCATGCCTACCCTTCTTTCTTCCTTTAATCTCTTTAGTTCATGCTTGAGAGTTGTATTTTGACCTAAGCAATGCTATGGGTTTTCAGTTGAGGTGTTTCAGACCTAGGGTTCCTTTGCATGTATGTTTTTATGAACCCTAGTGTTGATTGGAGGCCATTGATGCCATTTTCCCCAATTTCTCACTTGGATTTGGTGGAACCCTTTGTAAATGGACCTATACTTGGTTCATGACCTTAGATTTTTCCAAATGGCTTGCATGTCATCTATGTTGGGCTTGTGGACACTAGAAACTGATCAATGTATTTTGTTAGAGATTTCCATGGTGAAATCATAGGGTTTAGTACAAATGGCCCTTGCTTGGTTCATTGACCTAGGGTTATGAACAAGCTTTGCATGTTAACTATGTTGACCTATGGGGCATTGTTGATGAACCCATGATGCGAGATCAGTATTTTACTGAGTTGAACATGGCGACTTAGTGTAATTTTGGCCTAGGCCATATAATTTAGGAATTTGCAATGAATTTGGGGATTTGCCCAAATTTGGGGATTTTTCCCAAATGGATGTCAATTGATGAAATTGACATGAAATTAGTCTAATTAACCTTATTTATGATTGAATGCCTTGTAGTATAGTGGTTGGATCAACCTATTGCATTCAATTGGGTTAAATGTGGGTTAATTTTCTATTAATTGGTTGAATTGAGCAATATGGAATTGGCTCGTGGGTTTAATTATTTTAGAATCTTAATTGGCTATGTAGTTGGGTTTAAACATGGTTGTTTAGCACATTTTGAACTGATTTTTAGTATTGTGTAAACCATGTTATTTTCAGGGTTTTGTGAAGGATCTAAGTAACCCATATAGGCCAATTAGAGGTTGTAGTGCTTAGGAGTGTGTTGGTGCATCCTAGTGCTTTCTTTGGTCGGATTAAATTGGCTAAGCCTAGCCAATCGAGTTGTGAGTGTCCCTTTACATTTGGATTTTTATATGTGGCATTGTATTACATAAATTGATTTGAATTGATATATATATATATATGTAAGTGTTATGCATGTTTTAATGTTTTCATGAAATGAATTTGAGCATAATCAATAGGGTTAGCAATTTGGTTGGGTCTCCTAGTTGTGATTTCCTTTGGGTAGTCTCGTAAGTCTAGTGGTGATCCCCAGTTGTGGACCTGGCAGAGGGTTTATGGCTTGTGTATAGGTAGGATAGCTTAGGTTGATCCTACGGGTTGCACAACCCTAGAAATCCTACTAGAATACGAGTATTGTTTGGTCGGATCGGGCGCTGTGTGTCACGCACTAGGCCTTTGATCGCCCTTGCTCAGGAGGTGTTAGGATTGCATTGGCATGATTAAAAAATGATATGCATTGTCTTGGTTATGACATGTTGCATTATATTGGCATGTATGTAATCTTGTTTCATCACCATGTTATTTCAAATTCTTTTATGATGTTGCCATATTTTATATAAATGCATGTATATTGCCACTTATAAAAGACATTCACTGAGCTTGTTGTAGCTCACACCTCATCTTTATCATTTCAAATTCTGATAGGAAAGGGACAGGGAAGGCTTGACTGCGGAGTACTCCCTTGGTATTTTGTTGATGTAGGTCTTGTACATTTTTGTATTTTGATATTATGTACATGATAACACCTAGTATATGTATATTTAACACATAGATGGGATGTGCTTCGTTTTGTACTAATTGAGGACTCATGGAATTTTATTCTTGGTAATTTTGGAGATGTAATATTTTTATTTATTGTTGTTTATTATGTTTAGATGGATGCAATTATTCTATTGTGTTTTATTGGGATTTGTGTTATATTAGGTTGACGGGACGCCGGGTGTACCGAGGGAGGGTATACTCGGGGGTTCTGTGCCGGTCATGACGTCACAGATATTAGGTCATGACATACACTCTGACCGACACAAGGGCTTGGTTAGAAAAGCCACAAGCACTAACCTATACTAGGGCTTGGTTAAAAAGCCACAAACTAGCCTACACCATGGCTTAGCTAGAAAGCCACACTTGTAACCAACTTACGGGCGTGGTTACGTGTCGTACAAAATATGCTAATGTCCCGGTTGACTTAATCAAGTCAACAAAGATTACAAAAGATATAGAGAAGTGTTCAATAACACTCTCAACAATATAAGCTTACAATCTTGAATGAGTCAACAAAACTATTCCAACCACTCTGATTTTAAATGATGCAAAGTGTTGAAATAGTTTTTCTCAATTTCAATCGATTCAAATATATATGATGTAAAACCGTGAATCGAATATGGACGACTATCAAGATATTGATTCTAAACAATGACAAGTTTAAAGCACGAAAATAAATATACTATGATGATCAAAACTTGATGATTCTAAATGAATATGTGATTAAGATCAGGAATCAAACAAATCAAGTATTTTTCTAAAACTTCGATCAATATAATATAATGTTAACACATGAATCGATATCACAAACTATTTATGAAACCACTAAATAAGATATTTTGTTATGAAGATCAAGATAGGGTTTCACAAACACAACTCAACACAAAATCAGTTTTAAAGATGATAATATAAGCACAAAACTAATTTGCATAAACCAATATCACAAGAATCTAGATATAGAAATGTATACCCCACTAGGTAAGGTTGAAGCTCCAAGATTCTTCTTGTGATAAGTTGGATAAGAGAAATTGCGATGAAGACTCAATAGAAGATGTAGATAGCACTTAAAACGTCTTGAACACTTGCACAAGAGAAACTCCAAAGTTTCTCAAAGTTTTGAAAGATGTGGAGAAAATTTCAGAAGTATAGATCAATAGATCAAATATTGTTGAACTTTTTCCTTGAAAGAAGATTTACACTCAAGAACTTGTTGTTGGCTTGTATAAAGACTGAGACGAAAAACGCAGAAGTTCTCTAAGTTTCGCAAAAGTTGCTCTACAAATGAGCAAGTGTGATATTTTTAGATAAAGACCATACTGAGGCACAGGAACGCGTTCCGTAACACAGGAGCGTGTTTCTGGTTTGAAATCTAAAAAATTTCAGATTTCTACCCAATCAAGGCGTGTGTTCCTTTCTTTAGGAGTGTGTTCCTCAATATGTCCATTGGGTATAGGAACGGGTTCGTTCAAGAAGAACCACTGACTCTTAAAGTTTTTCCTATTTTTTCCTTGGTAATAGGTGCACGTTCATTTTCCCTGATCAAAAAAATTATGAGTCTTAGGAAAAGCCACAGGAGCGCATTCCTTAAACCCTGATAAAAAATCACCGAGTCTCAAAAAAAATGCTCAGAAGCGCGTTCCTTGCTAGAGGAGCGCGTTCTTTCACTGAGAAGTGAAAGAAATTAATTTTTTTTATTATAATATGTTTAGGACATTGTCAAAAACATAGACTAACATTTTAACAACCATTTTAACAAGACTGAGGTACAATTAACGCAGTTAAATGCGAGTGATTCAATCTATTAAACCAATGATCAAAGCAATAAGAACAATACACGTGAAACGATAAAACCATGCAAAGTTGATAGAATTAATGCATGATAACCATTGATCAATATGTGCATGATAAATAATTATAACTAAGCAATAGGATAATTATCAAACTAATATGTGTGTATGCATGATTAATCATATAATAATGTATATGCATGAGAATGATGAACTATGTGAATGATTTTTGAAAAGAAGCAAATCATGTTATGGTTGGAACATGTAAATGTTACCCTACAACACTAAGATTTTAAATAAGAAATACAACCATGAAGCTCTTGAATCTTCGTAAGGTGTTGTTCCTTCCGCATGCTTTGACGGACAGTTGAATCCATATGATATAACTAGTAAGCACTAAAACAACTCAGTCCAAGACATTAGTACTGTGATTATATTGTTTGTAAGCACCAAAACACTTAGAGGAGTACTAAGTGAAAAACCACTTAAGATCAACACAAAATTTGTTTGATATGATGCTTGGATCACAACGTTGTGCTTTTGACAAAGTAGGATTAGGAAACAAACATGGGTCAAAACAAAAGGAGTATAACACTCTACTGACCATGAGATCGAAATGCCATAAGTGTCACAGGGAAGGTCATACCATGTTGAGATGTAATGTCATAAATGGAAGAAAGAAGAAATATGAATGGGTTGAAAAGAATGTTCTTGTTGATGCTAACAAGCATGGACCCAAAGTAATATGGGTACCAAAATCAAAAGTATTTTATGTTCTGTAGATGAACAAAAATGGAGATATATGGTATCTGGACAATGGGTGTTGAGGGCACATGACTGGAGATAAGTCAAAGTTCTTGTGTATTGAAAGAAAAGAAGGCGGGAATGTTACCTTCGGAGACAACAACAAAAAGGAGATTGCAGGCATCAAAACTATTGGTAGGGATTATTTATTTATTTCTGATGTACTTTATGTAAAAGGGCTAAAGTATAATTTCTTGAGCATAAGTCAATTATTATGTGACAAGGGTTATGATATTTCATTTGAAGAAAATAGGTTCATCATTAAGCATGAAAACAATACTATTGCATTCATAGCATCTAGGCATAAAAATGTTTACTACACGAATTTTGACGATATGAGAAAACAAAATGTTACATGTTTAAGTGTTATCTCTTATGATGATGCATGACTTTGGCATAGGAGATTAGCTCACGTCAATATGGATAACATATATGTTGACCTAAGCGATTCATCACTTAGTATATCCCTAAGTATACTTGATGAAGTATATTTCGATGATCACAAACAAAATCTCTTTCGGTGCTAACGAGCTTTAATCAAGAACCTATCTCAACACCTCAAGAAAGTAAAAAGTCAAAGAATGATTAGATCAAGAAACTCAAGGTCATATCATACATCCAAGATAGTCTCAATCAAGGACTTCAAGATCAATCCACACATTCACGAACGATTCAATCAAAAGCTTCAAGACTATATCATTCGATCAACGTTCAAGACATTCAACTCAAGCGTGAAGTTCATTTAAAAGATTTCATAATGAAGAGTTGGATTTTAAGATTATGAGAAATATGAGAAATACACAATATTTAAGGTATATCTTTCTCTAATCGATATTGCTCAAACATTTTCCAAAACCATACACAAATCACTTGCATATGTTTTTCAAATTTGCATGTTTTGAAACATATACTTTAAGGTATTTCAAATGATTTAATTTTCTATGTTTGATTTGATTTTAAATTGACCGAGTTTGTAATCGTATTTATCGAATTTTTAATCACGAGTCAAAATTGTTTTTTAAGAGTCTTTCGACGCTAATGACTTGGCAGCGTTCTCCTGAACTTGATAAGTTAGGATGTTGATGACTCATTAGGACGCTGATAACATTCAAGGTTGAATTGAATTGATTCATCATAACGCTCACTTGTAATTAGTGGCCTCACTTAGAATTAACCTTTGAAGTTGTCAGGACAATCAGCTTGCTGAAAGATATCTAAGAGTCTAAGTTCTTCAAAAATGTTATCTTTGGGGACACTGAGAGTTATAAGTTGGATAAACTATCAGGACGCTACTTGGATAGGAGCGCCCTCATCTCTGGAACCAACTAAATAACTTTCAGGACGTTGATTGTCCTTTATCGTACTTAGTACTATTCTTTAAATGTTTTAAAAATGTTTGGACGCTCACATTGTAGTAGCGCCCTTGTGTTTTGTTTTAAAAGATAGGACGCTTACCAGGAAGTAGCGCCCCCATTAATTTAATTGTTTTAAAAAGTAAGCAAGACGCTAACTGTACTTTAGCGCCCTCAAAGTTGAGTCATTTCTGTCGCAAAGAAAGTCAAGACGCTTACGGGTTAGTAGCACCCTCACTTCATTGTTCAGCAAGACGCTTATGCATAATGAGCGCCCTCAAGGAACAAAACGACGAAGTTGATATTATGCATCGGGACTCTGATTACAAAATCAGGACGCTAATTCAACAACCGTCACTATTCTAATAGGTACACTATATCAGTCTACCTTTTCAGAACGGATCTTTGCACATAATTATTTTAAGATTTATCAGAGATTTTCTCTGATGCATGAATCAAGTTTCCTGAAACTTTCCTTAATCATGCAATCTGAAAAGAACCAGAATATTAGTGAAAATTGCAGTTGCCATTTTCATATAACATTCTAGCTATTGTGTGTAAACGATCACATTGTATTTGAACTTCAAATATCTAACGGTTACTATCTACTAAGTCTATAAATACCAACACTTTGATTCAAACAACTTGCCGATAATTTTGATAGTGCCAAAACACCTTTGAAAGTTAATCGAATTTTCATTTTATTTAAAAAGCTTAAGTTATTTTGTTTTCAAAGTGTTCTCTTTGAAACTTTGCTAATTCAAAAGATTTTCACACTGAGCCTAAATTATATTCTATCTTTGAAAATTTATTTGAATTATATAGAACTGGTTTATACTCAAATTCTCAGCACTAATCTATACTTGATATCAATCTTGCAGAAGAAAGAGTTTGAGAAATAGTTCGAGAGATACAAGTGTACTTGATTTCATATCTTAAGTATTGTATCAAACTATATCAGTAGTTATGTTAACTACTGAATACTAAACCAGAAGTTTTCACGCTTATACATTTTATCTATTTTGAAAACCTTCTGTGTTTGTGTATTTACACTGGTCCTATGATTTTCAACTTCAATGTTTAATGGTATCACAATATTTTTGAAGAAACACTGATTTACATTATACATCATTCATGTTTTTTGAAACTGCACTTGAGCAATACCGAACATTGAAAGGTAAAGGACTGTAAGTGTATTCTCTTTTAGCATTACGTACTTAAATTTACATATCTTTGTAATGTTATGTAATGAGCTTAATTGTAAAGTGTTCTACTTAGATAGTACAAATATTATTTTCATATTGTGGTATGCTGGTGTGTTTCGGAATGAAACAACAAGGACAAGTGAATGTAGTCCACTTGATGATTTCATGGTTGAAATCATGTTAAGGTTCATCCTCACCTGCAAGTAGGATAACGGTTCTTCCTTATCTCGTAAAAGGAGCATGGGTTCTTTCTCAGCCCAGAAAAAGGAAATCGGTTCTTCCTCATCTCGTAAAAGGAACATGGGTTCTTCCTCAACCCGAAAAAAGGAAATCGGTTGTCCCTTATCCCGTAAAAAGATTATGGTTCATCCTTAGCCCGCAAAAGGATAGGTTCGTCCTTAACCTGTAAATGGATAGGTTATCTTTGAATCTGTAAAAGAGAACCGGTTCATCCTTAGCCCGCAAAAAGGATAAGGTCGTCCTTAACCTGTAAAAGGATAGGTTATCTCTGAACTTGTAAAAGAGAAACGGTTCATCCTTAGCCCGTAAAAGGATAGGTTTTCCTTGAACTTGTAAAAAGGCAAGTTGTAATAGTGTGGTTCTCACCCGTAAGAGAATCAGTTAGTGGATTAAGAAAATTCTAATTGGGAGATTAGGTAATGGAAGTAGGCTTGGCTAAACCACTTTAAATCCTAGTGTGCTTTACACTATGCATTTTACTTTATGGTAAGTATGCGGATTTAATTCCAATGTATCAAAGTATATTACTAAGTTATTGGAAAATAATTAAATTTGACCATCACCCAATTCACCCCCCCTCTTGGGTGCACCAACAATATCTAGATTAGTCAAGAAAGATCTTTCCAAGGGAATTCCAAAAGGAATTTACTCGAAAGACAAGGTATGTGAACCATGTCAATTAGGCAAGCATTTCAGATCATCATTTAAGAGCAAGGGGTATAAATCTACCACTAGAGCTCTCGAAATTGAGTCACATGAATCTTTTCGAAGCAACCAAGACTCAAAGCTTGGGAGGTAAATCATATGTATTTGTGATTGTTGATGATATCTCTATATTTTCATGGATATTATTTTTAGCTCATAAGTCGGAAGTATGTGAATTGTTTGTCAAATTTTGTAAAAGAGTTGAAAATGCAAATGGCTACAAAATAAACATAATTAGAAGTGATAGAGGAGGAGAATTCGTCAATAAAAATCTTGAAGAATTTTGTAATAATCAAGGTTACACTCACCATCTATCAGCCCCTAGAACACCTCAACAAAATGGTGTAGTTGAGAGGAAAAACAGAACCTTGCAGGAATTGTGTAGAACAATGCTGAGTGATTATAACACTGCAAACTATATTTGAGCAGAAGCTATAAATACTGCATGTTATGTAATGAATAGAATACTGATTAGAAAAAAAATTGAACAAAACACCATATGAATTATGGAAAGGGCGAACATCGAACATCAGTTACTTTCGGGTATTCAGATGCAAGTGTTTTATCCTAAATGATAAAGATAACTTAGATAAGTTTGAACCTAAATTAGATATCGAGATATTCTTTGGATATTCCTCAGACAGTAGAGCATATAAAGTTTACAACAAATCTTCTAAAACTGTCGAAGAATCAATTCATGTAAATTTTGACTAGAATGAACGTAAGAAATATGTTGAGGAAAGGATTAGGCAGATAACCATTGAAGATGATGAAATCCCCCAAAAAACCCAAAACATAGAAACTGAGAATGAACAATCTTTAGAAACTTCAAGAAACTCAAGATTGCTTCAAGGTCCCCCTAAAGAACACATTTTAGGAGATCCACAGAAGGGTGTATCCACTAGAGCTTCAATTCAAAGAGATCTAGAGCTTGTTGCTTTCATGTCTCAATTTGAACCAACCAAAGTGGAAGTAGCACTGAAAGATGAGGATTGGATTCTTGCTACGCAAGAAGAACTAGGACACTTTGTGATGAACAAAGTATGGGAATTTGTTCCTAGACCATATCATCAATCAGTCGTAGGAACCAAATGGATCTTTAGGAACAAAAAGAATGAACAAGGAATCATAGTCTGAAATAAGGCTAGATTGGTTGCACAAGGGTACAACCAAGAAGAAGGCATAGATTTCGAAGAAGGCTTTGCCCCAGTAGCAAAATTAGAGGCAATAAGGATATTATTTGCCTATGCTTGTTACAAAGATTTTTCCTTATACCAAATGGATGTAAAGAGTGCATTTATAAATGGTTACATCACTGAAGAGGTATATGTGGAACAACCTCCAGGGTTTAAGGATGCTCAAGATCCGGGATATGTGTTCAAACTCCACAAAGCCTTAAATGGATTAAGACAGGCTCCAAGAGCTTGGTATGATAGACTGAGTTCATTTCTTTTAGATCATAAATTTCAAAAAGAAAAACTTGATCCAACTTTGTATATTAAACACCACAATGATGATATGCTTATTGTTCAAATATATGTGGATGACATTGTTATCAAGAACAAGGTTCGATCTCTCGATAAAACCTAAATTCTTGACAACCCATTAAACTCCGTGATTTTCCTACAACTTCATGAAACTTTGTAAACCTCTCGATTCTACAACACTTTCATGTCATAATTACCTTGTTACAACCTAGAAAACCCTCTCTCGAGTGCCACCTCCCAAGTCTAAACTCATTCGATTTGTGATCAAGAATTCGAAAGCATTAAGCATATGAAATCATGAATAAACTATAGACATTTCATTGATAATAAAATAAATCTAAAATTAAACCATAATCTTCAAGTTAGGATCAATCTCCTCTCTAGAACAATAGATTAGTTCATAGCTTGAATTAAAATAACGTAAGACGTGGAGAAAACTTCCAAAGTAAACATGAATAGCAAACTCGACAATTTGGAACTTCAATCTTCTTTTGAATCTTCGCCTTCCTTCCTCCTAACTACCTTGTTATCTTCTCTCGTCTGTCTCCTTTTATCAAAACCCTAAAGTTTGATATATATCCCTTTATCCCAAGTCGTAACCGATAAATTAGAAAGTCCACCTCTCTCCAAAAACGTCCCAAGTTGCAAAATTGCAACTTGGATTCTTTTCAGCGCCACAACGCTAACACCTCTAGCACCGCGGCACTCAGATAAGCATTTCTAGCGCTGCGACGCTCAGTCATTTAATCTTCTTTGCATTCCAGCACCGCGGTGCTGCATTTGAGCGTCGCGGCGCCCAGAACCTTGAAAATCCGCACGTTCGTAAACTTAACCAAATTTCTTGGTCTTTTCTGTTTGGGTTCTTCATGCTCCTCCTTTGCACTTTCTTGTACATGTTGTTATCATCAAAAGCCATAACCAATGCATCCAAACACTTATAAAACAAACCAAAGCAAGTTAATAACACACTTAAATATCAAGTAAATCAAATTGTAACTATTAAACTAAAATAATGAATAAGAACCCAATTAATTCCTAAACTAACAAATGTATTAAAACTAACACAAATACATTAAACTAGTGCATGAAATGTCCTTAAACATACTCTAAAACCTATCTAAATATGCAACTATCATATATCATATTTGGTGCATCAAACAAAAAGTTGTGCGATGAATTTTCAAAAATAATGCAAAAAGAATTTGTAATGAGTATGATGGGAGAACTTACATACTTTCTTGGTTTGCAAATTAAGCAATTTCCAAAAGCCACTTTTACAAGTCAATCGAAGTATGCTAAGGAAATGGTTAAAAACTTTCAAATAAATAATTTGAAATCAATTGATACTCCCTGTAACTCTGGAATCAAATTGGATAAGGATGAAAAAGGGAAACCAATTGATCCTAAACTTTATAGAAGTATGATAAGACGTCTCTTGTAACTCGTAGCAAGTAGACCTGATATCATATTCAGTGTCTGTCTTTGTGCAAGATTTCAATTAGAACATAAAGAATCTCACTTAAAATGTGTCAAACGAATCTTCGGATATATAAATGGCACAACCAACTTAGGAATTTGGTATTCCAAAGGTACTTCATTTGAACTAAAAAGTTATGTCGATTCCGACTATGCTGGAAGTCAAACTGATCGAAAAAGCACCTATGGATTTTTTCACTTTCTCAGAAATTCTTTAATTTCCTGGTTTTTGCAAGAAGCAGCACTCAGTAGCTCTATCCACAGCTAAAGCATAATATGTTGTAGCTGGAAATTGTTGTTCTCAAGTCTTGTACATGAAACAACGACTTTAGGACTATGAAATTGTTGTAGAATGTGCTGACATTTTGTGTGATAATACTAGTATTATTAACATATCAAAAAATCATGTATTGCACTCACGAACTAAACATATTCAAATAAAACATCACTTTTTGTGAGATCATGTGAAAAATGGAGAAGTTAAATTGGCTCACATTAGCACTAAAGAACAACTGGTTGATATTCTCACTAAAGCTTTACCTACAGACCAGTTTGTTCAGATTAGAAGAGAGCTTGGGATGTTCTCTGACTCTGACCTATGATATTTTGATGCTTACTCTTTTTGATGTTTTCAAAAGGGGGAGAAGTAATATCTTTTGAAGCATCATAATTATCCATAAAGTCGGGGGGAGACTGTTTATACTGCATATTATTAGTATTCCATTACAATTTTACCATACATTCATATCATTGTTTAGCTTGCTTCAAAGCCAATAGCAATGTGTTTGAAATCATCAATAAGGGGGATATTGTTAATCTAATTGCCCTCATGACCCGGATGAGAAACTATTTTTGATGATTACCAACCATATTCTGATTATTATAATACATGCATTGCACATCTAATTTCACATGAAAATTCACTCGAAGACTCAATGATGCATGGTGAAAAAGCTACCAAGATCAAACTGAAGACTATGATCATTTGATGATATATCTTTATGTTATTAGACTATAGTTAGGTTGTAGAATTTATGTTGTCATATGATTTAGCAAATGTGCATGATTGCATGGTTAGTCGATTTGATTTCAAAGTACCTTTCAATGATTTTATTGATTACTCAATGAATTTTCAATGTTTGATTTGATTCAAAAGACCAAGTGTTTAATATTGTTTTTATTGAGCTTTAAAATGTTGAAAAATGTCAAAATTGTTTTTTAGTGTCTATCAGTACGCTGATCCATCAATCAAGACGCTAATGTCTCAGTAGTGCCCTCTAGTACTTGGTAAGTCAGGACGCTGATGACACATTAGGATATTGATATGGTTCTAGGTGGAAAATGTGCTTATCCATCAGGACACTTGCATCTGGAGTAGCGCCCTTATTGATTCAACCAAATGAACTTATCTGGACACTGATTGATCTTAAGTATTTCAAGCATCAGGACGCTTATAGTTTAGTAGGACCCTCATGTCATTTTGTTTTACAACAAGTCAGCACGTTGATTGTTAAACTTCAAGATGCTAATAGTGCATATGTTGGATACACTTATCTTTCAGGACGCTTATGTTCCAGTAGTGCCCTCACAAGAACCAACTATGTAACTCAGCAAGACACTGATTGATTAGTAGCGTACTCATCAGTTTTATGGTTTTAAAAGTCTTAAGTAAGCCAGGACGCTTACGGTCAAATAGCGCCCCCACTTCACAGTTCAGCAGGACGTTTACGTTGTTTGAGCGCCCTCAAGGATCAAAACGACAAAAGTTGGCTTTACGAGTCAGGTCTCTAATTGACTAATCAGGACGCTAATCCAACGTTGTCATAAAGCTATCAACTGTACATCTTTTGCAGATTACTTTTTCAAAACTTTTTGAACCTTTTCAGAATGTTTCAAAAACTTTATCAAAAGATTCTATTCTCATGAAATATCAGAAAATTCAGATGTTGTTGTCGTAATTGCACAGACTGAATCAATCATTTTTTAGAAAGAATGTTTTCATTGAATTTGAAATAACGTTGTGTGCCAAAACTTTCTTGAAAAATGTTCAAGTCCAAAGCATCATTGTTATCTTTATATATATGTTGTCTTTAAGCATTTGAAAGATAGAACGAAAAACGAGAAAACTGATAACGTATTCCTTAAATCTTTGAATAGTTTTCACTTGTGCAAATACTCTTGAAAGTTATATTTCTATTCACTGCAAAATCTCTTGATACTTTGAAATACTTGAAATCTTATGGATTTGTTGATCTTCATTTAATATCTTTTCAAAATCCATTGGAGAAGAAAAAAGTTTTTCGAACCTTTCATTTTAGCTGCACTTCATTATATACTTTGCTGAGTATATGGTAACAGAAGGTTCAATGCAAAAGCTTTGTAAGTACTCCTTTGATTCTGAGTAAAGGGAATCATATCTCAATATTATATCTCAATTATTGGTGACTGGTTAGTCACTAAAAATAGAGCAAATGTTGCTCGGTCTGTTAAGGTTGTTTTCAAGTCTATGAAGTTGAGTTTGGACAAACCTTAACCGAGGAGGTTAAGTAGTGGATATAGGTGCGGTCGAACCACTATAAATCTCTTGTGTATTGTTACCTAGTTGTTTTCATTATTATCATTGAGCTATCTTTGTCATATCTTGCTTATCCTGCTTTCCTATTATTACCGTTTAAAAAAAAAGGTTTTAATCTGCTAAGTGTCCAATTCACCCCCACTCTCGGACACATCTGGGCTACAGGTTAAGGAGGAACCTATCTTTTTGAGGGCTAAGGATGAACCGGTTCTCTTTTACAGATTCAAAGATAACCTATCCTTTTATAGGTTAAGGACAAACCTATCCTTTTGTAGGGTAAGGGTGAACCATGATTCTTTTATGGGATAAGGAACAACCGATTTCCTTTTTTCTGGTTGAGGAAGAACCCATGTTCCTTTTACGGGATGAGGAAGAACTGATTTCCTTTTTTCGGGCTGAGGAAGAACCCATGTTCCTTTTACGGGATAAAGAAGAACCGGTATCCTACTTACGGGTGAGGATGAACCTTAACATGATTTTAACCTTGAAATCATTACGTGAATTACATTCACTTGTCCTGGTTGTTGCATTCCCAAAACACACCAGCATACCACTATTATAATATAATGTTGGTTCTATCTAAAAAGAACACTTTACAATTAAGCTCATTACATAGCATTACAAGGATATGTAAACTTAAGTACGTAATGCTAAGAGAAAATACACTTACAGTCCTTTACCTTTCAATGCTCGGTATTGCTCAAGTGCAGTTTCAAAAAGCGTAATGATGTGTCATTTAAATCAGTTGAATGCTTCTTCGAAAACATTGTGATACCATTAAAACATTGAAATTAAAAATGCAGGACCAGTGTAAAACATAGACTCGAATAGTTTTCAAAAGAAATAAAATATATAATCATGAAAACTTTTGGTTCAGTATTAAGTAGTTAACACAACTAATGATATAGTTCGATATAGTACTTAAGATATGAAATCAAGTACAACTGTATCTCACGAACTATCTCTCAAATTCTTTGATCAGCGAGATTGATATTAAGTATAGATCTGTGCTGAGAATTTGAGTAGAAATAAGTTCTATATAATTCACATCGATTTTCAGAGATAGAATATAATTTAAGCTAAGTATGAAAATCTTTTAAGGAAATAAAGTATCAGTGAAAATACTTTGAAAACTATAACAGTTGAAAACATTTTGAAAGATTGAAAAACGACTAACATTCAAAACGTTTTTGGCACAATAAAAATTATCGACAAGTTGTTTGATTCAAAGTGTTGGTATTTATAGACTTAGTAGACAATAGCCGTTAGATACTTGAATTTGAAATTCAAGGTGAACGTTTACACAACGGCTAGAATGATATATGAAAATGGCAATTGCAATTTTTACTAACATTCTGGTTCTTTTCAGATTGCATGATTAAGGAAACTTTCAGGAAACTTGATTCATGCATCAGAGAAAATCTCTGATAAATCTGAAAAGGATTCTGTGCAAAAACCCATTCTGAAAAAGTAGACTGATATAGTGTACCTGTCAAAATAGTGACAGTTGTTGACTTAGCGTCCTAATTTCCTAATCAGTGTCCTGACGCATAATATAAACTTTGTTGTTTTGTTCCTTGAGGGCGCTCAACATGTATAAGCGTCCTGTTGAACACTGAAGTGAGGGCGCTACTAACTCATAAGCATCCTGACTTTCTTTGCGACAGAATTGACTTAACTTTGAGGGCGCTAATGCACAGTTAGTGTCCTGCTTTGTTTTAAAAACATTTGGACACATGACAGCGCTACTTCCGGGTAAGCATCCTACCTTTTTAAAATATAAAGCACAAGGGCGCTGCAACTATGTAAGCATCTTGACATTTTAAAACATTTGAAGAATAGTACTAAGTACGCTGAAGGACAATCAGCGTCCTGAAAGTTATTTAGTTCGTTCTAAAGATGAGAGCGCTCCTATCGAGGTTGCATCCTAATAGTTTATCCAACTTATAACTATCAGTGTCCTCAAAGGTAACATCTTTGAAGAACTTAGACTCTCAGAAATCTTTCAGCAAGCTGATTCACAATCAGCATCCTGACAACTTCAAAGGTTGATTCTAAGCGAGGCAGCTACTTACAAGTGAGCAACTTGATGAATCAGTTCAATTCAACCTTAAATGTTATCAGCGTTCTAATGAGTCATCAGTGTCCTGACTTATCAAGTTCAGGAGAGTGTTGCAAAATCATTAGCGTCCTAAAAGATTCTAAAAACAATTTTTGACATTTGATTAAAAATACGATAAATGCGAATAAACTCGGTAAATTTCCAATCAAACACTGAAAAATTAAATCATTTGAAATTCCGTAAAGCGTATGATCAAAACATGCAAATTTGGAAAACAAATGGAAGTAATTTGAATATGGTTTTGGAAAACGTTTGAGCAATATCAAATAATGAAAGACTTAAATCCTTTGTGTATCTTTCTCATAATCTTTAAATTCAACTCTTCATTATAAGATCTTCAAAATGAATTTCGTGCTTGAGTTGAATGTCTTGAACACTGATCGAATGATGTATATTTGAAGCTTTTGATCGAATCGTTCGTGAATGTGTGGATTGATCTAGAAGTCCTTGAATGAGACGATCTTGATCGTATGATATGACCTTGAGTTCCTTCATTGAATCATTTTTTGGCTTTTCGCTTTCTTGGGGTGTTGAGATAGGTTCTTGATTAAAGCTTGTTAGCAACGAAAGAGATTTTGTTTGAGATCATCAAAATATACTTCATCAAGTATACTTAGGGACGTGCGAAGTGATGAACCACTTAGGCAAACATTGGGTACTTGGTCTGTCATGACCCACTATACGTGACGTCATGATCGGCACGAAAGCTCCGAGTATACCCTCCATCGGTACACCCGGCGTCCCGTTAGCCTAATATAACACAATCCCAAAATGAAACATAATCCTATCAAGCATCCATCTAAATATAATCAACAATGAAATAAACATAGTACATCTCCAATTTACCAAAACTAAAATTTCTTTAGTCCACTAGATATACAAAACCCAACACATCCCAATTATGTGTTAACATATACTAGGTGTTATCATGTACGTAATATCAAAATACAAAAGAAAATATACAACACCTACATCAACAAAACCCAAGGGATGCTCCGCAGTCAAGCCTGCCCTTTACCATTCCTATCAGATCCTGAAAGAAAAGGGTGAGGCGTGAGCTACAACAAGGTCAATGAGTAACATTTACAAGTGGCAATATACGTGCATTTATAGAAACATGGTAGGATCATAAAAACATTTGAAGTATCATGGTGATGAAATAAGATTACATACATACTAACATAATGCATCATGTCATGAATAAGACAATGCATATCATTTGTAATCATGCACATGCAATCCTAACACCTCCTGAGCAAGGGGGTCAAAGGCCTGGTGCGCGACACTTAGCGCCCAATCCGACACACAATACTCATATTCTAATAGGATTTCTGGGGTAGTGCAACACGTAGGATTAGCCTAAGCTATCCTACCTATACACAAGTCATAAAATCCTCTACAAGGTACGCAACTGGGATCGCCGCTAGACTTACGAGAATTCCCAAAAAGGGAACCCCAACTAGGAGCCTCAACCCAAGTTGCCATCCCAACTGACTATGTTCAAATATATTTTATGGAATATTAAAACATGCATAACGCTTATATATATATATATATATATATCAATTCAAATCAGTTTAAGCAATAGAATGACACATATAAAGAAATCCAAAAGTAAAGAACACTCACACTTGATTGGTTAGAACTAGCCAATCCAATTCCAATTCCAATCACCACAATTCACCCCAAGGCTTCAAAGTCTCCAATTGACTATATGGGTTTCTCAAATCAATCACAAAACCGTGAAAATAACATGGTTTACACAAAATGAAAATCAGCTATAAAGTGTGCCAAAAACCCATGTTCAAACCTAAATCAAAAGTCAATTAGATTCTACAATAGTCAACCCATGAGCCAATTTCCATATTGCTCAAATTAACTATTTAATATCAATTTAACAAAAATTTAACCCAATTGAATGTAATAGGTTGATCCCTATGATCCAACCACTAGAATACATGACATTCAATCACAATTATGGTCAATTAAACTATTTATCAAGTCAATTTCATTAATTGACCAAGTCTAAGTCAAAATCCCCAATTTGGGCAAAATCCCCAATTCACATGCAAATCCCCAAATCACATGGGAATTGCCAAATTACATAGCCTAGGTCAAAATTTCTCTACATTAGGGTTTTCACTAAACAAAATCAGTACTTTGGAGTGCCATGCATCCACAATTACCCATGTGTTCATCATAATTCGCATGCAATTTGAATAGTAAACCCTAGGTCTAAAATTCTAGTTTAGGTCAAATCCATGAAACCCCACCAATTTCTTATTCGAAATTGGGGGTTTTACCATTTATGGACTCCCCATACCATCTAGATTAACATATCTCAAAATCAAAGCCTAAGTCCAACACTGGTTTTCCACCACTCCCTTAAATTTTGGGATTTGTAGATGGAAAACATCCCTTAGGTGTTGATTGAGGTTAGGGAAGGTCATTAACATGAAAAACAAGCATAAAATGGTCCATACATACAAACCCTAGGTCAAGGACCCTAAAATTTTGGGATTCATGGAAACCCTAGGTCAAAAATCAGTTTGCATGCATGAAGGAAAGTAATAGAAGGAAGAAAAATGAGGAAGAACGGGGAAGAAGTTATTACCTTGGGTGTTTTTGGGCAAAAATCACCAAAAAGACTCCAACTTCACCCCTTTTTCTCCTCTCTCCTTTATCTCCTTCCCAAGCTCTCTAGCCCTCTTGAAAGTGAAAAAAATGAAGAAAACCACGTTCATATGGCTTATATAGAGGTTTTGTTGCATTTTTGGGCCCACACATGAAAATAAGAAAAATCTGCCAAAAAATAGATTTTCTTGGTGCAATTACTCGCAATTACATAATCAATTTCTTACCAAATACTCACCCATTTAACATCTTAACCGTCAACACTTTCTATGAGTCAGTTATCAACCTCAGGGTTAAATTACAGCTCAATCCAACGGTGGAATTGTGAAATCTTGTAGTTGTATCAAAATTGCGCAAGAAAATCCGTGAAACAGTGTTTGGAGTCTTATAACTAATAGTATATAACTCCGATCAAGATCTTAACCAGTCATAATGAAGATCTATCAGAGAAGAATGGTCAAGAAAAATTACAGCTCATTCGGACCACGGATCTATGAGATCAAGTCATTGATGTAATCGGTGACAGAAATTTCTTCCTCCATGGAGCGAGCTCCACTGGATCCAAAACACCGTTTTCGACATGTTTTGAGGTCTAACGGGTCTCCGATGGTTCCGAAAATTCATGCCCACTCTCTATGACTTAAAATCATGCAAAGACACTCGAACCTACGCCTGTTGAGTGTCAAATACGAATACGTATATGTATACAAATACGTATACGAGTATTCTACCGATAAATTGTGGGTCAAAATGACGTGATCTAAAGGTACGGGTGCTATATGGTCAAACTGGTCATCTCAATCCAAACTGAATTTGTACAAGGATGGCAAAGTCTTGCTCACAAGCTTTATTGATGGAACGTGTTATTTGCCACATACATCTTGCACACCAACTCAAAATGCCCTTATATCCTCATAAGCTAATTACATCTCGTACACCAACTCAAGATGTTTTATTTAATATATAACTACTTTTACCCTTTTTTTGTTTTTATTTTGGACTATGCAACATTTTTGCTGCCTTTTATTTATTTATAAAATATACTATACTTTAAGCTACTTATGAGGATGACAAATTAGTTCTTGAGACATAGTCCAACCTTATACTCCATATAGTCCAAACTTATACTCCATAGCTTGAGAAAGTCCACTTTGGTGACGGTTAAAAGCCTCATTTTAGGCCTAGCCAGATGTGAGTGAAAATTAAGGAGTTTTCAATTATTTATTTTATAAAATTCGCATGACTCGACTCATACTCCTGTCCATTTCACTAGATGGGTCAATCAACACATTCTTCACTGTTTGCCTTGATTAAACTATTTTCACACTTAATTCAACAAGCTTACACAAGTGAACACTTTTCCTACGACTCAAAATATTTTTTTTCATTTTTTTTGCAACTTAAAAAAAGAGAAAAAAAAATTGTATAACCTAAAATGACTAAATGACCCTAAAAAATATACAAAAAATGACACCCTCCCCCACTAAAACCAGACATTGTCCTCAATGTTTAAAAAAAAAAAAGAAACTTCAAAAGAAAAATAAAGAAAAAACGAAAGAGGGGTGACCTAACCTACAAATAATCTCTCAATTAGGAGGTTGCCCAGGCCATCCAATCAATTTATAGTCCCTTATTCTAAAATTAAAAATTTCGTAGTTTTTGGGGACTACCAAAGAAATAATGAATATACTATCATCGCTAGGATAAAGTAGCTTTTGTGGTGAACATGATCCCGAAGGATAGGTATATCATCAATGAAATTCAAAACAGGTTGAACATTAAATATGAAATCAATGGGTTCGGTCCATTCAACCTAATTCAAGACATCTTTGACCTGAGGAATTAATATTTTAAGCACACAAGGGTTTTCACATTTTGGCTCAGGGGAATTTGACACACGGTCTTCCTTAATGTTGCCTATTTGTATTTTAGTGGTTTCCTCTTCTAGGTTCTTAGAATTTATAGTCAAACCTTCCTTATTAATGATAACCTCCTCATATGTTAACTCTAAATCTGGACCTGAGGAGGTTCACAATGATCCTCTAAATAAGGTTTAGGCTGAGAAAAAAAATTACTCTCCTCCTCTTCATGAAGAACATCAATTATTTGACCTACACATGTTGTCAACTTTTCCAAAGATTGTTCGGTTTCAATGTGAAATTGCTTAGTGTTTTGCATAAAAAGATGTAGGGTCTCTTCCAAAGATGACTTTGAATGTCGTTGAGACAACTCACAGGGCAATATTGATTCAGTCTCATAAAAAAATTGCTCCGTTGCAATTCAAAATTCTTCAGTTGCTATTTGAGATTGAAGAGTACCCTACATAAATAAATGCTTCCAAAGATGACTCTGAATATTGTTAAGACAACTCACAGGGCAATATTGATTCTGAAAAATAATGAGGAGAGTTGTGGCAGGGGATCATTAAATGAACCCCATAAATGTGAGCCTTCAGTCCAATATAAATTTGGGTCACTAACATAATCATGACAATAGGTCTCAGAAAATGAATTATAGCTAAGGTCCCAATTATGTGCATTCTGTGTTTTGGTCTGATCCCAATTGTACTGAGGGTAGGCTACATTAAATGGGCAAATGCCAATATGATGGTTTGGGTTTGAACATATAAAACATACATTCATATAGAGGTTCAGTGATGAGTCCATAACCATTAATAGTGCATTTGCATGTCAATTTTTTTTTTAAAAAAAATTAACTTTTTTTTTTTATGTTTTTGTATTTAATTTTTTTTTGTATTGATTTTTTTTTTGCATTTTTTGTATTTTCTTTTGTTTTTGTTTTATTTTTATTTTTTAACCTAAATCTTGACTAAACAAGAAGACACAAAATCAACCAAACAAAATCCTAAGGATATCTAGCACACATGTCCAAAAATAAATACATGATCTGCATGGATGAATTTTCTAAGACCTAGACTGCTTCTAAAAAGTATCTCATAGGCCTCCAATCCGATTTTTTAGCCTAGTCAACCTAGGTGAGCCTCTAGGTGGTGGTGTGGGGCACAAGGTCCTCTTAAATACACGACTCCTAGAGCAGCAAAGCTGCCTCCCTTTCACAATTTAATGTTACCGGGGACAAGGATTCCTAGAATCAACTAAACCAATCAAGCAAAATTGGTACAACCTATAATGAATCCTCACTAACGAGCTCGAACCCTAAATGGTTAAGTTCATACTTCATTTTAATTAAGCTTAGAGACGAGCAAAGGTGAACGCGTAAGGGATGATTAACCTAATTACAAGCCAAGTGTGGTGATGAAATCCACCCTTGATCTTGATTGGGGTAATGCCCTTTACTAACCAATTATGGAAATGTTTAGTCGCCAAACAATGTTTCAAACAAGTATGATGCAAAACCTTATTAAGCAGATTCTAATCCTATAATTTTATTTCTATATGAGAACAAAAATGAGGAAATCCTAAATCTAAATGTTTTTTATCATATAAAGCATATAATTAGTTAATTTAAAATCTAAAAAACGTAAAATGATTTAGCACCAATCCCCAACAACGACGCCAAAAACTTGATGTGATAGATCAATAAAAACAATACTTGCAAGCGCACAAGGTAAGTTGTAGTACTAGACAAGGTCGATCCACAAGGATTGGGCAAGTCACTTTAAGATTTTAGAAAATAAATTAAAAATTATATACTAAATAAGTCAAAGGAAAATTATGGTTGTTTCTAATATCTTAGGTCTTTGAATGCAATAAATAAAAAGAATCTAAAAAAAATTTTAAATAAACTTCAAATGAAAAAAAAAGCAATTAAATTAACAAAAGGAAAACAATAAATGATAAGAAGTAAATAAAAGAAAGACAGAAAAACAAAATTTACTAGAAATAAGAACTTCATTAATGTAAAATAAAAAGAAGAAAACTTACAGAACTCCAAATCCTTGGGTAATGTCACCTTACCCAGGGCTTCAATGAGCAACTAAAAATAAATCTAACCTAAGAAAAATAAAAAATAAAAATGAGAGTAGAGATGGGATGAGATGGTCCCTTGGGTACCCCCTTTATATAGTTGATATGTTTCCAAAACAATTATATTTTTACATATAATTTAAGATTTCATTCCCCCCAAATATTTCACAAAATCAACCCCAATTAAGCACAAAATATTTTCAGAAAAATAAAATCATAATCATGGCACAATCTTTGGTGATAATCTTTCTATTCTTTCTAAATTTGATTTCTTGATCATCTTGAAATTTGAAACCTTCTTTTTCACTGCAACTGAAGTGAGAATAACCATGTGGCTTCAAGATTCTTTATTTAATATATTAAATTTAATCTTCAACCTGAAAAATACCTTTATAAAAGATCAAGTAAAGCATTACTAAGTAATTATATAAAAATAAATCACTTTAAACAATTGCAATGTTTTTTTTTTTGGG
This sequence comes from Paratinospora sagittata, assembly GCA_035771175.1. NCBI lineage: Eukaryota > Viridiplantae > Streptophyta > Magnoliopsida > Ranunculales > Menispermaceae > Paratinospora > Paratinospora sagittata. The sequence goes on along the minus strand of CM069610.1, from coordinate 15,050,187 downwards.
AAAAAAATATTGAGGACCTTTAAAATGATTTTGAACACTCAAAAAAATAAAAAAATAGAAATCAACAAACTAATTCCTAATTTAAATGTGACAAACTATATTTTCCTAAAAATGCACTTATAAAATAACCTAAAATGCCTAAAAATGACCTAAAAATCTAAAATGTGATGTAAAGAGATTTTTATTCTTTTTTATTCTATTTTTTTATTCTTTTATTTTATTTCCTAGCCTAAAAGCACTAAAAATAAGGGTAAAAATATACAAAATTGTGACTTCATCAGGTGACAGAGGATAACCTACACCATCACCGACTTTTTAACAGCCTGCTTCACCTATTTGTTCAGCTTCAGGTCCTTCTTCCAGTTCTCATCCAGTATCCACTGCCTTGGCATTGATCCCTCTATCAGCAGCAACTCCTACGATTCCTTCTCCCCGACTGCATCCATCACTTGCTATGGGAGATTTTTCTTTGGATTTGAAGTTCTCACTGCCACATATTTCTCCCACCATCTTCGAGTTTGGTCATTCACTTCGGCTCCACCACTCTGGCCTCATCTACTGCTATCATCATCATACCCGATGCAAATGTTGGTACCACCCCCGCGGAGGACAATGCTTCAACTTCACCTGCTGACGATATATTCGCTGGGCTTGGATCTCTTGATCCTAGGTCTTCACCTTCATCTTAGGCACACCCTCTTTTTCATATTTCAAAAGGGGGAGAGATTAGTATATGATTCGTCTGATTGACTGGAACATTTTTGTGCACATACTCAGGGGGAGAGTTCATATACTCAGGGGGAGTTTAGGATGTTGGATATATTTTGGAGATGTCCTGTATGTTTGTATGTTCTTCTTGTTCACACTTTTGTACTTTTGTTATTTTTTGTTTTGTTTTTGATGTACACACTTCAGTTGATCACATGTATATGTTTGTATTTGATATATTGATATACATGTACATTATACTATTATTCACACGTGCTTGAGTATATTTAGTTATATGTGCTTACATGATCACATCTTTTTCAGTATGCTTATATTGGTAGTTGATTGGTTAAAGTTCAAATGTTATTGAATGGTATTTTTTTTAAGTCATATATTCTTAGATGTAGCATGATATAATTATTCATTTCACTCATTCATTCACTCGAGAAATCATGTTTTTTGCTTAAATAAGGTCAATAGTGAATTTATTTGAAATCATAAAAAATGGGGAGATTGTTGATGTAACTACTCTCACCCAGTTTTGTTTTGATGATTACAAACAACATACTTGTAATCCCTAATCTCTTTGACTTAATTATTTCAGTGCTAACTAGCTATAACAAATGAATTCAACTATATCATCAAAGCGTGTGGATGAAACAATAATGCACGAAGATTTAAGAGCTTCATGTTTGTAATATTTTGTCTTGAATCTTATTGGTCCCACCCAAGAGGGGGGTGAATTGGGTACAATGGTCAATTTTAAAAATATTTTCTAATAACTTAGTGATTTACATGAGTGTATTGGAATTGGATAGATGAACTAAATGAAGAGACTAAAATGCAAAAGTGAGATACACGATTTATAGTGGTTCGGTCGCGCCTACGTCCACTACCTAACCTCCTCAGTTAGGATTTTAACCTTATCACTAAGGGATTCTCTTACAGGTGAGAACCAAACCATTACAACTGTCATTTTACAGGTTAAAGGCAAACCTATCCTTTTACGGGCTAAGGATGAATTATTTCTCTTTTACAGGCAAGAGATAGCCTGTCCTTTTACGGGATGAGGATGAACCGATTATCTTTTAAAGGGTGAGAGATAACTTATCATTTTTAAGGTTAAGGACACACCTATCCTTTTGCGGGATCAAGATGAACCGGTTTCTCTTTTACAGGTTTAGAGATAACCTTTCATGATTTCAATCCTGAAATCATTAAGTGAACTTCATTCACTTGTTCTGGTTGTTTCAGTCTAGAAACACACCAGCATTACAACACTAAAGATGTTGAAGATCAGTGCTTCTTCGAAAATAATATAATACCATAAAACATTGAAGTTGAAAATTGAAGGACTAGTGTATACATAGACACATATAGTTTTCAAAATAGATATAAAATATAGGTATGAAAACTTCTGGTTCTCTGATCAGTAGTTAACCGACTACTGATGATAGTTCGCTACAATACTTAAGATGTAAAATTAAGTACAGTTGTATCTCTTGAACTATTCCTCAAATTCTTTCTTCAGCAATGATGATACCAAGAATGAATAAGTGCTAAGAATTTGAGTTGATACCAGATCAAATGGATTTTCAAAGATATATATATATATATATATATATAAATTAAGTCTCGGTTTGAAAATCATTTGAAAACATATAAGTATCAGTGAAAAACATTTGAAAGTTACAACGTTGAAAATATTTTGACACAGACTAACTTTCAAAAAGTATGCCAACACAAAGTGATTGGAAAATTGTTTGGTCCTAAGTGTTGGTATTTATAGACTTAGTGGGACATAGTCATTAAACATTTGAAGTTCAAACAATGTGAACGTTTTCACACAATGGCTAGAATGTTATATGAAAATAGCAACTGCGATTTTCACTAACATTCTGGTTCTTTTCAGATTTCATGAAAGGGGAAAGCTTTAGAAGAACTTCTTTCATGTATTAAAAAGGGTCTCTGATAAGTTTGAAAAGGACTCTGTGCTGAAAAAGTAAACTGACGTAGTGTACTCATTCGAATAGTGACGGTAGTTGAATTAGCGTCTTGATTCCGTAATCAGTGTCCAAACGCATAATATCAACTTTGTCGTTTTGTTCCTTGAGGGCGCTTACTAAGTATAAGCGTCCTGCTGAACACTTAGGTGAGGACGCTACTAATCCGTAAGCGTCCTGACTTACTTATGACTTTAAATGACTTAAACCTTGAGGGCGCTAATGCACAGTTAGCGTCCTGCTATGTTTTGAAACTATTTAGTGCATGAGGGAGCTACTATCCGAGTAAGCGTCCTACTTTTAAAACATAAAACAAAACATGAGGACGCTACATTACGTTAGCGTCCTACTAGATAAAAACATAACATGAGGGCGCTACTACTATGTAAGCATCCTACAAGTTAAGACATTTAAAAACATACTGAAGGACAATAAGCATCCTAAAAGTTATTCAACTGATTTCCAAAGGTGAGGGCACTCCTATCCAGAAAACGTCCTGATAGTTTAATCAACTTATAACCATCAGCATCCTCAACGAAACATTCTTTGAAGAACTTTTAAAAGATCTTTCAGTGAGCTGATGCTGAGTCAGCTTCCTGACAACTTCAGAGGTTGACTGATATATAAGATCGCTACTATACAAGTAAGCGTCCTAATTAATCAGTTCATTTCAACCTTGAGAGTTATCAGCGTCCTGACTTAACAAGTTTAGAAGAGTGCTGCTATTTCATTAGCGTCCTGAAAGACTCTTTGAAAACAGTTTTGACTCGCAATAAAATATTCGATAAATGCGAATAAAAACTTGGTATATTTCAAATTAAATATATAGTATTAAATTTCTTGAAATATAGTTAAGACATCAAAACATGCAAATTTAGAAAGAATATGAAAATGATATATGCGTGGTTTTGAAAAACATTTTGAGCAATAACGATTGGAGAAAGATACACCTTAAATACTTTGTGTATTTCTCTTTTCTCATAACCGTTAAATCAAACTCTTCATTATGAGATCTTCAATAAGAGTAATTTGGAGTTGAATGACTTGAACGTTGATCGAGAGATGCAGTCTTGAAGCTTGATCGAAACGTCCGAGAGTAGTGATCGTATCAAGATTGTTGAAGTCCGTTAGTTATAAGCTTTGAGTTCCTTGATTGAGTCGTTCCTTGGCTTTTTGCTTTTCCTTTGGTGCAAAGATAAGTTCTTAAAAAACATTCGTTAGCACTGAAAAATACTTTGTTTGTGATCATCAAAATATACTTCATCAAGTATACTTTAGGGATGTGCTAAGGATGAACCGTATAGGTTAACAGTTTCAACCACAATATGATTTGCATTTTTTGAAAATCATGCATATAAGTTATCATATTCATGGACATATACTATTATCATATTGATCATGCATGCACATAAATTATCATGATTATCTTGCAATCATATAGTTAACATTATTTATCATGCACTCATATTGCCAACTTTGCATGGTTTTTATCGTTTTACATGTATCATAGCGAATGTCTTTATCATCTGTATTAATCGATTGTTTTATATGTGTTTATCTTCGCAAATTGTGTTTCAATCTTCTTAAAAATGTTTTCAAAGCTGGTTTATATGTTTGACAATGTCTTAAACTCATTTTGATAAAAAAAATTGGGTTTTTATTACTTCAACGTTAAAGAACTCTCTCCTCATTTAAAGAACGCGCTCCTGTGCTTTTTCCCAAAAATCAGATTTTTTTGGTCAGAGTTTTTGTTCAGAGTTTTTGTTCAAGGAACGCGCCTACTATGGTTTTTCCCTAGACTTAGACTTTTCTAATTAAGGATTAAGGAACACGCTCTTGTAGAAAAAGGCAAAATAGGAATATTTATAGAATCAGTGGTTCTTGATGAAAAACCTCGTTCCTATGCCCAATGGACATATTAAGGAACACGCTCCTCTTATAAGGAACGCGTGTTGGCCCAGTATTATAGTCCAAGAGAGGAGGGGGGTGAATTGGACTTGGCAGATTTTCGCGTTACCTTTTGGACAATATAATTAAAAAAAATAAAGTGGGCACTAGGTAACAATCAGAATAGAAACAGATGTAGGAAAGATAATTGGACATAGAAATTTAGAGTTTCAAGTGTTATGTTGGATGAGGGAAACCACGTTCAAGAATGATCAAGACTTAACAAGATGTGTAAATAGCACTCAACAACGTCTTGAACACATGCTCAATGGAAACATACAAGTTTCACAATGTTTTGAAAGATTTGGAGAACTTTTTGGAAGTATGAATTAATAGATAAAATGTAGGTGAACTTTTGGTTTAAAAGAGGCTTAAAATCACTCAAGAACTTGTTTTGAACTTGTAGAAATACTAAGATGAAATTTGCACAAGCTCTCTAACTTTTGCAAAAGTTGCTTTTCAATTGAGCAAGTGTGGTATTTATAGAAAAACACCACATCGAGGCACAAGAACGCATTCCTAAAGGAAGAAGCGCGTTTCTGCTTTAAAATCTGAAAAAATCTCAGATTTCCCTCCAATTAAGGAGCGCATTCCTTACTTAAGGAGTGTGTTCGTCAATATGTCCGTTGGGCATAGAACCACTGACTCGATAAAATATCCTATTTTTCCCTTGGCAACAGGAGCGTGTTCCTACTCGAAGGAGCGCGTTCCTTTTTTTCTTATTAGAAAATTTTGAGTCTCGGAAAAATGCCCAGGAGCGCGTTCCTTAAAAGAGAAACACATTCCTTCACTATGAAGTGAAAGCAACCCAATTTTTTATCATAATGAGTTGAGGACATTGTCAAATTCATAGATTATCTTCAAAAACAATTTTTGACAAGATTAAAGTATAATTGACAAGTTAAATACGTGTAAATCAATTGACTAAGCATATGATTGAGACATTCAAAACAATACACGTAAAATGATGAAACCATGCAAAGTTGGTAAATTTAATGAAAGTTAAACACTAATAAAAATATGCATGATAAGAGATTTTAACTAAGTGTGATTGCATAATTATCATACTAATGTGTGTTCATGGATGATTAATAATATAATAATGTATATGCATGAGTATGATAAACTATATGTATGATTCTCGAAAAGATGCAAATCATATTGTGGTTAGAACATGTAAATGTTACTCTGCAACACTAAGATTCTAAATAAGAAATACAACCATGAAGCTCTTAAATCTTCGTACAGTACTATTCCTTCTACATGCTTTGACAGACTAGTTGAATCCTTCTCATATAGCTAGTTAGCACTGAAACAACTACGTCAAAGAGATTAATGATCACAGATATGTTATTTGTAATCATCAAAACAAAATTGGGTCAGAGTAGTTACATCAACAATGTGCACCTCGATTGGAGGGAAATCTAAAAAATTTTAGATTTTAAACCAGAAACACGCTCCTCTCTCTAGGAACGTGTTCCTGTGCCTTGGTCTGGTATTTTTCTATAAATACCACATTTGTTCATTTGAAGAACAACTTTTGCGAAATCATTAAACTTGTGCCATTTTTCATACTTTCATTTATACAAGTCCAAAACAAGTTCTTAAGTGATTTAAACATCTTTCCAAACCAAAATTTCACCTACATTTGAATCTTTGATTCATACTTCCGAATAGTTCACCCAATCTTTCAAACTCTTTAAGAAACTTGGAGTTTCTCTTGAACATAGATCAAGCCATTCTTGAGTGATCTAATCACATATCTTGTAGATCTTGATCTTTCTTGTGTGCTTCATCCTTCCCAAGAGTTGGGTCAAATCTCTTTTTATGATTCGTGTGATTGTGCTTGTGATTGAAAAACAGTTTTTGTGTTTGATTTATCTATCTTTAAAACTGTTTTGTTTAAGTGTTTGTCAAACCATACTTGATCTTCATATGATATTATCTTGATTTGTTGTTTCATGCAGCTTATGTGGTATTGATTCATGTGCTAAACTTACATTATTTTGAATCGATTTCATTGATTATTACTTGAGCATATTGATTCTTGAACTTAACCATTTATCTATTTAAAATCATCAAGTCTTGATCATTTGTTTATATTGATTCTTATGCTCCATACATATCATCTTTAGAATCAATATTTGAGTACATGTGCATACTCGATTCTTGATTTTACATTATCACTATTTGAATCGTTTGCATGTCTTTGAAAACAACTATTTCAACACAGCACATCAGTTAAAATATTGTGGTTGGAATAGTAGTGATTATTCATTCAAGATTATACGCTTAAAATTGTTGAGAGTGTTTTAGAACATCTCTCTCTATCATTTGTACTTTTGATGTATTGTTGACTTGTTAGTCAACAAAGACTATACCATTAGGCGTGGCAATTCGTGTTGTCGTGTCGTAATCGGTCATAATCGTGTATAATGAAATATATTATAAACACAAACATGACAAGTTTAAATAACGTGTCATTATATGTAAACCCAAACCCGACATGTTTAATAAACGGGTTAAACAGGTTAACCTATTTATAACCCTTAAAGCTTAAACAAGTTCATTCTAACCTATTCATCATATATAAATTCTAAATTAACATATAAATCAAAAATTCAAAATCATAATTATACGATCATATAGTAAAGACCAAAAGAAATATTATAAAATTAGAGCCTCAACACATGACATAAAATATTAAAAAGTCTTCACACTTAACATAAGTCTCAACACAAAATATAATCGTGTTAAATGGGTCAATTTTGGGTTTAGCAGGTCGACCTGCTTTTGACCTGAAATTTAATCATGTTTAATTGGGTTTAACCTATTTTGACCCGCACCTGTTTATGCGAAACCCAAACCCGTTTATTTCGTGTCGGTTTTGAGTCTCGAGTCGTGTTATCGTGTCGTGACCTATATTTCCATATGGTATAATACTATATTATTGTATGACTTGTAACCACGCTCATAGGTTGGTTACACTGCAGCTTCTAGCCAAGCCTTTATGTTGCTTAGTGTGTGCGGTTTCTAGTCAAGCCTTTATGTTGGTTAGTGTACACAACTTCTAGTCGTGCCCGTAAGTTGACTAGCCAGTAGTAGATTAGAAAATCCTGATCATGGGTGTCCAGGTAGTGGAGTAGGCTCAAGGGGAACTGAATCACTATACATAGTTGTGTCCATTTATTTTTTCTGCACTTGATTATTTGATTTGACTTGTTAGCTATTTTGCATATATTTTGTTTAAATTAATTAATCGAAATGTATGCAAAAATCCGCCAAGTCCAATTCACCCCCCCTCAGCTGCTTCAACGCAGCTGGGTTTGAATTTACCACATGCAACCATCAAATTTTACAAATTAAACATCCCAAAGACTCATAATTCATCAAGGAATTACTTACCTATGAAACTACACCTCAAATTCCTCAATTCCAGCTTAGATCACGTTTATTCAATCTGTCAATCTAACCGTCAAAAACCCACAAATCTCACATCTGTTGGATGACTTGAAGAGAGGAACACAAATATATAATTTTGAGCTAAAAAGGATCAATTCTTACGTTGGATTCTTCGACCCTAGCCTTTCCTTATATTCTCCCTTCGTTAACCTTTTTTCCTCTAGCTCAAATCAGCTAGAAAGAACAAGAAACCCCTTTAAGTTTCGCACAAACTCCTGTCAGATGCTCCTGATCAGGAGCGTGTTTCTCTTTTCCAAGAAAACAAATTCTCCTCTGTAAACCCGTGAGGAGCGCAATTCTCATTTATAGGAGCACGCTTCTCTACGAATTTTTCAAAAATTGGGCTCTCTATTTTCCACCACTGTAGCGCGATTCTCCCTAGGGAGTGCACTTGTAACGACCCTAGACTTTATCTTAAGTATTGCCAATGTCATTACCCAACTCCATGTGCTCGTATACGTGTTAGTATACGTATTTCTCCATTCTTTGGGGTAAGTTCATGTATTTGTATGTATTTGCATGAATTTTATATGATTGTGTGCATTATAAATTGTATATGGGCCATATTGATACAAATAAATGTATTATAAATTTGATATAGGCCATATCAATATGAAGACAAGTATTAATGATTATATATGCGCAATACAAATATATGAGAATTATTTCACATGAGCCAAATACAACTGGTCGGAAAATCTGGATTTCTAGCGCTTTTTTATCAAACTGCTGGATCTCCTAAATCTACCGTTGGATTAATTTGATATTTCAGAAGATGGTTCAAAACTTATCTTTTTGTATGATTTACGATTAAGATGTTGACTGCAGGAGTATTTTGTGAGATATAATAGTCTTCGTTCAAGTATCTGCAACAGAAGAGGATAAACCTTCTAAATAGAGTTGTCTTCATCAAAAAGGCCTATCTTTTTGATCTGCCGTTGGATTTAGCTCAATTTTGAATAGAAGGTTTGTCTCTTGATATTATTGAATCTTATTGGTTAATTTAGTTATTGGATATTTAGTTTGGCATTTTGTTATATCCGAACAGTGCATTGAATTAGGAGTGTAACTAATGTTTCTAATTCCATTATTAAAGGTGTTTACGTGTGAAGCCAAGCATTTGACCCTAACTCTAGAAATGTGACCTATAGCTTTCCCTTTAGAGTGCATGTGACCTATGTTGCATAAATTGGCATGCTTGAAACATTGGTAGTGTCAATTGAGGAATTCTCATGTTATGGATTGTTGATTAGTTTAATTTAGTCATGTTGACATATTGTGCAGATTTTCCTAAATTGGGGATTTGGATGCAATTGATTTGAAATTGGTAAATTAAGCATGGGGTGGAATGCAAGTGATTTATGTTGGCCTAGGCCTAGACTTTGTACGATCTTCTAATTTTGCATGATGGATGCCTACGGGTTGGACATTGATAATTTGGAGTTGAGTGTTGAATTGTAGGGATTTGGGGATTTTAAGAGAATTATGCAATTGGGCATAATTGAACTTGGAATTGATCAATGTGTTACGTGCAAAACGCAAGCGTATAGTGTCAAGTAGTAGTAATAACCGATGAAAATTGGGTTGTCGTCCTCTGGGATTATTCACCTCACCAATTACCGTTTTCACTAATCTTTAACTTTATCTAGTGAATAAAATTGTAAAATTTCAAGGATTTCAACAGTAAATTAATTTGACCAAACAAATAAAGTTTGGAGAATATCAATATATGAGAAAAATCTAGAGAATCAACTTCACCCAACTATCAATTATGTGATTTAGACATGCTTATTATCAATTCTATTTTCTAGTTATAAATCAAAATCCTTAAGTCTCTAATTCCCTCTATCGAGTGTCGAATTAGAACGTATCATTTAGAATAGGATTCGATCTATCGATAAAAAACCTTATTCTCAATCACCTATTAAGCTTTGTGATTTTCCTACAACTTCAAGAGGTATCGTAAATCTCTTAATTTTACAATAATCTCAAGTCATGAATCTCTTATTCCAACCTAGGAAACCCACTCTCGAGTGCTACCTCCCAAGTCTATAATCAACTAACCTGTGGCCAAAGGATTAAAAGCATTACGCATGGAAAATCATGAATAAACTTAAGAAAATATTATTGATAATAAACAAAACCTAAAATCAAACCATAATCTCCAGTATAGGATCCATCTATCCTCTAGAAAACTAAATTAGTTCATAACTTGGAAGATAAAACCATAAAACATTGTTATAAACTTGAATAATAACATAAAGATAGCAAACTAGAAACTCTTTGGTTGATGAAGATCTCTCCCTTTTCTCCAACTTTGATCTCCTCTCCTCCACTTCGTTCTAGCCGTCTTACCTTCTTTTCCACTCTAAGATGCCCAGAAAACCCTAAACAATCATCTACCTAAGTGCCTAAGCCGATAGGAAATCGTGTTGCAAAGTCCTAAGTTGAACAGGAAAAACCCGAAAAAATTAAAAAGTTACTAATTTTCCCACAACGCCCATTCTCAGCCTTGATCCATCACCACTCCAACACCTGGGCGCCACGGCGCCCAGCCTGGATGCTACAACGTCCAGTATCTGTTTTTTGCACCTTGTTGCCTTTATCTTTTGTGGACTTAGCCAAATTTTTGCATTCCTTGACTTGCATTCTTAATGTATCCTCATTGCATCTTTATATATCATGTTTCCATCATCCAAAATGACTTCAAACACATCTAAACACCTACAAAACAAATCAAATCAAGTTAATAACACACTCAAACATAAATTGAATCAAATTATAACTAATAAACTAAAATGATGCATTAAAACTAACACAAGCACATGAAACTAATGCATGAAATATCCTAAAATACACCTAAAACAAGCTCTAAAACCTATCTAAATATGCAACTCAACACAATGTATGTGAATTTGATTCATTTCAGGAACATTAGATTGGATTGGCTAATTTGGGAGTATTTGGCTTGTGGTTGGTTGAGTATTCCGTACTTTATTTCTCCATTTATGGCATTATAATTATTTGAAATGAAATTGTTGAATGTATGCATCCTATTGTATATATGCATTGTATTTATGATCATGCGAATGAACATTCATACATTGCATTGCCTGGGTATTTTGGATTGGATACTCGGAGCGTAGTGGTTTTCCTATTTACTTGTTCTTCGGGGAATAGCGCCACCGGAGTACTTGAATTGGTACTCCACGGTGGAGACTTTCCGGTCTATCGAGGAATGTATGGGTAGGAGAACAAATGGGGGAAGTGTAGGCAATATTATCCTGTTGTGACCTCATGGAGGCGTTTGCATACTTTTTGTGAGAATTATTCATTGAGCTAGTTGAGCTCACCCATTTTCTCCTATTTTTCTCAGGTTCAAATCCGAAAGGAAAAGGCAAGGCTTGACCGTGCGAATGGCCTTCTTCTTCTCCTTTTTGGATGCAGGTTTTGTATTTTTGGGGACTTGGGAGTGTATAATTTTTGGGCTATTTTGTTCTTTTGAACTTGTATATATAACACTTAGATGGATGCACTGTATATGAATTTTTGGGATGTTGAACTCTGATAAGTTGAGTTTTAGTAGTTAGTTTACATGTTAATTTGATAGATTTTTAGGTTCATTTAGTTAGTTTTTAGGTGTTTTTGCATGATTAATATACTTAGTAGTTTTAGATGCATTTAGGCTTTATCTTAGGCTTTTATAGGTTTTTATCATGAATAAATGACATTTTGATACATGTTAATATCATAGAAGTCATATATTCTGAGTGCATTTCATTATAGTTTAATTGTTAAATCAATTGCTTAGAATTTACACTTGTTTACACTTTGTTTTGTAGGTAAATAAGGAGTTCAGTGGTTGAAATGAGGCTCAATGGTGTTGAAAAGAAGCCAAGTTCACATGCAAGAAGTAGAGCAAGACAAGAAAGAAGTGCACAAAAATGTGCACAAGACAAGACTTGGTGTTGTGGCTCCCAGATGTGTGTGGTGAGTAGCTAAAAAACAGCAACTCAGCGTCGCGACGCCGGTGAACCCAAAACGAGGGTTGTGCGTTTTTTCCAAGTTTTCATGCCCATTTGTCATTTCGCCCCACTTTTGTATATAACTCATTTTAGGGTTTGTTTAGGTGGATATCTTTCATTCTATCACATTAAAGAAAATAGCAAGTAGGTTTAGAGAAAGAGGATAGAAAAAGGAACAAGAGAATAGACAAGAAGAAGAAGGAGTAGCAGGTAGGAAAAGAATAAGAAGAAGGAGATCTCACTCTTGAAGGGGGTTTTTCTAATTCTTTCCTAATTCAATTTGTTTCAATTATTTTTTATTTGAATCTTTATCTTGTATCCATGGATTGGTTTATGAACTAAATAGAGAATCTAGAGTTTTGATTTAGCTATGTTGGATCTTGTGATTGAGTCATTGTTTATGTGTTTTTGGGCTATCTTTTGGGTTTATTTACGATTCTCCATGTTTAATGCTTTCAAATTGTTGGCCACTCTTTGAATGAACATAGATTTGGTTTCTTGCACTCGAGAGAAGTGTTATCAAATTAGAGCAAGGGATTTGTAACCTAGGTTAGTAGTATCGAGTCGAGAGACCTACGAACACCTTCAAAATCATTTAAAATGAATCATAGATCAATAACTTAAGGATAGATGTTCAAATTGACGCTCGAGAGAGGTATTTGGATGGGTCAGGATTTATGATTTATAAATTCTAGAAATTAATATATTAACACAATTATTAGAGATTATAAGATACAACATAGTGAGATCTAAACTCTAGAACTATAAATCCATTGAATACGATAACCCGACTCACCTCGGATATATTATAACTTAACTATCGTATACTTGCGATACAAATATATATGATCAAACTCTTACCAAGTTTCATATGGATGTTTGTAGATATTGAACCTTGTGATATTTCTTTTTTGTGATGGATTTGATCTCGTTCTTTTCGATGATGGAATTTTATTTCGATTCAATTATATTTATCATATACAGGTTGTGTATTGTATTTATTAGGTATTTTTGGCGTAAAGGCTTATTAGTGCCTCAGGTTTTGTCGAGTAGTGGCACTATCTGGGGTACTGTGCTGGTTGTGACGTCACCCGGTGAGGGGTCGCGACAACACTTCTTAGTGTCCAGGGTAAAAATTTCATGAAGTGTCATATTCCCAATGCTATATCTAGGGCCCCAAGGTCCCTACTACACTAGGAATACACTCAATTATGGTATTCCAAGGTCGTCTAAGCACATATAAGCATATAAATACGTCTGACAATACCTATAAGTTTGACTCACAATTATGGGGTGTTATATTGTGTATGCATCTAGACAATTGAAAGTGCATAAGAAGAACTCCCCCGTTCATGATTTGGAGTTGGCGGCAGTAGTGTTTGCTCTGAAACTGTGGAGACATTACTTATATGGTGAGAGGTTCACATTATATTTTGATCATAAGAGTATGAAGTACTTGTTTGATTAGAAGTAGTTGAATATGAGACAGCGTAGATGGTTTGAATTCCTTAAGGATTATGACTTTGCACTGGAGTATCATTTTGGAAAAGCTAATGTTGTTATTGATGCATTGAGCAGCAAACGAGTTAAAACGAGCATTGTTGCTTATTAGATGGCCCATGAGTGACGACTATTAGGGAGGACTTCAATGATGAGTATATGTTTTTTTGAGCCATCTTGGGATATATGTGCTTAGACGCAGGCACAGTTGTCGAACTCTCGTATTCAGAGGATCAGGTATCTGCAGCAGGATAGTTAAGATTTTTGGATGTATGATGCTTGGGCTGATAGTGTTGATCGAGTTGATTGGTAAAGAGATACAAATTGCATTTTGAGGTTTGAGGGGAGCCTATGGATTCCGTATGATCTAGAGTTGAGAGATAAGTTACTTTGAGAGGCACATAGAACGCAGTACATTATTCACCCTGAAGCGACCAACATGTACCATGATATGAAGCATACAGTTTGATGGCATGGGATGAAAAAGGACGTAGTTGAATTTGTTAAAAAGTGTGGAGTGTGCCAGCAAGTGAAAGTTGAGCACCAAAGGCTTGGAAGGCAGATGCGACCATTGACTATTCCAAAATGGAAGTAGGAGCACGTCACGATAGATTTCATTACCAGACTTCCTAGGTCTCATGGTAGATATGATGTCATCTGGGTAATTGTTGTAGGCTGACTAAGTTTGTGCATTTCCTTTCGATGAACACTAAAAATTATGTGGATCGGTTGAGCAAATTATACTTGCGAGAGATTGTGAGACTTCATGGAGTTACTATTTTGATTGTGTCGGACATAAATCTACGGTTTAATTTGAGATTATTGTGTTTGATGCAGAATAAGATGGGAACTCAGTGTTGGTCCACCCAAGAGGGGGGTGAATTGGATGTGATGGTCAATTTTAAAATTTTCCAATAACTTAGTGATATACATTGGTACATTGGAACTAAATGCACATACTAACTGTAAAGGAAAATGCATAACAGAAAAACACACTAAGATTTGTAGTGGTTTGGCCAAGCCTACGTCCACTACCTAATCTTCCGATTAGGATTTTCTTAATCCACTAACTGATTTTCTTACGGGTGAGAACCAAAATGTTACAACTGCCCTTTTACAGGTTAAAGGAAAACCTATCCTTTTACGGGCTAAGGATGAACCGTATTTCCTTTTTCGGGATGAGGAAGAACTCATGTTCCTTTTACAGGATAAGGAAGAACCGTTTTCATGATTCCAACCCTGAAATCATTAAGTGAACTTCATTCACTTGTCCTGGTTGTTTCAATCCAGAAACACACCAACATTACAACACAAGATAATAATGTTGGTTCTAACTGAGTAGAACATTTTACAATTAAGCTCATGTGTATAGCCTTACAAAGATGTATAAATTGAAATACGTAATGCTCAGAAGAAATACACTTACAGTCATTTACCTTTCAATGTTCGGTATTGCTCAAGTGCAATTTCGAAAAGCGTGTATGATATGCAAATCAATTAAGTGCTTCTTTGAAAACAATATAATACTAATGAAACATTGACGTAGAAAATAAAGGACCAATGTAAAACATGGACACATAAGGTTTTCAAAATAGATATAAAATATAAGTATGAAAACTTCAGGTTCAGTATTTAGTAGTTGACACAACTACTGATATAGTTTAATACAATACTTAAGATATGTAATTAAGTACAACTGTATCTCTCATGAACTACTTCTCAAATTCTTTCTTTAGCAAGAATGATGTCAAGTATAGATCAGTGCTGAGAATTTGAGTAGATACCAGATCAAATAGATTTTCAAAGATAAAGTATAATTGAAGCACAATATGAAAATCTTTTGAATACGTAAAGTATCAGTGAAGATACTTTGTAAACTATAACAGTTGAAAACATTTTGAAAACGACTAACATTCAAAAAGTTTTTGGCACAATAAAAATTATCGGCGAGTTATTTGATTCAAAGTGTTTGTATTTATAGACCTAGTAAATAATAGTCGTTAGACATTTGAAGTTCAAATACAATGTGAACGTTTACACACAACAACTAGAATGTTATATGAAAATGGCAACTGCAATCTTCACCAACATTATGATTCTTTTTAGACTACATGAATAAGAAAAGTTTTAGAAAAACTCGATTCATGTATCAGAGAAGATCTCTAATAAAACTGAAAAGAATTTTGTTGCAAAGATCTGTTCTGAAAAGGTAGACTTATATAGTGTACTTGTTAGAACAGTGACGGTTGTTGAATTAGCGTCCTGATTCCGTAATCATCATCCTGACGCATAATCAACTTTGTCGTTTTGTTCCTTGAGGGCGCTACTTTCTGAGTAAGCGTCGTACCAGATTAAACATAAAACACAACATGAGGGCACTACAACTATGTAAGCATCGTACAACATATTTAAAATGTTTAAAGAAATAAACAAAACACGTTGAAGGACAATCAGCATCCTGAAAGTTATTAAGTTGATTCCCAAAGGTGAGGGCACTCCTATCCAGGTAGCTCCTATCCAGGTAGCATCCTCATAGATTATTCAACTTATAGCTATCAACGTCCTCAAAGATACAGTCTTTGAAGAACTTTAGGAGTCTTTCAATAAGTTGAGGCTGAGTTAGCGTCCTGACAACTTCAGAGGCTGACTAAAGGGACGCTGCTACTTACAAGTAAGCATCCTAATGAATCAGTTCAATTCAACCTTGAATGTATCAGCGTCCTAATGCACTATCACCGTCATCACTTATCAAGTTCAGGAGAGCACTGCAAACTCATTAGCGTCCTGAAAGACTCTTGAAAAATAGTTTTGACTTGCGATTAAAAATACATAAATGCGAATAAAAACTCGGTAAATTTCAAGATAAACAAACAAAATTAAATCATTGGAAATATTGTAAATCGTAAGATTATAAAACATGTAGATACATGGTTCTGAAAAAATGTTTAAACAATGTCAATTAGAGAAAGATATACCTTAAATACTATGTATTTCTCATATTTCTTATAATCGTTAAATCCAACTCTTTATTATGAGATCTTCAGTAAGAGCTTCGCACTGGAGTTGAATGACTTGAACGTTGATCGAAAGATAAAGACTTGAAGCTTGATCGAATCGTTCGTGTGAAGTGATCTTAAAATCATGATATGATCATTAAAGTCCTTTTGATTGACACGATCTTGAATGTCTGATATGACTTTGAGTTCCTTGATAGAATCGTTCTTTGGTTTTTTGCTTTCCTGAGGTGCTGAGATAGGTTATTGATAAAAGCTCGTTAGCACCAAAAGTGATTTTGTTTGTGATCATCAAAATATACTTAGAGACGTGCTAAGTGATGAACTTCTTAGGTTAACACTCAGCTCCTTCTTAGGACTGCATTTCACCCTCAGACGGACAAATTGTCTAAGAGGGTTATTCAGAGGCTTAAGGATATGTTCAGGTCGTGTATTTTGGAATTTGGTGGGAGTTGGAATGAATATCTTCATCTGTGTGAGTTTTCCAATAATAATAGCTATCAGGCTAGCATTTGTTGAACTAATTATCCTCATGTCCCTTACAAGAGTATGTCGCTTATATGAACGATATTTTGATAATTACAAACCACATTCTATTTATAATAATATTGTATTCATAGCACATCTAATCTAACATGAAGGTTTCAAAAATTCAATGATGTATGGTGAAAGTGCTATCAAGATCTATTTGAAGGCCATGATCGTTTGAAGACATATTTTAAATGATTAGAGTGTGTTTAGGTTGTAGAACATCTTTTATCAAATGATTTAACAATATAAATGATGGCACGATTTAGTCAAGTTGATTTTCGATCATTTACATTGAATTTCTATGTTTAATTTGATTCGAAAATACCAAGACTTTAATTGCATTTATCGAGTTTTCAATGGAAAATAAAAACTATTTTTAAGTGTCCATCAGGATGCTAATATATCTTTTAGGATGCTAATGTCTTAGCAGCACCCTCCCAGACTTGATAAGTCAGGACATTGATGATACATTAGGACACTGATAGAGTTCAAGGTTGAAACATTCATATCCATCAAGACGCTTACTTTATCAGTAGTGCCCTCATTGAGTCAACCAATGAACTTGTCAAGACACTAATTCAATATTAGCTCGTTGACTGTTTTCTGAGTTTTTAATGTTTTAAAACTTTAAAGACGTTGACAATTATAAGTTGGAAAACTTTCAGGACGCTACTTGAATATGAGTGCCCTCACTTAAGAAAAAACTTAGTAATTCTTAGGACGTTGAACATTCTGCGGCGTACTTATCATTTTAACGAATTCAAACACGTTAAAATGATTAGGAAGCTCATATTCTTATTAGCGCACTTAGGCTTTACTTGTTTTAAACGTGTCAGGACGCTAACCTTTGATTATTATTCGCTAAGTAAGTCAGGACGCTTATGATCCATGATCACCCTCAAGGAACAAAACGACAAAGTTGAAATTATGCATCAGGACGTTAACTGACCAATCACGACGCTAATCCGACACTTTTACAAAGCTGACACCTACACTTTTTAGAAGAAACTTTTCAGAACTGAGCAAAAATTTTCAAAACTTTTTAAATCTTTTCAGAACGTTCTAATACTTTATCAGAACATTCTATTTTCATGAATGATCAGAAGATTCAGGTGTTGTTGCCGTAATTGCACATAACTGAATAGATCTGTTTCAGGAAAGAATAGGTTCCTTGTTTTTGAAATAATTTTGTGCGCCAAAATTACTTCAAGTTTATTGCGCCACTGTTGTTTCTATATATATGCTGCCTTGGAGCAGATCAAAGACATTTATCTATCAAATACGAAAACTGAAAAATTATTCAAAACATTTAACAGTTTTCACTTGTGCAAAAACTTTTGGAATTTAGACTTCTAATCACTACTTTAAATTCGCGATCTTTTTGAAATACATCAAGTCTTCTGGCAAAAATCCATTGAAGAAGACGAAAGCTTTTCGAACCAGTTTTCAGCTGAACTTCATCATACATATTTTTTTGAATCTATGGTAATAGAAGGTTCAATTCAAAGCTTTGTAAGTATCACTTTGATTCTAAGTAAAGGAAATCATATCTCAGATTGTACCTTGGTTTTTGTGACTGGATGGTCACTGGTTTAGAGCAAGTGTTGCTCGAGTTATAACAATCATTCTCACACCCGAAAGTTGAGAAACGGTTATTCTCAAGCCCTTAAATTGAGAATGTGTAACGGTTTAATCTTCACTCGTAAGAAGATCCTTAGTGGAGTTTGGACAAATCCTAACTAAGGAGGTTAGGTAGTGGATGTAGGCGAGGCCGAACCGCTCTAAATCTTGTGTGTCTTACTGTTAGCATGCTTGATTTACCATACTTGTTTAATATGCTTTCAATATTTCATACATTTTAAGAAAAAGGTTAAAATCTGCTAAGTGTCCAATTCATCCCTCGTCTTGGACACATCTGGGGCAACAGTTGGAATCAAAGCAGGTTAACTCTTAAAGTATCTAACAATCTTTGATTAAGTATGGAAGGAAAAAATGCAAGAAATGCTTATCTTTCAGGTGAACGAAACTTCACAACCGACCACCATTGTTCGAGGGAGATAACTACTCACATTGGAAAACCAAGGTTAGATTCTATCTTAAAGCTCAAGACCTAGAAATGTGGGATTTTGTGACGAACGGATGTCCAACACCTGCAAAGACCGTAGATGGTATTAATGTCCCTAAGGAGTTAGATGAATGGAGTTCCAAAGAAAAGAAGGAAGAGTTATTGAACAATCAAGCTGTAAACATTCTATTTTGCAGTTTGTCAGTTGAAGAGTTCAATAGGGTTAGGAAATTTGGGATAACTTAGAGGTCACCCACAAAGGAACTTCACAAGTTAAAAAGGCAAAGCTCCAAATGCTAGTTGAAAAATATGAGACCTATAGGATGGAGGAAATTGACCCTATAACAGAGGCTATTGCCCGATTTACAACAAACATCAATGAGATGAAGAACCTAGGAAGGAGCTACGACCAAGAAGAAACTGTTAGAAAGTTTCTAAGAGGTTTACCTACCTATTCAACTTACAGGCGGAAATTTACCTATGCACTATCCTAACACTAGGATACAATGACAATCGACCTATGGCCTTTTACAAGAACACTTGAAAATTTGAGATTTCTTCTTCAATGACAATCTCAAAGTATACAATACTAATATGAACCTTTACTCAACCAAATACTCATCTAAAATGTAGAATTTAAAAACAGCTAAGAAGAGTAAACTAAAAATCAGTTTCTTTGGAAGATATCAAAAATATAGATTGAAGCACAGTTTTTCAAAGATGATTTCTCTCAAAGATAATAGTAATAACAATACCAAATCCTTTCAGAAAGTAGTTGTTTTTTAAAAAACACAGACTAACTTTAAAAGAGTTCAAACCGCAGTTTCAAAAACTTTTTTAATGTAATTCTGAAACACAGAAGCACAAAAGATTTTATAATGAAACATAACACGAGATTCAAACATTTGAATTTTTGGAGTTGTAGCTAGAGAGGATCAGAGATTCAGATTAAACGGCTAAAAACTTTCACGAAAATGGTGGTCAAAGTTCTGAGGTAACATTCTGATCAAAAAAATATTCACGAAAAGGAAATCGATCAGAAAGATCAGCTTTTCTCAGAAAATTAGAAATAGTGTCAGTTGTTTGACATAGTCCATGAGCATCCTACTGAAGGGTGAGGCGCAATTATAACATATCTTCAAAGTGCTAAGGACGTATGTGACCTACCTACTAAAGCGTCAGCGTCCTCCTACTTATGGACCGAAAGATAGAATTTTATCAGACAATTAAGCAGGGCGCTACTGAAGCTTGAGCGTCCTGCAGAAGATGCCCAAAAAATTCAAAGAATTCTCTTAGCTTGCTTGAGCGCCCTACTCTTGTAGGAGCATCCTGCAATGCTTGGCCTGATTGACTTAAGTTAAGTGGTTATTAGCTTGTGCGTCCTAAGGCACTCTGAGCGTCCTACTCAACTCATAAATTGTGAAATTCATTTCTTTTGAAAACTTCATTGAAACAAAACATTATGGATCAAATTAGATATGTGTGAAGATCATTCAAACACTTAGAATTCATTTGAAAACTTGAAACTAATCAATCAAACACGATTTTGATAAAGATCAAAACTTTTGAAGATTTTTGGAAAACTTAGAAACAATTTTGATAAGTTTTGAAGAATGGGATCAAATAATGCTGAGTATTCAAAGAGTAAGGCTCTACAAACGTAATCTAAGCAACACTTTACATTTGGAGAACTTGTGGCTCGGTGGCTCGGTTATTGATTCTTCATGGCTTGATCAAAGCCTCATTGTTCCTTTTGAAGTGATTCATCTTGGATTGATTTTTCTAATCTTTCACTAACACACTTAAGATAAAGATTAGTTTAGCAAAACATGGTTTGTAATCATCAAAACATTCATCATGGGTTTCTTTGAGATAACAATCTCCCTTTTTTTTACGATTTCAAATACTCATGATTATCCTTGAAGCAAACTAATCTTAGTGAGTGCATGCTATGATTAATAAAATATTAATATATCAAATCAAATATCATAAGCACAAATGAACATGTCATTTGCTATCAAAAGGATCATTTCATTTCAGATCATTAGATTCATACATCATAGAAGACAATTCAAACATATTTCAAAATAGTTCAAACATATTTTTAGACAGACACCACAGCAAAAAAAATTACGAACTCCTCTAAAGTACAAACTCCCCTTGAATTTGTATTGCCTTTTCTTCTAGTCTTCTCCCCATTTTGAAACATAAAAAAGGTGGGATGAATCAAGGCTTCTTAGGTTTTTTTCCTTTTCTTCTGTAATTAATAAAGAAGTTCTGTAAAGGAGTTTTTTCTTCTTCTTCAAAGTTGAAAGATGATCGAGCATGTGAAGCGGCTTGATTGAAGGATGGTTGAGAGAAAAATTGCATGTAGTGTGAAGCTAAGCCAGTAGGAAATTCTCTTGAGACTGAAGCACGCAAATGTTCTTTTTTGATAGATGCTCATGGGGGTGGAATCTCAACAACTTCATCCTCTTGATCATTAGCTGGAGTCATACACCTTGAAGATGGAATGTTGGTGAAATCACGTTCTTCTATCATGCCTGGGGGCAGATCAGGCTGTTGACTGGGAAGTTTTGGCCCTTTGGTGGTTTTGGAACCTTTGCACCTCTTTCTTTTAATAATTCATATAATATGTAAAACCTTCTCATGTGAGTGATAAAGAACTAGATTGATGAATGAAGCCTCTTAGATATGATCTTAAATATCTCTTCTATGAATCCAACTACACTGTTGGCCCAGATTATAGTCCAAGAGGGGCGATGAATTGGACTTTAGCAGATTTTCCAAAAACCTTACTCAACGCAAATAACAAAGATGAAAGCAATGTAAAGTACAACAAATAAATCAAAGAGACACAAAGATTTATAGTAGTTCAGCTTCTTTAAAGCCTAACTTCAGTACTTAACCTCCCAGGTTAAGATTTTCCAAACTCCACTAACTTGATCCAACTTACGGGTGTGGATCAAATCGTTACAACCTAACAACTTATGGGTGTGAATCGAATCGTTACAAACACCGACCTTTGGTTAGGAGTCTTCCCACTTGGCTAACAAGTCAAATCAAATACAATAATGTATACAACTGATAGAGAGTGTTCTTGCCAAACAACTCTCAAAGATTAAGTACAAATGAAATGAATACCTCCTTAGATGAATCAACCATCACAACCAATTCACTTCGGGAGATTAGGTAATGGATGTAGGCTTGGCCGAACCACAATAAAATCTAGTGTGTTTTAAGTTATGCATTTTACTTTATGGTTAGTATGTGCATTTAGTTCCAATGTACCAATGTATATCACTAAGTCATTGGAAAAGTTTAAAATTGACCATCACACCCAATTCACCCCACTCTTGAGTGCACCAACAATTGGGTGTCAGAGCTCATGCTCTGCTAAATCTGATGAAGACCTCTTTAGAAACACTTCTCCTGAGAGAAATTGTGCGTCTCCACTTCTTTCTGCAGAACCGTTGCCACCGCTTCCTCCTACATCTCCGATTAAGGATCAGTTCGCCAAACTGAGTGATTCCATCTCTTCTAGCTTTTAGGCCATGTTGGACATGCTAAACTAGCATGAAAACCGGGTGAAAGAACTTGATAACATGGCTCAATATCAGAGGAATACAATGATGACACTTCTTGAGGAGAATGAGAAGTCTCACGATGAGTTAAAGGAAACCGTCCGTGAAAGCACCGTGTATACGATGACCCAAGTAAAGCGGCTCAGCCCTGTGCTGACGTATTCGGAGAGAAAGGAGTTGACGTTCCTGCTGCACCGTCTCTCCCAAAATTCACCGGACCTAGAGCCTCCATGGGATGTTCCCGCCCTCACCTCGATGATTCTGCTCCGGAATTTTCTAAAAATTATTAGAAAAACCTCTCTGCCAGCCCCGTCATTTTAAGCCAATCTTCCTAAAATTTCTGTTTTTGACTTATCTTTTGTAATTTTGTTTAAAAACTATTATATAGTACTCCTTTCAAATGGATTAGTAGAAGTTCTTCACAACTGATTAGATGTGTTGTGTATGTCCTAATTAACTCTCTATTTCACAAACATACTCAGTTTTGCACACTTCACCTCCTAGTTAATGTTCTTCATCTTGATTGATTATCCCTTAATACTATGGTTGATTATTGAGTGCTCAAATATGTGTGTGAATGCTCTGTTTAATCCTCTGTTTCACTTACACAATTAGTTTTGCACATTTCAATACCCAGTTGCAGCTTGCTTGTTTATGCTTTGTTATTTTGCCTAAGTCTGTGTCTGCAAAGATATCTATGTCTATCTCTGATGCATAACTATTTTGCTTTCATGAACGTGATTATCTATCATCATACTAATGATGTCTTTCTCATTTTGATTCGAATATTTCCTGATAAATAGTAGCATGATGAAATCATATAATGACTAATGTTATTATCTTTGTGGTAAATTTCTAAAGGTTAATCACATCTTTCATCGATATTTGTTAATAATCTGCATCATCTATTTGTGAGTATCTGATTATATATATGATTATCTGTTCATTTGAATTCCATGTGGTAGTTGATTAGGCTGTGCTTAACAATTTATTTCTGCCTTTGCTAGTTCGTATCATGGCCATGTTTACCTTAAATCATATCTATGCATGACTCATGAATATGCAAACGAATATAGGCCATGTACACAACTTCATATCCTATGCCTATATCTCTTGAAAAAAAAATTTCCTATACTCATGATTATCATCTTTTGGCATTCTCTTCTTATGGTTTCCTGACTTTGATGCATTCTCTTCATCCTAAATCATATAAGTATCAAATTCTTGAATATTTAAATTCTAACGAGTGCATATTCTTCAAAATCATTTTTCTTTAGAATCAACTAATCTAGGCTATGCTTCGATTGAAATTATTTGCCTAGAATATGAAAATGAATGTATGCTATTGCTTGATTAATCTTTATGAAATTTAGCATATACTCATCTTTAGGCTATGCTCTTATCTTGTATATCTTCATATGTCTAAACTATAGAAAGTTCATAATTTTCCATTTACACATGCCATTGATGTTGCTCTTAAATCTTAAATCTTGCATGCATTGATTGCTTTTGAATTTTGAATCTAATAGAGGCCATGTACTTCAAAATTATATATTTTGCATCCTATTAAAATCATGATAGCTAGGCCCTTTTTAACCATAAATCATTTTTGCTTACACTATAGAACTTAAAGTATGCTTATGCTTGATTATTTACAAATTTCAAAGCATATTATGTGTTAGGTTTGGATTGATTATCGAATTTATACTTATGCCAAATACCAGAAGAATATTTGCCCACGTTTAAAAATTCTCTATGAATTCATCTTTCGGCAATTCCTTCTCATCCCCTATGACTACGATTCTCGACTACGCTATTGTTTCAAAATCTTATAAGCCTATGAATAAGTCAAACAATTTCTCATTGTGCTCAAACATAAGATCTACTTCTCACATGACTAAGTATTGTAGACCTTACGCATTCTCATGTACCTAAATATGACACGACGTCATAAATCATTTTGAGGGTGAATGCATAAAGTAAGGGGGAGACTCCATGTAAGGGAGTACTTCACTACTCTACTACGTCATGACAAAGGGGGAGATCTACATTTCTGTTCTTCACCTTTTTGATCATGACAAAGGGGGAGGAAAAAAAAAGAGAAATAGATATAAAGGAGAAGAAAAATAAGAAACAAATTGATATCTTTTTGCTTTAACATAACGCGCTTAATTTTTCAATTTGTTTGTCATCATCAAAAAGGGGGAGATTGTTGACCTAAGCGGTTCATCACTTACCACGTCCCTAAGTATACTTGATGAAGTATATTTTGATGTTCACAAACAAAATTTCTTTCGGTGCTAACGAGCTTTAATCAAGAACCTATCTCAGCACCTCAGGAAAGCAAAAAGCCAAAGAGTGATTCGATCAAGGAACTCAAGGTCCTATCAGACATTCAAGATCATTTCAATCAAAGTACCTCAAAAATCATATCCTGATTTCAAGATCACACCACACAAACGATTCGATCAAGTTTCAAGTCTACATCTTACGATCAACGTTCAAGTCATTCAACGCTAATGCGAAGTTCACATCAAAGATCTCATAATGAAGAGTTAGATTTAAAGATTATGAGAAATACAAGAAATACACAATATTTAAAGTATATCTTTCTCTAATCGATATTGCTCCAACTTTTTTCAAAACCATACACAAATCACTTGCATATTTGCATGTTTTGATCATACGCTTTTCGGTATTTCAAATGATTTAATTTCTTATGTTTAATTTGAAATTTATCAAATTTTGATTCGCATTCATTGTATTTTTTATTGCGATCCAAAACAACTTTTCAAGAGTCTTTCAGGATGCTAATGATTTAGCAACGCTCTCTTGAACTTAATAAGTCAGGACGCTGATAATTCATTAGGACGTTGATAACATTCAAGGTTGAATTTAATTGATTCATCAGGATGCTTAGTTGTAAGTAGCTGCCTCTCTTTAGTCAACCTCTAAAGTTGTCAGGACGCTGACGCATCATCAACTTATTGAAAGATTTCTAAGTTCTTCAAAGAATTTATCTTTGAGGACGCTGATATTTATACGTTGGATAATCTCTCAGCAAGCTACCTGGATAAGAGCTCATCTTTTGGAATCAACTTAATAGCTTTCAGGACGCTGATTGTCCTTCAGAGCACTTGGTTTTGTTTTCAAATATTTTGAAATAACAGGACACTTACATAATTGTAGCGCCTTTGTGTTTTATGTTTTAAAAGGTAGGACACTTACTCTAATTGTACGTTAGCGCCCTCAGGGTTAAGTCACTTATGTCGCAAAGAAAGTCAGGACACTTACGAGTTAGTAGCGCCCTCATTTCATTGTTCAGGAGTTCGCTTATACATAATGAGCACCCTCAAGGAATAAAATGACAAAGTTGATACTATGCGTCAGAACGCTGATTACGGAATCATGACACTAATTCAACAACCGTCACTGTTCTAACAAGTATGCTATATCAGTCTATTTTTCAAAGCAAATATTTGCACAAAATCCTTTTTAGATTTATCAGAGATCTTCTCTGATACATGAATCAAGTTTTTCTAAAACTTTCCTTATTCATGTAATCTGAAAAGAATCAGAATGTTAGTGAAAATTGTAGTTGCCATTTTCATATAACATTCTAGGCGTTGTGTGTCAACGTTCGCATTGTATTTGAATTTCAAATGTCTAACGGCTATTATCTACTAGGTCTATAAATATCAACACTTTGAATCAAACAACTTGCCGATAATTTTCATTGTGCCAAAAACTTTTTGAATGTTAGTTAGCGTTAAATCTTTCAAAAGTTTTCAAATGTTCTAAGTTTTCAAAGTATTCTTCACTAATACTTTACATAGTCAAAATATTTTCATATTAAGCTTCAATTATATTCTATCTTTGAAAATCTATTTTGAACTGGTTTCTACTCAAATTCTTAGCCTGGATTTATGCTTAACACCAATCATGCTAATGAAGAAATTTGAGAAATAGTTCATGAGAGATACAGTTGTACTTGATTTCATATCTTAAGTATTGTATTGAACTATATTAGTGGTTGTGTTAACTACTGAATACTGAACCTGAAGTTTTCGTGCTTATACATTGTATTTATTTTGAAAACTATATGAGTCTTCTTTTTATACTGGTCCTGCATTTTCAACTTCAATGTTTCAATGGTATCATAACGTTTTCGAAGAAGCACTAAATTGATTTACACATCACTCACGCTTTTTGAAACTGCACTTGAGCAATACCGAACATTGAAAAGTAAAGGATTGTAAGTGTATGTCTCTTAGCATTACGTATTCAAATTTATACATCTTTGTAATGTTATGTATATGACCTTAATTATAAAGTGTTCTACTCAGTTAGAACCAACATTATTCTAAA
Organism: Paratinospora sagittata; assembly: GCA_035771175.1. NCBI lineage: Eukaryota > Viridiplantae > Streptophyta > Magnoliopsida > Ranunculales > Menispermaceae > Paratinospora > Paratinospora sagittata. The sequence goes on along the minus strand of CM069610.1, from coordinate 15,022,980 downwards.
TTGAAACAACCAAGACAAGTGAATGTAATTCACTTAATGATTTTAATGTAAAATCATGTTAAGGTTCATCCTTACCTGTAAGTAGGAAAATAGGTTCGTCCTTAACCTGTAAAAGGATAGGTTATCTCTGAACCTGTAAAGGAGAAACGGTTCTTCCTCATCCCGTAAAAGGAAAACGATTATTCCTTATCCCGTAAAAGGAACATGGGTTTTTTCTCATCACGGAAAAAGAAAATGCGGTTCATTCTTAGCCTGCAAAAGGATAGGTTTGCCTTGAACCTGTAAAAGGGCATGTATAACGATTTGGTTCTCACTCGTAAGAGAATCAGTTAGTGGATTGAGAAAATCCTAATTAGGAGATTAGGTAGTGGACGTAGGCTTGGCCGAACCACTATAAATTCTAGTGTGTTTTAACTTCTGCATTTTACTTTAAGGTTAGTATGCGCATTTAGTTCCAATGCACCAATGTATATCACTAAGTCATTAGAAAAGTTTAAAATTGACCATCACACCCAATTTACCTCCCTCTTGGGTGCACCAACAAAAGATTCTCAACCAAAACACCCAATATACAAAACCCAACAATCTCCAACATTTTCACCAACACCCAAAACTATCCCATTACACTTCAAATCACACCCGTTGCATCAACTTTCACCAACAAGAAGCTATTATTTTCAATGATCATGAAATCTTTCCAAAAACGATGATTGTATTGCAAGGAAACTCAAGAAAATCATAAGAACTACTTAAAATGAGATAGACTTGCACAAACCCCAAACCTTGGTGATGCCCTAGCTCGACCAGTATCGTGGTTCTTCTCTTCTAAAAATGGGTTGAAATGATGATGAGGAGGTTGAAGATGGAGAGAAATTGAGAGAGATTGAAGATTTATGACAAGATGTTTGAGTAGAGAGGAAGGAAAAATGAGAGGAAGAAGAGATAATGAAAGATGAAGGAAGCAAAAGGGATAATGTTGCTCTTCTGAAAACAATTCACCCCCTTTTATTTTTATTTTTATTTTAGATCCTTATATAGAGTTGCGGCGCTTAGAATAAAAATTTTCCTCGCTTCTTTTTTTTTTTAGATGCAACATAACTCTTGACTTCTTGGTTCTTTCCTTTGGCCACTGAACTTTATTTTATTTTATTTATTTATTTATTTTTATTTTTTGGTGACCTGAAAAAGAAATAAAAACTTGTTAGTTGATGAATAACAGAAAATGTAATTGCTATACTATAATGACTAAAATAAAACACAACACACAAAACAAAAAACAAAAACAAAAAAAACGGTTGGGATGCCTCCCAACAAGCGCTTGTTTATAGTCATTAGCTTGACTGTCTCTTTTCTCGCTCATTGTGGTTGATGAAAGGGGAACTTTTCTTTGCTTGGATCAAATGCTCCATTGTAGTGCTTCACCCTTTGCCCGTTCACTTGAAACAACCGTCCACCATCTTGGCTTTGTAGCTCTACTGCTCCATAGGGGAAAACTTTTGTGACAAGAAATGGCCCGGACCACTTAGACTTCAACTTTCCTGAAAAGAGTCTTAGTCTTGAATTGTAGATGAGAACTTGTTGACCCGGAAGAAACTCTTTCTTCAAGATATGCTTGTCATGCCAACCCTTGGTTCTCTCCTTGTATATCTTAGCATTCTCAAAGGCATCTTATCTAAACTCTTCCATTTCATTGAGTTGAAGTAGTCTTTGCTCACCATAAGCCTTCATATCAAAATTCAATTTCCTTATTGCCCAACTCACATGTTAAATGACAAGACTTTCCAAAGTCAAGTCTACAAAGAGACATTCCAGTGGGTGTTTTGTAGGCAGTGTGGTATGCCTATAAAGCATCATGAAGCTTCAATGCCCAATCTTTCCAATTAGTGCCCAATCTTTCTTATTAGACCTCGGCTTGCCCATTAGACTGTGGATGATAGGCCAAGGCGACCTTATGTTTCACTCCATACTTGGAAAGTAGAGTCTTGAAAAGCTTGTTGCAAAAATGAGAGCCTTCATCACTTATGAGAGCTCTTAGAGTACCAAATCTTGTGAAAATATTCTTATGAAGGAATTTCAATACAACCCAAGCATCATTGTGGTAGTAGCAACAACTTCAACCCACTTTGACACATAATCAACCACCAACAACATATATAACATGCCATTGGAGGATGGGAATGGTCTCATGAAATCAATGCCCCACACATCAAATAACTCAACCTCAACAAAAGTCTTCATGGGCATCTCATCACGTTTGGAAATATTTCTTTGTCTTTGGCACTGATCACATGACTTCACAAACACATAACTATCCTTGAACAAGGTTGGCCAATAAAACCCACATTGCAAGACTTTGTAAGTTGTTCTTTGGTGACGAAAATGACTACTATACAGGGAGGAGTGACAATCTCTGAGGATGGCTTGAACTTCACTTTCTGGCACACATCTTTAGATTACTTGATCATTACACCTCTTGTATAAGAATAGCTCATGAAGGAAATCTTTCTTCTGAGCCGAGGAGATGTCTGAAGGTAAAATGCCACTAGCCACAAAATTGACCAAATCTGCATACCAAGGAAGCTTCTCACTCAGGGCATAAAACTATTCATCAGGAAATGCTTCTTGAATAAGCCCCACGTCATCTTTCGCTTGTGTTTGTAGCCTAGAAAGGTGATCAGCTGCCACATTCTCACTTCCTTTCTTATCCTTGATATCAAGATCGAACTCTTGAAGGAGGAGAATCCATCTAATCAACCTGAGCTTGGCATCCTTCTTAGCAAAATGATAACGAATGGCTGGATGATTTGTGCACACAATGACCTTAGAACCAACAAGATAAGGCCTAAACTTATCACAAGCATACACCACTGCCAATAATTCCTTTTCTATGGTGGTGTAATTTCTTTGGGCCCCATCCAAAGTCCTACTGGCATAGTATATGGCTCTGAAGATCTTATCTCTCCTCTGGCCCAAAACAGCTCCAATTGCATAATCACTAGCATCACACATTAACTCAAATGGCTCTGTCCAATTAGGCACTATCATGATGGGAGCTAAAGTAAGTGCTTTCTTCAAGTGATCAAAAGCTCGTACACATGCTTCATCAAAGATAAATGACACATCCTTCTCCAAGAGATTACAAAGAGGCTTAGTGACCTTGGAGAAATCATTGATAAACTGTCTATAAAACCCAGCATGTCCAAGAAAGCTTCTTATACCCTTGACATCGGTTGGACGGATAAGTTTCTCAATTGCCACAATCTTAGCTTTGTCTACCTCCAACCCTTTGGAAGAAACTCTATGTCCCAAAACAATTCTTTCTTGTACAATAAAATGACACTTCTCCCAATTCAACACAAGGTTCTTCTCCTCACATCTTTGTAACACAAGTGAAAAATTCTTCAAACAATGATCAAAAGAAGACCCACAAATAGAGAAATCATCCATGAAGACCTCCATCACTTCCTCAATCAAGTCAGAAAATATGGCCATCATGCATCTCTGAAAGTGGCTGGAGCATTGCACAACCCAAAGGGCATCCTCCTAAAGGCAAAAGTGCCATAGGGACATGTGAATGTAGTCTTATCCTGGTCCGCTGGAGCAATGGCAATCTGATTATACCCAGAATATCCATCAAGGAATCAATAGTCCTCAAACCCTGCCAAACGGTCCAGCATCTGATTAATGAAGGGCAATGGAAAATGATATTTTCTGGTGGCCTTATTTAACATTTTGTAATCGATGCACACCCTCCAACCAATAACTATACGTGAGGAGATCATTTCATCTTTTTCATTCTTGATCACTGTGATTCCTCCTTTCTTAGGTACAAAATGTACAGGGCTCACCCATGCTGAATCAAATATGACATAAATGATGCCTGCCTTGAGCCATTTCAGAATCTCAGCCTTGACTACTTCTTTCATTGCAGAATTCAACCTCCTCTGATGTTCCACTATGGGCGTGTATGAGTCTTCCATGAGTATCTTATGCATGCAAATAGATGGATTGATCCCCCTTATGTCTGCAATTGTCCACCCAATAGCGGATTTGTGCTCTCTTAGGATCCTCAACAACTTTTCCTCTTAAACATTAGACAAGGTGGATGAAATGATCACTAGAAATGTATCATCCTTTTCCAATAAAACATATATAAGATGATCTAAAAGTGGTTTCAACTCTGGCTTGGGGATACTTGACTCAATAGAAGATGGAGGTGCAATACTAATATCTTCAACCTTAGCTTGAGAAGACTAAACAGGTTGTGTATCCAAAGCCGTTATGATCTACTATTCTTCAACACCATCCTCTATACCATCTGCTAGTGAGTACACCAAGCATCTCTCCAAGGGATTTACTGGTGATGTCTCGTTTCTAACCTCTTAAATGAACTTCTCAACAATGTCCACTCTATTGCAACTATCCTTCTCATCAGGGAACCTGAATGACTTGTAGAGGTTGAACTTCACCTCTTCATCATTCACTCTGAGTGTGAGCTCTCCCTTCTGAACATCAATAAGGGCTCTTTCGGTTGCAAGGAATGGCCTCCCCAAAATGAGAGGAGTCTCATCATCTTTCTGCATGTCAAGAACCACAAAATCCTCTGGGAAGATAAACTTATCAGCCTTCACAAGAACACCTTCTATCACTCCCCTAGGGTATGCCATGGATCTGTCTGCTAATTGGAGTGAGATAGTTGTTGGCTTTACCTCCCCATTGTTGAGTTTTCTAAAAATAGACAAGGGCATAAGGTTAATACGGGTACCTGAATCACACAATACTTTATCAAAAGAAGAACTACCAATAATGCGTGGATTAGTAAAACTCCCTAGATCTTTTAACTTTTGAGGTAGATTCTTTTGGAGTATGGCACTGCATTTTTCTCCCAACTTCACAGTTTTGAACTCTACCAACTTCCTCTTCTTGATCATCACATCCTTCATAAATATGGCATAGTTGGGCATCTACTCCAAAGCATCTGCAAAAGGAATGTTGATGTGAATTCTTTTGAAAATATCTAAAAAATTTGCAAATTGCTCATCTAATTTCTTTTTCTGGAATCTTTGAGGAAATGGAATGGAAGTTTTTAATATAGGAGGGTTATCAGAGAAAGTGATCCTCCCTAGAAAAAAGTCTTCCCTCGTAGGTGCCATGCGCTTTGCTTTCATTTTGTCCTAATTTTCTTTTTCTTTGGATGCTTGGTATTCCTTCTCAAATAAGGACTCTTCCTCAGGTGCTTGTGTAGAAGTAGGAGTAGTTGTAGCTGTACTTCCTAGAGTGGAATGTTCAACCTCTCTACCACTTCTCAAGGTCATAAGCCTTGCATTGCTTGGAAAGGTGTTGTTGCTCTGTTGTGCAGCCATTTGCCCAACTTGAGTCTCCAAGTTCTTAAGAGATGCACCCAAGTTGTTCACCTGAGTTATCACTTGACTCATGGAACTCATTTGATTAACCATGTGAGCCACCAATTCATCCAACTTTGTTTCTTTCTTGGTGAACCTCTTGTTTGAATCATTTAGAAAAGTGGTCATTGCTTCTTAAAAACTTGATTTCTTCTCTTGGACTTGTTTATGAAACCCCAGCGGTGGTTGCAACACATTTCTATTGTTAGAATAAGAGAAGTTTTCATGGTTGTGCACACCCGGATAATAATGAGTAGGCATTTGACTTGAGCTTGTCCCTTGGTTCCCTCTATAATTATAGAGGCGATTGTTCGCAAACTTACATTGCTCATCTTGACCAACCAAGCCTTGTGGAACCATGTGTGCTGCCGCAATGGATTCAATGGATGAGGCAGATGAAGAAGAAGGATTGCCTTGGTAAGAGGTAAACAAAGTTTCCATGTGGTGTAGCATTGAAGACATTTAAGCTGATAAAGCCGTTAATTGATCTACTTCATGCAATCCGACCATTCTTTTTGGGAGCCCTCTCATTTGAGTGTTCATAGGAGTTGGAAGCCATTTCTTCTATCAACATGATAGCCTCATTTGTTGTCTTCCCCGTGAGAGTACCACTAGCCGCCGCATCAACCCATGCTCTTGTAGACATGGTCATTGCATTGTAGAAAATTTTGATTTGAAGCCAATCTTGATAACCGTGTTGTAGGCATCTTTTCAACAAATCCTTGAATCTTTCCCATGCTTCATACAATGATTCGGTCTCAAGTTGGTTAAATAGGCTTATCTCTGCTCTAAGTTGGGAAATTGTTGGCGGCGTGAAGAATTTTTGAAGAAATTTGTGTACCATTTCTTCCCAATTGGTGATACTACCCGGTAGCAACGACTGTAGCCAAGACCTCGCCTTGTCCCTTAGTGAGAATGGAAACAACCTCAGCCTTTTTTTTTTCTTTCGGGCACCCCATTAGTTTTAACTATATCACACATTTTCATAAATGTGTTAATGTGCACTGTAAGGTCCTCTTGTGATGCTCCCTCAAACTGGTGTTGTTGCACCATTGTGATCAAAGTCAGTTTCAATTCAAAATTGTTGGCATTGATGGGTAGTCTTGCTATGCCCAAGGAATTGTTGTTCACCACGGCTTGAAATAATTTCTCAATGGCAATTGATCATTCCCTTCCGCCATGGCTGGCTCTTCAACCCTTTTGTCTCTTCTCAACCTCCCAAAAGTACTTTTAATTTCGAGGGAAAGAGGCACAAGCTCAACGCTTCGAGTCTTTTGCATCAACCAATCATAATCTAACAAGAAAAGAGAATAAAATCAATAACAAATAAAAGAAAAAAAATTCTAGATTAAGACTAGAGTTACTTGGTATTGGTACTAAAATGATAGAATTAAGCCAATCCTCTGCAACAACGCCAAAAACTTGATGTAATAAATTTCAATTCACAAGCGCACGAAAATCAAGTTATAATATATACCGGTGAATACCGGGTTATCGTCCTAAAGGATTAGCAAAATTATGCTTTAATGCCTGAAATTAGAACAACTCTAAGTTTTATCTAGATGATCAATATTTGATGAATTGAGTACTAAAAGTAAAATAAGGAAGAATTAAAACTAAACGATATAATTTGGATAGAAAATAGAGAAAATCAATGATTAAAAAAAAACTCTAGAGAATTATTATCACTATGTCTTCACTTATGGTTTTCAAAATGTCATGTAAATGATTAATTCATGGATTTATAAATCATGGATCTAATTCAATTAAACCCCTCTTCCAACTGATAGTTCAATTGTCTATGCTCAATACATTAATTCCCTTTTCCAAGTGATAAACCAATGAATTAAACATGCATTAAGATTTGGGACCCATTTTTGAATGATTTCCAAGGGCATTGTAGGTTTTCCAACACGATACAATAACCCTAGGTTGTAATTTTCCCAATCCAATTCAATATCCCCTTTTCCAAGTGATAGATATCAAATCTAAGGTTATCCAAAATGTGGCCAGCAATTTGAAAGCATTAAGAGTTGGAAATTGCGAATAAACCCACATTATCAATCAAGAACATGCAATGATTAATCAAACCATAAGATCCAACATAGATCAATTAAACCTCTAGATCAAATGTTTAGCTCATATTCAAATACATGAGTACAAAAGAGATATTCAAAGAAGAAATCATAAAACACAAGTTCTAATTGAAATAAAAGTAGAGAAAACCCAATTTTTCTTCAAGCTTGAACCTGCAACTCTTCCTTCCTTGTCTTCTTCTCTTGCCTCCTTTCTTCTACCCTAATTCTAATTAGTTGCTATCTAATTCTTCTAGAAATGAAAAGATCATCCTCTAAATCAACCCTAAAACAAGATATATACCTTTCATGGGTGAAAAGACACAAAAGGGCATAAAACATCGCACAAATTTGCAATTTTTCAGCTTGCAGCGCCGCGACGCCCAAAATAGAAAACCCAGCTGATTTTTGTGTAATGCCGCGGTGCTAATGCTACGGCACTCAGAGAGAATATTTGTTTTTTTTTGGGGGGGGATGTTTGGGACTTAGCAAAATTTCCCATCCTCTCCTGAAGGCTTTGTACTTGGTGTTTCTTCCTTGCTCCATGTATTTCTTCATCCAAGCTAACTTTCCTATCAAAATGCTACAAAACTAAACCAAAATGTGTAAGAAACATACTTATCTGATCAATTATTCAAATCTAATTCTATTTAAACCAAAACTAAACCAAAAACATCAAGAAATGCATCAATGTAACAAACTAAACAATTAACCAAAAGTTATTATAAACATGTAATATAAATGCAATAATGCTCCTAAAATGCCTACAAAATGCACCTAAAAATACCTCTAAAATGTAACTAATCAAGTATTCAACGAGTAAGGTTCTACAATCTAAAATACAATCTAAGCAACGTTTTATATTTGGAGAACTTGTTGCTCAGTGCTTAATTGTTTGTGGCTTGATCAAAGCTTTATTGTTCCTCTTGAAGTGATTCATCTTGGATTGATTTTTCTAATCTTTGACTAACACACTTATGATAAAGATTATTTTAGCAAAATATGGTTTGTAATCATCAAAACTTTCATCATGGGTTCTTTCAAAGAACAAGCTCGCAGGCGTTCATGACGTATTCCACGTATACATCCTAAGGAAGTATTATCCAGACCCCACACACGTGCTTGATGTATCATAATTGGAAGTTGGGGAGGATGCTACTTATGACAAACAACCAATTTAGATTTTGGCTTGAAAGGTTCGAAAGCTTAAGAATAAGGAAATTCCTTTCGTTTTCGTCAAATGGTAGTTCAATGATAATGAAGAGCAAACCTGGGAGTGGGAAGACCAGATGTGAGAGATGTTTATGAATTTGTTCACTGCTCGAGGTAAGATTTACTTTTAACTTAAATTTTGAGGATGAAATTTTCTAAGTTGGGGAGATTATAACAACCTGTACCGTAGGTCAATCAATACCATTAACCCTTACATATCAAAAATATGTAGACGTATGTGTACGTATATGAGTAATTGTGTTATAAAGTGAATTTATATTATGCATGTTGTAAGGCAAATTTATGCTTGAATGTGCAAATTAAAGTATAAAAAAAAATTATATTTAAATGATTTATGTTGGAGTTGGATTAGTGATAAGTTGACATTTAAATGTGTTTTTGAGTATGTTTTAGATGAGGTTTAGGTTAGTTTATTCATATATTTGGTGTGTTTATCTTAGTTTGGTCTATTTGTTAGTTTAGCCAACTTTTGATATATATTGCTTTACTTCGGTGTTTAAATTTATAAGTTGATTTAGTTGATCTTATAAGTGTTTTAATCATTTGTTTTGTAAGTGTTTAGATGTGTTTAAAGTCAACTTGGATGATGGAAACATGATACATGAAGAAAACAAGTCAAAAAGAGGACCAGAAATCAGCCAAGTCCACAAGGAGTGAAGAAACCAAGTTCGAAAATCAGTGACTGGGCGCCGCGGTGCCCAGGTTGTCAGAACAAAGATGGAAAACCAGCAGGTGGGCACCGCGGCGTTGGGGTGCTATACAGTTTTGGCAACTTTCATGTTTCGGTGTTTCTATCATAACTTTCTCAATTCAACTCTGAATTAGAAGTAGTTTTTTTTTTCTATGGACTCCTTATGTAATGGCTTGTACCCCAGGCCGGCATCATCTTGGCGTGTAGGATACTGAAATATACGTATTTATACGTGTATGACTCATAGAAACCCCACATATTTTGTTGGTTCAAAATTCCCTAGGCTTAGAAGCCAAATAAAACCGATTCAATAATGTTCTAGTTGCCCGTACCTTAAGAACTAAAAAGGCCAAATTGACTATGACCTTGAGATGTGTGCCTCAGATAGCGACACGGACCTCACGGTTGCTTCCAAAACGTGTTTTACATATAAAAATTTTCATATAAGGTATGTCTTGCTTTGATTTTGGAATGGCCGAGAGCGGAACATCGAAAATTTTAAATATGTATATTTATGGAGAAGAAGAAATTTTTTTCATCGATTACATCAATGGCTTGATCACATAGATCCATGGTTCGATTAAGCTAAAATTTTGGCATGTTATTCTTCTTAGATAGATCTTCATTATGGACGGTGGAGATCTTGATTGGAGTTTTATATTATGAGGTATAAGATTCCAAACACTGTTTCTCAGATTTGCTGATTTCTCTTGCGCAGTTTTGATCAAACGGTTTGTTCTCTCATTCCCACCGTTGGATTGAGTTGCAAATTTACCAGAAGGTTGGTAACTGACTCATAAAAATTTTGAACAGTGATGTTAACTTGGTCAGTCTTTTGCAAGAAATTGATTATCTAAGTGCAAGTAATTACAGCAAAGAAACTTTTTTTTTTATTTAAGTGTGATTTACCTAAGTGTGGGCCCAACTTGTATTTTGGCTTTTATAAAACCACTTGCATGACTCATTTGCTCATATTTTGGTTTGAAAAGAAGGAAAAAAGGTAGAGAAGATGAGAGAAGAAGAAAGCTAAGGTTTGGTGTGCTCTTGCTTTATTTTTTCCTAAGGTATGCATGATTCACCTTCTTTCTTCCTAAAATTCTTTGGTTTATGCATATGAGCTCCATTTTGATCTATAGAATTTCATGAGCCAAGGTTTGAAAGTGTTCCAAACCTGGGTTTTACTTGCATGAGCTTTTTTGAGCTTGTTAATGGTAGAAATGACTTTACTAGACCTAGATCTACATCCATAGAGTGTTTTCTACACTCAAATCTCAGATTTGATGGGATGGTGGAAGAACAATTTTATGAGTTAGACCTTGCATGTTAGATATGCAAGTTTAGGTGTTGTTGGGAACCCATAAATGGTGAAACCCCCAATTTCTAACAAGAAATTGGTGGGGTTGTTTGTATTTGACCTAGAACTAGAATATGGACTTAGGGTTTTCCAATTGATATGCATGTCAACTATGTTGATTCAATGGTTCATTTTAGATGAATGATGGTGTAATTTACTGATTTTGCATGTTGAAAACTCTATGTGTAGTGTAAATTTCGTTAAGGCCATGATTTGAGACTTTGCCCAAATTTGAGGCTTTTGGCTTAGACTAAGTCAATTAATTAAATTGGCATTAAATTAGTCTAAATAACCCAATTTGTAATAGAATGCATTGTATTAATGAAGGTTGGATCATGGTATCAACCTTAGGCATTCTCTTGGGTTGAAGGTGGTCTAATTTGGGTACTATGGCTTAATTGAGCTTTATGGTTAGCTCATTAGTAAAGCCATGTTAGAATCTAATTTTGGCTAGTAAATTGGGGCTTAATCATGGTTATTATCATGTAATTTGACAGATTTTGATGAATGAATGAACCTATGATTGTGCAGGGTTTGTTGTTGATCCAATTGTCCCCAATTGTGCCAATTGAAGGTTGAAGTGCTTAATTTGGTTGGATTTGGGATTGGCTAGTCTAGCCAATCAATAGTGAGTGTTTCTTTACATTTGGTTTCTATATTTGGCATTGTAGTATAAAAATGGTTTGAATGATTAACTAGTGTATTATGCATGTTTTTAATGATTCATGAAAATGGATTTGAGCATAGTCTAGTTGGGTTAGCAATTGGGTGGATCTTCTAGTATGGAATTCTTGAGAATTCCATTAGGCTAGATGGTGATCCCTAGTTGTGGACCTTGAAGAGGGTTTTATGGCTTGTGTAGATAGGATTTCCTAGGCATAGTACTTGTCTTGGTGGGCTGATCCTACGAGCTACAAAACCCCAGGAATCCTAATAGAGTACGAGTAGGGAAGTTCAATCAGGTGTTTGATGTCGCGAATTCAGGCCCTTGTATTGCTTCTTACTCATGAGGTATCTAGGATTGCATATGACATGTATGGAAAATGAAATGCATTGTCTTGAATATTGACATGATGCATTCTGTTTAGCATGTATATTGTGACACACCGAAAATTATTTCATCTAGCCCATAACCCAATTGCATTTTGCCCAAACTCTATGTGTTGCCTTGATATGTTTGGTGTTTGTTTGATGGTTGTTTAATGTTTGTATATTTGATGCTTGATAATGTATATAAATATGTGCATTATAAATTGTATATGGGTCATGTAAATTAAAGTATAATGCATATGTTATTATTTATGCATGGGCCCATTAAACCATGAATTGATATGGGTTAGGATTGATTGAATAAAAGGATAAATGAGAATAAAACATTTGGTGTATTAGATGGATTGGACATTTAAAATACATGCAAGCATAAGATTGGTTAAAGTACATGTGGTTGGTATGGGTAGTATGAGACCAACACATGTAAAGTTGGTGCATGAGAATGGACAAGTGTCCCATGCCCCATTTCTTTTCTCCAACACATGTCAAGTTGGTGCATGAGAATGGACAAGTGTCCCATGCCCCATTTCTCTTCTCCAATACGTGTCAAGTTGGTGCATGAAAATGGACATGTGTCCCATGCCCCATTTCTCTTCTCCAACACATGTAAAGTGGGTGCATGAGACCAACACATGTCAAGTTGGTGCATGAGAATGGACAAGTGTCCCATCCCCCATTTCTCTTCTCCAATACATGTCAAGTTGGTGCATGAAATGGACAAGTGTTCCATGCCCCATTTCTCATCTCCAACACATGTCAAGGTTGGTGCATGAGAGTGGACAAGTGTCCCATGCCATACTTCTCTTCCCCAAATAAGACCTAGAGGGTGAGATGAGTGGAGAGAAAGGAAAAAAGAAGAGAAAGGAAAGAAGAAGAGAAAGAAAGAGGGAGTTGCTTTGAGGAAAGTCTCAACAACATTTTCATCAAAGAGCTCGATCTTGGTACTATATGGTCAGATTGAGCTCACACTTTGTCAGCAAGTTCGTATCTTAGGGGTAGTCCTTCTGGTCGGTGAAGATCTTGATTGGAGGTTTCGTCTAAGCGATATAACCTCTCAAACAAAGCTGGTCGGAAAGTCTAGATTTCTCACGCAGTTTAGATCAAACTTATAGATCAACTAAATCTACCGTTGGATGGATATGATATTTGGGAATATGGTTTAAAACTTATTTGTGTGCATTATGTACGGTGGCGATGTTTATGTCTTACGTATGTTGTGTGATATAGTCATCTGAGGTCGAGTATTTGCAGCAGGAAATGAGAAATTGTCTGATTAGAGACTTGTTCATCAAAGAGTCATATCTTTTTGGTCCACCGTTGGATTGAGCTGAGTGTTGGACAGAAGGTTTGTTTCTTAACATAATTCAATCAGTACGGTTGATTTTGTGTTTAAATATTTTTGTTGGTAGATTGATACATCTGAACAAAATATTAAATGAAAAATTGGTAGGGTTGCTTGTATTAGAACTAAATTTAGAATATGAACTTAGACCTTTCCAAATAGCTTGCATGTCAACTATGTTGACCTAGTTGCCATTGTTGATGAACCCATGATGCAAAAATAGTGATATACATGGTTGAACATGGTGACCTAGTGTAAATCGGCAATATGGCCTAAGTATGGAAAATTTCATATTTTAGGGCTTTTGATGCTTTTGGCCTAGAATCATTGAATTGATGCAACTTATGTTTAATTAAACATGATTAGGGTTGATTATGCTACTGATTTGGTGGTTGTGACCATATCATGGGTTATGCCTACTTGTGATCAAATGGCCCAATTTGAGCATCTTTATGCCTAAGAAATTGAAAATCAGTATTTTTGATTAATAGAATGGTTTATGAAGGAGAACTACGCATTAGAGGCTTAAGTCACGTGATTTCAGTTGAATGGTGGGATTAGATGGGATTTAGGCCTATTGTCTATATGTGGGCTGATTTAGGGTTGATGTGTAATGTCTATGTGATTGAGAATAGAAATTGATGTATGGTTGGATATTGATGAATGTTTCAGGACCTTGATTGGGTTGATTAGGTTTGGTGTCCGTGTGTGGTTAGATACTCTCGCGAGGCTTGGTTGTGAGTAGACTTCATTTATAATTATATCTTTTATGTCATCATATCACTTATATATATATTGTATGTTGAAAGCATGAATGTGTCCTAATGTTTTGAATGATGCATTGATTTGAGAAAACCTTATGACTTTGGTTTGGCCCATCTATCTGGCTAATAGAGGGACTTAACCTTGTCATATGAGGGTTTTAAAAAGGAAATATTTGGGGATGAGAACGGTACGGTGAAATAGACGTGCACTAGTAACCCCAAATCAACATGATTGGGGATGAGAACGGTATGGTGAAATAGACGTGCACTAGCAACCCCAATGCATATAGAATGTGGATCCAAATTAATAAGCTTTTACTTGCATCGAACTTATTATAAATGCTTGATATCTATATGTTATGAGCTTTTAATCATGCTACACCTTAACATGCATACATGATATTTATTGATGAGTATTGATAGCATATTTGAATTCTATTCACTGGGCACAGTTGGCTCACCCTTATTTTCCTCTTCCAGGTCCTTCTGTCCTGAATAAGGGCAAATGAGTAGTCATATCTTGAGGGCTTTGCCGGCGAGAGAATCTAAGGCCTCGATGTGAGTTGAGAGGCATTTTGATTGAACTGTGTTTTAAATTATGATGTATTATATTTTGGACAATGTAATTATAACACTTACCACATAGTAGTATGGGTGAGTTGGGACTTGTTAGATAGACCATGTGGACATATGACGGTTTTTTTGTACCCTTAGTTTTGGACTTTATGTGTATGTCAATCTTGATGGACTGTAGGGATTTTGACGGTTTTGTTTATGGTTCATTTTTATGGAGTATCTCTTGTCTTGGATGATTAATATGGTTGGTAGTTTTGTTTAGTACATGTTTATATTATGTCATTGTTTGGGATAAGGCTCGTAGGGTCTCAACCACCTCGCGAGGGTTGAGGACTGGTTTGAGATGCCTACGCCGGGCGTCCCGCCCCGGCATTCCGCACGCCATTCCTAGCGGGGTTGGTGGTCCGGGGTGCGGGGTCGCCACATATATGATCTTGTATATCACCATGTTATTTAAATTGCTTTGATGAACTTTCGCCATGTTTTATCTAAATTCATGTATATTGCCACTTGTAGAAAACATTCATTGAGCTTGTTGTAGCTCACTCCTCATTCTTATCATTTCAGGTTTTGATAGGGAGGGGAAAGGGAAGGCCTAGCTATGTAGAGCTTCCCGAGTTTTGGTGATGTAGGTGTTTAGTACATTCTTGTATTTTGGTATTATGTACTTAATAACACCTAATGTATATACTTAACACATAGATGAGATGTATTTATGGTTAGGTATGGTTTTGTATATTTTGGACTTTAAGGAATTTTATATTTGGCAATTTGGATGATGTATTATTAATGTTGTTTAATTATGTCTATGTTTTGATGGTAGAGGTGGAATTATGTGTCTATTAGGTTGTTAGATGAGGCTGACGGGATGCCGGGTATATCGAGGGAGGATATACCTGGGGGTTCCGTGCCGGTCATGACGTCACTGGTCGCGGGTCGTGACAACATTGGTATCAGAGAGAGTGTTTAGGTTTAAAAACCTTAAAAAAAGAATAGAAGACTTATATGATACTATGTTTGCTTTTATGAGTATGATTATGGGTAGTTATCTTAGAGATAACAACTCCCATGGATTGTGATCCTGATTGAATTTGCCCTTATTTGTGAATTTCAGATCTACAAGAGAGGGAATATGTTGGTGCACCCAAGAGGGGGTGTGAATTGGGTGATGGTCAAATTTAAATTCTTTTCCAATGACTTAGTGATATACTTTGACACATTGGAATTACATGCACATACTAACCATAAAGTAAAATGCATAACATAAAACACACTAGGATTTATAGTGGTTCGGCCAAGCCTATGTCCACTACTTAATCTCCTGATTAGGATTTTCTCAATCCACTAACTGATTCTCTTACGGGTGAACCAAACCGTTACAACTTCCCCTTTTACAGGTTCAAGGCAAACCTATCCTTTTTTGGGCTAAGGATGAACCGTTTCTCTTTTACAGGTTAAGGACGGACCTATCCTTTTGCGGGCTAAGGATGAATTGGTTCTCTTTTACAGGTTCAGAGATAGCCTATCCTTTTACAGGTTGAGGACGAACCTTCCCTTTTACTAGGTAAGGAAGAACCATGATCCTTTTACGGGATAAGAAACAACCGATTTCCTATTTCTGGGCTAAGGAAGAACCCATGTTCTTTTTACGAGATGAGGAAGAACCGTTTTCCTTTTTCTAGGTTGAGGAAGAACCCATGTTCCTTTTACAGGATGAGGAAGATCTGTATTTCCTTTTGGAAGAACCCATTTTCCATTTACGAGATAAGGAAAAACTGCATTTCCTTCTTCCGGGCTGAGGAAGAACCCATGTTCCTTTCATGGGATCTGGAAGAACCATTATCCTACTTGCAGGTGAGGATGAACCTAAACATGATTTCAGCCCTTGAAATCATTAAGTGAACCAAGTTCACTTGTCTTGGTTGTTTCATTCCGAAACACACCAACATACCACAATTATAATATTGGTTCCAACTAAGTAGAACACTTTACAATTAAGCTCATTACATAACATTAGAAGGATATATAAATTTAAGTGCGTAATGCTAAGAGAAAGTACACTTACAGTCCTTTACCTTTCAATGTTCCGTATTGCTCAAGTGTAGTTTCGAAAAGCGCGAATAATATGTCATTTAAATTAGTTGAATGCTTCTTCGAAAATATTGTGATACCATTAGAACATTGAAGTTGAAAATGTAGGATCAGTGTAAAACAAAAACACAGAAGGTTTTCAAAATAGATAAAATATATAAGCAAAAAAACTTCTGGTTCAGTGTTTAGTAGTTAGCACAACTACTGATGTAGTTCGATACGGTACTTAAGATATGAAATCAAGTACAACTTTATCTCTCGAACTGTCACACCCCGCCTGAACGCACCTAAACCGGCGGTACACTCGGGACGGGGCACGCATTTGGAACAATAACAATGGTAACAACAGAGTGTGCAGCGAAAATATATGTCATACAGTACAAATTTGATTTCATTTAATTTAGAATACTTTTGTACATAAAATAGTCAAGGGAACATACTCCCTAAAATCCCCAATGAATCATACAAAGGGTACAAAAATGTGGGCCCCATAACCTGCACCCAGTCCACCCTAATTTCCTGTGAAAGATTGGATAATAATGGAGTGAGCTTAACGCGCTAAGTGGGTAAATAGTTCATGAGTATAACAATTAATAAAGCATACTTCAATATCAAATATCTTAAATACACATGTGAGCATCATAATCAATCAATATGTATGTATTCATGACACCGTCTCGTAATGGTTGGTGAACGTACATCGCCTGAGTTCACGTACAGGAACGATGCTCTGGATTCACGTACTGATGTCCCTCCCCGGGCGTAGCCGGGTTCACACGTACGTCCCTCTCCAGAGAAATGTAATGAATAGCGAGCAATGCTCCTAACTATTCTATGAGTCATAAACCATATACGTCCCTAGGCGGTGATATTTATGATGCCAATGCATGAACTGGTCTAGTCTACTAGTCTGGTCTTTTCTTGACAATTAGACTGACTTTGGCAACATCTGGTGATCCTTATCAGGGTCGGTATCACGACGTGCAAGGTTAGGACATTCAGTATTACATGTATAAGCTGATAGCTTTCAATAAGACCAACTAGATCAGTCCCCAGTTGAGAGGTGAGATACTAGGTCTGCTTAAATAACCAATTGCCTAAAGCAGCCCACTGCCTCCCGTTCACTATTTAAAGTTACTGAGGACAAGACCGAGTCTACTTGAGTCAGATTGACCACAAATCCGGCATTATAACAGTATAATACGCGAATTCCAAGTGTACAGGCATAAGTGCGACATTATAAACATTATATAACATAATGCAGTGTAAATGAACAGTAGACATAATAATAATTGAATGTAAACTTTAATAAAAGTTATAAAACACGCAAACCTATGTTTCGTTCCCCACCTTCAGATAAAAACTTTCTTTCAAATCTGGCGCTTTCCACCGGACAGAATTTTGTCGCATCGCACCGAGAGTCTCTGTCTGAGACTCTCAAAAACTAAAAACTTAGAATGAGTGGAAGGAGAAGGAAAATCACAAGGAGAGTGATTTTGGTGTGAGAAATAAGAATGAGGAGGGTTCATTATATAGAGATTTTTGCGCCTGGAAGTCCAGGCAGCCTGCCTGGACTTCCGAGTATGTGCCTGGATTTCCAGGCATGTGCCATGTGCCATGTGCTTTGTGCCTGGACTTCCAGGCATGTGCCATGTGCCTTGTGCCTGGACTTCCAGGCATGTGCCTTGTGCCATGTGCCATGTGCCTGGACTTCCAAGCATGTGCCATGTGCCATGTGCTTTGTGCCTGGACATCCAGGCATGTGCCATGTGCCATGTGCCATGTGCCTGGACTTCCAGGTATGCGCCATGTGCCATGTGCCGTGTGCAATATGCCATGTGCCATGTGTTTTTTCCTAAAAAAAAATTATTATTATTATTATTTATTTTTTTTATTTTTTTTGTGAAATACAGGGTATTACACTCTACCCCCCTTAAAGAGGTTTCGCCCTCGAAATCAGTTCAAGTAGTTATGATGGTTATGTGCTTGAGATCCAATGCCAGCGTCATCTCGTGCGAGTTCAAGATAGTGCTAGTATGGTCCCTGAATTGCACTGTGGCCAGTGGAATCCTCATCATCATAAAATCATGGAGAGCAAATGGGATCAGACTCATCCTCTGAAGATTCCTACATTTGCATAACAGATGGTGGTGGAGGGCGATGGTTACATCGTTTGAGGGGAGGTAGGTTGAGCGGTGGAATACTTTTTCGTGTTGTTGCTTGAATTCGACCCCTTGGCAATTGTGGTAAAAGGTCCTTCCAAGATGAGGGCACGGGATTGTTGCAAAAAAGTCATGCACGTTCTGGCGATAATGATCGATGTGCAGTGATGGAGTTGGTGATGCAAAGTAGTAGTGACTTGACTCTGCTTCTTGAGAAGTAGTTACAAGTTGCCAAGGAGGCTACTGCGTGTGTGCATCATGATATCCATGGATGTTAGTTTCAGACATCGGTGTAGTTATTCAAGTGAAATAATGTTTTAAGATAAGTGTAACAATGTTTCATCAGTTTATTGATAAGTGAAAATAGGACAATGTATCGCATCATCAGTTGGTACTAGAAAACAATTCAGGATATTTCAGTTTAATAGTTGCTTCTAGTTCCGATGTTGCTTCCTTTACGCCGTGGTGATCCTAGAGCACTTTAACAAGTGGTATGCTACGTCACCGTAGTTCTTAAGTTTTTCTATCTAAAATCTGTATCGCTTTCTCCTGATACGTATTTCCTTCCTCAACCCGAACCTCGACTAAAGGGATGGTATGCGAAGGATGAGGACGATACTTGCGAAGCATAGATACGTGAAAAACATCATGAACCTTAGGCATGGACTATGGAAGGGACAGATGATAAGCAAGTTTGCCAATACGTTCAATGATCTGAAATGGTCCGATATACTGCGGGGAGAGCTTGCCTTTGATCCCAAAGCGTTTGACACCTCTTGTGGGCTGGACTTTCAGAAAAACTAAGTCCCCCTTATCAAATTCTAGAGGTTGTCTCTGCTTGTCAGCATAGCTCTTCTGTCGACTTTGTGCAACACGAAGTCGTTCTTTTACTAGTGTGATCTTCTCAGAAGTCTCTTGAACTAGTTCAGGGCCTAATTGCGGTCGATCTGCCATATCTAACCAGGATACCGGAGATCTGCAAGGCCGACCATAGAGAGCCTGGTATGGTGCCATGCCGATACTAGTTTGGTAGCTGTTGTTGTATGCAAACTCAGCAAGATGCAAATACTTTGCCCATCCGTCATTAAAGTCCAAAATACAGCATCGTAACATGTCTTCTAAGATTTGGATAAGCCGCTCTGACTGCCCGTTAGTCTGAGGGTGGAAGGCTGTGCTCATAGTGATCTTAGAACCCATTCTATTCTGGTAGCTTTTCTAAAAGTTTGATGTGAATCGAGGGTCTCTATCAGAGACGATCGTGAATGGTATGCCATGAAGGCGTACGATCTCTCTTTCATATAGTTCTGCAAGTTTGGCAGGATTATCCGTGAACTTTATTGGCAAGAAGTGTGCAGACTTTGTAAGTCTGTCAATGATAACCCAGATAACATCTTGCCCTTTATTATTTCGAGGCAAGGCCGTAACAAAATCCATTGCGATGTTCTCCCACTTCCATTCTCCAATAGGTAAGTCCTGAGGGAAGTCTTCAGTCGGCCTTAACTTTTTGGCAAACGAGACATCGAGCAACGAAGTCTGCAATTGCCGTCTTCATTCCAGAAAACCAGAATTGTCGTTTGACATCCTTGTACATCTTGTCACCCCTAGGATGCATAGCGTACCTCGAACAATGCATCTCAGTAAGCACGTCTTTCCGAACCTCAGGATCGTTCGGTAGACAGAGACGTTTTTTTATAGAAAACGGCTCCGTCTTTAGATACTGACCAATGAGGAAGATCTTGTCCGGTGAGTAGAAGTTCCCGTTTCTCCATTAACATAGGGTCATTGGCTTGAGTAGCTGAAATCTTTCGAACGAGCTCAGAGGTGGCTGATAATTGAGAGAGTCGTGGTCGTGGTCCCTCAACGTTCAGCTGTAGGTTAAAGTTATCCATCTCTGTAGCCAACTTCCCCATTTCATAGTTAAGAGTGCAAGCAACATAAGATTTTCTACTCAGGGCATCAGCCACAACATTGGCCTTTCCGGGATGGTACTGGAGTTGAAAGTCATAATCTTTCAAGAATTCCAACCATCGTCTCTGGCGGAGGTTTAGGCCTCTCTGAGTGTATATGTACTTAAGACTTTTGTGATCCGAGAATACCTCAAACCATTCACCGTATAGGTAATGACGCCATAGCTTCAGTGCAAACACAACAACTGCAAGTTCCAAGTCATGTGTTGGGTAATTACCCTCGTGAATCTTTAGTTGCCTCGAGGCATATGCAACAACTTGGCCTTCTTGCATTAGTACGACACCTAAGCCTTGGAGAGAGGCGTTGGTGTATAATGACAATCCAATTACATTTCTTGGAGTGATAAGTACAGGTGCCGTCGTGAGGCGTTTCTTCAATTCCTGAAATGATGCTTCACAGGCGGGATTCCAGATGAATCGCACGTCTTTTCGAGTGAGCTTGGTCACAGGTTCAGCAATTTTTGAGAAGTCCTTGATGAAGCGTCTGTAATAGCCAGCCAACCCAAGAAAACTCCTAATCTGAGTAACAGTGGTAGGCTGTTTCCAGTTTAAAACGACTTCAACCTTAGAAGGATCTACCTCAATGCCAGTGCCTGAAACCACATGGCCTAGGAATTGAACTCTCTTCGCCCAAAATTCGCACTTACTCAACTTTGCATATAGTTGGTGGCTTCTCAAGGTCTGGAGGACTATTTTCAAAAGTATTTTATGGTCTTCCTCAGTTGAGGAATATTTCAAGATGTCGTCCACAAAAACCACCACAAATCGGTCTAAGTATAACCTGAATATGCGATTCATCAAATCCATGTATGCAACAGGTGCATTTGTTAGACCGAATGGCATAACTAAGAACTCGTAATGACCGTACCGAGTTCTGAATGTTATCTTGGTGATGTCCGACTCTCGGATCCGGAGTTGGTGATAACCGGACCGTAAATCAATCTTAGAGAAGTATTTGGCTTCTCTAAGTTGGTCGAACAAGTCATCAATCCTGGGCAATGGATATCTGTTCTTGATGGTGACGTTATTCAACTTGCGATAATCGATGCAAAGTCGTAATGAACCATCCTTTTTGCGAACAAACAGAACTGGAGCGCCCCAGGGTGACGAACTCTTTCGGAGGAAGCCATTACTCTCTAATTCCTTTAGTTGTTTGTCTAATTTGACTAGCTCGACATTAGACATTCTGTATGGTGGAATTGAGATAGGCCCTGTCCCAGGTATGAGGTTGATCTCAAAATCGAATTCCCTAACTGGAGGTAGACCAGGAAGGTCATTTAGAAAAACTGTTGGGAATTTAGATATGACTGGAACATCGTGTACTTCGAGAGGGTATAGTGCTGGTGATTCATTTGCGTCACCAAGGGATAACGCTCGAAGTTGAGATTTGAGAATTGCAACTATTGATTTGTGTATCCATTTCCTTGTTCCGTGAATCTTGACAAACTCTCCTGTAGGCAAGGTTAACTGAACTTGCTTCTTCAGATAGTCGATCTTTGCATTTAGTAGTGCGAGCCAGTCCATGCCGAGGATGATGTCAAAGTCGTCAATATCCATCACAAAAAGAACTGCATATATTATCTGTTCTGACATTCGAAGTTCACATCGAGAACATTGCAAATTCACGTCAGTACCAAATCCAAACGGTGATGTGACATGGAGTGTGATGTTTGTGGGTTCAGGATGCAGGCCTAAATGTCTTACCAATGCTGATGATATAAAAGAATGCGTAGCACCTGAATCAAACAAAACATGTACCATTGTATTGAACAAAGGAAAGGTACCTTCGACTACATTGTTGTCTAGGAGGAGTTGTTGAGCGATGGCATATGCTCTGCCCTGATTCCGTTGACCCTGGTTCTACTGGTTCTGCCTGGGATGGGCAATAGCAGCAGGTGGTGCTTGTTGGACTGGAATAGCAGGAACAGGATGCTGAAGGTGCGGATAGGCATTTCTTACGTGGCCCTGCTGGCCGCAGTTGAAACAAGTAGGCCTGTATTGTTGATTGTGTTGCTGGCCATGCTGATTGTTCTGCTGGGCTTTCTGATTGTGGTGTCGACCACCACCTCTGCCATTGCCGTTTCGACGGCCACCCCTTCCATAATGACCTCCGCGGCCATGATTACGAAAACCCTGATGGTTAGGGTTCGAAAGTTCAACAGCAGGTGTTGTGGCCTCATTCTTCGAAACAGGGGCTGGGAGGGCTGGGTTTTGATTGTAGTAGGGCTTCTTCTTGTTGCCCTGCTGCGAACCTTGTTGGGAAAACTTTGCAGGCCGTTTGCCCTTATTCATTCTTTGTTCCTGTAAGATCTTCTCTTGTTCAAAGCTCATGGCCTTGTCAACAACCTCCTTGTAAATCTTGAGATCCAAGATCGACAAGGCTTGTCGAATGTCATGGCGAAGGACATTATAAAATTTCTCAGTCTTATCTCGCTCCGTTGAGATGGTAGAGAGAGAGTAGACTGATAATTCTTTGAATTTTCCAGCATATTCTCTGAAAGTCATGGTGCCCTGATATAACTTAGCGAATTCCTGGCGCTTCTGCTTCGTCACCGTGCTAGGAAAATACTCATCAATAAACATTGACTCAAACTGTTGCCAATTCATATTTGCTATATTGACCCTTGGGTCTTCTTTCACTGTCATCCACCATGTGTTTGCCCCACCAACAAGTTGGTAGATCGCTAGTGGAATTTTTCGAGTCTCATCGACTCCTATTGCATCAAGAGCCTTCTTTGACTCATCCAGTCACTTTTGCACCTCCTCAGCATCAATGGTGCCATCGAAAGTAAAAGGTTGTAGCCACTTGTATTTAGTAATCTGATCGGTTTGAGCTTTCGACCTAAATTTTATAGGTGCTTGAACCATGGCAATCTAACTGGTCGCGGTCTCACGAACGACCGTTTGAACAATGGCTTTGATTGCTTCCATAAATTCGACGAAAAAGGTTTCCATGCTCGAAGGCATGGTAAAGGGTGCGGGTGGGGATGGTATTGCCTGCCCATATGGAGTGGCAGTGTCGGGTGTGGCCTGTGCTGTTGTCGGAGGCGGCGGTTCCTGAATCTTAGGAGGTGCCTCAACTGCTGGACGAACAGTACGTGGCCTTCCTCTCTTCCTTGTTTGCATTTTCTCACTGGCAAGGAGAAAATAAAACCAAGATTTAGGAACTGTAGCCAAGTATAATGTTATAGTATGCTCAACAACAATTTTGAGAGTACTTTAATGGTAAAATCACTTATTTTTTTAAGTATAGTGTAAGGTTTTTGTTGAGGAATCACAAAATCTTATATATCTCGTATGTTTGGCCATGGTGTAAAAACAAACAAGGTTAGAATGTTTGTATAATAAGTACAAAACTTTGCAAGTATTTCAAATGATTTGGTTATGGTCCTTGTGAACATACATATATATTTCATTGAAAATCCATACGAGTCATAAGAATTCTAAGATTTGCCTCGGTAAATATCCTAATCTAACGTTCTATCGCAATCTTATGTATTCAAACTCTTACTCTTAGTCTTTTCGATTATTAGCCAAGTTCATGTGTCCCATACCACATGACTTTGGTAATAAGGGTGTTAACCAAGTTAAGTTGTATGAACACGGTCTCTAAAAACATTAGCTGAATAGAAGTTCACTAATAGTATCGTCCAAATTTACTCGTCCCATACCGTGTAAACTTAGTGATAATATTAGTAATGCAACTGTCTCCAAATGTTTCTTTTCACACAAGGTCATGGGTTTTCTTACTTCCACATTTTATTTAGTATCCTCCAATTTTGTTATGTCCCATACCATTCCAAAGTTAGTGACACAAAAGAAAGAATGGTTGTAAGTCGGCCCACCAAAGATAGTCTTTAAACAAAACATTTCATTCATGTATATAAAAGAAAAGTTTACAATGCCAGTAATCAATTTTGATTTCCCTGCCTACTTCCGCTCCTTCTAGATCTCCTGCTAGGTATAGAACGACTACTAACAGAAGGTTGAGAGTTTGCTTGCTCTGCTTCAGAGTTTTGCATATGTGTTAATATATAATTTTGAGTCGCTCTCATTTCCACCATATTGGATTCCATTTTATTTAACCTTTCAAAAAGGTTAGTCGATTGGTTCATTGGTGGTTGATGGCTCGATTGTCCCATAGGTGGAGGGTAAGCCATAGGCATTGTGGGAAAATATTGGTTGTACTAGTGACTCATAAGTGAGGGGTAGTTGTTTCGATTGTACGTGGATCCCCTAATTGGAACCCCTTGTATATCTAGATCTGTATGAGGTGAAAATTTTTGAAGTAGTGGGCTCATTGGGATGTTCTGCCCTCCAAAATTTTGTGCTTCTCCGACGGGAATCTTGCGTCGACTTTTTCGAAGGCAACGTCCATGCTTGTCCCTCATTCTCTCGGCATTTCCTATCGTTGTGTCGAATACTTCCTCGTCAGTTACTCCTCCCCTTGGAACATATATCTTGAAGATAGAAGATGATGTAACTGGCTCAACGATTTGTGTCGAAGTCCCATCTAAAGTGTCGATGTTTACTTCGCGTTGCATCCTCATGATCAAGACTCCGTAACCGAGGAATTCCTTTCTCAAAGGGTTTTGAATCACCCTCAACATTTGTTGGATGATGATGTGAGCTAGGGAGACCTTTATTCCCTTCTCTATGCAATATAGCACAAGAAGTTGGGCCCTTGACATAGTGCCATTAGGCCTCCTTTCTGGCAAGATGTTGCCGAACGCGATCTTTCCAGGGCCGGCAAGAGATGGTTTAAGATAATTATTTGGGAGGTTGGTGAACGTCGATTGAGTGTATGGCTCCTTGGTGAGGGAATTGAATAATTGTTCATTAGATTCCGCAATCTCTGTAATTGTCTGCGGTTCATGTGGATCAATAATTCTTTCCTCAATCGGAATCTTCATAAGTCGAGCGATGATTTCGACGTTGATAGGAATTTTTATCCCCATAACTGTTGTCTCCAATACAGGGTTGATTCCCTCTTCTGCAAGTCTCACGTAATTCATGGCTTTGTAGCAGGATCTTACCAAGTTGTAAGAGACTTTGCCCTCAACCTCTGTTATGTTCAACCAATCCCACAGTTGTGAGTTTGTTGTGAAAGATTGGGTGGAGGCGGAGATCTCTATTGTCAATACTCCTCGTGGTTATAACCTCCCTTTTGGACAATTCCTTGAGTCTAGTGGGAATTGGTTCCCTGCTAGTGGAAGTTACTCCTTCATTTGAGGCCATTCTTTGCTGAAACGAAAATAAATTTGTGAAAGACACAAAATATATTCCTAACATTTTTAAGATTAATGCCTTGTCAGTTAGATAAGATTGTATATTTTTCTCTTGATGTTTATGTCATCATGTAATCAAAATTCTTCATTAGCAATATATATATATATATATATATATATATCGTATACGTATATGAATGTATAGATATATATATTTAATCATAACTGTATATATAGTTTTCATAAATCAACTATATATATATTTAAAATTTAAACTATATAAAAATCATATATAGTTTTCTTAGATATATATTTAATACAAATCTTAACTATATATAATTCATATATATATATATATATATATATAGTTCTAAAGACATATATATCTAATAACATTTTTCATTCGAATTTTTTTTTTCATTAATAATATAATATATATATATCTCATATATACTAAGGTATATAGATATATATATTCAATCATAATTATACATATAGTTTTTAATAAATCTTGACTATATGAATTTTAAATCTAACTATAAAAAATCATATAGTTTTTTTCTAGATATATATTTAATATAAATCTCAACTATATATAATTGACATATATATATAGTTCTAGAGATACATATATCTAATAAAAATCATAACTATATATATATTTAAATCAAACTATATAAAAATCATATAGTTTTTAGATATATATTTAATATAAATCTCACTATATATAATTGTCATATATATATATATATATATATATAGTTCTAGAGATATATATATCTAATAAAATTTTTCATTCAATTTTTTTTTAATATGATATATATATATCTCATATACACTAAGGTATATAACTATACATATAGTTTTTAAATAAATCATGACTATATGTATATTTAAATCAAACTATATAAAAATCATATAGCTTTCTAGATATATATTTAATATAAATCTCAACTATATATAACTGACATATATATATATATATATATATATATATATATATATATAGTTCTAGAGATATATATCTAATAAAAATTTTCATTCAAATTTTTCATCAATAATAACAAGGTAAATATTTATCTCCTATATGCATAGATATATAGATATATATTTAATCATTAATATATAGAGTTTTCATAATTCACAACTATATATATATTCAAATCAAACTATATAGAAATCATATAGTTTTCTAGATATATATTTAATATAAATCTCAACTCTACACAAATCATATATATATATAGTTCTACAGATATATATATCTAGTAAAATTTTTCTTCTCCTAATTTGGTGGACTTGGGCGAGCCGTGGACTGTACGCTCTGATACCATTAAATGTCACACCCCGCCTGGACGCGCCTAAACCGGCGGTACAATCGGGACGGGGCACGCATTTGGAACAATAACAATGGTAACAACAGAGTGCGCAGCGAAAATATATGTCACACAGTACAAATCTGATTTTATTTAATTTAAAATACTTTTGTACATAAAATAGTCAAGGGAACATACTCCTCAAAATCCCCAATGAATCATACAAAGAGTACAAAAATGTGGGCCCTATAACCTGCACCCAGTCCACCCTAATTTCCTGTGAAAGATTGGATAATAATGGAGTGAGCTTAACGCGCTCAGTGGGTAAATAGTTCGTGAGTATAACAATTAATAAAGCATACTTCAATATCAAATATCTTAAATACACATGTGAGCATCATAATCAATCAATATGTATGTATTAATGACACCGTCTCGTAATGGTTGATGAACGAACATCGCCTGAGTTCACGTACAGGAACGATGCTCTGGATTCACGTATTAATGTCCCTCCCGGGGCGTAGCCGGGTTCTCACGTACGTCCCTCTCCAGAGAAATGTAATGAATAGCGAGCAATGCTCCTAACTATTCTATGAGTCATAAACCATATACGTCCCTAGGTGGTGATATATATGATGCCAATGCATGAACTGGTCTAGTCTACTGGTCTGGTCTTTTCTTGACATTTAGACTGACTTTGGCAACATCTGGTGATCCTTATCAGGGTCGGTATCACGACGTGCAAGGTTAGGACATTCAATATTACATGTATAACCTGATAGCTTTCAATAAGACCAACTAGATCAGTCCCCAGTTGAGAGGTGAGACACTAGGTCTGCTTAAATAACCAATCGCCTAGAGCAGCCCACTGCCTCCCGTTCACTATTTAAAGTTACTGAGGACAAGACCGAGTCTAGTTGAGTCAGAGTGACCACAAATCCGGCATTATAACAGTATAATACGTGAATTCCAAGTGTACAGGCATAAGTGCGGCATTATAAACATTATATGACATAATGCAGTGTAAATGAACAGTAGACATAATAATAATATTTTGTCCCACCGCACCGAGAGTCTCAGACAGAGACTCTCAAAAACTAAAAACTTAGAATGAGTGGAAGGAGAAGGAAAATCACAAGGAGAGTGATTTTGGTGTGAGAAATAAGAATGAGGAGGGTTCTTTATATAGAGATTTTTGCGACTGAAAGTCCATGCGGGCTGCCTGGACTTCCGGGTATGTCCCTGGACTTCCAGGCATGTGCCATGTGCCTGGACTTCCAAGCATGTGCCATGTGCCATGTGTTTTGTGCCTGGACTTCCAGGCATGTGCCATGTTTCATGTGCCTTGTGCTTGGACTTCTAGGCATGTGCCATGTGTCATGTGTCATGTGCCTGGACTTCCAAGCATGTGCCATGTGCCATGTGCTTTGTGCCTGGACTTCCAGGCATGTGCCATGTGCCTTGTGCCTGGACTTCCAGGCTTGTGCCATGTGCCATGTGCCTGGACTTCCAGGCATGTGCCATGTGCCATGCGCCATGCGCCATGCGCCATGTGTCATGTGCCATGTGCCATGTGCCATGTGCTTTTTCTAAAAAAAAATTATTATTATTATTATTTATTTTTTATTTTTTTTGTGAAATACAAGGTATTACACGAACTATCTCTCAAATTCTTTCATCAGCAAGATTGATATTAAGTATAAATCAGTACTGACAATTTGAGTAGAAACCAATTCTATATCATTCAAATATATTTTCAAAGATAGAATATAATTTAAGCTCAATATGAAAATCTTTTGAATAAGTAAAGTATTAGTGAAGAATACTTTGAAAAACTTGAACAGTTGAAAACTTTTGAAAGATTGAAAAACGACTAACATTCAAAAAGTTTTCGGAACAATAAAAATTATCGGCAAGTTGTTTGATTCAAAGTGTTGGTATTTATAGACTTAGTTCGAAACAATCGTTAAATACTTGAATTTCAAATTCAAGGTGAACGTTTACACACAACGGCTAGAATGTCATATGAAAATGGCGCCTGCGATTTTCACTAACATTCTAGTTTTTTTTTCAGATAGCATGATTAAGGAAAATTTTAGGAAACTTGATTCATGCATTAGAGAAAATCTCTGATTGATCTGAAAAGGATTCTGCGTAAAGATCCTTTTTGAAAAACTAGACTGATATAGTGTACGTGTTAGAACAGTGACAGTTTGAATTAGCGTCCTGATTTCCTAATCAGCGTCCTGACGCATAATATCAACTTTGTCGTTTTGTTCCTTGAGGGCGCTCATTATGTATAAGCGTCCTATTGAAGAATGAAGTGAAGGCGCTATTAACTCGTAAGCGTCCTGACTTTCTTTGAGACAAATAACTCAACTTTGAGGGCGCTAATGCATAGTTAGCGTCCTGCTTTGTTTTAAAAACATTTGGACACATTAGGGCACTACTTCCGGGTAAGCGTCCTACCTTTTAAAATATAAAACACAAGGGCACTACTACTAAGTAAGCGTCTTGACATTTTAAAACATTTGAAAACA
Source organism: Paratinospora sagittata (assembly GCA_035771175.1). Taxonomy (NCBI): domain Eukaryota; kingdom Viridiplantae; phylum Streptophyta; class Magnoliopsida; order Ranunculales; family Menispermaceae; genus Paratinospora; species Paratinospora sagittata. The sequence continues at coordinate 14,993,189 of CM069610.1, read as the reverse complement.
AAACCAAGTGCGCTAAAGGACATTCAACGTCCTGAGAGTTATTAAGTTGGTTCCCAAAGATGAGGGAGCTCCTATCCAGGTAGCTTCTTGATAGTTCATCCAACTTTTAACTATCAGTGTCCTCAAAAATAAATTCTTTGAAGAACTTAGAAGTCTTTCAGTAAGCTGATATTGAGTTAGCGTCCTGACAACTTCAGAGGTTGACTAAAAGGAGGCCGCTACTTAGAAGTAAGCATCCTGATAAATCAGCTCAATTCAACCTTGAAAGTTATTAGTGTTCTGACTTATCAAGTTCAGGTGAGTGCTGGTGAATCATTAGCATCCTGAAAGACTCTTGAAAAATAGTTTTAACTCGTGATTAAAAATTCGATAAATATGATTAAAAACTCGGTCAATTTAAAATAAAATAAAACATAGAAAATTAAATCATTTGAAATACCTTAAAGTATACGTTTCAAAACATGCAATTTTGAAAAATGTATGCAAGTGATTTGTGCATGATTTTGAAAAATGTTTGAGCAATATAGATTAGAGAAAAATATACCTTAAATACTGTGTATTTCTCATATTTCTCATAATCTATAAATCCAACACTTCATTTTGAGATCTTCGATGTGAACTTCGTACTTGAGTTGAATTTCGTGAACGTTGATCGAATGATGTAGTCTTGAAGCTCTTGATCGAATCGTTCATGTGGTGTGATATTAAAATCATGATATGATCTTTGAGGTCTTTTGATTGAGACGATCTTGAACGTTTGATATGACCTTGAGGTCCTTGATCGAATCATTCTTTGGCTTTCTGCTTTCCTGAGGTGCTGAGATAAATTCTTGATTAAAGCTTGTTAGCACCGAAAAGAATTTTGTTTGTGATCATCAAAATATACTTCATCACAGTATATTTAGGGGTGTGCTAAGTGATGAGCCATTTAGGCCAACAATCTCCCCCTTTTTGATGATGACAAACAAATTGAAAAATTAAGCGTGTTAAAGTAAAAAGATCAATCTATTTCTCTTATTTTTTTCTCCCCATTTGTCATGATAAAAAAGGTGAAGAAAAGAAACTTAGATCTTCTTCTTTGTCGTGACGTAGTATAGTAGTAAAGCTCCCCCTTACATGGAGACTCCCCCTTACTTTGTGCATTCACCCTCAAGATGATTTATGACGTCGTGTCGTAGTTAGGTACGTGAGAATGCCTAAGGTCTACTATACTGTTAGTCATGTGAGAAGCAGATCTTATCTTTAAGCACAGTGAGAAATAGTTTGACATATTCATAGGCCATAAGATTTTGAAACAATAGCGTAGCCGAGAATCGTATGGTCATATGGGATGAGAAAGAATTGCCAAAAGATAAATTCAAAAAAAAATTTGGACATGGGCAATCATTCTCCTAGTGTTTGGCAAAAGTATAAATTTGATAATCAATCCAAGCGTAACACATAATATGCTTTGAAATTTATAAACAATCACGCACAAGCATACTTTAAGTTCCATAGCGTAGGCAAAATGAGTTATGATTAAGTAAGGCCTAGCTATCATGATTCTAATAAGATTCAAAGTATATAATTTTGAAGTACATGGCATCTATTAAAGATCAAAATCACAAGCAATTGATGCATACAAGATTTAACATTTAAGGGCAACATCAATGTCATGTGAGAATGGAAAATTATGAACTTTTCATAGTTTAGGCATGTGAAGATATATAAGATGAAGAACAAAGCCTAAAAATACTGAATATATGCTAAATTTCATATGTATCATTCAAGCAATAGCATACAGTCATTTTCAAATACTAGGCAAATAATTTCAATTGAAGCATAGCCTAGATTGTTTGATTCTAATGAAAAATGATTCTGAAGAGTATGCAATCATAAGGAATCAAATATTCAAGAATTTGATGCTTAGATGATTTAAGATAAAGAGCATGCATCAAAGTCAGGAAATCATGAAAAGAGAATGCCAAAAGATGATAATCATGAGTATAAGCAATTTTCTTTTCAAGAGATATAGGCGTATGATATGAAGTTGTGTACATGGCCTATAGATTTGCATATTCATGAGTCATGCATAGATATGATTTTATAAGTTCAAAGCAAACATGATCATGATATGAACTAGCATAGGCAAAAGTAAATTGTTAAGCACAGCCTAGCTATTATGGATATCAAATAAGATAATCAAATACCACATAAGATGCAAGATAAGCATATAATCTCGATATTCATTCAACATCAGATAATCACATGTAGATGATGCAAATTATGAATAGATATCAATGATAGATGTGATTAACCTTAAAAGAGATACCACAAATTGATTAGTAGAGATACCACAAAGATGATAATAATAGTCATTATAAGACTTTCAACATGTTTATGAGAGCGAAGTAGTTATGCATTAGAAATAGACAATCACAGAATCAGGCAAAATAGCGAAGCATAAACAAACAAGTTGAAAGTAGTGACTAAGCGGTGAAGTGTGTGCAAGATATTTAGATAAAATAGAATAATCACACATACTTAAGCATATCGATCATTTAATCATAATAAAGCATAGTCAAACAACAACTAAGAGGTGAAGTATGCAAAACTAAATATGTATGTGAAACGGAGAGCTAATCAGGAAATTCACACACACATCTAATCATAAATAACATATTCATGAAAAGTGAACTTTAAACATTTTGTATTATAGGTTCTGGAAGGTCTGGAGGACCTGTTTAACATAAACATATTAAACAAAAAGATTTACAACAAAAAGACAGACACAGGCAAAAAGTGGATGTCACAAAGCTTGGTGTGGAGTGCCTTGAGCATCACGAGATCGAGTTTGTCTCACCGAGGCTGTGGGTCTGACAGATCTCGGCAGATGAGGTGGGTCATCAATGCTTGCTCCCTTTCCTTCAATATAGGCAAGCACATGACCGAGCATTTTCATATGGCTCATTGTATAGACAGAACTCCCTCTAATATCTTCTCGAAGTTCAGCTTGAGACTTGACCAATTTCTTGAGAAGTATGATCATGAGATCCTTCTAATGTCTAGTGACCTTCTCAAGTTCCTTCATTCTGCGCTCCTGCTCACAGAGAAACTCTACAATTAATTGGAAGCTTGAAGAGTTGGATTCAGACAACTTGGCGAGGAGACTCTCAACCAAAGATTCTCCATGGACAGCACTAGGTGGCACTGGTTCAACTGGAGGTGGCGACGATGCTTTATAGCAACTTGGAGGAGGTGCAAAGTCCGTTCTGGGATACATGAAACATCCTATTTCTTCGACAGAATCATTGGACAAAGAAGACAAAGAGAACCCACTCAAGGAAGAAGATGGTTCTTCCTTAGTTCTTTTCTGGGATATCGAAGTTCTAGAGGCCATAGGGGTTAAATGAAAGATGAAGAGACAAGGGCTTTCACTATGGATGGTGCAAGAGAAAAGGAAACGTAAAAGTTTTCTTTATACGTCAGAAAGGGCAGTCATGCATTAAATGCCAGGTGGCGTGATCGTACGTGCTGACGATAAAGAGATGAGTATATAAGGAATAAAATATTCAAGAGAAAGTGGAAGGATAAACATGTAATAAATGTTGGCCCAAATATGTCCAAGAGAGGGGTGAATTAGAAACTTAGCAAATTTTAACCTTTCTTAATAATGTGCGGATTAATGAAAGCAGATTAAACAAAGTATAGCAAGTAGATACGATAAATGCAAATGAGACAATGCAATCAAATTTATAGTGGTTCGGCCTCGCCTACATTCACTACCTAACCTCCTAAGTTAGGATTTGTTTAAACTCTGCTATGGATCTTCTTACGGGTGAAGATCAAACCGATACACTTTCTCAACAAATGGGTATGAGAACTATTGTTTCTCAACTTACGGGTGTGAGAAGACCTTTTCTCAACTTATGGGTGTGAGAGGACCGTTTCTCAACTTATGGGTGCGAGAAGACTGTTACAACCTTGAGCAACTTACGGGTGTGAGAGGACCGTTTCTCAACTTACGGGTGCGAGAAGACTGTTACAACCTTGAGCAACACTTGCTCTAGTCCAGTGACTAACCAGTCACTACAAATTGTATTCAAGATGAGATATGATTCCCTTTACTCAGAATCAAAGTGATACATACAAAGCTTGGGATTGAACCTTTTGTTACCACAGATTCAGTAAAAAATGTATGATGAAGTTTGGCTGAAAACAGGTTCAAAGAGCTTTTGTCTTTTTTAATAGATTTTGAAAATGATGAAGATGAAGATTAATCAATCTAGAAGACTTGATGTTTTTCTTTCAAAAATGATTGTAAGTTCAAGCAAAAAGAATAGGCGACTAACTTTCAAAAGTTTATCGCACAAGTGAAAACTGTTAAAACGTTTTTGAATGAATATCAGTTTTTGTATTGATTCGTTGTATTTCTGCTCTAAGGTAGCACATGTATATATAGAAATAAAATAAGCATATTGAACTTATTGAATGTTGGCGCTCTAGGTCATTTCAAATACAATGTCTACATTCTTTCCCGAAATGGATCGATTCAGCACTGTGCATATTTCGGCGACAACACCTAAATCATCTAATCATTCATAAAAAAGGAATGTTCTGACAGTGTGACGCCCCAAAAATTATTTCATCTAGCCCATAACCCAATTGTATTTTGCCCAAACTCTATGTGTTGCCTTGATATGTTTGGTGTTTGTTTGATAGTTGTTTATTGTTTGTATATTTGATGCTTGATAATGTATATAAATATGTGCATTATAAATTGTATATGGGTCATGTTAAATTAAAGTATAATGCATATGTTATTATTTATGCATGGGCCCATTAAACCATGAATTGATATGGGTTAGGATTGATTGAATAAAAAGATAAATGAGAATAAAAAAATTTGGTGTATTAGATGGATTGGACATTTAAAATACATGGAAACATAAGATTGGTTAAAGTACATGTGGTTGGTATGGGTAGTATGAGACCAACACATGTCAAATTGGTGCATGAGAATGGACAAGTGTCCCATGCCCCAATTCTCTTCTCCAACATATGTCAAGTTGGTGCATGAAACCAACACATGTCAAGTTGATGCATGATAATGGACAAGTGTCCCATGCCCCATTTCTCTTCTCCAATACATGTCAAGTTGGTGCATGAGAGTGCACAAGTGTCCCATGCCCCATTTTCCTTCTCCAACACATGTCAAGTTGGTGCATGAAAGTGGACAAGTGTCTCATGCCCACTTCTCTTCTCCAAGAAAGTCCTAGAGAGTGAGGTGAGTGGAGGGAAAGGAAAAAAGAAGAGAAAGGAAAGAAGAAGAGAAAGAAAGAGGAAGCTGCTTTGAGGGAAGTCTCCGCAATGTTTTCATCAAAGAGCTGGATCATGGTGCTATATGGTCAAATTGAGCTCAAAATTTGTCAGCAAGTTCGTATCTTATGGGTATTCATTCTGGTCGGTGGAGATATTGATTGGATTTTTCGTTTGAAAGATATAACCTCCCAAACAAAGCTGGTCGGAAAGTCTGGATTTCTCACGCAGTTTAGATCAAACTAATAAATCTCCTAAATCTACCGTTGGATGGATATGATATTTGAGAAGGTGGTTCACAACTGATTTTTCTACATTATGAAATGTTGAGATGTTGGCGGGTTAAGTATTTGTGTGTTATAGTCATCTGAGTTCAAGTATTTGCAGCAGGAAAGGAGAAATTGTTTGATTAGAGACTTGTTCATCAAGGAAGCAAATGTTTTCGGTCCACCGTTGGATTGAGCTGATTTTTTGACAGAAGGTTTGCCTCTTAACAAACTTCAATCTGTTCAGTTGATTTTGTGATTAAATATTTCTGTTGGCAGCTTGATACATCTGAACAGAATATTAAATGGAAAATTTGTAGGGTTGTTTGTATTAGATCTAAATTTAGAATATGAACTTAGACCTTTCCAAATAGCTTGCATGTCAACTATGTTGACCTAGTTGCCATTGTTGATGAACCCATGATGCAAAATCAGTGATATACATGGCTGAACAAGGTGACCTAGTGTAAATAGGCAATATGGCCTAAGTATGAAAAATTTCATATTATAGGGCTTTTGATGCTTTTGGCCTAGAATCATTGAATTGATGCAATTTATGTCTAATTAAGCATGATTAAGGTTGATTATGCTACTGATTTGGTGGTGGTGACCATATCATGGGTTAGGCCTACTTGTGACCAAGTGACCCAATTTGGGCATGTTTATACCTAAGGAATTGAAAATTAGTATTTTTGATTAATTGAATGGTTTATGAATGAGAACTATGCATTAGAGGCCTAAGTCATGTGATTTGAGTTGAATGATGGGATTAGATGGGATTTAGGCCTATTGTCTATATGTGGGCTGATTTAGGGTTGATGTGTAATGTCTATGTGATTGAGCATAGAAATTGATGTATGGTAGGATATTGATGAATGTTTCAGGATCTTGATTGGGTTGATTCGGTTTGGTGGCCGTGAGTGGTTAGATACTCTCGCGAGGCTTGATTGTGAGTAGACTTCATTTATGATTATATCTTTTATGTCATCATATCACTTATATATATTGTATGTTGAAAGCATGAATGTGTCCTAATGTTTTGAACGATGCATTGATTTGAGAAAACCTTATGACTTTGGTTGGGCCCATCTATCTGGCTAATAGGGGGACTTAACTTTGTCATAGGAGGCTTTTAAAAAGGAAATATTTGGGGATGAGAACGGTACGGTGAAATAGACGTGCACTAGTAACCCCAATGCATGTGGAATGTGGATCTAAATTGATAAGCTTTTACTTGCATCGAACTTATTATAAATGCTTGATATCTATATGTTATGAGCTTTTAATCATGCTACACATTGACATGCATACATGATATTTATTGATGAGTATTGATAGCATATTTGAATTCTATTCACTGGGCACCATTGGCTCACCCTCATTTTCCTCTTTCAAGTCCTTTTGTCCTGAATAAGGGCAAAGGGGCGGTCATATCTTGAGGGCCTTGCCGGCGAGAGAATCTAAGGCCTCGATGTGAGTTGAGAGGCATTTTGATTGAATTGTGTTTTAAATTATGATGTATTATATTTTTGACTATGTAATTATAACACTTACCACATTGTAGTATGGGTGAGTTGGGACTTGTTAGATAGACCATGTGGACATATTACGGTTTTTTTGTACCCTTAGTTTTGGACTTTATGTGTACGTCAATCTTGACGGACTGTAGGGATTATGACGATTTTATTTATAGTTCATTTTTATGGAGTATCTCTTGTCTTGGATGATTAATACAGTTGGTAGTTTTGTTTAGTACCTGTTTATATTATGTCGTTGTTTGGGATAAGGCTCGTAGGGTTTCAACCTCCTCACGAGGGTTGAGGACTGGTTTGAGATGCCTAAGTCGGGCGTCCCGCCCAGGCATTCCACACGCCATTCCTAGCAGGGTTGGTGGTCCGGGGTGCGGGGTCGCCACAGACAGAGTATTAGAATATTTAAAAATTTTTGAGAAAGTTGTTATACGATCCTGAAACGTTCTGAAATTTTTTTGTACGATTCTGAAAAAGTTAACAGAAATATTGTCAGAGCAGTAACATTAATGAATTAGGGTCCTGACGCTTAATATCAACTTTGTCATTTTGTTCCTTGAGGGTGCTCATGAAGCATTAGCGTCTTGGTGAATAGTGAAGTAAGGGCGCTACTAAATCGTAAGCGTCCTGACTTACTTTGACAATTAAATGACTTAAATCAAGAGGGCGCTGCTCGACAGTTAGCGTTATGCTTTGTTTTAAAACAAACTTAAATAGTATTAAGTGCGCTGAAGAACAATAAGTGTTCTAAAAGTTATTAAGTTGATTCTAAATATAAAGGCGCTCCTATACAAGTAGTGTACTGATAGTTTATTCAACTTATAACTATCAGCGTCCTTAAAGATAGAAATCAATTAAAAACTAAGAGAACTTTCAGTGAGCTAAAACTAAGTCAGCATTCTAACACTTTCAAAAGTTGACTAAAGGGAGGTCGCTACTTACAAGTAAGCGTCCTAATGAATCAGTTCTTCCACCTTAAATGAATGTCAGTATCCTAATATTTTATCAGCGTCCTGACTCATCAAGTCCAGGAGAGCGTTGCTAAAACATTAGCATCCTGAAAGACTCTATAAAAGCAGTTTTTGATTTCTAGATTAAAGCTCGATAAAACATGATATTTTTGGATTAAATTGTTCGTGAATTTATCGCAAGCGCACGATAGTGAAGTTATAATATACCGACAGTGAGTCGAGTTATCGTATCCACAGGGACAATTTAGTTTTCCAATTACTGTTTTCACTAATTTCTAACTTTATCTCGCTAATCAAATGGTAGAGTTTCAATAATTAAAAGGAAATTAAAATTCAAATCAAACGAATAAAATATGGGAGATGTCAAATATATGAGAATATCTAGAGACTTGACATCACCTAACCATCAATCATATAACTTAGACACGCTTATTATCAAATCAATTTCCAAGTCTATAAGTCAAAATCCGCACGTCTCTAGTTCCCTCTCTCGAGTGCCGAATTAGAACGTATCATCAAGAACAGGATTTGATCTCTCGATAAAACCCTATTTCTCAATAACCCATTAAGTTTCATGATTTTCCTACATCCTCACGAAACCTTGTAAACCTCTCGTTTCTAAAACTATTTCATGTCATAAATCCCCTTATCCAACCTAGAAAACCCTCTCTTGAGTGCCGCCTTCCAAGTCTAGGTTCATTCGATTTGTGGCCAATAAACCAAAAGCATTAAGTGCATGGAATCATAAATAAACTATGGAGATTTCATTAATAATAAGCTAAATCTAAAATTAAACCATGATGTTCAGGTTAGGATCCATCTCCTCTAGAAAATAAACTTAGTTCATCTTTTGGATGAAACAAAGGAGAAAAACTCCAAAGTAAACATAATATCAAACTCTAGAACTTGGAACTTGAATCTTCTTCCTAGAAAGTTGAATTTTTGCGTTCTTCGTCTTCGAGCCCTCTTGTTCTTCTCTCTAGTCTCCCCTTTCTTTCAAAACCCTCCAATCTGATATATCATATCCCAAAGTCATCCCCAATTGGAATTTGAAAGTTGCCCAAAAGCCCCATCATCCAAGTTGCTCAAAAAACGCGACATGAATATTCACTCAGCGCTGCGGCGACCAGAACCTTGTCCGTGCTATTCTCTGGACTTAGCCATTTTTCTACTCCGTTTCGACTTGGGTTCTTCATGAAACATCATCTAGGCTTCTCATATGTTGTGTCCATCATTCATGCTCACTTCCATACATCTAAATACCTACAAAACAAAGTAAAACAAGTAATTAAGACTCCCAAAACATAAATTGATCCAACATATAAATTAACAAACCAAAATAATGCATAAAAGCCAATTTATTCCTAAACTAACAAATGAATCAAAACTAACATAAACACACTAAAGTAATGCATAAATCATCCTAAAATAACTATAAAACATTCCCAAAACATGTCTAAATATGCAACTATCAAATACCCCCAAACTTAGGACTTTGATCGTCCCGAGCAAAGGGAAAACAAAACTAAAACTCTTGATAAAACATGTCTAAATATGCAACTATCAAATACCCCCAATCTTAGGACTTTGATCGTCCCGAGCAAACGGAAAACAAAACTAAAACTCCTGATTATCACAACGCTACTACAGTCACAATCTCGCACAATTAAAGACTTAACACAACATTATAACACATGCATGGCCTCCAAGATTACACCAAAAAGAGCATTTAGTTCTAGTAAGACTTTCAAGAGTTTAAATTTGTCTAGAATTTCAACCCAACTTTGACCAAATTTTGCCTTTGATTCTTTCACACGAGTACATAGCTAATCTCATCAAACTAATCATGCAAGTCATGAACTAGTGCAGCAAGTGACAAATATGAGATCTCATAATATATGGTTTAAGTTAGAATTCCATAGGCAAGTCTTTCACACCACTCTCTACTAATGTAGAACACACACCATTCAGAATCAATAGGTCTTTCATAGGTTGCAATGTAAGGGTTAGGTTCAAAGGTAGGGAAAAATTGGAAAGTTTTAGCTCAAAACACCCTAAACACCTTGATCAATTACTAACATCCACTACATTACATTTGAAACCAACACCTCTTTTCAACACATCTATCTTCTCAAATATTTCCATTCTTTTGCTTGCTTTTATCATCATTCACTTTTCTTTTATAGAATGCTACACCCCTAAACTTACTTCTTTTGAACACATAGATGTAACACCCTTTTCTTCTCTTTTTCATCTTCTTTTCTTTTCTTTCAATACCATTCATAAGCAAACATCACATTTTTTCTTCTTTATAACCTTTTTCATTTTTTTTTCTTTCCCATTGTTCTTCCTTCCAAATAATAACACTCCAACATGATCAAAGTGTATAAGGTAAATAGGTTGAAAAAAATGGGAAATTTAAACATGACAAGCTCAATATTCATGATGTATAGGTAACAAAGAAAAAGATATTCAGCTCAAAATGGGAACTATGGATACAATAAAAAATAGGGTAGGCTATTTGGCTCAAGCTTTTTTCAAACATGGCCTAAATCATCTTCCTCATGGTGTGTTTTCTAGGATTTCGCCTCGAGTGGTGATCAAACTTGTTTTAGAATCCCTAGAGATCTAAGATATGACGTAGCAAACAAAGGTCAATTTCAAACAATCTTAATCTAATGATCAAAACCATGTACAAATGGTTAAGTCTCTCTAACACAACCCAACAAAAATTGATCAAGCACACATACATATAGGTAACTCTCTACATTCTCCTATCATTTCATGTCTCTAAAGTGTTCTCTTTTCATTGGCCCTCCAAAAGTAAGTCTAAAGTTGTAAAAGAATGTGACTACCTAGCCTAAACTAATCCATAATCAACTAACATACCATGACCAAAATTCAAAACTTTTCCCCCAAACCTAAAGCAAGCATTGTCCTCAATGCAAAAATGAGTAAAGAAATATTAGGAAAAACAGAGGCATATAAGAGAGAAAGGAGTTTAGAAAACCTCCTGAACCCAAATGGGTGAAGATGGCACATGATGCACGCCATTCGTCTATCCAAAATGCTCCACAAAGACCCCCAAACTTGCTTTAGAACATGAAAAAGGGCAAAGTAAACAAAAATCACATCCTATACTACAATGACTAAAAAATAAATAAATCAATCAATAAATACATAAATAAAGCATAAATTGATGTGTTGCCTCCCATCGAGCGCTTGGTTTAGAGTCGTCAGCCCGCCTGTACTGCAAATCGCCTCTTCATGGCTTGCCAAGTGTGATGTGCTCCTCAAACCACTTTGCTTGGCTAAAATAAGGCTCCAACTGCTGACCATTTACTCGAAAACACGAGTCATCTCCACTTTGTAACTCCACCGCACCGTAAGGGAAGACTTTAGCAATAGTAAACGGTCTACTCCATCTAGATTTAAGCTTGGCCGAAAACAACTTTAGCCTAGAGTTTAATAAGAGAACTTGTTGCCCCGGTTAGAAGTCTTTCTTAACAATGTGCTTGTCATGCCATTTCTTGGTCCGCTCCTTGTAAATCTTGGCATTCTCATAAGAATCATTTCAAAACTCTTCCATTTTCATGAGCTGGAGCAATCTTTGATCTCCGGAGGCCTTCAAGTCGTAGTTCAACTTCTTAACTGCCCAATAAGCTTTATGCTCCAACTCTATCGCTAGGTGACGCGACTTTCCAAACACAAGCCGGTACGGAGATATCCCAATAGGTGTCTTCCATGCAGTCTGGTATTCCCAAAAAGCATCATCCAATTTCAGTGCCCAATCCTTCCTATTAATATTTACGGTCTTCTCCAAGATTTGCTTGACTTCTCGATTGCTTATTTCGGCTTGGCCATTGGTTTGTGGGTGATATGCAAGTGCGACCTTATGTTTTACTCCATACTTGGAAAGAAGAGCATTAAATAGCCTATTACAAACATGAGTGCCCTCATCACTAATGATAGCTCGAGGAGTGTCGAATCTTGTAATGATATGCTTGTGTAAGATCTTCAACACTACCTTGGCATTATTCGTTTCTGTAGCGATGGCTTCAACCCACTTGGACACATAGTCCACCGCCAAAAGTATGTATATCTTGCCGAAAGATGAGGGAAAAGGTCCCATAAAATCGATACCCCATACATCAAAGAGCTCAACCTCCAATATGTTGGTCAAAGGTAACTCATGAAGCATCGAAATATTGCCAAGTCGTTGGCATCTATCACATGTCTTCACAAAGGTGTAGCTATCTCAGAATAAGGTGGGCCAGTAAAATCCACTTTGCAAGACCTTGGTTGTCGTTCTGGTGGCTCCAAAATGACGCCATAAAGGGAGGAATGGCACTCGTGAAGAATGGCTTGGACATCCTCCTCCGGTACACAACGCCGAATCAATTGATTATTGCATCTCTTGAACAGTAATGACTCATCCCACATATTGGACTTGACATCATGTAGAAACTTCTTTTTTTTAGCATAAGAGAAATTCGGATGCAATGTTCCACATGCTAATAAATTTACGAAATTAGCGTACCATGGCACTTTCACGCCTACACCATATAGTTGTTCATCAGGAAAATTTTCAAGAATAGGTATGCAAGCATCCTCAACCTCATATTGCAACCGGGAAAGATGGTCAGCTACAACATTCTCTCTTCCTTTCTTATCTTTGATCTCCAAATCAAATTCTTGCAACAAAAGAATCCATCGAATCAACCTAGGCTTGGCATTCTTCTTTTGAAACAAATAACGAATCGCCGCATGATCGATATACACAATGACCTTGGACCCAATGATATAAGATTGAAACTTGTCGTAAGAAAATACAACCGCTAATAATTCTTTCTCGTTCATAGTGTAATTTTGTTGGGCTCCATCTAATGTACGAGTAGCATAGTACATAGCCCGCAACATCGTTTCTTTCCGTTGGCCTAACACCGCCTCAATAGCAAAGTCGCTAGCATCGCACATAATCTCAAATGGTTCTTTCCAATCTGGTACAATCATGATGGGGGCTGAGATCAATGTCTTCTTTATCAACTCAAAGGCCTCCACGCAATGATCATCAAAAATCAAATGGTGCATCTTTCTCACGCAAGTTGCAGAGGGGCTTAGCAATTTTTGAAAATTTTTTAATAAACCGCCAGTAGAAACCGGCATGCCCCAAGAAACTACGGATGCCTTTCACATTCTTAGGATGAGGAAGCTTCTCAATGACCACTATCTTTGCCCTATCCACCTCAAAACCCTTGGAAGAAACCTTATGACCTAGAACGATGCCCTCTTGTACCAAGAAATGGCACTTCTCCCAATTTAGCACTAAGTTAGTTTCTTCACATCTTTGAAGCACAAGAGATAAATTATGAAGACAATGGTTAAATGAGGTCCCAAAGACTTAAAATTCATCCATAAATACCTCCATTATCTCCTCAATCATATCAGCAAAAAGGGTCATCATACACCGTTGAAAAGTCGCCGGTGCATTGCATAAGTCAAATGGCATTCTCCAGAAGGCAAATGTGTCATACGGGCAAGTGAAAGTTGTCTTCTCTTGGTCCTCCGGTGCAATGGCTATTTGATTATAGCCTGAATAACCGTTTAGGAAGCAATAGTATTCAAAACCCGCCAATCTATCCAACATTTGATCAATGAATGGAAGGGGAAAATGGTCCTTCCTTGTGGCCTTATTCAACTTCCTATAATCTATGCAAACACGCCATCCCGTGACTGTTCTTGTGGAAATCAACTCATTATTTTCATTCTTGACCACTTTCATCCCACCTTTCTTGGGTACAACTTGTACCGGACTCACCCAAGGACTATCCAATATGGCATAGATGAAATCAGCTTTTAACCACTTCAAAACTTCACCTCGCACTACTTAATTCATTGCTGGATTGAGCCTTCGTTGGTATTCAATGGAAGGCTTGTAGGAGTCCTCCATCAAGATCTTATGCATGCAAAATGAAGGACTTATTCCCTTGATATCTGATATAAACCATCCCAATGCTGATTTGTGCTCTCTTAGAATTCTTAATAGTTGTTCCTCTTCAACACAAGACAAGGCTGAAAATATGATGACCGGGTAAGTGGACTTTTCCCCCAAAAAGGCATATCGAAGGTGATCCAGTAGAGGTTTCAACTCCGGTGTCAGGTCATCCACTTTACGTGGTGAAGTGTCTTCTAAATCTTCCACTTTTGCTTGTGAAGAATCAATCGGTGGTGCTCCAATAGCCAAGACACATTGCCTAATTTCTTCATTCTCGCTCTCAGTTCTTTTGACTAAATTTACAAGACAAAGTTCTAGTGAATCCTCCAATGTAAGCACCCCATGAATTTCTTTCATACATTCTTCAACTATTTCCACACCATCTATCCAATGGCATGTACTCTCCTCCGCTGGAAACTTGAGAGTCTTGTAAATGTTAAACAAGACTTCTTCATCATTAACTCTCAAAGTGAGTTCCCCTCATTGCACATCTATCAATGGATGTCTGGTAGCTAGGAAAGGTCTCCCAAGGATCAAAGGTATGTCGCCATCCTCTTCCATATCCAAAACCACAAAGTCCACCGGAAAGATGAACTTGTCCACCTTTACTAGAACATCTTCAATCACTCCTCGAGGATATGTCATTAACCAGTCCACTAATTGAAGGGAAATGGTGGTAGGCTTTACTTCTCCCAGTTCCAATCTCCTGCAAATAGAAAGAGGCATAAGATTAATACTTGCACCCAAATCACATAAAACTTTGTTAAAATTTAAAGGACTAATAGTGCAAGGGATAGTAAAACTCCCTAGATCTTTGAGTTTTTGGGGAGCTTCTTTTGTAATATTGCGCTACAGTCCTCGGTAAGCTTCATTGTCTCGTAGGCTTCCAACTTTCTCTTCTTTGTCATCACATCCTTCATAAATTTGACATAATTAGGCATTTGCTCCAAAGCATCGGCAAATGGGATGTCGAATATTTCTAAGAACTTGGCAAATTGCTCATTCAATCTCTTCTTTTAGAATCTCTGAGGATAAGGTAAATGAGACTTCAATATTGGAGGGTTATCCAAAAAATTGATGGAACCCAGTCGGTGTGGCTTTTCCTTTGGTTCTTCTTGCTTTTCCTCTTCATGATGTGCTTCACTCCCTAAATTGCTTGACAGTGATGATGTGGCCTTCTCATCCTTGTTATTCTTTTCAGCCCGTTCAACTTCCTTTCTACTCTAGAAAGTGATAGCTTTACATTGCTCTTTGGGGTTGACTTGAGTGTTGCTAGGAAATGAACCTTGTTGTGCATTTATGGCTGAATCAAGTTGTCCAATTTGCAATTCCATATTCTTCATTGAAACTTCCAAGCTATCTATCCTTGAATCATCCCTATCTTCTTTCGCCTCAGATTTTGTGATATACACACTTAAAAGCTCCTCCAAGGAAGGTTTCTTCTCTTGTGATGGCATAGATATACTCGGTGGTGGAGGATTCAAAACATTGCTAGTGTTGGAATATGAGAAATTTTCATGATTCCTTATTCCCGGGTGATATTAGTTTGGGACTTGAGCATTGCTCCTATAGTTGTACCCCCGGTTATTCACGTGATTCGCTTGCTTTTCAATGGTTCCTCCACTCAAATATCCCATGCTTGTTGCTGCTACACTCTCAATGGATGGTTGTTGTGCACTTTGCATCGATGCAATTTGGTTAGACAATGTTTCTAATTGTGCCGAAATTGCCGTCATTGGATCAAGCTCAGCACTCCAGCAACCTTTTTACCAAGGATCTCTCACTAGGTGTTTCATATGTATTGGAAGCCATTTCTTCCAATAAGTTAAGAGTTCCCTCTGTCGTCTTGCCCATTATAGTGCCACCAGCTGTGGCATCTACCAAAGTACGTGTAGCCACTATCATCCCATTATAAAAAATCTGAAGTTGCATCCACACTTCAAAGCCATGTTGTGGACACTTCTTGAACAACTCCTTAAATCGTTCCCACGCCTCATAGAGCGATTCATTTTCCAATTGCTTGAACTGACCAATCTCTACTCATAGTTGAGCTGTCTTTGCCGGTGGAAAGAACTTTTGAAGAAATTTTTGTATCAACTCATCCCATGTGGCAACACTCCCAGGTTGCAAGCCTTGCAACCATGAATTAGCCTTGTCCCTCAAAGAGAATGGCCACAATCTCAGTCAAATCACATCTTCAACCACGCTATTGAACTTGACCGTATCACACTTCTCCAAGAATGATTGTATATGGGTCATCGGTTCTTCTATTGGAGAACCTCGTAATGATGTTGCTGAATCATTGTGATTAACACCGGCTTCAACTCGAAATTGTTGGTTGCGATGGGTATTGTCACGATCCTGAAGTAGTTGTCATGAATGATGGGCTTGAATTAGTCTCGAAGAAGAAGTTGATTATTTTTTGGCTCCATGGCCTCTTGTTCCACGCTTTTTTCTCTTCGCCACTGTCCCAAAGTACGCTCAAACTTGTTTGTGAATTTATCGCAAACGAACGACAATCAAGTTATAATATACCGACAGTGAGTCGAGTTATTGTATCCACAGGGATAGTTTACTTTACCAATTACCGTTTTCACTAATTTCTAACTTTATCTAGCTAATCAAATGGTAGAGTTTCAATAATTAAAAGGCAATTAAAATTCAAATCAAACGTATAAAATATGGGAGATATCAAATATATGAGAATATCTAGAGACTTGACTTCACCTAACCTTCATTCATATAACTTAGACACGCTTATTATCAAATCAATTTCCTAGTCTATAGGTCTAAATTTGCACGTCTCTAATTCCCTCTCTCGAGTGTCGAATTAGAATGTATCATCAAGAACAAGATTCGATCACTCGATAAATCCCTAATTCTCAAGAACCCATTAAGTTTCATGATTTTCCTACAACCTCATAAAACCTTGTAACCCTCTCGATTCTACAACTATTTCATGTCATAATCCCCCTTATCCAACCTAGAAAACCCTCTCTCGAGTGCCGCCTTCCATGTCTAGGTTCATTCGATTTGTGGCCAATCTGATATATCATATCCCAAAGTCGTCCCCAATTGTGGAATTTGAAAGTTGCCCAAAAACCACATCGTACAAGTTGCAAAAAAAACGCAACATGAATATTCAATCAGCGTCGCGGCGCCCTGATAGGAAATTCTAGCTCATCGAGCTGCGCCGTGCTCCGTTAATTCCCGTGGGAGCCGCGAGTAGCTCCGCGGTGCCCATAACCTTATTTCCTGATCATTCTGGTGCCGCGATGAGCACCGCGGCGCCCAGAACCTTGTCTGTGCTAGTCTGTGGACTTGGCCATTGTTTTGCTCCGCTTCGACTTGGGTTTTTTATAAAACATCATCTAGGCTTCTCATATGTTGTGTCCATCATTCATGCTCACTTCCATACATCTAAATACCTACAAAACAAAGTAAAACAAGTAATTAAAACACTCAAAACATAAATTGATCCAACATATAAATTAACAAACCGAAATAATGCAAAAAAAATCAATTTATTCCTAAACTAACAAATGAATTAAAACTAACATAAACACACTAAAGTAATGCATAAATCATCCTAAAACAACTATAAAACCTTCCTAAAACATGTCTAAATATGAAACTATCATAAATTAAATATGCAAACAATTGAAAAGCAATTCGATTAAAACATGCAGTCATGCATATTGCTAAATCAAATGGCATAAAAGGTTCTACAACCTATCATAATCTAATCATACTACCGAACATCTTCAAATGATCATGGTCTTCAAGTAGATTTTTAATACGTTCGCCATGCATCATTGATTCTTTTGAAATGTTTAAGTAAGATTAGATTTATATTTGGGGATAAATTCTTGTAAGGGACATGAGGATAATTGGTTCTACAATCTCCCCCTTTTTGATGATTTCAAACACATTACTATAGGCTTTGAAGCAAGCTAATAAAATGATGTGATTATACATGAGATGCAGTACTAATGTTCCTTGTTCCATATGATATGAGTGTATTTCCAAGGAATGTACTAAAAACTCCACTAAGACTCCCTCTTAGTGTTAATCTCCCCCTGAGTATTACTTCAATGATATTACTTCTCCCCCTTTTGAAACATCAAAAAGAGTAAAGTATCATGAATTATGTCTATCCCATACAGAGGTAAGCATCACAGATCAGTGTTAGAGAACATGCCAAGCTCTCTTCGAATATGAACAAACTGGTCTTTTGGTAAGGCTTTAGTAAATATGTTAGCTAGTTGTTCTTTGGTTCCAATGTGAGATAATATGACTTCTCCATTTTGCACATGCTCCCGTAAAAAGTGAGGTCTTATTTGAATATGCTTAGTTCGGGAGTGCAATACAAGATTTTCAGATATGTTAATAGCACTAGTGTTGTCACACAAAATCTAAGCACATTGAATAAATATTTGATAATCCTTAAGTTGTTGTTTCATGTAAAGAACCTGAGAGCAGCAACTTCCAGCTGCAACATATTCTGCTTCAGCTATGGATAATGCCACTGAGTGTTGCTGTTCACTGAAAACCGCAAGTGTACGGTGACATATAGTAGTAATAACCGATGAAGATTGGGTTGTCGTCCTTGGGATTGCACACCTCACCAATTACTGTTTTCACTAATTTCTAACTTTATCTAGCAATCAATTTGTAGAGTTTCAAATGATTAAAAATCAAATAAAACTGAGTAAGATGAACGAACTATGAGAAATATCAATATATGAGGAATGTCTAGAGAATCAACTTCACCTAACCTTCAATTATGTTATTTAGATATGCTTATTATCAAATCAATTTCCTAATCTATAAGTCAAAACCCTTGAGTCTCTAATTCCCTCTCTCAAGTGCCAAATTAGAACGTATTGTCAAGAACAAGGTTCGATCTCTCGATAAAACCTAAATTCTAAACAACCCATTAAACTCCGTGATTTTCCTACAACTTCATGAAACTTTGTAAACCTCTAGATTCTACAACAATTTCATGTCATAATCCCCATTTTCCAACCTAGAAAACCCTTTCTCGAGTGCCGCCTTCCATGTCTAACTTCATTCAATTTGTGGCCAAGAAACCAAAAGTATTAAGCATATGAAATCATGAATAAACTATAAAAATTTCATTGATAATAAACAAAATCTAAAATTAAACCATAATATTCAAGTTAGGATCCATCTCCTCTCGAGAATAATAGATTAGTTCATAGCTTGAATGAAAATAACACAAGATATGTAGAAAACTTCAAAAATAAGCACGAATAGCAAACTAGAAAAATCTGAAACTTGAATCTTCGTCCTTGTTTCCAACTCTGAATCTTCGCGTTTCTTCACTCCTAGCCGTCTCCTTGTCTTCTCCTGTGTATCTCCTCGAAAAACCCTAACTTTCGACATATTATATGCCCAAAGTCGTGTCGAAATCGAAATAGAAAAAGTCCCATTATCCAATAATTGCCCAAGTTGCAAAAATTGCAACTTGGGACCCTTTCAGCGGTGCGGCGCCACAACCTCTAGCGACACAGCGCTCAGTCTCTTAATTTTCAGTGCATTCCAGCGCCGCGGCGCCCAAAACCTTGAATATTGCGTGCATTTATGTGGACTTAGCCAATTTTTCACTCTTTTCTGCTTGGGTTCTTCATGTTTCTCCTTTGCAACTTCTTGAACATGTTTTTATCATCCAAAGCCATGACTACTGCATCCAGACACCTACAAAACAAAGCAAAGCAAAACAAGTTAATAACACACTCAAATATAAATTAAATCAAATTATAAACTAATAAACTAAAATAATGAATAAAAACCCAATTAATTCCTAAGATAACAAATGGATTAAAACTAACATAAACACATCAAACTAATGCATGAAATGTCCTAAAGCACACCTACAACATGCTCCAAAACCTATCTAAATATGCAACTATCAGTTGCTTCTTGCAAAACTACGAAATTAAAGAATTTCTAATAAAGTGACAAAATTCAGAGGTACTTTTCCTATCAGTTAGACTACCTGCATAGTCAGAGTCTACATAACTTCTCAGATCAAATGTTGTACCTTTGGAATACCAAATTCCTAAGTGTGTTGTGCCATATATATATTTGAATATTCGTTTGACACACTTTAAATGAGATTCTTTAGGTTCTGATTGAAATCTTGCACAAAGACAGACACGGAGCATAATGTCAGGTCAACTTGTTGTTAAGTACAACAGATTTCCAATCATTCTTCTATAAAGTTCTGAATAAATGAATTTTTCTTTTTCATCGTTATCTAATTTGATTGTAGAGCTAGAGAGAGTATCAATCGATTTCAAATTATTCATTTGAAACTTTGTAACCATTTCCTTAGCATACTTTGATTGGCTTATGAAGGTGCCTTTCGGCATTTGGTTAATTTGCAAGCTGAGAAAGTATGTAAGTTCTCCCATCATACTCATCTCAAATTCCTTCTGCATTAATTTCGAAAACTAATCACACAATTCTTTGTTTGATGCACCAAATATGATATCATCCACATAAATTTGAACAATAAGCATATTATCATTATGGTGTTTGATAAAGAGAGTTGGATCAAGTTTTCCTTTTTGGAACTTATGATCTAAAAGAAATGAACTCAATCGATCATACCAAGCTCTTGGAGCCTGTCTTAATCCATATAAGCCTTTGTGGAGTTTGAACACATATTCCGAGTCTTGAGCATCCTCAAACCCTGAAAGTTGTTCCACATATACCTCTTCATTGATGTATCCATTTAGAAAATCACTATTTACATCTATTTGGTATAAGGACAAATCCTTGTAACAAGCATAGGCAAGTAGCATCCTTATTGCCACTAATCTTGCTATTGGGGCAAAGGCTTCTTCGACGTCTATGCCTTCTTCTTGGTTGTACCCTTATGCAACCAATCTAGCCTTATTTCAGACAATAAAATAAGTTTGGAGGTGTTTGATAAATGCATATTTAGACATATTTTAGGAGTATTTTATAGGAGTTTTTAGGATGATTTATGCATTAGTTTAGTGTGTATAGGTTAGTTTTGATGCATTTGTTAGTTTAGTAATGAAATAGGTTTTTATTCATTATTTCAATTTGTTAATTTATGTGTTGGATCAATTTATGTTTTTAGTGAGTTAATTACTTGTTTTAATTTATTTTGTAGGTGTTTAGATGTGTTGGAAGTGAGAATGAATGATGGAGGCAACATGTGAGAAGGTTAGAGGATGATTCATCAAGAACCCAAGTCAAGAAGTGAAGAAAATTGGCTAAGTCCACAAGAAGGAAAGCAGAAAAGAGGCAAAAATTGGCTAAGTCCACGAATCAGGTGCAACAATTGAGGTTCTGGGTGCCACGGCGCTCAAACGGCGCTACTTGTACTGAAAAGACGAGGCTCTCAGCAGCATAGACTGAAACAACATTAACGGAGAGCCATGGGGTTGCCCGCGACACTGGGAGATACTAATCGGGGCGCCGCGGCACTGCAAGTTTTCCAATTGCGATTTTAGGAACTTGGTAAATTAGAGGCTTTCTAATTATGATTTTGGATGACAAGTGGGGATGATTATATATCAAAACAAAGGGTTTTCTGAGAGTTAGAGAGGGGAATATAGAGAGGAGAATGAAGGTTTGACGGTTGGAAGAAAATTAGAGAAAAAGATTCGCATTGATGATCACTCACATGTTTTAAACTTATTCTAGTTTACTTTCTATTATTCTGATTTATGTTGACACTATTGTTTACCGTTTTTATTTCTTTAGTTATGAACTAAACCTCTTTCTGGAGGTGTAGATTGATCCAAACTCGAGACTATGTCTTAGCTTTTATTATTTAATTATTATTAATGATTTCTTTTAGTTTATTTATATTTTTCTATATATAAAGCTTTCGATCCCCTGATTAAGGATTGACTGATTCTAAATTCGAGGTAGATGCTCCAGAAGAAGGTACCTTCAGTTGGAATCTGGAGAGTATAACCTACGCTATCGTGAGACTCAAAAGGAGATCGAGAACCTTTGAAGTCATTAGGTGGAAATCATAGATCTTAATGAATTACGTTGCGTTTGGTTTTCATCGAAAGAGTTAAATCAATACAACGATAATATGCTCTAGTTCTGCTTCAAAAGAGAGAATTAGAAATTTTAGGAATTCTGACTTATAAGCTGGAGAATTGATTTAATAATAATACATATATCAAGACATAGTTGAGAGTGAGGTGACATCAAACCTCTAGTTTAATATCCAATTTATTTACCATTTGATTTGCATTTTGTTGTTAGTTATTAATTAATTAGTTTAATTTCTGTCTTAATCATTCAATTATTCGATTTTGGTTGTCTAGATAAAATTAGGGTTAGAGCATGATAACTAGTGTAGTAAATATCCCTGAGGATAATACCCGATTTATCATCGGAATATATTATAACTTGGCAACAGTTCACTTGCGGTTTGCACGCAACAGTTGTACCCTTGTGTAACCAATCAAGCCTTATTTCGGACAATGATACCTTGTTCATTCTTTTTGTTTCTAAAGATCCATTTGGTTCCTATACCAGATTGATGAAAAGGTCTAAAAACTAATTCCCATACTTTGTTTCACACAAAGTGTCCTAGTTCTTCTTGCATAGCAAGAATCTAGTTTTCATCTTTGAGTGCATCTTCCACTTTAATTGGTTCAAATCGTGATACAAAAGCAACAAGCTCTTGATCTTTTTGAATTCATGCTCTAGTGGATACACCCTTTCATGGATCTCCTAAAATTTGATCTTGGGAGAGTCCTTGAAGTAGTCTAGAGCTTTTAGAAGATTCTAAAGATGTTTCAGGTCCAAGATCTATAATCTTGGTTGTCTTGGGTTCATCATCATTAAAGTTTAATTGTTTAAATTCATCCTCAAGAATTTTCTTACTTTCACTTTCAACAAAATTTACATGAATTAATTATTCTACAGTTTGATTAGATTTATTTAAGACTCTATAGGCTCTACTATGAGAAGAATATCCTAAGAATATTCTTATGTCAGATTTAGGTTCAAACTTATCTAGATTATCTTTATCATTAAGAGTAAAACATTTGCATTCGAATACTTGAAAGTAACTTATGTTGGGTGCTCTACCCTTCCATAGTTCATATGGAGTTTTATTCAAATCTTTTCTGATTAGAACTCGGTTTGTGACATAGCAGGCAGTGTTACTAGCTTTACCCCAAAAATGATTTGCAGTGTTGTACTCATTAAGCACTGTTCTACACATTTCCTGCAACGTTCTATTCTTTCTTTCAACTACACCATTTTGTTGTGGTGTCCTAGGGGCTGGTAGATGGTGAGTGTAACCTTGAGTATTACAAAATTCTTCGAGATTTTTATTGATAAATTCACCACCTCTATTACTCCTAATTATGTTGATTTTATAACCTTTCTCATTTTTGACCTTTCACAAATTTTATAAATGTTTTACATGCATCAGAATTATGAGCTAATAGATATACCCATGTGAATTGAGTAAAGTCATCAACAATTACAAACATATATGACTTGCCACTTAAGCTTTGGGTTTTGGTTGGTCTGAAAAGTTCCATGTGAATTAGTTCGAGAGCTCTAGAGGTTGATTGATGCCTCTTGCTCTTAAATGATGATCGGGTATGCTTACCAAATTGACATGGTTCACAAACCTTATCATTTGAGTAAGTTCCTTTCGGAACACCCTTGGCATGATCATGTTTAACAATTCTAGATATGTTTTCCATATTAACATGAGCTAATCTCCTATGACATAGCCATGCATCATTACAAGAGATAACACTTAAACATGTTATATTTTGTTTCTTCATGTCATTAAAGTTCGTGCAATACAAATTCTTAAGTCTAGATACCCTGAATGCAACAATTTTATCTACATGCTTTGCAATGCACCTATTTGCTTCAAATGAAATATCATAACCCTTGTCACATAATTTACTTATGCTCAAGAGATTATGCTTCAGCCCTTTAACGTAAAGTACATCAGATATGGATAGTGTCAGAACAGTAACATTGTTGAATTAACATCCTGACGCTTAATATCAACTTTGTCATTTTTTTCCTTAAGGACGCTAATGAAGCATAACCGTCCTGCTGATCAGTAAAGTGAGGGTGCTACTAAATCGTAAGCGTCCTGACTTTCTTTGACGATTAAACGACTTAAATCACAAGGGTGTGCTCAACAGTTAGCGTCCAACTTTGTTTTAAATCAAACTTAAACAGTATTAAGTGCGCTGAAAAATAATAAGCGTCCAAAAAGTTATTAAGTTGATTCTAAAGATGAGGGTGCTCCTATACAAGTAGCGTTTTGATAGTTTATACAACTTATAACTATCAGCGTCCTTAAAGATAGAAATCAATTAAAAACTAAGAGAACTTTCAACAAGTTGAAACTAAGTCAGCGTTCTGACACTTTCAAAAGTTGACCAATGGGAGGTCGCTACTTACAAGTAAGTGTCCTGATGAATTAGTTCTTCAACCTTGAATGAATGTTAGTATCCTAATATTTTATCAGCGTCCTGACTCATCAAGTCAAGGAGGGCGGTGCTAAAACATTAGCATCCTGAAAGACTCTATAAAAGAAAATTTTGATTTCTAGATTAAAGCTCGATAAAACATGATATTTTCGGATTAAATCAAATATGCAAACAATCGAAAAGCAATTCGATTAAAACATGCAATCATGCATATTGCTGAATCAAATGGCATAAAAGGTTCTACAACCTATCATAATCTAATCGTACTACCGAACATCTTCAAATGATCATGGTCTTCAAGTAGATCTTTAATACGTTCGCCATGCATCATTGATTATTTTGAAACCTTCAAGTATGATTAAATACGCCTTGTATGCAGTAATATCATAAACAGAATGTGGATTGTATTCATCAAAATATCTTTCATATTTAGGAACAAATTCTTGTAAGGGACATGAGGATAATTGGTTCTACAATAAATTAATCAACTTAAGCGGACATAAATAAATGTTATGTATTCTAAACAGTGGTGAATAATGATTACTGAGGCGGTTGGGAAGGAGTGGCGGTGTGGCTTCTAGGATTTTCTGTCCTATAACTCAAGAGAGAGCAACTAAGACTAGTCCTATAAGATTTGACCAAAAGATCTTGACTCTAGGTTGTTAGACCAAATATTCAGAGAACCAGCTCTGATACCAATTGTTGGTGCACCCAACAGGGGGGGTGAATTGGGTGATGGTCAAATATAAATTATTTTCCAATGACTTAGTGATATACTTTGATACATTGGAATTAAATGCACATACTAACTATAAAGTAAAATGCATAACGTAAAGCACACTAGGATTTATAGTGGTTCGGCCAAGCCTACGTCCACTACCTAATCTCCCGATTAAGATTTTCTCAATCCACTAACTGATTCTCTTACGGGTGAGAACCAAACCGTTACAACTTGCCTTTTTACATGTTCAAGGCAAACCTGTCCTTTTACGGGCTAAGGATGAACCATTTCTCTTTTACAGGTTCAGAGATAACCTATCCTTTTACAGGTTAAGGACGGACATATCCTTTTGCGGGCTAAGGATGAATCGATTCTCTTTTACAAGTTCAGAGATAACCTATCCTTTTACAAGTTGAGGGGCGAACCTTCCCTTTTACTGGGTAAGGAAGAACCATGATCCTTTTACGAGATAAGGAACAATTGATTTCCTTTTTCTGGCTGAGGAAGAACCCATGTTTCTTTTACGTGATGAGAAAAAACTGTTTTCTACTTTTCAGGTTGAGGAATAACCCATGTTCCTTTTACGCGATGAGGAAGAACCGTATTTTCTTTTTTCAGGCTTAGGAAAAACCCATGTTCCTTTTATGGGTTAAGGAAGAAGCATATTTCCTTTTTCTTGCTTGAGGAAGAACCCATGTTCCTTTTATGGGATAAAGAAGAGTCGTTATCCTACTTGCAGGTGAGGATGAACCTAAACATGATTTTAGCCCTTGAAATTATTAAGTGAACGACGTTCACTTGTCCTGGTTGTTTCATTCCAAAACACACCTGTTGAACCAATTATCCTTGTGGCCCTTTCGAAAATGTGTCCCTAATATGAAAGATATTTTGATGATTACAAACCACATTATGTTTATGATATTACTGCACATATGGCATATCTAATCTTACTTGAAGGTTTCAAAGAATCAATGATGCACGGTGAACGTATTAAAAATCTTCTTGAAGACCATGATCATTTGAAGATGTTCGGTTGTATGATTAGATTATGATAGGTTGTAGGACCTTCTATGTCATATGATTCAGCGATATGTATGCTTGCATGTTTTAATCGATTGTTTGTATATTCGATTTAATCAGGTTACATTATGTTTTATTGAGCTTTAATCAAGAAATCAAAGACCACTTTTTTAAAGTCTTTCAAGACACTAATGTTTTAGCAGTGCCCTCCTGGACTTAATGAGTCAGGACGCTGATAAAATATTATGAGGCTCAAGGTTGAATTGAACGGATTAATAAGGACGCTTACTTGTAAGTAGCGACCTTTCTTTTATCAACCTTTGAGAATGTTAGGACACTGACTTAGTTTCAGCTTGCAGGAAGTTCTTTTTGTTTTCAAGTGATTTTTAAATTTCAGGACGCTAACTCTTGAGTAGCTCCCTCGTGTGTTCAATGTTTTTAAAATAAAGCAGAACGCTAACTATGAAGTAGCGCCCTCATGTTTTGAGTCGTTTAAATCGTCAAAGTATATTAGGACGCTTACGACTTAGTAACACCCTCACTTTAATGTTCAACAGAACGCTTATGCTCCATGAGCGCCCTCAAGGAACAAAATGACAAAAGTTGATATTATGCGCAAGGACGCTAATTCAACAAATGTTACTGTTCTGACAAGACCACCATTTATGTTACATTCTTCAGAACAATACGAGTACTTTTCAGAATTGTACAACAACTTTTTCAGAACTTATTAAACGTTCTAAAAGCATGTCAGAACATTCTCTTCTCGTGAAAGGATCAGATGATTCATGTGCTATCGTCATAATGTGCATTGAGCTGAATCGATCCATTTCGGGAAAGAAAGTATATGTTGTATTCGAAATAACCTAGAGCGCCAAAATCATCAAGTCAATTGCGCCAAAATTGTTCCTATATATACGTGCTACCTTAGAGTAAAAAAATAACTAATAATATACGAAAACTGATATTCATTCAGAATGTATTAACAATTTTCACTTGTGCTAAAACAGTTTTTCGAAAGTTAGTCGTCTTTCACTTGTGCTTGATCTTACGATCTTCTGGATTGATTGAACTTCATCTTCATTATTTTGACAATCCATTGAAGAAGACAAAAGCTCTTTGAACTTGTTTTCAGCATAAACTTCTTCATACATATCGTGCTAAATTTGTGATCATAGAAGGTTCAATCGAAAGCTTTGTAAGTATGACTTTGATTCTAAGTAAAGGGAATCATATCTTATCTTGTATCAAATTTGTGGTGACTCGTTAGTCATTGGGCAAGGGCAAGTGTTGCTAGAAGTTGTAACGATCTTCTCACACCCGAAAGTTGACAAATAGTCATCTCACACTCGGAAGCTGGGAAAAGGTCTTATCACACCCGTAAGCTGAGAAATGGTAGTTCTCACACCTGTAAGTTGAGAAAGTGTACCGGTTTGATCTTTACCCGTAAGAAGGTCTATAGTGGAGTTTGAACAAATCCTATTTGAGGAGGTTAGGTAGTTGATGTAGGCGCGGCTGAACCACTATAAATCTTGTTTGTATTGTCTCATTTACATTTGTTGTCTTTGATTGTTATACTTTGTTTAATCATATTTCATTATTCCGCACAATTTTAAGAAAGGTTAAAATATTCTAAGTGTCCAACTCACCCCCCTTTTGGACATTTATGGGGCAACAATTGGTATCAGAGCAGGTTAACCATCAAAGTATCTAACCAACCGTCAAAGTATCTAACCATCTTTAATTGAGTATGGCAGGACAAAATGAAAGAAGTACTTATCTCTCAGGTGAAGGAAACTGACTCGATAGCTAAGGCTATTGCTCGGTTTACAAAAAACATCAATAAGATGAAGAACCTAGGAAAAATCAATGACCAAGAAGAAACTGTTAAAGAGTTTCTAAGAGGCCTACCCAGAACATGGGAACCCTAGGCCACGGCCATTGAAGAAGCCAAGAATCTTGTTGAATATACTTTTGATGAACTGTGCGGTTCATTAATGGTTCATGAAATGAAGTTAAAAGATAAGATAAGCTCAATCAAGGTTGAAGAAGAAGAAAAAGAATCTATTTCCCTCAATGTTGAAACTGATTCTGAAAATGATTCAAACTCAGAAGATGACATGGCTATGTTGTCTAGAAAGTTTAACAAGTTGCTTAGGAGAAAGAGGAAGAATAGCTCTTACTCAAGGTTTCATAAAGGAAAAAAACCATAGTCAAAACCTATAGAGTTAATATGTTACGGTTGTAACAAACTAGGTCATCTAAAGAGCGAATGTTCCACTAAATATAAGAACTCAAGCTCATATAGAAAGGCAAGAAAGTTTTCAAAGCTACATGGGATGATTCAAGCTCAAGCGAAGATGAAGCGGATTCAGATCACACTGCTGCACTGTGCTTAATGGCAAACACTGAGGTAAAATCTGAACCCATTGACAAACTTAATGAGCTCTATGCACATATTCAGGAACTTAAGACAAAACTTAGTAAAGAGACCAAGAAAAATGAAGAGCTCAAGCATAGTCTTGAAGTTACACTCACCATCTATCAGCCCCTAGGACACTACAACAAAATGGTGTAGTTGAGAGAAAGAATAAAACTCTGTAGGAAATGTGTAGAACAATGCTTAATGAGTATAACACTGCAAATCATTTTTGGGGTGAAGCTATTGACATTGCCTACTATGTGATGAACTGAGTTCTAATCAGAAGAGATTTGAATAAAACTCCATATGAACTATAGAAGGGTAGAGCACCCAACATTAGTTACTTCTGAGTATTTGGATGCAAATGTTTTATTCTGAATGATAAAGATAATCTAGATAAGTTTGAACCTAAGCCTGACATAGATATATTCTTAGGATATTCTTCTCACAGTAGAGCCTACAGAGTGTTCAACAAATCTAATCAAACTGTAGAAGAATCAATTCACGTAAATTTTGATGAAAATGAAAATAAGAAAATTCTTGAGGAGGAATTTAAACAATTGAATTTTGATGATGATGAACCCAAGAAAACCAAGATTATAGATCTTGAACCTGAACCATCTTTAGAATCCTCTAAAAACTCTAGAGTACTTCAAGGTCTTTCCTAAGATCAAATTTTAGGAGATCCACGAAAGGTTGTATCCATTAGAGCTTCAATTCAAAAAGATCGGGAGCTTGTTTCTTTTGTATCACAATTTGAACCAATGGAAGAGGCACTGAAAGATGAAAACTAGATTTTTGCTATGCAAGAAGAACTAGGACACTTTGTGCGAAACAAAGTATGGGAATTAGTTCCTAGACCTTTTCATCAATCCGTTATAGGAACCAAATGGATCTTTAGAAACAAAAAGAATGAACAATGTATTATTGTCCGCAAGAAGGCTAGATTGGTTGCACAAGAGTACAACCAAGAAGGCATAGACTTCGAAGAAGCCTTTGCCCCAGTAGCAAGATTAGAGGCAATAAGAATGTTACTTGCCTATGCTTGTTACAAGGATTTTTCCTTATACCAAATGGATGTAAAAAGTGTTTTTCTAAATGGATACATCAACGAAGAGGTATACGTGGAACAACTTCCAGGGTTTGAGGATGCTCAAGACCCAGAATATGTGTTCAAAACTTGATCCAACTTTGTTTATCAAACATCACAATGACAATATGCTTATTGTTCAAATTTATGTGGATGATATCATTTTTGATACATCAAACAAAGAACTATGTGATGAGTTTTCTAAATTAATGTAGAAGGAATTTGAAATGAGTATGATGGGAGAACTTACATACTTTCTCGACTTACAAATTAAGCAAATGCCGAAAGGCACCTTCATAAGCCAATCAAAGTATGCTAAGGAAATGGTTAAAAAGTTTCAAATGCACAATTTGAAATTGATTGATACTCCCTGTACCTCTGCAATGAAACTAAATAAGGATGAAAAAGGTAAATCAATTGATTCAAAACTTTATAGAAGTATATGATTGGAAGTCTGTTGTACTTAGCTGCAAGTCGACCTGGCATTATGTTCAGTGTCTGCCTTTGTGGAAGATTTCAATCAGAACCTAAAGAATCTCATTTAAAGTGTGTCAAACGAATATTCAGATACATAAATGGTACAACTAACTTAGGAATTTGGTATTCCAAAGGTACTTCATTTGATCTTAGAAGTTATGTAGACTCTGACTATGCCGGCAGTCTCACTAATAGGAAAAGTACCTCCGGATTTTGTCACTTTCTTGGAAATTCTTTGATTTCTTGGTTTTGCAAGAAACAACACTCCGTGGCACTATCCACAGTTGAAGCAAAATATCTTGCAGTTGGATGTTGTTGTTCTCAAGTTCTTTACATGAAACAACAACTTCAGGATTATCAAATATTTATTCCATGTGCTGAGATTTTGTGTGATAATACTAGTGCTATTAACATTTCTAAAAATCCTGTATTGCACTCCTGAATTAAGCATATTCAAATAAGACATTACTTTTTATGGGATCATGTGCAAAATGGAGAAGTCATATTATCTCACATTGGAACTAAAGAACAACTGGCTGACATATTTACTAAAGCCTTATCAAAAGACCTGTTTCTTCACATTCGAAGAGAACTTGGCATGTTCTCTGAGACTGATTTGTGATGTTTACCACTATATTGGGGGGAGACATATTTCATGATACTTTACTCTTTTTGATATTTCAAAAGCGGGAGAAGTAATATCATTGAAGCATCATATATTCAGGGGGAGCTTAACACTAAGGGGGAGCCTTAGTAACGTTTTAAGTACATTAATACACTCATATCATATGAATCAAGGATCATTAGTACTGCATTTCATGCATACACACATCATTTTATTAGCTCGCTTCAAAGCCTATAGTAATGGGTTTGAAATCATCAAAAAGAGGGAGATTGTTGAATCAATTATCCTCGCGTCCCTTACGAAGAATATGTCCCTAATATGAAAGATATTTTGATGATTACAAACCACATTCTGTATACAATATTACTGCACATAATCCATATCTAATCTTACTTGAAGGTTTCAAAGAATCAATGATGCATGGCGAACGTATTAAAGATCTTGTTGAAGACCTTGATCATTTGAAGATGTTCGATTGTATGATTAGATTATGATAGGTTGTAGGACTTTCTATGTCATATGATTCAGCTATATGTATGTCTGCATGTTTTAATCAATCGTTTGCATATTCAATTTAATCCGGTTACATTATGTTTTATCGAGCTTTAATCGAGAAATCAAAAACCGCTTTTATAAAGTCTTTCAAGACACTAATGTTTTAAGCAGCGCCCTCTTGGACTTGATGAGTCAGGACGCTGATAAAATATTAGGAAGCTCAAGGTTGAATTGAATTGATTAATAAGGACGCTTACTTGTAAGTGGCGACCTTTCTTTTATCAACCTTTTAGCATGTCAGGACTCTGACTTAGTCTCAGCTCGCTGGAAGTTCTTTCTATTTTTAAGTAATATATATCTTCGAGGACGTTGATAGTTATAAGTTGAATAAATTATCTGGACGCTACTTGTGTAGGAGCACCCTCATCTTTAGAATTAACTTAATAACCCTCAGGACGCTTACTGTCTTTCAGGGTACTCAACATTGTTTTAAAACTGATTTTAAATTTCAGGACACTAACTTTTGAGTAGCACCCTCATATGTTTAGTGTTTTAAAACAAAGCAGGACGCTAACTGCAAAATAACGCCCTCATGTTTTAAGTCGTTTAAATCGTTAAAGTAAGTCAGGACCCTTACGACTTAGTAGCGCTCTCACTTCAATGTTCAGTAGGATGCTTATGCTCCATGAGCACCCTCAAGGAACAAAACGACAAAAGTTGATATTATGTGCAAGGATGCTAATTCAACAAATGTTACTGTTCTAACAAGAGCACCATTTATGCTACTTTATTCTTAATCGTACGAATACTTTTCAGAACTTTTCAGAATCGTACAACAATATTTTCAGAACTTTTTGAACGTTCTAAAAGCATGTCAAAACATTCTCTTTTCATGAAAGGATCAGACGATTTAGGTGTTATTGCCGTAATATGCATTGAGCTTAATCGATCAATTTCTGGAACGAAACTATACGTTGTATTTGAAATAACCAAAAGTGCCAAAATCATCAAGTCCATTGTGCTTATGTTATTCATAGATATACGTACTGCCTTGGAGTAGAAAAACAACGAAGGATATATGAAAACTGATATTCATTCGAAACGTATTAACAATTTTCACTTGCGCTAAAACATTTTTTGAAAGTTAATCGTCTTTCACTTGTGCTTGATCTTATGATCTTTTGAAAGAAAAACTTCAAGTCTTTTGGATTGATTGAACTTCATCTTCATTATTTTTACAATCCATTGAAGAAGACAAAAGTTCTTTGAACCTGTTTTCAGCATAAACTTCATCATACATATGTTGTTGAATCTGTGATCACAGAAGGTTCAATCGAAAGCTTTGTAAGCATCACTTTATTCTAAGTAAAGGGAATCATATTGTATCTTGTAGCGAATTTGCAGTAACTGGTTAGTCACTGGGCAATAGCAATTGTTGCTCGAAGGTGTAACGGTCATCTCATGCCCAAAAGTTGACAAACGGTCTTCTCACACCCGTAAGCTGAGAAATGGTAGTTCTCACACCCGTAAGTTGAGAAAGTGTATCGGTTTGATCTTCACCCGTAAGAAGGTCTATAGTGGAGTTTGAACAAATCCTAACTGAGGAGGTTAGGTAGTGGATGTAGGCGCGGCCGAACCACTATAAATCTTGCTTGTATTGTCTCATTTACATTTGTTGTATTTGATTGCTATACTTTGTTTAATCTGCTTTCATTATTCCCACAATTTTAAGAAATGTTAAAATCTGCTAAGTGTCCAATTCACCCCCTCTTGGACATATCTGGGCCAACAACTTTCACGAGCTAAGGATGAACCAAATTTCTTTTTTTCGGGATGAGGAGAAACCCATGTTCCTTTTACGGGATAAGGAAGAACCGTGATCCTTTTACGGGATAAGGAACAACTGTTTCTCTTTTACAAGTTAAGAGATAACCTATCATTTTACAAGTTAAGGACGCACCTATCCTTGAAAAATTTGTTCTTACTGAAGCTAACATGCATGGACCCAAACTTGCATGGGTACCAAAGTCAAAAGTATTTTATGTTGTGTAGATATGCAAAAATGAAGATATATGGTATCTAGAGAGCGGCTGCTCAAGGCATATGACTGGAGATAAATCTAAATTTCTGAGCCTTGAAAAGAAGAACGAAGGAAATGTCACTTTCGAAGATGATAGCAAAGGTGATAGTGAAGGCATCAAAACTATTGGTAACAATTTTCTATCCATATATGATGTACTTTATGTTAAAGGGTTGAAGCATAATCTCTTGAACGTAAGTCAATTATGTGACAAGGGTTATTAAATTTCATTTGAATCAAACAGGTGCACTGTCAAGCATGTTGATAAAGTTGTTGCATTCATGGCATCTAGAATTAAGAATGTGTATTGCACAAACTTTAATGACATGAAGAAACAAAATGTAACATGTTTAAGTGCTATCTCTTGTAATGATGCATGGCTATGGCATATGAGATTAGCTCATGTTAATATGGATAACATATCTGGAATTGCCAAACATGATCTTGCGAAGGGTATTCCGAAAGGAACTTACTCAAATGACAAGGTATGTGAACCATGTCAACTTGGTAAGCATACCCGATCATCATTTAAGAGCAAGAGGCATCAATCAACCTCTACAGCTCTCGAATTGATTCACATGGATCTTTTCGGACCAACCAAAACCCAAAGCTTAGGTGGTAAATTATATGTGTTTGTGATTGTTGATGACTTTACTCGATTCACATGGGTATTTCTATTAGATCATAAATCTGATGCATGTGAAACATTTATAAAATTCTGTAAGAGAGTCGAAATTGAAAAAGGGTTATAAAATCAACATAATTAGGAGTGATAGAGGTGGTGAATTTTTCAATAAAAATCTCAAAGAATTTTGTAACAATCAACGGGATGAGGATGAACCAGTTTCCTACTTGCAGGTGAGGATGAACTTTCTACTCTTTTACAGGTTCAAAGATAACCTTACATGATTTCAATCCTGAAATCATTAAGTGAACTACATTCATTTGTCCTGGTTGTTTCAATCCAGAAACACACCAGCATTACAACACAATAATGTCGGTTTTAACTAAATAGAACACTTTACAATTAAGCTCATTACATAGCATTACAAAGATATGAAATATGACTACGTAATGCTAAGTTGAAATACACTTACAGTCCTTTACCTTTCAATGTTTGGTATTGCTCAAGTGCAGTTTCGAAAAGCATGAATGATGTGATATGAAAATCAGTGCTTCTTCGAAAATAATATGATACCATATAAACATTGACTTGAAAATTGAAGGACTAGTGTAAATCAAAGACACGGAAAATTTTCAAAATAGATATAAAATATAAGTATGAAAACGTCTGGTTCAGTGATCAGTAGTTAAAGCAACTACTGATATAGTTCAATACATAACTTAAGATATGAAATCAAGTACAATTGTATTTCTCATGAACTATATCTCAAATTCTATCTTCAGCAAGAATGATACCAAGTATGAATCAGTGTTGTGAATTTGAGTAGATACCAGATCAAATAGATTTTTCAGAGATAGAATAAAATTGAAGCTCAATATGAAAATCTTTTGAATACGTAAGGTATCAGTGAAAAATACTTTGAAAGTTTAGATGTTTGAAAAACATTTTGACACATATTAACTTTCAAAAAGTATTGGCACAATACAAAATGATTGGCGAGTTATTTGATCTTAAGTGCTAGTATTTATAGACTTAGTAGGACATAGCCATTAGACATTTGAAGTTTAAATAATATGAACGTTTACACACAACGATTAGAATGTTATATGAAAATGGCAACTGCAATTTTCACAAACATTCTGGTTCTTTTCAGATTTCATAAAAAAAAAATTTTTTTAGAAAAACTCAATTTATGTATCAGAGAGAATCTCTGAACAGTCTGAAAGGATTCTGTACAAAAATTTGCTCTGTAAAAGTAGATTGATGCAGTGTACTTATTAGAATAGTGGCGGTTGTTGAATCAGCGTCTTAATTCCGTAATCAGTGACCTGACGCATAATATCAATTTTGCGTTTTGTTCCTTGAGGGCGCTCATTACGTATAAGTGTCCTGCTGAACAATGAAGTAAAGGCGTTACTGAATTGTAAGCGTCCTAACTTACTTTGACACTTAAACAACTTAACCCTAAGGGCGCTAATGCATAGTTAGGGTTATGTTATGTTTTAAAACAATTAAGTGCATGAGGGCGCTATTTTTTTAGTAAGCGTCCTACTACATATTTAAAACATTTGAAACCAAACACAAGCAGGCTGAAGGACAATCAGCGGCCTGAAAGTTACTAAGTTGATTTCCAAAGGTGAGGGTGTTTCTATCCAAGTAGCGTCCTGGTAGTGTATTCAACTTATAACTATCAGTGTCCCCAAAGATACATTCTTTGAAGAACTTTAAAAATCTTTCAGTAAGCTGATACTGAATCAGCGTCCTGATAACTTCAGAGGTTGACTAAAGGGAGTCCGCTACTATATAAGTGAGCGTCTTGATTAATCAGCTCAATTCAAGCTTGAATGTTATCAGCGTCCTAATGAATCATCATCATCCTGACTTAACAAGTTCAGGCGAGCGCTGTTAAATCATTAGCGTCCTGAAAGACTCCTTAAAAATAGTTTTGACTCCCGATTAAATATATGATAAATGTGAATAAAAACTCAGTAAATTTCAAATTAAGTATAGAAAATTAAATCATTTGAAATACCGTAAAACATAAAATCAAAACATGCAAATATGCAAGTGATTTGTGCATGGTTTTGAAAAATGTTTAAGCAATGACAATTTAGAGAAAAATATACCTTAAATACAGTGTACTTCCCATTTTCTCATAATCTTTAAATCCAACTCTTCATTATGAGATCTTCAAGAAGAATTTTGGGCTGGATTTGAATGTCTTGAACGTTGATGGAAAGATGAGGACTTGAAGCTTGATCGAATCGTTCGAGGGAAGTGATCTTTAAATCCAGATATGATAGTTGAAGTCCTTTTGATTGAAACGATCTTGACCGTTGGATATGTCTTTGAGTTCCTTGATCGAGTTATTCCTTGGCTTTTTGCTTTCCTTAGTGCAGGGATGAGATCTTGATAAACGCTCGTTAGCACCGAAAAGTACTTTTTTTGTGATCATCAAAATATACTTCATCACAATATATTTAGGGACGTCCTAAGTGATGAACCACTTAGATCGACAATATCATGATCATGTTTACTTTAAATCATAACTATGCATGACTCATGAATATAGGCCATGTACACAACTTTATATCCTATGCCTATATTTCGTGAAAAGAAAATTGCCTACTCATATCCATTATCTTTTGGAATTCTCTTTCTCATGAATTCCGGATTTTGATGCATTCTCCTCATATCAAATCATATAAGCATCAAATTCTTGAATATTTGATTTCTAATGAATGTATATGCTTCAAAATCATTTATCATTATAATCAAAACAATCTAGGCTATGCTTCAACTGAAATTATTTGCTTAGTATATGAAAATGAATATATGTTGTTACTTGAATGATATCTATGAAATTTAGCATATATTCAATATGTCTAGGCTTTGCTCTTCATCTTATATATCTCCATATGCCTAAACTATGGAAAGTCCACGACTTTCACTCTCTCATGACATTGATGTTGCTCTTTAATATTAAATCTTGTATGCATCAATTGATTGTGATTTTTGATATCTAATAGATGCCATGTACTTCAAACTATTTACTTTGCATCTTATTAGAATCATAATAGCTAGGCCTTGCTTAATCATAAATCATTTTGCCTACGCTATAAGTATGCTTATGCTTGATTATTTACAAATTTTAAAGCATATTATGTGTTTGGCTTGGATTAATTATCAAATTTATACTTATGTCAAGCACCAGGAGAATAATTGCCCACGTTTAAAAATTCTCTATGAATTCATCTTTCGACAATTCTTTCTCATCCCCTATGACTACGATCTTGGCTACGCTTTTGTCTCTAAATCTTATAGCCTATGAATAAGTCAAACCATTTCTCACTGTACTTAAGGATAAGATCCATTTCTCACATGACTAACAGTATAGTAGACCTTACGCATTCTCACGTACCTAACTATGACATGTCGTCATAAATCATCTTGAGGGTGAATGCACAAAGTAAGGGGAGCTTCGCTACTATACTACGTCACAAGAGGAGATCTTAGTCTTTTTCCTTCACCTTTTTTATGATATCAAAGGGGGAGAAGAAAAATAAGAGAATTAGATGGGGGAAAAGAATAACACATTAATCTTTTTGCTTAATGCGCGTAATTTTTCAATTTATTTGCTATCATCAAAAAGGGGGAGATTGTTAATCTAAGCGGTTCATCACTTAGCATGTCCCTAAGTATACATGGTAAAGTATATTTTGCTGATCATAAACGAAATCACTTTCGGTGCTGTATTCAAGAACCTATCTCTGCACTTAAGGAAAGCAAAAAGCCAAAGAATTATTCTATCAAGGAACTCAAGGTCAAATCAGACGTTCAAGATCTTTTTCAATCAAAGGACCTCAAAGATCATATATTGATTTCAAGATCACATCACACGAACGATTCGATCAAGCTTCAAAGTCTATATTGTTCAATCAACGTTCAAGACATTCAACTCAAGCGCGAAGTTCTCATCAAAGATCTCATAATGAAGAGTTGGATTTAAAGATTATGA
Source organism: Paratinospora sagittata (assembly GCA_035771175.1). NCBI lineage: Eukaryota > Viridiplantae > Streptophyta > Magnoliopsida > Ranunculales > Menispermaceae > Paratinospora > Paratinospora sagittata. The sequence goes on along the minus strand of CM069610.1, from coordinate 14,955,058 downwards.
GAAAATCAGAAATACAAAGTATTTAAGGTATATATTTCTCTAATCGATATTGCTCAAATGTTTTCCACAACCATGCACGAATCACTTGCATATTTGTATGTTTTGATCATACGCTTTTCGGCATTTCAAATTGTAACGCCCGTACTTTAGGATGATGTCATTTTGACTCGTAGAGTACCCGTATACGTATTTGATGCTCGACGCGTGTTGGTTCGAGTGTCTTTACATGATTTTAAGTTATTTAATGTGTGCGTGAAGTTTCGGAATGATTTGAGACCTGTTCGACGTCGAAACATGTCGAAAACAATATTTTGCTTCAGTGGAGCTCACTCCATGGGCGAAGAAATTTCTGTCACTGATCACATCAATGGCTTGATCTCCTAGATCCATGGTCCAATTAAGCTGAAATTTTGTCTGATTATTCTTCTCTAATAGATCTTCATTATGAACAGTGAAGATCTTGATCGGAGTTGTCTACTATGAGGTATAAGATTGCAAACATTGTTTCTCGGATTTGCATATTTTCTTGCGCAGTTTTGATCAAACGGTTGAATCTCGCAATTCCATCGTTTGATTGAGCTAAAATTTTACTAGAATGTTGGTAACTGACTCATAAAACTTTTGAACAGTTACGATGTTAAATTAAGATTTTGACCAAGGGTTTCCTATTTCAAGTTGCATGTGATTTTTATGGAATGCATGGTAAAATGTGATAGTATGACACTCTAATTTACTGATTTTGATTAATGGAAAATGTTGAAAGATCTCGACAACTATGACTTGGAGAGGGTGATGCAGAAGCAATAAACGTATATTTTGTTTGGAAACAACAACAAAATTCAAGTTTTCTTTTCATTCAATGAATATTAATGATGAAGGGTGCCTAAGACATGTGTTTTGGGCTGATGTAAGATCTAGAGTCTCATATTAATGTTTTAATAATATGATTACTTTTGATCAACTTATTTGACATTGTGGGGTAATTTTGGCCTAGGGCATGTAATTTGAAAATTTCAATGTGATTTGGTGATTTTAATGTAATTTGGGGATTTTGACTTGGAATTAGTCAATTCATGAAATTGACTTGATAGTTAGTCAAATTGACCCTTAATGTAATTAAATGTCATGTATTATAGTGTTTGGATCAAGAGGGATCAACCTATTGCATTCAATTTGGGTTATGTATAGTTTAAATTGGTATTAAATGATTGAATTGGGCAATATGAAAATTGACTCATGGGTCTACTCATTTTAGGAACTTAATTGGCTATGAAATTGGGTTTAAACATGGTTGTTTAGCACACTTATGGACTGATCTTCAGTAATGTATATAAACCATGTTTCATGTAGGGATTTTAATTGATTTGAGTAACCCAAGTAGGCCAATTGGGGATTTGAAGTGCTTGAAGTGATTGTGGTCATCCTAGTGCTTTATTGGATCGGATTGGATTGGCTAGGTCTAGCTAATCAAGTGTGAGTGTTTCCTTACTTGTTGTCTTCTATATGTGGCATTGTAGTATAGAATGATTTTAAATGCTTACCTAATATAGTATGCATGACTTAAATGTTCCATGAAATGTATTTGAGCATAGTCTAATAGGGTTGCAATTGGGTTTATTCTCTTAGATGGGATTTTTTTTGGGCAATCTCCTAAGTCTAGTGATGATCCCTAATTGTGGACCTGATAGAGAATTTTTATGGGTTGTGTATGTTAGGATTCGCCTAGGCATAGTATTTGTCTTGGTGGGCGAATCCTATGGTTCATACAATCCAAGAAATTCTAATAGAATACAGGTAAGAGGTCGATTAGGCAATGGGTGTCATGCACTCAGGCCCTTGTATTGATTCTTACCTAGGAGGTGTTTAGGATTGCATGAACATGTCACAAATGATATGTATTGTCTTGATATGACATGATGCATTATATTGAGCATGTATGTAACCTTGATTATATCCATGATATTTAAACTACTTTAATGATCTTGAATTGTTTTACTTAAATGCATATATATGTTGCCACCTGTAAAGAACATTCACTGAGCTTGTTGTAGCTCACCCCTCACTTTTATCCTTTCAAGTTCGGATAGGAAGGGGAAGGGAAAGGCTTAGCTACGAGGCATTTCCTAACATTTTTGTGACGTAGGTGTTAGTACTTTTCCGCATTTATTTTGATAAATTGTGTAATACCCTAGGTTTGCACAAAAAAAAAATAAAAAAAAAATGTTTGGGCAGACATGCCCGAACGTCCGGGCACGTGCCTCGAGTTCGGGCGCCAAATTTTCTATATAAGGAACCCTCCTCCATCCTCATTTCTCACACCAAATCACCTCTCCTTGTGATTTTTCTTCTCCTTTTCACTCATTTGAGTTTTTGGCCTTTTGAGACTCTCTTTCGAGACTCTCTGTGCAGTGCAACGCGGTTCTGTCTGGGGGAAAGGGCCAGTTCTGAAAGAAGTTCTTATCTGAAGGTGGGGACGAAACATAGGTTTGCGTGTCTGATACCTTTCATTAAAGTTTACTTTCATTTATCATTATGTGTACTATTCATTTACACGACATTATTGCGTATAATGTTCATACTGTCATACTTATGGCTGTGTATTTGGAATTCATGTATTATATTGTTGCTATGCCGAATTAGTGGTCAATCTGGCTCAACCAAACTCAGTCTTGTCCTCAGTAACTTTAAATAGTGAATGGGAGGCAGCGTGCTGCAATAGACGATTGGTATTTAAGTAGACCTTGTGTGTCACCTCTCAACTGGAGACTGATCTGGTTGGTCTTATTTGAAAGCTATCAGCTTATACAGTAATACTGAAAGTCCTAACCTTGCACGTAGTGATACCGACCCTGATAAGGATCACTAGACGTTGTTAAATCCTGTCTAAATGTTAAGTAAAGACCAGACAAGTTCATGCATTGGCATCATACATATCACCGCCTAGGGACATATGTGGTTTATGATTCATAGAATAGTTAGAAGCGATGCTCGCTATTCATTATATTTCTCTGGAGAGGGACGTACAATGAGAACCTGGCTACACTTTGGGAGGGACATCTGTACGTGAATCCAGAGCGTCGTTCCTGAGGAGGGACATATAATGAGAACCCGGCTATTCTGGGGAGGGACATCTGTACGTGAACTTAGGTGATGTACAGTCATCAAACCATTACGAGACGGTGTCATGCATACATACATGTTGATTGTTTATGATGCTCTGATGTGTATTTAAGATATTTGATTATGAAGTTTCCTTTATTAATTGTTATATTCACGAACTATTTTACCCACTGAGCGCGTAGCTCATCCCGTTGTTATCAAATTTTTCACAGGAGATTAGGGTGGACTGGGAGGTTTTTGGGCCCACATGTTGTACCCTTTGTATTATTCATTGGGGATTTTTGGGAGAACGTTCCCTTAACTATTTCATGTACAAAAATATTCTGAAATTAATGAAATCATAGTTGTACTTAACTATGCTTCCGCGCACTATGTTATTATCGTTATAATGCATTCGCGCCTCGTCCGTGAGTGTCCCGCCGGTTTAGGCCCGTCCGGGTGGGGTGTGACATTTAATGGTATCAAAGCGTAAGGTCCACAGCCCACCCATGTCCACCAAATTAGGGGAAGAAATTTTTATTAGATATATATATCTCTAGAACTATATATATATATGAATTATATATAGTTGAGATTTATATTAAATATATATCTAAAAAATTATATAGTTTTTATATAGTTTAGATTCAAATTTATATATAGTTATGATTTATGAAAACTATATGTATAGTTATGATTAAATATATATATATATATATATATATATATATATATCTATGAATATATGAGATATATATATCATATTGCCAATAGAAAATTTGGATTAAATGATGGCATAAATAGAAAATAGAAAATATTGTCTAACGGACAAGGCATAAATCTTAAAAATGTTAGGAATATATTTTATGTCTTTCACAAATTTATTTTCCTTTCAGCAAAAGAATGGCCTTAAGTGAAGGAACGACTTCCAGTAGTCGGGAACCAATTCCCACCAGACTCAAGGAATTGTCCAAAAGGGAGGTTATGACTATGAGGAGTATCGACAATAGAGATCTCCGCCTCCGTCCGATCCTTCATGAAAAACGCGCAACACTGGGGTGGTTGAACATAACAAAAGTTGAGGGTCACGTTTCTTACAACTTGATGAAATCCATCTACGAAGCCATGAATTGCATAGGACTTCAAGAAGATGGGATCAACCCTGTTTTGGAGACAACGGTCAGGGGAACAAAGATTTCTATCAACATCGAAATTATTGTGCGACTTATGGAGATTCCAATTGAAGGTAGAATCATCGATCCACACGAACCCCAGACAGTTGCAGAGATCGTAGAGTCCAACAAACAGTTGTTCAATTTCTTTGCCAAAGAGTCGTACACCCAATCAACGTACACCCACCTCCCAAACAATCTCCTTAAACCATCTCTTCCCGGCCTTGGAAAGATCATGTTCGGCAACATCTTGCCAGAAAGGGGGACTAAAGGAACTATATCAAGGGCCCAACTTCTTGTGTTATACTGCATAGAGAAGAAAATTAAGGTCTCCCTACCACACATCATCATCCAACAAATGTTGAGGGTGATTCAAAACCCTTTAAGAAAGGATCTCCTAGGCTACGGAGTCTTGATCATGAGGATGCTATACGAGGCAAACGTCAACACTTTTGATGAGTCTTCGAAGTAGATCACTGAGGCGGTTACCGCATCTTCTATCTTCAGGACATATGTCACAAGTGGAGGGGTAACTGGCAAGGAAGTATTCAACGCGACTTTTAATGACGAAAGAATTAGAGATGAATATGGACGTTGCTACAGAAAAAGTTGACGCAAGATCCCTGTTAGGGAGGTACCAAATAATGAGCCAAAACCAGAATCCTACGGCAGACCCAGCCTCGAATAATGATCCAACCGAGCACCTGTCACTGAGGAAGATTTATTTGCCAACCTAAATCAACCTCAACCAAATCAGAATAGACAAGAATTTTCAACAAATCCACCTTCCTGGAACATGCCAACTCAAGGCAATTTTATGTACCAAAGGTTTCCAACCCCTAAGGTACCGTATCGGCCAGTTCCAAAAGTTCATGTGAACCAACAACAACAAAATTTTGCGGCACCAAATTTTGGAAGACAGGACATCCCAATGAGCCCATTGTTTCAAGACTTTTCAACCCAAGCATATCCAAATTTCCAAGGAGTTCCAGTTAGAGCATCCCCTTACAGCCAAAACTACTACCCCACATCTATGAGTCAACCGTACGGCCAATAATTTCCACCAATGCCTACGGCATACCCTCCACCTATGGGATAGTCAACCCATCAACCATCGATGGGGCAATTGACTAACCAATTCGAGCAGTTAAACGTGATAGTAGCTAGTAGTGCTCGGATAGAGGAGACTCAAAATACTTTGTTAACACGTATGCAAAACGTCGAAGAACAACGAGCAAATTCTCAACCTTCTTCTAGTAGTCTGTCTGTACCTAGCAGGAGGTCTACAAGGAGCAGAAGTAGGCAGGAAAACCAGGAATGATCACTGGCATTGTAAAATTTTATTTTATATATGAATGAAATGTTTTGTTTAAGACTATCTTTGCTGGGCCGACTTACAACCATTCTTTCTTTTGTATCACTAACTTTGGAGTGGTATGGGACACAACAAAATTGGAGGATACTAAATAAAATGTGAAAGTAAGAAAACCCACGACCTTGTATGAAAAGAAACAATTGGAGAAAGTTGCATTACTAACATTATCACTTAGTTTACACGGTATGGGACGAGTAAACATGGACGATACTATTAGTGAACTACTATTCAGCCGATGTTTCATAGAGACCGTGTTCATACAACTTAACTTGGTTGACACCCTTATTACCAAATTCATGTGGTATGGGACACACGAATCTGGATAATAATCGAAAAGACTAAGCAAAAAAGTTTGAATACATTAGATTGCGATAGAACGTTAGATCAGGATATTTATCGAGGAAAATCTTAGAATTTTTATGACTCGTATGGATTTTCAATGAAATATATATGTATGTTCAAAAATAAATAAAAAATCAGAACCAAAACATTTGAAATACTTGCAAAGTTTTATACTTATTATATAAACATTCTAACCTTGTTTTTACACCATGGCCAAACATACGAGACACATAAGATTCTTTGATTCCTCAACAAAAACCTTACACTATACTTAGAAAAATAGGTAGTTTTTATTGCAGTACTCTCGAAATTATTGCTAAGAATACCATAACATTATACTTGGCTACAGTTCCTAAATCATGGTTTTATTTTCTCCTTGCCAGTGAGAAAATGCAAACCAGGAAGAGATGAAGGCCACGTATTGTCCGTCCAATAGAGGAGGCACCTCCTGAGATTCAGAACCAGGAACCGCCCCCTCCAAAGATAGCGCAAGCCACACCCGACACTGCCACTATGTCTGGGCAGGCAGTGCCACCCCAACCCACACCCTTTGCCATGCCTTCGAGTATGGAGGTCTTCTTCGCCAGATTTGTCGAGGCGATGAAAGTAACTGTTCAGACGGTCGTTCGTGAGATCACGGCCAATCAGGTTGTCACTATTCAGGCACCTACGAGATCTGGGTCGGAGACTCAAACCGACCATATTACGAAGTACAAGAGGCTACAACTTCTTACTTTTGCTGGCATCATTGATGCCGAAGAAGTGCAGAAATGGCTGCATGAGTCGAAGAAGGCTCTCGATGTAATGGGAGTCGATGAGACTCGAAAGATTCCACTTGCGACCTACCAACTTATTGGTGGAGCAAACACATGGTGGATAACTGTAAAGGAAGACCCAAGAGTCAACACTACTGACATGACTTGACAACAATTCGAGTCAATGTTTATTGATGAGTACTTCCCCGGCGCCGCGAAGAGGTAGAAGCGCCAGGAATTCGCCAAGCTATATCAGGGCAGCATGACAGTCAGAGAGTATGCTGGCAAGTTAAAAGAATTATCGGTCTACTCTTTCTCCACCATCTCAACAGAGCAAGATAAGTCCGAGAAATTTTATAATGGCCTTCGTCCTGACATTCAACAAGCCTTGTCGATCTTGGATCTCAAGATTTACAGGGAGGTCGTTGACAAGGCCATGAGCTTTGAGCAAGAGAAGATCGTGCAAGAGCAGAGAATGAATGGGGAAAAATGGCCTGCAACGTTTTCCCAACAGGCTCGCAACAGGGGAACAAGAAGAAGCCTTATTATAATCAAAACTCACCCCTCCCAGCCCCTGTTAAGATGAATGAGGCCACGACACCTGAGGCTGCACCCGCTAACCCTGGCCATCACGGTTTTTGCAATCATGGCCGTGGAGGCTGTAATGGCAGGGGTGGCCGTCGAAACAGCAATGGTAGAGGTAGTGGTCAGCACCACAATCAACATGGCCAACAGAACAATCAGCAACAGAGGCTGACATGTTACAACTGCAGCCAGCAGGGCCATGTAAGATATGTTTGTCCGCACCTTTAGCAGCCTATTCCAGTTGTCCCAGTCCAACAAGTACCACCTGCTGCTAATGCCCAACCCAGGCAGAACCAGGGGCAAAGGAACCAGGGCAGAGCATTTGCCACCGCTCAACAACCTCCCCCCAGACAACAATGTAGTCGAAGGTACATTTCCCTTGTTTAATACATTGGTGCATGTCTTGTTCGATTCAGGTGCTATGTATTCCTTTATATCATCTGCATTGGTAAGACATTTAGGGTTGCATTCTGAACCCACAGCACTCACACTCCATGTCACTTCACCTTTAGGATCTGGTACTGACGTGAAATTGCAGTGTTCTCGATGTGAACTTCGAATGTCAGAATAGATTATATATGCAAATCTTTTTGTGATGAACATTGAAGACTTCGACATCATCCTCGGCATGGACTGGCTCGCACCACTGAATGCGAATATCGATTGTATTAAGAAGCAAGTTCAGTTAACCTTGCCCACGGGGGAGTTTGTCAAGATTCAGGGAACAAGGAAATGGATACACAACTCGACTGTTGCACTTCTCAAGGCACAACTTCGAGCTCTATCCCTTGGTAATGAAAATGAATCACCAGCACTGTACCCTCTCGAAGTACACGATGTCCCGGTAATATCTGAATTCCCAATAGTTTTTCTAAATGACCTTCCTGGTCTACCTCCGGTTAGGGAATTTGATTTTGAGTTCAATCTCATATCTAGTACCGGGCCTATCTGAATTCCACCATACAGAATGTCAAATGTCGAGCTGGTCGAATTGGACAAACAACTAAAGGAATTAGAGAGTAATGGCTTCATCAGAAAGAGTTCATCACCATGGGGCGCTCCAGTTCTGTTTGTTCGCAAAAAGGATGGTTCGTTACGAATTTGCATCGACTATCGCAAGCTGAATAACGTCACCATTAGGAACAGATACCCGTTGCCCAGGATCGATGACTTGTTCGACCAACTTAGAGATCCCAAATACTTCTCTAAGATTGATTTACGATCCGGTTATCACCAACTCCAGATCTGAGAGTCGGACATTACCAAGACGGCATTTAGAACTCGGTACGGTCACTACGAGCTCATGGTCATGCCATTCGGTCTAACAAATGCACCTGCTGCGTTCATGGATTTGATGAACTGCATCTTTAGTTTATACTTAGACCGATTTGTGGTGGTTTTTGTGGACGATATCTTGATATATTCCTCAACTGAGGAAGACCATAAGATACATCTGAAGCTAGTCCTACAGACCTTGAAAAGCCACCAGTTGTATGCAAAGTTGAGTAAGTGCAAATTTTGGGTGTAGCGAGTTCAATTCCTAGGCCATGTGGTTTCAAGCAATGGCATTGAGGTCAATCCTTCTAAGGTTGAAGCGATTTTAAACTGGAAGCAGCCTACCACTGTTACTCAGATTAGGAGTTTTCTTGGTTTGGCTGGCTATTACAGACGTTCATCAAGGACTTCTCAAAGATTGCTGAACCTATGACGAAGCTCACTCGAAAAGACGTGCGATTAATCTGGAGTCCCGCCTATGAAGCATCGTTTCAGGAATTGAAGAAGCACCTCACGACGGCACCAATACTCATCATTCCAAGAAATACACTTGGATTTTCACTATACACCGACGCCTCTCTCCAAGGCTTAGGTATTATACTAGTGCAAGAAGGCCAAGTTTTCGCATATGCCTCGAGGCAACTAAAGATTCATGAGGGTAATTACCCAACACATGACTCGGAACTTGCAGCTGTCGTATTTGCACTAAAGTTATGGCGTACCTATACGGTGATCTGTTTGAGGTCTTCTTGGATCACAAGAGTCTTAAGTACATCTACACCCAGAGAGACCTAAACCTCCGCCAACGACGATGGTTAGAATTTTTGAAAGATTATGACTTTCAACTTCAGTACCATCCCGGTAAGGCCAATGTTGTGGCTGATGCCCTGAGGGAAAATCTTATGTTGCTTGCACTCTTAACTTTGAAATGGGGAAGTTGGCTACAGAGATGGAGAATTTTAACCTACACCTGATCGAGAAGGGACCAAGATCATGACTTTCTCAATTATCAGCCAACTCTGAGCTGGTTCGAAAGATTTCAGCCGCTCAAGCCAACGACCCTATGTTAATGGAGAAATGAGAACTTCTATTCAGCGAACAGGACCTTCCTCGCTGGTCGGTCTTTGAAGACGGGGACATTTTTCTATAAAAAAATGTCTTTGTCTACAGAACGATCCTGAGGTACGGAAAGAAGTGCTCACTGAGATGCACTGTTCGCGATTCGCTATGCATCCTGGGGGTGACAAGATGTACAAGGATGTCAAGAGACCATTCCGATTTTCTGGAATGAAGAAGGCGATTGCACACTTCGTTGCTCGATGTCTCGTTTGCCAGCAAGTTAAGGCAGAACGAAGACTTCCCTCTGGACTTCTCCAGTCGTTACCTATCAAAAAATGGAAGTGGGAGAACATCGCAATGGATTTTGTTACGGTCTTGCCTCGAAATAATAAAGGGCAAGATGCTATCTGGGTTATCATTGACAGACTTACAAAGTCTGCACACTTCTTGCCAATAAAGTTCACGGATAACCCCGCCAAACTTGCTGAACTATATGAAAGAGAGATCGTACGCCTCCATGGAATACCACTCACGATCGTCTCTGATCGAGACCCTAGATTCACATCAAAGTTTTGGCAAAGCTTCCAGAGTAGAATGGGTTGCAAGATCACCATGAGCACAACCTTTTACCCTCACACTGATGGACAGTCAGAGCGTCTCATCCAAATCTTGGAAGACATGTTACGATATTGCATTTTGGACTTTAATGACGGATGGGCAAAGTACTTACATTTAGCTGAGTTTGCATACAACAACAGCTACCACACTAGTATCAGCATGGCAACGTACGAGGCTCTCTATGGTCACCCTTGCAGATCTCCGGTATGTTGGTTAGATATGGCAGATCGACCGCAGTTGGGGCTTGAATTAGTTCAAGAGACTTCTAAGAAGATCACACTAGTAAAGGAATGACTTCGTGTTGCACAAAGTCGACAGAAGAGCTATGCTGACAAGCTGGGCAGCCTCTAGAATTTGATAAAGGGGACTTGGTTTTTCTAAAAGTTCAGCCCACAAGAGGTGTCAAATGCTTTGGGATCAAAGGAAAGCTCTCCCCACGGTATATCGGTCCATTTCAGATCATTGAACATATTGGCAAACTTGCTTATTGTCTGTCCCTTCCATTATCTATGTCTAAGGTTCATGACTTTTTCACGTATCCATGCTTCGAAAGTATCACCCTGACCCTTCGCATATCATCCCTCTGGTCGAGGTTCGGGTTGAGGAAGGAAATAGGTATCAGGAGAGAGCAATACAAATTTTGGATAGAAAAAGTCAAGAACTAAGGCGACGTAGCATACCACTTGTGAAGGTGCTCAGGGATCACCACGGCGTAGAAGAAATAACATGGGAACTAGAAGCACCAATTAAACAGAAATACCCTGAATTGTTTTCTAGTAACAACTGATGATGTGATACATTATACTATTACACTTATCAATAAAATGATGGAACCTTGTTTACAAATATCTTAATACATCGTTTCACTTGATTAACTATACAGATGTCTGAAAATAATATCGATGGATATAGTGACACACAAACGCAATGGCCTCCTTGGCCACCTGTGGCGACTCCTCCAGGATCTGAGTCTAGTCACAACTACTTTGCATCACCACACAGACAACGATCTTTATCGCCAGAGCGGGCATGGAAACCCGCATAGAAATAGGCCACTGACGTAGGTAAAGCTAAAGCAACAAAAGTATTGATATCATTCGTAAGAACGGCTAACTCCCCATGAGGTAACTATATGATTTTCTGAGGTAATAGAGCCCCTGACCAGTTCGAAACAAAAATAAATAAGAACATAGTTCCAGTAAAGGGAACCCAAGGACCATATTCTTCTCCAATCTGGGTTTTGCTTAAGTCTCGAATGAATTCCAATATAACAATGGTGTTAATGGTTGTATTGAGTATATTTCAGCACCAAATATCAAGATTAAGGCCAATACAAGATTCAAGCAAATGACCACTTAGTGAAAGGCAAAACTGAAGCTTAAGATCAAGGATGGTCAAGTTGAAGTCAAACTGAAGTCAACCAGAGATCAAAGCAAATGAACTGGAATAATATTTCATTTTGTAATTGCATTAGATTTTCTTAGGTTGTAGGTTTCTTCCTTATTTGATCAGCCACTCATGTTTGATCGGTTTTTCTCGAGACTTTTCGTATTTGGTTTTTCGATTTCTTGAATTAATGACTTTTCGGTTATTTATTCTTTTGATCATGATCATAAATGTTTTCTCATTATAGTTATCTTAAAATGATCATATTGCATGTCTTTGAAAATGAATCTCGCATGTATGCTTATTTTCAAAGAACTCACTCAATGATATTTTCTTTCAACCTTTTAAGTCTTTGAATTTATTTGATGATTTGATCATGTTTCGAATAGTTTTCATCCTATTATCGATCACAAAACTTAAACATGTTCAAGAATGGTATTCTTGACACGTATATGTTTCCCAAGAACCCGTGGAATGCTTTCCCACTTTGTGGAACGCACTCTGATGGTAAAAACATGCCTCACTAGCCTCAAACAAGCTGAAACGCACTCCAGCAAGGAGAAACACGTTTCAGGTATAAGGCAAAGAGTGTGCATATCTCTCGAGTCTGGTGAAACGCGTTTCAGGTTCAGTGAAACGTGTTCCAGCTGGGTTGACAAAAATCAGTTATTTTTGTCTTGGGTCTCGTGAAATGTGTTTTAGCCAGTATATGAAAATGTGCTAATTTCTCTCGGGTGTCCTGAAACGCACTCCAGGTTTTTGAAACGCACTCTAGCTTGAATTTTCTATATTTGCTCTTTTTTCGAGTTTTAATCTGAAGCAACCATTGTAAGCTTTTGATTTCACTAATGCAAGATTTAAACTTCTAATCCTAGCCATTCAAACTAGGTTTAGGGTTATGAAACTTGGTTTGTTATAAAAACAATCATTAACTTTTATTTTAAACATCAAGAACTTTTATTATCATTCTCCAATATCTTTCTCTGCAACTGAGCCAAAAAAAAGGCAACCGTCAACCATTGGAGAATCTGTGCACTTCATTATTTTCTATCGAGGTTCTGATCATACACTCTTTGTTAAATTCGATCACGATCACGAGCTTCATTACATAACTTGTTTTTGGATCAAACCGAAGAGATTTTCTTCCATACTATTTCTGTGCATTACTTTCAAACTCATGGTTGTTTAATCTGGAAGAAACCATTGTGCTTTCTAAGTATTTTGAGGTTTGTTCGGTAAGGAACAATCTCTCTTGATCCTCATTGTTTTTGAGGTTTTTGTATTTTTGTGCTTCATTGTACTTGTTCTAAGTGTTTAGAACAAGATAATCCTTTCTTAGTTACTCTCCTTGATTTGTTTATAGTATTGAACAAATCGAGTCAAGCGATTGTGATTCGCTTGAGATTCCAAGATTGGAATCAAAGTTCGGTTCATCCTTATCCCGCAAAAGGATGTTGAAGGTTTTTCCTGAGCCTGTGAAAAGGCATGTGTAATGGTTTGATTCACACTTCTGAAGTCAATCAAAGATAGTGGAATCTTAGAGAAGGTTTCTCTAGGCGTGGAGTAGGAAAAAGCTTTCTGAACCACGTAAAAATCTTTGTCTCCTTGTATTTATTTTATGCATTTTACTATTATATGTGATCTATTTGATAAAATGCCTCAACCAAATTAAGGAGAACTAAAGTTAATTTAGTAATTGTTATAATTGGCCAAAACACCTAATTCACCCCCCTTGGGTGTCTTTCAATTTGTATCAGAGCCGGTGCTCACGATTTAAGGCTTAACATCGTTGAGCCAAAGATCAAATGGCCAATACCATAGATTTTGGCTTCGGAGATAACCCATTCGCTCCACCTATGCTCAATGACCACAATTTCAAGTTATGGAGAATTAGAATGAGAACATTCCTTAAGGCCCAATCACGTGATATGTGGAATACAATTGTAAATGGACCATATGTTCCTATTAAGATCATAAATGGGGTTGAAGTCCCCAAACTTCAGAAGAAATGGGATAGAAAAGAAAAACGGTTAGCTAGACTTGATGATTTAGTTAGAAATATACTTATGTCTAGCCTTTCCCAAAAGGACATAGATAAAATTTCTTCATGTGCCTCATCTATGGAAATTTGGAACAAATTAGAACAAATTTATGATGATTCATGTGTTTCCACATGCTTTTGTGAAATTAAAAAAAATGTAGAACATACATGTCTTATCTCTCATATTGAAGATTGTTCTACTAATGTAAATGATGTCAATGTTGATGATCTTCTTTTGATGATTTGTCTATTGTGCATAAGAACCTCAAAATAGAATTTGACAAACTAATAAAAAAGAATGAGATGCTCAAGAACATGATAACGGAAACTATGGATGAGTTGGAAACTCTCCAAAATGACTACAACAATGTTCTTGAAGAAAAAAAAAAAAAGCATTCTTGAAGAAAAAGAGGACTTAGACAATGAAAATACTATTCTTCGAGAAAGGCTAGAAGAGTTGACCCAATTAGTAACCAAGATTATTAATGAAAATGAGAGTCTAGAACTTGAACTCCAAATAGAAAGACAAAAGACCTTAAACTTAGAAAAACAATTGGGCAAACAAAATGATAGACTTTATAAGCCCAATTCATGCCATAGGGACCATAGAAATCCTATGCTTGCTTAAGATTGCCTTACCACATAGAACATGATTAAATGTCTATTTATTTAGTTCAATGCTTGGTTGATGTGAAATATGCAATTTATTCAAAACATATGAATTTTTATCCTTGTGAACATATTTAAATTGCATATTATTTGTTCACGTGATTAATGTATACATCTTGCTTAAACTCATATCATGGAAAATGTACACGTGTATAAAATGGTGTGTGTGCTTCATGAGTATATATATATAAATTCATCCGTTTAATATTTTGAGGAAATTTTTAGCATAATATAATATGTTTTAATTATGTTGCTCAAATGAATGATTAGAATTGTGAATTTTGATGTCTAAACTTAATGTTTTCATTCACATGTATGAACATGGTTATGAGTTATACTTTATTATGTTCACTGAGTCGAAGCATACACTATGAATTTGTCATATCATTAGAAATCCTTGTGCTTAAATGAGCTGTGCTTGTTCATAACATTATCAAATTTCACCCATTTAACACTTTATGAGCATGATTAGAAAATATTGATGTGAGCTTATTGAAAATCAGATTTTCATAACTCATACATTTTCTTATGCTCATACTTCAGATATTGGACTAAAATCAATAATTATTCTTAAATGTTCTTGTACTTTAAGAGTAAATGATATACATAATTTGCAAGTATAAAATAACTGAATAGTTGAAGTTACATGTACTTTAAATATTATTCAATTTTCCCATCCACTATCTCAATTCACTTCTAGTGGATAGTTTAGGTTAGAATTTCAACCTTAGGAAAATAATTAAAAAAAAATTGTGAAAATCTAAATGTAAAAATGTTTTAAAAGATAAATAAATAAATAGAAATAAAAATAAACTTTAAAAAAATAATAATAATAAATAAAAATTTAATGAATAAATATTAATCAATTAAAATCAAAATTCAGGAAATAAAATTAAAAAAATAATTAAAGAGCTAAATTTTTAATAAAATGTTTGAGAATCTTAATTGAGAATAAAATGTATTTAATAATACTTAATTTTTGAATTACTAAGATTAAAAATAATTTAGAAAAAAAATATATAATAAAAATTAAGCTTAAAAAATTCAAGATCTTTAAAATTCAATAAATGAAATAAATTGAAGTAACAAATTTTAATAAAATTAGAAGATCTTTAAAATATTTACAAATGCTTTAAAATAAGAATAAGACAGTTAAAATATTTGAAGTTAAAAATTAAAAAAGGAAAAGAAAAGGGGAACATTTGAAATATTAAAATTGTGGTATTAATTTCTTGAAGAAGATTTTTGGGATTAAAAAAAATAATAAGAAATAAATAAATAAAATTATCATTGATCAAATTTTTGGATATAAAATTTTATGAGATAAAATCCCTCTCAAATGTTAAAAACTGTTAATCCACACTTGAAGGATAATATTTTTAATAAAATTGAACTATGGATCATTTTTAAAATGAAAAATTATTTGAGTAAAATTTTGAACTTAAAATATCAAAATTAGAGGATTAAATCATTAAGTAAAATTATTTGGAGCATAAATTCATTGGTTGTTGAAAAATGAAATTAAATGTCTAAAATTTCGAAGTCAAATCAAACTAAACTTTAAGAAACATAAATTAAAATAAAATTGATGTGAAATTAAAAAAAGGGAATTAAAAGTTTTCAGAACCTGCCTTATGGGGTGTTCCTCACTAAACTGTTTATACATCGTGAAGATTTGAAAGCTGAGAGAGATATACCCAAAGGATCTATATTCGAGAATCAAATGTAAAGTTAATGGGTTACAAGTTAAATGAAAACACTTCATAGTGGATAAGGGAAGATGAATAGAATGTCTCTGAAGCTATACAAGAAGTGAATGAAGAAGTTGATCCAATGAAAGTTGATCGAGAAAATGAAAATGCATTCTTTGAGGATGATCTTCCTTCTCTCCCAAATGATGAGATAGGTTCATTTTCATCATCATCAGAGACCTTGCCCCTTGCGCTGTTAGTAAGGATTCTTGGACATTATGAGAACAATACCAAGGACCTAAAAGTACTGTGAAAAGACATAAAAAGGATGCAAAAAGATATGGCTAAGTTGCAAGCCTCTAAGGACAAGCTCAGTGCTTCAAAAGACAACGATTTGAAAGAAGAAGAAAGTGAAAAAGAAAATCAAAATGGCAGTGATTAGAGTCTAGGTGTCCTAATCTAGACTGCTTTGGTTAGGAGTTTTTGTGCATATGGTTTGTTTCATTTTTGTCTAGGGTCTCTGAGATACTTACGTATTTGCTTAGGATTTTTGTCTATATATGTGATGTTCGTGTGCTTGTTTGAATTGATTTGATAGTGTGCTTGATATATGAATGGCTTGACATGTATCTAGAGATTGATTTTTTTTTGTATGCTTATGTGCCACGTAACAAGATAGGTCACAGTGTTTTGGTATTTGATGAGTATGCGTGTCTTGATAATATGTATGGATGGTTTTATCATTGATGTATATAACTTAATGTAGTTATCTTGTAACATTAATGAATGACTTTGCTCCTTTGAATGTGTAAATTTCTTTTTCCATCTAGTATTTTTGAGCATGATGCACCTAAATCTTTATATATATTCTCATGCTAGGGATTAGAAAATGAATGCAATATGTATGGTCTTCATATGCAAATTTTCTAAGTTAAACATATTGCCCATTCTAGGATATAATAGGCGTACATTTTCAAAACTTCTCCTTATGAATACATATTATCTAAGAGCTTGATACATTTGAGCAAATGTATTTTGCAAATCGAAATGGTTCAAAGTCATGACACTCTTATCATCTTCAAAACCATTTTGAATATCACATATCCATTGATGCACACATTTCATGAAAATCTTTTGGTATTTATGCAATACATGCATAGCTAGGCCTTGCATCGTATTTAATTTGCCTATGCTATCTCATTCATGTTATGATCATGCTTGTCCTAGACCTTGTAAAATCTCTTCACATGCATGATTCATATACTTATACGTGATTCAATACTCTATGCCTCATGTAGCATATTCCTTAGATGAGTCATTTTGCAACTTTTCTATAGGCCATGTGTGCATAATCTCATATATTTTACATATGCCTAACATCTTGGAAAGACCTTGCTTATGATCATACTACTTATATTTTGGCATTGTCTTTCCATATTCCCTTGATTTTAATGCATGGATTGAATCTTATAATTATTTATGCATCAAATGCTTTGGATTTAGAATTCTAATGAATGCTGTGAGCTTTAAATTTACTTTTTGCATCTCATTAGAATCATGGATGCTAGGCCATTTATTAATTAAGATTCTCTTTGCTTAGCGTATGAAGTATAGTATATGCTACTGGTTAATTGATCACTCCATGATATAGCATATCCTTATTTTAGGCTTCACTTCATAATTAAAATCTTGCTCAGGCCTAAATATCATGAGAATAAATTGCTTGTGCTTCAATTCTTCATGAATTAACCATTGCTTGGCAATTTATCTCATGTATATATGTTTGGATGCCTTGGACAACATTCATATCTCATATGCTTCGATATGTTCCTAACATTGGTTAGACCATGCACCTTCAAAATACTTATATAACTAACTTGTTTTTCACATCGCCTCATTTCCATTACATTTCTCCATGTGCTTCTCATTCTTGATTCTCGTGATGTGTCTTATGATATGGCATCATCTATGTGTTCATGTGTACTTCAACTTGATTATATATCATGCATCTTCTTGAGTATTGAATGCATAGATTTAGGGAGAGTCTCCATCTCTTTTTGAAAGGGGGAGCTCTTGTGTTTTGATGCTATGTCCTAGGTACTTCTCTATGGGAATTTAGAAAATTCTTAGTTCCATTTTGATAATATCAAAAGGGGGAGAAAGAGTTAGAATCTTGATAAACAACACTATATTGACTTGATTTATGCCATAGCGTTTGATTTTCATACTTCATCATATATATGTTGTGTATTGCTAAATTGTTTTGTTTATCAAGTTTATATTGTTTGTCATCATCAAAAAGGGTGAGATTGTTGGTCTAAGTGGTTTTCCACTTAGAATTATCCCAAGTGTTTTGATGCTAACAAACAATATAACTATGGCGTTAATGGTTGTATTGAGTATATTTCAACACCAAAGATCAAGATTAAGGCCAATACATGACTCAAGCAAATACCCACTTAGTGAAAGGCAAAACTGAAGCTTAAGATTAAGGATGGTCAAGCTGAAGTCAACATAAGACAAGTTTAAGTCAAACTGAGATCAAAGCAAATGACTGTAATAATATTTCATTTTGTAATTGCTTTAGATTTTCTTAGGTTGTAGGTTTCTTCCTTATTTGATCAGCCACTCATGTTTGATCAGTTTTTCTCGAGACTTTTTGTATTTGGTTTTTGGATTTCTTGAATTAAGACTTTTCGGTTATTTATTCTTTTGATCATGATTTTAAATGTTTTCTCATTATATTTATCTTAAAATGATCATATTGCATGTTTTTCAAAATGAATCTGGCATGTATGCTTATTTTCAAAGAGCTCACTCCATGATATTTTCTTTCAAGGTTCCAAGTCTTTGAAGCTTGTTGATTTTTTGTTTGTGTTATGAATAGTTTTCATCCTTTTATCAATTACAAAACTTAAACATGTTCAAGAATGGTATTCTTGACATGTATATGTTTCCCAAAAACCCATGGAATGCTTTCCCACTTTGTGGAACACACTCTGATGGTAAAAACACGCCTCACTAGCCTCAAACAAGCTAAAACGCACTCCAGCAAGGAGAATCACGTTTTAGGTATATGACAAAGAGTGCATATCTCTCGGGTCTGGTGAAACGCGTTTCAAGTTCAACGAAACACAATCCAACCATTTTTACACTTGTTTAATGTGTTTTTGCCTCGGGCTCACAGAAACGCGTTTTAGGTTCAGTGAAATGCATTCCAGCTGTGTTGACAAAAATCAGTTGTTTTTGTCTCAGGTCTCGTGAAACGCATTTCATGTTTAGTGAATCGCGTTTCAGCCAGTATATGAAAATGTGCTGATTTCTCTCGGGTGTCCTAAAACGCACTTCAGGTTTCTGAAACACACTCCAACTTGAATTTTCCATATTTTCTCTTTTTTCGAGTTTTAAACTTAAGCAACCATTGTAAGCCTTTGATTTCACTAATGCAAGATTAAAACTTCTAATCCTAGCCATTCAAAATACGTTTAGGTTATGAAACTTGGTTTGCTATAAAAACAATCATTAACTTTTATTTTAAACATCAAGAATTTTTATTATCATTCTCCAATATCTTTCTCTGCAACTGAGCCTAAAAGGAGGCAACCGCCAACCATTAGAGAACCTGTGCCCTTCATTATTTTCTATCGAGGTTTTGATCATATACTCTTTGTTAAATTAGATCACAAGCATGAGCTTCATTACATAACTTTTTTTTGGATCAAACCGAAGAGATTTTCTTCCGTACTATTTTCAGTTGTGTATTACTTTCGAACTCGTGGCTGTTTAATCTGGAAGAAACCATTGTGCTCTCTAAGCATTTCGAGGTTTGTTCGGTACGGAACAATCTCTCTTGATCCTCATTGTTTTTGAGGTTATTTGTATTTTTGTGCATCATTGTACTTGTTCTAAGTGTGTAGAACAAGATAATCATTTCTTAGTTACTCTCCTTGATTTGTTTCTAGTATTGAACAAATCAAGTCAAGCGATTGTGGTTCGCTTGAGATTCCAACATTGGAATCAAAGTTTGGTTCATCCTTATCTAGCAAAAGGATGTTGAGGGTTCTTCCTGAGCCTATAAAAGGATAGGTTTGCCTTAAACCTATAAAAAGGCATGTGTAATGGTTTGATTCACACCCGTTATGTTAATCAGAGATAGTGGAATCCTAGAGAAGGTTTCTCTAGGCGTGGAGTAGGAAAAAGCTTTTTGAACAACGTAAAAATCTTTGTCTCCTTGTATTTATTTTTTGAATTTTACGATTACATGTGACTATTTGATAAAATGCCTCAACCAAATTAAGGAGAACTAAACATAATTTAATAATTGTTATAATTGGCCAAAACACCCAATTCACCCCCCTTGGGTGTCTTTCAGCCCTTGCATACCATCCTTAGACCAATGGTCAAGCCGAAGTGAGCAACAGGAAAGTTAAGAAAATTGTGGGGAAAACTGTCAATGTCACTAAGAAGGATTTGTCTTTGAAGCTTGATGAGGCTTTATGGGCTTATCAAACTGCATTGAAGACTTCTATTGGGATGTCTCCTTACCACCTTGTGTTTAGAAAGTCTTGTCACTTACCGCTTGAGTTAGAGCATCGAGCTTATTGGGCAGTGAAAAAGCTTAATTTTGACTTGAAAGCATCCTGAGATCAAAGGTTACTGCAACTAATGGAAATGGAAGAATTTAGGAATGATGCCTATGAGAATGCAAAGATCTACAAGGAGTGGACCAAGAAGTGGTATGACAAGAACATTGAGAAGAGAGATTTTGAGACGGGGTAACAAGTACTCCTATTCAATTCAAGATTGAAGTTGTTCCCGGGCAAGTTGAAGTCAAGATGGTCGGGACCTTTCATGGTGGAGCGCATCTTCCCTTTTTGAGCGGTTGAGCTAACGAATGATAGTGGTGTATGCTTTCGAGTCAATGGACAATGGTTGAAGCACTACTTTGGCCTAGAAATGTGGCAGGATGAGTTCCTCACTCCTGGGGAGCCGTGATGGCGATGTGACTGATATTCGGGCCGAGGACTTAAAACCAAGCGCTTGTTGGGAGGCAACCCATCGGTTTTGGAGTTTTCTTATTTTATATGTTTTATCTTTTCAGTCATTGTAGTATAAATTTGAGTTTCGTGCCATTGACGTATTCATTTATTTTCCTTTCTAGGTTCTAAAACAAGTTTGGGGGGTCATCTTAGAGCATCTAGTAGAGGCGATTGGAGTGCATCATATGATATCTACACCCATTTGGGTTAAGGGAGTTTTTCTAAACTCTTTTCTTTTATTTTTGCCTATATTTTTCTTTATTTATTTCTTGCATTGAGGACAATGCTCGCTTTAAGCTTGGGGGGAGAGTTTTGATTTTTGAATTTTTGTTATGGTAAGTTTGTTGAGTGTGCATCAGTTTAGGTTAGGTAGTCACATTCCTTAACAATTTTAAACTTACTTATGGAAGGTCAATGACATGAGAACACTTGAAAGATATGAAACGTTAGGGGAATGTAGAGAGTACCTATATGTCTGTGTGCTTGATCCATTCTTGCTAAATTTTGTTGGAGATACTTAACCAATTATGAATGGTTTTGATCATTAGATTAAGATTGTTAGGAATGGACTTTTGCTTGCTAAGTCGTATTTTAGATCTCTTGGGATTCTAAAACAAGTTTGATCACTATTCGAGGCGAAATCCTAGAAAACACACCATGAGGAAGATGATTTAGGCCATATTTGAAAAAGTTTGAGCCAAATAGCCTACCTTCCTTTTCATTGTATCCATAGTTCCCATTTTGAGCTGAATATCCTTTTCTTTGTTACTTATGCATCATGAATTTTGAGCTTGTCATGTTTAAATTTCCCGTTTTTCAACCTATGTACCTTAAACACTTTGATCATATTGGAGTGTTATTATTTGGAAGGAAGAACAATGGGAAAGAAAAAGTGAAGAAAATGTGATAAAGAAGAAAAAAAAATAATAATAATTTTGTTTGCTTATGAGAAAAGAAAATGAAAAGAAAATAAAAAAAAAAAAGAAGAAAAGGGTGTTACATCTATGTGTTGAAAGGAAATAAGTTTGGGGGTGTAGCATTTTGTGAAAGAAAAAACAAATGAATGATGATAAGAAGCAAACAAAAGAATGATGAGTGAATAAAAAGTTAAATTTTACAGAGGATATATGCACTGAAATTTGGGTTTTGAGTTCAAATGTAATGTAGTGGATGTTAGTAATTAATCAAAGTGTTTAGGGTGTTTTTGAGCTACAATGTTACTATTTTTCCCTACCTTTGAACTTAAGCCTTGCATTACAACCTATGAAAGACCTTTTGATTTTGAATGGTGTGTGATCTACATTAGTGGAGAGTGGTGTGAAAGACTTGCCTAATCTAAATAATATATTTTGAGATCTTACTCTTAATACTTGCTTGCATTTGCTTATGACTTGCACGATTAGTTAGATTGAAATTCTATTGAAATTCTAGACAACTCTACACTCTTGGAATTCTTCCTAGAAGTGAATATTATTTTTGGTGTGATCTTGGAGGCCAAGTATGTGTTTATAATGTTGAGTAAATATGTAGTTGTGTGAGAACGTGATTTTAGAAGGGTTATGTTAATCATGAATTTTAGTTTTATTTTCCTTTTGTTCGGGACGATTAAAGTCTTAAGTTTGGGAGTATTTGATAGTTGCATATTTAGATAGGTTTTAGAGCATGTTTTAGGTATGTTTTAGGTATGTTTTAGGATATTTTATGCATTAGTTTGATGTGTTTATGTTAGTTTTAATGCAATTGTTAGTTTAGGATTTATTGGGTTTTTATGCATTATTTTGGTTTATTAGTTTATAATATGATCCATTCCATAATTTAGGGTGTTATTGATTTGATTTGATTTGTAGGTATTTAGAAGTTGCAAAGGAGAACCATGAAGAACCCAAGTCGAAGCGGAGAGAAAAATGGCTAAGTCCACAAAAAATGGTGTACACATTACGTTCTGGGCGCCACGGCGCCATAGTGGTGAACAGAAGAAGAGAAAAAACTACATTCAGGGTACCACGACACCATGGTGGTGGACTGAACAACATTTTGGGCACCGCAGCGCCCATCGCGGTGCTAACTGGGTTTTTTGATATTGCAAAATTAGCAAGTTTTCCCCACTTTCCAATTCCGATTCCACACAACTTTGGGGCATATTATATATCAAAATTTAGGGTTTTTCGAGGGGAATACACTGAAGAAGAAAACAAGACGGCTAGGAGCAGAGGAATGCGGAGATTCGACGTTGGAAACAAGGAAAAAAATTCAAGTTCTAAGATTTTTAGTTTTGTTATTCATGTCTATTATTGAGTTTTTCTACACGTTTTGGTTTTTGTTATTCCAAGGTATGAACTAACTTGTTAGTCTAGAGAGGAGATGGATCTTATATTAGAGATTATGCAATAACATTAGTTTTTATTTATTATCAATGATTTATTCTCTGTTTATCTCTCCATGCTTAATGTTTTTAATTTCTTGGCCATAGATCGAATGATCATAGACTTGGGGGGCGGTACTCGATAGAGGGTTCTTTAGGTTAGAACATGAGAAATATGACATGGGATGGTCGTAGTATCGATAGGTATGCGATGTCTTATGATGTTGTAGGAAAATCACAAGGTTGAATGCGTTGCTAATGGATTGGTTTTTATCGATAGATTGAAAACTAGCGTTTTGGTAATAGATTCTAACACGACACTCGACAGAGGGTGTCGAAATTAGAAGATTTTGACTTATAAACACGAATAAGGATTTGATAATAATCATGTCTAAAATTGCATAATTGATAATTAGGTGAAATCTAATCTCTAGATGTTTTTAATATTCAATTTTCTTTAGAAAATTCTGATAACTTGCTATTTAATTAGTGCTTTAGTTTAATTATTGTTGTAGTTCACTGATCATCACAATTTGGTTTTCTAGATAAAATTAGGGCTAGGAACAATATAATAGTGTAGTAACACTATTCCTAAGGACGATACCCGATTCTCATTAGTTTATATTATAACTTGACAACCGTACACTTACAGTTTGCACACATCACCTATGAACTATCTCTCAAATTTCTCTTTCAGCAAGAATGATCTAAGTTAAAGCTGTGCTGAAAATTTGAGAGAAAACAGTTCAATCTTTCAAATGATTTTTCAATAAAGATATAAATTTAGCTCAATATGAAAATCATTTGCATAAGCAAAGTTCCAAAGAGAACGTTTTGAAAATAGAATAACTTAAGCTTTTTAACTCAGATGAAAATTCGACTAACTTTCAAAAGTGTTTTGGCTCAAAGAATTTTCGGTCGTTTTGCAAAATGATTGAGTGCTGGTATTTATAGACTTGTAGAGATGAAGTTGTTGCTCATTTGAATTTGAATTTCAAATATGAACGTTTACTCACAACAGCTAGAATGTATCACGAAAATGGCAACTGCACATTTCATAAACATTTTGATTATCTCTAGATTCACGAATAAGGAAATTCTAAACGAGGTGGTTTGTGAATCAGAGGATATCTCTGACAAATCCAAAAAGTTGATTTTTGTATGTAAAGTTGTTCTGAAAAAGTGGCTAAAAAGATGTACGTTTCAAACTAGAAAAAATATTATTTTTGTCGTTTTATTCCTTTAAGGGTGCTCATGGAGCATCAGCATCCTACCGAATAGTGAAGTGAGGGAGCTACTCAATTGTAAGCATCCTAACTTACTATGATGATTAAACGACTTAAATCATGAGGGCACTACTTGACAATTAGCGCCTTGCTTTGTTTTAAAAACACTTGAACGCACGAGAGCGCTGCTCACAAGTAAGCATCCTGAGGTTTTATAACAATATTAAGTACGCTGAAAGACAGTAAGGGTCCTGAAAGTTAAAAAGTTGACTCTAAAGATGAGGGCGGTCCTATGCAAGCAGTGTCATGATAGTTTATCCAACTTATAACTACCAGCGTCCTTAAAGATAGAAATCATCTAAAATTTAGAGAACTTTCAGCGAGCTGAAACTAAGTTAGCGTCTTGACACTTTCAAAGGTTGACTAAAGGGAGGCCGCTACTTACAAGTAAGCCTCCTAATGAATTAGTTCAATTCATCCTTGAATGTTAGCGCCCTAATATTTCATCAGCGTCTTGACTCATTAAGTCTAGGAGGGCGCTCATGAAACATTAGGGTCCTAAAAGACTCTATAAAAATGATTTTTTATTTTTAGATTAAAGCTCGATAAAACACGATTAAAAATAGGATATTTCTAGAATAAATCAAATACTTTGGAAATCATGAAATACCTTTAAAATGCGTTGATCGAAATACGAAAACGATTAAATCTTGCTGAGGGTAAATGGATCGATAGACTTTACATTCTAAGTACTCAAGGACTCGAAACTTTAATTGTGATGTTCAATAGGCTTGTGAGCATAGTTTCTTGATCTTGATTCTTGATAAATCTGAAACACTTGACAAGATCATTAGATACACAAATTGGAGATATTTGGAATAATCAAAACATTCATGTCATGGGGTTCATTGAGATAACAATGAGCATAATGAAAATCTTTTGAATAGAAAACAATTTCAAAATACTTTTGAAACTAAAATAGCTCTTTCAGAAATTCGACTAAGTTTCAAAAGTTTTGACACAATGATTCTTTCTGTGTATTTTACTGATTTGAAAATCACATATTTATAGACTTGATGTTAAATTCATTGCACACTTAGATTTGAAATTTGAATTTGAACGTTTAGTCAAAATGACTTTAATCTTTCACTAAAATGGTAATCTTGATTTATAAAAACATTTTGATTTAATTCAGTATACATGAATGAGGAAAATCTTGGAAACCACGGTTCATGTATCTAAAATGTCAGCAATAGATATGTCAGTTACCTTTTCAGATTTTTGAAAGAGTTGCATGAGCGTCCTAGTGCACACAATGTCAAAAATTGGGTTTTAGCTGACTTTATTCTATAAGCGCACTGATGGAATGTCAGCGTTCTGATTCTTAATCGAATCTTTAAAAACCAGAACTTTTAAAGGCGCTAACACCTAGGTAGCGTCCTGGTGTTTTAAAATATTTCAAATCCTAAAAGCTATGAGTGTGCTGACGCCCAGTCAGCGTCTTGATACACCATCGGGTCAATTCTGTGGGGGAGCTCCTACACGAGTAACGTCCTAACATAACCTAACCATACGCTTTCAGCGTCCTGATGAGGCTATCAACGTCTTGATGGAACACTGAGAAACCTGAGTTCTTTCGAGATTTAATACCTTGATAAAAACTCGATCAGAACATGATAAAACTTTGATAGATTTGAATCAAACTAATCATTGAAAAATTCAATAAAACTAATCGAAAAATCCTTCAAAGATAAATCGATCGAAAACCATTTTCTTGATGAGAAAAACATTGAAGATCATGCAAATGACAATCAAAATTTGTTTAGGAGTTTTGAGTAAAAGTTCTACATTCTAAATACTTAATCCTCTTGAGACTTAATCTCGATTGCTCTGTCTTTCATGATTTTAGTTCTGATTGATCTTGATCTTTTGATGTTGATTGAAACACTTAAACAAGATGATTAGATGAATAAGGTGAGTAGTTTGGAATCATCAAAACACTTGCATCATGGGGTTCCTTGACATAACAGTTTTTTCAGACGAGTGCGTTCCTTTAGAACATAGAACACAATTTTTGTGATTTTTTTATTTTCTTGATATTCACTTTGATTAGATTAATAATTTATGATAATTCAAGAAAATTTTGGTCTTTTCTAGATGAACGATACACCATCAAATGATGATAACAACGTAATTTAGATCATTCACACCTCAAATCAATGCACGAATGAAATTTATATGCAAACATTAATTAATTCACATGCATGATTACCAAAGATCATCAAGGATAATTTATACAAAATTATCATTAGTAATATGTGCATGATTATTGAGAATAGTGCATGCAAAATTAGTAAGGATAATATATGCAAAATTATCATTAATGATTCTAATGCGTGCAAATTGCAAGTGTACGGTGCCAAGTTATAATATTTACCGATGAGAATCGGGTATCGTCCTCAGGAATTTATTTACTACACTAAGTATATCGTTCCAAACCCTAATTTTATCTAGACAACCAAATTTTAATGATCAATAAACTAAAATAATATTTAAACTAAAGCAATAATTTAAACAACAAATTATCATAATTTTCTGGGGTAAAATAAATATTAAAAATACCTAGAGATTAGATTTCACCTAATTATCAATTATGCAATATTAGTCATGCTTATTATCAAATTATTATTCAAGTTTATGAGTCAAAATCCTATAGTTTCTAACACCCTTTGTCGAGTGCTGCGTTAGAATCTATCACCAAAATATAATTTCGATCTATCGATAGAAACCCATATATTAGTAATGCATTACGCTTTGTGATTTTCCTACAACTTCATGAGGCATCGCATATCTATCGATACTACAACCATCTCATGTCATATTTCTCATGTTCCAACCTAGAGAACCCTCTATCGAGTTGCGCCCCCCAAGCCTATGATCAATTGATCCGTGGCCAAGAGATCAATAGCATTACGCATAGAGAAATCTAAATAAACTATAAATAAATCATTGATAATAAACAAAAGCTAATATTATTGCATAAAATCTAATATAGGATCCATCTCCTCTTTAGACTAACAAATTAGTTCATACTTTGGAATAATAAAATCTAAAACATGTAGAGAAACAAGAAATTAAACATTCAAAACCAAACTAGTTGATATTGAACTTGTAGAATCCTCCTTGTTTCCAAGTCAATTTCTTCATGTTCCTTTGCTTCTAGCCTTCGTTCTCTCTTCTCCAGTGTATTCTCCTCAAAAAACCCTAAATTTTGATATATAATGTGCCCCAAAGTTGTGTGGAATCAAAATAGGTAAGTAGGGAAAATTACAATAAAAACTTGTTAAAATCGCAAGTGTAAGAAAACCCCAACAACGCCACGACGCTACTTCCTAGCGCCGCAGCGCCCATAACCCCAACTTCACGTTTTCTTTCCACCACCACAGTGCCGCGGCGCTGTTTCCTGGCACCACGATGCCCAGAATGTTGTATTTTGACATTCTTCTTGGGCCAGGTATGTCCAAGAGAGGGGTGAATTGGAAACATAGTCAATTTAAGATTAATTACAATAGCAAAGTTAAAGTGCGGAAGATAAATAAATAAGCACAATTTCCTACGTCTACTTGCCCATGTCCGCTACCTAACCTCCTCAGTTAGGATTTTAAACCTTATCACTAAGAGATTCTCTTACGGGTGAGAATCAAACCATTACACCTTTTTCTCAACTTATGGGTGTGAGAACAACTGTTACACTGTTCAACTTACAGGCTTGAGACCAACCTATCCCAACTTATCGATGTGAGACAGACCTAAGCTTTCTCAACTTACGGGTGTGAGAACTACCATTTCTCAACTTACGGGTGTGAGAAGTTCGTTTCTCAACTTATGGGTGTGAGAAGACCTAACCTTTTTGAATATAAGAATATCAATCCGTAGTTTATCTAACTGCTGTTACAACCTTGATACAATATACAAGATATGAAATTGAGTACAACAGTATCCTATGAACTATCTCTCAAATTTCTCTTTCAGCAAGAATGATATAAGTTAAAGCGATGTTGAAAAATTTGAGTAAAAACAGTTCAATTTCTCGAATGGATTTTCAAATAAAGATATAAATTTAGCTTAGTATGAAAATCATTTGAATGCGTAAAATTTCAAAGAAAACTCTTTGAAAGCAAAATAACTTAAACGTTTTCAACTAGATGAAAATTTGACTAACTTTCAAAAGTGTTTTGGCTCAGAGAATTTTCGGTGGTCTTAACAGATTGTTAAGTTCTAGTATATATAAACTTGTAGAGATGACGTTGTTGTTCATTTGAATTTGAATTTCAAATATGAATGTTTACTCAACACAACTAGAATTTATCATGAAAATGGCAACTGCACATCTCATGAACATTCTGATTTTCTCCAGATTCACAAACAAATTCACAAATAAGGAAAGTTTAAGTGACGTGATTCATGAATCTCAAAATATCTCTTACAAATACAGAAAGTTGATTTTTCTATGAAAAGTTGTTCTGAAAAGGTGGCGAAAA
This sequence comes from Paratinospora sagittata, assembly GCA_035771175.1. NCBI lineage: Eukaryota > Viridiplantae > Streptophyta > Magnoliopsida > Ranunculales > Menispermaceae > Paratinospora > Paratinospora sagittata. The sequence continues at coordinate 14,925,823 of CM069610.1, read as the reverse complement.
AGATGTACTTGTTAGAACAACAAAAATATTATTTTTTGTCATTTTGTTCCTTTGAGGGCACTCATAGAGCATCAGCGTCCTACTGAACTATGAAGTGAGGGTGCTACTAAATCGTAAGCGTCTTGACTTACTTTGATAATTAAACGAATAAAGTCATGAGGGTGCTACTTGATAGATAGCATCCTGCTTTGTTTTAAAATCACTTAAACACTCGAGGGCGCTACTCACAAGTAAGCGTCTTGAAATTTTAAAATAATTTTAAACAATATTGAGTACGCTTAAGGACAATAAGCATCCTGAAAGTTATTAAGTTGATTCTAAGGATGAGAGCGCTCCTACAAAAGTAGTGTCCTGATAGTTTATTCAACTTATAACTGTCAGCGTTCTAAAAGATAGAAATCAATTAAAAACTAAAAGAATTTTTTGCGAGCTGAAGCTAAGTCAGCGTCCTAACACTTTCAAAGGTTGACTAAAGAGAGGTCATTACTTACAAGTAAGCGTCCTTTTGAATCAGTTCAATTCAACCTTGAGCGTCCTAATATTTTATTAGTGTCCTCACTCATCAAGTCTAGGAGGGCGCTGCTAAAACATTAGCTTCCTGAAGACTCTATAAAAACGAATTTTGATTTCTCGATTAAAATTTGATAAAACATGATTGAAATCATGATATTTTCTGATCAAATCAAATACTTTAAAAATCATCGAAATATCTTTAAGATGTGATGATCAAAATACGAAACCGATTAAATCTTGCTGAGAGCAAATTGATCAACAAACTTTACATTCTAAGTAATGACAGACTCGAAACTTTACTTGTGATATCCAATAGGCTTGTGAGGATAGTTCCTTGATCTTGATTCTTCATATATATGAAACACTTGACAAGATCATTAGATACACAAACTAGAGATATTTGAAATCATCAAAACATTCATATCATGGGGTTCATTGAGATAACAATCTCCCCTTTTTTGATGATTTCAAATACTCATAGATCATGCAGATAATTATATTTGTGTACTCAAACGTATAACGAGTTTAGAGTAGCAAGTATTTCAAGCATATCTGCAAGTATGTTAGGTAAATTTCATTTCATCATATAAATTACAAAATGAGTACAGTCACACTCTACAAGAATATGATAATTATGCAGTCAACATATTGTTCAGAAACTCAGATGAACTCCCCCCTGACTTGTAGCTTCCCTCTTGAGCTAACTTAACCTTAATATTTACATTCTTTTCTCTTCTCCTCCTTTTTCAAAATATCAAAAAATGGGTAAGCCTAGCTCGTACTCGGACCCTTCCCTTTCATTTTTCTCTCAGCCTCCTCATCCTTCTTCAATCCACTAGAACTAGGTTCAAATTCCTTGGGTTTTCGGGGCGCACGTGGTTTTGGGGAACCACTTAAGCTTTTTCTCACACTTTTGATAAATTCGTCAATTACAACATTCTGTCTATATTTTTCAATGCATTTTTTGCGAGCATGCTTGGAAACACCAAATTTGAATGGATCAAGAGGTGGACTGGTTCTGAAGCCTTTAGCTTGTTGTTCCGCAAGATCTCGTGAAAAATAAGGAGAAAGTGTATGACCTTCAAATTTTGGCCTGATTGGTTTCTTGCGTTTGGGATCAGGGAAATGTTGGTGCACCCAAGAGGAGGGTGAATTGGGTGTGATGGTCAATTTTAAACTTTTCCAATAACTTAGTGATATACATTGGTACATTGGAACTAAATGCACATACTAACCTTAAAGAGAAATACATAACGTAAAGCACATTGGTATTTATAGTGGTTCGGCCAAGCTTACGTCCACTACCTAATCTCTCGATTCAGATTTTCTCAATCCACTAACTGATTCTCTCACAAGTGAGAACCAAGATGTTAGAACTGCCCTTTTACAGGTTCAAGGCTAACCTATCCTTTTACGGGCTAAGGATGAACCGTATTTCCTTTTTTTAGGATGAAGAAAAACCCATGTTCCTTTTTATGGGATAGGGAAGAACCATTTTCCTTTTACGAGATAAGGAATAACCGTTTTCCTTTTACGAGATAAGAAAGAATCGTTTCTCTTTTATAGATTCAGAGATAACCTATCCTTTTACAGGTTAAGGACGAACCTATCCTTTTACGAGATTCGGATGAACCAATTTCCTACTTACATGTGAGGATAAAACTTAACATGATTTCAAACTTGAAATCATTAAGTGAACTACATTCACTTGTCTTGGTTAAACTAATAAGGTTGGTTCTAACTTAGTAGAACACTTTACAATTAAGCTCATTGTATAGCATTACAAAGATGTTTAAATTTCAATACCTAATGCTACGAGGAAATACACTTACAGTCCTTTGCCTTTCAATGTTCAGTATTGCTCAAGTGTAGTTTCAAAAAAAGTATGATTTGCAAATCAATTAAGTGCTTGTTCGAAAATATTATGATACCAATTAAGCATTGACGTAGAAACTGCAGGACTAGTGTAAATCGTAGACATAGACAGTTTTCAAAATAGATATAGTATATAAGCATGAAAACTTTTGGTTCAGTGTTCAGTAGTTAACACAACTACTGATATAGTTCAATACAGTACTTAAGATATGAAATCAAGTACAACTGTATTTCTCATGAACTATTTCTCAAATTCATTCATCAGCATGACTAAAGTTAAGTATGAATTCAGGCTGAGAATTTGAGTAGAAACCAATCCTAAATAGATTTTCATAGATAGAATATACTTGAAGCTCAATATGAAAATCTATTGACTAAGTAAAGTGTTAGCGAAGATTACTTTGAAAACTTAGTGCATTTGAAAAATTTTGAAATATTAAACATCGACTAACATTCAAAACATTTTTGGTACAATAAAAATTATCGACAAGTTGTTTGATTCAAATTATCAGCGTCCTAATGAATCATCAGCGTCCTGATTTATCAAGTTTAGGAGAGTGCTACTAAATCATTAACGTCCTAAAAGACTCTAGAAACACAGTTTTGACTCGCGATTAAAAATACAATGAATGCGAAAAAAACCTCGGTAAATTTCAAATTGAACATAGAAAATTAAATCATTTGAAATATCGTAAAGTGTTTGATCAAAACAAGCATATATGCATGTGAATTTGTGCATGGTTTTTGAAAAATTTTGAGCAATATCGATTAAAGAAAGATATACCTTAAATACTGTGTATTTCTCATTTTCTCATAATCCTTAAATCCAACTCGTCATTATGAGGTTTTCAATGAACTTCGAGCTTTAGTTGAATGTCTTGAACGTTGATCGAAAGATGTAGTCTTGAAGTTTGGTCGAATCGTTCGTGATGTGATCTTGAAATCAGGATATGATCTTTGAAGTCCTTTGATTGAAACGATCTTGAACGTCGTCTGACATGACCTTGAGTTACTTGAATGAATCATTCTTTAGTTTTTTGCTTTCTTGAGCTGCTGAGATAGGTTCTCGAATAAAGCTTGTTAGCACTGAAAGAGATTTCATATGTGATCATCAAAATATACTTCATCAATTATACTTAGGGACGTACTAAGTGATAAACCGCTTAGATTAACAATCTCGCCCTTTTTGATGATGGGAAACAAATCGAAAAATTGTGCACTTAAGCAAAAAAAATCAATGTTGATTTTTTTTCCCCATCCAATTCTCTTATTTTTCTTATGTTTCTTTTTCCCCCTTTGATATCATAAAAAAGGTGAAGAAAAGATACTAAGATCTCCCCTTGTGGCGTAGTAGAGTAGCGAAGCTCCCCCTTGCATGGAGACTCCCCCTTATTTTGTGCTATCCTCAAGATGATTTATGACAATGTGTCGTAGTTAGGTATGTGAGAATGCGCAAGTTCTACTATACTGTTAGTCACGTGGGAAGCAGATCTTATTTTTAAGCACAGTGAGCACAAGCGTAGCCGAGAATCATAGTCATAGGGGATGAGAAAGATCTGCCGAAAGATGAATTCATAGAGAATTTTTTAATCGTGGGCAATTATTCTCCTGGTGCTTGGCATAAATATAATATTAATAATCAATCTAAGCCAGAAACATAGTATGCTTTAAAATTAATAAATATTCAAGCATAAGCATACTTATAGCATAGGCAAAATAATTTATGATTAAGCAAGGCCTAGCTATTTTGATTCTAATAAGATGCAAAGTGTATTGTTTGAAGTACATGGCATTTATTAGATATAAAAAATCACAATCAGTTGATGCATACAAGATTTAATATTGATGAGCAACATCAATGTCATGAGAGAATGAAAATCATGGACTTTCCATAGTTTAGGCATGGGAATATATACGATGATAAGTAAAGCCTAAACATATTGAATATATTCTATCATTCAAACAACAACATATATTCATTTTCATATACTAGGCAAATAATTTCAATTGAAGCATAGCCTAGATTGTTTTGATTCTAATGAGAAATAATTTTTAGGCATACGGAATCATTAGAAATCAAACAAGAGTTTGATGCTCATATGATTTGAGATTAAAAGCGTGCATCAAAGACAAGAAGTCATGAAGAGATAATGCCAAAATATGATAATTGATATGAGTAGGCAATATTCTTTTCACAAAATATAGGAGTAGGATGTATAGTTGTGTACATGGCCTATATTCATTTGCATATTCATGAGTCATGCATAGATATGATACTATAAGTTCAAAGCAGTCATGATCATGAAATGAACTAGCATAGGCAGAAACAAATTGTTAAGCATAACCTAGCTATTGTATACCTGGTCATCAATTAATCAAATGTCACATGGAGTTCAAGATGAGCAGATGATCAGATACTCACAAATGGATGATGCAGATAATGAACAGATAATGACGAAAGATGTGATTAACCTCATGAAAGATATCACAAAGATAATAGCATTAGTCGTAATCATGATACAATTTATTAGGAAATATTCGAATCAAGATGAGCAAGACAATTAGTATGATAACAGATAATCATGTTCATGAAAGTAAAATAGTTATGCATCAGAAATAGTTAGGATTAATTTTGCAATCACATAATCAGGAAAAATAGCAAAGCGTAAATAGACAAGCATCAACAAGTAGTGAGATGTGCAGAGCTCATTGTGAAAGAAAAATAGAGGATTAAACAAAGTAGTCACACACACATCAAATTATGAGAGAAATTCCACTTAAACATTAAAACGGAGTATTGTATAAAAGTTTTAAACAAAACTATGAAAGATAGATTCTAGACAAAAAATTGAAAAGTTTTGCTTGAAATGACGGGGCTTGCAGAGAGGTTTTTCTAATAATTTCTCAAAGTGTCCGAAGCAGAATCCTCGGGGCGAGGACGGGAACTACCCATGGAGGCTCTAGGTTTGATGAATTTTGGGAGAGCCGGTGCAGTAAGGACGTCAACTCCCTTTCTCTCCAGATACAAGAGCACGGGGCCAAGCCGCTTTACTTGGTTCATCGTATACACGGTGTTATTGCGGACATCATTAGATTCCTCTGAATTTTCATTTTTCTCGAGAAGTGTCATAATCAGATTCTTCTGAATTTGAGCCATGTTATCAAGTTCTTTCATCTGATTTTCATGCTCGCTTAGCATGTCCAACACGGCCTGAAAGCTAGAAGAGATGGAATCGCTTAGTTTGGCGAACTGATCTTTAATTGAAGGGGCAACAGGAAGCGATGGCAATGGTTCTTCAAAATGAAGTGAAAACGCGCGATTTCTCTCAGAAGCAGTGTTCGTGCAGAGTCCTTCATCAGATTTATCTGAGGAAGAGGGAGATAAGGACAAAGAGAAATCACTAGAGGAAGAACACGACTCTTCTCTAGCTCGTTTATAAGAAACAGGGAATCCGGATGCCATTTGAGCTTTGGGGAAGGAGTTGAAAAACAAAGAAGATGAATACAGAACGAATTTGCGCTCAAAGTGAGAAGTGAAGTGAGAAGGAAACCGATGGAGCAAGCTAATAGGCATTGAAAATAGCGTTTGCATTAAATGCAAGAATGACATAGAGTCATGCGCCGCATTAAGCATGATTAATCAGGAAATATCTTATTAAAAGTTTGAAGGAATAATTATGCCAAGGTGAACTGAGCTTCAGAAATTCGAAAGTGTTTTAAGATTTATCACATGGAGTGGTTACAGCGAGGTGCCAGAATGTTTTCAAGGATTTCTATCCTAAGACATGAAATATGAAGATACTTAAGACGAACCCTATAAATTGACAATTGGATCTTTGGCTCAAGGCAATTAGTTCTAAGCACGTGAGCACCCGCTCTGGCACCAATTGTTGGTGCACCCAAGAGGATGGTGAATTGGGTGTGATGGTCAATTTTAAACTTTTCCAATGACTTAGTGATATACATTGGTACATTGGAACTAAATGCACATACTAACCTTAAAGTAAAATGCTTAACATAAAGCTCATTGATATTTATAGTGGTTCAGCCAAGCCTACGTCCACTACTTAATCTCAAGATTAACATTTTCTCAATCCACTAACTAATTCTCTTACGGGTGAGAACCAAGCCATTAGAACTGCCCTTTTACATGCTCAAGGCAAACCTATCCTTTTACGGGCTAAGGATGAACCGTATTTCCTTTTCTTGGGATGAGGAAAAACCCATGTTCCTTTTATGGGATAAGGAAGAACCGTTTTCTTTTTACGGGATAAGGACGAACCGTTTCTCTTTTACAGGTTCAGAGATAACCTATCCTTTTACAGGTTAAAGGCAAACCTATCCTTTTGCGGGATTAGGATGAACCAATTTCCTACTTACAGGTGAGGATAAACCTTAACATGATTTCAAACCTAAAATCATTAAGTGAACTATATTCACTTATCCTGGTTGTTTCAATCTAGAAACACACCAGCATTACAACACAAACTACTAAGGTTGGTTCTAACTTAGTAGAACACTTTACAATTAAGCTCATGTGTATAACATTACAAAGATGTATAAATTTGAATACCTAATGATAAGAGGAAATACACTTATAGTCCTTTGCCTTTCAATGTTCGGTATTGCTCAAGTGCAGTTTCGAAAAGCGTATGATTTGCAAATCAATTAAGTGCTTGATCAAAAATATTATGATACCAATTAAGCAATGACGTAGAAAATGCAAGACCAATGTAAATCGTAGACACAAACAATTTTCACAATAGATATAGTATATAAGCATGAAAACTTCTGGTTCAGTGTTCAGTAGTTAACACAACTACTGATATAGTTTAATACAAAACTTAAGGTATGAAATCAAGTACAACTATACTTCTCATAAACTATTTCTCAAATTCTTTCATCGGCATGACTGAAGTTAAGTATGAATTCAGGCTGATAATTTAAGTAGAAACCAATTCTAAATAGATTTTCATAGATAGAATATAATTGAAGCTCAATATGAAAATCTATTGACTAAGTAAAGTGTTAGCGAAGATTACTTTGCAAACTTAGTGCATTTGAAAAACATTTTGAAATATTAAACATCGACTAACACTCATAACGTTTTTGGTACAATAAAAATTATCGGCAAGTTGTTTGATTCAAAATATTGGTATTTATAGACCTAGTAGACAATAGTCATTAGACATTTGAAATTCAAACATCATGTGAATGTTTACACACAATAGCTAGGATGTTATATGAAAATGACAACTGCAAATTTTCATTAATATTCTAGTTCTTTTTAGATTTCATGAAAAATGAAAGTTTTAGAAAAACTTAATTTATGTTTCAGAGAAGATCTCTAATAAATCTGAAAATGACTTTTTGCAAAGATCCGTTCTAAGAAAGTAGACTGATATAATGTACCTGTTTGAACAATGACGGTTGTTGAATTAGCGTCCTGATTCCGTAATCAGCGTCCAGACGCATAATATCAACTTTGTCATTTTGTTCCTTGAGGGTGCTCATTATGTATAAATGTCTTGCTGAACAATGAAGTGAGGGTGCTACTGACTTGTAAGCGTCTTGAGTTTCTTTGCGATAGAAGTGACTTGACCCTGAGGGCGCTAAAACACATTTAGCATCCTACTTTGTTTTAAAACAATTAAGTACATGAGGGCGCTACTATTTCGAGTAAGTGTCTTACCTTTTAAAACATAAAACATAACATGAGGGCGCTACAATTATGTAAGCGTTCTACAATATTTAAAATCATTTGAAGAATAATACTGAGTGCGCTGAAGAACGATCAGCGTCCTGAAAGTTATTAAGTTGATTCCCAAAGGTGAGGGTGCTCCTATCCAGGTAGCGTCCTGTTAGTTTATCCAACTTATAACTATCAGCGTTCACAAAGATAAATTCTTTGAAGAACTTTAAAATCTTTTAGTAAGTTGATGTTGAGTCAGCGTCCTGACAACTTCAGAGGTTGACTAATAAGGAGGCAGCTACTACCAAGTAAGCGTCCTGATAAATTAGTTCAATTCAACCTAGAATGTTATCAGCGTCCTAATGAATCATTAGCGTCCTGACTTATCAAGTTTAGGAGAGCGCTACTAAATCATTAACGTCTTGAAAGACTCTAGAAACACAGTTTTGACTCGCGATTAAAAATACGATGAATGCGAATAAAAATTTGGTAACTTTTAAATTGAACATAGAAAATTAAATCATTTGAAATACCGTAAAGTGTATGATCAAAACATGCAAATATGCATGTGAATTTGTGCTTGGTTTTGGAAAATGTTTGAGCAATATCGATTAGAGAAAGATATACCTTAAATACTGTGTATTTCTCATTTTCTCATAATCCTTAAATCCAACTCATGTAGTCTTGAAGTTTGATCGAATCGTTCGTGATGTGATCTTGAAATCAAGATATGATCTTTTAAGTCCTATGATTGAAACGATCTTGAACATCTGATATGACCTTGAGTTCCTTGAACGAATCAATCTTTAGTTTTTTGCTCTCCTGAGGTGTTGAGATAAGTTCTTGAATAAAGCTTGTTAGCACCGAAAGAGATTTCGTTTGTGATCATCAAAATATACTTCATCAAGTATACTTAGGGACATGCTAAGTGATGAACCGCTTAGATTAAGAAGAAAGTTTCTGATGAGGGATCTGGGGGTGGAAACACTCTTCTTCTGATTTTATGGAGAGCTTTTTCAGCGGATGCCTCTTCTTCTTCGCATTCAAAAATTCCAAGAAGTCTATCATACTCTTTTGATCCTTGTGGATGAGTGAAGACTGGAGCTCTTGGTTCTGGTGGAACTTTTACACCTTTCTTCTCAAATAGATGAAAGAGCATCGCAAAACGCTTCATGCTTGAGGCAATATACAACACAGTAGAATGTAGCCTATTGTTCATTGCCTTGAAGTGGTAATCAAAGAAGCCTACTACTCCTTCCATGCGATCTGCAACTATAATGACAGTGTTTGACAGATCCATAATACTTGTGTAAAAGAAAGGCATCTTGTTCTCCAAGTTGTGAAGCTTTTCAGCAACATGAGTAACCAAGTCGAGAATTTTGGTTAGTCTGTTATCCTCTATTTGTGTTGGCCTTGCAGTATCTAAGTTCTCTTTCAAACTAGAGGTGGCTTGCAACATTGGATCAAGTGTTGTCTTGCTAGATACTTGATCCAAGATAGCATCCAATATTGATTGCAAAGTGTCAGAAATGGACTTATCTTTAGAAGTCTCAATCACTTTTCCTCGTAATCCTTGAAGTTCTTTAAAAATCTTCTGCAAAGCTTCTGCAATCACAGCACTTGAAGTATGGCTTGATGTAGCTTGGGTTGAGTGACTCTATGATGCTTGAGGTTCGGCTTGAGGAGGTTGAGAGCTTGATGATCTTTATTGGATTGATGCAGCGAAGGCTTTCATGAATGGCTTCATCTATTGCATGGTATCTCAAATATCCTTAACTAGATCATTATTAATCAATGAAGCAGGCAAATATCACATGACACTCAACTGTTGGTCTATTTGTTGTGTCACTTTCTCGAGCAATGTAGTTGCCTAGATCATGTGAGAATTAAATTCTTTCATCTCATTAATCTCAACTCTCTCCTAAGATTTCAAAAAATCTCGGACCTCTTCCAATATCTCATTCTTCAGCTAAACTTGATTTTGTTCTAAACGAGTCATTAGCTAAGACATGACAAAAATTTGATCTTCGCTCACTCTTCTCAGGAAATCTTCATCTCTGAAGAATTCATCTATTGGCTTGTTGGTAGAAGGATAAGAAGAAGGCTCATGATCAAATGAGTTTTCCTTATGAATATTTTCCATTTCATCTTCTGCTTGGAACTCAGCATTGGCCTCATGAAAATTTTCAATATGATCCTCTTCATCAGCCTTTACATTTATGTCTTCTCCCTGATAGGGTATGATAGCCAGATCATATCCCTCTGAATCATGACATTTTTCACCATCAGACTCAGTCTTTTTCGAGTCTTGGGATTCCATTGATACATGGATATCAAATGGAGATGGTGCCCTGGAGATGGTTTTATTTGAGTCGTCACTGACTCTTTCTCTTGTGATTTCTTCCAAGATTGCATCAGCATTTTCTGACTCATTCAGATGTTCTTCAACAACGGCCTGAGCAATCTGGGTCACCTCTTCCATTAGATGCTCTCCAGCATGAATAGCTTGCTCTGCATATTCAATTTCCACATTGTCAATTGAAACACGCTCAATGTTAGCTGTGGTAACAACTTCCTCTTGCACAACCTATTTTTCTTGAGTAGTCGATGCTTGTGCAGCTTCTTTCTCCATTGCTGAGAAATTTTCTTCTCTTGTTTCATCTTTTCCACTAGATTCTCCCGCAAGTGGACCGTCTGACATTGGAAGCCATTTGACCAATGCAGGGACATAAGCATAAATTTCATAGTGGTTTGACCAATGCAGTTGTATCTGTTGGTCTCCTTGAAGCTTTCTCCACTAAAATTAGTACCACACCTCTCAAACAGAGTAGTAAGGTACATACCAAATGGCAGACCACCTCCTCTACTAACCACTGTATTCATCACATGCATGAGGATGTGGGCAAGATTCACTTTCTTCTTTTTCAGAATGCACCAGATTAAGAATAAATCTAAGTCATTTACATTACCCTGCTGCCATTTTAGACTGAATGATGTGGGTAATGATGTTGTGGATTATTCTGGGGATTAATTCAAATGACTGATCTGTGAGTTTCTTCTCGACACTCGAGTGGTCCTTTTCTTTGAACCAAGATTTAAAGCAGAGAAGCTATTGTAGCCTGGATACTGGACTTTATTTTTAGTGAATGAAAGTATGTGGGCACTTTCATCACTCGACAAAGAAAATGTTTCAGAAAAGAATCTGGGAGAAATCTCAACATATTTTCCCTTTACCATAGATTGTTTTGTAAATCCGGAACGGTTATCGACCAAATTCAAATAGAATTGGCTGACGAGACTGGGGTACCATTTTGAATTGAAGGTAAGTAAATTTTTCCAGCCTTGAAACTCGAATAAAGATAGAATGTCTAGGTGAGAGCTAATAAAGAACTCAAAATCAACAAAACATCTATCGATTATAGCTCGGTTAATGAGCTTCTTTGCTTTTTCTCCTTTTCTTGTTATGTGGGAATAAGAAGGTGGGTGAGATGGTCTAGACGCAGTTTCAATAGGAGGTGTGGGTACATATGGTGTGGGTTCCTCAGCCAGTTCGGCCTGAGTTGGTTTAATTATTGGTCTCACACTCCTATTTGTAGGTGATGATGGAGAAGCAGCTCTCTTTCTTGCAGAGAAGGGGCGAAGCTTTTTGGGTTTGGGTGCCATTGAAAAACGAATGAAAAGAGATTAAAAAAACTAAATAAGGCAGAAACTAATACAATAGGAATCAAAGCATTCAAAGATGAACATAGATCAAGATTTAACAAAGGTTAAAGACGAAGGTTCAACAGTAACTCTTAGAGCGATTCCTAGTAAGTTTTCTTTGAAGCGTCCTAGGGCATCCAAAGGGAAAGTCACTACTAGGTCACGAGAAATTGATTTTATAATGCTAAAGCAATAAGCTCGCTCCTGACTCACACTCACACGTGTCACAACCTAGAATCTAAAGGCGGTTTAATCTACCTAATGTTTCCGACAGATTAGCGTCCTCTTTATGACGAGTAGTTTTTGAACAACTAATGGCTTTGGGTACATTAGCGTCCTAAAACACTGTCAGCATCCTCATTGATAGTTAAACTCTAATATTAATCAAATTTGACCAATTAAACTTAAGTATTATATGGTTGACTAATCAATATCACAAATTATATTACATCAACCAAACGTTAAGAATTTAATCATGAACAAAAATATTTAAGCATTCTAAACATTGCATGATTAAAGATAATCATTTATTTCTAATATTCACTGACAAAAATATATTCTAATAAACTCAGCAGTGATGAAAGTAACTATTATACCTTTGCATATTTTTGACTTTTACCTCAAGGTACTGCAAAGTCCTCAACTTGTGCACTCTGTCTCATTTTGAAGCAGCTGAGATAATTCATTATATTCGTTCTCCATGCTGACTTCTTTCTCGACATTCAATCAGGAGATCTCTCATTGAGCTTCCTAGATGTGCTTGCTGAGGATTGTTGACTCATTGCGTTTATATCACCAGCTACTTCACTTTCGTTCCTCTTTGGTGCATTTGCAAGAATGTCCTCTCTCGAATGGTGGGAGTTGGATTGAGTATCTTCATCTGTGTGAGTTTGCTTATAATAATAGCTTTCAGGCTAGTATTGGCATGGCACCTTTTGAGGCTTTTTATGGGCGACCTTGTAGATCTCCTACTTGTTGGTTTGAAGTGGGAGAGACACAGTTGATGGGGCCAGATGTCGTGGTAGCACAGACTGAGAAGATCAAGCAGATTAGAGCAAGGTTGAAGGCAGCTCAGGTTTGACGAAAGAGCTACTTCAACAGACGTCACAAACCATTAGAGTTTGCAGTGGGTTGATTATGAATTGGATGAGGATTTGTGAACACAATTGAAGTATTGGTGAATTGGCTAAGAATTGTGGACTTAGGCAAAATTTTGTGGTTGTGAGTATTTCTCACTTTAATTCTCCATTTATAGCATTATATATATATATATATATATATATATATATATATATATATATATGAAATTGAATTGTTGAATGATATGCATCCTATTATATATATGTGCATTGTATTTATGATCATGAGCATGGATTTTATGCATTGGAATGGCCTTAGGTATTTAGGATTAAATACCTTAGTGTTGGATTTCTTTCTATTTACTTGTTCTTCGGGGAAATGTACCGCAAGAGTACTTAAATTGGTACTCCGTAGAAAGGACTTTTCGAATCACTGAGGAATGTAAGGGTAGAAGGATTAGTTGGGTAACATGCTGGTCTGAACCCATGGTGCAATAGGGGAAGTGTAGGCAATGTTATCCTGATGTGACCTCCTGTTGAGGCTTTTTTACATATCTTTTATGAAAATGATGCATAATCATATCTTTAGTTTGGAAGCATGTATCATATATTTCATTGATGCATTTAAATTTATCAATGTTATTTCAAGTAACAAACATGTTTCACATAAATGCATATGTGGAGATTACTGTGAAAAATATTCACTAAGCTAGTTGAGCTCATCTCATTTTCCCATATTTTCTTTTAGGTCCAGATCAGAAAGGAAAGGGCAAGGCTTAGAGTGAGTGTGGCCGTCCTTTTTGTCTATTGAAAGTAAGTTTTGACTTGCAAATTTGGGGACTTGAGAACTAGATCTAAATGTTTTGATTTCTTATTTTTGTATATAACTATCATAGATACTATTGTATATAAAACATAGTTAGTGATGGATTTTGGACTGTATATGATAATCAGAAGAATGATGAAATTTTATTTTGGAAATCTATGTTGATATTTAGGATAATTGAATCTTATGATAATTTTATCGATTATATGACATCATATTTTGGATGCTGATGTATTAATCCATTACTGGTTCGATTATCTTGATCATATACAGATTATGTATTTGAGTTTATTTGGTACTTTTCGCGTAGAGGCTTATCAGGGCTTCAAGTTTTTTCGGGTTGTGGCATTATTTGGGGTATTGTGCCGGTCGTGACGTCACCCGGGGAGGGGTCGCGACATTGTGAGACTGCATGGGGCGCCCTTGTCGGTCGTGTCAAATAGAGATCTGTGATTCACGTCGAGGTTTTGGTAAGCATTGCAGACCCGATTTGGTACCTGTCTCTGACTCAGTACAACATTTCACCCTTAGACTGATTAACAGATTGAGAGAGTGATTCACATGCTACAGGATATGCTCAGGTCTTGCATTTTGGAGTTTGGTGGGGTTTTGAGTGAGCACTTGCCCTTATGTGAGTTTGCTTACAAGCATTGGTATGGCACTGTATGAGGCTCTATATGGGAAACCATGTAGATCACTAGCTTGTTGGTACGAGGTGGGAGATATGCAGCTATGGGGCCCTGATACAGTTGTTGAGGAAACATAAAAGATTAAGCTAATTCGGCAGAAGCTAAATACGGCTCAAGATAGGCAGAAAAGTTACTATGATAACCTTCATAGGCAATTGGAGCTTGCCGTAAGAGACCAAGTCCTCCTTAAGGTCTCGCCATGGAAGGGTTAGACAAGGTTCGACTCAGAAGGAAACTTGCTCCTAGATTTATTAGACCTTTCTAGATTGTTGAGAAGATTGGATCAGTAGCTTACTGGTTGGCTCTACCATCTCAACTTTGTTCGCCTAAGTGGTTTCTCACTTAGCACTCTCCTAAGTGTTTTGATGCTAACAAACAATATAACAAATGGTGCTAATGTTTGAACTAAGTATATTTTAGCACCTAAAGCAAAAGTGAACCAATACAAGATTTAAGTCTTCAAGTTCAAGAAGTTCATCAAGTAAAGGATAAAAAAAAAGGATCCAGTATACTCAAAGCTTGGACAATTGGACAACTTGAAATAATGAAGACAAAAAGGTTGAGAGTATTTATGTGTCTAAAATTAGGATGTAACCTTCTTGCATTTCCTATTGCTCGATCTTTCCTAAACTTCATACATCCATACTTCACATATGCATAGTTTTGATAAAATCCATTCATGCATTAAGTGTTCTTTAAAAATGATTTTCAAGTATTCAAAAATGTTTGATTTATGTTCTTAAACTATTTTTGAATCATAATTGCATTAGTTTTAGTTAAAATGACATTTCTACAAAATTCAAAATAATCAAAATTGTTTTGATTTTCATCAAAAATCTTGTTTGATTGTTTAATCTTTGATTTCAAAGTGTTTAATCATCAAACTAAATATATTTCAATTATATTTTGATGCCCAAAGAAGCCCATGTGTTTAGAATTTCAACAAATCATTGTAACCCAAGTTTTCACATTCAAAGTATGCCCAAATAAACTTTAATCCTTTAACATTGTTTGATATCTTTCTCCGATGGCTTTGAAAATGTTTCCAATGGATCCGGAATGTTCTTTCTATAAATTTTAAGCTATTATATGCCTATATTTGATTTTCATTTCATAATCTTTCAAAAAAGAAAAATATTTCAAAACTGTGTGCAAAGCAGGACGCTAATCGCGCATGAGGGCGCTAATCAAAGCTGTCCATTTTTCTAGGCATGCATTAGGACACTCATCATGCATCAGGGCCCCCATGGAACACCTTGCAACTTTTCTAGGCACATTTTCAACGATCCAAAATCTATTTTTTTCACCTCCAACGACTATATTCTTGTGTCTAACAGCTATAACTTGATTCTAATCTATAAATACATGTAGTTAGTCATTCTAAACGCAAGAAAGACAACCATGCGAATCTAAGGAGTATTTTTCAAGATCAAATCATTTTTCTCATTTCAAAAACCTAGAACTTAGAGATGTTAATTTGAAGATTGGATTTCAAGCTTTTTCATTGTGCATCATTCAAAGCATCTTCAAAATCATTCTCTTGAGCAAATATGGTTGCAAGGTATAAATCATTGTAAGGTCTCTCTTCACCTTTAGCTAAATTTTCATATCTTGTATTTGGTATTTGAATTTATGAGCTTCATTGTAATTGTTTTAATCACTTAGAACAAACATTATATTCATTGTTTTTAGTCTTTTGGATTGTTTCATGGTTTGAAACAAACAAAGTAAAGTGATTTAATATCACTTGTGATTCCAATGTTTGAATCAAGGCTAGTTTCATCCTTTCTGCTGACAAAGGAATCAAGGCTTGTTTTATCCCGCAAAAAGAATATGAGTTCTTTCTTAGCCCGAAAAAAGGATATATGGTTCATCCTTAGCCTGTAAAATGATAGGTTTTCCTTGAACCTATAAAAGAGAATTTGTAACGGTTTGGTCCTCACCCGTAAAAGGATTCATTAGTAAAGTTTAAAAATCCTAATCGAGAAATTAGGTAGTGGATGTAGGCACGGCCTAACCACTATAAATGCTAGTGTGTTTTACTTTATGCATTTTACTCTATGCTCATTAGATTTATTTATGTATTGAATCCAATGAAGTCAATGAATCTCATAAGAAATTAGAAAAGATAAAAAATGGCCATTACACCCAATGCACCCCCCCTCTTGGGTGTTTAACAAGCTTGAGGGTGTTCATGATATATTTCGTGTGTCGATGTTGAGGAAGTACAATCATGATTCGCTGAAAAAGTCTTATCCTTATCCAACTCTTGTGCTTGATGTGAGTCATCTGCAAGTTGGGGAGGATACAACTTATGAGGAGTTGTCGATTTAGATTGTGGCTCGTCGGGTTCAAAAATTGAGGAATAAGGAGATCCCGCTAATGAGAGTCAAATGTCAATTTCATGATAACGAGGAGCAAACTTGGGAGCGAGAGGACCAGATGAGGGAACAGTTCCCCGATCTTTTTGCCGACTGAGGTTAGTTCTCTTGATTTCATTTTGAAGACAAAATCTCTTAAGTTGGGGAGAATTGTAACTCTCGTACCTCAGGATGATGTCATATTAACCCATCGAGTACCCGGATACGCGTATGTGTATGTATTTGTACGTAGTTTCGATTCTGTAGGTGCATGTCTTGTGCCCAAACGGGATAGAGGATGTCAAAAACGCGTTCGAAGCATGTTTTTACATAGGAATCGACCTATCATACCTGAAATTTCGTTGTGTATTGTGTACGTAGTGGTTAAGTGAAAATAGGATGTTTTGAAGAGGGAGAAGCGCACTCCTTGCGTGACCGAGAGTTACATTTTGTCAGTACATTGAAGAAGCGCGCTCCTTAAGGGAAAAGCGCGCTTCTGTTGAGGAGAAGTGCGCTCTTGTTGAGGATAAGCACGCTCCTTGCTAGGTTGAGAGCTAATTTATTCTCAGTAAAGGGAGAAGCGCGCTCCTCACGTTCTGGGCAATTTTTAAAAAAATTTCTGTGCCACCTCACTTATAAACCCAAGTGCGACCATTTCCTCTCATTTTACCAATGTTTTGTGGTTTTCTCAACTAGAGAGACGGAGAGAGAGAAAGGGGGAGTGAAGGAAATTGAGCTAGGGTTTGGATTTTGAGCTTCCAAGGTATAAATCTTCTCCCTTAAACTCTTTAATCTTGCTTCCATGGTTGAGTAGCATCACATAGATTGTTTTGGGAGTGTTTGCTACTGTATTTTTTGGGTTTGAGACCATGTTTTGGGTTTCATAGCTAGAGCTTGACTTAGGTCTTGCATGTCACCCATGTAGTGTACATTGGAGTCCTTGAACACACCCTAGTGTTGGTTTTAATCAAGGCATGGCTATGGTAAACTTATGCTCATTTCTTTGGTCTAGCTATGAGGGTTTTAGTTCTGATATTTTGGGGATGAGCTGGGATTTGATTTCTTAGGTGAGTGAGCATTAATGTATTTGTGGTTACCTAGGGCTGCATTGTTTGTCTAATGGTCTAATTGGATTGAGAATGCATGGTATTGGTGTGGGTTTGATGATTGAATCTGTATTTGACATTCTCTTGGGTTGCATGTGATCTAATTAGGGGTTTTATGGCTTGAATGTGTTGTAATTGTTGGCACATAGGTGCAGCCATGTTAGAGCTAAGTGTTGGCATGTAATTGGGGCTTAAATCATAATTTTTGGCATGTGCATAGATTGTTATTGATGGATGGATGAACCTAAATTGTATGTAGGGTTTGTGGGTGATCCAAGTGTCTCAATTGTGCCAATTTAAGGCTAATTACATGGGTTAGATGTTGCTTGTCATTGAAGGATCAATGGTGGCATCCTAGTGCTTTGTTTTGGTTGGATTTGGATTGGCTAGTCTAGCTGATCCACTGTGAGTGTTTTTTTGCATTTAGTTTATATATGTGGCATTGTAGTATATGAAATATTTTGAATTGATATATATGTGTAATGCATGTTTTAATGGTTCATGAAATGGATTTGAGCATAAGCATGATTGGGTTAGCAAATAGGTGTATCTGCTAGCTGGGATTTTAGGAAATATCATGTTGCTAGATTGTGATCCTTAGTTGTAGACTTTGCAGAGGATTTCATGGTTTGTGTAGATAAGATCGCCTAGGCATAGAAGGTGTCTTGGTGAGCTGATCCTATTAAGTATTAGCTACACAACCCAAGGAATTTTAATAGAATACAAGTATGTGAGGTCGAATCGGGCGCTGAGTGTCGCAAACTCAGGCCTTTGATCTCTCTTACTCAAGAGGTGGATTAGGATGGCATATTGCATGTTTGAAAATGAAAATGCATTGATAGATGTTTTCATGATGCATTATATTTCAGCATGTATATGATATTTGTATCTCATCATGTTATTGAATTGTTTTGATGATCTCATGCCTTATTTGTATAAATGCATATATATATTGCCACTTGTAAAAAACATTCACTGAGCTTGTTGTAGCTCACACCTCCTCTTTGTCATTTCAGGTTCAGATAGGAAGAGGAAGGGGAAGGCTTAACTGCGGAGCACTTCCTATGGTTTTTTTTTGTGATGTAGGTGATAGTTGTTCATGTCATATTGTATTTTAAGACTATGTACATGATAACACCTAATGTAATTATTTAACACTTAGATGGGTCGTAATTATTTTTTAAAGTTTTAAATTTTGATGATGTTTATGATCTGGATTATTGTTGCTCGAGGATTGGATATGTTTAGCAGGTTGTTTATGTTGGGGCTAAACGAAACGCCAGGGGTGTCTAGGGAGGATATACTCGGGGGATAGCGATCATGACGTCACAGGTTGTGGGTCGTGACAGACTATCTCCAATTCACTGGTGAGAATCAAACCGTTACAAATGTCTTTTTACAGGTTCAAGACAAACTTATCCTTTTACAGGCTAATGATGAACCTTTTACTTCCTTTTGCGGGATAAGGAAGAACCTAAAATCTTTTTACCAGGCTAAAGATTAACCAGTTGACCCTATTCAAGAGAAATGGTGAAATTACATTTGATTTCAACCTAGAAATCTTAAGTGAATCAAATTCATTTGACTTGGTTGTTTCAATCTTGAAACAAACCAAAACTCTAATTACAAGTATCATAATGAAGCTCAAGATATTACAATTTCAATCAATACAAAATATGAACTTAAAGCTCATGGATTGAGAAAACTTACAACCATATACCTTTCACGTATCCATATTGCCCATTTGAATGATATTGAAAAATGTGCATGATTGATGCAAAAGTTGAAGCTCCAAAATCATGAAGATGATTTTTGCCGTTCAAATGCTCTCTCTATGTGTTTTGAAAATGAGAAGAGATAGAAGATAGAAGTTGAAGCTCATTCTTTCATTTTCTCACAAAAGCACTAAATCTCTAAAGAGTTTTTAGATTTTGAAATCAAACACTCATCTTCCTTAGAATCAAAAGGTTTCATCTTCCCTAAAATCAAAAGGTTTTTTCTCAAAGATGTTGGAATTTGAAAATTGTGGAGAAAAACCAAAAGAGGGATGTTAAGATACTTGAAAAAACAATTGAACACTTAAATGATTTTTCTCAAAACCAAGTTGAAAATATTTTGTAGAAACTTGAGTTTTCTTTTTGAAAATGAGGAGAACAAAACAAAGCACAAGTTTTAAAATTTTTGCAAAAGTTGTTCTTAATGAGCTAAGGGGTGTATTTATAGAACTTTAAAAATCAAAAAAGTAAGGACCATTGTTTTTGTCAAGGAAACGTGTTTCTGTTGAGTAAAATGTGTTTTTGTGCATTTTCCAGAAATGCCTAAAAATGAGGAAATGCGTTTCTATGTATTTTTTACAAATGCCCAAAAAGGAGGAAACGTGTTTCTCTCAAAGGAAACGCGTTTTTGTATATGATTCCAAAAAGCATTATTCTAGACTTTCTGGAAGAATCACGTTTCTTAACAAGGAACGTGTTTCTGCTCGACTCAGTTTCACCATGTACAAACAGGAAATGCATTTCTTAAAAAGGAAACGCAATTATATTTTCATAGAAACTTAAAACATGTTTTTCTTTGATAATTTTGCGATCAAAACATGTTTTCATAATAAACCAATGTTAAATACAATTGTATGAACTTTAAAACACTGTAATTGAAATACTTTTGAGATCAATACATAAATCAAAACCATTTTGATCAAACAATTAAATTTTGACTTTTATGAAAACTGTTAACTTATCAAAACAAGTATGATTTTCAAAATCGTTTAAAATATATGCATGACTTTGGAAATAAATGAGCAATATAGAGACAAGAAATATTACAACATAATTCTACATATATTTGTAAGCTCTCATCCTTTATCATCGAGTCAACTTGTCCAAGCTTTTGACTTTGACTTTGTTTAATCCACTTGAGTTGACTTGAGATCACTTGAATCTTGTATTGGCCTTTTGACTTATCCTTGGTGCTGAAACATACTCAATTCAACCATTAGCACCATGGTTATATTGTTTGTTAGCATTAAAACACTTAGGAGAATTCTAAGTGGAAAACCATTTAAGTCAACAGGGTGAGCATCTAAACAGATGAAGCTAGGCCTTCCTCTACAATGGATGAAGAAACTGGGCCATCGAATCCAAGGGTCGATGAAGTTGGTCCATCAATTCAAACATATTCACGCAAATGGAAAGGACAATAGCTTCATCAGTGTTTGCTTATTGGTTTTTTTTTTTTTTGGAGGGTGCTTGTGTATGTACTTGATGAAGAACCTTGATACTATTTTGAATATTTGGTGAATGAAATTTGTTCATGTTGATACTATTATGCATGTTCATAAGTGGTTGTTATATTTTTGTATGTGTTCAAGAGTTGTCTTTATAGGAATAATACTCTACTCGTACCCCACATAATGGAAATGGGTGGGAACGGTACCACTCATGTGGCGTACTGTTCCTCACCCATACCCTACACGAGGGTTTAGAGTAGGGATAAGTACCCCACCACCCAAATTAGACCGGAATGGTTGGAAACATGTCAAAATCACCATGAAATGCAAACCAATGCAAGATGGAATGCCGAAATATAAAAAAAAATTGAAAAATAAGAAGTTCGGCTATATCTCGTTGACCCTTGCAAAGTAGGGTCGGCCCTGTGTAACCGTGATAAGTTGAGTTTTGGTTAGTGTTTTGCATGTCAATTTGTGAGATTTTTAAGTGCATTTAGTTAGTTTTTAAGTGTTTTTGCCTAATTAGTTCATTTAGGTGTGTTGTTGTGTTTTAGATGTTAGTTTTAGGTATTTTCATGAATTGCATGCATTAGATTAGTTTAGTTAAATAATCATAATTTTTAGGAATTTTTCCTTAAATCATTAGTTGCATTTTCATATTGATAATCTCACATTTTGCATGTTAATACATATTTGCATTTATACTTTTAATACTTGATTAGTTTAGATCACTTACTTGTATTTTTGTGTTTTGTTTTGTAGGAGAATAAAGAGCTTTAAAGGGATGAAATGAGGCATAAAAGATAGAGAAAAAGTCCCAAGGCATTGCACAACAAGTCCCATGGAGAAAAAGTGCAAAAACATGAAGAAAATGCACAAAATAGTGCATTTCATGCTCTGAGCACCGCGACGCTATTACGAAATCTGCTTTTGCGCAATGTTTGTATTTTTGCAATATCTTGGGTTGTACAACTCGAAATTGGATGTGGTTTTTTTATACTTCTAGAATTAAAGGGCTATCATATAAGAGGATTTGGAGTCACAAAAAAGGAAAAAAAAAAAAAAGGACGGCTAGGGTTTTAAAAAGGGAGGAGAGAAAGGGAAGCAAGAAAGAAGAGGAGAAAGTTTGGAGGAGTTGCAAGTTTTCTAAGAGGAAGAAGAAGAAGATCTTCAAGGGGGTTTTTATATTTTAATTTATATTTCTTAAGTTCTTGCAATGTTTCCTTTCCTTGTTCTTCATCTTTTCTATCTTGTATTCATGGATTCAATGTTGGGTTAATTGAATACTCTAGGGTTTTGATTGAACTATTTTGAATCTTAAGATTTGATTATCTTTTATATGTTGTTGAGTAATTTCCATGTTTATTTGCAATTGTCAGTGCTTAATGCTTTCAAATTGTTGATCACTCTTTTAATGAACTTAGTTTTGATATCTAACACTTGGAAAAGGGGATATTAAATCGGAGCAAGATAATTACAACTTAAGGAATTTGTATCGTGTTGGAGACCTACAAAACTCTTTGAAACCGTTTTGAATGAATCAAAGATCTTAGTGTGTTCTTGTTCGATTGACCTATCACTTGGGAGAGGTTGTTGAAAGTTTAAGGATAGATATTCAAGTTGACACTCGGGAGAGGGACTTGAATGATTAAAGATTCATGGTTTATAAATATAAGATTTAATTCAATAACACAATATTTAGAGATCTTAAGAAACAACATAGTGATATCAAACCTTAGAACTTATGATTTCTCTCTAATTTTTATTTCATCTTGTTTGTTTCTATTAGCTTTTGTTTAATTTGCATTTTATCCATGAATTCACTCCACTTTGATTACCTAGATAAAATTAAAAACATTGTAGAATTGGGCATTAGGATTAGTAAAATCACCTTCCCTATGGATACGATAACCCACTCACCATGGGTATTATAACTTGATATTCGTACATTTGCGAATCTAGATTTAGTCAATCAAACCGACCCTATTTTGTAATGGTCAACCAAATAGTGCTGACCCTACTTTGCAATGGTTGACCAGATTTAGCCGAACCTCTTATTTTCTCAATTTTTTTGGGTTTCGACATTCCATCTCGCCTTGGTATGCATTTTATGGCGATTTTGACATGTTTTCAACCATTCTGGTCTAATTTGGGTGGTGGGGTACCGTTCCCCACTCTAAACCCTCATGTGGGGAACGACACCCCACCACCCAAATTAGATTCGAATGGTTAGAAACATGTCATACCAATGCAAGATGGAATGTCAAAATCCAAAAAAATAAAAAATAAGAGGTTCGGCTATTGCAAAGTAGGGTTGGTTACACAGGGTCGACCCTACTTTGCAGGGGTCGGCCAAATCTAGTCGAACTTCTTATTTTCCCATTTTTCTTGAATTTTGGCATTCAATTTTGCATTGATATGCATTTCATGACGATTTTGACATGTTTCTAACCATTTCGGTCTAATTTGGGTGGTGGGGTATCGTTCCCCACATGAGGGTTTAGAGTGGGGTACAGGTGGGGAACGGTACTCCACCACCCAAATTAGACCACAATGGTTGGAAAAATGTCAAAATCGTCATGAAATGCATACCAATGCAAGATGGAATGTTGATTTTGACATGTTTCCAACCATTCCGGTCTAATTTGGGTGGTGGGGCATCGTTTCCTACTCGTTTGGTGAACTTTGACATAAAATACATACATACAAAAAAATCAGATCATTCGAACATCCAAATAAACATAGTACCATCTCCAAGACAACAAATTTGTATATATAACCAACATCCAAGCCAATTATATCTTTTGCATCCACATTTCAAAAAATGACAACTATATGTCAACATTTCCAAAAAAAACAAGCCTATACATGTGAACATTCCCAAAAAAAGATGCTGACATCGCCCTACATATCAACATTGTAATACCCTAGGTTTGCACAAAAAAAAAAAAAAATTGTTCGGGCAACCTGCCCAAACGTTCAGGCGCCAAATCTTCTATATAAACAACCCTCCCCCTCCTCATTTCTCACACCAAAATCACTCCTTGTGATTTTCCTTTTCTTTTTCACTCATTTTGAGTTTTGTCTTCTCTTTTGAGACTCTCTGTGCGGTGCAACGCTGTTCTGCCCAAGAAAAGGCGCCAGTCTCCAAAAGAGTTTTTATTTGAATGTGGGGAACGAAACATAGGTTTGCGTGTCTTATAACTTTTGTTAAAGTTTACATTCATTTATTATTATGTCTAATATTCATTTACACTGCATTATTGCATATAATGATCATACTGTCATACTTATGCCTGTATAATTGGAGTTCATGTATTACACTGTTGTTATGCAGGATTAGTGGTCAATCTGGCTCAACCAGACTCAGTCTTGTCCTCAGTAACTTTAAATAGTGAATGGGAGGCAGCGTGCTGCTCTAGACGATTGGTATTTATGTTGACCTAGTGTCTCACCTCTCAACTGGAAACTGATCTGGTTGGTCTTATTTGAAAGCTATCAGCTTATACAAGTTATACTGAATGTCCTAACCTTGCATGTCGTGATACCGACCCTGATAAGGATCACCAGACGTTGCCAAATACTGTCTAAATATTAAGTAAAGACCGGACCAGTTCATGCATTGGCATCATACATAGCACCACCTAGGGACGTATGTGGTTTATGATTCATAGAATAGTTAGAAGTGATGCTCGCTATTCATTATATTTCTCTAGAGAGGAACGTACAATGAGAACCTGGCTACTCCTGGGGAGGGACATCTGTACGTGAATCCAGAGCATCGTTCTTGAGGAGGGACGTACACTGAGAACCCGGCTACTCCTAGGGAGGGACATCTGTACTTGAACTCAAGCGATGTACAGTCATCAAACCAATACGAGACGGTGTCATGCATACATACATATTGAATTGATTATGATGCTCTGATGTGTATTTAAGATATTTGATTATGAAGTTTGTTTTATTAATTGTTATATTCACGAACTATTTTACCCACTAAGCGTGTAGCTCATCCCGTTATTATCCAATTTTTCACAGGAGATTAGGGTGGACTGGGTGCAGGTTTTTGGGCCCACATTTTGTACCCTTTGTATTATTCATTGGGGATTTTGGGAGAATGTTCCCTTAGCTATTTCATGTACAAATATATTCTGAAATTAATGAAATCAGACTTGTACTTAACTATGCTTCCGCGCACTCTGTTATGATCGTTATAATGCATTCGCGCCCCGTCCGTGAGTGTCCAGCCGATTTAGGCGCGTCCGGGCGGGCTGTGACATTTAATGGTATCAGAGATTAAGGTCCACGGCCCGCCCAAGTCCACCAAATTAGGGGAAGAAATTTTTTATTAGATATATATATCTCTAGAACTATATATATATATATGAATTATATATAGTTGAGATTTATATTAAATATATATCAAGAAAACTATATAGTTTTATATAGTTTAGATTCAAATATATATATATAGTTATGATTTATGAAAACTATATATATAGTTATGATTAAATATATATATATATATATATATCATATTGCCAATAGAAAACTTGGATTAAATGATGACATAAACATCAAGAGAAAAATAGAAAATATTGTCTAACGGACAAAGCATAAATCTTAAAAATGTTAGGAATATATTTTGTGTTTTTCACAAATTTATTTTCCTTTCAGCAAAAGAATGGCCTCAAGTGAAGGAACGACTTCCAGTAGTCGGGAACCAATTCCCACCAAACTCAAGGAATTGTCCAAAAGAGAGGTTATGACTATGAGGAGTATCGAGAATAAAGATCTCCGCCTCTGTCCGATCCTTCGTGAAAAACTCGCAACACTGGGGTGGTTGAACATAATAAAAGTTGAGGGTCACGTCTCCTACAATTTGATGAAATCCTTCTACGAATCCATGAATTGCGTAGGACTTCAAGAAGATGGGATCAGCCCTGTTTTGGAGACAGCGGTCAGGGGAACAAAGATTTCTATCAACGTCGAAATTATTACGCGACTTATGGAGATTCCAATTGAAGAAAGAATCATTGATACACGCGAACCCCAGACAGTTGCAGAGATCGCAGAGTCCAACGAACAATTGTTCAATTCTCTCGCCAAAGAGCCGTATACCCAATCAACGTACACCCACCTTCTAAACAATCTCCTTAAACCATCTCTTGCCGGCCTTGGAAAGATCACATACGGCAACATCTTGCCAGAAAGGAGGACTAGAGGTACTATGTCAAGGGCTCAACTTCTTGTGTTATACTGCATAGAGAAGAAAATTAAGGTTTCCCTACCTCGCATCATCATTCAACAAATGTTGAGGGTAATTCAAAACCCTTTAAGAAAGGATCTCCTCGGCTACGGAGTCTTGATCATGAGGATGCTATACGAGGCAAACGACAAAAGCATAAGGCCTTTTGTCACATCCCGCGGATGTGATGGGTACCTCCTACTCGAGCGTACCCCAGCCCATAATATTGTCCTATCCCGGTACAGCCCACCACACAAGGACGTCTTATACCCGGGATCATTTCGCTCAGTGGTTACTCGGATTGCGAAATCAACCTATATGAGGTTTGAGGTTCGAATCCGGGGGACGTCCTGCATTGTTCGTGATGAACGGTGGGGACAAATGATCCTGGGTACGAGACGTCCTTGTGTGGCGGGCTGTACCGAGATGGGACAATATTATGGGATCATAGTGGCTGGGTACGCTCTAGTTGGAAGTACCCATCACATCCGCGGGGTGTGACAAACATATCCACATTTCCCTACATATCAACATATTCATGTCTCCCTACACATCAACATTTCAAAATGTCAACATCAACATATTCATATCTCCTTACATATTAACATTTCTTCACAATACTCAAAATGTTATACACAACATTTAATGCCAAACTTCAAAAATGGTTATAAAGCATTTATTATACCCTTAAACGTTGCCTACGCATATCTGAACAGATCTAATCCCTTTTCAAACGTTTTTTTTATGCCAAATTTTTTTTAAATGTTTTGAAACATCATTTGCACCTTCTGCCTTCCATTAGAATATTTTTGTTTCTGAATAGTGTCGTCTCCATTCACATTCCATTTTCTCTTTTTTCTTGGGTTCATCTCTTGATAAGCGTGGGAAGAAAGAGGTATACATTGCCTAAGTTAACTACATCTTGTCTATCACCCTCATTGCTTGTTACTCTGCTGCTATCAACGTTGAAAACAAAATCAGTCATTTCCCATCCCTTTGCCTGTGGTAGTCAGAATCTATGCCAATCTAGCGATATGAGAGGTATTGGTGATGCAGGGGCAAGCAAAACATGTAGAAAGTACAACATTGCAATCATTATTTCCATTATTCTAATTTTAGATTGAAACCAAACATAAAAAAAATTGATTTTACCTTCACAAAGTGGTTACCATTCACATAACCGATGTCAATCACTTGCGTGGATGGGATGGTGCAGCTTCAATTTCAAGGGGAAAAAATATAAGACATTGCTGCATAGATAAAAGCACCAACCCGACATTGTATGTTGATGTTATCAACAACCCCTTATCAGGCAAACTCATCCACTTGTTTACGGGTACCGGAGGTCACTGCATTGTAAAGAACTCATAATCTCCTGAACCCTCTCAACGCTACCTAAAATCATTGGGTAATGTTCCTCAAACATTTGTACCTCTCTCAGCAAGTCACCTTTGACTTTGCTCCAACAGTTTGTTCCTATACCCATGGACTTGGCGATGACTTGGTACCCACAATGTCCATCAGTTATAACATCTCTAACCTGGTGTATGTACTGATGTCAACCAAAAGGAAGTCGATCTAGATATCCATGAGACTTTTGCAAGCTTGTCCTGTGGACTTATGCAATGATGATATGGATGAAGGAGTGGATTGCGTAGACAAAACATGCTCAAACAATGATGAATCTCGTTTTGTAGACTTATCATTCTTCTTACTCGACCGCCTTTTTGTTTTCTCTTCAAGTAGAACCAACTTAGCCCTAAAATTGAAATCCGATTCGTTGTCCTCCACATTCACAAAAGTAAGATATAATTTTTCCAATGGGCATCCACATCAGCTAGAGGTATGGGCTT
Organism: Paratinospora sagittata; assembly: GCA_035771175.1. Taxonomy (NCBI): domain Eukaryota; kingdom Viridiplantae; phylum Streptophyta; class Magnoliopsida; order Ranunculales; family Menispermaceae; genus Paratinospora; species Paratinospora sagittata. The sequence goes on along the minus strand of CM069610.1, from coordinate 14,897,654 downwards.
GCTAGATTGCTTATAAGATTGCTTATAGTAGTTCGGCTACTTGCTTACGTCTACTACCTAACCTCCTCAGTTAGGATTTTAAACCTTACCACTAAGGGATTCTCTTACGGGAGAATCAAACGTTACACATTTTCTCAACTTGCGGGTATGAGAACAACCGTTACACTACTCAACTTGCAAGCTTAAGACCAACCTATCCCAACTTACGGGTATAAGAACTACCATTTCTCAACTTACGAGTGTGAGAAGATTGTTTCTCAACTTACAGGTGTGAGAAGACCTAACCTTGTTGAATATGAGAATATCAACTTGTATATTGTATCAAGATAACAACAACTTCATCTCTCAAATTTCTTTTCCAACAAGAATGATACAAGTTAAATTAGTGCTGAAAAATTTGAGTGAAAATAGTTCAAGCTTTCAAATAGATTTTCAGATAAAGATAGAAATTTAGCTCAGTATGAAAATCTTTTGAATAAGTAGAGATTCAAATAAAACGCTTTGAAACTATAATAACTTAAGCTTTTTGAATCATATGAAAATTCAACTAACTTTCAAAAAATGTTTTAGCTCAGAGAATTTTCGGTGGTCTTAACAGATTGTTAAGTGCTGGTATATATAAACTTGTAGAGATGAAGTTGTTGTTCATTTGAATTTGAATTTCAAATATGAACGTTTACTCACAACAACTAGAATGTATCACAAAAATGGCAACTGCACATTTCATGAACATTCTAATTTTCTCCAAATTCACAAATAAGGAAAGTTTAAGCGACATGGTTCATGAATCTGAGAATATCTCTTACAAATACAGAAATTTGATATTTTGAACGAAAGTTGTTCTGAAAAGGTGGCTAAAAGGAAGTACGTGTCAGAATAATAGAAATATCATTTTTGTCATTTTTGTTCCTTTGAGGGCGCTCATATACCATCAGCGTTCTACCGAATGATGAAGTGAGGGCGCCACTGACTTGTAAGCATCCTGACTTACTATGACACTTAAATGACTTAAATCCTGAAGGCGCTAATCGATAGTTAGCGTCTTATTTTGTTTTAAAACATTAAAGTACGAGGGCGCTACTCACAAGTGAGCGTCTTGAAATTTGAAATCTATTTTAAAATAATATTAAATGCGTTGAAGGACAGTAAGCATCCTGAAAGTTATTCAGTTGATTCTAAGGATGAGGACGCTCCTATATAAGTAGCGTCCTGATAGTTTATTCAACTTATAATTATCAGCATCCTTAAAGATAGAAATCAATTAAAACTAAGAGAACTTTTAGCGAGCTGAAACTGAGTCAACGTCTTGACGCTTTCAAAGGTTGACTAAAGGGAGGTCGCTACTTACAAGTAAGTGTCCTTATTAATTAGTTCAATTCAACCTTCAGCATCTTAATATTTTATCAGCGTCCTGACTCATCAAATCTAGGAGGGCACTGCTAAAACATTAGCGTCCTGAAAGACTCTGAAAAAGTAATTTTGACTTGCGATTAAAAATATGATGAATGCGAATAAAAACTCGGTAAATTTCAAATTAATCATAGAAAAGTTAAATCATTTGAAATGCCGTAAAGCGTATGATCAAAATACAAAAATGATTAAATCTTGGTAAGAGCAAATTGATCGATACACTTTACATTCTAAGTGCTGACAGACTCGGAACTTTACATGTGATGTTCAATAGGCTTGTGAGCTCAGTTCCTTGATCTTGATTCTTGATAGATCTGAAACACTTGGCAAGATCATTAAATACACAGATTGGAGATATTTGGAATCATCAAAACACACATGACATGGGGTTCATTTAGATAACAACAATCACAATAGAGTACTTAACATACTCTTGAAACAACACTTCTCTTCGACGGTTATATTCCTCCACTGTCTCAAAAAACATCAACTCATTCCACTTTCGCATAAAACTTTCAAACTCCTCATTCTTTGCAAACTTGCCCTTTGAGTTCACTAAAACATTCTTGTTTATGTGTAATGTAACTAACAAATTCATCGTATTAGGGAATACAAAGGAAACAACAACATCAAGGCCATATCCCTGTCTGTCACAATTATCTTAGGTAAAGGCCAACCTTTCAACAACCCCCTCAGTTTTTGTAGTGCCCACATATAGTTCTCTTTAGTTTCAGACGCCATATACACAAATGCAACAGAAAAAAGTCATATCGGTCGACGTGACATGAACTATCTCTAGTAGTGGAAATTTGTACATATTGGTCTTCTGTGTACAGTCCATCAGAAGCACATATGGGAAACTCCTCAGAAGATCCACTGAAACAGGATGAGCCCAAAATATATCTTGAACAACATCGATACCTTCTTTGCACTTGTGCCACTCGACATACTTCTCTTCTTTTAACTTGTGCAACAGTTGTTGCATCTGAGATCTACTTCCATATTCCAACAACCTATGCTTATGTCTGACATTGTATATTGTCTTCAGCGTCAATGCATTGCTGACACTTCTTTCCTTTAAAGTCGTCAATATGTATTTTGGTCGGGCATTACTCTTTGACATTTGTACCATGACTTCTACTTCATCATTATTCAACATTTCGACATATGAGTGCCCTTCAAAGTGCTTTGCAGCGGGGTGGTTATGGGTGCCACATGCAACTTTTAACTTCCACTCACCCTCCCGAGGGTTCTTGCCATTTAATAGGAAAGGGCATTTACACTTCTTCGTGCTAGTTTCACTTATCTTCGCCTTCTTACTAGTAAAAGATTGTTGAGCAGTGAATTTATAATGGTCATATCTTTCACAAGCAAAATTGACTCGGGCTCGCCTACCATTACCCCAACATCTAAATTTCAGATTATTATCACCAATCCATTCCTCCTACCAACATCTTGGAACTAGGAAACGAGCTGAACTCCCTGTTGGGGGTGAGCTGTTCCGTGTAATCAACGACCATTGCTAGACATAGTTCTTCATCCTGAAATTATACAAAATCTTATAGTTAGACAAACAATAACCTAATAAGACCATAAACAACATCAAATAAATCCAAATGTATAACATAACAATTGCATGCATAAATATTTAAAGAAAAAATGGAAATATATGGTTCGGCCATGGCTGGCCGAACTTTAACATTCGGTTCGACTAGGGTCGACCATTACTATATCAGGGTCGGTTCCCTGTGGGTGACCCCACTGTGTAAGGGTCGGTCATGCAAGGCCAACTTACATCACAATAGTTTCAAAAAATAAATATAACTACCAATTCGCATATAACAAAACTTACCTCTCTTTGATGTTCGTCATCACAAGAGCGTGCTCTTTTGGCCATAATGCTTGCAATGTGTGTTGATAGTGTTGCTTTTTGAGTGCTCCAACCTATTAAAGGAAACAAAAATCGATTCACTTTGAAATCTTCTAAGAAGACTTTAAACCTTATAAAAGACACTAAGAAGATGTTAATAATGTACTTACAATAACTAATTGGGTAGGTGTTGAAGATGGTGAAGGCGTTGAAGAGAGACCAAGGTTAAAAAAGATAGGCGTTGAAGAAAAACGAAAGAGAAGAAAAAGATGAACAGTGGGTAGTGGGATAGATTTAAGGGGTGAGTTTTTAGTTGATTTTATTTTTTTTTGAAATAAAGTCATGGGTAATTTTTAAGGATAACTTAGGAATTGAATTATTTAAATAGAGTGAGGTGATAATAGTCATAAATGGTCCAAATTGCCACCCTCAAAATAAAATCATGCCTCTCGTCTAAAATATCCAGCCAAAAGCCTCCTAGAATCTTTGGCAAAAAAAAACCAAAGCCTCATAGAATATCAAAGAAAAATCTTTATTCTTACCGCGAAATCTACGCGGGTAGACGTTGGAAACTCACTCTTTTTCCATAAGCTCAACCTGAAAGACTCTGAAAGTTGGCTTCTTCTTCCTGTTGCAATGGCTGCTGCTACCGCTGCTTTATCCGTATATACGACTGCGACACCCGTACCCCCCCTTCACCGTCTTTGCTTTGGTCAAGCTCGCCCCAGCAGCAGCAGCAGCCGCAGCCGTAACCTCCGTAAGAAAAAGCTCCCAAAAAATCCCAATCCCGGTCCCAACAATACACGAATCAGCTCCGACCATTTTCTCGCTCACCAATCCGGCGGAGACGCTACAACCTACGTTCGTCTTCCTCCCAAGGATGACTTCGTTCATCCTTCGCTCCCGATTCCCAGCGAAGTGAAAAAACTCTGTGATTTGACGTGGAAAACTGATTGCGTAATCGACGATTCTACCGGGGAAGAAGACGAAGCAGCAGCATTTGATGAATTTCCTACGGGGCTCGATTACGCAGAATTTGATGAAGGGATTTCAGATTCTGATGAAACTGATGATGGTGTTGGTGAAGTGATATTATTAGGGCATGAGGAAGGGGAAGTTAAGGAGAAGGAGAAGGGAGTTCCAGCGGTGATGAGATGCTTTGATAGGGCGAAAATATATGTGAAGGCGGGAGACGGAGGGAACGGCGTGGTGGCGTTTCGGCGCGAGAAATATGTGCCGCTTGGTGGGCCGTCAGGGGGTGATGGAGGGAGAGGAGGGAACGTTTATGTTGAGGTTGATGGGTCTATGAATTCACTTTTACCGTTCCGTAAGAACATTCATTTTAGGGCTGGGAGAGGGACTCATGGGCAAGGGAGGAAACAGGATGGTGCCAAGGGTGAGGATGTTGTTGTGAAAGTGCCCCCTGGAACTGTGATTAGAGAAGCAGCAGCAGGAGGTGTTGGGAATGACGAAGATAAATTGCTTTTGGAGTTGTTGCATTGTGGGCAAAGGGCGCTGTTGTTACCCGGTGGTAGAGGAGGGAGAGGTAATGCATCGTTCAAGTCGGGTACGAATAAGGTTCCGAAGATTGCGGAGAATGGAGAGGAGGGCGCAGAGATGTGAGTGTTCTGTTTCTTTCTCCTTAGCCTTTTTTTATTTAAAAAAAAAAAATTGATCAGTTTTGAAGTATGTGTCTACATGTGTGTATTGCAAATCCAGCATTTTCATCTTAGTGTTAGTGACTGAAAGGATATGTTTTCATCATGATTTAATTGGATTGGTGTTGAAGAAAGCTTGATTAGAAATGCCAACTTTAGCTTGTGAAGCTTTTTTTTGACTTTGGATTCTCTCACGTAATTGAAATTCCTTTTGCTCATTGGGGATGTAGATAGGGCCCTAGATTAATAATTTTTCTTGATCAGGTGGTTGGAATTGGAATTGAAGTTGGTTGCGGATGTTGGAATTGTGGGTGCCCCAAATGCAGGAAAGAGTACCCTCCTTAGTGTTATAAGTGCTGCTCAGCCAACGATAGCTAATTACCCATTTACAACCTTACTTCCTAATTTGGGTGTGGTTTCATTTGACTATGATGCAACTATGATTGTAGCAGATCTCCCTGGTTTACTTGAAGGAGCACATCGAGGTTTTGGTTTAGGTCATGAGTTTCTACGGCACTCAGAGAGATGTTCTGTCCTGGTACAGGCCATCTCTTTTCAAATTCGAACTAGTCGGGATCATAAGAAATCATGGAAAACATATAGCTTGGATCTGTTTTGAAATTCTGATAGTATTGTGTTCTATCTTAGTACTTCATGAAACATTGTTTCATCTTGGATTGGGAAAAGTCATAAAATAGTTTGCATAAGTTTTTTGATATAACAAATATTGGCAATGATAGTGAAAACATAAAACTGATAAAATATTAATGGAATGTTCTTTGTTGAAATTTCTTTTGTAATTCTTTGCGTTGAGCAGCAAGCATTGAGCGTGTGAGACCTTAATGTGCCCCTGTGATTGGTGTATTTTATGTCTATTCTCTTCAAAATCATTCTTGTGGCTGGAACTTGACCTGTTTTTGGTTGATTGGTGTATCTTATGTTTATACTCTTCTAACTCATTCTTGTGGCTGCATCAATAAATATGCTACAGTGAATATGTCTCATTGATTTGACTCCCTATTCCTTCTTCAAATTTGAATGCGGTACATAGTTTTGGTGTTGTGTCTATATGATAAGAATTTCCTAATTTGTAAAACAACCAGTTGTGTGCAATGCAACTAAAAAAAACAACTTTGTTTAGCTACACATAAACTCAAGATTTAGTAGATTCATGTCGTACTTGATCGACACATATAACCCTCCTCCTTTACCCGGGCTTGGGACCAGCTGTGGTGGTGTTGAGCTACACATAATTGTATAAAAATATTCGTCGTAAATCTCTGTTATGACCTATACCTTTGGGATCATGAATTGAAAATTTTACTGCATCTTAAAACTCACTTAAAATTTAGAATTAACTTAGAGAGATCTAGTTCAACATGGAGATGTTGTAATTCAACGTGGTAAGCAAAGTAATTAAAGGTGCATGTCACATTTTAGGCAATGAGGGCCCTAGTGCTTAATTTGCATGGCAAAGCACATGCCTGAGCGAAGTAAGCAGCAAAATTGATGAAAAAAGTCCCTTATGAATTAATTATAACATTAAATTATGCCTTTTCACCAATGTTGCAAGGTACCAAGATGATGTCTTTGCAATTGGCCTCATGTAGGCAAACCGGTGCCTAGTCATCTCATAGGCGAGACCTAGGCATTGCAAATAATATTTATTTTTAACTCCATAAGTAAATAGTTAATTAACTTTACACATATAAACCATGTATATATAATTACGGACATATTCCAAAATATAGAACTCAAATCGTGTATAAAAAAAGATTCACTATATTTTACGCTCATCGATTTTATGTCCACTAATTAAAAATTAGAAAACACATTAAAATATAGGACAAATTAACATATAATGTGAGTACAACATTTAAAGAGCAATGTTTGATGCAATGCATATGACAAAGGAAGATATTTACAGCAATATAACAAATATAAAATAAAATATCAAAATTTAAAAATAGGAAAAAGAAAAAGATAACTTGCATAAACATAAGTGTAACACTAGAATTAGAAGTTATGCTAATGTTGAATCTATACAATAAATAACATATGTTATAATATGAAGAAAACAAAACCTTTATGCTTTATATATTTACATTGACCTTACCACAACCTATTATGGAAAGCTCTGGTACTATCAAAGGTTAAATTTTTGGGGTGGGTTGCTTCCTATGGAAAGTTGAATATGGGGGATATGATGCAAAAAAGGTTCCCATATAGGTGTTATCCCCTTTTTGGTGTTATTTGTGTAGTCAGGATCTGGAGTCTGTGCCCCATATATGTTGGGATTGTCCATTTGCCAAGGAGGTTTGGTGTAGATGGCGTGGTCACTTTCCTATTACATATGGTGAGATTGAGGTGGAAGAGTATTTAAATATCTTCCCATTTTTGGACAAAGTTCATTCATTATGGAGAGATCATTGGAAGGTGGTGTGCTTGTCAGTACTATGGTCTCTCTGGAGGGAGAGGAACAATCAGGTGTTCCTCGATGAGTTTTTTCCGGCGTTTGAAGTGTGGGAGAAGTTTCACCTCCTCGCTTCTTTTTGGGTTGCCAATAGTAATTTGTCTAAGGGATACTATTTAGGGGATTGGCTAAGGGGTTGGAGAAATATTGTATTTGTATAGGGTAATGGTCCTGTGGACATTTTTTGTACAGGTTTTTAATGCTTACTTACATATATACAATATCTTTAGTTTCTATTTAAAAATTTTCAAATAGCCTCACATCCTACCTTAAGCATGGCCTAGAAGATTTAGTTGCAAATGGCCTAGGCGATAGATTAGTCGTTGTCTAGGCGTGGCCTTGACAACATTGCATTTAACCGATGTACCTATTTTTTGGTAAAAGAATTTGAAAAGGACAAAGATTAGCAAAAGTTTTTTATTGTTCTCATTGTTCATTATACAATTCATAGTAACAATAATGTTTCATATTTTATAGTTGGTAGTCATTCTTTTAGAAATCGCATGAGGTGTGCACCTCAAGGCAAGGTGCCCAACAAACGCCTCGAAGCTTAACCCTCAAGTTCAAACTGTGAGGCTTACGCCTAACTGTGTTGAGGCGTACGCTTAGGCGTACGCCTTAAGGCTTATGCATTGACATGCAATGAGGCTTAGGCCTCAGTTTTTGAATGTTTAAATTTGAACTTTTTTCTGATATAAATTTATGATTATGGTTTTATCATTAGAAATTATTTTAATTTTTAAGAATTAATTTTTTCATTATAAACAAAAGTTTTGTTCTCATAAATGGGCCAATGTGATCTCTAGAAAGGCCCCCTACTAACCGTATATTTTTAAGTTTACTAGCAATAGTATGAATACTAACTTATCTAATTAAATAATTTTGTCAAATTATTGTAAGTCAACTTGTATTAGCCAAAAAATTGTAAGAAGTGGAAAAGATCTAATAATTTAGAATGTAGTTGCTAGCTTTCTATTGTTCATGTTTTTAATAGTTTGAATCTTGAACTTTCGAAAGCTTAACATATGATATGTGCTCAATTAGTTTTTAATGGTGTTAATGGCAATTAAGATCAAGGAATGAAAATTTTAAAAAATTGCCAAATTTTTGGTGAAATTTTTTTGTTGTCAAACATGTTGAATTAAGGAGTGCAGGTAAATTAAAAAATGCAAAAAATTGATAGAATTCAATACAAGTTTAATTTTTCATTTAAAAAAGCAAAAATTCGACATAAAATTCGACGAAATTAGATAAAATTCAATAGAAAGATAAATGTGTTTTATTTCATCAACAAAAAGCAAAAGAATTACTAAAAGCTATGAACAATTTTTTCTATCACATCAACCAACATAGCAATATATATATATAAAAACTCTAGCAAGGTAACAAATTATGCAATCTTATGTGATATGCCTTATGGGAAAAAGAAAAAAGGAAAGCAAGAAAGACTTGAAAATACATTCAAAGAGTTCCCAAAGCCAATCTTTTTATTTTAAATCCCATATAACGAGATGAAAAAGCAATGCATTTTAACAATAAACTAATACATTAAGCAAGGTAGAATGCCAAACTAGCAAATTATATACTCTAGGAAACCACAAAATCGAAAAAACATTGAAAAGAGATAAAGATTAGAAGCATCATTTCAAATTTAATCAACACACTTAATAAGATTAATTTTCTTAAGTCATTTATGGATATTTTTATATATTAAAAGTTTTTATTTATATTAGTTTTAACATATATTACAAAAAATTTAGATATTTAGCAACTATGCAAAATTACCTAAACTTTTATGATTTAACGAATTACTATAAAAATTTTCCATTTTGAATTAAACTTTCTAGAATTAATTTCAATTTTCAAGTGATTGAAGTATGAGATGATTCAAATTTTTGATCCTTGATTAAGACAAGTAATATATTAAGCGAAATCACTCGAGTTCTGCATGCATATGCAAAAGCAGTTCATATTTCAACTTTTTTCAGATTGTCCTTCATTTATCATTTGTACTAGTAATTTTTCTGAGTTTTTCTTAATTGTTTATCTTTTTGTTTTTTTTAAAGAAGTCTTACATCTCATATCACCTTAAGGTTTACACCTTGCCTTGCAAAGGCAAACTACTTTGATTACGCCTCACGCTTTTTAAAACCTTGTTGGTAGTTGATACTAATATTATTATTATCAGCTTTGACGTTGAAATTTGAGTTGAAGTAGGAAACGTTAAGTAATGAAGAACAAATAGCAATGCACAAACAATAGCAGCTATGATGCTTTTCAATAGCAGGTTCTTATTGCTGTTATGGTAGCGATTATACTACAATTAAAGCACCAATTCTACATTGTTAGAACACCAACAAGGTGGTGTTATAGTAGCAAAGTTGTTAAAGGTGTAAGGTGCAGTTGAGGTTATGAGGGGCCCTAGTGCCTAAGGCTCAAGGTGCAAAGTTAGATGAATGCTCGAATACAATGAAGTGCAAAATTCATAAAAAACTCTATATTAGCTAATAGTTTTAAGTTTTTCTCATAATACATCATAATGTTCATCTATACTATTTATATAGCCAAAAATCCTAACTCACGGTGTGCTACTTTTATCATAAATTTCTACATTACCCACTACTTTTCAATATAAAACTGTTAAATAAATTTATATTAAAAAATACATTTATGTGTAATTTGATAATATAGCGCTAAAAGATCTCTGTTGTAATGTTAGTAAATATAAGATTTATTTTAAGAATTATTCTTTTTTGACGTTTTCAGTCCCCTTTTATTCTTTTTTTTCTTTGGTAACTTTCAACCTCCATTTATTATTATTTTTTTGGTAATCTTCAGCCCCTTTTTATTCATGTACAATGCACGTGCTCGTGGACTAGTGTAGCACTAATGTTTCTATTTCCTAGTTGGTATTAACATTATGCTTTTTGATATTTAAAATTGAATTGAAGCAAGAAACATAAAAACAAAGAAGAACTAGTAGTTGTCAGATATACCCAAGACGGGGATGAATTGGGTATAATGGTCAAATATGAAGCTTTTCAACATGTTAGTGAAATACTTGATTACAAGGAAGATAGATGAACAATCTTAACATGATACTATGAAGAAAAAGTAGGAAACAGGGGACAACAGATTCATAGTGGTTCGGCAAGCCTACATCCACTACCTAATCTCCCGAGTAGGATTTTCTTAATCCACTAACTGATTCTCTTACGGGTGAGAACCAAACCATTACACATGCCCTTTTATAGGTTCAAGGTAAACCTATCCTTTTGCGGGCTAAGGATGAACCGCATTTCCTTTTTCCGGGCTGAAGAAAAACCCATGTTCCTTTTGTGGGCTAAGGAAGAACAGATAAATCTTACTTCAAGATGGAGGATAAACCTTCTTAAGATTCCAACCTTGGAATCATCAAGTGAACTAAATTCACTAAACTTGGTTGTTTCAATCCTGAAACACACCAACTTATGATTACAAAATAATAATGATGGTTCTATCTGAGTAGAACACTTACAATTCAGCTCATTCATAGCATTACAAAGATATGTAAAATTAAGCACGTAATGCTGAGAGGAGTACACTTACAATCCTTTTACCTTTCAATGTTTTAGTATTGCTCAAGTGTAGTTTCAAAGTATGGTGCTTCTTGAAAAACAATTGTCAAATGCTTCTTCAGAAACTCTATAACTCGATCAAACATTGAATTTGAAATCAAAAGGGAAACAAGTGTAAAGCTTATACAAACACAAAAGGTTTTGCCAATGGATAAAAACATATGAGAAGTTTTGATGATCATGAAAACTTATGGTTTGATACTCAGCAGTTTGTATAACTATTGTTATAGCTCGATACAGTTTTCAGGATGTGAAATAAGGTATAACTGTATCCTATGAACCATCTCTCAAATTCCTTGATCAGCAAGATTGATGAGATTAAAACAGGGCTGAGAATTTGAGTGGAAAACAATTATGTATTATTCAAAGATTTTCAAAGAAAGATAGATATTAAGCTTAGAGCGAAAATCTTTTGAATAAGTAAAGTTTCAAAGAACACACTTTGAAAAACTAGAACAGTTTAAACTTTTGAAGATAAGATTGAAAATTCGACTAATGTTTAAAAGTATTGGCTCAATAAAATTATCGGTGGTTTGTTTTGAATCTAAGTGCTGGTATTTATAGACTTAGTAGAATAGAGCTGTTAGTTGTTTGAATTTGAAATTCAAAGTGAACGTTTACTCACAACAACTAGAATCTTTCATGAAAATGACAACTGCAATTTTCACGAACATTCTGGTTTTTCTCAAATTGGATGAACAAGGAATGCTTCAAGAAACGTGATTCATGGATCAGAGAAAATCTCTGACATATCTGAAAAAGGTTTTGTGCATAGAACAGTTCTGAAAAGTGATTTGAATAAGTGTAAGTATCAAAATTGTGACAGTGTTGAATTAGCATCCCGACGCATAATATTAACTTTGTCGTTTTGTTTCTTTGAAGGTGGTCATGAACCATAAGCGTCCTGCTGAACTGTGAAGTGAGGGCGCTACTTAATCGTAAGCGTCCTAACTTACTTTGACGATTAAAACGACTAAACTTCGTGAGGGTGCTAATTCACAATGAGCGTCCTGCTTATATTCAAAGTTACGAGGGCGCTACTACCAAGTAAGCGTCCTGATGTTAAAAACTCGTAAAAGCAATGAGTACATTGAAAGACGATTAGCATCCTGAAAGTTATTAAGTTAATCTTTTAAATGAGGGCGCTCCTATTCAAGCAGCGTCCTCATAGTTTTCCAACTTATAACTATTAGCATCCTTAAAGATTAAAACATTAAAATCTCAAAAATCTTTCAGCGAGCTGATACTAAGTCAGTGTCCTAACAAGTTCACAAGTTGACTTAAATGAGGCTGCTACAGATGAGGTAAGCGTCCTAATGTTTCATCAGCGTCCTGACTTATCAAGTCCAGTAGGGCGCTGCTAACACATTAGCGTCTTGCAAGCCTCTTAAAAACGATTTTTGATTTTTCATTAAAGTTCGATAAATACGATTAGAATCTCGGTATTTTTGGATCAAATCAAACACTTTAAAATGATTGAGAAATTAAATCATTTGAAATACCTTTAAAATATATCGATCAAAACATGCAAGAAATGTATGCGTGATTTTGAAAGATGTGTGCAAGTGATTTGTGCATGGTTTTGAAAAACGTTTGAGCAATAAAGAAGAAAGAAAGATACCTTACATTCTTTATGTGTTCTTCTCATGATTTTCAAATACAACTCTTCTTTATGAGATCTTCATTAGTAACTTCGCACTTGAGTTGAGCGTTGTGATCGTGAAGTCCTTGATCGAATCATTCTTCTGTTTTTTGCTTTCTTGAGGTGCTAAAATATATCCTTGATTGAAACGTTAGCACCAAGTAATATATTGTTTATTGGTTGTAAGCATCAAAACCTTTATGGAGCGTGCTAAGTGATGAACTACTTAGGCCAACAATCTCCCCCTTTTTTATGATGACAAACAATAACGAATTTTAGGCTTTTAAGCAAAAGGATGTATCACTTTTCACTTTGTTTTGCATTTAACTTTACACTTGTAACTTTTCTATTTCTCTTCTCATTCTTCTTTATTACTTCTTCTCCCCCTTGTCATAATAAAAAAGGTGGAAGAAGTATCGAGATCCCATAGTCGAGATCTTATGGTATAGCATAACACACGAAGCTCCCCCTTTTAAAAAGAAATGTAGACTCCCCCTTATGTTATGCATTCATCCTCAAGAGGATTCATGACACCATGTCATGGTTAGGCACGTGAGAATGCACAAGGGATGCGTTACCGTAAGAAAGACATACGAGAAACAAGATTTAGCATTAAGCACATCGAGAAATAGTTTGAAATATTCATAGGCTATATAAAAATGTTAGAAATAATAGCATAGCCAAGAATCGGAAGTTCATATATGACATCTAGTCATAAGAGATGAGAAAGAGTTGCTAAAAGATGAATTCATAAAGAATTTTAGACAGGCAATCATTTTCCTAGTGTTTGGAAAAAATATGAGTTTGATAATCAATCCAAGCCTAATACAAAATATGCTTTAACATCTGTGAAAAATCAAGCACAAGCATACATTAAGATTCATAGCATAGGCAAAATACTTCATAATTAACCATGGCCTAGCTATCAAAGTTCTAATGAGATGCATAGTATGTTTTTGAGGTTCAAGGCATTCATTAGAAATTGATGAAACATGAGCAATTGATGCATTCGATGTTTGAAAAATTAGGCGCAGCATCATGTTATAAGAATTAGTTGCTAAGATGTAAAATTAAAGCACATGCAAACATTCTTATAATATTAGGTAAGAATATTAACCGATACCAAGTATTCCAAATTAATACCAAAAAATATTATTGTACCTAATGTTGGTGTGTGCATTATTGTGTATGATATGCATAGGCATACAATACCGATATCGAATTCATAGCATAGATATGAATAAATAGTTAAGCACAACCTAGCTATTTTGATTTAAATAGAATGCAAAAGGTGAATTATAAAGTTCGAGGCATCTATTCGACATCAAATATACGCAAACAGTTGATGCATATGAAAATTGAGGTCATAAGCAAAGCATCAATATAAAAGTGAAAGACTTGTGAACACGCACGATCTTTCCAAAATTTGGGCATAAGAGTGTTTCAAATGAGTAACATAGCCTAAGAATGAGTGTATGCTAGATTTCATAAAACTCGTTCAAGCATATGTTCATTTTCATATACTAGGCGAATATTTTTAATCAAACCATGGCCTAGATTAATGAATGATAATCTTGAAGAGTATGCATTAGCAGAAATCAAATGTTCATGAAAACATAATTCCAAAAGATTATAGATATGAACATAGACGTTCAATGATTTATCTAAACAGGACATCATAAGAAATATCAAGTGTAGATTTTCATAGTTCTCATAGACTTTCACAATCGTAGATTTTATGGTAATTATAGGGTTTGAAAGTGAATGACTGAAGATCATTTAATTTTTCTACTTTCCCAATATAAAAGAAAATCATGATTTCATAATCACAAACGCTAGTTCTATTAAGTAATACAGAGATGTTTTAATGTAAAGTTGTTTCATAGTCATGAGTTCAAACATAAGGTTAAAATTACTATGTGGAACATAGGTAATATGTTAATTTGTGTTCAACAATCAGTAAGATAAGCATATCAAAGCATATGAACTGAACAAAGAGCTAATCATGACATTCACACACATATCTATCTGTAAGTAACTCATCAATGAACAGTAAACTTTGAACTTTTTGTATTAATCAGATTGTTGCAAGGACCGGAGGACCCATTTAATAGACAAAACAAAAAAAAAAGGAACAACACAAAAAAAAACCTTATTACAACAACAAAAATTGAGAAAACAAGGCAGGCAGGCAGATAGCAGATGGCATCAAGCATGATGTGGAGCATTTGGAGCAACCGAGGCATTGACATCACGAGGACGTGATCTTCTCAGCGATGCCATGGGTCTGGCAAACCTCGGCAGATGCGACGGATCAGCTATACTTGCTCCTTTCCCCTCAATATAAGCTAGTACAGGACCAAGCCGTTTCATCTGTCTCATCATGTAAACAAAGCTTCCCTTAATCTCTTGTTGTAGCTCGGCATGAGATTTGTCTACTTTCTTGAGAAGAATCATCATCAGATCCTTCTGATGTCTTGTGACCTTCTCAAGTTCCTTTAATCTATTCTCATGCTCAATCAGCATGTCTAGGATTATCTGGAAACCCAAAGAAATGGACTCATTCAACTTGGCAAAGAGATTCTCAACAGAAGATTCTCCAGGTGTAGCACTAGGAGGCAAAGGTTTGTCTGAAGAAGACGAAGGGACTAGGAAGAAGCTTGACGGCAGGGTAGACTTAGCTCTGGGAGACACAAAATTGGGTATTTCTTCAACTAATTCATCAGAGGAAGAGGATATGGAAAAGCCGCTAGAGGATGAAGAGGATTCATCCCTAGTTCTTTTCTTGGACATAGGGGATTTGGAGGCCATTGGAGATTAAAAGATTGAGGTGAAAAGAGGAGAACGAAGATGAAAGGTTTGGGTTTTTCACTGCAGTTGGTGCAAGTGAAGATGAAACGTAGAAGGCTTCCTATATACGTCAAAGGTGGTCTTGCATTAAATGCAAGGTGGCTTAACCGTACGTGCTGACAGACGTGAAATGATTTATCAAGGAATAAATTAGTTAAAAGAAAATTTGAAGGATAAATATGCATTAAATTTAAGTAATTTAAGTGGACATAAATAAAAGTTAAATTTTCTAGAATGTGGTGGATTATGATCATTGAGGTGGTTAGAACATAATGACATTATGACTTCTAAGGTTTTCTATCTTATGACATGAATGACTAAAAACCTAAGACGAATCCTACAAGATTTGACCATTGGATCTTGACTCTAGGTGGTTAGACCAAAAATTCAGAGAACACGCTCTGATACCACATGTTGGATATACCCAATTCACCCCCCTCTTAGGTAAATCCAGCAGTAGCAATTGTGATACTAATGCCTTTATAACGACAACTTCTTGTGGTTGTTATATAAGTGTAACACAAGTTTCTTTTAATGTTTTATCATTTTATGTCCTATATTATATATTATGTGTATTTACTCAAAGATAAAGAGAAAAAAGTATATAATATCATAATTATTTAATGATCAAATAGTTTTTTTTTTTAAAAGGGGAACAAGAAAGTGAGGCTCACTAAGGCTCACCAAGGTGCAAGCCTGAGGCGCACGCTTGAGTTGGTGTCTCGTGCCCGTCAAATATTGAGGTGTAATATGTGCACCCCACCTCAAGGTGCCCTGAGACCAATGCCTGAGCTCACATTGACTACCCTGATAGTTGCATCGAACTGGTTTTCTTTGATTTTATGTTTTTATTTTATTTCATAATTTTCATTGCTTTAGATTGTATTTTATGTAAAGAGAAAAGAGAAAAATATATAAGAAAATATTTAATGTTTAAAGGGTTCTTTAAAGAAAAGGGAAAATAGGAAAGTAAGGTGCATGCTGGAGTTGGTGAGCCTTGCCTTTCCAAGGTTGAGGCACGGAATGTTCGCCTTGGCTTAGGGCGGGATTGAAGGTGTGCGCTAGAGCTTGTCTTGACTACTTTAGTGGTAACTTAAGGCAATAAAGGCCCTTTTGGTGCATGAGTGTAAGGTGCGAAACAAAAGACAAGGTGCATGCCTTGAGTAGAGAAAAGCACAAAAATACATAATAATTACTCTTATTATCTAAAACATAAAAGTAATAAATGTGGATTTCATTAATAATATATAACAAAACTGATATTATAAATTATATGCATATAACTATCCAAACTCTAAATTGAAATGTATCACATATAAACCATATTTTAAGTCCCAACATGATTGTTGAGTAACTCGAAAAATTTAGTTTTTAAAAGTCTTAAAGGAATTTTGAACCTATTTGCACTAAGATGCATACAAGCCATGCTTAAATTGGGGCACCACACTTAGTTCTATGCCAGGCACCAAGGTTTAGCCTTTCTTCAAGGTATGCTAGTGGCACAAACCTTGATAACAATGTTTAAGATGTATTAATTTTATAAGTTAATAATTAAAATTAATTATGATTCAGTAATTTGTATATTGGGTATATTATTCATGAATTGCGTTTTCCTTTTAATGTTGACTTGGAGAACTAAATAATATGCTAGCATATATATGACATATGTGAGTTGATTAACAAACCCATGCCTTACAAGTTCATCTTTTTGTGGCTTGGCCGATTGTGGTATTTGTTTCAAATATGATTGGCATATTAATCAAACTTTCTACCCATGATTACTACCTAACTTGGCACCGGTATTTAGAATCATTAGACGTGTCATAATAAAAGAGCCATTGGACTACTAAAGTCTACATCAATACAACATTGATCTAGGCTTGTAGAGGCTAATCATACTACCTGTGGCAAAATCACGTAGAATAATACTAAGTATTGTAAAACTGGAGGGGCAAGTGGAAGACCCATACCTTTGTCAGATGAGTAATTGGAAAACCCTTCCATAAGTACCAAACCAAGTGCACCCTGACTCCCCAAGTGTGAATTCTCCTACTGATTGTCATCATGGTACCATTTTTTGCTTGGAATAACTTTGGCATGAAATGAGTTTTGACCAACATCACATTGGTGTCTCCTTATTCATTGCAAGCTTTCATCCTTTTAGGACATAAGAGTGGACTTGATAGCCCATGACACTACTACCATCAAGCTCTCCAATCGTCCAATTTTGACTCTTACTACAAATCTTGGTTAAACAGTCTTCAAGACACTTTTTTTTTGTTTCTATTTTTTAGTGGTCGTTTTAGTTCCTATTCATTTTACCAGTAATTGAGCTTCAATTTCAAATAGTTACAATACTTAAGGATTCTGTCTAATAAAGATCTATGCAATATTTTCAATATTCACATGTGATATCAATCCTTAATAATGCTTGATTTAAAAGGTAAAAATTTAAATGAGATATTTAATTGTAAAATTATTTCAAAATTTACCTAATTTTAGTCAATTTTTATTCTTTATTTGCATTTGTATAATTCGATGATAAGAAAATTAGTGATAGAATTTGTACGAATTTCAGTTTCATTTTAAGGACAGGGTTTGATAAAAATCAAATTTGAAACTGAATTTGTTCTCTCTTTTTTTTCTCCATTTACATAAGAAAAAGAAATAACTAACTTCTAAGAAGTTTTCGAACTTCTCAAATTATTGTGATCTTTTATACTTAACATATATCAATTATTTGGACTTCTATTTACATTTAATTTGTAATGATTAAAAATAAAATAATTTTTTTATTTTATTTAGAGAATTTTAGAAAATTTAATTCAATGTTTGTGCAAGATAAAAGACAATGATAATAGATCAAATGCCTTTCTTTTGTGAGAAATCATATACACAGAGAAAATCACAAGTTTTTTGGTCTTGGACTAGTCATGTGTTTAATGTATTTGTTATTGTCTTTATGTGTTTTTTTGTTATTCGTCTTAGTGTATCATTGTCTTTTATTTGCCTAAATTATGTGTTGTGTTTCTCTCAAGATGAGATCAACAAGAAGCCTTATCACTTCTATATTGAGCTTGGCTACAACTTTTTTTTTTTTCCATTTTTGAATGTTTGTATGATTTTGATAGATATTCTCTTCAACATAACAAAAATATGCATGATTCTTGAAATTATAAATTGTTTCTTAATTATGGATATTAGAATTAGATGCAATAATGGAACAAATAAATTATTTAGGGCATAGATATATGATTTTGGTGTTGAAGGGAAGCCTTGGCACAATGGTAAGAGTTGTTGCCATGTGATCTAGTGATCATCGGTTAAAGTTGTGGAAACAACCTTCTGTGATGTAAGGTAAAAAGTTGCATACAATTGACCTAAAGTAGTTTGACCTTTCCTTGGGCCCTGCATAGGCAGGAGCTTCGTGCACTAGGTTGTCCATTTCTTTATATGATTTTGGTGTTATATATTGAAATAGTTAGATTTTAAACATAGTAATTTAACCAATCCCAACTTCCCTCCAATATATATAACATTTGGGCTGTTTCATAGTGTTTTATTGAAGGGGAGCATTAATGCAACAGTAAAATTAAGTTATCATCGTGTGACTTGGTAGTCACAGTTTCTAGTTGTGGAAACGGTCTCTTGCAATGCATGGTAAGGTTGCAAAGTGGTTCGATCCCATCCCATGTTCTGCATAGGCTGGAGCTTCATGCATTAGGTTGCTCTTTTTTTGTTTTTTTTTTTTTTTCTTAGTCAGTGTTTTACTATTTTTTATCCTCTTTTCATTGTAAAAATAAAATGACATTTTTGTTGTTATACTTTAAATCTTTTATTAAAATCATAATAATGTTATTTATACCCATAATTTAAAATTTTATTTTAAATAAAAATGTTATTTAATGAAAATTAAGAAAATCATGTGCAAGGCTTGTGAATGCATATAATAAAGTTTTTGTCAAATTAAAGTTTCTAATTCTTTCAAAAAGATGAGTTAGGCATCCATGATGGTACTAAAGTAATTTTAGAAGAAATAGGAAAAGAAAATCATCATACTAAATGAATTATCAATATGCCTAACTAATTAACTTATATTATAAAATCAATTAATCTAGGAAAATATAGTCATAACTTTTAGCTAAGAATAAAAGTTTGAATAAAGGTTTTTGTTCAATATGCAAAATAAACGTTTATCTTATGCCTTAAAGAAAGTAAAAGAGAAGAAAAGCAAAAGTACACGTGTCTAAAGGCTGCAACTATTTGAGAACTTTTGCACTTGTTATCAAATTAACTTTATGATTTTATGGTGTGTTTAGATGAATAAAAAGTTAAAAAAAAAGAAAAAAAGGATGGGTGTCCCTTTTATATTTCGTCTTTGAAAACTTCTTTCTTCAAAATCCTCTTTGCTACTTCACTAACTGCCTTGCTATTTGTTCTTAAAATGTCTTCGTGATTGCCTTGACACTGCTAGTATGTGATGCGCTGGTATCTCTTTACCGCTGTTCTGTTCGATGTAATACTCAACCACTTTCTTGTTTAAAACTAATTATATAAAAAATAATATGAAGCATTTAAACAACCGACATATAAAAAATAAGGAGTTAGGACACAAATGTGGGTTTGTGTTTGGTGTATGAGAGCAGTCAATGTCAGTACCTTGGACCAAAGTGAGGGGATTTTCTTTATGCTCTTCTTACTTTTATAAGAATTTCTGTGTTTGGACACTTCATTTGGCAGTGTAAATTTTCATAACTAATTGTTTCCATTTTTGGATTGTTAGGTGCATGTTGTTGATGGCTCAGGACAGCAGCCGGAATATGAGTTTGATGCTATCCGTCTAGAACTGGAGCTGTTTAGCCCAGAGCTTTCTGAAAAACCATTCATAGTTGCCTATAACAAGATGGATCTTCCGGAGGCATATGACAAGTGGGGATCTTTTCAGAAAAATATGCAAGCTCGTGGTATCGAACCTCTTTGCATGAGTGCAGTGAACAGGCAAGGCACTGATGAAGTGGCTTTTTCTGCTTTTAAGCTTTTACAGAAAACATTGGAAGCCTGCAATCCAACTGAAGGTAATATGCTAGGTCCATCATCTACTGTTGATGAAAGTAGTAACAGAATTTCACCGAAAAAAAGAAAGAAAGTAGTAACAGAAGATTTTATAGTGCATGCCCTTACTAAAGAACTGACTAGAGGCAGGTTTAGTTAATAGGATTCAGGTTGGTGACCACAATTAATGATCGGGATACAGTACAGACGATGATAATGAATATCAATTGCAATCATCAAATACTAAGATATTGAGAGAAAGAAGTAGGTGATGGGCTATCATAATTATGTTTTAGTAACAAAGCTATGCTCTTGCAGTCGACTTAATATGCATGCTTGGATGTAATGTCTTGCTTGGATGGAAGTACTTGGCCTAGGAGAGTTATCATTACTTTTCTATACCATAATAAATTGTTAATGAAATGTCCTTTGGCAATTCAAAAGACTCTTGTATTTGACTAGTATGTTTAAGCTCACTTTTAGATTTTGGAAAGAGTTCAAAATCTTTGGACATTTTTTTTTAAAAAAAAAGAGGAAGCTAGCCAATATATTAGTAAGTAAAATAAATATGTTCAAATACAGCATCAGAAGGGTAAGATACCCACAACTACATTTCAAAATAACATACCATGGTCAAACTGACAGACAATTTGAGAATTTAATTCAGGTGTTTGGGTGCACTCTTGAGTCTTCAAGAACAATTGAATTACCATATGGCACTAATGGGGGTTTGCCTATAGCAATTGTTATTGGAATAATATTGGTTGACCCACTTAAGAAATTGTATGGTTGACTTGACAAATCTTCTATTTGTTCGATAGTGACTTGGGGAAATAAGTTTGTTGGGGCATGAGATAGTCCATGAAACTACTAAAATTTTGATAATTATCAAAGAGTGACCTCAAGCATCACAAAATGAATAGATGAACTTTGCTGATAGCGTGAGAATAATACTATTGTTGGGGGAAGTCATGTTTATATGATGGTCTTGCTACAAAAGGTGCTTTCAAGGTTTCGTTTTGAGGCAATACCTTGACATAGAAGGCATTTTGATGTTCTAGAGGCATATGTAGGAATAATGTCAGGTCACAATACTCTTATTCTGCACTCTTCAACCAGAATGTGGGGGCTACTCCCATTTAGATTAGAGAATGTATGGCTGGAGCACCCAAACTTAAGTTACTTAACAAGGTTGATAGAGGAATAGTGGAAGGGAGCTAATACTAGTGGATGGGAAGGGTTCGAGTTTATGCAAAAATTGAGGGAATTTAAATACAAACTGAAGCGGTGGAGTGGTGATGAGTTTTAGGACATCAAAAGGAGGAAGGCGGAGCTGCTAGACCTAATCCAGAATTTGGAGAAATTGGAGGGAGAAGTAAACTGGTTAGTGGAGAAGGAATATGACTAGTTGGCTACTCTCCCTATAGGAAGAATGAATGACCTCCCAAATGCCAAAGTTAAGTCGCTATGAAAGGGATTCTCTTCCACAGAATTTTAAACAATCAGAGATTCAAGAATAGGATACCTGAAATTGTGGATGGGTAGATAGTGGATGTAGAGGGTAAAGTGGTGGAGGAGGTGTTAAGATACTTAAGGTCCATTTTCACCAAGGAAGAGGATAAGTTGTGTGGAATAAAGGGTATTGAAGAATGGCAACCTATTCTAGTGGTAGAAAAAAATTGATTGGAAAAAACTTTTGAGGAAGAGGAAGTAAGATTAGCAGTGTTTGAATTTGACTCTAGGCCCAAACAAATTCATAAGATTTTTATCAACGATGTTGAGATGTAATTTTTTTTTAAACGAAACTAGAGATAATATAATACAAGTGTAATAGTCTACAATTGTACAAGAATAGTGTGGCTGGAGACCAATAAGTCCTCTAACCCGTATAGCCAACCACCATGTTACCCCAATACAATGTTATCCCAATTTCTCACCCAATCATTTACATCAAACCTTTTTGACAATTTACAATTAGCAATCCAAAACGCAACTAAAAGATGTGAACTCTCCCACGCTAAGTCAGCCGAGCGTTCCATGTTGTCAAAAATCCTTCTATTCCTCTCTTTCCAAGAGGACCACAAAACCTCCAAGCATACCACCCTCCAATGTTCTCTCCATGCTGGCGGGATGCAATCCAAATAGGGAAAGGTGTTAATGCCTTGGAATTGATTTCCTCTCCTTCAACCTCTGGGAAGTGAGACTGCTATCTCTCCCAAATGTTGTGGAAAAAGGAACATCTACCAGTAAAGTGCTCAGCAGACTCCAAATCCTGTTTACATAAGGAGCACTAGTGCGGCGAGGTGAACATATGCGACATCCTCCGCTGAAGCATATCTCCTGTATTCAACCTGCCAAGAATAGTTTCCCAACCCAAAAATTTGACTTTTGAAGGAACTTGTGCTTTCCAGATTAAATGATCTTGGGGAAGAGGGGGCAAGGAAGGGTTATCAATGAGTATTTCAAAAGAGGATTTGGTGGAAAACGTCCCTCGAGGAGTCCCAAGGCCACATCAATCTATCCTCATCTTCTGACAAACGACATTCCTCCAGAAGATTAAGAATGTGATCCACTTCATTTTCTTCCCGAATCGAAACATTCCTACTCAAATGGAGATTCCATGAAAAACCCTCAGAGTCATAGGTGGTAAAACTTGAGATGGGGCTATTATGATGGTTTGAAATCCAATACAGATTTGGGAACAAGGTCTAAAAGGTATCGGTACCACACCAAGTGTCCTCCCAAAATCGTATTCTCTCTCCATTTCCCAGTTTAAGTCTAAGGCAAGGTAGGAAAGAGGGGTATCCAGAAGCAATGAACTTCCAAGGGCTCCTATATGTTGCGTTGTGTGCTAGGGTTGCATATCTTCGGTTGCTTTGTAAGCCATGCCTGCTCCTGATCACCTTCCCCCACAAATGATCTTGCTCTTTTGGAAACCCGCCATAGCCATTTCCCCACTAGTGCCATATTTTGAGACCGAAGATTTCCAATAGCAAGGCCCCCCTGCTCTGTCTTCCTCTGAACAATATCCCAAGATACTAAATGAGAGCCCTTATCCTTTTCTTCTCATTTCCAAAGGAAGTCCCTAATTGATTTCTCTAGCAAGCCCCTAACTTTCTAGGTAATCAAAACACTAAAAGGTAGTATGTAGGTAAGGCCTTCAACACGGATCGAATGAGTGTTAATATGCTGCCCTTGGATAAGAAGCTTATCCTCCAGCCATCCTATCTTCTAGAGACCTTAACTACCACTGGATTCTAAAAATCCAATTTTGTTGGATTGCCCCCAATCGTCATGCCTAAGTATTTTATCGGCCATGAGGAGGTAGCACATCCAATAATATTGTCCCAATCCAACACCGTGTCCCTATGCGTATTAATGCCTGCTATCTGACTTTTTGAGAGATTAATTTTCATTCCAAACACCCAACAGAAGCATCTGATAAGCATGATAGCATTAAATACACTTTCCTCCTTCCCCTCCACTAACAATACTGTATCATTTGCGAACTGAAGGTGGGAAATCTCAATTTTATCCTTCCCAATGACAAAACCCCTTATTACATCCGTTTGTCTCGCCTTATCCAACATCCTCCCTAGGACATCTGCTACTAATGTAAATAGGAATGGAGATAGTGGGTCACCCTGCCTCAAACCCCTCTCACCTTTAATTTTTCCTCTAGGTCTCCCATTAATGAATATTGAGTATGAAACTGACCTCAAACATCCATTAATCCATTTCCTCCACTTCAATCCAAATCCTTTTTCTTTGATAACAAAATCAAGGAAGTTCCAACACACCACGTCGTAAGCCTTGGCAAAATCCAGTTTAAGCACAATTCCTTCCCTCCTTGTACTTCTATAGTCTTCCACCATCTCATTAGCCACCAAGACAACATCTGTGATTTGTCTTCGTTGAATAAAGGAAAATTGCGAATCAGCCGCTGTTTTGTGCAAGACCTCCTTCAATTGATTGGAAAGTACCTTGACGATAATCTTGTAGAGGCTAGTAGTCAGACTAATAGGTCTGAAATCAGCAACCCTTCTAGAGCATGTCTTTTTAGGAATGAGACATATATATGTTTCATTGGTGCAACCATTGATTACTCAATCAGCATAAAATTCCCCCATAACTTTCATTATATCATCTTTCACAATCTCCCAACATTTCTGGAAAAATTCAAGAGACATCCCATCCGGCCCAGGCGCTTTAGACCCTTCACAGACCCTTCACGATGTTGAGATGTTATTAATGATGACTTTATCAAGGTGATATTAGAGTTTCGCCAACTATGGATTATTAATTCCTGCATAAATAATACCAACATATGCCTAGTAGCCAAGGAGCTTGACGCTTGAAAAATTTCAGATTACAGACCTATAAGTTTAGTCACCCGTCTCTACAAGAACATTGCCAAAATTCTTTCCTTAAGACCTTGGCAGGTCTTGCACAACACCACCATTATAGAAACCTGGGTTGCATTTGTGCAGGGTAGATGAATCATGAATATATTGTTCATTGCAAATGAAGTAGTGGAGGAGTAGGGAAGAAGTGACAAGAAAGGTATGTTTTTCAAGATTGATCTCATAAATGCTAGTTGCCATGAAAAGCCCAGTAGAATCAAGATGAAACCAAGTAGAAACTTGTGAGAAGGGAAAGGGAAGTAGAACTGTGGGAAGTTACTTGCCTCAATGGTGGTGCTTCAATGCTTTGAACAACCTCCCTTTAGCCCTTTAATGATGGATTTGAAGCTCTCTCAAAGCTTTTCGATTCGGCCTTCTGGAGCAAGGAGAAGATGAAAGGGTTTGGAGGCTCGTGGTTGAGGAGAATGGGAGAGCAATTTGGTTGAGTGATTTTTTAGCCAAGGTGGTCTTAGTAATATTTGAAGAAGTCAAAGGAGTCGCATGTATCCTTTTTGAAATTCTTGAGGGTGTCTTTCTGAATATTTTATTGAAGGTTGTCATCTTTGATGTCACTTTCAAGCCATTTATTGGCTAGTGGTCAAAGTGGAACTTGACACTTGTCATTTGTCTTGATGAGATGTGCCTCAATTTGTGCGCTCATTCAACAAAAACTTATTTCATGCGTTATGACTTCGTTTGGCATTCAATTTGGACATAGTTGCGTTGGACTTATTGGTGATGTCACGACCGATTTGGTACCCACTTTACATCAAAATTCTTAATAATTTAAAATTCGACAATTTTGGCCTTTTAGACTATTTGAGGGTCATCAACGAGACATAATTGACCGAAATATGCATTTGATCATTTTGGATCAAAGGTAATAAAAGAACATGTAAATAGTTGATAAGATGCTATTTTGCATATATGTGAATTGCATTAACCTATGACGATCAGGGGGCCATAATGTTATGACATAATTTTAGACAACTGACAGTGTATCACAATTATAATCTCTATGTCACTTGGTGCATGTTGTATGAGTAGGAAGCTGTTTTATGATTTTTATGCTTAACATATGTAGAAAATATATGGATTAATTACACAATTTATAAATTACATTGTCATACTTTTATTTTTCTTTTAAATTAGAGTCTTGTAAATCCTATTTTGCATCCTCCATCCGTGATTCTTTAGTTTCTTTCCATTACATATGAAATTGTTCTTCAATCTTGTGTACTTTATTCTTTAAGATACCTTCTAACAAAAGTTGAAGATGACATTGTTTTTATTGGGTTTTACTTTGTATTTGAAAAGAAAACAAAATTTGAAAGATTTTTCTTTTTTTAATTTATTACTTATCTCGATATTTTACCTTAATTAGTTATAATTTTTATAATAATTTGATTACATTTAATTTGTAATTCGATGGTTGAAAAATCTATACAATTTGATGAAAATTTAGAGAATTTTGTCAAATTTTCACATCATGTGAAAAAATTTATGATTATACACTTATATTGAATTACAAAATATAATGGCTTAGAGCATATATTATCTCAATAATGCATGATGCATACTGCTTATGTAATGGACTATTTTATCACTTCAAATTTTTATGGTGACTTATAAAACTCAAATAGTAGTTTAGTTCATGAAAAGATTTATGAGTTGATCAATATATTGTTTGTTCTGACTTCTTTTCTTCTTTTGTTCATATATTGATGTCTTAAAAATCTTTTCTTTTTCTTTTTAACTCTTCCATTTCTGCACACTTTACAAGAATTATACTTCATATTTCACTAAATGATATTTATAATTATCCAAGGACATATTTTGATTAAAATTGATAATGACAATGATATTTTTGTAGTTTTTGTTTAAAATTAGGAATTCCAATGAATTTTTTGAAAATTTTATATTATTTTTTATTTTTTTCGGCGTATTGCTTCTATTTTCTATTTACAATCTGTAATTTGGAAGTAAAAAATAATGAGGAAGGATTTCTAAAGTTCACGACTTATTATAAATATATTTTAATAAGAAGGCTGGGCTGTATTTTATTATCTTAATTAGTTATGGAGGATACATTATTCAAATGATCTTTCAAAATCAATTTTTTTGTGAAATATCATTAAGACGAAAGGGCATACTGCACTGTTATTATCATGTATGTTTTGTTGCATCATGTTGTTTCCTTGTGACCATATGAATGAAGTACCCTTTTTAACTATAGTTGTTCTTTGCTTCCTCCAATTATTTATTTTTGTTTGGTCTGTGAACACTTGACTTTGCCCTAAACTTTGCTAACTTAAAATATGGAACTAATTTAGGGAAGCCCAATCCGATGTGGAGAAATTCACTGACTTAGAGATGTTTAAAATATTTTATAACCAATGCTTGGTTGGTTGAGTGGCTCGGGGCTCTTGTCTCAAGAAACGAGGTCACGAGTTCAACTCCCACCTTATTAGCATTGGCCACTGGGGTAGTCTCCCACTCGATAATGCCAAGGGCCGTAGTGGATTAGTCGGGCCAAAGGTTCGAACACCACTACGTTATAAAAAAAAAAAAGTTACTTTTTAATATTCTAACATATACTAAAACAAATATAACTATACACTTAAACACATGAAAAATATTGATATAATTTCTGGTTTCCCATCAAATACATACCTATATACTTACTTATGTATGTACGTACGTACGTACATACATACATATTGGTTGAAATTGTTGTATGACATAAATAAAGCTTAACGGATATTTTGCATATAGTGAATTCCTCTTGCATAATTTTTTTTTTAATGTTGACCAATGAATTGAATATTGAAAAAACAATTTTAACATGTACACAACATTTATGAGTTGATTAATTTATCTAACACTTTTTTTTTTCTTGGTGAAGAATTTATAATTGTAATAATATGAATCTAAATTAAAGTGTTAAGATTCAATTGGCTTACTTTTTTAGAGGATAACTTCATTGAAACAACTTAGAAACTTACTAAACACTTAAAGTAAGTTTCCTAAGCTATTTATAACATTATAACAATTTCCTTATGATGTTAAAACTCTATTTGGAGACTTCTAGACATATTCTAATTCATCTTGAATCACAAAAACGAATTTTAGAGACCATTTGAAATAAAACTTCTCTAGAAAAGGAAACTTGACAAAAGTAAAAATAACCTTAAAATTAAAATTTGAACCTTTTTAGTCAATAATTTATTTGCTACATCAACAACCTTACCTTCACATTAGCAAGGCTATTTTTAGATTCGAACTCGTGACTTATAGGTCCTAATGGAGCAACCTCAATCTTGACATTTATAGAGGATGTACTAGTATTTTAAATTTAAACTATTTGAGTTTATACCATTCATAGGTTTATTTAGTTTACGAGTTGTTGTGTTTGTATGTAGATTTATTTACACTTAAAAGTAAACTTAGGCGAAGAGTTTGACCTGCGTGGAATGAGAATAATGCTCTCCAATATTATGAAAAACTTCTGAAAATAATTTAATACTATATATATTCTATTGAAGTGTAGAGTTTTAAGTAATTGAAGTTTTCCGATAATATTAAGTTATATAAAATCTTTAATGATTCCTTTCATGCTTTAATTATTCTACCTGTAATTTTATTATTACTGAAGTCTCAAATAACAACATTATTTATTAGTTAAGAAATGTTACTAGTTAAAAAATTTGAATAATGTTTAACCAATTAAAATTTTCTAAGTATTTAGTCATGCTTCAAAATTATAAAAGAATTTCATAAAAATTCGTTTTTCATAATTCCATTTTTGTTTGAACAAATTTAACAAATACCAATTTTAAAATATTAAGTTGAATTTTTAAGTTGTGACATTATTGTTGATTATTTTATTAGGTCCAAAATCATTTTAAGAATATAGATAGAGTGTGAGAGAGAAAATTAATAACATATTACATTAAGTTCTAAAATTGAACTTAAATTTTTATTTTTATTTATTTTTTATTGGAAACATAGATAGATATATTAGATAGATGATAAAAAAAAGTACAGAAAACGGGGATGAGATATCCCGCGAAAATTATAAAGAAGCCAAAATGTTATGCCAGTTCAGAGCCCATTCTCCAAAATTGTACCCTAGGGAGAGTTTGCTGGAACTGACCCATCCAACAAACAAAAAAAGACTCTTCTCCCAAACCTTCCAACTAGAACAAAAACAGTCTCGAAAAC
The DNA here is from genome assembly GCA_035771175.1 of Paratinospora sagittata. Lineage (NCBI taxonomy): Eukaryota > Viridiplantae > Streptophyta > Magnoliopsida > Ranunculales > Menispermaceae > Paratinospora > Paratinospora sagittata. Next base: position 14,868,455 of record CM069610.1, on the reverse strand, counting down.
TTAAAATTATTTTGAATGTTTAAATTTTTTATTTTATTTTTTCTTAATTTCTCTAAACATTTTTATTTTTGTAAATAATTTGGGGTTTTCTCAAACTATTTTGAATTTTTTAAAGTTATTTCAAATCAATTCTGATTTTTGGTCAATTTTTTACAATTTTTCTTTTCTATTAATTGTTGTTTCGAAAAGTAAAATTAAGAAAAAAAAAAAAAAAACTCGCTTCAAATTTGCCATATTATTTGATTTTTCATTCCTTGGTGAAATTGTGTGTATGCTCTGTATTTCGGATTACTTTATGTTCTTTATATTCGTTTTCATCTGCTACCAACAATATCTTTTGACAAATTTAATCCTTTTCAGGGCAACATATTGAGCCAGTTAACTTGAATCATGTGGCTGACTTGGTGCATAAGCAACGAAGTGCTTCTATTAGTGAGTTTGACATATCTTATGATAGCGGTACGTGTACTTGGCATGTAGTTGGCGCAGGGATACAACGTTTTGTTCAGATGACAAGCTGGCAGTATGTGATCTCTTTCCTCAAATTCCATTATGTCGTGTTCTAATTGTAACTGTTTCACATCTTTTACCTTCTCTCTTTTGGCCTTTTTCTTTTCACTTTTTTCTGTTGTGTTGTTGTTTTGGGGTCTTATTATATTTAAAAACGGATCCTTTCCCTTCCACGAATGCCAAGATTGGCTATAAAGTAGTATACTATTGATAAACCAACCACTATAAGTTTCTCTACTTATTTCTCTATGCTTACTTAAAATCATCACAAAACATGTGAAACTACAACAAACATGGGATACTTTTAGAATGAATGGTTATTATAAATTGAAAAGATGGGCAGGTTAAGAATTTGTAAAAGATGAAAAGGCATAATCATCCCCAAAAGTGGCACCGACTTATGTGCTTTCATTTGCATTTTCTAGTAATAGCCACTGCTAGCATGCTCTTTGTCTTTTAGGTTGTTCAGAGGTCTAGATTGGAGGAGAGTGCTTGTGTAGGTAGAACAATAGCCTTTTTTGTTGTTTGTTTTTGCTTCTTTTATTCCGTGCATTTCTACTTTAATCTGTCGGTGTGGTGGGTTGCTGAATCTCAAGCTACTAGTTTAGTAGCTACCTTGGTGGTTCAAATTAAGTCTTGGCTTCAAGTCCTGGTAACTCTCTCATGGTTGCCTTTGGTTTCTTGCATGGTGTCGATTTGCTAAAGAACCTCTTCGTGGCCCTTGAAAGCCAAGACCCCTCATGTCTAAAGTTTCTGTATTAGGGTAAAAGATATGATTTCTTTTGAGTGAAAGATGATCTCTTTCTTTCTTGTTGTTTTGTGAAAGAAGACATTTTGGAGAGTTAGTTATGAGTATAAATTCCTTCTACTAGTTTGGGCTTATTTCTAGCTCTTCACAGAAGGAAATAGTGGTGTTATTATAGAAAGATGGCAGACGACGTCTGCTTGTACTTCAACACTTGAGCTTTGCTCAATTGCCATTCCCAAGAAAAGTCGGAAGCTTTTTTTGTGTGAGTATTTTGGAGATTAAACATGTGATGATCAAATCATTTGAAAGTTTTTTTATTTAACCATGCTAAGAACCAAGGGCCATATTTGTGGTTTAATCTCCACCTTTTTGTTAAAGAACTCTTGGTTGCCCATTACTAGGAAAGTACTTGAGTTTCCTAAAATGCCACTTGTTTTTTTTTCTTAAGATTCTACTATTTAATTTGGTAAAAGAATCAAGTATATCTTTGTTAGTAAGGTGAACGATGATATTATCACTGTAAAGAGTGTGGTGGAAGTGGAGAGCATGGGAACAACTAATCTAAATTTCCTTTGAAGAGATTCATCCTAATTGGATTTTCTTCTCTTTTTCTTGTTTTCGACTTGCTCTCTCAAGCATGTATAGATGAGCCATTCTAGTCAAACTCTATCTGTGCTGAGTATATATACATTTCTTTAAACACAGTCGGTCCCAAGCCAGATAAAGGAGGGTTGCATTAGGTAGCTAATAGCTATCGCAAAACTTTGTTAGATCAACTACAACATGAAAGGAACAAAATCTTGGGCAATAAAGAAACAACATTTGAGCATATTAAGTGTAACACAAATACGTATCTTAAGATGGATATATGTTAGCATTAATTAATAGAATTAGAAATGATTATATTTGAGAAATGGTAAAAGTAGCCCCAATTACAGATAAAATGAGAGAAAACCAATTAAGGTGGTGTAGATACATCTAACAAAGGCATTTAAATACTCTAGTTATGATGAGTGATCTATTAACAATCCACGGTAATGATAGAATCATACAGGTAGAGGAAGACCTAAAATAATATAAAGCGTAGTCTGGTGCACGAAGCTCCCGCCTATGCAGGGTTCTGAGGAAATGTCAAACCGCATTTGGGTCTATTGTATGCAACCTTACCTCACTTTACAAAAGGTTGTTTCCATGAATTAAACTTGTGACCACATGGCCACAAGGCAATAACTCTTACAATTGCGCCAAAGCTCCCCTTCAAAGACCTAAAATAACACAGACAAAAATAATTAAGAAAGATATAACTACTTGTAATTTAAATGTTGACTTAGCCATTGATAGAGCGGAGTGGAGGAAGTAGATTCATGTAGCCGACGCTTTGTACTTGGGAAAATGTTTAGTTTAGTTGAGTTGAGTATAATTATTAGGAATCGTGGCATTCTCTTGTTGGTTAGAAACTTGGAAACCTCATAGGTAGGAAGTGGGCTTATCCAAGATCTAAATAAAATATTAAAAGAATTATTGAATTCCTATAAACCGTTTTGCACAAAAGAACCATCATTTGTGCCGCATTATTTGTATTCACATGAATATAAATAATGCGGCACAAATGATGGTTCTTTTGTGCAAAACGGTTTATAGGAATTCAATAGTTCTTTTAATATTTAATTTAGATCTTGATTGACTTGTTGCTTGGCTATAGTGATGAGCATCTATAGAGTAAGATTTTAGTGAGGAGTTCTTGTATGCTCCATCTGGTTTTTAGGATAATCATATTTAGTGATTTATTTATTTTGGTTTCACAATGACAACAAAAGGTATAAGAAGTTACTGAGGTGGGGCCCTCCATGTTGTTCTCAATGACTGAAAAGGAAGATGGCACTTTAGTGGAGGAAAAATAATAGGTGAGACTGGTGAGTTGAAGGATAGTGCATTGCTTCCACTCTTTGTATACTCTAGAGAGGATAGAGGTGGCTTACTAATGGCATAGATTGATGACCTATTTCCTAGGAGTCAAGAGGACAATGAATAGATCGAAAGACCCTTTGAAGTAGTAGTAAAGCAAGTTATTTTTGAATATAAAGTGAACAAGACTTTCAGAATGGATAGTTTCTTTATGGCATTGCTGGGAAATGGTAAAAGGGGACATCATGGGTAAAGTAATGGAACATGCACATGCTAGATCTAGTCCTTTGAAGGCTGTGCCTAGGCAATTACTAGTCCATCACCTAGGGCATTCTTAGGTAGGCAGTGGGCCTCTTTGGAAAGTTTTAAAAGTTTAAAGGGGTCAGCGTTAATATACATAACCGCCAAGTTCTTTTTTCTTCATATTTTACATATGTGATTATATAGCTTAAACATTGGCGTCACTCTCAATTCTAGTGTTAAACTTATATTTTCATTATGTAAGTTATCCTTTTCCTTTTTTCTTATTTTTCGAATTCTGATTTTCTATGTTATTTTTGTTATATTGTTGCAAATATTTTCTATTTTGTCAGAAGTATTACATCAAACATGACACTTTAAATCGTCGTACTTTCTTTATATGTAAACTTCTGTTATTTTTTAACTTTGTTTTTCTGCTTTTTAATTTGTGGGCACAAAATTTTTAGAGAAATACAACAAGCATGGACTTGCTATCATTTATCCTCCAATTTATGTCATGGGAAGATAACCCATGATGCTAATTTTTCCTCCTGATCATTCTATACCCCATTTATGTTTGTAATACTTATAATTGCTATATGCCAAATAGGTATTCTGAATCTATGAGAAGATTCCAACATGTTTTGGAGGCATGCGGTGTGAACAAATCACTCATAAAACTTGGTGTCAAGGAAGGTGATCGTGTAATCGTTGGTGAGGTAATATTATAGCAAAATATAATTAATTTTGATTACGTTATGATCACTTTAGAATTGAACTCTCATAAGCCACAAGTGGATGAAATTAGAAAAAATAAAGCCTTCACAAAACCCAAGGAATACTGATTTGAAATATTTTGATTTGGTGGAAGTTTTTGTTATCAAGACTCTTTTTACTGGCATTTACAAATACTTTTTCGTGATCATTTTCTTTGCTTTATCCTAGATGGAAATGGTGTGGCAAGGTTCTAATGACAATGCTAGACAATCAAATGCAAAGAAAGTACCTGAAGTGTCCGTCAAATGGCCGCAAGTGGAGTAGTACACCTATTTTCATCCACCAATATATTTGTTGCTGGTGTAGTGCCTGGCTTTGGGGATTGAAGAGTGTATAAGCTACTGAACTGCTTGAACCATGTAAGTAGTTTAATTTCATATATTGATATTAATTCAATGATAGTACACAATAAAATTAGATTATTCTTTTATATGTATGCATAAACTTTTTGTTTAAATACAATGTTTATTATTGATTATTCAATAGTAGTTTAAGAAACTAATGAACCCTGAACAAGTTTCTTTTTCTCATTCACTGGTCTTTCTCCCTTTAAAATGATGAGAAATGAAGGAGATATTCCCCCCCACCCCGGTGGCACTACATAACTCATTTAAGTTTGTGGGCTCCCATGCTTAAAGTGTCAAGCTCATTTTAAAACTTAAAGTCACATGTATTCTTCAAACCCTAGTTAAGCTTTTCAGCTCACTATTAATTTAAGTTTCTGAACTAAATATGCAATTTTGGGCCCAATTCCAACATCAGCATTATTGTTATTATTATTTACTTTTTATTAAGCAACGTACTAAAATGTAAACTCCTAGATAAATTAGTTAATATGCCTTCAAATATCCTAATGTTTGACCTTAGGTTAAAGTCGCCAGAAGGAACCCATTTTTCACAGCCTTATTTCATCCTTCCCCAAACTCACTCCCTCCTTTGCTTGTACTTTTATCTTGTATAGAGTTTCTTCTTCATCAAGGGAGGACCACCCTTAAGCTTTTTTTTAAATTCTTTTGTCATTTTCATTTATTAGTTATTCATAGGTAATTTTATTATTTCAGCTTCCCCTTCTATGTTAAATTTTCGAAGAGGAGTTAAAAAAAGAGTTCTGATAGGTCATATGTTTAATAGGTTGGGGGTTTGTAGGTTCAGTTCGTTCGAATATTTATTTATTTTTATTATATTTCGGAGTCAATTTTGAGTGAAGAAATTCTTCAGCCAATGATGTAGGGTTGGCTTGATTTTTCGATGAAAACCCAACCAGGCCCAACTTGTGCACAACCCTATGCGTAATGAATGCATATAGATATCTTTAATGTATCTGTTTAATACAGCTTAGCTAATAGTTTCTTGTTTATAAAGGAAAAAATTCCAGTTTTTTAATACATAAATATCTCTTCTCTGGTTTTATGGACTGGAATTTAGGATAATGTGTCAACTTGCATGATTCTAATATTAGAAACGTGAGGCTGTAATGTGATAGTTTTAAATTTTTTGTGGAGTAGTATCTTTATCTTTAGAAATTCAGTGTTAGACCGATTTGAATTAAATCTTGTGCATCCCTCCTCTGTTTAATATTGCTGACTTAATCCATCAGGGAAAGATTTATAATTTGCTGAACAAAAACTTAGCTTTGTTTCGTCTTCTGGGAACCTGCTTTCTTGCTGTTGAACCTCTTTTTTTTTTTACTTTTTTTCATTGTGATGCACTTCTCTGCCTGGACACTTCCTAAAACTCATTGTTAAGCTCTTTGCAGTTGTTGCGCCAAATGCTTTCTCTTGAGGTGATAAGCTACCTGAGATTCCTTACTTAAAGAAAGGACTGGAGGGGAGATTGAATGAAAAGAAGTTTAGAAATATTTAGAAGTTAGTACTTAATTCCATTGTATCAATGATCTGTGAACACATTCTTTTTTTTTTTTTGGTTGCTTTAATGTACTTGTAAAATTATTCAATTATGAATCTTTGTCAGCGTATCAAGTTGTATCCTTCTAAATTTCATAATTTCACAAGTATGGCCAATATGAAACATCATAATTGATGCGAGTTATTTTTCATTGTGTGTATTCATGATAATGCAGAAACATGCTATTGCATAGAACATTTATTGCTTGTTCCTTGTTTATCATTTATAATTAACTTTTACATTAGGACTTGGTTATAACATTTTCAAATGTACTGGTGTCAAAAGCTTTGACCTATTGTTACGAAAATGTGAAATTCTGTGTTTTATTTATTTTTTCTCTGGCTAGGACACATTTATAAGAGTTTAGACATATCCTTTCTATCTATTCGAAGGCACAGAGAACCGTATTCGGTAGGGAGTATAGTTCCATAATATACCAAAATCTTATCACTTGTCTCTGCATAGTAAGGTAATAATAATTCTGCCCCCCTCTTGCATATGAGAGCACCACTTATTTATTTATCTGGGTTTAGTGGTGAAGTGATGACCTGGTGCCGTGCAGAGCTCAAATTTTTAATACCTAATACATAATGTGATGCAGAGTGAGTCGCACATAGTTTGGATACCATTCTATTTTGTTTTTTATCGTGATTTATTTCTCACTTGGCAGTTGAATTTAGTATGCATACAGACTCCAAATTATTGTAAGAACTCAGGAGGATAGAATTTAGTACGCATACAGACTCCATATTACTTGAATTTTAGCCATGGAGAGCTTTGCCAGGATCTGAAACTCAGAAAAATGATGCTATGGTAGAGGGGACACAGGGTTGGTGTCAAACCCATATACAGCCTGCCCTTCATTTCTTTTAGCCTTATGGTCTTTTCTTTTCATATACCCCCGATTTGGATAACAAAACGATGGATGCATTACACAGGCTTCCCCAATCAATCTACACAACTGAATCCAATTCAAAGTTGGGATGACTTGGAAGCCACACCACAATGAAGTGGCTGTAATGTATATTATTTGTTAGCCACAAGTAAGCATGATATGTTCATAAATGAAGAATTTATTGAAAGAAAGTTTTGAGAAGGAACAGAGAAAAAACAACGAACAAAAAATAGTAAGTAAAGAAAAAGACACCTCTGTTTCACATACTTTAGACAACAATTCTTTCTGTACAAGAAGAATGCCAAGTCTCTCTAATACATAAGAACGTGAATGATTACTATAATACAAAATGGACACCGGTAGTCTAGCTTGGTAGATTTTCACATCTACAACAATGCATGCACCATATGTACATGATGGTAGGATCCAACTGAAAGAATGGGGATAGAAAAGAATGCCTACACTGTCATTAATACCATCTCAATGCTACCATTCCCAATTCAATAGCACCAAAATCACAAATGGATATAAAGCCCCCTCCCTTTAAAGTCATCTGAAAGCAATAATGCATCAGCAACAAAAGAATGAATATGTGCCCACAGAATAGCAATCTTACTGTGTTTGAACTTGGTAATCCCCCATCTTTACCGTTCTAAATCATGCTCCATCACTGGTGCTATTGGCAGAAAAATGCATTCATTCTTGTGATTTCAATATGCCACTGAATTTCAGATCATCATAAGTGTGGGGCAGTTGATAAAGAGCAGGAAGAGAAATTCAGAGAAGTAAAGGTGAACATCCTATGGCATCTGAATAAAATTCATTTAGTGCTTGAAGTTGGATGGGCACATGAATGCATTTTACCTGGTGGCAGTATTTCAAAATGTTTAGATTATTGCAATTATAAATGCGATTTACGTGTAACAACAAAAAAATTGCATACCTGTTTTCACCTGGAATTGCTCATCCCAGCATTGATTTTCACTTCTTGTATAGCAACTGCTTCCTCTAGCTCCAAATCTGTGAATGAAAGGGCCTTCTGCAGCTTACGATGGCATAAAACCTCAACATCCGCCGTGTAGATGGCTGTCACTGGCCGATGATCAGAGAGAATTTGCTCACTTCTCTTGTAATTCAACAACCTCAACCCCTTTCCAAATGAAAGAACACGGTCACACCTGAATTCAATGGTGAGCATAGATAGTGACTAATTGTAGAAAAACAATCAAATTTTATAATTGCAGCACTAGAACTAGATGTAGTACCAGGAGCATATTGCACTACAGAAAAACAATTTCCTTGTCGTACTGAGATTTGTAGGATTTAGTTGCTTCCAAATTTTAGTCTAATTTCCTTCTTTCATTAAGTAGCTTTTGTAAGTAGGGTAATCCACGAGGCATGAATTTTCTTGAAGATTACTGGAACATTTTGTTCCTCCCTAAATTCAACATGAATAACATTGATCATCAACTTATTTTCAGAACCTAATCAAAAGGTCCCTCAAGATATTACTGCACGTAACTGTCTTGGATGATACCCCAGAAAAAGAAAAAAAAGAAAAAAAAGTGTTTTGTGATGCCTTCTTTCTTTGGATCATCTGAATAAACTTTATCAACTCCTAGGATGGACTGGATGCCAGAGCCAAACTGCCTATACTTGATGAAAGCGAGATAAACGTAAGAAAAGACAACTGCATTTCTAACAGACAGGCCATAAAATGCATGGTAGAGATCAGCCCAATAATATATATATATATATATATATGTGTGTGTGTGTGTGTGTGTGTGTGTGTGTGTGTGTGTGTGTGAGAATGTTATAAGCATACCAAGCAGGAGTACGCCTTCCAGCCTTTGGATCCTCGCCATAATACTTCTCTGAATTCAACTCGTATTTGTATGTAGGAGGGAAGTTCAAAGCACCTTCTTTCCATCCATCAAATGCACGACCATTTTCTAGCTCTCGCACAAGCTACAACAATAAGGTCAATTTCAGTTATAGTCATTAGTTGAAGTAATAAACAGATAATTGCTTAGCTCCAAAGAAACAAGTAAGTCAACTCTTATAAATGTAACTTGAGCTCATTTCAAAGCCTTACGTAGAGCCATTGATTTCTCAGATCACATCTATCTTAGTAACAGTTGATCTAATGTTACCTGAATTCAGTTACAGCCGTAGGGTGTGGTACGTATTGGGTGTCAAGACTTTTTATTCTTCAAATAATGGGATACAGAAACTCAACAAAAAATTATCAGAAAATTTGCGCATGGGACATGGTTATTCCTGAAGCCTATGTTTTCATCTTTCATTTCTGTTTCTTTTCACCGTTCCGTTGTTTTCTTCATTTATTTTTTTTCTATTGAATTCTATTTGTTAAAATTCTCTTAATTTGTTCTTGTTTTACACTTTTACTCCTCTTCTTCATTCTTTCTTTTTCTTATTCTTTCTCCATTCTTTTTTTCTACCCACCTTTAGTAAGCTGCTATGTATTGGTCTTGTCTTCTCTCCTTTTCCCCATCCATTTTCTCTTCTATTTCTGCAAGGAATCTTCCACATAATTAGGAATGTGCCAACCTCCTCAATAACCCATTCACCTACTTTTATTATTAAATTCAACTTTGAGATCAAATCTCAAGCTATTAGTTATATTCTAGAGCTCTTACATATGGCTTTCATCATAGATGCCATCGTCAATTTCCGATGACCTCCAAATCTTGGGCTTAAAAAACTAATTAAAATTAGGGTAGCTTTTCGAAAATTTCTTCATGGCCTTTAGTACTGATACTGGTAACGAAAAAGTTTCTTAAATTTGCGAACTATTCTTTTTAGGGCTAACTTGTTAGAAGGTTCCTTTTGTTGTGGTGTGTCTCATATACACTGGGACTTCAGCATAACTGAACAAACTCCTTTTTATGTAGGAAATAACTTATCAACACGCCTAACCACACTCTGAAACAACAAAAATCTTGTGAATTGCTTCAAATAATTTGATAGCTCAAAACATAGGATGCATAGATAACAAGTTTGGTACTAAACACCCACTGCATTTAGAAGGAAAATAGCATGCCCAGTCACTAACCTTCAAAAACTTTTAGTATTTGTAATTTACGCAACACATGATCTATATGCATCTTTTCTAGGAAAGCCCAAGTGTTGAAAATCTATCGTTGCAGTTAAAATGATATCAAACATGGGTTGTACTTCTTGTACTTTTTTCTCAAGGAGTCATCTAAATTGTCTCAGGATAAGGAAATACTAGTAACATACCTGGTCCTTCTGAACCAACTTAGACCATTGTTTTCTCAAAATGAGTTCTCGTGTTTCCTCATAGGATAAATTGATACGATAATTCAGATCTCCAAACCATATAATTCTTCTGCAAAGACAAACAACATTATTTTGTTGAGTAAGTCATAAATGAAATTATATATAAAAAAAATAGTTATATCAGTATCAGTACTTTAGGCCCATGCTTAAGTAGGAGATGAACTAAATTCATGGGTAGGTGTTTCACAAGGTCCAGGCCTCTAGAAGAAGTGTTGCATCAGTTAACAAAGCCAGAAGGTTTATTGGGAATGGGATCATTTGAGGACATAACAATATTTGTAGAACATGGGTACATGGGAATGCAGAACTGTTTTTATAGAGTGCATATTCTATCCATTAATTGATCAAGAGATTTATGTTTTGAAAAATCATATTAGGCACATGGGTGCATGACGAGAAACTTCACTCAACAATGCACGTGCATAAAGATATGGATTTAGAACACTTGTGAATGCAAGTGCGATTTATGTGGGTCATTGTGAAACATGCAAACACACGACTATATGCAAGCACAAAACCTTGTCTATTTTATGAACAAAAAGGAAACCAGAAAATAGTACATGAGTGAATATCAGAGTTGTCAAGGCGTTGCCTAACCCTCTCCTAGGCAATTTTGGGGGAGAACTACATAGGCGGTCGGCAGGCAGAGGGGGGTTTAAGAAATTTTTGAAGAGTTGAAGGTGTCCATGGATAAAGACAAAAAAGTAATTAATATGCAAATATATTTTTTATTTAATATATTTGCATATTAAGGACTATACTGGCGAAGCTTCCATTGCCATCAGTGATCTAGATTTTCACCGGTAGGTTTTTTTGTTTTTTTAAAGTTTTCTCCCCACTAGCTTTAATTTTTTGGCTTTTTACCTTCCAATTTCAATTTCTCTTCATTTCTAATTCTGATTAATTGATTTCTTCTTTTTTTTTTGGTCCATCGAATAATCAAACCAAAATTTGAATTTCGAACACTCTACCATTGTCGTTTGGTAGTGGCAAATTGGCAAAAGTGTTCTTTTTTTAATCATTTTTTTTTTCATTGCTTGTCTTTATTTTTAATTGAGTTAAATAATTTCTTGTATCTCAATTCTTGAGCATTTGAATTTGTGCCTACCATCGCCTTGCCGCCTTGACAACAATGGTGAATATTTCACCATTGATAAATATGACAAACTTCTTAGCGGATATTGTGTTTGTACAGATTGACGACTCTAAATGGCTAGAGGAGAATTAATAGGATACGCATGGATAATGTCAAAGACATGAATTTATTGAAGGTATAGATAAAGATAAAATTCAAAAGGGCATGTTGGCAGAACCAGAAACTGGGATACCGATCACAAATTCACAATGTAAATTAGGAAATCTCACTTTAGACTACATATATATCCATGGCATACCACAATATGCATTCCTTCATTGAAAACCAATAGATATATTCACATATATTATTCTATGAGTTATAAGTCAGTAGCAAAATGTAGCATAGGCAGAGCCAAAGTGAATCAGGAATATATAGATTTTCACTAGAGATTTTGCTAACAAAATTATTCAGGTATAAATGCTTTACAGCCAGAAGCAAAAAAATGTCAACTCGGTTATACCTTCAAGGCACTTTCACTAGATTTTTTTATGACCATGATGCCTCTTGTTCAGTAGAATCCGTTCTCATGGTTGCTCTCATCAACTCAGATATGATGGAATGAGCATTTCTTCGTATATCCTTGGTTTCAAAACTAGATAAATGCAAACTAGAGAATATGCACAAGAGGTCACTTTATCTAAATTATGTATTAGATTTTATGAAATCATTATCATCAAATAGAAATGTGGGAAATTAAAAATGCATGCCAGTTATCATGATAAACAGCCAACACATCAGTTAGGCTCCCGAACCTCTGTTTAAGTACATTTAACAAATTAAAGCGCTTATTTTTTTAATGTCCAATATCATTATCTAAGAAAGTTCACGAGTCTTTTTCACATTTATAGAAGGCAAGAAAGCTCCTTAAGATGGAACAAAGAATAAAAGAACATCCATCAGTTGTTATGTATTTGACAAGAAGAAACGGATTGGATTTTTGTTATCCAGGCGTACTGATAGAACAAAGAAGTTTCTGCATTACTTACTCATGGTCACGGATGGTTCTGGGGAAGCCAGTTTCAGAAGCTGAATGAAACTGGGTCCTTCTATGTATCTCTCTCACATCAGCATTTCTTCGAAGTTCATCCCCATACTTTTCACCTGATGTTAGGTGAGTACATATAAAACAAAAGAGTGTCTGATATATGGACATGCTGACAGATATTGATCCCTGGAAATTTATATTTCATAAAAACATATCAACGTAAAATAGGTAGAGTGCTCATGTAGCTTGAGAATTAAGGGTTTGAGAAGCATAATGAAACCATAAATCTATACAGGAGGTGGACTATGGATTATAGTATAGTATATAAAATTATCTGTTATGTAACCATTGTCAAGATATTTCTAATTTTGATTAGATACATATTAATGAAAAGATGCTTAGAGTTCAAAGAAAGGGGGAAAAGAACTAATAATACTAAAAAGTAATAACAACCATAACTTTCTTAAGGAAAGTAAATGGCATATAGAAGTAGTGCAAAATATAAGACAATGAAGCATGAGGTCACCATAAGATGGTCTGCTCATGTGAAACAAAGCATCTCAGCTGTGAATGATTCTATTATGCCTCTAAACAGGAACAATTAATAGCATAGGTGTGTCTTACTAATTAGATATAAATTACAAAAGGAAAGAAGGAATGAATCAGTAGAATGCAACAATAAAGAGACGGAAAAATAATGACTGACCTTGTTACCAATGTAGCCCATAGCTCCAACACCTACAGTAGAGACCTTCAGATTCTGAATATGCTTTCGCAAGGTTCTACGCACCCAAATAGAGAGGAAAATTCCAACCATTTGCTTACTTATTATCCTTACATAAGGTGATCTTCTCTTTCTATGAATAATGGATTCTAGGTCAATTTCGGTGAGCAAAGCTATATCTAACCCTTTACTTTCACCATTGATAACTGACTTAAAAGAGCTATATGTTTTGAAAGACTTAGATTCTTTTAAAGATTTTAAGGAATTTCGTCTCTCTAAAACATGTTGTGCTAGCAAGTCCAGTGGTAGCTCCGGCCAGCTCCAGCCAGTCCTTTGTGACGCACTAAGTGTTTTGGTCAATTTTCCTTTTTGTTGACCAATTAATGATGCTTCTGAGTTTTCCATGTTTAACCTATCTGCTCTTTTTGGCAAGGAATACTGCCTCTCTGGGCATTTGTGTTTTAGGGAGCCAAAATTAGCATTTTCAGTAAACTTGGAAGTGTCATTAAGTAAGACGTCATTGTCAACTATTACAGGTCCATCTTTGACTTCACTAAAATGGTTATTGTCTTCATATAACGGGTGGACCTCACCATTGCAAATATTCTCAGTTTTATCCCATGGATTGAATTCCTCATCAGCCTCACTGTCAGTTTCATGCAAAATTTCCTCTTGGATATCTGGAATATCATCTGATGGCTTAAACTTTGATGGAGAAGGAGGATCGCTATAGCATTTAAACTTTGTCTTTGAAGGTCCTACTCTATTCAATGTGTCACGAATGATATATTCCCATTTTGGAACTGGCCGGCCATCCTCTGCACCGAAGATGTTTCCAGCATTTAATGGCACAATTTCTTGAAGACTGCAAATAATGAAAATTTATAAACTGTTGAGAATTATAAAATGAATTATTTCAAATAAAACTTAAAATTATCAGAAAATTAAATGATGGAACATTCCTGGATTGATTCTACTAGATAAATAATCATGCAGTTTATTTAGATGAGGGTACTTATTAGCACATACACAATTTTAAGAAAATGAACAAAGCATTAGAACACTGCTGGTTTTGACATTAATTGATCAATTGGAAGTGCAATCAGAAGCCAGAAATAATGAACATGAAAACAAGCTAGACATATGAAACAGTAATAGATTTGATATGTCTTTATATAGATTATTGTAGAATTAATTACTGGAATTCAGCAAAAATATTTTCAGAGCTCTCAGAAGTTAGAGATCTAGTTCCTTTAGGAGTTACTTACCCAATAACATACACATCTGCAGGCTCATCGACACCTAACCAATCATCAATGTCCAGGTCATCAGGTGGTAGTTTACCTCCGATATTCCATGTCCCAACGCAAATCCTAAAGGAACATCAAAATTGTGTATTAAAGAAGGGAAAACACGATTACAACCTCCTAACTGGTAGAATGTTTTTTGTAATGGGGTTTCTAAGGGAAACTCAGGCAAAAGCAGTTGTTAAACTTGATTGAGGAAAATAATCGGGCATGGTTTAAAGATACATATGCAAGAAACGAACATGCCTGAGCTCTTTGGTTTTTATGTATTGCGCTCGAAGAGTCTCTGACTTTTGTCTTCTCATCCTGGAAAGAATCTCAGATGTGACTGCACATTAAAATATTTACTAAGCAAATGGAAATATCATATCAAAAGCCTCCTATGCAATAAATCTAAAAAATAAATCCTAACAAAGAAAAAACAATAAAAACATGAAACCTTTGAGACCACATTAAACAAAGTCACATTTTTCAATAAAATATGAACGTTGCAGGATTAAAAACTTAGGCAAGAAAAGCGCATGCAATCAGGATCTTGGTTAATGCCACAAGTCTCAAAAGATAGTGAAGTACAATGGGTATAGATCTTTTTTCCTCAAGAGTTGTGGAAAGCACAATCTCTTATTGTAATTGGCTTTCTAAGTTGAACCCCCTTAAACAATTCATTCATTTGCAAGTCCTTACATTAAACAAAGATAAAACTGTTCACACCCAATTATCCAGTTTATGTCCCTTTTTAATAAAGCTGGAGGCTGGAGACAGCCCAGCAACTCCCATTATTAAAAGAGCAAACAGAAGTATTTATATCAGTAATTCTATCCAATCCAAGCTCTCTCTTTTTCCCACCTGTGGAAAAGGAGAACAAAATGGAAGTGTTCTTCCCACTTTTCCAACAAAAAAATTAGAAAAACAAAAATAACAAGTAGCAAACCAAACCCATGAAGAACCAAGTAAATTTGAATCACTAAGAAAGAAACCAAACTTAAAGAGCTCGATTATAAACTAATATTACCCCGGGATTCTAACCGAATTTCATCTGCCTTCTTGTTTCCAAAGCCGGAATCTCCTCCCCAGCCATATAATTCTGAAAATTTAAGAAAAAAAAATCATGGAGAATACAAAGCAAGGATGCTTTAAAATTTTCAGATGAAATTGGAAAATGGGTAGTTCAAAATCAAGGCAAGAAAAGCCATCGAGATTGAATCTAATGAGTTTTGATAGCAAAAGATCATGAAAATTCTATCAATTTGCACGTAATTTTGCAAAAAAAAAAACATAAAAAAAAAATATAGAGAATACAGAGCTAACAAAAGCTTCAATTTCAGGTCAAATCCGAAAATGGATTGTCGAAAATCAATGCAAGAGAAACCGTGGAAATTGAATCTAGTGAGCTTTTGTTGCATCTTTTTTATTTTTTATTTTTATGTCGCTCACCTTCAGCCTCGGAATCGAAATCGCTGTCGCCTTCGTCTGTATCAGCACTGAAATCGGATTCAGTGGTGGTGATGTTGAGCCATTTCCTCATAACAATTCTAGGCCAGAAATTCTGTAGGCACCAGTAACCCAAACAACACATTTCAACCCAACAACTCCTCTGCAAATTTCCCCAATCCATTCCCCCACCAAGAGGGAAAAAAGAAAAAAAAAAAAAAGGCAAAACAAAACAATAAAACACAGCTCCTGACAATTTTTATATCAACACATCAAAGAAACTAACCGCAAACCATATGAAAAAGGAAGATAACAGAGAACTACTAATACTACTCTACCTACCTCTGGTTGCTTTCTTCTCCGGTGCTTCATTGCTGTTGACAAAGAAAACCTCAATTTCCAAAATCTGATTTAGAACGCAAACTACTAAATAATCGAATTTCCAAGCTTCCAACCCAGAAAAAAAAATAATAACAAAAAAAAATTAGAGAATAGTCTGCGAACAAGTGGATATGCGCCACGCCATTTTTGTTGGGTTGGCACGATGAAGATGAAGACGGATGGCAGAAGGGACCCACCACTACGAGTGGGTCCATCAGATCTCTATTTCTCTCTCCACTTGAAATCAATCTCTGAATATGTGTAGGTGTAGGGTAGCCCATCTTTTATTTTTTTCTTTTTTTTCGTCAGAAGTAGCCATCCAATTAAAGTTGATATTTTTTCTCCTCTTGTTTTCAATTATTTTATAAACCACCAAATAATATTATTGTAACTCCATATTTTTTATAATACAAATAAATAAATATATAAATAAAAAACGTCTTTAAAAAACGCCTTCAATTAACATTAAAGATATTAATTCTGTGTTTTTCTTTGGAAAAAAAAAGTCAAGAAAATAAAAATTACTTTTTTAAGTAGAAAAATGTAGCTTTTAAAAAAACAAATACATAATGAATTTTAAAAATAAAAAATGAGCTTTTAAGAAAAAAAGTAAATAATATAAAACCAAAAACGAGTTTAAAATAAAAAGAGATTTTTAAAATAAATAAAATATTTTTTGGGTATAAGCAAAGTTGTAGTGCCCAAATCACAACTAAAAATATAAAAAAGGCAAAAAGGTAGAAGAAGCTTTGTGGTCTTTTTTTCTTGAGAGCAGCTAGATATATCCTACTAATGGAGTATCTACACTTCAATTACTAATACAACACCACTCTAACTATATACACTCTTTCTACTTCAGCCAAAAATCAAAAAAATTTTAAACTACCCTTCTCCCAATCTACCCCGTTGTTCGTTCTTCTTATTTTTCTTCTCAATTTCTTCTTTTTCAAAACCCTAGCTTTAAAGCTCACCATTTTCATCTTCTAATCTTAGTTAGAAGAATATTGGAGCTAGAGAAGCATCGTTTGGACCCCCATTTAGAGCAAAATTCCATTCGTCATGTTCGAAATTTTTTCGACATTTGATTATTTGAATCGGTAAGAAATGCATATTTTAATTTCTTTCTTTTTTTTGTTTCTATTCACTTTTATTCATGAAAATAGAATATTTATGGGTGTCTTTCAACGTGTTTTGCGCAGAAAATAGACACGAACGAAAGTCGTCATTGGAGTCGGCCACCTAGGGCCGACCCTTGTACAAGAGGGTACAGGAGGGTCGGTCATGGTCATCCGACCCTCTTTTGTAAGAGAGGGCCGACCCTCTTATTTTCCTTTTTTTCATTATCACATATCATATTGCATTAAGATGTATTTCGTGACAATTTTGACATATTTTTTCCAATTTCGGGCTAATTTCTCGTATGGGGTACGGTTGGGGTATGACACCCCAACGCTCAAATGAGCTCGGACTGAGTGTAAACATAATAAAATTGTCATGAAATACATCTCAATGTAATATGGTATGTGAAAATGAAAAAAAAGGAAAATAAGAGGGTCGGTCAAAGGAGGGTTGGTCGGTCATAGCCCGACCCTCCTGTACAAGGGTCGGTCTCGTAGGGCCGACCTTTATGATGATTTTTTTAGAAAAAAGTCATTTGAGTCATTTTAGTTGAGGGTATTTAAGAAATTACATAAAATAGGTGGAGTGGGATGTAAATAGTCCATTAATGGGGTCAATCTAGCTGCTATCTTTTTCTTTTCTCGCAATTAAGAAAAAAAAGCGACCAACGTGAAAAACCATTTCATTACGGGTTTTCTTAAACAATTTAAAGGTCAAATCATTTAAGAAAAAAAAACAATAGCATTTTCCAACTTCATCACTTTTTATGTGCGAGTCACAACATGCAAATTGCAATTAATAAGATGACGAAGGTGGAAAAAAATGTTTCGCCATAGTTTTCTTTTTCTTTTTTTTTTTTTTCTTTAAAGGATTTGATCTTCAAATCTTATAAATAAACCCTACAATGAAATCACTTTACATCTTCATTGTGTTTTTTTGAATTGCGAGGAAAAAAAACCATAAAAGCGTTTTCCACCATTTAGCATTTTTTAAAACTACAATTAAAGCGCTAGTATTGTTTCAACCAAGAATCTCACCTTTTGGAAATGAACGATGAAGTCACCTGACAACAAATTGTTAATCCAGTGACCCCGATAATGGCATTTTGATGATTTATATTCTTCAAAGTCTTCAAATCAGTCCATTTGTTTTTTAAATTCTCTTTTTCACATATTTGAAGCTATATTTTTATTTTCAAGTGTTTTCAAATCATCAAAAACTTTATTTAAGTTTTGATTTGTATCAAAAGAGTTTGAGCAACATTTTTCAAAAGAAAAATTAGGTTTAAGTATAAAACGCATGACCAGCGCACTCCATAAGGCAACTAGCGTGCTCCTTGCCTGGTTCACTTAATGACTAGTCACTACCACTGAGACTAGTGCGCTGCCCTTGAGCCCAGAAAATTCTGGGCATCTTTGGTTTTTGGTCCTGTGAGCTGGAAGCATTGCCCAATGCGCTGTCCATGGCCTAAAAACCCAACCTGGTCGTTAGTTTCTGCGACCGGTGCGCTCCCCTTTTAAGCAGCGCACTGCCCAAGTGCCCAAAACCCAGATAGGCCTCTGTCTGCCTGCGATCAGTGCGCTTATTGCTCAGAGCAACGCACTGCTTTTGTGTCAGAAAGAACTTGACATTTTTGGGTTTGTGAAAGTGACCCTTCTGATCTGATTTCCTCTTTCATGCTTCATCAATTTGATCAGTTTTTACAACAAATTTGTCTCCCTACATTTCCATGAAAGAATCAAACCGCTTGGTTTGAATTTCAAACTCAAAATTTGAAATTTTGGGAGATTAAAACCCTAGCTCTATGGTTTTTGAACTTCCATATAAAAGCTTAACAATTTTCTTTTGAAGACAGATTTTTACACTCTTTGAAATTTCCCTTAAGTGTTTCAACTATCTGCATTTGTGCAAAAGACTTTCAAAACACTCTTCTCTTTGGTTCTTTGGAATAACCTGATTGTTCTTCAAATTTTCTTGCAATCCAAAGAGAAGTGAATCCTCCTCATAACGCTCTTGTGCTTCATCCTTATTCTATTGATTGAGCATCTTAGAGTGAGGTTCAAAGTTGCTTTGTAAGTATTTCTGAGGTCTTCTTGGTAAGAGAAACCTCATTTTATCCATCTGTATTTGAAGTGGCTTGTTAGTTATTGGGGAGTTCTCAGTTTTGAGAACAGTGTATGTAAAGGTATCTCACGCCTATAAGTTGAGTTTGTAACCGGTTTGATCCTCATCAATAATCTATAGTGGGTATTTGGGAAATCTTTGTTATTTCAATAACCCTCATGTCCCATATGAGAAAAGATATTTTGATGATTACAAACCACATTCCATGTATATTGTATACATGATGATGCACGAATAATTTTCTCAAAAGCATGGTGGAAAGGAAGTCAAGTTCGTGATCAAGATGAAGTCCATGTCTACTTAAGAATTTAATTTCATGTTCTAGAATAATTTAGGCTTGTAGAATGTCAGCCATCATTTGATTCAACAAATCATTCACTTCATAAATTTCTCATGATTTTTCATAAGTTTTCAAAAACTTTTTGATTTTGAAGAAAATCATTTTAATCGATTTAATTTGAAGGCTTTTTGACTTAATCTTTGGAACATTTGCATGATTTCAAAATGTTTGATTTTATCCAAAAAGCTTAAGTGTTGATTTGATTTAATCATGTGTTGGAAAATCAAATTTCTCGAAAAATTATTTTTCAGTCTCTTTTAGGACGCTGATGGTTTCTGGATTTGAATGTTCATCGTTAAAAGTAGGACGCTGATCGAGTATTAGCGCCCTCATCGAACTAACTTGGAAAAACCAACAGAAGCCTATCAGGACACTAATGTAGCATTAGCGCCCTCCCTGAATTTCTAGGTTTTGAGAAATAAGCTCATCAGGACGCTAACGTAGTATTAGCGCCCCCTTGAACAAGTTGACAAAAAGTCCATTTTTCAGAATAGTGTAATTTAGGACAGTGATACTTTTTTAGGACACTAATGCGACGCTATTTGAATTTCTGAAAAAGACTGTCAAACTGTGCACTGTCTTATTCTTTCTATTTTTGTGATTGCACAGACGTTTCAGTTTTCTTGAACAGTCTGAATGTTTGCTCTTTCATGAAACAATTTGACCGTTGATTTTGAAATTCAAATCAAGCGCCAAAACTCTTTGAAAATCTAAAAATCAAAGTATCTTCTATAAGTATCACACTTTGAACCGTTAAAAAAAAAGATAAACAAGAAACAAGAATGAAAAATCTTTTGCGCAAACTCTTTGAAAGTTAGTCTGTACTTTTTATTGCGAAAATACTTTGAAAATACTCTGATACATACTTACCTTCCGGATTTATTGATTCAACTTAATTCATCTTTCAAATCCATCGAAGGAAAAACGAGCAATATACCTCACACTTTCAACCGAGCATAATCATACATTCATAGCTGAATCAATGTTGGTTTGAGGTTCATTATTTGCTTTGTAAGTATTTATTTGATTCTTGGTAAGACAATCAAGCTCTCAAACTTGTGTTTGATTTATACTAGTGACTGTGTATGTCACTAAGGTTGAGCAAGTGTTGCTCAAGTGGTTAACAGTTGTTCTCAAGGTCGTAAAATTGAGAAAATGTGTAAAAGGTTTGATCTTCGATAGTGCAGTTTGAACAAAATCCTAATCGGGGAGATTAGGTAGTGGAGGTAGGGAGGAGCCGAACCACTCTAAATATGTGTGCACTTTACTGTTTACTACTCTTTACTGTCTTTGTCTATTAACTGCCATCACTTTGTTTCAACCGTAAATTTATTTTTATTAAAACTTAAAACCTTCATCGTTGTCCAATTCACCCCCTCTTGGACATTCCTGGGCCAACAATTGGTATAAGAGTGGGTTGCCAATAAAAAAATCTTAGAATCTTTGACTGATTATGGCAGGACAAAGTCTTAAGAACATTTCAATCCATGGTGAAGGAAACCCGAACAACAAACCACCTCTATTCAAAAGGAAAAACTACTTTCACTGGAAAACTAGGATTAGATTTTATCTTAGAGCGCAAGACCTAAAAATGTGGGATGTTGTGATAAATGGTTGTCCAACACCTACAAAGATAGTTGACGGTAAGACTGTCCCTAAGGAATTAGAAGAGTGGACAACTAAGGAAAAGAAAAGAGAATTGCTTAACAATCAAGCTGTGAACATACTATTTTGCAGTTTATCAGTTGACGAGTTTAATAAAGTGAATGTGTGTCAAACAACCAAAGAAATTTGGGAGAGACTCGAAGTAACCTATAAGGGAACTTTGCAAGTCAAAAGGGCTAGACTTCAAATGTTAGTTGAAGTTTATGAAATATATAGAATGGATGAAACCGATAACAGAGTGGAAGCTATTGCATGGTTCACCAAAAATCTGAATGAGATGTGTTGGTCCACCCAAGAGGGGGGTGAATTGGGTGCGATGATCAGTTTTAAAATTATCTTCCAATAACTTAGTGATTTACATGAGTGTATTGGAATTGGATGCAAAATAGAACACAGACTAAATTGCAAAAGTGAGACACACGATTTATAGTGGTTCGGTCGTGCCTAAGTCCACTACCTAACCTCCTCAGTTAGGATTTTAACCTTATCACTAAGGGATTTTCTTACTGGTGAGAACCAAACCGTTACAGCTGCCCTTTTACAGGTAAAGGCAAACCTATCCTTTTACGGGCAAAGGATAAATCGTTTATCTTTTATAGGTAAGAGATAGCCTATCCTTTTACAGGATTAGGATGAACTGGTTCACTTTTAAAGACTGAGAGATAACCTATCCTTTTTAAGGTTAAGGACACACCTATCTTTTTACGAGATGAGGATAAACCGATTTCCTTTTTCCGGGTTGAGGAAGAACCCATGTTCCTTTTACGGGATCAGGAAGAACCATTGTGATTTCAAACCTGAAATCACTTAAGTGAACCACGTCTACTTGTCCTAGTTGTTTCACAACGAAACACACTAGCATTACAACAAATAATGTTTGTTCTAACAAAGTATAACACTTTACAATTAAGCACATTACATAGCATTACAAAGATATGAAATATGAAATAGGTAATGCTAAGTTGAAATACACCTTCAGTCCTTTACCTTTCAATGTTCGGTATTGCTCAAGTGCAGTTTCGAAAAGCATGAATGATATGATATGAAAATTAGTGCTTCTTAGAAAAAAAATACTGAATAAAGATTGACTTAAAACACGAAGGACTGGTGTAAACATAGACACATATAGTTTTTAAAGTAGATATAAAATATAGGTATGAAAACTTCTGGTTCAGTGATCAGTAGTTAACCAAATACTGATATGTAATACCCTAGGATCGCACAAAAAAAAATTGGAACTTCGGGCACCTGCAAGCAAGTAAAGGCAGAACGCAGACTTCCCTCTGGACTTCTCCAAACTTTACCTATTGGAGAATGAAAGTAGGAGAACATGGCAATGGATTTTGTTACAACCTTGCCTTGAAATAATAAAGGGCAAGATGCAATCTAGGTTATCATTGATAGACTTACAAAGTCTGTACACTTTTTACCAATAAAGTTCAAGGATAACCCCACCAAGCTTGCCGAATTGTATGAAAGAGAGATCATACGCCTCCATGGAATACTAGTCACGATCATCTTTGATCGAGACCCTCGATTCACATCAAAATTTTGGCAGAGCTTCCAGAGTAGAATGGGCTCTAGGATCACCATGAGCACAACCTTTCACCCTCAAACTGACTAACAGCCAGAGCGGTTGATCCAGATTTTAGAGGACAACAGCTGCATTTTGGACTTTCATGACGGATGGGTAAAACACTTACATTTGGTTGAGTTTGCATACAACAACAGCTACCAAACCAGTATGGGCATGGCACCATACGAGGCTCTTTATGGTCGCCTTTGCAAATCTCTGGTACGTTGGTTAGATATGGCAGATCGACAGCAGTTAGGGCCTGAACTAGTTCAAGAGACTTCTGAGAAGATCACACTAGTAAAGGAGCGACTTCGTGTAGCATAAAATCGACAGAAGAGCTACGCTGACAAGCGGAGACAGCCCCTAGAATTTGGCAAGGGGGACTTGGTTTTTCTAAAATTTTAGCCTACAAGAGGTGTCAAACACTTTGGGATCAAAGGAAAGCTCTCCCCACGGTATATCGGTCCATTTCAGATCATTGAACGTATTGGTAACCTTACTTATCGTCTGTCCCTTCCATCATCCATGTCTAAGGTTCATGACGTTTTTCACGTATCCATGCTTCGAAAGTATCGTCCTAATCCATCGCATATCATCCCTCTAGTCGAGGTTCGTGTTGAAGAAGGAAACAAGTATCATGAGAGAGCGATACAGATTCTGGATAAAAAAACTCAAGAACTAAGGCGACGTAGCATACCACTTGTCAAAGTGCTCTGGGATCACCATAGAGTAGAGATAGCAACATGGGAACTAGAGGCAACAATTAAACAGAAATACCTTGAATTGTTTTTTAGTAATAATTGATGATGTGATGCATTGTATTTTTCACTTATCAATAAAATGATGGAACTTTGTTTACAATATCTTAATATATTCTTTCATTTAAATAACTATGCAGATATCTGAAAATAATATCGATGGAGGTAATGATGCACACACACAATGGCCTCTTTGGCAACCTATGGCAACTCCTTCAGGATCTAAGTCAAGCCACAACTACTTTGCATCACCAACTCCATCGCCCCACAGACAGCGATCCTTATCGCCAGAGCGTGCATGGCTTTTTCGTAACAATTTTGTCCGAAACAATCTTGTGCTCTCATCTTGGCAAGATCTCCTACCAAAATTGCCAGGGGGCCGAATTTGAGCAACAACACGAAACTCTGCAACTTGTAGAGCCCTACGCCACCATCTGTGAGGCAAATGTCGGAACCTTCTGAGGACGAATCCGACTTCATTTGCTCTCCAATGTTTGATGATATGGAGGATTCCACCGGCCACAATGCTATTTAGGGGCCTTATAAGCACTACCCTGATCTTTCGAGTAATGACGACGGTGGTGAATCCCATGGAGATAGCAATCATCACCACACAGACTGAATTTCGAGGGTGAAATCTTTTTAAGGGGGGTAGAGTGTAATACCCCAAGATTGCACAAAAAAAGAAAAAAAAATGGAACTTTGGGCACCTGCCCGGATGGTCGGGCAGGGTGCCCGAACGTTCAGACACTTTTTGTTTTCTACAAAATGAAGCCTCCCCTCCTCATTTTTCACACCAATCACTTGTGATTTCTCTTTCTCTCTCACTCTCCTTGAGTTTTTCTTTTCTTTTCTTGATACTCTCTATTCGAGACTCTCTTTGCAGTGCAACGTGGTTCTATTGGGGGAGGGCGCCAGTTCAAGAAGGAGTTATTATCTGAAGGTGGGGAACGAAACATAGGTTTGTGTGTCTCATAACTTTTATTAAAGTTTACGTTCATTTATCATTATGTCTACTATTTATTAACACTACATTATTGTGTATAATGTTCATGTCTGTCATACTTATGCCTTTATATTTGTAGTTCATGTATTACATTGTTGTTATGCCGGATTAGTGGTCAATCTGACTCAACCAGACATTGTCTTGTCCTCAGTAACTTTAAATAGTGAATGGAAGGCAACGTGCTACTCTAGACGATTGGTACTTAAGTAGACCTCTTGTCTCACCTCTCAAACTGGAGACTGATGTGGTTGGTCTTATTTGAAAGCTATCAGCTTGTACAAGTGATACTAAACATGCTAACTTTAGCGTGGTGATACTGACCTGATAAGAATCACCAGATGTTGCCAAATCCTATCTAATGTTAGGACCTGCTCAATCATTGACATCATACATAAACACCACCTAGGTACATAAGTGGTTTATTATCCACAAAATAGTTAGAAGCAATGCTCATTATTATTGATATTTATCTGGAGAGGGACGTACAATGAGAACCCAAGTTTACCTGGGAAGGGACATCTGTACGTGAATCCAGGACGTCGTTCCTGAGGAGGGACGTACAATAAAAACCCGGCTACACCTGGGGAGGGACATCTGTACATGAACTCAGGCGACGTACAATCATGGAACCTTTACGAGACGGTGTCATGCATACATACATGTTGTATTGATTATGATGCTATGAAGTGTTTATGTGACATTTGATTATGAAGTTTCCTTTATTAATTGTTATATTCACGAACTATTTTACCCACTGGGTGAGTAGCTCACCCCGTTGTTATCAAATTTTTTTCAAGAGATTAGAGTGGACTGGGTGGAGGTTTTTTGGCCAACATTTTGTAACCCTTTGTTTATTCATTGGAGATTTTGGGAGGATGTTCCCTTTTCTATTTCTTGTACAAAAATATGTTCTAAAATTAATGAAATCAGACTTGTACATAATTGTGTTCCTGCGTACTCGATTATTGTTATAATGCATTCGCGCCCTGTCCGTGAGCGTTCTGCCGGTTTAGGCGCGTCCGGGCGGGGTGTGACATGATATAGTTCAATACAGTACTTAAGATATGAAATAAAGTATAACTGTATACCTTGAACTATTTCTCAAATTTTATCTCCAGGAAGAATGATACCAAATATGAATCAGTGCTGAGAATTTGAGTTGATACCAGATCAAATAGATTTTCAAAGATAGAATGAAAAAAAGCTCAGTATGAAAATCATTTGAGTATATAAGGAATCAATGAAAAATACTTTGAAAGTTTAGATAATGAAAAATATTTTGACACATACTAACTTTATAAAAGTATTGGCACAACACAAAGTGATTGGCAAATTGTTTGATCCTAAGTGCTGGTATTTATAGGCTTTGTGGGACATAGCAGTTAGACCTTTGAAGTTCAAATAATATGAGCGTTTACACAAAATGGCTAGAATGTTATATGAAAATGGCAACTGCAATTTTCACTAACATTCTGGTTCTTTTCAGATTTCATGAAAAGGAAAGTTTTAGAAAAACTTATTCAATGTATCAGAGATGATCTCTGATAGGTCTGAAAATGACTCTGTGCAAAGGACTGTTATGAAAAAGTAAACTTACATAGTGTACTTGTTCTAATAGTGACGGCTGTTGAATTAGCGTCCTGATTCCATAATCAGTGTCCTAACACATAATATCAACAATGTCGTTTTATTCATTGAGGGCGCTTCTTATGTATAAGCGTCCTGCGAAACACTTAAGTGAGGGTGCTACTAACTCGTAAGCGTCCTGACTTACTTTGACACGTAAATGACTTGACCTTGAGGGCATTGATGCACAGTTAGCGTCCTGCTATGTTTTAAAACAACTAAGTGCATGAGGGTGCTACTATCCGAGTAAGCGTCCTGCCTTTAAAACATAAAACAAAACATGAGGGCGCTGCATTACGTAAGCGTCCTACCAGTTAAAAACACTTTAAAACATATCATGAGGGCGCTACAATAATGTAAGCATCCTACCGATTAAAAACATTTTAAATAAGACACAAACATGCTGAAGGACAATCGGCGTCCTGAAAGTTACTAAGTTGATTCTTAAAGGTTAGGGCGCTTCCATCTAGATAGCGTCCTGATAAATTGTTCAACTTATAACTATCAGCGTCCTCAAAGAAACATTCTTTGAAGAACTTAAGACATCTTTTAGTGAATTGATGCTGAGTTAGCTTCCTGACAACTTCAGAGGTTGACTAATAAAGGAGGCCACTACTATACAAGTAAGCGTCCTGATAAATTAGTTCTATTCAACCTTGAACGTTATCAACGCCTTAACTTATAAAGTTCAGGAGAGCGTTGCTATTTCATTAGTGTCTTGAAAGACTCTTTTAAAACATTTTTGACTCGCGATAAAATATACGATAAATGCGAATAAAAGCTTTGTAGATTTCGAATTAAATATATAGTATTAGGTTATTTGAAATATTGTAAAAACATGAAATCAAAACATGCAGATTAGAAAAAACATATGTAGATGATTTATGCATGGTTTTGAAAAACATTTTGAGCAATAACGATTAGAGAAAGATATACCTTAAATACTTTGTGTATTTCTCTTTTCTCATAACTGTTAAATCCAACTCTTCATTATGAGATCTTCAATAAGAGCTTTGTGGAGTTGAATGACTTGAACGTTGATCGAGAGATGTAGTCTTGAAGCTTGATCGAATCGTCCGAGTGAAGGGATCTTGAAATCATGATGTGATCGTTTAAGTTTTTTGGTTGAGACGAAATTGACCGTTGGATGTGATCTTTGAGTTCCTCAATCGAGTCGTTCCTTAACTTTTTGCTTTCCTTAGGTGCTTTGATGAAATCTTGATACATGCATTTTTAGCACCGAAAAGTACTTTGTTTGTGATCATCAAAATATACTTTATCGCAGTATATTTAGGGACGAGCCAAGTGATGAATCATATAGATTAACAAAGATGAAGACCTTGGGAAGGTGTTATGAGCAAGAAGAAACATTTAGGAAATTTCTTAGAGGATTACATAGAGTATGGGTGTAGCACCCGTGCCTTTAGGTGACGTCATTTTGACCTATAGTGTACCCGCAGAGTACCCGTATACATATTCGTATACATATGTGTATATATATTTTGATGCTCGAAGCATGTAAGTTCGAGTGTCTTTGCATGATTTTAGGTCATAAAGAGTGCGCATGAAGTTTCGGAACCATCGGAGACCTGTTCGACGTCAAAACATGTCAAAAACGGTGTTTTGGATCCAGTGGAGCTCGCTTCATGGAGGAAGAAATTTCTGTCACAAATTACATCAATGGTTAGAACTTCTAGATCCTTGGTCCGATTGAGCTGAAACTTTTTCAGCTCACTCTGATATGATAGAGCTTTATTATGATCGGTGAAGATCCTGATCGAAGTTACCTACTATGAGTTATAAAACTCCAAACACTGTTTCACAGATTTTTAGGATTTTCTTACGCAGTTTTGATCAAACACTTAGATCTCGCAATCCCACCGTTGGATTGCGTTGAACGTTTAGCATAATTTTGGTAGCTGACTCATACAACTTTAGAACGGTTAAGATGTTAAACTGGTGGGAATTTTGGAAGAAACTTACTATCTAAGTGCATGTATTGCAACAGGAAAACTGATTTTTTGATAGTTTTTGGCAACTTTTAGTTGTGGGCCCAAGCTTGTCTACTTAAGCAACCAAAACGT
Organism: Paratinospora sagittata; assembly: GCA_035771175.1. Taxonomy (NCBI): domain Eukaryota; kingdom Viridiplantae; phylum Streptophyta; class Magnoliopsida; order Ranunculales; family Menispermaceae; genus Paratinospora; species Paratinospora sagittata. Next base: position 14,839,887 of record CM069610.1, on the reverse strand, counting down.
AATTTTAGGCTCATTTGCTCATTTCTCAGCCATAAAAGAGAGAAAGGAGCTGGAGAGGTGAAAAGGAGAGGAAACCTAGGGTTGGTGGATTTTGCTCAAAATCCCAAAGGTTTGCATGTGAAACCTCATTGTTCTTCCTTCAATATTTTTGGTTCATGCATACTAGTGTTGTTTTGATGCATGGTATGAAGCCCAGATTTGAAGGGGTAATGCAAATCAAATGTTGTCCAAATGCTTTGCATGTTTGATATGTGTGTGTAGAGTGTGTTGGGAACCCTCTAAAGGCAAAAACCCCAATTTCTAACAAGAAATTGGTAGGGTTTAGTACAAATGACCTAGTCTTGGTTCATTGACCTAGTCTTTGACTTAAGCTTTGCATGCTATCTATGATGGACTGATCAGTATTAGGGACTGATTCATGTATTTAGCTTGAGATTTTAATGGTGAAATCATATGATTTAGTGTAAATGGTCATTGTTTGGTTCATGGCCTTGGGGTTTTCCAAAAGTCATGCATGTCAACTATGTTGTTCTAGGTGGCATTGTGAATGAAACCATGTTGTTAGATTAGTAAATTTTGTGGCTATGTATGGTGGCCTAGTGTAAAATTGACAATATGGCCTATGTATGAAATTTCCAGATTTGGGGCTTTTGATGCTCTTGATATAAAATTTGGAAAATTGTGCAATGTAGGTCTAATTGGACATGATTAGGGTTGTTTGATTATTGAATTCAGTGGGTTCTCATAATGGACACCCTAAGGTTGACTAATTTTGATCTAGGCTAAGTATTTGACAATTTTCATGTACTTTGACAATTTTGCATGTAATTTGGGGATTTTGCCCAAATTGGGACTTTTCACCCAAAGCAAGTCAATTTATGAAATTGACTAGGGGATTGTTCAATTGGACCCAAATTGAGTAGAATCATGGGTTTAAAATGTTAGAACCTATGTTAAATTGATATGACTTAGTTCATTTTGACTTTATGTTTTATATTGGCCTAATTGGGGATTTTGACCAAAATTTAGTCAATTGATGAAATTGACTTGATGTATAGTCTAATTGACCCTAATTATAATTGAATTTCATGTATATTAGTGGTTGGATCATGGGATCACCCTATTACATTCAATTTATGTCAATCTTAGTTTAATTGAGTCTAAATGATAAAGTTGGGCAATATGAAAATTGACTCAATGGGGTAATCAATTTAGAATCTAATTGACTTTAGATTGGGTTTGAACATTTTGACACGCTTTATGACTGATTTTCAGTTGTGTGAACCATGTTATTTCCAGGTCTTGTGATTGATCTTGAACCCGTTTAGTCAATTGGAGAGTTTTGGCGATTAGATTAGCTAGACTTAGCCAATCAAGAGTGAGTGTTCTTTTACTTTTGGATTATTTATATGTGCATTGTAGTATAGATATTTTTTAAATGCTTATGTGTGATGGTATGCATGTTTTAATATTCCATGAAATACATTTGAGCATAATTCATTGGGATGACAATTTGGGTTGAGGCTCCTAGTTGGAATTTCCTCTTTTTGGGAATTCTCGTAAGTCTAGCGGCGATTCCAATTGTGTACCTGGTAGAGGGTTTTATGGCTTGTGTATGAGTAGGTTAGTTTAGGCTAATCTTACGTGCTGCACAACCCCAGAAATCCTATTAGGATACGAGTATTGTGTGTGCGTTCAGGTACTGTGTGTAGCGCACCAGCCTTCAACCCCCGCACTCAGGAGGTGTTAGGATTGCATGAGCATGACTACAAATGTTATGCATCGTCTTATGTATGACTTGATCCATTATGTTAGCATGTATATAATCTATTTCGTCATCATGATATTTCAACTTTTTTATGATCTTACCATGTTTTATAAATGCACGTATATGCCACTTGTAAAGAACATTCACTGAGCTGGATGTAGCTCACACCTCACCATCTTCTTTCAGGATCTGATAGAAAAGGAAAAGGGAAGGCTTGACTGCGGAGCGTCCCTTGTTTTTGTTTCATGTAGGTGTTGTACATTTAGTTTTGTATTTTGATAATTATGTACATGATAACACCTAGTAATTGTATATTTAACACATAGTTGAGATGTGTTGGGTTTTGTATCATTTTAAAGACTCTGGAATTTTATATTTGTAAAAATTTGGAGAAGTAATATTTTATTTCATTATGATCATGTTAGTTGGTTGTTAAGGATGTACTTTTATTTCTTTTTGGAGATTCGTATATGTATTCGAGAGCTGATAGGACGTCGAGTGTACCGACGGAGGGTATACTTGAAGGTTCCTGTGCCGGTTATGACGTCACGTAGAGTGGGTCGTGACAATGGGAACCTAAATCCATGATTATTGAGGAATCTAAGAACCTAGCTGAGTATACTTTCGATGGATTATGTGGTTCATTGATGGTTCATGAGATGAAACTGAAAAATAACAAAACTCAAACCAAAGTTGAGGATAAGGAAAAGAAAACCATAGCATTGAATGTATAAACTAAATTCGAAACTACTTCAGAAAATGAAAGTACTAATGAGGATATAGTTATGTTGTCTAGGAAGTTCAATAAGTTAATTAGGAGAAAAGGAAAGGGAAGCTCAAGTGCTAACTTCCACAAAGGAAAGAAGTTCGGAGCTAAACCATTGAACTCATTTACTTTCGTTGCAATAAACTAGGCCATGTAAAGAGTGATTGTCCTAACAAGTATAAAAGGAATTTCAGCTCAAAGAGGAAGGACAAGATGGTACTTAAAGCTACATGGGATGACATAAGCTCCAGTGAGAGTGATTCAGATTCAGACCACAAAACTGCAATTTTTCTTATGGCAAGCACCAAGGTAAAATCCGAACCATTTGTTGAAAGTTTTGATGTTCTTAAATCTCAAGCTAGTGATGTAGTAGAAACCAAATTGAGTAAAGAAATTAAGAAAAACGAGAAGCTCAAGAAAAACTTAGAAGAAGCTCTTAAAGAGATTGAGTCTCAACAGGAGGATCTTGATGAGCTATCCTTAGATAATGAAGAACTTAAACGAATGCTTAAAAAATTGGAAAATGAAAATGAATTACTTAAAGAGAAAAATGAAGACTTAAATAATATAGTGCTTAAATTTACAAATGGTCAAAAACTATTTGATACAATGCTAGGATTTCAAAGATGTGCATTTGATAGAGTAGGAATATGTCATACACAAGGGTCAAAGCAAAAAGATTATAATACTTTTGTTCACCAAGAGACCTAACGTTGGCCCAGATATGTCCAAGAGGGGGCATGAATTGGACACTTAACAGATTTTAACCTTTCTTAAAATTGTGTCGAATAATGAAAGTAGATTAAACAAAGTATAGCAATCAAATACAACAAATGTAAATGAGACAATGCAAGCAAGATTTATAGTGGTTCGGCCGTGCCTACATCCACTACCTAACTTCCTCAGTTAGGATTTGTTCAAACTCCACTATGGACCTTCTTACTGGTGAAGATCAAACTGACACACTTTCTCAACTTATGGGTGTGAGAACTACCGTTTCTCAACTTACGGGTGTGAGCGGACTGGTTCTCAACTTGCGGGTGTGAGAGGACCTATTCTCAACTTACAGGCGTGAGACAGTCGTTTACAACTATGATCAACACTTACTTTTGCCTAGTGACTAACCGGTCACTGCAAATTAAATACAAGATGAAATATGATTCCCTTTACTGAGAATCAAAGTGATACTTACAAAGCTTTAGATTGAACCTTCTATGATCACAGATTCAACAAAATATGTATTATGAAGTTTATGCTGAAAGTAGGTTCAAAGAGCTTTTGTCTTCTTCAGTAGATTTTCAAAATAATGAAGATGAAGATCAATTAATCCAGAAGACTTTAAGTTTTTCTTTCAAAAGATCGTAAGATCAAGCACAAGTAAAAGAAGATTTTAACTTTCAAAAAGTGTTTAGCACAAACGAAAATTGTTAATACGTTTTGAATGAATATCAGTTTCGTATTTCATTAGTCGTTTTTCTGCTCTATGGCAGCACGTATACATAGGAATAACAAAGACGTAATGGACTTTGATGGTTTTGGTGCTCTAGCTTATTTCAAATATAATGTTAACATTCTTTTCCGAAATGGATCGATTTAGCTCAATGCATATTACGACGATAGCACCTGAATCATCTGATCCTTTCATGAAAGAGGAATGTTCTGACGAGGCTTTAGAACGTTTAAAAAGTTTTGAAAAAGTTGTTGTAAGATTCTGAGAAGTTCTGAAAAAGTATTCGTACGTTTATGAAAAACTTAATATTTCAGTAGTAATGTCAGAACAACAAAAATATCTTTTATGTCATTTTGTTCCTTTGAGGGCGCTCATAGAACATCAGCGTCCTACTGAACAATGAAGTGAGGGCGCTACTAAATAGTAAGCGTCCTGACTTGCTTTGACAATTAAACGACTTAATTCATGAGGGCGCTACTTCGCAGTGCACGTCCTGCTTTGTTTTAAAACTTTTGACACACGAGGGAGCTACTCAAGAGTAAGCGTCCCGAACTATTAAAAACAATTTTAAAACAATGTTAAGTGCGCTGATGGACGGTAAGCGTCCTGAAAGTTATTTAAGTTGATTCTAAAGATGAGGGCGCTCTTGCACAAGTAGCGTCTTGATAATTTGTTCAACTTATAACTTATTAGCGTCCTTAAAGATATAAATCACTTAAGGACAAAAGGAACTTTTAGCTAGCTGAAACTAAGTCAGCATCCTGGCATTCTCAAAGGTTGATAAAAGAAAGGCCACTACAAAGAAGTAAGGGTCCTTATTAATCAATTCAATTCTACCTTGAGTTTCCTAATATTTTATCAGCGTCTTGACTCATCAAGTCCAAGAGGGCGCTGCTAAAACATTAGCGTCCTGAAAGACTATTATAAAAACGATTTTTGATTTCTCGATTAAAGCTCGATAAGACATAACGTAATCAGATTAAATCGAATATGCAATCGATTGATTAAAATAAGCAGGCATGCATATTGTTGAATCACATGACATAGAAGGTCCTACAACCTATCATAATCTAATCATACAACTAAGCATCTTAAAAAGATCATGGTCTTCAAGAAGATCTTTTAATACGTTCGCCATGCATCATTGAATTTGAAATGTTCAAGTAAGATTAGATATGCCATATGTGCAATAATATCATAAACAGAATGTAGTTTTGTAATCATCAAAATCCTTCATAATAGGGACATGTTCTCGTAAGGAACATGAGGATAATTGGTTCAACACCTAAATGCCATAACTGTAATAGAGAAGACCATACCATATTAAGATGCAATGTCTTAAACACAAAGAAGATAAAACTTGCATGGATTGAAAAAGGTATTCTTGTTGATGCTAACATGCATGGACCGAAAGCAATGTGGGTACCAAAATTAAAAGTATTCTATGTTTTGTAGATGAACAAGAATGAAGACATATGGTACTGGATAGTGGATGCTCAAGACATATGATTGGTGACAAGTCAAAGTTCTTGTGCATGAAAAAGAAAAAAGGCGGGAACGTGATGTTCGGAGACAACAACAAAGGTGAAATAAATAGCCATTGGAACCATTGGTAATGATTCCTTATCTATTTCTGATGTACTACTTGCTAAAGGCCTAAAACATAATCTCTTGAGTATAAGTCAATTATGCGACAAGGGTTATAAAATTTTTTTTGAAGCAAATAGATGCATAGTTAGGCATTCCAATAGTTCAATTGCATTCGTGCATCTAGACATAAAAATGTTTATTGTACTGATCTTGTTGATATGGAAAAACAAAATATTACATGTTTGAGTATTATATTGTGATGATGCATGGCTTTGGCATAGAAGGCTAGCACATGTTAGTATGGATAACATATCTTGATTAGCCAAGAATGATCTTGCCAAAGGTATTCCAAAAGGAGTATACTTAAAGGACAAGGTTTGTGAACCATGTCAATTGGGCAAGCATACCAAATCATCTTTTAAGAGCAAGAAATGTTTGTCTACAACTAGAGCTCTTGAATTGATTCGCATGAATCTTTTTGGACCAACCAAGACACAAAGCTTAGGTGGTGAATCATATGTATTTGTGATTGTTGATGATTTTACCAGATTTACATGGATATTCTTTCTATCTCACAAATCAGAAGCATGTGAATTGTTCATTAAATTATGTAGAAAAGTTGAAAACGAAAAGGGACATAAAATAAATATCATTAGAAGTGATAGATGAGGAGAATTTGTTAATAAAAACCTAGAAGAATTTTGCAATAATCAAGGTTACACTCATCAATTCTCTGCTCCTAGGACACCACAACAAAATGGTGTAGTTGAAAGAAAGAAAGGAGAACATTGCAAGAGATGTGTAAAACAATGCTTTGCAAGAGATGTGTAGAACAATGCTTAGCGAATATAACGTAGCAAACTATTTTTGGGCAGAAGCTATTAACACAGTATGTCATGTGATGAATATAACAAAACTCCATACGAATTATGGAAGGGTAGAGCACCCAACATAAGTTATTTTAAGGTATTTCGATATAAGTGCTTCATTCTGAATGAGAAGGATAATCTTGACAAGTTTGAACCTAAATCTGATATAGGAATATTTCTAGGATATTCTTCTCGCAGTAGAACATATAGAATATTTAACAAATCTACTAAAACTGTAGAAGAATCAGTTCATGTCAACTTTGATGAATGTGAAGCCAAAAGGAATCCTAGAGATGAAATTAAACAAATGAATCTCGATGATGATGATGATCCCAAGATAGTTCAAAACTTAGATGTTGTCAATGAGATACCCTTAGAAGTTTCAAGAAATTCTAGAATACTTCTTAGTCACCCCAAAGATCAAATATTGGGTGATCCATCAATAGGTGTATCCACCAGATCTTCAATTAATAAAGATCGAGAGTTTGTTTCTTTTGTATCACAAAATTGAACCAACAAAGGTGGAAGTTGCATTGAAAGATGAGAACTGGATTCTTGCTATGCAAGAAGAACAATGAAACTTTGTCAGAAACAAAGTATGAAAAATTAATGATAGACACCCAAGGGGGGGTGAATTGGGTGTCACAGAGTTTTCAGACCTTTCTTCAAACAATTAGTGAACAATAGCAAGAATATAAGAAAAGCAGTAAATGAGACAATGCACACGAATTTAGAGTGGTTCGGCTTCCCAACAAGCCTACTTCCACTACCCGATCTCCCCAATCAGGATTTCCTAACACTTCACTATACCGATCCTACTTCACGGGTGAGGATTAAACCGATTACAAACACCGATTGCCGGTTAGAGAATCTTCCCAACTAGCACAATCGCTAGTACTCAATAATGTTGGCCTAGTATTATAGTCCAAGATGGGGAGTAAATTGGACTTGGCGGATTTTTGCGTTACCTTTCGATTAATATAATTAAACAGATAAAGTGCGCAGTAGGTAATAATAAAAATAAACAAATGCAAGAAAGATAAATGGACACAAAGATTGAGAGTGATTTGGTTCCCCTTGAACCTACTTCAACTACCCAATCATCACGATTAGGATTTCCCAATATACTATTGCCTAGTCAACTTATGGGCGTGATTAAAAGCTATTTACAAAAGCCAACACAAAGGCTTGGCTCAAAGCCTTACACTAACCAACATAAGGGCTTGGTTAGAAAGCCACACTCTAGTCTACACAAGGGCTTGGCTAGAAAGCCACACTGTAACCAACTTACGGGCGTGGTTACGAGCCGTACAAAAAATGGTATAATCCAAGGTTGAAAAACACGTCAACAAGACATCAAGATATAGAGAAGTGTTCTACAACACTCTCAACAATGTTAAGCTTACAATATTGAATGAGTAAACGCTAGTATTCCAACCATAATGATTTAAATGATGCGATGTGTTGAAATAGTTTTTCTCAAATATGCACTCGATTCAAATATATATGATATGAAACTGAGAATTGATTATGCACATGTATCTAGATATTGATTCTAACAATGATATGTTTAAAGCACAAGAATCAATATAATAATGATCAAAACTTGATGATTCTAAAAGTATAAATGATTAAGATCAAGAATTAAACAAACCAAGTGTTGATCTATGAGATCGATTCAATATTGTATAACTTTAACACATGAATAAATATCACAAGATATTTATGAAACCACTAAACAAGATATTATGATATAAAGATCAAAATAGGGTTTCACACACGATAATTAAAACGAAATCAGTTTTCAAGATATTAACTTAAGCACAAAACTGATTTGCTCAAACAAAATCACAAGAATCGAGTTAGAAAATTTTTTACCCCACTTGGGTGAGGTTGAAGCTCAATGATTTTTCAAGTGTGATGTTGGATGAGAGATACCACGCTAAAAAATGATCAAGACACAACAAGATGTGTAGATAACACTCAAAAACGTCTTGAACACTTGCTTAAAGGAAACATACAAGTTTCTCAAAGTTTTGAAAGATTTGGAGAACTTTTCGAAAGTATGAATCAATAGATCAAATGTATGTGAACTTTTGCTGAAAAAAAGGTTTAAAATCGCTCAAGAACTTGTTTTGGACTTGTAGAAATGCTAAGATGAAAAACGTACAAGTTCTTTAGTTTTTGAAAAAGTTGCTCTTCAAATGAGCAAGTGTTGTATTTATAGAAAAATACCACACCGAGGCACATAAACGCATTCCTTAAAGCAGGAGTGCTTCTATTTTGATTTCCCTCTAATTAATGAGCGCGTTCCTTATTTAAGGAGTGTGTTCCTCAATATTTCTGTTGGGCATAGGAACAAGCTCTTTCATCAAAAACCACTGACTGTACAATTTTTTCCATTTTGCCCTTTTTAATAGGAGCGCGTTCCTACTGGAAGGAGCGTGTTCCTTAAACTTTAATTAGAAAAATCTGAGTCTCAGGAAAATGTTCAGGATCGCGTTACTTAAGGGAAGAGCGCGTTCCTTAACTGTGAAGTGATAGAAACCCGATTTTTGGATCATAATGAGTTTAGGACTTTGTCAAACACATAGACTAACATTTAAAAACATTTTTGACAAGTTTAAAGTATAATTGACAAAGTTAAATATGTGTAAATCAATCGACTAATCATGTGATTGAAACATTTAATACAATACACGTAAAACAATAAAACCATGCAAAGTTGAAAAAAATAAATGCATATTAATCACTGATAATTATATGCATGATAAACAATTTAAACTATGTGACCGCATAATTATCATACTAATGTGTGTGCATGCATGATTAATAATATAATAGTGTATATGCATGAGTATGATAAAGTATATGCATGATTTTCGAAAAAATGCAAATTATATTGTGGTTGGAACATGTAATGGTTACTCTATAGCACTAAGATTCTAAATAAGAATTACGAACATTAAGCTCTTTAATCTTTGTGCAATGATGTTACTTTCACATGCTTTGACAATATAGTTGAATCCATCTGATATAGCTAGTTAGCACTGAAACAACTACATCAAAGAGATTAGTGATCACAAGTATGTTGTTTGTAATCATCAAAACAAAATAGGGTGAGAGTAGTTACATTAACAAATAATACATCAATAATTGAAAATAAAATTTTTCAACGTGGAAACAAATTCCAAAAAGAAAAATTACAAGCTATAAATGATCTTTTCAAGATTTCTCAAGTCACAAACGATTTTAGAACACATGAACAACAAGAAATCAAAATATCGAAAAGATATTACCTCAGAATGATCTAAGAATTAGATATGTAATAAAGCTCAAGACCGTGAATTTTTTTTTGCTAAAGATGAATAATTAAAATCTCAGTGTATCACCATGAAAATTCTTGCTCTCCAATGAAGATTGTCTTCTTTAAGTTTAGTTGCAGAGAAAATAGTTGGAGAGAAGATAATAAAAGTTCATGTTATAAAAATAGGGTTTAATAATTGTTTAAATAAAAAATCATGTTCTAAAACCCTAATCCCATCATGGATGGTCAAGATTAAAAGATTAATCATGGATTAACGTAAATCAATGGCCCACATAGAATGCTCAAGATTAAAACTCGAATTTTAGCAAAAACAAAAATCTGTTGGTGGAGTGCGTTTCAGCTGCTGGAGTGCATTCCACGAAAAACCAGATTTTTGAGTTTACTATTTGGAACGCGTTTCACACTGTTGAAACGCGTTCCACAAGACCCGAGAACACTTGACCTTTTTGCACTTGCCTGAAACGCGTTTCTCCCTGCTAGAGTGTGTTCCAACATGTTTGAGGCAAAATAGGTGTATTTTGACCACTAGAGTGCGTTCTTACAGAGAATAGTGCATTCCACAGGTTCTTGGGAAGCAAGTGCATGTCAAGAATAGAATTCTTGAACATGTCTTAGTTCCATAATCGATAAAACATTAAAATCACACTTGGAACAAGATTTTGAAACTCAAAATACAATCATAAACTTGAATTTTCGAAATAAGATGTTATGGAGTGAGTTTCTCTACAAAGGAAAATTTGTTTTGTTCTCAATATGATAATAAAAGCATTCAAATTTTGATTTTGTAAAAGCATGCATCAAAATGATAATATCTCGAAGAAATCAAAGATGATACGATATGATAAAAACATGAACGAGAAATCAAGTGGATGATCAATCAAGAAAAGACCTACAACCTAAGAGATCTAAACAATTACATTGATGTATATCCTTGAGCTCTTACGCCTTGATCTCTAAGGTTGACTCGTGTTTCACATGTACTTTGTGTTCTATATCCAAACTTCAGTCTTGATCTACACTTGGTGAGTATTGTCTCTGTTTCTGTTCTTAAGATCAATCATACAATATTATACTGAAACATACTCAACAAATATGTTTGATCACATGATATATCGTTTGGAATCATCAAAATCAAAGAGGGCGAAGGTCATCAAACCAACAATTAATTCCTAGACTGTCTCATTAATTAATTATTGGAACCAAATGGGTATTTAGAAATAAAAGGATGAACAAGGAATCATAGTTCAAAATAAAAGGTAGATTGGTTGCTCAAGGGTACAATAAAAAAGATGGCATAAACTTCAAAGAAGCATTTGCTCCTGTAGCAAGAATAGAGGCAATCAAAATGTTACTTGCCTATGTTTGTTACAAAAAATTTCCCTTATACCAAATGGATGTAAAAAATGCATTTCTAAATGGCTACATTAATGAAGAGGTAAATGTGGAACAACCTCCAGGTTTTGAGGATGCTCATAACTCGGAACATGTGTTCAAACTCCACAAAGCTTTATATGAACTCCGACAAGCTCTTAGAGCTTGGTATGATAGACTCAATTCATTTCTTTTAGATCACAATTTTCAGAAAGGAAAACTTGATCCAACTTTGTTTATCAAACACCAGAATGATGATATGTTTATTATTCAAATATCTGTGGGTGATATCATATTCGGTGCATCAAACAAAAATTTGTGTAAAGAGTTTTCTAAGCTAATGTAAGAAGAATTCAAAATGAGTATGATGGAAGAACTTACGTACTTTCTTGGTTTACAAATCAATCAAATGTCTGATGGTACTTTTATAAGCCAATCAAAGTGTCGCAACCCACTCCATATGAGTGACGTCACGACTGGCACAAGATACGATATATGTCATGTGACGACGTATATAATACCCAGTCAACCTTATCCAAAATTCACATCCAAATTTTTCTTGAAATTTTGATAGAGTCTCCTTTGTTTATTGGTCATATCACAACCTAATTATCACAAGTTAAACACAATCACAGTATAAATATGATCATTCACATTACTCATTCATCATCTAAACCTCACATTTCCATATATACATATCCATGTAAACTTATCCATACCCATTTAAGTGATACAAATATTATTATAGTGTTATTTACAAAACTATTATTCAAAATAGCATTTAACTTTCTCAAACCATTTACATACATTGCAAAAGAAGAAGGATTTTCTATCCTTCACGTGCCTTTCCCTTGCCTATAGGATCCGAACCTGAAATGTTTGAGAATTGGGTGAGCAACCACAGCTCAGTGAATATTCCTAACTATGACATCATATATGCATTTAATAAAAAATATATGAATCACATTCAAATCTCATTCAAACATGCATGAAACATTTCATAATACATACATGCCTGTAATTAATTTCAAAACATAAAGGGTTACAATAAAATCAAACAATCTCCCTCCTGCTAGTAATAGAGCGGGTATGCACTCCTTATTATGCATTTATAAGGAGTCTACGCTCGGACCTCTCATTACCCAATTTTCTACTATGAATCATTTCAAATTAGGACTTAATCCTAATTCCATTCAGAAACTATTACTCAGACCATGAGATTGTTCAATCCTCATGCGGGACTGTCTTCTGGAAATGATCTCATGTTTTAACTTGCTCTAGCAAGTCCAAAACATGCTCCAAAGTCAAACATTTTCATGAATTTAAAACAATGCAATAGATACATATATTCATGATTTAAAACACACAATTTATATCATACAATGCCACATACAAGGAACCAATTATCAAATCATTATATCTATTTTTCTTTCAGTTATTTATTAAAATCTAACTCTCCCATTAATTCTCATAATTTCATTTCAGTCTAAAATTCACGTGAGCCATCCAAAATATTTTACACAACCCTCATGATTATTTTTAAGGTAATGGACAGTAATAACAAGCCTTTTAACCACATTTCCACTAATATCTAAGTTTGCCGTATTTACTGAATTCAATCAAGCATATATTAAAAATATCAATCGATACCCAAAAATCATAATTTTGGTATCGAAATGTCTGGAATTCAGTTCTCTATAATTCTATGGTTTCAAACTGAGATTTCACCAGAGTTTGATATGGTTCCAAAGGCCCCCAGTGTCGAATTTGACTTCCGGCAGCTGTACGGGCACCAATATTACACTTGGACACAAATAAACCATATATCTAGTATCTACACATCTATAAGAGTGATAATATATCATTTTAATGTGTTTTCACTCAAAGTGGGTCTGAACTCCATTTTTGAAAACATGGTAAAACACCTTCTATAACAAAATTTATAACGATAGAAACATCATACGTAGCTTAAATTGCAATTTTGCAATGAAAAACGATGAAAGTAACTTACCGGCACGTCAAATTTGACCGCGAAACCGTCATTTCTCTCTATCGCCCTTTTTTCCTTTCTTCTGCTCGTCTTCTTCTTCTTTCAATTCTTTTTCTTTTTGTTTTTGATCTCAAGCACCTTAATTAAAACAACCACATGAGCATATCATTTTATTGGATCCCATGCTCTTAATGTCATTTAGTAAAACAACTCCCCCATCAAATTTCATTAAATCACTTAACTTTCATTCATTCTACTATTCAACTATAACAACTATTCATTCATTAAATTACTTCATTATCAACTTCATTTAATCATTTACCAATTAATACTACCATCTCCTTCACCATCTTTATTTAAGTTAATTTAATCATACCCTTATCTAACTCCAATTCACATATTTAATTCACTTAATTTAATTCACATATTTATATAACAACTCACATATTTAATTTATACCCTTCACTTTATGTATTTACCACTTATTCTCATATGTACATACATTTGACTCCTATGTATATATACGCATATTATACACCTCGTTATACACGTAAGCCAACGTATGTATTTAATTAAAACTACGGGGTGTTACACAAAGTATGCTACGAAAATGGTTAAAAAGTTTCAAATGAACAATTTGAAATCTATAGACACTCCCTGTAATTCAACAATTAAGCTAGATAAGGATTGTAAAGGAAAACCTATAGATCCAAAGCTCTATAGAAGTATGATTAGAAGTTTACTTTATCTCACAACAAGAAGACCTGATATCATGTTCAGTGTTTGTCTATGTGCAAGATTTTAGTCCAATCCAAAAGAATCACACAAGCGAATCTTTAGATACATAATTGGTACACCTGATCTTGGAATTTGGTATTCCAAAAGTACATTTAAACTAAAAAGCTATGTAGACTCTGACTATGCTAGGGGTCTTACTGATAGAAAAAGTACCTCTGGATTCTGTCATTTCCTAGGAAATTCTTTAATTTTTTGGTTTTGCAAAAAATAACATGCAGTGGCATTATCCACAGCTGAGGCTGAATTTGTTGCTGCTGGTAGTTATTTTTCTCAAGTTTCATACGTGAAACAAAAACTTCAAGACTACCAAATCCATGTTGGTTGCAATGAAATATTGTGTGATAATAATAGTGTTATCAATATATCAAAAAATCCAGTTTTGCACTCATGACCTAAACATATTCAAATTCGACATCATTTCTTAAGGGATCATGTGCAAAATGATGATGTGAAGCTTATTCACATTGAGACTAAAAATCAACTGGCGGATATTTTCACTAAAGCTTTACCAAAAGACCAGTTTATTTTTATCAGAAGAGAGTTGGGAATGTTCTCTAAATCTAACCTCTCAACTGTGTGATATTTTTAAGCTTATACTACCTGTAAACAATTATTTCACTTCTTTTAGATGTTTTCAAAAGGGGGACAAGTAATTACTCATGAAGCACCAAAGTCAAGGGGAGAAATAATCATTCATGTCATTTTTGGAAAACTCTCTAAGTAAGGGGAAGAAATTAAACCTCATTGTAAGGGTATAATCATTGCACGTCATTTGCATTCATACATTGTAGGACTCATGCATTCATATTATTTCATATGCTTCAAAGCCTACAGTAATGTGTTTGAAATCATAAAAGAAGGGGAGATTGTTATTTTCCCGTATGAGAAAAGATATTTTGAAAAAATTATTTCATCTAGCCCATTACCCAATTATATTTTTCCCAAACTCTATGCGTTTGCCTTGATATGTTTGGTGTTTGTTTGATGGTTGTTTAATGTTTGTATATTTGATGCTTGATAATGTATATAAATATGTGCATTATAAATTGTATATGGGTCATGTTAAATTAAAGTGTAATGCATGTTTTATTATTTATGCATGGGCCTATTAAACCATGAATTGATATGGGTTAGGATTGATTGAATAAAAGGATAAATGAGAATGACAATTTGGTGTACTAAATGGATTGGACATTTAAAATACATGGAAGCATGAGATTGGTTAAAGTACATGTGGTTGGTATGAGTAGTATGAGACCAACACATGTCAAGTTGGTGCATGAGAATGGACAAGTGTCTCATTCCCCATTTCTCTTCTCCAACACATATCAAGTTGGTGCATGAAACCAACACATGTCAAGTTGGTGCATGAGAATGGACAAGTGTCCCATGCCCCATTTCTCTTCTCCAACACATGTCAAGTTGGCGCATGAAAATGGACAAGTGTCCCATGCTCCATTTCTCCTATCCAACACATGTCAAGTTAGTGCATGAGAGTGGACAAGTGTCCCATGCCCTACTTCTCTTCTCCAAGGAAGTCGTAGAGAGTGAGATGAGTGGAGGGAAAGGAGAAAAGAAGAGAAAGGAAAGAGGAAGTTGCTTTGAGGGAAGTCTCAACAACGTTTTCATCAAAGTGTTGGATCTTCGTGCTATGTGGTCAGATTGAGCTCAAACTTTGTCAGCAAGTTCGTCTCTTATGGGTATGAATTCTGGTTGGTGGAGATCTTGACTGGAGTTTTTGTTTGAAAGATATAACCTCCCAAACAAAGCTGGTCGGAAAGTCTGGATTTCTCGCGCAGATTATATCAAACCAATAGAGCACCTAATTGTACCGTTGGATGGATATGATATTGGAGACGGTGGTTCATAACGGATCTTTCTGAATTATGAACGGTTGAGATGTTTGTGCGTAAAGTATTTTGTGTGATATAGTCATCTGAGTTTGAGTATTTGCAGCGGGAAAGGAGAAATTGTCTGATTAGAGACTTGTTCATGAAAGAGACTTATCTTTTCTGTCCACCGTTGGATTGAGCTGATTGTTGGACAGAAGGTTTTTTTCTTAACATAATTCAATCTGTACGGTTGATTTTGAGATTAAATATTTCTGTTGGTAGCTTGATACATCTGAACCGAACATTAAATGAAGGATTGGTAGGGTTGCTTGTATTAGACCTAAATTTAGAATATGAACTTAGACCTTTCCAAATAGCTTGCATGTGAACTATGTTGGCCTAGTTGCCATTGTTGATGAACCCATGATGCAAAAGCAGTGATATACATGGCTGAACATGGTGACCTAATGGAAATAGGCAATATGGCCTAAGTATGGAAAATTTCATATCTTAGGGCTTTTGATGCTTTTGGCCTAGAATTATTGAATTGATGCAATTTATGTCTAATTAAGCATGATTAGGGTTGATTATGCTACT
Organism: Paratinospora sagittata; assembly: GCA_035771175.1. Classification (NCBI taxonomy): domain Eukaryota; kingdom Viridiplantae; phylum Streptophyta; class Magnoliopsida; order Ranunculales; family Menispermaceae; genus Paratinospora; species Paratinospora sagittata. Next base: position 14,823,528 of record CM069610.1, on the reverse strand, counting down.
TATTTGGTGGTTGTGACCATATCATGTGTTAGGCCTACTTGTGATTAAATGACCCAATTTGGGCATGTTTATGCGTAAGGAATTGAAAATCAGTATTTTTAATTAATTGAATGGTTTATGAATGAGAACTATGCATTAGAGGCCTAAGTCATGTGACTGATTTAGGGTTGATGTGTAATGTCTATGTGATTGAGCATAGAAATTGATGTATGGTTGGATATTGATGAACGTTTTAGGACCTTGATTGGGTTGACTCGATTTGGTGTCCGTGTGTGGTTAGATACTCTCGCGAGGCTTGATTGTGAGTAGACTTCATTTATGATTATATCTTTTATGTCATCATATCACTTATATATATTGTATGTTGAAAGCATGAATGTGTTCTAATGTTTTGAATGATGCATTGATTTGAGAAAACCTTATGACTTTGGTTGGACCCATCTATCTGGTTAATAGGGAGACTTAACCTTGTCATAGGAGGGTTTTAAAAAGGAAATATTTGGGGATGAGAACGGTACGGTGAAATAGACGTGCACTAGTAACCCCAAATCAACATGATTGGCGATGAGAACGGTACGGTGAAATAACCCCAATGCATGTGGAATGTGGATCTAAATTGATAGGCTTTTACTTGCCTCAAACTTATTATAAATGCTTGATATCTATATGTTATAAGATTTTGATCATGCTACACATTAACATGCATACATGATATTTATTGATGAGTATTGATAGTGTATTTGAATTCTATTCACTGGGCACCGTTGGCTCACCCTCATTTTCCTCTTTCAGGTCCTTCTGTCCTGAATAAGGGCAAAGGAGCACTTATATCTTGAGGGCCTTGTCGGCGAGACAATCCAAGGCCTCGATGTGAGTTGAGAGGCATTTTGATTGAACTGTGTTTTAAATTATGATGCATTATATTTTGGACTATGTAATTCTAACACTTACCACATTGTAGTATGGGTGAGTTGAGACTTGTTAGATAGACAATGTGGGCATATGACGTTTTCTTTGTACCCATAGTTTTGGACTTTATGTGTATGTCCATCTTGATGGACTGTAGGGATTATGGTTTTAATTATGGTTCATTTTTATGGAGTATATCTTGTCTTGGATGATTAATACGGTTGGTAGTTTTGTTTAGTACATTTTTATATTATGTCGTTGTTTGGGATAAGGCTCGTAGGGTCTAAACCACCTCATGGGGGTTGAGGAGTGGTTGGAGATGCCTACGCCGGGAGTCCCACCCTGGCATTCCGCACGCCATTCCTTGCGGGGTTGGTGGTCCGTGGTGCGGGGTCACCGCTGTTGGTTTTAGAGCCCAATTTTACTAGGTTTGGTCTATGTTTTGGACTTAGATGACTTGGACCTAGGAATTGGGTGAGAGCTTTAGGTGGTTAAAAAGCTTAAAAGAACTAACTTAAAAGCCTTACTATCATATTTCCTATGTGTATTATATGATATGGGTAGTTATGAGGCTTTGTTAATGTTTTAAATTCTTTATTGTGTGATGGTTGCTCGTATTTCTACTTCTCAGTGTCCTGAGAAGGAACGTGAGATTGAGACAGCCACACACAGGGCCATCCGATGATGATCTGATGGCGAGGATGGAAGAGATCATTCAGGCACAAGGCCGCTTGATGGCAACCTAGACTACACAGATACAGGCATTGGTGCAGCAAGTCGAGGCTGTTGCTCGACAATCTCCTCAGATAATACCTTAGGAGGCGAGCACTAGTGGGGCCAAGGCGGCCGGGGCTAGTGGAGCTGCAGGGGCGGCATGATCTGAGTTGGCTGTACCTCAGCCTATGCCTACACCTGCTCTTTTTGTTGTGAAGAACCCCACTGATCGGAGGATCGGACTGCTAGAGAAGTTCATGAAGCTAAAGCCTAAGGAATTCACTGGTGGGGTTGACTTGAAGAAGGCCGAAGATTGGCTGAAGAATATCGAGAAGATCAGTTGCTCCTTAGAGCTTGATGAGGAGTCTCAGGTCCTATGTGCTGCTCACACACTGGAGAGTGATGCAGAAGACTGGTGGCTTTCAATGTTGGATACACAGGGGGCAGTGAAGAGTTGGGACAACTTCAAACGATTATTCTTACAGGCTTACGTTCCAGAGGCTGAGAGGCAGGCTAAGCAACTCAAGTTTTTGAATCTCATACAGGACACCATGTCAGTCAGGGAGTACGAGCTCAGATTCAGGCAGCTCGCAGTTTATGCCTCTCGGTTACTTCAGACTCCGAGTGACAAGATTATGAGGTTCTCTTTAAACCTAAGGCCTGCGATCTGGCATGCCTTGTCTGTGACGAAAATGACTTATTTTTCCACAGTGGTCCAGAGGGCCAAACAATATGAGTTGGCTGAGCGGGTTGATGGTATGTCTACACAGGTAGCTCCAGGTGAATAGACTTCACAAGCAGAGTCTGAGGGACAGTTCCAGACTCCATGGAAGAAAGGAAAATGGGGAAAGAAGAGAAAGTTTTATGGAGGAGCACAGTCCGAGGGTGCTCAGAGTGGGGCATCCCAAATTCAGACTAGTGTGATGGCCTCACCAGTGGTTTCCTCTCCTGTTCCGATTCCCATTCAGGCACCTAGTGCACCGAGACACCCATTCCCACAGACTGCTGGCCGAGGCAGAGGTAGAGGCCGAGGAGGCTATGTGGCGACATCTCAGACTGGATCATCTGAGCCCAGGGCTCCATTCTTATGTTATCAATGTGGGCAGGCTGGGCATAGGAAGTCAGAGTGTTAGAGTTTTCAGAGGGCTCAGGGATTTGTGCAACAGTCCAGTGCCAGAGAGACAACGAAGGCAGCTATTGAGCCAGACCCGATATCATCCAGGACTTTGGTGGAAGGTACTCTTATTATTTGTAGTGCTTCTATGCATGTATTGTTTGATGTTGGGTCTACATTATCATTCATATCTGAACGTATGGTAGATAGTTTGCATTTGACTCCCATTAGGGCTAGTACATGGTTAGTAGTGAGTATTGTAGCCGGGGAGAGGATCTACCCAAACATGATCTGTAGCCAGTGTGTGGTTCAGATTGGTGATGTTGAGATGCCTGTTGACTTTCGAGTCCTAGAGTTTTTAGAGTTTGATGCAATTCTAGGAATGGATTGGCTCGCGGCTTATCATGCAGTTGTCGACTGTTTTGCGAAGAGGGTCATTTTCCAGATCCCCGGACACCTAGTGTTTACACTACAGGGTAGAGCTTCAGACCAGACAGTCACAAGGGGTAAATTTGTGACTGATGGAGATAGAGAGATTTTGGCTAGGTTAGTGCCTGATGAGGAAGAGACTAGTGAGGTGATACTTGAGGATATTGCCATTGTTAAGGACTTTCCAGATGTGTTCCCTGCGAATCTTCCAGGATTACCACCGAAGCGAGAGATCGATTTCATCATTGAACTAGTCCCTGGCACGAAGCCTATGTCCATGGCACCATATAGAATGGCGTCAGCCGAGTTGAGAGAGTTGCAGAAATAGCTCGAGGAGTTATTGGCTAAGGGCTTTATTTGCCCGAACGTGTCACCCTGGGGAGCTCCATTTTTTTTTGTGAAAAAGAAAGATGGGAGCTTGCGGTTGTGCATCGACTATCGCCAATTGAACAGGGTGACCATCAAGAACAAGTATCTTCTCCCAAGGATTGATGACTTGTTTGATCAGCTGAGGGGAGCGAGGTATTTTTCAAAGATTGATTTGCGCTTCAGGTATCATCAGCTGAGGATCAGGGAGGAGGATGTGCCTAAGACAACATTCAGAACCCGCTATGGACATTATGAGTTCCTTGTGATGCCATTTGGTGTTACTAATGTACCGACGATGTTCATGGACCTGAAGCAAAGGGTCTTTAGGCAATATCTGGAAAAGTTTGTCATCGTCTTCATTGATGACATATTGGTGTATTCCAATACTCGGGCTGAGCATGAGGAACACCTCAGAGTGACCTTGCAGACTCTGGGAGAGCATAGGCTATATGCAAAGCTGAGCAAGTGCGAGTTTTGGATCACCGAAGTGAAGTTCTTAGGTCATGTGGTGAGTTCTGAGGGGATTTCAGTTGATCCGTTTAAGGTTGAAGCCATTATCAGTTGGCCTAGGCCTACCACAGTGTCCGAGATCAGAAGCTTTCTTGGGTTAGCTGGTTACTATAGGAGATTCGTTCAGGGATTTTCTAAGATAGCTACGCCTATGACTAGGCTGACCCAGAAAGATGTGTCCTCTGTATGGACTGAGGAGTGTGAGAATGCCTTTTTAGAGTTGAAGAAAAGATTGACATCTATGCCAGTGTTGATTTTGCCAAAGCCTGATCAGGAGTTGGTTATCTACACTGATGCCTCTCGTATCGGCTTGGGTTGCGTGTTGATGCAAAAGGATAGGGTCATTGCTTATGCATCGAGGCAGTTGAAGGTGCATGAAAAGAACTATCATGTTCATGACTTAGAACTGGCCGCAATGGTTTTTGCTTTGAAGATTTGGAGGCATTATCTCTATGGAGAGAGATTCACTTTGTATTTTGACCATAAGAGCCTCAAGTACTTGTTCTCTCAGAAGGAATTCAACATGAGGCAGAGAAGGTGGTTAGAGCTCCTCAAAGACTATGATTTTACATTGGAATACCACCCAGGTAAAGCCAATGTAGTGGCTGATGCGTTGAGCAGGAAGCAGGTAAAGACAGTTATGGTAGCACACCATATGTCTCATGAGTAGAGACTACTTGAGGTGGCTACGGTTATGAGTATATGTGCTACCCCTTCAAATAAAATTGTGATATGTGCTCAGATGAGAGCTCACCCTACACAGGTCCAGGAGGTGATTGACCAACAGAGACTTGAAGTTGATTATGCGATATACAAGTCTTGGGCTGAGAGCAGTGATTTTACTGATTGACACTTGTCATCTGATGGTGCCTTAAGATTTCGGGGACGTTTATGGGTTCCCGCAGATCCACGACTCAGACAGAGTGTGCTCCAAGAAGCTCACAGATCTCATTATGCTATTCATCCTGGCGGAACCAAGATGTATCATGATATGAAAAGAATGTATTGGTGGCCTGACATGAAGAGAGAAATAACTCAGTTCATTCAGAGGTGTGAAATCAGTCAGAGAGTCAAAGCTGAGCATCAGAGGCCTGGAGGGCAGATGCAACCGCTTGCCATTCCTGAGTGGAAGTGGGGGCATGTCACTATGGACTTTGTTGTGGGATTACCCAACACCCCGAGGAGACATAATGTTGTTTAGGTTATTATTGATCGCTTAACTAAGTTCGCTCACTTTCTACCCGTGAACACTAGGGATCCTATGGACAAGCTGAGCAGGCTCTATATGCTGGAGATAGTCAGATTACATGGAGTTCCAGTTTCGAATGTGTCATATAGGGATCCGAGGTTTACATCGACATTCTGGCAGGGGTTGAAGAGGCAGCTCGACACTAGACTAGATCTCAGTACCGCTTTTCACCCTCAGACGGATGGCCAGTCTGAGCGGTTGATATCTATTTTGGAGGATATGCTTCGAGTTTGTGTCCTTGAGTCCAGTGGTAGCTTGGAGGAGTACATACATCTGCGTGAGTTCGCGTACAACAACAGCTATCAGTCCAGTATTGGCATGGCTCATTTTGAGGCATTGTATGGTCGACCCTATAGATCTCCAGTCTGTTGGACAGAGGTAGGAGATATTGCAGTGATGGGACCAGAGTTTGTACAAGAACACACAGAGAAGATTAAGAGGATCAAGCATAACATGAAGGTAGCCCAAGACAGGCAGAAGAGTTACGCTGATGCCAAGAGAAAGATCGTAGAATTTGAGGTGGGTGACCAAGTTTTATTGAAGGTCTCACCTCATAAGGGCCAGACTAGATTTGGGATAAAAGGCATGCTCGCTCCGAGATTTATTGGGCCGTTCGAGCAGCAGTCCACAATGTCTTTCATGTGTCAATGTTGAGAGTGTATAAGAGTGATTTTGATCACGTCTTGGAATGAAGGAACATTGAGCTGAGGCAGGATGGGACTCATGATGAGGAATCTATTCAGATACTTAACCGAAAGGTCCAAAGGTTACGTAACCTTGAGATTCCGATGGTTAAGGTGAGATGGCAGTTCCATGGCGAGGAGCAGGTTACTTGGGAGCTTGAGGACTACATGATGGAGCACTTTGCCGAGTTCATGGGCTTAGGTAATTTCTTAACCTTAAAACTTCGAGAACGAAGTTCATTCTAAGGTGGGTGTGATGTGATGTCCCAAAAATTATTTCATCTAGCTCATTACCTAATTATATTTTGCCCAAACTCTATGTGTTTGTGTGGCGACCCCGAACCCCGGACCACCAACCCCGCAAGGAATGGTGTACGGAATGTCGGGGCGGGATGCCCGGCGTAGGCATCTCCAACCACTTCTCAACCTCCGTGAGGTGGTTGAGACCCTACGAGCCTTATCCCAAACAACGACATAATATAAAAAGTTACTAAACAAAACTACCAGCCGTATTAATCATCCAAGAAAAGAGATACTACATGAAAAATGAACCATAAATAAAACCGTCATAATCCCTACAGTCCGTCAAGATTGAAATACACATAAAGTCCAAAACTATGGGTAGAAAAAAACCCTCATGTGCCCACATGGTCTATCTAACAAGTCTCAACTCACCCATACTACAATGTGGTAAGTGTTATAATTACATAGTCCAAAATATAATACATCATAATTTAAAACACAATTCAATCAAAATGCCTCTCAACTCACATCGAGGCCTTGGATTCTCTCGCCCGCAAGGCCCTCAAGATATGACTACTCCTTTGCCCTTATTCAGGACAGAAGGACCTGAAAGAGGAAAATGAGGGTGAGCCAACGGTGCCCAGTGAATAGAATTCAAATATGCTATCAATACTCATCAATAAATATCATGTATGCATGTCAATGTGTAGCATCATTAAAAGCTCATAACATATAGATATCATGCATTTATAATAAGTTCGATGCAAGTAAAAGCTTATCAATTTGGATCCACATTCCACATGCATTGGGGTTACTAGTGCACGTCTATTTCACCGTACCGTTCTCATCCCCAAATATTTCCTTTTTAAAACCCTCCTATGACAAGGTTAAGTCCCCCTATTAGCCAGATAGATGGGCCCAACCAAAGTCATAAGGTTTTCTCAAATCAATGTATCATTCAAAACATTAGAACACATTCATGCTTTCAACATACAATATATATAAGTGATATGATGACATAAAAGATATAATCATAAATGAATTCTACTCACAACCAAGCCTCGCGAGAGTATCTAACCACAAACGACCACCAAACCGAATCAACCCAATCAAGATCCTGAAACATTCATCAATATCCTGCCATACATCAATTTCTATGCTCAATCACATAGACATTACACATCAACCCAAAATCAGCCCACATATAGACAATAGGCCTAAATCCATCTAATCCCATCATTTAACTCAAATCACATGACTTAGGCCTCTAATGCATAGTTCTCATTCATAAACCATTCTATTAATCAAAAATACTGATTTTCAATTACTTAGGCATAAACATGCTCAAATTGGGCCATTTGATCACAAGTAGGCATAACCCATGATATGGTCACAACCACCAAATCAGTAGCATAATCAACCCTAATCATGCTTAATTAAACATAAGTTGCATCAATTCAATGATTCTAGGCCAAAAGCATCAAAAGCCCTAAAATATGAAATTTTCCATACTTAGACCATATTGCCGATTTACACTTGGTCACCATGTTCAGCCATGTATATCACTGATTTTGCATCATGGGTTCATCAACAATGGCAACTAGGTCAACATAGTTGACATGCAAGCTATTTGGAAAGGTCTAAGTTCATATTCTAAATTTAGGTCTAATACTAGCAACCCTACCAATTCTTCATTTAATATTCTGTTCAGATGTATCAATCTACCAACAGAAATATTTAATCACAAAATAAACCGTACAGATTGAATTATGTTAAGAACCAAACCTTCTGTCCAAAAATCATCTCAATCCAACGGTGAACCAAAAAGATAAGCCACTTTGATGAACAAGTCTCTAATCAGATAATTTCTCCTTTCCTGCTGCAAATACTCAAACTCAGATGACTATATCACACAACATACTAAATACATAAACATATCCACCGTTCATAATACAGAATGATCAGGTTTAAAACACATAACAAAATATCATAGCCATCCAACGGTTGATTCAGGAGATCTATTAGTCTGATCGAAACTGCGCGAGAAATCCAGACTTTCCTACCAGCTTTGTTTGAGAGGTTATATCTCTTAGAAGAAAACTCTACTAAAGATCTTCACCGACCAGCATGAATAACCATAAGCTACAAAATAGCTGACAAAGTTTGAGCTCAATCGGACCATATATCCTAAAGATCCAGCACTTTGATGAAAACGTTGCAGAGATTTTCTCAAAGCAACTCCCTCTTTCTTTCTCTTCTTCTTTCCTTTCTCTTCTTTTTTCCTTTCTCTCTACTCATCTCACCTTCTAAGACTTCCTTGGGGAAGAGAAGTAGGGCATGGGAAACTTGTCCACTCTCATGCACCAACCTTGACATGTGTTGGAGAGGGGAAATGGGGCATGGGACACTTGTCCATTCTCATGCACCAACTTGACATGTGTTGGTCTCATACTACCTATACCAACCACGTGTGCTTTAACCAATCTCATGCTCCTATGTATTTTAAATGTCCAATCCATTTAATACACCAAATTTTTATTTTCATTTATCCTTTTATTCAATCAATCCTAACACATATCAATTCATGGTTTAATGGGCCCATGCATAAATAATAACATATGCATTATACTTTAATTTAACATGACCCATATACAATTTATGATGCACATATTTATATACATTATCAAGCATCAAATATACAAACATTAAACAACCATCAAACAAACACCAAACATATCAAGGCAACACATAGAGTTTGGGCAAAATGCAATTGGGTTATAGGCTAGATGAAATAATTTTCGGGGCGTTACAGTTTGCCTTGATATGTTTGGTGTTTGTTTGATGGTTGTTTAATGTTTGTATATTTGATGCTTGATAATATATATAAATATGTGCATTATAAATTGTATATGGGTCATGTTAAATTAACGTGTAATGCATGTTTTATTATTTAAGCATGGGCATATTAAACCATGAATTGTTATGGGTTAGGATTGATTGAATAAAAGGATAAATGAGAATGAAAATTTGGTGTATTAAATGGATTGGACATTTAAAATACATGGAAGCATGAGATTGGTAAAAGTACATGTGGTTGGTATGAGTAGTATGAGACCAACACATATCAAGTTGGTGCATGAGAATGGACAAGTATCCCATGCCCCATTTCTCTTCTCCAACACATGTCAAGTTGGTGCACGAAAATGGACAAGTGTCCCATGCCCCATTTTTCCTCTCCAACACATGTCAAGTTAGTGCATGAGAGTGGACAAGTGTCCCATGCCCTACTTCTCTTCTCCAAGGAAGTCCTAGTGAGTGCGATGAGTGGAGGGAAAGGAAAAAAGAAGAGAAAGGAAAGAAGAAGAGAAAGAAAGAGGAAGTTGCTTTGAGGGAAGTCTCAGCAACGTTTTCATCAAAGATCTGGATCTTGGTGCTAGGTGGTTAGATTGAGCTCAAACGTTGTCAGCAAGTTTGTATCTTATGGGTGTTCATTCTGGTCGGTGAAGATCTTGATTGGAGTTTTCGTTTAAAAGATATAACCTCCCAAACAAAGTTGGTAGAAAAGTCTGGATTTCTCGCGCAGTTTAGATCAAACTCATAAATCACCTATTTCTACCGTTGGATGGATATGATATTTGGGACGGTGGCTCACAACTGATCTTTCTGCATTATGAACAGTTGAGATGTTGGTAGGTAAGTATTTTGTGTGATATAGGCATCTGAGTTTGAGTATTTGCAGCAGAAAATGAGAAATTGTCTGATTAGAGACTTGTTCATCAAAGAGGCTTATCTTTTTGTTCCACCTTTGAATTGAGCTGATTTTTGGACAGAAGGTTTGTTTCCTAACATAATTCAATATGTACGGTTGATTTTGTGATTAAATATTTCTGTTTGTAGCTTGATACACTTGAACAGAACATTAAACGAAGGATTGGTAGGGTTGCTTGTATTAGACCTAAATTTAGAATATGAACTTAGACCTTTCCAAATAGCTTGCATGTCAACTATGTTGACCTAGTTGCCATTGTTGATGAACCCATGATGCAAAAGAAGTGATATACATGGTTGAACATGGTGACCTAGTGTAAATAGGCAATATGGCCTAAATATCGAAAATTTCATATCATAGGGCTTTTGATGCTTTTGGCCTAGAATCATTGAATTGATGCAATTTATGTCTAATTAAGCATGATTAGGGTTGATTATGCTATTGATTTGGTGGTTGTGACCATATCATGGGTTAGGCCTACTTGTGATTAAATGACCCAATTTGGGCATGTTTATGCCTAAGGAATTGAAAATTAGTATTTCTAATTAATTGAATGGTTTATGAATGAAAACTATGCATTAGAGGCCTAAGTCATGTGATTTGAGTTGAATGATGGGATTAGATGGGATTTAGGCTTATTGTTTATATGTGGGTTGATTTAGGGTTGATGTGTAATGTCTATGTGATTGAGCATAAAAATTGATGTATGGTTGGATATTGATGAATGTTTCAGGACCTTGATTGGGTTGATTCGATTTGGTGTCCGTGTGTGGTTAGATACTCTCGCGAGACTTGGTTGTGAGTAGACTTCATTTATGATTATATCTTTTATGTCATCATATCACTTATATATATTATATGTTGAAAGCATGAATGTGTTTTAATGTTTTGAATGATGCATTGATTTGAGAAAACCTTATGAATCTGGTTGGGCCCATCTATCTGGCTAATAGGGAGACTTAACCTTGTCATAGGAGGGTTTTAAAAAGGAAATATTTGGGGATGAGAACGGTACGGTGAAATAGACATGCATTAGTAACCCTAATGCATGTGGAAAGTTGATCCAAATTGATTGGCTTTTACTTGCATCAAACTTATTATAAATGCTTGATATCTAAATGTTCTTAGCTTTTGATCATGCTACACATTAACATGCATACATGATATTTATTGATGAGTATTGATAGCATATTTGAATTCTATTCACTCGGCACCGTTGGCTCACCCTCATTTTTCTCTATCAGGTATTTTTGTCCCGAATAAGGGCAAAAGAGTAGTCATATCTTGAGGGCCTTGCCGGCGAGAGAATCCAAGGCCTCAATGTGAGTTGAGAGGCATTTTGATTGAACTGTGTTTTAAATTATGATGTATTATATTTTGGACTATGTAATTCTAACACTTACCACATTGTAGTATGGGTGAGTTGAGACTTGTTAGATAGACCATGTGGGCATATGACGTTTTTTTTGTACCCATAGTTTTGGACTTTATGTGTATGTCCATCTTGATGGACTGTAGGGATTATGGTTTTAATTAGGGTTCATTTTTATGGGGTATCTCTTGTCTTGGATGATTAATATGGTTGGTAGTTTTGTTTAGTACATTTTTATATTATGTCGTTGTTTGGGATAAGGCTCGTAGGGTCTCAACCACCTCACGAGGGTTGAGGAGTGGTTGGAGATGCCTACGCCGGGCGTCCCGCCCTGGCATTCCGCACGCCATTCCTTGCGGGGTCGGTGGTTTGTGGTGCGGGGTCGCCACAATTACAAACCACATTCTATGTATATTGTATACATGATGATGCATGGATAATTTTCTCAAAAGCATGGTGGAAGGTAGTCATGTTCGTGAACAAGATGAAGACCATGTCTATGCAAGAATTTAATTTCATGTTCTAAAATGATTTAGGTTTGTAGAATTTCATCCATCATCTGATTTAGCAAATCATTCACTTCATAAGCCATCATCTAATTTAGCAAATCATTCACTTCATAAATTTCTCATGATTTTTAATAAGTTTTCAAAAACTTTTCAATTTGAAGAAAATCATTTTAATTGATTTAATTCCAAGGTTTTTCAACTTAATCTTTGGAACATTTGCACGATTTCAAAATGTTTGATTTGATCCAAAAAGGTCAAGTGTTGATTTGATTTAATCGAGTGTTGGAAAATCAAATTTCTCGAAAAATTATTTTTTAGTGTCTTTCAAGATGTTGACGAGCCACCAGGGCGCTGATGGAGTGGCTAGTCACTTAATATCTAGCCAACATTGCTGGACGCTGATGGACCATCAGGGCGCTAATGGTTTATGGGTTTGAATGTTCATCGTTCAAAACATGATGTTGATCGAGTATTAGCGCCCTTATCGAACTAACCTGAAAAAACCAGCAGAAGCTCATCAGGACGTTAATGTAGCATTAGCGGCCTCCCTGAATTTCTGGGTTTCAAGAAAATAAGTCCATCAGGACGCTAACGTAGTATTAGCGCCCTCCTTAAACAAGTGGACAAAAAGTCTATTTTTTAGAATAGTGTAATTTAGGACGCTGATGCTCCTTTAAGACGCTAATGCGACACTGTCAGAATTCTAAAAAAGACTGTCAAATTGTGCACTATCTAATTCTTTCTATTTTCGTGATTGCATAGAGGTTTCATTTGTCTTGAACAGTTTGAATGTTTACTCTTTCAGGAAACAATTTGACCGTTGATTTTGAAATTCAAATCAAGTGCCAAAACTCTTTGAAAATCTGAAAATCAGAAGAATCTTCTATAAGTATCACACTTTGAACCGTTGAAAAAAAAAAGATATACAAGAAACAAGATTGAAAAATCTTTTGCACAAACTCTTTAAAAGTTAGTCAGTTCTTTTTACTGCGAAAATATTTTGAAAATACTCTAATACATACTTACCTTTAGGATTTATTGATTCAACTTCATACATCTTTCAAATCCATCGAAGGAAAGATGAGCAATGTACCCCACACTTTTAGCCGAGCATAATCATACATTCATAGCTGAATCAGTGTTGGCTTGAGGTTCATTATTTGCTCTGTAAGTATTTCTTTGATTCTTGGTAAGAGAATCAAGCTCTCAAACCTGTGTTTGATTTATCTTAGTGACTGTGTATGTCACTATGGTTGAGCAAATGTTTCTCAAATGGTTAAAAGTTGTTCTCAAGCTCGTGAAATTGAGAAAAGGTGTAACGATTTGATCCTCACCCGTAAGAGGATTCGATAGTGGAGTTCGAACAAAATCCTAATCGGAGAAATTAGGTAGTAAAGGTAGGCAGGAGCCGAACCACTCTAAATAAGTGTGGACTTTACTGTTTACTATTTTTTATTGTCTTTGTCTATTAACTGCCATTACTCTGTTTCAACCGTAAATATGTTTTTATTACAAATTAAAATCTTCATCGTTGTCCAATTCACCCCCCTCTTGGACATTCTTGGGCCAACGATCTTGATCGAGGATATCAAGTCGAGGACGTAAGCTTAAAGAGCCGAGCCATGTAAAAAAACTTCTGCATTGTTTATTGTTTACAATTGTGATTTTTACTTTATTTTAAGTTTTTGAAAGGTAAAAATCATGCAAAAAGTCCAATTCACCCCCCTATTGGACTCTAAATTGGGCCAACAAGTAGTATCAGAGCAGGTAGAAAAATAATAGTTTTTGAAATCAGACCAACTTTCAAATAGTGTTAAGCGCAATTCAAAAACTTTTCTCTCTCTTGGAATCGCAAGCTCAATGTTCATTTATATTTAAAACATAAAGTGTCACAAGCCCCTCAGTAGGGTGACGTCATGACCGGCACAAAATATCATATACGTCATACCTAGACGCATATGATACCCTGTCAGCCTTGTCCTTTAAGACAATACATTAAAAATCACTAAAATTTTTGATAGAACCTCTTCATAAATCTGAGGTTCCACATACACATGATAATCTCATCAAAACACATGAACAAATTACAATATCACATATCATACTCACATCCACATTTACAAACATATGGTCATTCCATTTATACACAAAACACTATCCAATTTTCTTTCTCACAAGACTTATATACAACTCAAGTCTCCAAAACATATACATCAATATATTCACAAGTATCCTTATCATTTACAACTCACTACTGTTTTATACATATCATAGTAGTGTTATATACTTATACATATCCAAAATAAGGACATAAAACTAACTCAATGTACACACATCATACTCACAATAGCAATGAGACAAGCTTAATTAGCTCTCTGGAGCCGCCCTTTCCCTTGTGATCTATACCTATAATAAAAAGGGAGTGGGGTGAGCTACAACAAGCTCAGTGAGTAATCTAATAATGGAAATATATATATGCATTCATAGGAAAACATGCCATTGAAAACATCATTATAAACTCATTATGCAATTCAAATGTAATTATCAATACATGATTCAAATACATTTCTCACCACTCTATACATATCATACAATGCATTAGGACAAAATCCTCACCTTCAGGTATGTAAGTGAATCTGTATCCCTATTATGCATTTACAGGGAGAATTCAACTTATCAAACCATTGTCTCGATCATTCCGAAGTCTAGTCCATAAACTTCCCTCTTTGGAATTGATCATATACTTTCCTTACATCAAGTAAGTCTAAGTATAACCGATTTTCAAATTAAAAATTTAATGCATTCATTAAACAATGCAACATGGCAATCAAACATGCTCATAATTCATCAAAACAAAGTTTATATATAATAATGTCATACATAAAAACCAAATTAGAAATACTCACTGTACAAGACTTTCCAAATCAAGTCCTATTACCATCGCTACAATCCTGATCCAATTCAATCAGTCCAATCCCAATGTCTCAGACTGTCACATTCATTTTACAAGTCAATATTTATTTCCATTTCAATAGGAGTGTCAATGAGAACTCGCCAACATTGTTTCTACAGTCAATCTGAATAGTTCTATGACGAAGAATAGTGAAAATAGTACTCATGTATAGGTTACTATTTACGTATACTATTTATTATTCACTATTCACTATTTACTGAAACCTAATTTCGATTTCTACACATACTCTACAGTCTTAAATCACAATTTCACGAGACTTTTACAGGGTTTCAAAGGTCTCCAACATCAACTTTAACTTCCAAAAGCTATGTAAATTTCAATTTTGCAAATCAACCCAAACAAGTCACATATTCAGGGTATACACAACTATAAGAGTCATATATATCATTTCTATATGTTTCCACTCAAAGTGAGTTAAAACCCTATTTTTAGAAACACCATAAAACACCTACTATAGCAAAAATTATATCGGTAAAAATGTCACACGTTGTTTAAATGATCAATTTTGCAACGAAATTTAGCAAAAAGGACTTATCGGCGTGTCAAATCGGCGGCGAAATCCCTTTTCTATTTTTTTTCTTTTTCTCTTCCTCTTTCTTTTTCGGCCAAAATAGTGCCAAAGAAATGAAAACACGAATAAAAGCAACTTAAACACTATTCATGCACTATTTATAAATAGTATCAAGTCATTTTCATGAACAGTAACATATCATTTTCATGAACAATAATACATCTTTTTCATGAAGAGTAACACGTTACTGTTATTGTTACTATTTCTAACGAAAACACGTGTTATATATCGATCCCTATGTAAAATTATATTTCGGACTCACTTTTGATATTTTCAAGTCCATTTGACATATGTACACGTGGCTTTAATGTACTTATACATGTATTATACTTCTCAGTGTACGTATAAGGCAACCAAATATATTGATTAAAAGTACGGGGAGTTGCATAACGCAAAATCCAAATTTTGAATTTTGGAGCTGTTGTGAGATAAGATCAATAACTCAAATGAAACGACTAAAATCTTTCATGCAAATGGTAGTCAAAGTTCGGTGAAAATTTTCTGATAAAAAACAAATTGCATAAAAACGAAAATGGATCAGAAGCTACCCAAAAATTACCCAAAAAATTCTCTATCAGCTTGAGCGTCCTATTCTTGTAGGAGCGTCTTGCAACGCTTGGCCATATAGAATTAAGTGAATTGGCCACTTCCATGAGCGTCCTTATGAACGTTGAGCATCCTACTCAATTGACATCTTTTAAAACTCTTTTCATTTGAAAGATCTATTGAACCAAATCAATTTAAGACATTTTGGATAAAATCAAAACACATAAAAATCATTCAAACACTTTGTAAAACATTTGTAAACAAATGATTGAACGAACAAACAAAATTTTGAGGAGGATAAAAATGTTTTGAAACTTTGGGAAAACTTTAAAAATAGTTTTGATCAGACTGAATAGAAAGATAATTAAATCAAGTTGAGCTATCAGGAGTAAGATTCTACAAGCCTAGAAATACAACCTAAGTAATACTTTTCACTTTGAAGACTTGTGGTTCAGTTACTTGATTGTCCTTGGCTTGATCAAATCTTCATTGGTCATCTTGAAATAGAGTGATTCACCTTGAATATTTGAATTATCTGTTCTTTGATTGAAACACAATAGAGATTAGTTTGACAAATAGTGGTTTGTAATCATCAAAATATCTATCACGGGGTTCATTAAAACAACAATACCCCTCTTTTTGATGATTTCAAACACTTATAATTATCCTTGCAGCAAACTAATCTAAATGAATGCATGCTATGTCTATCATGAAAATGAAAGTTTTAAAACTCATCATAGCAAACTCCATAAGCTTGTTTCACACATATGAACCAAGAAATTTCATTCATTTCCAAACATAGGTTCATACAAGCGTTCAAATATCATTCACATGTTCACCACAGAAACACAAAGAAATACATAAGATCGTTGTTTTTCTCTTCTCTCCCCCTAACTTCATTCTTTCCTCTTCTCTTCATACTTTCTTCTCTTTTCTCCCCCTTTTGAAACATCAAAAAGTGGGGTTCAAGGGTTCCTTGGTTTCTTGCCCTTAGTAGTTCTACAAGTGCAAGAAAATCTAGCAGCAAGAGATTTTTCAGTGAAAGAGGTAGATCGAGCATGTGGAGGGGTTGAGTGATAGAAGATTGAGCAATTGGTGGAAAATCTTCATCATCCTCAAAAGATTGAGCACGAGCAGCTTGAGCAACAACAAACTCAACACTCACAGATACACCATCATGTGAAAGTCTAATGAAGGATTTTGGAGGAGACATTTTGGCTACATCTTTTTCATCTGGAGGTGTTGTTATCTCAATGAACCCCATGACATGAATGTTTTGATGATTCCACAAATCTCTTATCTGTGTATCTAATGATCTCGTCAAGTGTCTTAGATTTATCAAGGATCAATATCAAGGAACTATAAACACAAGTTTATTGAACATCAATTAAAAGTTACGAGTCTATTAGTATTTAGAATGTAAAGTCTTTCGATCCATTTGCTCTCAGCAAGATTTAATCATTTTCGTACTTTGATGTTAAAGGTACTTTATGATTTCTAAAGTATTTGATTTAATTAAAAAAACACCATGATTTTAATCATGTTTTATCAAGCTTTTAATTGAGAAATCAAAAACCATTTTTATAGAGTCTTTCAGGACGCTAATGTTTTAGCAGCGCCCTCCTAGACTTGATGAGTCAGGACGCTGATAAAATATTAGGATGCTAACTTAGTTTCAGCTTGCTAAAAGTTCTCTTAGTTTTTAGTTGATTTCTATCTTTAAGAAAGTTGTTAGTTATAAGTTGAAAAACTGTCAGGACGCTACTTATGTAAGAACGCTCTCATCTTTTGAATCAACTTAATAATTTTCAGGACGCTTACTGTCCTTCAACGGACATAATATTATTTCAAAATTGTTTTAAAATTTCAAGACGCTTACTTATGAGTAGCGCCCTTGTGCGTTTAAGTATTTTAAAACAAAGCAGGACACTAACTGTCAATTAGCACCCTTAGGATTTAAGTTGTTTTAAACGTCAAAGTAAGTCAGGACACTTACGAGTTAGTAGCGTCCTCACTTCATTGTTCGGTAGGACGCTGATGCTCCATGAGTGCCCTCAAAGGAACAAAACGACAAAAATGATATTTTTGCTGTTCTGACTCATACATCTTTTTAGAACAACTTTTTGTACAAAAATCAACTTTTTGGATTTGTCAGAGATATCTTGTGATTCATGAAACACGTCTTTCAAACTTTCCTTATTCGTGAATATGGAGAAAATCAGAATGTTCATGAATTGTGCAGTTGCAATTTTCGTCATACATTCTAGCTGGTGTGAGTAAACGTTCAAATTTGAAATTCAAATTCAAATGAACAACAACTTCATCTCTACAAGTCTATAAATACCAGCACTTAACATTTTGTTAATCACCTAAAATTCTTTGTGCCAAAACACTTTTGAAAGTTAATCGAATTTTCATCCGATTCAAAAGGCTTAAGTTATTCTGTTTTCAAAGCATTTTCTTTGAAACTCTGCTTATTCAAAAGATTTTGATATTGAGCTAAATTTCTATCTTTATTTGAAAATTTATTTGAAAGCTTGAACTTTTTCCACTCAAATTTTCAGCACTGCTTTAACTTATATCATTCTTGTTGAAAGAGAAATTTAAGAGATAGTTCATAGGATATAGTTGTACTCAATTTTATATCTTGTATACTGCATCAAGGTTGTAACAGTAGTTATATAAACTACTGAGTTGATATTCTTGTATTCAGTTTCGGTCTTCTCACACCCGTAAGTTAAGAAAGTTTAGGTTTGTCTCACACCCGGAAGTTGGGATAGGTTGGTCTCAAGCCTGCTAGTTGAGCAGTGTAACGGTTGTTCTCACACCCGCAAGTTTAGAAAAGGTGTAACGGTTTGATTCTCACCCGTAAGAGAATCCCTTAGTGATTAGGTTTAAAATCCTAACTGAGGAGGTTAGGTAGTGGACGTAGGCAAGTGGACGAACCACTATAAATTGACTGTGCATATTTATTTATATTTTGCACTTTAATTTTGTCATTGTTGTTAAGTTTAAATTGACTAAGTGTTCAATTCACCCCATTCTTAGACATACCTGGGCCAACAATTGGTATCAGAGCAGTGTTGCTTTTCAAAGAAACTTCACAATTTCTTTGATATCATGGCGCAATGACCAGAGGCACAGTCATAGGAGTTGGTCAACCTCTAGATAGACCATCTTTGTTCAATAGAGACTGGTTTGAAGAATGGATGATAAGGATAAAATCCTTTCTACGATCTAAGGATATTAGTCTATGGGAAATAATTGTAAACGACTACACCATGCCCAATAAGCCTCTTGAGTTATGGACAGACAAGGAGAAACTAAGTGATAAGCATAACACTCAAGCTGTTTATGCCTTGTACTACTCTCTACCCGAAGAAGAAGTAGAAAGAGTAGTTCATCTCGAGAGTGCCAAAGAGATTTGGGAAACACTCAAATCATTTCACAGTGAAAAATTTAACAATCGAGTTGAAAAGCTCAAAGTGTCTGATAGACTATTTGATGGCTTTGAGATATCGAAAAATGAATCTCTCGATACGACATGCAACATATATCAATCCATTCTTGTTGGAATGCAAGAATTGAATTAGGAAATACTTGTAGTAATATCTCTAGTGTATTTCTATGATAAGCTTCCAAAGAAATGGAATGATAAGCTAACTATGTTAGCTAAATCTGTCGAGCCATAGGAAATGAGTTTAAAAGAGTTCTATGATCTCTTGAAAACCATGGAAGGAAAGGATGAGACTAAAGACCTTGTTAGAACATTAGGAGAGTCACTTGTCCACTTTAGGGTTTTAGAAAGTGAGTCAGTTCATGATAACCTTCAATGTTTTAGACGTCTAGTAAATGAACTTGAACATTTTGGAAAAATCATCTCTCATTCTACTTTAGTGCAATATTTTCTAAACAATTTTCTTGAAAACTGGAAATATAAAGTAGATTTTCTAAACGAGTTTTCAAATTCATTTGAAATTAGTTTTCAAGAAATTGATTCTATTTTAAGTGGGTTAGAAACTTCATTCGAGAGAGAAGACATTCTTGCAAATGCACCAAGCAGGAACGAAAGTGAAGTTGCTGATGATATAAACACAATGAGTCAACAATCCTCAGCAAGCTCATCTAGAACGTTTAATGAAAGATATCTTGATAGAATGTCGAGAAGGAAGTCAGCATGGGGAACGAAGATAATGAAATATCCCAGTTGCTTTAAAAAGAGATAGAGTGCACAAGTTGAGGACTTTGTAGTACCTTGAGGTAAAGTCAAACATATGCAAAGGTATAAAAGTCACTCTTATCACTGCTATTACTATTGAAATACATTTATCAGTGTTTATTAAAAATGAATAATTATCTTTAATCATGTAATGTTTAGAATGCTTAAATATTTTTGTTCATGAAATTCTTAACGTTTGGTGGATGTGATATAATTGGTAATATTGATTAGTCAACCATGCGATACTTAAGTTTAATTGGTCAAATTTGATTAACATTAGAGTTTAAGTGTCCGCAAGCAAACTGACAGCGAATGAGGACGCTAATGTGCCCAATGGGCTTAGTTGTTCAAAAACGCTAGTTATAAGAAGGACGCTGATCGGTCATAAAACATTAGATAAATTAAACCGCCTTTAGATACTAGGCTGCGACACGTGTGAGTGTGTGCCAGGAGCGAGCTTATCGCTTTAGCATTATAAAATCAATTTTTAGTGACCTAGCAGTCACTTTCCCTTTTGATGCCCTAGGACGCTTCAACGAAAACTTACTAGGAATTCCTCCAAGATTTACTGCTGAATCTTCATCTTCAACCTTTGGTAAATCTTGATCTCTATTCATTTTTGAATCCTTTGATTCCTATTATATCAATTTCTACCTTGTTGCCTTAGTTCTTTATTTCTCTTTTTGTTTGATCTTCAATGGCACCCAAACCCGAAAAGCTTCACCCCTTTTCTGCAAGAAAGGGAGCTGTTTCACCATTATCACCTCCAGATAGGACTGTGAGACCAAGAACTGAACCAACTCATGCCGAACTGGCTGAGGAACCCTCAATCTCTGTACCCACACCTCCAATTGAAACCACGGCTGAACCATTTCACCCACTTCCTTCTGCCCATATAAGCAAGAAGGGAACCAAATCAGAAAAGCTTGCTGATTGAGCTGTAATCGATGGATGTTTGTCAATTTTGAGTTCTTCATTAACTCTCACCTAGACATTCTATCTTTATTCGAGTTCCAAGGCTGGACCAATTTACATATCTTTAATTCAAAATGGTACCCCAACCTTGTAAGCCAATTCTATTTGAATTTGGTCAATAAACCAAGCTCTAGACTTGCAAAACAATCTTTGGTAAAGGGAAAATCTGTTGAGATTTCTCCCATATTTTTCTCTAAAGCTTTTTCTTTGCCGAGTGATGAAAGTGCCCACATACTTTCATTCACTAAACATAAAGTCCAGTATCCAGGCTATAATAGCCTCTCTGCTTTAAATCTTGTTTCGAAGAAAAGGACCACTCGAGTGTCGACAAAAAACTCACCAACCAGTCCTTTGAATTGATCTCGAGAATAATCCGCAACATCATTACCCACATCATTCAGCCTAAAACCAACAGCAAGGGTAATGTAAATGACTTAGACTTATTCTTGATTTGGTCCAATCTAGAAAAGAAGAAAGTGAATCTTGCCCACATTCTCATGCATGTTATAGATATTGTAGTTAGCAGATGAGGAGGTCTTCCTTTTGGAATGTACCTTACCCAATTATTCAAGAATTGTGGAATTGATTTTAGTGGAGAAGAGTGCAAAAAGATCAGCAGAAACAACTGTGTTGGTCAAACCACTGTCAAATTAATGAGATACACTTATGTCTCTGCATTAGAGAAATGGTTTCCAAGGTCAGAAACTCCACATGTAGGAAAATCTAGTGGAATAACTAGAGCCAGTGGTGAAGATGTCTCAGCAATGGAGAAAGAAGCTGCCCAAGCTTCGACTACTCAAGATGAACAGGGTGTGCAAGAGCAAGCTGGTACCACAACTGACACTGAGCATCTTGCAATTGACGATGTTGAAGTTAAACATGCAGAGCAAGATATTCATGCTGAAGAACATCTAATGGATGAGGTGATCCAGATTGCTCAGGCTACTGTTGAAGAACAATTGACTGATAATGCTGATGCAATTTTGGAAGATATCACCAAGGAAAAAGTCAATGTAGACTCAAAGAAAACCATCTCCAATCCACCATCTCCATTCGACTATCCTGTGTCAATGAAACCTTATGAGTCAAGACTGGAGTCTGATGGTGAGAAGATTCCGAAGAAGAAAAATCTCATTTTATTAAGAAGGAATTTGCAAATCAAGAGGGTTATACACTTGCAGTTATATCCTATCAAGGAGATGAAACAAAAATGGATATCGTGATGAGGATCATGATGGAAGATATTAATGAAGTGAGTTCGTCTGATCAAACTGATCATAAGACACCTTCATATCCATCTACAAGCAGGCCAAATGATGATTTCTTCAGAGAGGAAGATTTCTTGAGGAAAGTCAGAGAAGATCAGATTTATTTCATGTCTCGGCTGATGAACCAATTGGAACAAAATTAGATACAATAGAAAAATGAGATTTTGATAGAAGTCAGAACATCTCTGAAGTCTCAGGAGAGAAGTGAAATCAATGAGATGAAGGAATATACCTCTCACTTGATTCAGGCAACTGAAATGTTAGACAAAAGGACACAACAAATGGACAGACAATTAAGTGTCATGCAGTCCTTGCCTTCATTGAGTTCCACTGTATCATCACGTGATGATCCTGTAAAGGATATTCAGGAAAGCATACAACAACTTAAGGCATTCCTGAAAGCTTTTGTTGCTTTTGTTCACATAAAATCGTCAAGTTGTCAACAACCTCCAGCCAGACCTCAAGCTCCACAGAGTCACACAATGACAGCTACACCAAGTCATGCTGCGAGTGTTATAACTGAGGAAGCTTTGAAGAAGATTCTTGAAGAAATTCATAGCTTAAGAGGTGGCTGAATCCTCCAAAGATGCTTCCATCTCTTACTTATTACAAACAGTTTTGGATGCTATATTGGATCAAGTCTCAAGCAAAACAACTCTTGATCCAGTGTTGCAGGCCATCTCTAGTCTGAAAGAGAATTTATATACTACAAGGCCAACACAAATAGAGGATAACAGACTAACCAAGATTCTTGATTTGGTTACTCATGCTGTTGAAAAGCTTCACAACTTGAAGAACAAGATGCCTTTTCTTGCCACAAGCATTACAGATCTGTCATACACTGTCATCACAGCTGCAGATCGAGTGGAAGGAGTAGTAGGCTTCTTTGAAGACCTCTTCAAGGCAATGAACAGTAGGCTTCATTCTACTATTTGGTATATTGCCTCATGTATGAAATGTTTTGGAATGCTCTTTCATTTGTTGGAGAAGAAAGGTGTAAAGGTTCCACTAACATCAAGAGCTCCAGCCTTCACTCGTCCACAATGACCTACAAAGTTTGACAGACTTCTTAAGATTTTAGAATGAGAAGAAGAAGAAGCATCCGATGAAGTGCCTCTCCATAGAATCAGAAGAAGAGTGTCTCCACCCCCGGATCCCTCGTCAGAGACTTTCCCAAATCTCAAACTTAAGCGCCCAATTAGGCCATAATTTAAATATTACCAACTTTTTCCTAATTTTGCTCAAGGCCTTGCGGAGCTAAAAGATAAAGGCTTCAAACCTGATCCACCTCTGATCTATTTAAATTTGGTGTTTCCAAGTATGCCCCCGAGAAATTCATTGAAAAATCTAGGCAGATTGTTGTAATTGACAAATTTGTCAAAAGTTTGAGAAAAAACCTAAGTGGTTCCTCAAATCCACGTGCACCCAGGAAACCCAAGGAATCTGAACCTAGTTCCAGTGGATCCGAGAAGGATGAGGAGGCTGAAAGAAAAAGGAAGTGGAAGGGTCTGAGTACGAGCTAAGCCTACCTACTTTTTGATGTTTTCAAAAGGGGGAGAAGAGAATGAAGATATTGAGGCTAAGAGGGAAACTACAAGTTAGGGGGAGTTTATCTGAGTTTCTGTACAATATGTTGACTGTATAATTTTCATGTTCTTGTATAGTGTGATTGTACTTATCTTGTAATTTATATGTTGAAATCAGATATACCTGACATGCTTGCAGATATGCTTGACATACTTACTATTCCAAATTCGTTAAATGATTGAGTACATGAATATAATTATCTGCATGATCTATGAGTATTTGAAATCCTAAAAAAGGGGGAGATTGTTATCTCAATGAACGCCATGACATGAATGTTTTGATGATTCCAAATATCTCTAATCTGTTTATCTAATGATCTTGTCAAGTGTCTCAGATTTATCAAGAATCAAGATCAAGGAACTATGATCACAAGTCTATTGAACATCAATTAAAAGTTTCGAGTCTGTCAGTATTTAGAATATAAAGTCTTTCAATCAATTTGCTCTCAACAAGATTAATCATTTTCATACTTTGATCTTAAAGGTACTTTATGATTTCTAAAGTATTTGATTTTATTAGAAAAACACCATGATTTTAATCATGTTTTATTGAGCTTCTAATTGAGAAATATTAGGATGCTCAAGTTTGAATTGAATTGAATTGATTCAGTAGGATGCTTACTTGTAAGTAGCTGCCTCCCTTTAGTTAACCTTTGAAAGTGTCAGGATGCTGACTTAGTTTCAGCTTGCTGAAAGTTCTCTTAGTTTTTAGTTGATTTCTATCTTTAAGGACACTGATAGTTATAAGTTGAAAAACTGTCAGGACGCTACTTGTGTAGGAGCGCCATCATCATTTGAATCAACTTAATAACTTTCATGGCGCTTACTGTCCTTCAGTGGACTTAATATTATTTCAAAATTGTTTTAAAATTTCAAGACGCTTACGTATGAGTAGCGCCCCCGTGCGTTTAATTATTTTAAAACAAAGCAAGACGCTAACTGTCAATTAGCGCCCTTAGGATTTAAGTCGTTTTAATCGTCAAAGTAAGTCAGGATGCTTACGAGTTAGTAGCGCCCTCACTTCATTGTTCGGTAGGAAGCTGATGCTCCATGAGCGCCCTCAAAGGAACAAAACGACAAAAATAAATTTTTTGCTGTTCTGACTCATACATCTTTTTAGAACAACTTTTCGTACAAAAATCAACTTTTTGGATTTGTCAGAGATATCTTGTGATTCATGAATCACGTCTCTTAAACTTTCCATATTCGTGAATCTGGAGAAAATCAGAATGTTCACGAAATGTTCAGTTGCCATTTTCGTGATACATTCTAGCTGTTGTGAGTAAACGTTCATATTTGAAATTCAAATTAAAATGAACAATAGCTTCATCTCTACAAGTCCATAAATGCCAACACTTAACAATTTGTTAATCACCAAAAATTCTTTGAGCCAAAATACTTTTGGAAGTTAGTCGAATTTTCATCCGATTCAAAAGGCTTAAGTTATTCTGTTTTCAAAGCGTTTTCTTTGAAACTCTTCTTATTCAAAAGATTTTCATACTTAGCTAAATTTCTATCTTAATCTGAAAATCTATTTGAAATCTTGAACTATTTTCACTCAAATTCTCAACACTGCTTTAACTTATATCATTCTTGCTGAAAGAGAAGAGAGATAGGTTCATAGGATACATTTGTACTCAATTTCATATCTTTTATACTGTATGAAGGTTGTAACAGTAGTTATATAAACTACTGAGTTGATATTCTTGTATTCAACAAGTTTCGGTCTTCTTACACCTGTAAGTTGAGAAATGGTAGTTCTCACATCCATAAGTTGAGAAAGTTTAGGTTTGTCTCACACCCACAAGTTGGGATAGGTTGGTCTCAAGCCTGCAAGTTGAGCAGTGTAACAGTTGTTCTCACACCCGCAAGTTGAGAAAAGGTGTAACGGCTTGATTCCCACCCGTAAGAGAATCCCTTAGTGATAAGGTTTAGAATCCTAACTAAGGAGGTTAGGTAGTGAACGTAGGCAAGTGGCCGAACCACTATAAATAGACTGTGCATATTTATTTTTATTCCGCGCTTTAATTTTTTCATTGTTGTTAAGTTTAAATGGACTAAGTGTCCAATTCACCCCCCTCTTGGACATACCTGGGCCAACAATAGTCATGTAGCCCGAAAGATGTACATTAGTGGAATCGTCATTTATCCTTGGTGCAACATCAGGCTTTTCATGTGATAATCTTGGTCTTGTGAAAGCTAGAGCTCTAGGAGGAGGAGTGACTCTTTTACCGTTGTTCCTTAAAAGTTCAAACTGTTGGCTTGATGACCCTCGCTCTCTTTGATTTTAATGATTACAAATGGTATTCTATGCGATCTAACTAATTTGTTTAGAGTGTTTTAGTTTGATAACATATGTTTGGCCTTGAGTTTAAAGAAAAAGCTAATAACCATTTAGTGAATGTCAAGACTGAAGCTCAGGGTCAAGGATAATCAAATTAAAGTCAAGAGAACTTGCTCCGTTTGCATGAAGTTAAGGCAAGGTGACAAGTCAACCCAAGTCAAGAGGTAGTCAACCAAAGTCAACCAAAGTCAACCCGAGATCAAAGCAAATGGATTGTAATAAATTTTATATTGTAATTGCTTTAGACTCTCTTAGGTTGTAGGTTTCTTCTTAGTTTGCTCAACCACTTGTCTTTCGATCGATTTTCTCAAATCGTTACGTTTTTGGTTTTTCGATTTATTGATTCAATGATTTTTCAGTTTATTATTCCTTCGATCATGATCAATAAGGTTTTCCCATGATAAATGTTTCAAGATGATTGCATTGCATGGCTTTGACATTAGTTTTAACCTATGTGTTCATTTCAAGGAATGCACTCCTTCCGAAGAAACTCACTCCTTCCGGAGGAACTCACTCCTTCTGAAGCAACTCACTCCTTGATACCTTTTCATGAAAAATCACTTTTCTGGATTTGATTTTCGATTGGATTCATGTTCCTTGATTGTTTTTAATGCTCTATCATGCAAGGAACTCATACATGATCAAGAATTGCATTCTTGTATATGTTTCTCAAGTACTCGAAGAATACACTCCTTCCTGAAGGAACACATTCCAACAGTAGAAAAATATTGATTTTTTGTCTTACACATGAAGGAATGCACTCCAGGAGTAAGAAACACGTTTCATGCGAGGGAAAAAAGGCTCAGAACTCTCGGGTATTGAGGAATGCATTCCAGCAGGTTTGGCCAGCTCAGTGTTTTTTGTCTCGGGTCTTGAGGAACGCGTTCCTCAAAGTGAAGAAAATCTCTTCACTCCCTCGTGGAATGCCCTCTTCTCAAGGAACACACTCCACCTTGGTTCTTTCCATATTTGCAAATTTTTGAGGTTTAATTCAGAGCATTCGATTAAGGCCGTTGTTTTTTATTAAAACATGTTTAATACATCTAATTTTGGTTGTCCATATTAGGTTTAGGGTTTTTAAGTGGGAGTAGTATATAATACTTAATTATAAAGCCTACTTACAAGAACTTTCATATTAATCATTCTCCAAAAAGTATTACAACAACTGGCAAGAAAAGACTAGTCGTCATACTTTGGAGAACCTGTGCTAAACATCGATTTCTATAACTTTTTTGGATGTTCATCTTTTGTTAAAATCTATCACGATCGTGCTCTTATCTACATACTTTCGTTTTGATTGAATCAAGGTGATTTTTTTCCGTTCTACTTTTAGTTGTGCATTTGTTTTAAAACATGTGGCTGAGACATCTTAAAAGTAACCATTTTGCTTTGTAAGTATATTCAAAGTTTGTTCGGTAAGGAACAATTTCACTTGACTAATTTTTTGTAGTTTGAAGTTAGCTTGTTAGCTAGCTGGGAAGATTCCTTAATCGGGAAGTTAGTGTTTATAATACAGTTGAATCCTTACCCGTGAAGTAGGATTAAAATGGTGGATTTGGGAAATCTTGATCAGAGTGATCAAGTAGTGGAGGTAGGCTTTTTTTAGAAGCCGAACCACTCTAAATTGCATGTGTACTATTTTGTTTAATTTCCTGCAACGTTTTATATCTTGGTTAATTGGTGATTGTAAAAGATCCTAAAAAACCCGCCAACACCCAATTCACCCCCTCTTGGGTGTCTATCAAGTGGTATCAGAGAGGGTTTTCATTCAAAAGTTTCTAACAATTCTTTTGAGATTATGGCAGGAAATGATGGTGTTAGAATTGATTTCAAAGAAAGGAAGTCCACCCATCGACCCCCTCTATTTGGGGGAAATAATTATCTCCACTGGAAAACACCTATGCATTTCTATATAAGAGCGCAAGACATGGAAATTTCTATGATTATGGTAAATGGTTACCAACCTCGTACTAAAGTTGAAGATGGTGAAATAGTTGCTAAGGCTAGACAAGAATGGTTACCTCATGAGAAAAAAAAAGTGCAATTGAATGACCAAGCCATAAATATACTCTTTTGTAGCCTATCCTTAAATGAGTTTAATCGAGTGAGTGCGAGTACCACAACCAAAGAGATATTGGATAAGTTAGAAATCACCCATGAAGGTACCAAGCAAGTGAAAGAGACAAAATTACGTATGCTTGAGGAAGAATATGAAACCTTTAAGGTAAAAGAGGGTGACGAAATAGTTGAAGCCAAAAATAGATTCACCAAGCTTATTAATGAGATAAAAAATCTCGACAAAAGTTGCCCTCAAGCCAAAATAGCAGGAAAGTTCTTTAGAGGTGTTACCCAAGGAATGAGATCCAAAGGTAACAACCCTAGAAGAAGCGGAAAATTTCGGAGAATATACATTTGATGAACTATGTAGATCCTTAACGGTGCATGAAATGAAACTTAGAGAAAAAGAGAATATTTTACCTAAGGAGGAAAGCAAAGTCAAAAAGGGACTAGCTCTCAATGCCTGACATGATTCTATAGAAGAATCATCCGCTGATGAGAATACGAATGATGAAGTGGCTATGTTCTCTAGGAGACTTAGTCAAATAGTGAAAAGAAGAGGAAAAACTAGATCTAGCTCTATATTTCATAAAGGAGAGAAGTTTGGTGCAAAACCAAACGATTTGATATGTTTTAGGTGTAACAAACCGGGACATGTGAAAAGTGAGTCCCTAAATAAGAAAAAGAACACCTTTAACAACAAGAGGAAGGAAAAGAAAGTTCTCACGACGACTTGGGATGACACATCCTCAAATTAATGAATTAGAATCCGGTGATGAAAAGGCTGTCTTATGTTTGATGGCAAACAGTAATGTAAAACTTTTTGACCGTGAAAACTTAGATGATTTTGATGATCTAGTTGATGCTTATGATTTTGATCTTGTGAAATCTCAACTAGATAGAGAGATTAGAAAAAATGGAAAACTCCAAAAAGCTTTGGAAACAACCTTAGATGAA
This sequence comes from Paratinospora sagittata, assembly GCA_035771175.1. Taxonomy (NCBI): domain Eukaryota; kingdom Viridiplantae; phylum Streptophyta; class Magnoliopsida; order Ranunculales; family Menispermaceae; genus Paratinospora; species Paratinospora sagittata. The sequence continues at coordinate 14,794,160 of CM069610.1, read as the reverse complement.
TTTGAATCTCACCTTGAGATCATTGGGGCCCTTCAAGTGAATTTAGATAATGTAAGTAAGGAAAGAGATACACTTCAAAAGAGTGTGGAATACTTGACCTTCATAGTGACCAAGTTCACAAATGGACAGAAGAACTTTCGACATGATGTTGAGTTCACAACGTTGTGCATTCAACAAGGTCGGTCTAGGATACAATGTAGGATCTAAACAGAAGACCTATGATCACTTGCTAACCAAAATACCTATTTTCCATCATTGCAATAGGCAAGGCCACACCATTGTGAGATACCCTATTAGATCATCTAAGAAAAAGGGTAAGCTAGCTTGGATTGAAAAATCAGTTTTAAATGAAGCTAATCCAAAGGACCCAAAGGTATTTGAGTACCAAAATCAAAGGTTTTCTATGTGGTGTAGGATGGTTCCAAGTATTATTCATGGTATCTTGATAGTGGATGCTGAAGGCATATGACTAGTGATAGATCCATATTCTTGAGCCTTGTCTGCAAGGATGGATGAGTTGTCACCTTCGAGGAGAACAACAAAGGGAAGATAATTGACATCGACAAAGTGGGTAACGATAACTTAACTATTTCTGATGTTGTTTTTATTCATGGCTGGAAGCATAACCTCTTGAGCATAAGCCAATTGCGTGACAAGGGGTATGCCGTTTCGTTTGAAGCAAGTAGATGCATCGTAAAACATGATGATGGTAGCATTGCATTTATTTCTTATAGAAATAAAAATGTTTATGTTATTGATTTTCATGAGATTGGTGATTAGAATGTCTTATGTTTAAGTGCTATTCAACACAATGATGCATAGTTATGGCATAGGTGACTAGCTCACATTGGCATGGATAATATTTCTAGGCTTGCAAAACATGACCTTGCTCGAGGCATTCCCAAAGGAGTGTACTTAAAAGGATAGAATATGTGAGCCTTGTCAACTAGGAAAACACATAAAATCATCCTTCAAGAACAAAAACTTGAACTCTATTTCTAAAGCCTCAGAACTTATCCACATGGATTTGTTCGGTACTACTTGTACCCACAGTTTAGGTGAAAAATCATATTGTTTTGTTATTGTGGATGATTACACCAGATTTACTTGGGTATATTTGTTGGACACCCAAGAGGGGGGGTGAATTGGGTGTCTTGGCCAATTAAGTCAATTGAAATTTTCTTATGTTAATCTTGTGCGAACCTTAAATTGATTGAGGCATTTAATCAAATGGATCATGTTTAATGGTAAAATGTAGAAATTAAATGCAAAGACACAAGATTTTTGCGTGGTTTGAAAATCCAATTTCATACGTCCATGCCTAGAGAAAACCTCAGATTTTCACTATCTCAGATTCACTTACCGGGGGCAAATCAAACTGTTACAAATGCCTTTTTATAGGTTCAAGACAAACCTATCCTTTCATGGGCTAAGAATGAACCGGCTACATCCTTTTGCGAGATAAGGAAGAACATAAAATCCTTTTACCGGGCTAAGGATGAACCCCTTGACCCTTTTTAAGAGAAAGTGTGAAACTACCTTACCTTTGATTCCAACTTAGGAATCTTAAGTGAATCAAATTCACTTGACTTGGTTGTTTCAATCTTGAAACAAACCAAAACGCTAATTACAAATATTACAATGAAGCTCAAGATATAATAATTTCAATCAATACAAGATATGAAATTAAAGCTCATGGATTGAGAAAACTTATAGCCATATACCTTTCACAACCATATTCCCCATTTGAATGATGTTGAAAAATGTGCATGATTGGTGCAAAAATTGAAGCTCCAAAATCACCAAGATGATTTTTTCCATTCAAATGCTCTCTCTATGTGTTTCGAAAATGAGAATAGATGGAAGATAAAGGTTGAAGTTCATTCTCTCATTTTTTCACAAAAATACTAAATCTCTAGGGAGTTTTGGATTTTGAAATCAAACACTCATCTTCCCTAGAATCAAAAGGCTTTCTCTCAAAGATTTTGGAATTTGAAAATCGTGGAGAGAAACCAAAAGAAAGATATTAAGATACTTGAAAAAACACTTGCACACTTAAAATATTTTTTCTCAAAACTAAGTTGAAAAGATTTTGTTGAAACTTGAGTTTTCTTTTTGAAAATAAGGAGAACAAAACAAAGCACAAGTTTCAAAGATTTTGCAAAAGTTGCTCACAATGAGCTAAGACATGTATTTATAGAGATTTAAAAATTTAAAAAGTAAGAACCATGGTTATGTATATAGACCTTCATTTATGTTTGAAAACACTAAAAACAACATTTTATTTTTCACATGGAAACGCATTTCTGTGTGAATTTTGCAAACTGTCTAAAAGAGATAAATGTGTCACACCCCGTCTGGACGTGCCTAGACCGGCGGAACACCCACATGTGGCGGGTTATACAGTTACAATAGAAATTAGATGCGCGGGAACACAGTAAAGGGACAACGTTTAATTTCATTAATTAATATTTTAGGTACAAAATGGGGGCAACCTAATGACCGTCCAATCAAGGGAACATACTCCCCAAAATCACCTTAACTAAGGGTTACAAAACAGGGCCCATGTACTTCCACCCATATCCACCTTAAGGTCTTGAAAAATGGTTAGCAACGGGGTGAACCATCTCCTATTGGGTAAAACAGATATTCTGTAGATTATGACAATTAATAAAGAGTTCATCATCATCACAATTATTAGATAATCATAGCATAATATCATTAACAATGTGTAATATAATAAATCAATAGACACTCTTAACAAGCCTTCTTGTGAGGTTCGTGGCCTGGTATCATCCTGGGTTCACGTACAAATGTCCATCTCTAAGGCGATTCGTCCTGGGTTTACATTATACGTCCATCTCTAGGGAAAATAAACATATAGTCGAATGACATTGATGATGAGATACAACCTGATTTGTACATCTCCTTTTTGGCTGATACAATGAAGTTTATAGCGGAGAAATACCTCATAGGGTTAACCTAATCAGGTGGGCATTCATGCGCCAATAAACAATCCACAGGCCAGAGCAACTCACATCCCTAGGTGGTTACGTTGTCTACTAATATTCTATGCATAGATCTGGTGCACAATCATGTGTGTGAAAGCTCGGTCTCGAGTTGGCATGATATGCCTATTGCACATGTATGATAACTCTTGAGTCCATAGGACAAACATCATTAGGAGTCCAGTAATACCTTCATAGAATGGCTAGCTCTCAATAAAATCAACCAGACCAGTCCCCAGGTTGAGAGGTGGGTCACGATAGACATGCTTAAGTCACCAAGTCTTCTAGAGCAACAAGCTGCCTTCCATTCACTATTTAAATGTACTAGGGACAAGATTGGGTTTGGACAATTAAATCAATTGCTAATTTAGCAGAGTAGCAATATAGATTCCTTATGTCAATGTACATATATGACTGGTATAGTCTATCTGAACATCAATCACAGTGATAGTTGTAATGATGCATTCTAAGGAAATATTAGATATAATAATAAATGCATGAAAAATTTATAAAAAGTCATAAGACACGCAAACCTATATTTCGGTTCCCACTGTCAAATTCACAACTCTAAGTCGATGTTTTTTGCCAAGAACAACAGCTTTGCACTGCACAAAAGAAAGTGTCTAAGAGGGAGAGAGTCTCTCGGAGGAGTAGAGAGGATGAAGAGTTGGGATGGTGAGAATGAAGGGAGGGGAGCCACTTTTATAGGAAAAACTGTCAGAACCTTCCAGCATACGGAACATTCCGTATAGTACTATTTATTTATATATATATTAAAGAGTTCATTCCATAAGGTGTTTAATATTACATTTTCGGGCGGATTACAAAACAAAAGGGCAAGAAAACTATGCCCCTAAAAAGAAAGAAAACAAAAAGACCAAAAAGAGGACAAGGCGGACTCCATTGCCTCTAGTAGGGACCTGCTGGAAGACCAAAAATATAAGTCCCTAGGTGAGAGAGGGTTGGTAGTCGCCCCCTGAATAAGTCCATCCTAACCCATATTTGATCCCTGGAAAGATTAGCAATGGAGTGAGCACAAAGCTCAGTGGATCAAAAATGTTAACATAGCTTATTTAAACAATAATAACTACAAAACAATAATCATCAAGCAAGTTACACCACAACAAGTACAATCAAGCATCCAGTGGAGAACACCCAACCTTATGGTTCAAAGCACACAACAACTGGACAAACCATAAGTCGAGGGTCCCAAATAATAATGAACAACAACTAAGAGATCTCATGAGTTATAGTACTTTAAGCGGAAATAGCAAGACCCTATGGGCCAGAGCATACAACACCTGGACAATCCCATCAGTATCCAACATTCCCTTTTCGTATAACAATTCATATAACATGATGTGTGCATGAATTAGTAAAACATGATAACATCATAGATGGATAATGCAATGCAATCATTATTGTAAAGATAAGATATGCAAACCTAGGTTTTCATCCCCACCTTTGGAAATGTGTAGGCCTAGTAACAGCATGTTTGAGATTGCAAAACTTTGAGAAAAGCAAGAGGGAGAGAGAGAGAGTGATAGTCGAACTGAGGGGCCTCAGAAGGGGGCGTCCCCCTCGTGGGGGACGTCCCCAAACATGGGGTGTTCCATGTTAGGGACTTCCCCCTCATGGGAACTTTTGCTTGTGTTGCATCATATCATGAGAACTTTTCACGTTGTTCCATTGAGAAACGACAGTTGCAGTGAAAGAAAAAATGAAAAAAAAAAATTTCATGGTTAGGGGTTGTTACAATCTACCTCCCCTTAGAGGAATTTCATCCTCAAAATTCAGTTAAGGTAGGGTTCTTGAATTAAAACTTAGTATTTTGGTTACCTTACTCATCAGTCATCGTCAAAGATGATGATGAAGTCGAGCATACCAGCGTTGTCATCGACCTTAGAAAGTGACCTCATGATGCGCTGGTCGGGTGGATTAAGCGGTCCTCAGATGGTGCTCTGGGCGGTGGAATCCCCAGAGTGAGCAGGTGTGGGTGAGTGGACAGAGTCAGAGGGGTCTCCATCCTGGTTTGATAGATTCGTGAGAGAATGAAGCGTGGGTATTCGTCGAGGTGGTTGTGGAAAAAGAAGTCCTCGACGGGTCGGTTGTCTGGTGCGCCATCCTGATCTAATGGGTGTTTGTTGTGTTTGCCAGTTTGAGGCCCCAGCCTGATCGGGACCCGGGGTTGGTGCGTGCCTTGGCGTGCATTGCACTGGAAAGGGTTGTGGATTGGAACTCTGATTTCTAAACATGGAGAGTGGGTAGCACACGATTTTTCTTGCAGTCTGCTTCATGCGCCTACCTCCCCAGCCCAAATAGGGAGATTGCCAGTGTTAACCTATGCGGTTCATCACTTAGCTCGTCCCTAAATATACTGCGATAAAGTATATTTTGATGATCACAAACAAAGTACTTTTCGGTGCTAACGAACATTTATGAAGAACTTATATCTGCACCAAAGGAAAAGCAAAAAGCCAAGGAACGACTCGATCGACGAACTCAAAGATCACATCTAATGGTCAAGTTCGCCTCAACCAAAAAACTTGAACGATCACATCATGATATCAAGATCACTTCACTCGAATGATTATATCAAGCGTCAAGACTACATCTCTCGATCAATGTTCAAGTCATTCAATTTCGCAAAGCTCTTATTAAAGATCTCATAATGAAGAGTTGGATTTTATGGTTATGAGAAAAGATAAATACACAAAGTATTTAAGGTATATCCTTTTCTAATCGTTATTGCTCAAAATGTTTTTCAAAACCATGCATAAATCATCTACATATGTTTTGCTAATTTGCATGTTTTGATTTCATATTTTTACGGTATTTCAAATGATGTAATACTATATATTTAATTTGAAATCTACCAAGTTTTTATTCGCACTTATCGTATATTTTATCGTGAGTCATAACTATTTTCAAAGAGTCTTTCAGGACGCTAATGAAATAGCAGTTCTCTCCTAAACTTAATAAGTCAGGACGCTGATAGTTCATTAGGACGTTGATAACGTTCAAGGTTGAGTTGAACTGATTTATCAGGATGCTTACTTGTATAGTAGCGACCTCCTTTGTTAGTCAACCTCTGAAGTTGTCAGGAAGCTGACTCAGCATCAGCTTATTAAAAGATGTCTTAAGTTCTTCAAAGAATGTTTTTTTGAGGACGTTGATAGTTATAAGTTGAACAATCTATCAGAACGTCATCTGGATAGAAACACCCTCACCTTTAGGAATCAACTTAGTTACTTTCAGGACTCTGATTGTCCTTCGGCGTGGTTGTGTCTTTGTTTAAAATGTTTTTAACTGGTTGGACGCTTATATAGTCGTAACGCCCTTATGTTTTGTTTTATGTTTTAAAGGTAGGACGCTTACTCGGATAGTTGCACCCTCATGCACTTAATTGTTTTAACACATAGTAGGACGCCAACTATGCATTAGAGACCTCAAGTTTGAGTCATTTAAATGTCAAAGTAAGTCAGGACGCTTACAAGATAGTGTGCGCCCTCATTTAAGTGTTCAGCAAGATGCTTACACGTAATAAGTGCCCTCAAGGAACAAAACGACATTGTTGATATTATGCGTTAAGACACTGATTACAGAATCAGGACGCTAATTCAACAACCGTCACTGTTCGAATAAGTACACTACATTAGTTAACTTTTTCAGAACAGACATTTGCACAGAGTCCTTTTAAGACTTATCAGAAACCTTCTTTGATACATGAAATAAGTTTTTCTAAAACTTTCCCTTTTCATGAAATCTGAAAAGAACTAGAATATTAGTGAAAATTGCAGTTGCCATTTTCATATAATATTCTAGCCGTTGTGTGTAAACGTTCATATTATTTGAACATCAAATGTCTAACGGCTATGTCCCATTAAGTCTATAAATACCAGCACTTAGGATCAAACAATTTGCCAATCACTTTGTGTTGTGCCAATACTTTTTGAAAGTTAGTCTATGTCAAAATGAATTTCATTTTCTAATCTTTCAAAGAGAATCAGTTAGTGAATTGAGAAAATCTTAATCGTGCGATTAGGTAGTGGACGTAGGCGCAACCGAACCACTATAAATCGTGTGTCTCACTTTTGCAATTTAGTCTATGTTCTATTTTGCATCCAATTCCAATACAATCATGTAAATCACTAAGTTATTGGAGGATAAATTTAAAATTGACCATCACATGCAATTCACCCCCCTCTTGGGTGGGACCAACAACCAGTTGGAGGGTCCTGCCTAATTTGGATTTGGTACAGTCTGGTGGTTTGTGGGGCTCCGAAGTGAGTTGTGGACAGGGGGTCTAAACCTGCTGGAGGATTTCAGAGAGTGACCTCGAAGGTGAGGATGACTGTGAATGATAAGAGGGAGTACGGCTTCGAGTAGGAGAAGTAGGACTCTACTCATCCTCACTATAGTCTTTTGGTGTTGAGTCCGCTGCTTGACTCAAGGAATGAGAGTTTAGGCTATGCACAGACAACTCTGAGTTGAACCTCATAGACTCGTCGCTGTCAGACATCTACAATTTTTTTTTTAGCATAGGGACAAAACACAAAATTAGAGACAATATAAAGATTTGAAAAAGAGATAATCATTATGCAAAATGTTGGAATACTATCTTTAAACAAACAGATAGGGATATTTTTGCTTGATCTCTTGCTCCAATTCCCACGTTGCTTCTTTCACCCCATCGTGGTTCTAGAGGACTTTGACAAGAGGGATGCTCTTATTTCGTAAGTCTTGTGTTCTCCTGTCAAGGATTTGCACCGATCGTTCTGTGTATTTGTTACCCTCCTCAATATCAACTTCAAGCAGGGGAATGCTATGAGAAGGATCATAGTGATACTACGAGAGCATAGAGATGTGGCACACGTCATGAATCCTAGACATGGACGAAGGTAGGAATAATTGGTAGGCAGATTCACCAACCCTTTTGATGATTTCGAAAAGACAGATAAATCTAGGGGATAGTTTTCCCTTAACGCCGAATCTCTTCATGCCCTTGATCGGTTGAACCTTCAAGAGAACGAATTCTAAAGGTTTTCTTTGCTTGTCTGCATAGCTTTTGTGTCTGCTCTTGGCGGCACGAAGCCGTTCTCTGACAAAAGTGATCTTGTCAGTGGTTTCCCTAATAAGCTCCGGACCAAGATGTGGTCGGTCAGCCATATCCAACCAACATATTGGAGATCTGCAAGGCCTACCATACAAGGCTTCATATGGGGCCATCTCGATACTTGCTTGGTAGTTGTTATTGTAGGCAAACTTTGCCAAATGCAGATATTTCGCCCACCCATTGTTGAAGTCAACGACACAACAACGTAGCATGTCTTTAACCACTTGAATTAGGCGTTCGAACTGGCTGTCAGTTTGAGGGTTGTAAGCAGTGCTCATTGTGACCGTTGAATCCATTATGGATTGAAAGCTCTACCAGAACTTTAAGGTGAACCTCGGATCTAGATCGCAGACGATGGTGATCAGGATTCCATGCAGTTTGACGATCTCCTGTTCATAGATCTTGACGAGTTTTGCTAATCGGAATGAAGTGCCCAGATTCCGGTAATCTATCGAAGATCACCCAGATGGAATCCCGCCTTTTGGAATTCTTTGGCAAGGCATAAACAAAATTGATGAAGGCACAATTTTACATATTTTTATGTCTGTTTTTAGGCTAGGAAATAAAATAAAAGAAAAAAAGAAAAAAAAATCTCTTTAGATCACATTTTAGATTTTTAGGTCATTTTTAGGCATTTTAGGCTATTTTAGAAATGCATTTTAAGGAAAATATATTTTGTCATTTTTTTTGGAATTAGTTTGTTAATTGTTTTTTTGAGAGTTGAAGATAATTTTAAAGGTCTTGAATATTATTTTTTTTTCCAAAAAAGTGATTTATTTTTATATAATATATCATGATTATTCACTTGATCTTTTATAAAGGTATTTTTCAGGTTGAAGATTAAATTTAATAATATAAATAAAAGAATCTTGAAGCCATATAAAATTATTCTCACCTCAGTTGCAAAAAAAAAAAAGGTTCCAAATTTCAAAATGATTAAGAAATCAAATTTGGGAAAAATGAAAAGATTATCACCCAAGAAGATAAATCAATGATTATGATTTTATTTTATTTTATTTTTTGGATTGTGCAACATTTTTGCCGCCTTTTATTTATTTATAAAATATGCTATACTTTAAGCTACTTATGAAAATGAAAAACCAGTTCTTGAGACATAGTCCAACCTTATACTCCATGGCTTGAGGAAGTCCACTTTGGTGAGGGTTAAAAACCTAATTCTAGGCTTAGTCAGATGTTAGTGCAAATTAAAGAGTTTTTAATTATTTATTTTATAAAAATCACAAGACTCAGACTCATACTCCTTTCCATTTCACTAGATGGGTCAATCAACACATTCTTCACCATTTACCTTGAATAAATAATTTTCACACTTAATTCAACAAGCTTATACAAGTGAACACCCTAAACACTTAGTTTTTTTATTTTTTATTTTTTTATTTCCTAGCCTAAAAACACTCAAAATAGAGATAAAAATATACAAAATTGTGACTTCATAAAAATATCATGACGATGTTATCCCACTTCCATTCTCCGGTAGGAAGGGGTTGTAGCAGACCAGAGGGAAGTCAGCGTTCAGCCCTGACTTGTTGACGAACAAGGCATTTTTCCACAAATTTCGCATCTGCCCTCTTCATTCCATAGAACCAGAATTGTCTTTTCATTTCCTGGTACATCTTGTCGCCACCTGAGTGCATGGCAAACTTAGATCCATGGCATTCAATCAGAACATCGTACTGAAGTTCGGGATCCTAGGGTATGCACACTCGTTTCTTGCAGAGCACCGTGCCATCCGATGCGAGTGACCAATGAGTGGGGGCCTTGCCTCTAGAGAGTAGTTCTCTCTTATCCATGAGTTAGACATCGTTGGCTTGTGCTACGAAGATTTTTGAAATCAATTCGGAGTGGACAATTAGTTGGGCAAGCCTAATGTTATTTGCATTTTTGATCAGCTGGAGATTGAGACATTCAATCTTGGACATCAGTTTGCCCATTTCAAAATTTATGGTGTAGGTTGAGACGTAGGACTTCCTACTTAAGAAGTCAGCCACAACGTTGGTCTTACCTGGATGGTACTGTAAGTCCAAGTCCAAGTCCAAGTCGTACTCTTTGATGAATTCGAGCCAGCTTCCTTTTCGAAGGTTCATGTCCTTCTGGGTATAAATATACTGAAGGCTCTTATTGTCACACCTCGATTCTCAAGATATAATTTATGACAAGCAGCGAGAAAGAACCAAGGTGTTGATAAGTAGTGTTTTAGCAATTAGTTTGCATGTTGAATTGTTAGACTTTTAGGTTTATTTGGTTAGTTTTTAGGTGTTTTTGAATGATTAGTATACTTAGTTGTTTTAGGTTCATTTAGGTTTTATTTTAGGTTTTTATAGGTTTTTTTATCATTAATAAATAACTTTTTGATACATGTTAATAACACATAAACCATATACTTTGAGTGCATTTCACATTAGTTTAATACTTTGATTAATTGCATAGTATTTACACTTGTTTATACTTTGTTTTGTAAGTAAATAAGGAGTTTAAAGTGGTGGAAATGGTGCTGAAATAAGGCCAAGAACACGTGCAAAAAGTGAAGAAGAAATGAAGAAAAGAAGTCCAAAAAGCCAAAAATCGGCTAAGTCCACAACGCATGAAAACACACATTGGTGCTGAAAAGCCGTGATAAGTGGTTATTTAGGCATGTGTTAGGATAGTTTTTTAGGATAGTCAAAAAGTGGAGAAAATTGGCCAAGTTCACAAGGGAAATGAAGAAACTAGCAGAAAAATGCACAAAAGGGCCGTAACTGGGGGTTGCGGCGCTGGGATAAGCTAGTCTGTGCAACCTTTGTATTTTGGCCATAACTTTCTCAATTTAACTCCGAATTGGACGTGGTTTGTTTATAATTCTTCCTTACTTGAAAAAATATACGTTAAGAGGGTTTTGAGGGGGATTTGGAGTGAATAACAAGAAGAAAAACAGAAAGGAAGAAAGCAGAGGTGCAATTCAAAATAGAAACTTTTTAATTATGTTGCGAACTTTCCTAGTTCGACTTGGACTTCTGTTGGGTGACTTCCTATGGACTTGTGGCTCTATATAGACCATTGTTTAGGGTTTCTAAAGAAGAGAGAGGAGAACGAGCTGAAGAAAACTGGATTGAAGGAGGCAAAGAACGCAAAGTTGGAAACAATGGAGCATCTTCAACATCTTCCAATTGGTTTTCTAGTTTCTTCTTATTTCTATTCAACATGTTCATCAATATTTTTATGTTTTCTTCTATTTCAATGATGTGCTAAGTTGTTTTTCTAGAGTTACAATTGGATCTCATATGGATATTGGATTTGATGTTTGATTTTAGATTTTAATTGATTATTTAGAGTTGTTTATTTTAATCCGTTCCTAATGCTTCTAATTACTTGATCACTAATTAGATGATTTGTTGAATCTATATGATCTTGACGAAGGGAGTTTCTATTTGTGAACTTGATTAAAATAACATATGTTCATAAGGGCGAAAGCTATTGAGTTCATGTGAGATAAAAATATACTCATGTGACATGTGTAACCATTGAAGAGCATAATCTTAATGAATCTTGTTTTAATCTAAATTTCATAGAAATATAGATATTTAATTATTCAAGGTATTTTTGCTTGACCATCGAAAGAGGCTTGTAGATAAACTAGACTCTTGGTTAACAACTTTAATTAATTAATTAATTGAAAAATAGTTAGATAAATCCAATTGAAATACGAGGGAAGATTGAAATTCTAGGTTTTATTATTCTGATTAATTTTGATTTGTTTTAGATTTAACTTTATTGTTTAGCTTACAATGAATTTTAATTGGTGTTTAGATAAGATTAGGGTGAAACAATTTTAATATTTAACATAGAAATTCAGTAACAAATTTCTGTGGGAACAATACTCTATTCAACACTTTATTACTTGTTAATGGTATTGTGCACTTGCAATAATTTTATGCAACAAGCCGTAACTGGGCACCACGACGCTTAGAATGGGAGCCGCGACATTAGGATTGAGCGTCATGGCGCTGTTATGTGTGCACTTGCACAAATTTTCATTTTTTGACGGAAATTTGTAGCCTATTTTTGTCATTTTAACCAGTGTGTGCATAACTCATTTTTTATTAGGGCATTATCTCTCATTCTAGCACCTTACGTTAAATTCTAATTAGCTTAGATTAGAGAGGAGATAAAAAGAGGCAAGAGAAAAAGCTTGGAGAAGAAGGAGTTGCAGGTTTTGAAGCTTGAAGAAAAATAAGCTTTCTAACTTGAGAAGGGGGTTTCTTTACTTTCTCTTCCATTCAAAGTTTGTTTTGATGATTTCTTCTTTGAATTTCTGTCTTGTACATATGGATTTGAATATGAATTAAACTTTTGATCTAGGGTTTTGATTGAACTATGTTGGATCTTATGATTTGAGCACATTACATTAAATTCTAATTAGGTTAGATTAGAGACGAGAGAAAAAAAGCAAGAGAAGAAGCTTGGAGAAGAAGGAGTTGCAGGTTTTGAAGCTTGAAGAAAAAGAAGAATATTTCTCACTTGAGAAGAGGGTTTCTTTACTTTTTCTTCCATTTAAAGTTTGTTTTGATGATTTCTTCATTGAATTTCTATCTTGTACATATGGATTTGAATATGAACTAAACTTTTGATCTAGGGTTTTGATTGAACTATGTTGGATCTTATGATTTGAGTATTGTTTATGCATTCTTGAACTATTTTCTGGATTTATTTGCAATTATCTATGCTTCATGCCTTCAAATTGTTGATCACTCTTTGATTGATCTTAGATTCAATATCTTACACTCGGAAGAGGTGATATTGAATCAGATTTAAGAAATTGCAACTTAGGGTAGTAATATTGAGTCGGGAGACCCATGAATCTCTTTGAAATCCATTAAAATAAATCATAGAACTTAAGGCATTCTTAATCTATTAATTTGCACTCGGGAGAGGGAATTGGTCGCTTAAGGGTAGATATTCGAAGTACCACTAGGGAAAGGGATTTGGATGACTAAGGATTCGTGATTTATAAATCCTGGATTTAATTCAACAACACAATGTTTAGAAATCATATAGATCAAACCTCTAGAGTTACAAACCCATTGTTTTCTCTTCAAAACTAGATTTGATTTGATTTAATTTGCTTAGTTTACATTCCAACAATTAATTCATCCCAATTTGATCACCTAGATAAAATAAAAGTTTTAGTAGTTTTGGGCATTTTTTAATAGTAGAATTGACTATCTCTGTGGACGATAAACCCAACTCACCTTGGGACTATATTATTACTTGACATTCGTGCACTTGCGAAGTAGCTATTCACGATCAAGTTTTTGGCGCCGTTGTCAGGGATAGTGCCAATTTTACTGTTATTGATACCAATACAAATTGATTTTGGTTTTAATTTAGGTATTTTTGTTTGTCTGTTATTTTTATGAATTTGTTTTTCTCTTTTTCTTGATAGATTTTTCTGGTTCATACGAAGAGTGAGAAGAGCTGAAATTGTACCTCTTGATCCGGAGATTGAGAGTATTGTTGGGAGATTGAGAAGAGATAGAAGAGCACACGTAGAAAAGATGGCTAAAGAGAACAATCAATTGCCTCTAAGGGACTACTTCAAGCCAGTGGTGAGTAATAATTATTCTGGTATTGCAAGGGTACCTATAAATGCCAACAATTTTGAGTTGAAGCCTGCCTCGATCACCATGGTGCAACAACATCAGTTTGGTGGAGCCCCTCAAGAAGATCCTACGGTCCACATCAACACATTTTTGGAGATGTGTGATACAGTAAAAATTAAGGATGTTCCAGAAGAACAAATAAGATTGAGGTTGTTCTTGTTTTCATTGAGATACAAGGCAAGATCATGGCTCCAATCCCTACTACTTGGAAGCATTACTAGTTTGGAAGAAATGGTCCAAAAGTTTCTTCAAAAATTCTTCACATTGGCAAGGATAGCACAGTTGAGGGCTGAGATAAGTCAGTTCAAGCAGTTAGGCTCTGAATCTTTGTATGAGGCTTGGGAGAGATTTAAAGATCTATTGAGAAGATGTCCTCAACATGGGTACCAAGAGTGGCTACAAATCTAGATGTTCTATAATGCTATGACCTTATCTACAAGGTCATTAGTTGATACTACTGTAGGAGGTACACTACTGGGCAAGACTGCAAATGAGGCCCTTATTTTGATTGATGCGATGGCCTCAAACACATATGGACATTCAAGTGAAAGGGCCCCAATGAAGAAAGTGGCTGGACTACATAAGGTGGACCATATGACAGCTCTAAGTGCACAAATGGCTTCTATGTTTCATCACATGGTGACTTTATCTGACAAAGACTCCACTCTACAAGGGAATCAAAGTTCTTCACATTCCATAGAGTTCGTTGCGACGACACACATGGTTCCAAAAGGTAATGTTGGTCAAGAAGAGCAATGTCAGTTTGTGAACAACCGGTTGCACAATTATAGAGGGAATCAAGGTGCAAATTCAAGCCAAGTTCCAAGTCAATACTATCCGGGTGTGCAAAACCATGAGAATTTTTCTTACTCTAACAATAAGAATGTGTTGCAACCACCGCCGAGTTTTAATCAATAAGTGCAAGCACAAGATAGGAAGACACCTCTTGAGGATATTTTGGCTTAGTTCCTTGGGGAGACAAGCAACAAGTTCGAGAAGAATGAGTCAAGGTTCAACAATATGGAAACTCATATAGGAAACATAAGTGCCTCAATCAAGAATTTGGAAGTCTAAATTGGTCAAATAGCCTCATCCATTAATACACCACAAAGAACAGTGCAAGGCTATCAAATTGAGAAGTGGTAACAAAGTTGAGAGTGGTCCTTCACCATCTATTCCTTGTTCATCATCCACTGCATCATCATCCTCACATGCTCAAGCAGATGCTCAAGAGGAAGCTTCAACCAAAGGCAAAGCAGTTTCTAATGACAAAGGGAATGAGGCGAAGAAAGATGATTATGTACTGGCCCCATCACTTTTCTGAACAACCTGGCCATTCTAAAAAATCCCATCCCTTATCCTCAACGTTTTGCAAAGAAAAAGCTTGATGATCACATTAACATACCTTTTGCAGACGTTTTGGAGCAGATGCCCAACTATGCCAAGTTTATGAAGGATGTAATGTCCAAGAAGAGAAAACTTGAGGAGTTTGAGACAGTCAAGCTAACAGAAGAATGCAATGCCATTTTGCAGAAAAAGCTACCATAGAAACTCAAAGATCCAGGGATTTTTACTATTCCTTGTGTTATTGATACTTCTTCATTTGATAAAGTTTTTTGTGATCTCGGTGCTAGCATTAACTTGATGCCTTTGTCTATTTTCAGGAAGCTCGATTTAGGTGAAGTGAGGCCCACCACAATATCATTGCAATTGGCGGATCAGTCTATCACATATCCAAGAGGCATTATTGAAGATGTATTAGTGAAAGTAGACAAGTTCAACTTCCCCGTTAACTTTGTAGTACTTGATATGGAGGAAGATGACGAGATTCTATTTATTCTTGGAAGACCTTTCCTTGCCATGGGGCGAGCCTTAATTGATGTGCACAAGGGAGACCCATTTTGAGAGTGAACGATGAAGTGGTCGTCTTCAATATCTACAAATCCTTGAGATTTCCAGAAGAGAAGAATTCTTGTCACAGAGTTTACATTGTGGGGCGGTGCATCCATGAGAGAAAGATGAAAATGAGTCCAGTGGATCCCTTAGAGAGGTGCCTTGTCCATTCAACTTCTGAAAATTTGGTGACAAATGATGAGGACAAGCACTATGTTATGGCTCTTAAGTGGCTATTGAAGAATCTCCACAAGTGAAGATTGAGAGCATTGAAGATGTGGCCTCTTCACAAGAGTTGTGTGTTCTAGCACCAGAGTTGAAGCCATTGCCAGATCATCTGAGATATGCATTTTTGGGGACCGAGTCCACGTTTCTAGTGATCTTTTCATCATCCCTATCTCAGACACAAGGAGAGAAGTTGTTAAGAATCTTGAGAGAGCACAAGTCTGTCATTGGATGGTCCATTGCAGATATTAAGGGTATAAGCCCTACAATTTGCATGCACAAGATTCTGATGGAAGAGTTGTACAAGCCTACAGCGGAGCATCAAAAAAGATTGAACCCATCAATGAAGAAAGTTGTGAAAGCAAAAATAGTTAAGTGGTTCAAGGTAAGGATCATCTGCGCCATCTCTGACAGCTCATGGGTGAGCCCAATTCAGGTTGTGCCTAATGGCATCACAGTGGTGAAAAATGAGAATAATAAGTTGATATCTACGAGGACAGTAACTGGATGGAGATGTTGGCCCAAGTGGTTTCCCACTTAGTATTCTCCTAAGTGTTTTGATGCTAACAAACAATATAACAAGTGGTGCCAATGTTTCCATCTAGTATATATTTCAGCACCTAATTAGAAAAGAGCGAATACAAGATCAAAGTAATTCAAGTTTCTCAAGCAAAGAATCAAAGCTTGGACAACTTGAAGGAAAAAGAAATTATGAGGTTGAGAGTCTATTATGAGGATGTAGCTTTCCTTGGTTCTAGTTTGCACAATTTCTCTCTTACATATCATGCATGCATTGAATTTTGTCCAAACTGTTTATCACGCTAAACAGTGCGATAATGCACTATTGACCCTATTTTTCTGCAATAGCGAGCTATTGAAGAGCTATAGCGTGCTATAGCTGTTTTGGGTTTCTGGGTGTGTTTCCAACGACTGAAAACTCAATTTTTGTCACTCAACTGCTATATCTTGGTCTCCTACGGCCAGTACTCATTCCTAATCTACAAATACACCTTCCCTAGCCATTTTAATCAAGAGAGAACACAAGAAAAACACAAATGTGAGTTCATTGATTGATTTCCCAAATCAAATCATCTCTCACATTTTAAAAGCCCTAGAGCAAAATGTTGGAAACCAAATGAGTTGATTTCAAAGTTTGCATTTAGTGCATGATTTAAAGCATCATCAAATTCATTTTTATGAGCAATCTTACGCAAGAAAGGTAAAATCTATGATTGTAAGATCTCTCTTCTCATGAGCTTAAATTCCATATCTTGTATTTCAATATTTGTATTTTGAGCTTAATTTGTATTTGTTTTATTCACTTAGAACAAACATTATAAATATTGTACTTAGTCTTTTTGGTTTATTTTTAGTTGAAATAAACCAAGTAAAGTGATTCAATATGACTTGTGATTCCAAGATTGGAATCAAGGTCTAGTTTCACCCTTTATCTTGAAAAGGGTCAAGTGGCTCTTTCTTAGCCCGCGGAAAGGATACCGACTTTCTTTTGCCCTTAAAAAAGGAACTAGTGGTTTGTCCTTAGCCCGTGAAAAGGATAGGTTTGTGTTGAACCTTGAAAAAGATGTTGTAACGGTTTGGTTCACACCCTTGAAGTGAACTCGGTATAGTGGAATCCTAGAGACGATTTTTCTAAGTGTGGAGGTAGGAAAAGGATTTTTTTGAAGTACGTAAAAATCATTGTGTCCTCTTTATTTTTGCACTTGACATTCATGGACATTTATTTTTAGAGCATTTACTTGTATCATTTTAAAGATTCCACTAAAGAACTTAAAAAATTTCAAAACCGACCATTACACCCAATTTACCATCCCTTTTGGGTGTCTTTAAATTGGTATCAGAGTTGTTGTTCTTGATTTAACGCTTAACATCCTTGAGCCAAAGATCAAAATGGCCAATACTGTAGGATTTTACTTAGGTGATAACCCATTCACTCCACCTATGCTTAATGACCAAAATTTCAATTATTGGAGAATTAGAATGAGAGCTTTCATTAAGGCTCAATCTTTTGAAATGTGGGATATAGTTGGAAATGGACCTTATGTGCCTACATGGACCATCAATGGGGTTGAAGTTCCCAAACTCAAGAAGAAATGGGATAGGAGAGAAAAACATTTAGTTAGGCTTGATGGTCTAACCAAAAATATTTTACTTAGTAGCCTTTCCCAAGATAAGATAGAAAGAGTATCTTCATGCACTTCATCTAAAGATGTTTGGATTAAATTAGAAGAACTCTATGATGCCTCTTGTGCCTCTACCCTTCTTGTAAAGTTAAAGAAAATGTAGAACATGAATGTTTTATTTCCAATATTGATGAATGTTCTACTAATGATGATTTGTCTATAGTTCATAATGATCTTCAATTAGAATTTGACAAACTCATCAAAAAGAATGAGAAACTCAAGAACATGATCTCCAATGTGTTGGATGAGTTGGAAACTCTCCAAAATGATTTTGAAAGTGTTCTTGAAGAAAAAGAGGATATGGAAAATGAAAATGTTATTCTTCAAAGATTAGAGGAATTGACCCAATTAGTAACCAAAGTTACTAATGAAAATGAGGATTTAGAAACTAAACTTCAATTAGAAAGACAAAAGCCCTCTACTTTAGAGAAACAATTAGGCAAACAAAAGGATAAACATTTTGAGCCTAACACATGCCATAAGAACCTTAGAAACTCTTTTAAGGATAAATCTCACAAAATGGCATGGGTACCAAAGGAACTACTCCAAGATGTTAAAATTACAAAATCCAAAGAAGTATGGATTCCTAAAGCTATGGTTCACCAAATTAGTTAGATTCATAGTATTGAACCATATGCTAAGTCTTTTGTCTATAATCTATAGGCCTTGACCTCTTTAGGCAAACTTCCATGTACTATATGTTATATGTGCTTATTCATATCATTTTATGACGTTTGGAAGTATTCTAGGCTTGATTAAATGATTTTAAATATGAAGCCTATAATTGGCTAAGTTGTTTATCACATTGAACATGTTTAAATGTTTATTTATTTTGTTCAATGCTTGATGGATGCAAAGCATACTAAGTATTCAACCCGGAAGTATGATTTGAATTTCATATCCATTACTTCCATTCATCTTGTGAACTTGCTTCCACTATACATATATTTCTTGCTCACTTGCACAAAGCATACTTCATGCCTATTTTATATCATAAGAATGTATGCTTCTATTAAATGGTACGCGCTTCATGAATATATTCATCCATTTAATACTTTGAAAAACTTTTTAGCATAATCAAATTATGTTGATTTATGATGTGAGCTTGCTTCAAATTAGAGTCTTAATTGCTCATATATTCTCATGATTTTAGCAAATGGACTAAAATCTAATGATTATTTAGTTGAGTCCATGTCTCTTGTACTGCAGGATTAAAATGATTCGCGCCTTTTAAAGAGTACAAGACACTTGCCTAGTTATAGTGGCCTTCTTCAAACTTTATCTAAATCTCCACTTGCTTCCTTGGAGTTTAATCAACACTTAGTCTAGGAATTTAAATTCTTAGCAATCATGAGAAGACTTTAAAAGTCACTTCTCTAATAAACCAACAGATGCTTACTTTATGTGCACACTTTTAAGTGAAGAAAGATATGCAAAAATGCACTCTTTAAATTATAAACCAATGAAATGCAACATAATTATACCCTAGACATAAAGTAGATGATGCAACAAGTTATAAGTGTAAACTAGGGCAAACGATGTAGTAAATACAACAAGTAATAAACTTGGGGGAGTCCCAAGGTCGAACCTCAAGGATTGGGATGAGTTCCTAAAACTATGGTTTGCTACAAATAATAAAATGAAAAATAAGAAAAATAAGAAATAATAGTAAAATGAGAATACTTGTAAATGATGAATGATTATGTAAGGAACAACAATAAGATGAAAAGTTAGGGCATTAGAGTAGACCCAATCCTTCTCTCTCTTAGTCCTTCTTGAGTAAAATGATTAGGGGTGGAAATAACTAAAGAGTTTTTCTACCTACAATAATAAATCTTTAAGCTCAAATATGTTAAAAAGTAGTGTTTTCCCACAAAAGGTATTTATCATGAAAATACAAAATAGAACTAGTGTTCTAATGTCTATGAAAACATAAAAGAAAACTGCAAAAAGTCAAACTACAAGATGAAAATGAAATACCTCAATCTTTCATTAGATTTTGTAAATCCAAACATACAAAATACATGATAGAATGTACGAAGAAAAATATAAAACCAAGGGAAAGCATGAGAGAACACATATGTCAATTACATCCAAATATAAACCCAATAATTCCCAAGAAGAGAGTGGAAAGGGTTTCCTCTTAGCCCTAAAAAGACTTAGCCTTCCATGGATTTGAAGGCCATAAAAGAACAAAAATAAAAGAGAAGAAAAATGAAAATAGGAGAGGTATGGAGAGCTCCAAAGTGATCAAGGAGAAAATGAAAATATGGGATCCTCTCAAGTGTGGATTTGAGGGGTTTATATAGATAATCAAGAGAGAAAATGAGTCAATGGGAGGTGGCCTGAGTGGGTGATGTGGATGAATGGTACAAGTGGCTCATGCACCAATAAACTTTTTGTATAAGATGATAGCAAATTCAAATTAAAGGTGATAGGTAGCTATGCATAGTAGGGGACATGGGAGCATGGGGTGATTTAGAAAAAAGAGAAATAAGAGGGAATCTTGGGATAATTTTTGACTAATCACTATCAATCTTGGTTCTCTCATAAATTCAAACTCATCCCTTGGATTATTCTCAGGATCCGCTACAAGATGATGATGATGATGAAGATGTCTTCATGTGTGCCATGTGTTCTTCTTGACTTGAGATTCCTCCATCTTCCATCGAAACCGTAGATGCTCCTCGGGATTCACAAAATTTTCACTCAAATGATGAATGAATGGGATGATGCCATGTGTCATGAAACCAAGTGGGGTGATGACTTTGCTAATTTGATGATCTCTAGCTCTTAATGCTCATATGCTCCACCATGATCAACTTCTCATACATTTTTTCCTACAATTAACACAAATATCGTGTAATGAGAAATTTAATTATGATGATCTTAAATTATGCACATGATTTTAAAATTGATATGTTTGCATGAGCCTTAAAATATGATAAAGTTCTATTATAAAATAATAATTTAATGTCAAAATGAGCATTATCACCAACTAAGGAAACCTTACTTATGTTCCCTATGCTTATTAATGATCTTTGATCATATCATATAAAAGGGGTTAGTAAGGAAAATTAAGTTGATCCTTCATTTGAACATAATTAGATATTCTAAGGATCAAACAAAACGTTTTTCAAAAGGTTATAATCATGTTTTCAATGATTTAAAAGTGTTTAATCTTATATCAAAGTGTTTTGATTCAATGGAATGGTTCTTGAGTGTCAAAATATTAATTTTTCCAAAATCAGGAACCAATAGAGCGCTATAGGCCTCTATAGCCCACTATCTAGCTATTTGCCAAAATTTTCCAGAAGGCAATAGCTCGCTATCAGTGATGATAGCACGCTATCGGGTTGACTGACAAAATTCTGATTTTCTGAAAAAAGCAGGCTATAGCGCGCTATTAGTCGTGATATCCCGCTATCAAGCTATTGCCAAAATTTTCAATTTTTTTGTAAAATGGGCAATTGCCCGCTATCAGGGGGTGATAACGCGCTATCGACAAGTTCTGAAAAATCATAGCTCTCGGGCTAGTGCAATATCGACCTTCAATAGCTTGCTATAGCCTAATATCGGGCATCTGCACAAACCAATAGCGCGCTATAGCTTGAGACAAAATTTTGACAGTTTTGATAGAAAAACTGTCTCGATTTTTCTATTTTCCACTTTCGCCAATTTTGTATATTTTCACCCATTTGCTCCACTTTTTAAAAGGCTTTTGCCCTTGACTTTCAAGAGACATTTTAGACCGTTAGAACTAAATTTGAATATTAAATTCATATTAATAGACCTTGAACTTTAAACAAATCCTTCATCTAAAGAAATCATAAATTATCCTTTAGAATAAGACTTATGCTTTCAAATCTCATTTAGGTAAAAAGTCTTACTTTCTAAAGAATAACTCATTTGCATAAGCCTTCACATAATTCAAAAATTCTTAAAAGGCTTTTCTCTCAAATGAATGAATACCATATGTTTAGATTTACATCTACTTGTATTCATGCCTTTAGAAGTGAATTGAATTTAAATGACTAAAATGATCCTCACTTTTTCACTCATAATTGGATTTTAGTCATACTTGGAAAATTGAACATGTTAGCCTTCATGAACAAGCATTGATGACTAACTTGTTTATACTCTTATAGTTTCATCTTGCCTATTTGATCATGAATGTTATATTGCCTTATATGCTTGGATGAATGTTCATTAGAAAGAAACATGTTCAAAATGCATTTTGACAAATCATGACTTGTTCCTGTCATTTATATTTCCTTGTCATGATTATGCTTGTATGCGTGCTCTAGTACCAAAATTTTATTCTAAGAACATCTTTGAGCTTGCATATAGAGTGTCATGTTTCATCATAAGCTTTGATATATGATTGATGTGCCTATCTTATGATCCTAAACAATCATAGAAACTTATGTGATCATGAATCTCTTCCTTCTAGGGTGAATAAGCGACTCAATATTTTGATCTATAACTATTTACTCCTACTTGAAGGAAAATTATATGGAATGACCATCTTGACTTAAAATTTTTGTCTTATGAAATTTTAGTCATTTCCATAGACTAAAGTTGAATTTGTCTCATGCAACTATCTTGAATCTTCCATGAAAAATTCAACTAAGAGACCTAGTTGACCTCCAAATTTATATCAAACTAATAGGTCTAGTCAACTAAAATGAATGAAAAGGATTTGAGTGACTATATTGTTCATTATCTATATATAATTTCATATGATTCTTAGAAAACATGGTAAATATGATTGATAAGCATGTTGCACTTGATGCTATATAATTATCATGCTTGTACTTGCTTGATAATTGCAATATGAATGCCCCACACTCGTGAATATATAGAAAGAATATCATATTGCTATCTATATAGGCTTGAGGTCACGCCTTGATTTTACAATGCCTATGTAAGTGTTGACATAATGCCCATATGCTTGACATACGTTGAATCCTATTCAGGCTTATATTCATTATATTCATGAATTGTGTGTTGTGATCACTTGAATATCATATCTACCTTTCTTGATCAAAACAGTGACTATGTTAGGATCTTGTGCTTCAATATCTTCATTTTTCCTAGGATCCATGTTTAGAATCATACCATGCTTATAGTTCAAAATCATACCATAAGGCATATTACTAATTAACAATGAAATAGTTTCCTTAAAACTTTTTGCTTATCATAAAAAGGAAAATATGTAAGTAGAGATTGATTGGTCAAATTTAATATGTATCTCACCTAAATACCTATCATTGCTCATATGAATTTCCAATTGGTTTTGAAGTTTAACATCTAAATTTATTCTTAAAACCATATTGGATATTTCATTCCATAGATGCTCTTCAAATTCAAAACTCATGTTTAGCATCTATTTAGAAAATGAATAGCTAGGCATTGTGCTTCATTATATCCCTTGTTTTGCCCATGATATCTCACTTGAAGTATGATAATGCTTGCACCTAATCATTTTCATATATACATGACTCATACATATTCATATACAAGTATGCATGCCACATAATTCATATCTTTCACATGCATCAACTTGAATCCATGATTTAGGCTTTACATTTAGATTCTTATCTATGCCTAATATCACGCAAAGAGAGTGCTTAAATGTTTACATCCTTTATGGATACCCTTACTCATGACATCTCTCTCTAGGACTTTTATGCTTGATGCTTCAAATTAAAATTCAAAATATCTTTAGCATCTAGTTATAAGCCAAATAGCTAGGTGCCTTACTCTACAAAGCCTATGCTATTTCACTTAGAGTGTAATCGTGTTTGGAATTGAACTTATTTGTCTCTTGTACATGATTCACATCTACTTCATGATTCAAGTATGCGTTCCACATTATTTATATCCTTCAATGCATTACCTTGGATCGACATCTTAGGCCATCTGCTTATTTACATTCTTTCACATACCTAAGTCCATGGAAATAGGGTGCCCATACTCACATAATTATTTATTTTAGGATTCATTTTCATTCATACATGATTTTGATGCGTTGCTTGAATTTTAAATCTTACATGCATCAAATGTTTTGAAAATTGATTTCAAACGGATGCCTTGAGCTTTTAAACTATATTTTGCATCTTATTTAAATCATCCTAGCTAGGACAAACGTAAATTGAGAAAATGCTTGCCTATGCTATAGATCTTGATGTATGCTTATGCTATTATTGATATACATGAAAAAGCATATGTCACTTTAGGCCATGCTCTACTTGACAAAATTTTTCTTATGCCTAATACCATGAGAATGATTACTTGTACCTAAAATTCTTTATGAATTCATCCTTTTGGCGTATCTTTCTCATTTTTACATGTCTAGATGCCTAACATAGATTTTAATCTTATATATATATGCATCTACATGTACATCATTGGCTATGCTATGCACTTATTGTGAAACACATAAGTAGTACCAACAATTGTTGAGTGTTCAACAAGTGGTATCAATACTTTTGAGCTAGCCCATGAAAAACTTGAGCTGAATTCTTTCAATACATATGATTATATTTCTCCTATGTGCTTGAATTATCATTCTTGAATCTCATGTGTGTGTCTTATGTTATGACATCTACTGTGCATTGTTGAACCAATTATCCTCATGTCCCAAATATGAAAAATATTTTGATGTTTGCAAAGCACATTCTGTTTATGTTAACACTGCATACATGGCGTATTTAATCTTACTTGAAGGTTTTGAAGAATCAATGATGCATGACGAACATATTAAAGATCTACTTGAAGACCATGATCATTTAAGAATATTCGAGAGTATGATTAGATTATGTTAGGTTGTAGAACCTTCTCTGCCATTTGATTCAGCAATATGGATGACTGCATGTTTTAGTCGAATCGATTTATTCCGAAAATATCTTTTTTTTTAAAATCGTGATTTATCGAGCTTTAATCGAGGAATCAAAAATTATTTTTATAGAGTCTTTCAGGATATTAATGTTTTAGTTGCGCCCTCCTAAACTTGATGAGTCAAGACGCTGATAAAATTTTAGGATGCTGACATTCATTCTAAGTTGAATTGAACTGATTCATTAGGACGCTTATTTGTAAGTAGCGGCCTTCCTTTAGTCAACTTTTGAAAGTGTCAGGACGCTAACTTGGTTTCAGCTCGTTGAAAGTTCTCTTAGTTTTTAATTGATTTCTATCTTTAAGAACGCTGATAGTTATAAGTTACCGTCAGGACGCTACCTGGATAGGAGCGCCCTCATCCTTAGAATCAACTTAATAACTTTCAGGATGCTTACTGTCCTTCAACGCACTTAATATTATTTCAAAATTGTTTTAAAATTTTAGGACGGTTACTCATGAGTAGCGCCCTTATGAGTTTAAGTGTTTTAAAACAAAGCAGAATGCTAACTGTTGAGTGGCGCCCTCATGATTTAAGTCATTTTAATCTCAAAGTAAGTCAAGACGCTTACGAATCAGTAACACCCTCACTTCATTGTTCAGCAGGACGCCTATGCTCCATGAGCGCCCTCAAGGAACAAAATGACAAAGGTGATATTTTGCATCAGGATGCTAATTCAACAATGATATTGTTCTGACACTAACACTATTACAATTTACTTTTTCAGAACCGTACAAAAGCTTTTCAAAATCGTACAAGAACGTTTTGAACGTTCTAATACTTTGTCAGAACATTCCTTTTTCGTGAATGATCAGATGATTTAGGTGATATCGCAGTAATATGCACAAAATTGAATCGATCTATTTCGGGAAAGAATGTAGTCGTTGCATTTTGAAATGACCTAGAGCCCCAAAATCCACTAAGTCCATTGTGCCTTTGTTATTTCTATATATATGTGTTGCCTTAGAGCAGAAAAACAAAAAATAAATACACAAAAACTGATATTCATTCAAAAACGTTTTAACAGTTTTTACTTGTGCAAAAAACTTTTGAAAGTTAGTTTACTACTCTTTGTGCTTGAACTTATGATCATTTTGAAAGAAAAACATCAAGTCTTTTGAATTGACTGATCTTCATCTTCATCATTTTCAAAATCCATTGAAGAAGACAAAAACTCTTTGAACCTGTTTTCAGCCAAACTTCATCATACATATTTTGCTGAATTTGTGGTAACAGAAGGTTCAATCCAAAGCATTGTAAGTATCACTTTGATTTTGAGTAAAGGGAATCATATCTCATCTTGTATTCAGTTTGTACTGACTGGGCTAGAGCAAGTGTTACTCAAAGTTGTAACGGTCTTCTCACACCCGCAAGTTGAGAAACGGTAGTTCTCACACCCGTAAGTTGAGAAACGGTAGTTCTCACACCCGTAAGCTGAGAAAGTTTAACGGTTGCTCTCACACCCGTAAGTTGAGAAAATGTACCAGTTTGATCTTCTCCCGTAAGAAGATTGATAAGTTGAGTTTTAGATAATATTTTTTAGGTTAATTTCATAGTTTTTTAGGTGCATTTAGTTAGTTTTTAGATATATTTGCATTAATTAGTTCATTTAGTGTTTTAGGTTCATTTAGGTATTTTTATAAGTTTTATAAGTTGGTTTTAGTGGTTTTCATGAATAAAATGCATAAGGCTTAGGAAAATAATCATAATTTTTTGGTATTTTTCCTAAAGTCATTTGCATCACTTCCATATTAATATTTTTATACTTTACATGTTAATACATACTTGCATATAATAGAAATCATTTACTTGTGTTTTTGTGCTTTGTTTTGTAGGTAAATAAATAGTCTAAAAGTGGGATGGATTGTGATTCAAATGGTGACAAGATCATGTCAAAGAAAGGTGCAAAAAGATGGACTAAAGAATCAAGAGAAAAGCCGAAAAATTGACTAAGTCCAAAGAACCAAAACAAAGAAGAGGAGGAGCTCTCTAAGCGTCGCAGTACTCAAAACGAGCTTTTTAAATTGAACAGTCAGGTAGCATCACGACGCTGGCTCCAAGGGCCGCTACACTACATGACGCCCTTGTGCGATGTGTTTTTTGGGTCTTTTCGTCTTTTTTTTCACACCCCGCCCGGTCACGCCTAAACCGGTGGTACACTCGCGGACGGGGTGCTCATTTGGAATTATCACAATGGTCATATCAGAGTACGCAGCGAAAATACAATTCAGTACAAGTCTGATTTCTTTTAATTCAGAATTCATTTGTACATGACATAGTGAAGGGAACACGCTCCCCAAAATCCCCGATGAATAATACAAAGGGTACAAAATGTGGGCCCCATAAACCTGCGCCCAGTCCACCCTAATTTCCTGTGAAAATTTGGATAACAAAGGAATGAGCTTAACGCGCTCAGTGGGTAAAATAGTTCATGAATATAACAATTAATAAAGCACACTTCATAATTAAATATCTTAAATACACATCAAAGCATCATAATCAATCAATATGTATGTATTCATGACACCGTCTCGTATGGTTTGATGAACGTACATCGCCTGAGTTCGCATACAAATGTCCTTCCCCAGGCGTAACCAGGTTCTCACTGTACGTCCCTCTTCAGGAACGATGTTCTGGATTC
The DNA here is from genome assembly GCA_035771175.1 of Paratinospora sagittata. Classification (NCBI taxonomy): domain Eukaryota; kingdom Viridiplantae; phylum Streptophyta; class Magnoliopsida; order Ranunculales; family Menispermaceae; genus Paratinospora; species Paratinospora sagittata. The sequence continues at coordinate 14,766,518 of CM069610.1, read as the reverse complement.
ACGTACAGATGTCCCTCCCCAGGCGTAGCCGGGTTCTCATTGTGCGTCCCTCTCCAAAGAAATATAATGAATAGCGAACAATGCTCCTAACTATTTTATGAATCATAAACCACATACGTCCCTAGGTGGTGATATGTATGATGCCAATGCATGAATTGGTCTAGTCTACTGGTCTGATCTTTTCTTGACATCTAGACTGACTTGGCAACGTCTGGTGATCCTTATCCGGGTTGGTTTCACTACGTGCAAGGTTGGGAAATTCACTATTACTTGTATAAGCTGATAGCTTTCAATAAGACCAACTAGATCAGTCCCCAGTTGAGAGGTGAGACACAAGGTCTGCTTAAATACCAATCGCTTAGAGTAGCTCGCTGCCTCCTGTTCACTATTTAAAGTTACTGAGGACAAGACCGAGTCTAGTTGAGCCAGATTGACCACTAATCCGGCGTTACAACAGTATAATACATGAATTCCAAATATACAGGCATAAGTGTGACAGTATAAACATTATATGATATAATGCAGTGTAAATGAGCAGTAAACATAATAATAAATGAATGTAAATTTTAATAAAAGTTATTAGACACGCAAACCTATGTTTCATTCCCCACCTTCGGATAAGAACTTCTTCTTTCAGATCTGGTGCTTTCCTCCGAACAGAACTTCGTTGTATCATACCAATAGTCTCGAACAGAGAGTCTCAAACAGACAAGAACTCATAATGAGTGAAAAGGAGGAGGAAAAATCACAGGAGAAGGTGATTTGGTGTGAGAAAATGTGCAGGGGGCTTCCTTATATAGAGGATTTGGGGCCTGAACGTTCAGGCAGGCTGCCTGAACGTTCGCGCAGGCTACCTGAACATTACATTTTTTTTTGTGAAATACAGGGTATTACGCTTTACCCCCCTTAAAGGGATTTTGCCCTCGAAATCAATTTAAGTAGTTATGATGGTTATCTGCTTGAGATTCACTGCCGGCGTCATCTTTTGCTAGTTCAGGGTGGTGCCTATATGGTCCCTGAATGGTACTGTGGCCTGTGGAATCCTCAACATCATGAAACCATGGAGAGCAAATGGAGTCGGATTCATCCTCAAAAGGTTCTAACCGTTGCTCAACATATTGTGGTGTAGGGCACTGGTTACATCGTTTAAGGGGAGGTAGGTTGAGCGGTGGAATGCTTTTTCGTGTTGTTGCTTGAATCCGGCCGCCTGGCAATTTTGGTAGGAGGTCCTGCCAAGATGAGGGCACAGGATTGTTACGAAAAAGCCATGCACGCTCTGGCGATAAGGATCGCTACCTGTGTGGCGATGGAGTTGGTGATGCAAAGTAGTTGTGACTTGACTCTGATTCTTGAGGATCAGCCACAGGTTGCCAAGGAGGCCACTGCTTATGTGCATCACTATATCCATTGATATTATTTTCAGACATTTGCATAGTTATTCGAGTGGAACAATATATTAAGATAGGTGTAAACAAAGTTCCATCATTTTATTGATAAGTGAAAATAGTATAGTGTCTCACATCATCAGTTGGTACTAGAAAATAATTCAGGGTATTTCTGTTTAGTTGTTGCTTCTAATTCCCATGTTGCTTCCTTGACGCCGTGGTGATCCCAGAGCACCTTCACAAGTGGTATGCTACATCGCCTTAGTTCGTGAGTTTTTCTATCCAAAATCTGTATCGCTCTCTCCTGGTACTTATTTTCTTCCTCAACCCGAACCTCAACTAGAGGGATGATATGCGAAGGATCAGGACGATACTTGCGAAGCATAGATCCGTGAAAAACGTCATGAACCTTAAGCATGGACGATGGAAGGGACAGACGATAAACAAGTTTCCAAATACATTCAATGATTTGAAATGGACCTATATACCGCGGGGAGAGCTTTCCTTTGATCCCAACGCGTTTGACACCTCTTGTGGGCTGAACTTTTAGAAAAATAAAGTCCTCGTTATTAAATTCTAGAAGCTGTCTCCGCTTGTCAGCATAGCTCTTCTGTCGACTTTCTGCAACACGAAGTCGTTCCTTTACTAGTGTGATCTTCTTAACAGTCTCTTGAACTAGTTTAGAGCCCAGCTGCTGTCGATCTGCCATATCTAACCAGCATACCGGAGATCTGCAAGGGCGACCATAGAGAGCCTCTTACGGTGCCATGCAGATACTATTTTGTTAGTTGTTGTTGTATGCAAACTCAGCTAAATGTAAATGCATTGCCCATCCGTCATTAAAGTCCAAAATGCAACACCGTAACATGTCTTCTAAGATTTGGATAAGTTGCTCTGGCTGCCCATCAGTCTGAGGGTGAAAGGTTGTGCTCATGGTGATTTTAGAACCCATTCTACTCTGGAAGCTTTTCCAAAAGTTTAATGTGAATCGAGGGTCTCGATCAGAGACGACCGTGAGTGGTATGATATGAAGACGTATGATTTCTTTTTCATATAGTTCGGCAAGTTTGGTGGGGTTATTCGTGAACTTTATTGGCAGAAAGTGTGCAGACTTGGTAAGTCTGTCAATGATAACCCATATAGCATCTTGCCCTTTATTATTTCGAGGCAAGGCCATAACAAAATCCATTGCGATGTTCTCCCACTTCCATTCTCCAATAGGTAACGGCTGCAGAAGTCCAGAGGGAAGTCTTCGTTCTGCCTTAACTTTCTGGCAAACGAGACATCGAGCAACTAAGTCTGCAATTACCTTTTTTATTCCAGAAAACCAGAATTGTCGCTTGACATCCTTGTGCATCTTGTCACCCCCAAGATGCATCTTAGTGAGCACTTCTTTCCGAACCTCAGGATCGTTCGGTGGACAGAGACAATTTTTATAAAAAACGGCCCTGTCTTCAGAGACCGACCAGTGAGGGAGGTCCTATTCGCTGAGTAGAAGTTCTCGTTTCTCCATTAACATAGGGTCATTGGATTGAACAGCTGAAATCTTTCGAACTAGCTCAGAGTTGGCTGATAATTGAGAAAGTCGTGATCTTGGTCCCTCTTCGATTAGTTGTAGGTTAAAGTTCTCCATCTTGGTAGCCAACTTCCCCATTTCGTAGTTAAGAGTACAAGCAAGATAAGATTTTTTACTCAGAGCATCGGCCACAACGTTGGCCTTTCCGGGATGGTACAGGAGTTGAAAATCATAATCTTTCAAGAATTCCAACCATCGTCTTTGGCGGAGGTTTAGCTCTCTCTGAGTGTATATGTACTTAAGACTCTTGTGATCTGAGAAGACCTCGAACCGTTCACCATATAGGTTATGACGCCATAATTTCAGTGCAAATACGACAGCTGCAAGTTCCAAGTCATGTGTTGGGTAATTACCCTCATGAATCTTCAGTTGCCTCGAGACATATGCAACAACTTGGCCTTTTTGCATTAGGACGACACCTAAGCCTTGGATAGAGGTGTTAGTGTATAATGAAAATCCAATTGCATTTCTTGGAGTGATAAGTACAGGTGTCGTCGTGAGGCATTTCTTCAATTCCTGAAATGATGTTTCACAGGCGGGATTCCAGATGAATCGCACGTCTTTTCGAGTGAGCTTGGTCATTGGTTCAGCAATCTTTGAGAAGTCCTTGATGAAACGTTTGTAATAGCCAGCCAAACCAAGAAAATTCCTAATCTGAGTAACAGTGGTAGGTTGTTTCCAGTTTAAAACTGCTTCAACCTTAGAATGATTTACCTCAATGCCATTGCCTGAAACCACATGGCCCAGGAATTGAACTCGCTTCGCCCAAAATTCACACTTACTCAACTTTGCATATAGTTGGTGACTTCTCAAGGTCTGGAGGACTATTTTCAAATGTATCTTATGGTTTTCCTCGGTTGAGGAATATATCAAGATGTCGTCAACAAAAACCACCACAAATCGGTCTAAGTATAACCTGAAGATGCGATTCATCAAATCCATGAATGCAGCAGGTGCATTTGTTAAGCCAAATGGCATGACCAAGAACTCGTAGTGACCGTACCGAGTTCTGAATGCCGTCTTGGTAATGTCCGACTCTCGGATCCGAAGTTGGTGATAACCGGACCGTAAATCAATCTTAGAGAAGTATTTGGCATCTCTAAGTTGGTTGAACAAGTCATCGATCTTGGGCAATGAGTATCTGTTCTTAATGGTGACGTTATTGAGCTTGAGATAGTCTATGCAAAGTTGTAACGAACCATCCTTTTTGCGAACGAACAGAACTTGAGTGCCCCGGGGTGATGAACTCTTTCTGATGAAGCCATTACTCTCTAATTCCTTTAGTTGTTTGTCTAATTCGACCAGCTCGACATTTGACATTCTGTATGGTGGAACTGAGATAGGCCCTGTCCCAGGTATGAGGTTGATTTCAAAATTGAATTCCCTAACTAGAGGTATACCAGGAAGGTCATTTAGAAAAACTGTTGGGAATTCAGATATGGCCGAACATCGGGTACTTCGAGAGGGTACAGTGCTAGTGATTCATTTTCATCACCAAGGGATAGAGCTCGGAGTTGTGCCTTGAGAAATGCAACTGTTGATTTGTGTATCCATTTCCTTGTTCCTTGAATCTTGACAAACTCTCCTGTTGGCAAGGTTAACTGAACTTGCTTCTTCATGCATTCAATCTTTGCATTCAGTGGTGCTAGCCAGTCCATGCCGAGGATGATGTCGAAGTCTTCAATGTCCATCACAAAAAGATCTGCATATATTATCTGTTCTGACATTCAAAGCTCACATTGAGAACACTGCAAATTTACGTCAGTACCAGATCCTAACGGTGATGTGACATGGAGTGTGATGTCTGTGGGTTCAGGATACAGGCCTAAATGTCTTACCAATGCCGACGATATAAAAGAATGCGTTGCACCTGAATCAAACAAAACATGCACCATTGTATTGAACAAAGGAAAGGTACCTTCGACTACATTGTTGTCTTGGAGGGGTTGTTGAGCGATGGCAAATGCTCTGCCCTGATTCAGTTGTCCCTGATTTTGCTGGTTCTGCCTCGGTTGGGCATTAGCAGCAGGTGGTGCTTGTTGGACTAGAACAACGGGAATAGGTTGCTGCAGGTGCGGACAGGCATATTTTACGTGGCCCTGCTGCCCGCAGTTGTAACATGTCGGCCTGTACTGCTAATTATTTTGCTGGCCATGCTGATTGTGGTGTTGACCACCACCTCTGCCATTGTCGTTTCTACGGCCACCCCCTTCCATAACGACCTCCGCGGCCATGATTTCGGAAACCCTGATGGTTAGGGTTAGAAGGTTCAGCCGCAGGTGTTGTGGCCTCATTCTTAGAAACAAGGGCTGAGTGGGCTGGGTTTTGATTATAATAGGGCTTATTCTTGTTGCCCTGTTGGGAAAACGTTGCAGGCTATTTTCCCTTATTCATTCTCTGCTCCTGCATGATCTTCTCTTGTTCAAAGCTCATGGCCTTGTCAACAACCTCCTTGTAAATCTTGAGATCCAAGATCGACAAAGCTTGTCGAATATCATGGCGAAGGCCATTATAAAATTTCTCAGTCTTATCTTGCTCCGTTGAGATGGTGGAGAGAGAGTAGACTGATAGTTCTTTGAACTTGCCAGCATATTCCCTGACGGTCATGCTGCCTTAGTATAACTTAGCAAATTCCTGGCGCTTCTGCCTTTTCACCGTGCCGGGAAAATACTCATCTAATGTGTTTGCTCCACCAACAAGTTGGTAGGTCGCTAGTGGAATATTTTGAGTCTCATCGACTCCCATTGCATCTAGAACCTTTTTTAACTCATCTAACCATCTTTGCACCTCTTCAGCGTCAATGGTGCCAGCAAAAGTAAGAGGTTGTAGCCTCTTGTACTTGGTAATCTGACCGGTTTGAGATTCCGACCCAAATCTTACAGGTGCCAGAACCGTGGCAGCCTGACTAGCCGTGGTCTCACGAATGGGCGTTTGAACAGTGGCTTTCATCTCCTCAATAAATCCGGCGAAGAAGGTTTCCATGCTCGAAGGCATGGCAAAAGGTGTGGGTGGGGGTGGCATTGCCTGCCCAGATGTAGTGGCAGTGTCGGGTGTGACTCCTGCTGTCGTCTGAGGTGGTGGTTCTTGAATCTCAAGAGGTGCCTCCACTGCTGGACGGACAGTACGTGGCCTTCCTCTCTTCCTAGTTTGCATTTTCTCACTGGCAAGGAGAAAATAAAACTAAGATTTAGGAACTGTAGCCAAGTATAATGTTATATTATGCTCAGCAACAATTTCGAGAGTACTGCAATATTAAAATCACATATTTTTCTAAGTATAGTGTAAGGTTTTTTTGTTGAGGAATCAAAGAATTTTATGTGCCTCGTATGTTTGGCCATGGTGTGAAAACAAGGTTAGAATGTTTATATAATAAGTATAAAACTTTGCAAGTATTTCAAATGATTTGGATATGGTTTTTGTGAACATACATATATATATTTCATTGAAAATCCATACGAGTCATAAGAATTCTAAGATTTGCCTCGGTAAATATCCTGATCTAACGTTCTATCGTAATCTTATGTATTCAAACTCTTACTCTTAGTCTTTTCGATTATTATCCAAGTTCATGTGTCCCATACCACATGACTTTGGTAATAAGGTTGTTAACCAAGTAAAGTTGTATGAACACAGTCTCTAAAAACATCGGTTGAATAGTAGTTCACTAATAGTATCATCCAAGTTTACTCCTCCCATACCGTGCACACTTAGTGATAATGTTAGTGGTGTAACTTTCTCCAAATGTTTCTTTTCACACAAGGTCATGGGTTTTCTTACTTCCACATTTTATTTAGTATCCTCCAGTTTTGTTGTGTCCCATACCACTCAAAAGTTAGTGATACAAAAGAAAGAATGGTTGTAAGTCGGCCCACCAAAGATAGTCTTAAACAAAACATTTCATTCATATATAAAAGAAAAGTTTATAATGCCAGTAATCAATCTTGATTTTCCTGCCTACTACTGCTCTTTCTAGACCTCCTGCTATGTACAGAATGACTACTACCAGAAGGTTGAGAATTTGCTCGTTCTTCTTCGAAGTTTTGCATACGCGTTAACAAATTATTTTGCGTCTCTCTCATCTCAGCAATACTGGATGCCATTACATTTAACTGTTCAAATGGGTTAGTCGATTGTCCCATTGGTGGTTGATGGGTCGATTGTCCCATAGGTGGAGGGTAGGCCGTAGGCATTGGGGAAAGTATTGGTTGTACGGGTGACTCATAGGTGAAGGGTAGTTGTTTTGATTGTACGAGGATCCCCTAACTGGAACCCCTTGGATATTTGAATTTGTTTGGGGTGAAAAGTTTTAAAATAATGGGCTCATTGGGATGTTCTGCCCTCCAAAATTTGGTGCCACCCAATACTGTTGTTGTTGGTTCACAACAACTTGTGGAACTGGCCGATACGGTACCTCAGGAGTTGGAAACCTTTGGTACGAAGTGTTGCCTTGAGTTGTCACATTCCAGGTTGGTGAATTTGCTTGGGTACTTTTTCTATCTTGACTTGGTTGTGGTTGATTTAGGGTGGCAAATAACTCTTCCTCAGTGAATAGTCGATCGGTTGGATCATTATTCGGGGCTGGGTTTGATGTAGGATTCGGATTTGGCTCATTATTTGGTACTTCCATGACAGGAATCTTGCGTCGACTTTTTCGATGACAACGTCCATGTTCGTCTCTCATTCTTTTGGCATTTCCTATCGTCGCACCGAATACTTCCTCGTCAGTTACCCCTGCCCTCGTGACATATATCTTGAAGATAGAAGATGTTGTAACCGGCTCAGTGATCTGCTTCAAAGTCCCATCAAAAGTGTTGATGTTTGCTTCGTATAGCATCCTCATGAGCAAGACTCCGTAACCAAGGAAATCCTTTCTCAAAGGGTTTTGAATCACCCTCAACATTTGTTGAATGATGATGTGAGGTAGAGAGACCTTAATTTTCTTCTCTATACAGTATAACACAAGAAGTTGAGCCCTTGACATAGTGCCTCTAGTCCCCCTTTCTGGCAAGATGTTGCCGAATTCGATATTTCCAAGGCCGGTAAGAGATGGCTTAATATGATTTTTTGGGAGGTTGGTGTACGTCGATTGAGTGTATGGCTCTTTGGCGAGAGAATTGAACAATTGTTCATTGGACTCCGCGATCTCTGCAACTGTCTGGGGTTCGTGTGGATCAATAATCCTCTCCTCAATCGGAATCTCCATAAGTCGAGCAATAATCTTGATGTTGATAGAAATTCTTATTCCCATGACTGTTGTCTCCAAAACAGGGCTGATCTCATCTTCTTGAAGTCCCCCACGCAATTCATGGCTTCGTAGAAGGATCTTACCAAGTTGTAAGAGACGTGACCCTCAACTTTTGTTATGTTCAACCACCCAGAGTTGCGAGTTTGTTGTGAAGGATTGAACGGAGGAAGAGATCTCTATTGTCGATGTTCCTCATAGTCATAACCTCCCTTTCGAACAATTCTTTGAGTCTAGTGGAAATTGGTCCCCTACTACTGTAAGTTCCTCTTTCACTTGACGCCATTATTTTGCTGAAAGGAAAATAAATTTGTGAAAGACACAAAATATATTCCTAACATATTTAAATTTTTTTTTTTTGATGTTTATGCCATCACGTAACTAAAATTCTTCATTAGCAATATGATATATATATATATATATATATATATATATATATATATATATATATATATATATATATATATATATATCGTATACATATATGAATGTATAGATATATATATATATTTAATCATAACTATATATACAATTTTCATAAATCAACTATATATATCTTTGAAATTAAACTATATAAAAATCATATATAATTTTCTTAGATATATATTTAATACAAATCTTAACTATATATAATTCATATATATATATATATATAAATCTAAAGATATATATATCTAATAACATTTTTCATTCAAATTTTCCATCAATAATATGGTATATATATATATATATATATTTATCTCATATATACAAAGATATATAGATATATATAAATTCAATCATAACTATACATATAGTTTTTCATAAATCATGACTATATATATTTAATCCAAACTATATAAAAATCATATATAGTTTTTGTAATACCCTAGGATTGCACAAAAAAAAAAAAAAATTTAGGGGCAACGCCCGAACGTTCAAGCGCATGCCCGAACGTTCAGGCGCCAAAAATCTCTATATAAGGAACCCTCATCATTTCTCATTTCTCACACCAAAATCACTCTCCTTGTGATTTTCCTTCTCTTTCTCACTCATTTTGAGTTTTAGTCTTTTGAGACTCTCGGTGCGGTGCAACGAAGTTCTGTCCGGAGGAAAGCACCAGATCTGAAAGAAGAAGTTCTTATCTAAAGGTGGGGAATGAAACATAGGTTTGCGTGTTTTAACTGTTATTAAAGTTTACATTCAATTATTATTATGTCTACTGTTCATTTACACTGCATTATGTCATATAATGTTTATACTGCCGCACTTATACTTGTATATTTGGAATTCATGTATTACACTGTTAGAATGCCGGATTTGTGGTCAATGTGACTCAACTAGACTCGGTCTTGTCCTCAGTAACTTTAAATAGTGAACGGGAGGCAGCGGGCTGCTCTAGGCGATTGGTATTTAAGCAGACCTTGTGTCTCACCTCTCAACTAGGGACTGATTTAGTTGGTCTTATTGAAAGCTATCAGCTTATACAAGTTATACTGAATGTTCTAACCTTGCACGTCGTGATACCAACTCTGATAAGGATCACCATACGTTGCCAAAGTCAGTCTAAATGTCAAGAAAAGAGCAGACCAATTCATGCATAGCCATCATACATATCACCACCTAGGGATGTATGTGGTTTATGACTCATAGAATAGTTAGGAGCATTGCTCGCTATTCATTATATTTCCCTGGAGAGGGACGTACATCCTCCCCGGCTATGCTTGGGGAAGGACGTACATTGGGGAAGGACGTACATGAGAACGCGGCTACGCCTGGGGAGGGACATCAGTACGTGAATCCAGAGCATCGTTCCTGAGGAGGGACGTACAATAGAACCTGGTTACGCCAGGGGAGAACGTCCGGAAGAACATTTGTACGTGAACTCAGGCGATGTACGTTCATCAAACCAATACGAGACGGTGTCATGCATACATACATATTGATTGATTATGATGCTCACATGTGTATTTAAGATATATGATATTGAAGTATGCTTTATTAATTGTTATACTCACGAACTATTTACCCACTGAGCGCGTTAAGCTCACTCCATTATCATCCAATCTTTCACAGGAAATTAGGGTGGACTGGGTGCAGGTTATGGGGCCCACATTTTTGTACCCTCTGTATTATTTATTGGGGATTTTGCGGAGTATGTTCCCTTGACCATTTTATGTACAAATTATATTCTGAATTAAATGAAATCAAATTTGTACTGTGTTATATATTTCAGCTACACACTCTGTTGTTACCATTGTTATTGTTCCAAATGCGCGCCCCGTCCACGAGTGTACTGCCGGTTTAGGAGCGTCCGGGCGAGGTGTGACAGTTTTCTTAGATATATATTTAATACAAATCTTAACTATATATAATTCATATATATATATATATATATATAGTTCTAAAGATACATATATCTAATAACATTTTTCATTCAAATTTTCCATTAGTAATATGGTATATATATATATCTCATATATACATAAATATATAGATATATATACTTAATCGTAATTATATATATAGTTTTGCATAAGTTATAACTATATATATATTTTAATCTAAACTATATAAAAACAATATATAGTTTTCTAGATATATATTTAATAAAATCTCAACTATATACAATTCATATATATATATATATATAGTTCTTGAATATATATATCTAATAAAATTTTTTCTTCCAAAATTTTCATTAGTAATATGGTCATAACAGAGTACGCAGCGGAAATACAATTCAATACAAGTCTGATTTCTTTTAATTCAGAAATCATTTATACATGACATAGTCAAAGGAACATACTCCCCAAAATCCCCGATGAATAATACAAAGGGTACAAAATGTGGGCCCCATAAACCTGCACCCAGTCCACCCTAATTTCCTATGAAAATTTGGATAACAAAGGAATGAGCTTAACGCGCTCAGCGGGTAAAATAGTTCGTGAATATAACAATTAATAAAGCAAACTTCATAATTAAATATCTTAAATACACATCAAAGCATCATAATCAATCAATATATATATATGCATGACACCGTCTCGTATGGTTTGATGAGCGTACATCGCCTGTGTTCACGTACAGATGTCCTTCCCCAAGCGTAGCTAGGTTCTCACTGTATGTCCCTCCTCAGGAACGATGCTCTGGATTCACGTACAGATGTCCCTCCCCAAGCGTAGCCGGGTTCTCATTGTACGTCCCTCTCCAGAGAAATATAATGAATAGCGAGCAATGCTCCTAACTATTCTATGAATCATAAACCACATACGTCCCTAGGTGGTGATATGCATAATGCCAATGCATGAATTGGTCTAGTCTACTGGTCTGATCTTTTCTTGACATTTAGACTGACTTGGCAACGTCTGGTGATCCTTATCAGGGTTGGTATGACGACGTGCAAGGTTAGGACATTCAATATTACTTGTATAAGCTGATAGCTTTCAATAAGACCAACTAGATCAATCCCCAGTTGAGAGTTGAGACACAAGGTTTGCTTAAATACCAATCACCTAGAGCAGCCCGCTGCCTCCCATTCACTATTTAAAGTTACTGAGGACAAGACCGAGTCTAGTTGAGCCAGAATGACCACTAATCCGACATTACAATAGTGTAATACATGAATTCCAAATATACAGGCATAAGTGTGACAGTATAAACATTATATGATATAATGCTGTGTAAATGAGCAGTAGACATAATAATAATTGAATGTAAACTTTAATATCAGTTAAAACACGCAAACCTATGTTTCATTCCCCACCTTCAGAGAATGAGTGAAAGTGAGGAGGAAAAATCACAAGAGAAGGTGATTTGGTGTGAGAAAATGAGGAGGAGGTGGCTTCCTTATATAGAGGATTTGGTGCCTGAATGTTCGGGCAGGCGCCCGTACGTCCTGGCAGTCTGCCCGAACATTACATTTTTTTTTTTTGTGAAATATAGGGTATTACACTTTTTGTGTCTTTGATATATAATCTAATTTTTAGGGTTTTTGGGGGATATCTCTCACATTTTTATCACATTTTTAGAAGATAACAATTAGGTTTAGAGAAAGAGGAGAGAAGGATGGGCAAGAGAAGAGACAAGAAGAAGAAGGAGTTGCAAGTTGGAGAAGAAGAAGAAGGAGATCTTACTCTTGAAGAGGGTTTTCCTAATTTCTTTCCTAATTCAGTTTTTTTCAATTATTTTCTATTTCAATCTCTATCTTGTATCCATGGATTGGTTTATGAGCTAAATAGATAATCAAGAGTTTTGATTTAGCTATGTTGGATCTTGTGATTGAATCATCGTTTATGTTGTTGAACCAATTATCCTCACGTCTCTTAAGAGAATATGTTCCTAATATGAAAGATATTTTGATGATTACAAACCACACTCTGTTTATGCTAATACTGCATACATGACGTATCTAGTTTTACTTGAAGGTATCAAAGAATTAATGATGCATGGCGAACGTTTTAAAAGATCTACTTGAAGACCATGATCATTTGAAGACATTAGTGTATGATTAGATTATGTTTAGGTTGTAGAACCTTCTTTTCCATTTGATTCAGCAATATGCATGATTACATGTTTTAGTCGAATTGATTTTCGATCATTTGCATATTTGATCGTGTTTTATCGAGCATTAAACGAAAAAATCAAAAACTATTTTTAACAGTTTTTCGGGATGCTAACCACATTCAAGATTGAAATGCACTTATTCAATAAGACGCTTACTTGATAGTAGCGGCCTCAGTTAAGTCAACCTGTGAAGGTGTGAGGATGCTGATCTAGCATCAGCTCGCTGAAAAGTCTTTAAGTTCTAAATGATTTCTATCTTTAAGAACGCTGATAGTTATAAGTTGGATAAACTATCAGGATGTTGCCTGCATAAGAGCGCCTCATCTTTAGAATCAACTTAATAACTTTCAAGACGCTTACTGTCCTTCAGCGCACTTAATATTGTTTTAAAACTGTTTTTAAAACAAAACAGGATGCTTACTTGTGAGTAGCGTCCTCATGCGTTTATGTGTTTTAAAACAAAGCAGGACGTTAACTTTACAATGTCACTGTTCTGATACTATTACAACCTACTTTTTCAGAACCATACAAAAACTTTTCAGAACCGTACAACAAAATTTTCAGAACTTTTTGAACGTTCTAATACTTTTTTAGAGCATTCATTTTTTGTGAATGATCAGATGATTCAGGTGCTATCGCCGAAATATGCACAGAGCTGAATCGATCCATTTTGGGAAAGAATGTAGACATTGTATTTGAAATGACCTAGAGCGCAAAAACTCACTAAGTCCATTGCGCCTTTGTTATTTTTATATATATGTGCTGCTTTAGAGCAGAAACCCAACGAATTAATACGAAAACTGATATTTATTCAAAAACATATTAACAGTTTTCACTTGTGCAAAAAAATTTTAAAAGTTAGTCTTCTACCATTTGAGCTTGAACTTACGATCATTTTAAAAGAAATACATCAAATTTTCTGGATTGATTGATCTTTATCTTTATCATTTTCAAAATTGAAGAAGATAAAAGCTATTTGAACCTATTTTCAGCTGAACTTCATCATACATATTTTGCTGAATCTGTGGTAACAGAAGGTTTAATCCAAAGCTTTGTAAGTATCACTTTGACTATGAGTAAAGGGAATCATATCTCATCTTGTATTCAGTTTGTAGTGACATGTTAGTCACTACGCTAGAGCAAGTGTTGCTCAAAGTTAGAAATGGTCTTCTCACACCTGTAAGTTGAGAAAAGGTCATCTCATACCCGTAAGTTGAGAAACGACCATCTCATACCCGTAAGTTGAGAAACGGTCAACTCACACCCGTAAGTTGAGAAACGGTCAACTCACACCCGTAAGTTGAGAAAGTGTACTGTTTTCTTTTCACCCGTAAAAATATCCATAGCGGAGTTTGAACAAATCCTAACTGAGGAGGTTACGTAATGGATGTAGGCGAGGTCGAACCACTATAAATCCTGATTGCATTGTCTCTTTTACATTTATTGTATTTATTTGCTATACTTTGTTTAATCTGCTTTCAATATTCTGCACATTATTAAGAAAGGTTAAAATCTGCTAAGTGTCTAATTCACCCCTCTCTTAGACATATCTGGGCCAATAATTGGTATCAAAGTAGGTTAACTGTCAAATTATCTAACCATCTTTGATTGAGTATGGTAGGACAAAACAAAAGAAGTACTTATCTTTCAGGTGAAGGAAACTCCACCAACCGACCACCACTATTCAAGGGAGAAAAATATTCCCACTGGAAAACTAAGTTTAGGTACTACCTAAAAGCCAAAGATTTAGAGATGTGGGATGTTGTGACAAACGGTTGTCCGACACCTACTAAAATAGTAGACGGTGCTACTGTCCCAAAGGAGCTAGACGAATGGAGTACCAAGGAAAAGAAAAAAGAGTTATTAAATGACCAAGTTGTAAACATTTTGTTTTGAGTTTATCCGTCGAAGAGTTCAATAGAGTTAGTGCGTGTGAAACTGCTAAGGAAATCTGGAACAAGTTAGAGGTCACCCACGAAGGAACTTTGCAAGTTAAAAGGCAAAGCTCCAATTGTTACTTGAAAAATATGAGACCTATAGAATGAAGGAAACTAATTTCATAGCTGAGGCTATTGCTCAGTTTACAACAAACATCAATAAGATGAAGAACTTAGGAAAGATCTATGACCAAGAAGAAACTGTTAGAAAGTTTCTAAGAGGCTTACCCAGAGCATGGGAACCCAAGGCCACGACCATTGAAGAAGCCAAAAATCTGGCTGAATACCCTTTTGATGAACTATGCGGTTTATTAATGGTTCATGAAATGAAGATAGAAGATAAGATGTGCCCGGTCAAGGTTGAGGAAAAAAAAAGAAATCTATTGCTCTCAATGTTGAAACTGATTCTGAAGATAATTCAGACTCAGAAGATGACATGGCTATGTTGTCTAAAAAGTTCAACAAGTTGCTTAGGAGAAAGAGTAAGAGTAGCTCTTACTCAAGGTTTCACAAAGGAAAGAAACCCGAGTCTAAACCTTTAGAGTTAATATGTTATGGTTGTAACAAACTAGGTCATGTAAAGAGTGAATGTCCCATTAAATATAAGAAGAACACCAACTTGTATAGAAAAGACAAGAAAATTCTCAAATCTACATGGGATGATTCAAGCTCAAGCGAAGATGAAGCGGATTTAGATCACACTGCTACATTGTGCTTAATGACAAGCACAGAGGTAAAATCTGAACCCATTGATGAACTTAATGAGCTCTATATTCATATTCAGGAGCTTAGGACAAAACTTAGTAAAGAGACCAAGAATAATGAAAAGCTCAAGCATAGTCTTGAAGAAGCTCTTGAGAAAATAGAATTCCAACAAGAAGAACTACACGGATTGTGTCTAGATAATGAACAACTTAAGAAAGTTGTTGGGAAACTGAAATATGAAAATGAAACAGATCTGAACTGCACCATGATTAAATTCACAAATGGTCAAAAGTTATTTGACATGATGTTAGGATCACAAAAATGTGCATTCGACAAAACTGGCTTAAGCTATACACATGGGTCAAAACAAAAGGAATACAATACCTTACTGACCAAAAGACCAACATGCCACAAATGTCAAAGGGAAGGTCATACCATACTTAGATGTAATGTCTTAAGTAGAAAGAAAAAGAAATATGCATGGATTGAAAAATATGTTCTTAATGATGCTAACATACAGGGACCCAAAGTTAAAAATATTTTATGTTGTGTAGATTTGCAAAAATGAAGATTTATGGTATCTAGACAGCGGCTGCTCAAGGCATATGACTGGAGATAAATCTAAATTTCTGAGCCTTGAAAAGAAGAAAGGAGGAAATGTCACTTTCGGAGATGACAACAAAGGTGATATTGAAGGCATCAGAACTATTGGTAACGATTTTCTATCCTGAAAGACTCTTTGAAAACAGTTTTGACTCGCGATAAAATATTCGATAAATGCGAATAAAAACTCGATACATTTCAAATTAAATATATAGTATTAAATTTCTTGAAATATAGTTAAGACATCAAAACATGCAGATTTAGAAAACATATGAAAATGATATATGCATGGTTTTGAAAAACATTTTGAGCAATAAAGATTAGAGAAAAATATACCTTAAATACTTTGTGTATTTCTGTTTTCTCATAACCGTTAAGTCCAACTCTTCATTATGAGATCTTCAATAAGAATAATTCGCAGTTGGATGACTTGAGCGTTGTTCGAGAGATGTAGTCTTGAAGCTTGATCCAAACGTCCGAAAGAAGTGATCTTGAAATCATGATGTGATCGTTGAAGTCTGTTAGTTGAAACGAGCTTGATCGTTGGATCTAAGCTTTGAGTTCCTTGATCAGTCGTTCCTTAGCTTTTTGCTTTTCCTTTTAGTGCAGAGACAAGTTCTTGAAAAATGTTCGTTAGCATCGAAAAATACTTTGGTTGTGATATTCAAAATATACTTCATCAAGTATACTTTAGGGATGTGCTAAGGACGAACCATATAGGTTAACAATCTCCCTCTTTTTATGATAACAAATAAATAAAAAAATTAAGCATATTAAGCAAATATTAAGCAAAAAGGTTTTCCCTTGAACTATTTCTTCTAATTATTTTTCTTCTCCCCCTTTTGATATCATCAAAAAGTGAAGAAAGAAGAATAAAATGTCCCCTTGACTTAGTAGAGTAGCAAAGCTCCCCCTTACTTTGTACATTCACCTCAAGATGATTTATGACAATGTGTCATAGTTAGGTACGTGAGAATGTGTAAGGTCTACTATACTGGTAGTCACGAGATGAACATATCTTATTTTTAAGCACATAGAGAAATAGTTTAACTAATTCATAGGCTAAAATATTTGAAATAATAGTAAAGCCGAGAATCGTAGTCAGAGGGAATGAGAAAGAATTGCCAAAAGATGAATTCATAAAAAAAAATTAATCCTGGGTAATTATTCTCCTTAGTGTTTGGCATAAATGTAAATTTGATAATTAAACCAAACCAAACACAGAATATGCTTTAAGATATGTAAATAAACACGCATAAGCATACTTATAGCATAGGCATAAAGATTTATGATTAAGCAAGGCCTAGCTATTATGATTCTAATAAGATGCGGAGTATATAGTTGAAGTACATGGTATCTATTAGATATCAAAAATCACAATCAATTGATGCATACAACATATAATATCAAAGAGCAACATCAATGGCATGTGAAATGGAAAATTATAAACTTTCTATAGTTTAGACATTTTATATATACTATGAATATCAACGTCTAAACATACTGAATATATGCTAAAATTCATATATATCATTCAAGCAACAACATACATTCATTCTCCTATTCTAGGCATAAAATTTAAAGTTAAGCATGGCCTAGATTGTTCGATTCGCTGATTCTAATGAGAAGGCATTTGGAAGGGTATGTGCTCATTAGAAATCAAATATCCATGAGTTTGATGCAATCTTGATATAGTATGAAGCGGATGCATCAAAAACAGGAAATCATTGAAAGAATAATGCCAACAGATAATAGTCATGAGAGTAGGCAACATTCTATTCAAGGTATAAGCGTATGATATACAGTTGAGAATATGGCCTATAAATAAACATGAATTATGCATACATACGATTATCTAAAATTAAGGCAAGCATGATCATGAAATGAACTAACATAGGCAAAAATAAACTATTAAAGCATAGCTTAGCTATTGTGTTACCTGATCATCAAATGATCAGATGTCACTAGTTCAAAATGAGCATAAATAATCATGATAATATATAAGGAGCAAGATAAGTAATATCATGATATTTATCAGACAATCATGGATAAGCATATCAGATACTCAAGATAGATTTGACTGGTTAAGAAAGATGTCATCAATAAACTGATAAATGCATTAGTTATAGTAAGATTTCATCAAGATGCAGTTTATCAGAAAATATGAACAAGAAGATATTAGTATGATGATAGATAGTCATGTTCAAACAAGCAACATAGTTATGTAACAAATAAATTCGAGAATAATTTTGCAACCATAGAAGCAGACATATCAGAGCATAAATCAATCAAATTTTGAACAATGATTAGTGTGTGCAGTATGAGTATGAAATATAGCAAGCATACAGATTCAAGAAGATCAATCCTTCAAATATAGTAAAGCATTAAAAGATGAATGAGAGATAGAAAATAGCTAGATGAACTACTTTTTGGTATTTGAGAAGGGAAGCAACCATTAAACATTGTAATGAGTTTTTCAAGGTCCAGAAGACCATCTTAACAGGAGGTTTTAAAGATTACAACCGAAAGACAGACAGACCGACCGACAGACAGACCAACAGACAAACGAATAAAGACAGGGAGGGTTTTACATTAAGCTTGACGAGGAGAGCCTTGAGCATCACGAGATCGAGATGCGGCAGATGAGGCGGCTCATCCATTCTTGCACTCATGTGTTCGATATATGCAAGAACAAGACTGAGCCTTCTAATCTGGCTCATTGCAAAGGTGAAGCTCCCATTGATTGCATCTTTAAGAAGAACTTCAGATTTGTCCACCTTTTTTAGAAGTGTAAACAATATGTCCATTTAAAATCTGGTTACTCTCTCAAGCTCCTTTAACCTCTTTTCTTATCCGAAAAGAAGCTCGACAACCAACTGAAAATTAGCAGAGTTGGACTCAAAAGATTGGCTTAAGAGATTCTTGATTGAAGATTCTCCATGGTCGGCATGGGATGACTCTTGTTCTAGCTTTATGGGAGGTTGCGATTAAGCCGTGGGGAAACCTGGAGGTGGCTTGGAGACCCTTTTCGGATACCTACAACCTGCGACAACTTCAACTAAATCATCGGAAGAAGAAGACAAAGAGAAGCCACTTGAAGAAGAAGATTTTTCTTGTGGGCGCTTTTGGGATACAGGGTTTCCGAAAGCCATTGGAGGGATTGAGAAGATGAGACGACGAGACGTTTCACTGCAGATGGTGCAAGTAAAGACGAAGCGTAGATTTTTATAAAACGTCTCAAAGGCGGTCATGCATTAAATGCGATATGGCGTGCAGAAGCGAGCTGACGTCATCGAGATGATAACACATGGAATACAAAATTCGAAACGTGCAAATCACCGATGTGATAGCTAGGGTTTCTAATTCTAATGTGTGAGAAACGAGAACCCTAAAACAAACCCAAAATTGACCATAGGATCTAGACTCTAGGTTGTTAGACCAATTTCAGAGAACCTGCTCTGATACCACTTGTTGGTCCACTCAAGAGGGGGGTGAATTGGTCTATTTAATGTTCCAATAACTTAGTGATTTACATGAGTGTATTGGAATATGGTGCAAATTAGAAAACAGACTAAATTGCAAACGTTTGACACACAGATTTATAGTGGTTCGTCCAAGCCTACGTCCACTACCTAATCTCCAGATTAGGACTTACTCTATCTACTAACTGATTCTCTTATGGGTGAGATCCAAACCGTTACAACTGGCCGTTTACAGGTTAAAGGCAAACCTATCCTTTCATGGGCTAAGGATGAACCATTTTCCTTTTTCTAGGATTAGGAGAAAACCCGTGTTCATTTTACGGGCTAAGAAAGAATCGGTTCTCTTTTAAAGGCTGAGAGATAACCTATCATTTTTAAGGTTAAGGACACACCTATCCTATTTCGGGATAAAGATGAACCGATTTCCTTTTTTCGGGCTGAGGATGAACCCATGTTCCTTTTACTGGATTAGGAAGAACCGTTGTGATTTCAAACCTAAAATCACTTAAGTAAACCACATCCACTTGTCTTGGTTATTTCACACCGAAACACACCAGCAAATTACAATTCAATAATGTTGGTTCTAACAAAGTAGAATACTTTAGAATTAAGCACAGTAGATAGCATTACAGAAATATGAAATGTGAAATAGGAAATGCCAAGTTAAAATACACCTCCTGTCCTTTACCTTTCAATGTTCGGTATTGCTCAAGTGCAGTTTCGAAAAGCATGAATGATATGATATGAAAATTAGTGCTTTATCGAAATATAAAATATACCAAACAAATATTGACGTCAAAAACAGAGGACTGGTGTAAATCGAAGACTCAAACAATTTTCAAAATAGATATAGAATATATGTATGAAAACTTCTGGTTCAACGATCAGTAGTTTAACGCAACTACTGATATAGTTCAATACAATACTTAAGATATGAACTCAAGTACGACTGTATATCTTGAACTATTTCTCAAATTCTATCATCAGCATGAATGATACCAGATATGAATCAGTGCTGAGAATTTGAGTTGATACCAATATAAAAATAGATTTTCAAAGATAGAAATATATTTGGAACTCAATATGAAAATCGTATAGGTATCAGCGAAAATACTTTGAAAGATTAGAAAATGAAATTCATTTTGACTCAAACTAACTTTCAAAAGTATTGGCCAACAAAAAGTGATTGGCAAGTTATTTGATCCTAAGTTTTGGTATTTATAGACTTAATGGGACATAGACGTTACACATTTGATGTTCAAATAATGTGAACGTTTTCACACAACGGCTAGAATGTTAAATTAAAATAGCAACTGTGATTTTCACTAGCATTCTGGTTCTTTTCAGATTTCATGAAAGAGGAAAGTTTTAGAAGAACTTCTTTCATGTATCAGAAAGGGTCTCTGATAAGTCTGAAAGGGACTCTGTGCAAGTGTCTGTTCTGAAAAAGTAAACTGATGTAGTGTACTCATTCGAACAGTGACAGTAGTTGAATTAGAGTCCTGATTCTGTAATCAATGTCCTAGCGCATAATATCAACTTTGTCGTTTTGTTCCTTGAGGGCGCTTACTATGTATAAGCGTCCTGCTGAATACTTAAGTGAGGGCGCAACTAACTCGTAAGCATCATGACTTAGTTATGACTTTAGACGACTTAAACCTTGAGGGCGATAATGTATAGCTAGCGTCCTGCTATGTTTTAAAAACTAGTAAGTCCTTGAGGGCGCTACTATCCGAGTAAGCGTCTTGCTTTTAAAACATAAAACAAAACATGAGGGCGCTACATTACGTGAGCATCCTACTAGATAAAAATATAACATGAGGGTGCTACTACTATGCAAGCATCCTGCAAGTTAAGATATTTAAAAACATGCTGAAGGACAGCGTCCTGAAAGTTATTAAGTTGATTTCCAAAAGTGAGGGCGCTCTTATCCAGTAAGTGTCCTGATAGTTTGATCAACTTATAACCATCAGCGTCCTCAAAGAAACATTCTTTGAAGAACTTAAAGAGATCTTTCAGTAAGTTGATGCTGAGTCAGCTTCCTGACAACTTCAAAGGTTGACTAATAGATAAGACCGCTACTATACAAGTACGCGTCCTGATTAATCAGTTCATTTCAACCTTGAGCGTTATCAGCGTCTTGACAAAACAAGTTCAGGAGAGCGCAGCTATTTCATTACCATCCTGAAAGACTCTTTGAAAACAATTTTGACTCCCAATAAAATATTCGGTAAATGCAAATAAAAACTCAGTATATTTCAAATTAAATATATAGTATTAAATTTCTTGAAATATAGTTAAGACATGAAAACATGCAGATTTAG
Organism: Paratinospora sagittata; assembly: GCA_035771175.1. NCBI lineage: Eukaryota > Viridiplantae > Streptophyta > Magnoliopsida > Ranunculales > Menispermaceae > Paratinospora > Paratinospora sagittata. The sequence continues at coordinate 14,744,719 of CM069610.1, read as the reverse complement.
AAAACATATGAAAATGATATATGCATGGTTTTGAAAAACATTTTGAGCAATAACAATTAGAGAAAGATATACCTTAAGTACTTTGTGTATTTCTCTTTTCTCATAACGGGTAAGTCAAACTCTTCATTATGAGATCTTCAATAAGAGTAATTCAAAGTTGAATGACTTGAACGTTGATCGAGAGATGTAGTCTTGAAGCTTGCTCGAAACGTCCGAGAGAAGTATCTTGAAATCATGATGTGATCGTTGAAGTCCGTTAGTTGAAATGAGCTTGATCGTTGGATGTAAGCTTTGAGTTCCTTGATCAATTCGTTCCTTGGCTTCTTGCTTTTCCTTTGGTGCAGAGATAAGCTTTTGAAAAATGTTCGTTAGCACCGAAAAATACTTTGTTTGTGATCATCAAAATATACTTCATCAAGTATACTTTAGGGATGTGCTAAGGATGAACCATATAGGTTAACAAGATGGACGTCGTGCATTCTCATGAAGCGGCGAAAAGATTCGCAAGGTGGAGAACGGCGGCCTAGGTTTGCGTATCTTATCCTTACAATGATGAACTACATTGTTTTACCTATCTATGTTGTTGCCATGCTTTACAAAATCATGCATTATTTTCCAAATCATCATGGATATGGAAATGTTGGTATTATCGTGCGTGGATGGGGCCCTATGGGTAATTCAAGTACATGAAGTGTTGCGTACCATATGGTCGCTTCACCACCAAACTGGCACTGAACTTATGAAATCTCTTAGTTGGCTTGGGGCGCTCGGGCATGAGTTGCTAACACTTCGGGTTGGCTCATGGGTGTGAGTCATCACCACCCCCATGGAGTTGCTAATACTTCGGGTTGGCTCATGGGGTTTGTTGTGTTGCATTGGCCCTCGTCTCACAGGTTATGCGCACGGTCCTTGAGGTTGGGTGGCCCCCTTGTTTGCTTGGTTGTATTGTTGTGGTTAACATGCTTGTATCTACTGCACTGTATTTATTATTGTCATCATAAGCCTTGCTTACCATGCTTGATCCGACTGAGCTGTTGAGCTCACCCCGTTGATATTTTCTCAGGCTCTTAGACGTTGCATACTAAAGTGAGAGTCGTCGGTGCTACATGAGAAGGAGACTCGCAGAGAGCGGGACTTCGACATAGATCTAGCTGTGTAGGTGTTTGTAGATGTATTTTCCGTTGCGTACTCGTGTATTTAACATAATGTATCATTTGTACTTGTGCCCTTCTTATTTAAAGGAGGATGAATAAAAGATCTATATTGATGTCCATTTATGTCGGCACCTGATTGCGAATATTTGTTTTGCATGTACAAGAATGTCAAGTAATAATATAGTCCCAAGGTGAGTTGGGTTTATCATCCACAGAGATAGTCTATTCTACTATTAAAAATGCCCAAGACTACTAAAACTTTGATTTTATGTAAGTGATCAAATTGGGATGAATTAATTGTTGGAATGTAAACTAAGCAAATTAAAAAAAATCAAATAGAATTTTGAAGAGAAAACAATGGGTTTGTAACCCTAGAGTTTTGATCTATATGATTTCTAAACATTGTGTTGTTGAATTAAATCCTAGATTTATAAATCATGAATCCTTACTCATCCAAATCCCTCTCCCGAGTGGTACTTTGAATATCTACCCTTAAGCTACCAATTCCCTCTCCCGAGTGCAAATTAATAGATTAAGAATGTCTTAAGTTCTATGGTTCATTTTAATGAATTTCAAAGAGATTCATAGGTCTCCCGACTCAATATTACTACCCTAAGTTGCAATTTCTTAGATCTGATTCAATATCACCTCTCTCGAGTGTAAGATATTGAATCTAAGATCAATCAAAGAGTGATCAGTAATTTGAAGGCATGAAGCATAGACAATTGCAAATAAATCCAAAAAATAGTTCAAGAACGCATAAACAATACTCAAATCATAAGATCCAACAAAGTTCAATCAAAACCCTAAGTTTAGTTCATATTCAAATCCATACGTACAAGATAGAAATTCAATGAAGAAATCATCAAAACAAACTTTGAATGGAAGAAAAAGTAAAAAAACCTCCTTCTCAAGTGAGAAATCTTCTTCTTTTTCAAGCTTCAAAACCTGCAACTCCTTCTCTAAGCTTCTTCTTTTGCCTATTTTTCTCTCCTTTGTAATCTAACCTAATTTGAATTTAATGTAATGTGCTAGAATGAGAGATAATGCCTTAATAAAACCCTAAAACGAGTTATTTACACAGGTGGTTAAAATTACAAAATTGGGCCATAAATTTTCATCAAAAAAAAATCCGCGCAAGTGTGCATATAACAGTGTTGTGGCGCTCAATCCTAGCATCGTGGAGCCCAATTACGGCTTTTCAGCACCAATGTGCTTTTTCATGTGTTGTGAACTTAGCCAATTTTTGGCTTTTTGGACTTCTTTTCTTCATTTCTTCTCCATTTTTTGCACATGTTCTTGGCCTTATTTCAGCACCATTTTAGCATTATTTCCACCACTTTAAACTCCTTATTTACTTACAAAATAAAGTATAAACAAGTGTAAACACTTTGCAATTAATCAAAGTATTAAACTAATGTGAAATGCACTCAAAGTATATGGTTTCTATGATATTAGCTTGTATCAAAATGTTATTTATTCATGATAAAAACCTATAAAAACCTAAAATAAAACCTAAATGAACCTAAAACAACTAAGTATGCTAATCATGCAAAAACACCTAAAAACTAACCAAATAAACCTAAAAGTCTAGCAATTTAACATGCAAACTAACTACTAAAACTCAACTTATCAAATTTCCCCAAACTTAGACTTTGATCGTCCTGAGCAAAGAGAAAAATGAAGTTGGACAAACAAACTCCTTACATATTCCATAATGAACAAGGATTTAATTTGCAAAAATTGGATTCTCATGATCTTCAAGGCAACAAACATTTCACACAACATAACTCAAGGAAAACTTTGAAAGTTTAAAACTTGTTGTCTAGAATTTCAACCTACCAAACCATGCATTCTCTTATATCCTCATTGAAGAACAAGTAAAAGAAATCATTCACATGACCACTCATAAATCATATAGACAAATGCAAGCAAGATAGAACTATGATCTCAACAAAACAAAACATGAACTTCATATGCTTGCTTTTCACATTTTTCTCCACTAATGTAGGTCTCGCACCAATTGAGATCAATATGACTTTATTAAGCTTGTAATGTAAGGACAAGGGTAAAGGTATGACAATATGGACAAAATGAAGCTCAATACACCCAAAACCTCTTTGTTACATAACATTTTTACACATCTCATGCCTGACAAAATGAACCAAAACCAACACATTATCCAAAACATGATTTTTTTCACCATTTTCCATTCATATTACCTCCAACATATCCCCAAACTTATTCATTTCACTCATTGATGACGAAACATATTTTCTTTTCTCATTCTTTTCATTCTTCATCTTTTTCTTCTTTTTATTCATTTTGAACCTTTTTGAATCTTTTTCCATCTCCTTCACATAACATTTTCATTCCATAGCACTTTTACAAATAAATTCCCATGACAAATAAACCATCCCATTACAATTCACATTCTTTCAAAGAGTTAAGGGTGCAAGGATTAAAAATAGGGGAAATTCAATCAAGGGCATAGGCTAATCATTTTAGGTGAAAAAGAACAATGTATAAGGCTCAAAATAGGGTGACTAGGGGTAATTCAACATAAAGGTGGGCTTAATGGCTCAATCTTTCCAAACATGGCCTAAATCATATCTCTCACGGTGTGATTCTTAGGATTTCGCCTAAAGAAATGATCAAACAAGTTCTAAAGTTCAATTTGAAAAGTTAGATTTAATGATAAGACTTGCAAAATCTCAATTTAAACAGCAAGTGGAACTCATGATCATGATTTTATACTCAAAAGTCAACAAGAATGTCCAATAAACATGGCAAGCAGATCAAGCACACAGACTTAAGAGTACTTTCTAATTTTTCAAAAGTGATGCTCAGAAATGAGTTTTAGTCCTATCCTAGATCATCCGTACAAAATCAAATCAAATCAAATCAAAGCTCATAAGGGAATATGGAATTATTCAATGATCAAGACACATTAAAAACAAAAGTTTCCACGGATTTTCGGATGTATATTTGGAGTTCATGTATTACACTGTTGTTATGCCAGATTAGTGGTCAATCTAGCTCAACCAGACTCAATCTTGTCCACAGTAACTTTAAATAGTGAACGGGAGGCAGCGTGCTACTCTAGATGATTGGTATTTAAGTAGACCTCGTGTCTCACCTCTATACTAGAGACTGATATGCTTGGTCTTATTTGAAAGCTATCAGCTTATACAAGTAATACTGAATGTCCTAACCTTGCACGTCGTGATACCGACCCTCATAAGAATCACCAGACGTTGCCAAATCTTGTCTAAATGTTAAGTAAAGACCGGACCAGTTCATGCATTGGCATCATACATAGCACCACCTAGGGACGTATGTGGTTTATGATTCATAGAATAGTTAGAAGCAATGCTCGCTATTCATTATATTTCTCTGGAGAGGGACATACAATGAGAACCTAGCTACTCCTGGGGAGGGACATCTGTACGTGAATCCAGAGTGTCGTTCCTGAGGAGGGACGTACAATGAGAACCCGACTACTCCTGGGGAGGGACATCTATGCGTGAACTCAGGAAATGTACAATCATCAAACCAATACGAGACGGTGTCATGCATACATACATGTTGGATTGATTATGATGCTCTGATGTGTATTTAAGATATTTGATTATGAATTTTGGTTTATTAATTGTTATATTCATGAACTATTTTACCCACTGAGCATGTAGCTCACCCCGTTGTTATCTAATTTTCCACAGGAGATTAGGGTAGATTGGGTGCAGGTTTTTGGGCCCACATTTTGTACCCTTTGTATTATTTATTGGGGATTTTAGGAGAATGTTCCTTTAACTATTTCATGTACAAATATATTCTGAAAATGAAATCAGACTTGTACTTAATCGTGTTTCCGCGCACTCTGCTATCGTTATGACGCCAATCCGGGCCTCGTCGGTGAGTGTCCTGCCGGTTTAGGCATGTCTAGGCGGGGTGTGACAACCTGACTCAACATCTGCTCACTGAAAAATGTCAAAGAATGTTTTCTTTGAGGACACTGATAGTTATAAGTTGAATAATCTATCAGGACGCTTTATGGATAGTAGCACCCTCACTTTTGTGAATCAACTTAGTAACTTTCAAGACGCTGATTGTCCTTCAGCGTGCTTGGTAGGACGCTTACATTGTTGTAGTGCCCTCATGTGTTTGTTTATGTTTTAAAGGCAGGACACTTACACGGATAGTAGCGCCCTCATACATTGAATTGTTTTAAAACATAGAAGGATGCTAACTGTGCATTAGCGCCCTCAGGCTTAAGTCGTTTAAGTGTCAAAGTAAGTCAGGACACTTACGAGTTAGTAGCGCCCTCACTTAATTGTTCAGCAGGATGCTTATACGTAATAAGCGCCCTCAAGAAACAAAACGACAAAGTTGATATTATGCGTTAGGACAATGATTACGGAATCAGGACGCTAATTCAACAACCATCACTATTTGAATAAGTACTCTACATTAGTTTACTTTTTCAGAACATACCTTTACACAGAGTCCTTTTCAGACCTATCAGAGATCGTCTTTGATACATGAAATAAGTTTTTCTAAAACTTTCCTTTTTCATGAAATCTGAAAAGAACCAGAATGTTAGTAAAAATTGCAGTTGCTATTTTCATATAACATTCTAGCCATTGTGTGTAAACGTTCATATTATTTGAACTTCAAATGTCTAACGGCTATGTTCCACTGTGTCTATAAATACCATCACTTAGGACCAAACAACTTGCCAACCCATTTGTACTGTGCCAATACTTTATGAAAGTTAGTCTGTGTCAAAATGTTTTTCATTATCTAAACTTTCAAAGTATTTTTCACTGATACCTTCACGTATTCAAATGATTTTCATACCGAGCTTATTTTCATTCTATCTTTGAAAATCTATTTAATCTGGTATCAACTCAAATTCTCAGCACCGATTCATACTTGGTATTATTCTTACTGAATATAGAATTTGAGATATAGTTCATGAGAAATACAGTTATACTTGATTTCATATCTTAAGTATTATATTGAACTATATCAGTAGTTGCGTTAAGTACTGATCATTGAACCATAAGTTTTCATACTTATATTTTACATCTATCTTGAAAACTATCTGTGTTCTTGACTTACACTAGTCCTTTAATTTTCAAATCAATGTTTATTCGGTATCATATTATTTTTGAAGAAGCACTGATTTTCATATCATATCATTCATGCTTTTCGAAATTGCACTTGAGCAATATCGAACATTGAAAGGTCAAGGACTGTAGGTGTATTTCAACTTTGCATTACGTATTCATATTTCATATCTTTGTAATGCTATGTACTAAGCTCTATTGTAAAGTGTTCTACTCAGTTAGAATCAACATTATTGTGTTGTAATGCTGGTGTGTTTCTGGACTGAAACAACCAGAACAAGTGAATGTAGTTCACTTAATGATTTCAGGATTGAAATCATGTTAAGGTTATCTCTGAACCTGTAAAAGAGAAAAATGTTTATCCTCACCTGTAAGTAGGAAAACGGTTCATCCTCATCCCGCAAAAGGATAGGTGTGTCCTTAACCTGAAAAAGGATAGGTTATCTCTTAACCTGTAAAAGAGAACCTGTTCATCTTGATCCCGTAAGAGGATAGGTTATCTTTTAACCTGTAAAAAAAAACCGATTCATCCTCATCCTGCAAAAGGATAGGTGTGTCCTTAACCTGAAAAAGGATAGGTTATCTCTTAACCTGTAAAAAAGGATCGGTTCATCCTGATCCCGTAAAAGGATAGGTTATCTCTTAACCTATAAAAGAGCAACGATTCTTCCTTATCCCGTAAAAGGAACATGGGTTTTTCCTCATCCTGGAAAAAAGAAATACGGTTCATCCTTAGCCCGTAAAAGGATAGGTTTGCCTTTAACCTATAAAAGGGCAGTTGTAACGATTTGGTTCTCACCCGTAAGAGAATTAGCTAGTGGATTGAGAAAATCCTAATCGGGAGATTAGGTAGTGGACGTAGTGTCACGCCTGGGTTGCACACAGTGCCCCCTACCCAGGGTGATGAGTACCCCAATTTCCAAGGCGTACTCCAGCCATTATGGACCCATAATATTGTCCCATCTCGGCCAGCCACGCCACACATCACCCTGGGTAGGGGCACTGTGTGCAACCCGGGGGTGACAACTTAGAATGCGAAATCAGACTCCTTAAGGGAGGTCTCGAGTTCGATTCTGGGGGAGGCCCTACACTATTCATGAGTGAATAATGGGGACAATTGATCTCGGTGACCGGCATCCTTGTGTGGCGTGGCTGGCCGAGATGGGACAATATTATGGGTCCATAATGGCTGGAGTACGCCCTGGAGATTGGGGTACTCATCATCCTGGGTAGGGGGCACTGTGTGCAACCCAGGTGTGACACGTAGGCTTGGCCGAACCGCTATAAATCTATGTGTCTCACGTTTGCAATTTAGTCTGTGTTCCATTTTGCATCCAATTCCAATACAGTCATGTAAATCACTAAGTCCTCTTAGGTGGACCAACACTCCTAGTTAGTCATCGCCACCTTCCGTGATGCGGCTAGACTGGTTATTTCTCATTTAACACTAGAAGTCAAATGATCTTGAGGTTGTTGGCTCACTTGACTTAGTCAATGACTTTAATCCATAACGAGGATTTTTTCGTGATCGTTCGTCATGCAATTGCCCTAATGGGTATAGTGATAGTCTGTCATTAGCACCCATGATGTCATCATGTGCTAATGATGTTCTTTACCCATAGTGAGGTAAGGCTTTTAAGCCTAACCTTTTTTTCTAAATATTTTTATGTTAAGTGGAGATCTAAGTTTTGATTGCTATGTTATGGTGTTCTGTTTTGGTTGGTATGGGTCATATTCCTATCACTTTTAGGATAAGGGGTAGGAGTTCTGGCTTTTAGTTAGGTACATTCTGGTTTTTGATTCGATTATGGTATTCCAATCCTAAAATTAAAACAACGGATACTGGTTTGGACCATTTTGAGAAAAAACAACTTTGACCACTGGATTCAAAAACAAGGTTTCAGTTCGAAATTCATTTGAAAAACCTTTCCCCAGTTTTGAATTTGTGCCAAGAAATTCGACTCATTTACCAGAGTACCTTTATTCTCACTTATTAACCTACATGATGCTTCGCACATATGCAACAAACAAGTTATGCAAACCATCTAGCTATCAAAATTATAACTGGTATCCTCTAAGTTCGGTCGTCTCATTCCAGTCAAACTTGGTGATAACATGTATAACCTAGTTTCTAGATGATTCACCATACATGGTCTACAAGTTCTCCATTGATACAAAATATTCCAATTGTCCTCTGCATTTGTTGTGTCCCATTCCACTATGAATACAACGATAAAAGCAATATCAATGGTCATGAATTTTCAATCAAACATTCTATCTTAAAAGTTCACATTGGTATCATCCATTCCGAAGCCCTTTTTCCCATGAGACACATTCATACCCCTCTCAATGGGTTACGTGTCCTCTTAGGATGGAAAATTCTATAGGGCCTGAAATTTGAAATGAAATCTCATCGATCGTTCGATGGAATCATCAATATCTGATAACACAACTTAATTGGTTTCATATTGTACGTCCATGTCCAGGGAAAATTTTCATAAAACCAAATGAACTCGTTTTCATAAGGTACAACCTCGTCTGTGCATCTCCTTTTGACTGACATAATGAAGTTTACAGTAGAGGTGCACCACCTAAGGCTGACTCAATCAGGTAGGCATCCATGCACCACGGGTGACTCACATGCGCCATTAATCAATTCAAAGGCCACAAATGACTTACGTCCCTAGGTTGTTATATTGTCTACTAACTTCCATGGATGATATCCAATCACTTTTCCTCATAAAAATGATCCTGCTTCTGGACTCAACTTAAAAGTCCATCTAAATATGAATGAGGGGATGATTGTGTAAGCAGTCATTTAATTTTGATACGTTCTAATTCACAAGCCACACAAGGCACATCAACAGGTGGCTGATATTTCTCAGGCTTGGCTTTTCAAACATTGACTATTGAGCAGTGGCCTAGTTTTGATGGCCCTTGAGCTTCAAGGTTTTATATCTTAAGTTGTGCCCACAAGCTTCTAAAACTTGCGTGGCAACCATCGATTCAACACTACAAGTTATGTTTATGGATCCTATTCTACCCCATAACCCATAATCAAAACTTTGGTCAAAGAAAACCTCAAAACGTTCTCCATATAGATAGTGTTGCCAAATTTTTAAGGCAAAAACCACAAAGACAAGCTCAAGGTCATGAGCTGGGTAGTTAACCTCATGAAGTTTCAACTACTTAAACGCGTAGGTGATAACACGACCCTTTTGCATCAATACTTCCCCAAGGTCTTGTAGTGATGTGTTCGTGTATAGTGTGTAACCTGTCTCGTTTTTAGGTGTGGTAAGAACTGGGGATGAGGTCAAACTTTTCTTTAGCTCTAGAAAAGATGCTTCACATGCATCATTCCAGTGGGAATGGGCATCCTTTAGGGTTAATCCAGTGAGCAGTTCAGCCAACTTGGAGAAATCTTTAATGAAACGCCAATAGTACCCTGCTAACCTGAGGAAGCTTCTGATTTCAGTGATGGTGGTAGGTTGCTTCTAGTCAAGGAAAACTTCTACCTTTGCAGGATAAACCTTAATACCGTTGTGGGAAACAATGTGATCGAGGAACTTGACCTTGGTCATCCAGAACTCACACTTGCTTAGCTTGGCGTAGAGCAGGTGTTGTTGGAGTATGCTAAGCATAGTCTGCAAGTATTTTTCATGGAGTTCTCGTGTACGTGAATATACCAAGATATCATTGTTGCACGCAAACGCACAAGCGTACGGTGTCAAGTTATAATATAGTCCGATAAGATATCGGGTATCGTCCTTAGGGATTATTACTACATTAGCCATCACATTTTAACCTAATTTTATCTAGACAATCGAAATCGAGTGATTGAGTGATTAAAACGGTAATTAAAACAATTAACTATTAACTAACAATGCAATGTAAATCAGATAAGAAAATCAATGTTAGAACGGTCTAGAGGTTCGATGTCACCTTACTATCAACTATGCCTTTATATCTATTTTTGTCATTAAATCAGTTCTTCGTTTATAAGTCGGAATCCTAACGTTTCTAATTTCCTCTTTTGAAGCAACAATTAGAGCATGATATTGTCGCCTTGGCTTTACTCTTTCGAAGCAAACCTAAAATGACAACAACTTATTAAGTTCTATGATTCCCACCTAATGACTTCAAAGGCTATCGATCTCCTTGTGAGTCTCACGATTGCCTAGGTTATATTTTCCAAATTCCAACCCAAGGTACCCTCTTTTGAAACATGTACCTCGAGTCTATGATCATCTAATCCGTGATCAATGGATCAAAAGTATTACACCCAGAAAAATATAAATAAGCTATAATAACTTTATTAACAATAATCAAACCACAAAACTAGACATAGTATCAAGCTTGGATCAATGTACACCTCTAGAAAGAGGTTTAGTTCATGACTAAAGACTTGAAAACATTAAACAATGGTTTGAACATGAATAAGAACAATGGAAAACAAACTAGAATGTTGTAGAGATTGTGAATAGTCATCAATGTAGATCTTCCTCTCCACTTCTCTCCAGCCGTAATCCTCTTCTTCTCCACTCTATAATTATTTAGAAACCCTAAAAAATGGTATATATAGAGCCACAAGTCCATAGGAAGTCGTCCAAGAGAAGTCCAACTCGAATTAAGAAAGTTTGCAACAAAATTAAAAAGTTTCTATTTTAAATTGCACATCCACTTTCTTCCTCGCCATTTTTCTCCTTATTTCCCACTCCAAATCGACCTCAAAACCCTTCCATCTTGTATTATTTCAAGTAAGGAATCCATAGAAACAAACCACGTCCAATTTGGAATTAAATTGAGAAAGTTATGGTCGAAACAAAAAAGTAGGGCAAAATAACAACTTTCTATTCGCGCGAGTGCTGCAGCGCCCATAAAGCTGCTTTTTTTGCTTTTCTTTACTGGGGTGTGGCGTTGTAGCGCCCAGAGTGTTTCTTTTGCACGTTTTCTTCCATTTTGCCTATCTTTTGCACGTTTTCGCACATGTATCTTCATTCCAATTTCTTGTGTCTTGTTTCCATCATCCAAATCCATGTTCAACACATCTGTTTCACCTACAAAACAAACCAAAACAAATGAGTAACACACTTAGATAATCAAACTAACCAACTTATAGAATTAAAAATCGAAATAAAGCATAGTATACTAAAATGTGACTATACTAACAAATAGATAAAAACTAAGACAAACTAACCAAACAAATGCATAAATTATATTAAAACTCATCTAAAACATACTCTAAACATATCTAAAAACTCAACTTATCAATCGTCGACAAAGACAACTACAGAATTGTCGAGGAACGGCCTAAAGATGTGGTTCATTAAGCCCGTAAAGGCAGCATGTCCATTAGTTAGACCGATTGACATCACAGTGAATTTGTAGTGGCCATACCTTGTGCGGAAGGCTGTCTTTGGGATATTTGATTCCTTGATCATCAGTTGATGATATCCAGATTGAAGATCGATCTTTGAGAAGAATCTGGCTCCTCTTTGCTGGTTGAAAAGATCTTCGATTCAGGGTAATGGATATCATTTATTGATGGTCACCTTATTCAGCGTCCTATAGTCAATGTAGAAATGGATTGATCCTTCATTTTTCTTAACAAGGGAATCGGTGCGTCCCAACGTGAGGTGTTTTTTCTGATGAAGCCTAACGCTTCCAATTCCACTAATTGTCTATCTAGCTCTACCGATTCCACATTTGGCATCCGATGTAGTGGAATGTAGGTAGGTTCGGTTCCAAGAATCAATTTGATTTCGAAGTCAAATTCCCTGGGAGGGAAAAATCCTGGAAGGTTGTCTAAGAACATAATTGGGTATTCTCTGACAACTGGGACGTTGCTGAGGCTTAAAGGGTGGTTGAGCTTTTCTGCACCATTGTTTTTATCACGGATCGAAAGAGCTTGCAACTGTGCTTTTAAGATAGACATAGTGGAATGGTAAGATCGTCTGCAGGTCCCCTGAATCTTCATGTTATTCCCGCAAGGTAAAATTAGAAAGACTTTCTATTTTTAGCAGTCGATTTGGGCATCCAAAGGGGTTAACCACTCCATGCCCAGGATGACATCAAAGTCTGTGAAGTTCATCATAAACAGGTCTGTGTATAGGAGATGATCCAACATTTTAAGTTCGCAGTTAGGACATATTTGGTTTATTTTGATACCTGGTCTTATAGGTGTGGATGCATGAATTGTGAATGTGGTGGTTTTAGAGAGTAGTCCCAAGTTCTGAACTAGTGCTGGTGATATAAAGGAATGAGTAGAACCAAAATCAAATAGGACATGAACCATGGTGTTGAAAGGGAAGAAGTACATTCTACCATGTTATTGTCTGGCATAGGCTTGTCTATAATAGCATAAGCATGACCTTGCTGTCTTTGGCCTTGGTTCTACTATTGTCTTGGTGCCGGTGGTGTTGCCTGGGTAGCTATAGCTTGGTCTCTATGCTAGACAGGGGCTGGAAGAGGACAATAGGTTTGGATGTGGCCAGGTTGGCCACATCAGTAATGATCTTTTATGTTTCCTGGCTGGGACGGTTGAGGCAGAGGAAGTTGATTATTTCCTCTAGGCCTCCGGCCCTTTTTGCCTTTGTAATTTCCACAAGGGTCCTTCTGTGCATTATGTTGAGCATGATCTAGAGCAAAATGGAGCTGAGGGTTCTGGTTGTTACCAAGGCTAGAACGGGCATTCTAGTTCAGTTGGTAGGGCTTTTTCTTCCCATTTTGCTGCCCTAGAACAACTACTCACTTTCCCTTATTCCGCCTCAGTTCCTGCTCAAAATTCATTACGTTGTTTACCAAATCTCGGAAGTTGTCCAACTTAAGAAAGGCAAGAGCCTGCTTGATGTTGGGCTTGAGACTATTAAAGAATTTTTTTGCTTTATCTCGTTCTGTGGAGATAGTGGAAAGAGAGAAAACCAAAAGCACGATAAACTTCACAACGTATTCTCGAATCGTCATGAATCCTTTATAGAGTTGTGCAAACTCCTATCTCTTCTTTCTTTTGACGGCGTTGGGGGAAATACTCATTAATGAATTGGGACTCAAAATCTAACCATGACATGGTGGTGATGTTGACCAGGGGGTTTCCTTTGACGGTTTTCCACCAACCATTCACCGTACCGACCAGTTGGTAAGCCACGAATGGAATTTTTCTTTCATCAGGCACACCCATAACTTCCAAAGTTTTGCAAGTTCAATAAGCTACTTCTGGGCTTCATCAGAGTCTCGTTTTTGATCGTAGGTGAAGGGTTGTAGCCGCTTGTACTTGGTGATTTGGTTGGTCATTTGATCCATCTGATACTTAATAAGTTGAGTTTTTAGTTAGTTGTTTTGCATGTTAATATGTTAGACTTTTAGGTTCATTTGGTTACTTTTAGATGTTTTTGCATGATATGCATATTTAGTTGTTTTAGGTAAATTTAGGTGTTAGCTTAGGTTTTTATCATGAATAAATCACATTTTGTTACATGTTAATATTTTAGGAATCATATACTTTGAGTTCATTTCCTTATATAGTTTAAGGCTTTGATTAATTTCATAGTGTTTATACTTGGTTTATCTTTGTTTTGTTAGTAAATAAGGAGCTTAAAGTGAAATGAGGCTCAAATAGTGCTGAAAGAAAGCCAAAGGCACATGCAAGAAGTGGAGCAAGAAATGAAGAAAAGTGTGAACAAGGCCAATACCGGGCGCCGTGGTGCCCAGATTTGTGTTTAGTTTCTGGATTTTCCTGAAACTGGCCGCCGCGGCATCGGTGTGCACAGGTTGTGTGAGAGTTGCATTTTTTAGGGTATTTTCTTGCCCCTTTTTGTCTTTTTACCCATTTATGTATATAAACGTTTTAGGGTTTCATTAACCAGATATAAACACATTTTAAAGTAAATTAGAGAGTTTTTAGAGAGGAGAGATAATAGAAGAAGAGACTTGGGTTGCAAGCAAGAAAGTGGCAAGAAGAAGAAGAAAAAGATCACCATTAAAGGGGGTTTTAAGATTTTCTTTCCATTTCTTATCTCTTGATATGATTTCTTTCCTTGTTTTTTATCTTTTTCATCTTGTATCTTTGAATGTGAACCTGAGCTAAACTTTTAATCTGGAGGTTCGATTGATCTATGTTCGATCTTATGGTTTGATTATTATTTATGTGTTATTGAATGAGTTTCTGGGTTTGTTTGCAATTTCCAATGTTTAATGCTTTCAAATTGTTGGCCACTTTTTGAATGAACCAAGATTTGGTATCTTACACTCGAGAGAGGTGGTATTGAATTGGAATGGGGAAATTGTGAGCTAGGGCATTAGTATCGAGTAGAGAGACCTACAAAACCCTTTGAAATCATCTAAAATGAATTATAGATCTTAATGCGTTCTTAATCTATTGGTTTGCACTCAAGAGAGGTAATTGATATTTTAAGGATAGATGTTCAAATTACACTCGAAAGAGGGGTTTGGATGGGTTAAAATCCATGATTTATAAACCTAAAAGTTAATTCAATAGCACAATCCTTTGAAAATCATAAGAGAAAACGTAGCGAGATAAATCATCTAGAAACCCATATTCATTGATTTCTCTCCAATTTTCATTCATTCAAGTTGCATTAATTAGCTTTTATTTTGTTTACTTTACATTTCAACAATTAATTCATCTATTTTGATTAACCTAGATAAAATCGAATTCATTCTAATTTTGGCCATTAGTAGAAGAATTGCATGCCCGGTGGACGATAACCCGATTCTCATAGGATATATTATAACTTGACTATCGTGCAAATGCAATATAAACAAAATTTCACGATCAGTATTTGATCGGATTGACCGAAGGTTGATGAGCCATAGTGTATTGACTAACTATGTTGTGAACTGTGGCGGCGATAGATGTCTTCACGCAGTCCATAAAACCTTGGAAGAATAACTTCATGTTGGATGACTTTTCTACTCCTTCGGTAGGAGCTGGAGCAGCTTGTTTGATGGCTGGAGCTTCGACAGCTTGCTCGATGGCAAAAGCTTCAGTCGTGCCATTCATCGTTGTTAATCAAATTACCCTCATGACCCAAATATATGAGAAAATATATTTTGATGATTACAAACCACATTCCTATATTATATATTGCATACACATTGCATACCTTATTGCATGAAGGTTCGATGATGCATGGTGGAAGAACTATCAAGATCAAGTTGAAGATCATGATCGTTCGAAGATAGAGTTTTATGTTATTAGAACTTGGTAGGATTGTAGAATCTCTAGTGTCACATGATTCTACAAGTGCTCATACCTTTGCATAATCCATCATGTTTTAACTCTATTTAATTGGGCTTTCAAAAATTAAAAATCAATTTTTTAAGTATTTGATCAGGACGCTAATGTCTCAACAGGGCCCTCCTACACTTATCAAGTCAGGATGCTGAAGATACATTAGGACGCTGATAATGTTCTAGGTAAAAAACTATTCATGTCCATCAGGACGCTATCCATGCATTAGCGCCCTCATTGAATCAACCGTATAAACATCAGGATGTTGATTGAATATCAACACGCTGATTGAACTTAAAATGTTTTAACAGGACACTTACGTTTTAGTAGTTCCCTCACTTCACTGTTTAGCAGGATGCTTATTGAATATGAGAGCCCTCAAGGAACAAAATGATAAAAGTTGATATTATGCGTCAGAACGCTATTAAAGAACTTGAGTACTTGGAACATCTTCTGGATTTTAAAGAACTTCACTTCATATCTTTTGAAAATCCATCGAAGAAATGAAGCTTAGAACCTTCATTTTCAGTTGCACTTCATTACGTACACTTTGTTGAATCTATGGTAACTGAGGGTTCAACCAAAAACTTTGTAAGTTTCTATTTGTTTTTAAGTACAGGGAATCATATCTCAATCTTGTATTCATTAATATTAGTGACAGTTGTCACTAGAATAGAGCAAGTGTTGCTCGAGTCGTAAAGCTTGTTCTCAAGCTGGTGAATTGAGAAACGGTTAAGGTTGTTCTCAAGCCTGTGAAGTTGAGAAAGTGTAAACGGTTTAATCTTCACCCGTAAGAAGATCCATTAGTGGAGTTTGGAAAAAATCCTAACTGAGAAGGTTAGGTAGTGGACGTAAGCACGACCGAACCACTATAAATCCTGTGTCTTGTCCTTTATAGTTCATGTTGGCCCAGATATGTCCCAGAGGGGGGTGAATTGGACACTTAGCAAATTTTAAACTTTCTTAAAAATGTGAGGATTAATGAAAGCAGATTAAACAAAGTATAACAACTAAATACAATAACTGTAAATGAGACAATGCAATCAAGATTTATAGTGTTTCGGTCTCGCCTACATCCACTACCTGACCTCCTCAGTTAGGATTTGTTCAAACTCCACTATGGACCTTCTTACGTGTGAAGATCAAACCGGTACACTTTCTCAACTTACGGGCATGAGAATTATCGTTTCTCAGCTTACAGGTGTGAGAAGACCGTTTCTCAACTTCAGGGTGTGAGATGACTGTTTCTCAACTTCTGAGTGTGAGATGACCGTAATAACTTTGAGTAACACTTACTCTTGCCCAATGACTAACTAGTCACTGCAAATTTAATACAAGATGAGATATGATTCCCTTTACTTAGAATCAAAGTGATACTTACAGAGCTTTGGATTGAACCTTTTGTGTGGTGACCCCGCACCATGGACCACCAACCCCACAAGGAATGGCGTGCGGAATGCCAGGGTGGGATGCCCGACGTAGGCATCTCCAACCACTCCTCAACTCCCGTGAGGTGGTTGAGACCCTACGAGCTTCATCCCAAACAACGACATAATATAAAAATGTACTAAACAAAACTACCAACCGTATTAATCATCCAAGACAAGAGATACTCCATAAAAATGAACCATAATTAAAACCATAAGCCCTACAGTCCATCAAGATGGACATACACATAAAGTCCAAAACTATGGGTACAAAGAAAACGTCATATGCCCACATGGTCTATCCAGCAAGTCCCAACTCACCCATACTACAATGTGGTAAGTGTTAGAATTACATAGTCCAAAATATAATACATCATAATTTAAAACACAGTTCAATCAAAATGCCTCTCAACTCACGTTGAGGCGTTGGATTCTCTCACCGGTAAGACCCTCAAGATATGACTACTTCTTTGCCCTTATTCGAGACAGAAGGACCTGAAAGAGGACAATGAGGGTGAGCCAACGATGCCTAGTGAATAGAATTCAAATATGCTATCAATACTCATCAATAAATATCACGTATGCATGTTAATGTGTAGGATGATCAAAAGCTCATAACATATAGATATCAAGCATTTATAATAAGTTCGATGAAAGTAAAAGCCTATCAATTTGGATCCACAATCCACATGTATTGCGGTTACTAGTGCACGTCTATTTCACCGTACCGTTCTCATCCCCAAATATTATATTTCCTTTTTAAAACCCTCCTATGACAAGGTTAAGTCTCCCTATTAGCCAGATAGATGGGCCCAACCAAAGTCATAAGGTTTTCTCAAATCAATGCATCATTCAAAACATTAGAACACGTTCATGCTTTCAACATACAATATATATAAGTGATATGATGACATAAAAGATATAATCATAAATGAAGTCTACTCACAACCAAGCCTCGCGAGAGTATCTAACCACACACGGACACCAAATCGAATCAACCCAATCAAGGTCTTGAAACGTTCATCAATATCCAACCATACATCAATTTCTATGCTCAATCACATAGACATTACACATCAACCCACATATAGACAATAAGCCTAAATCCCATCTAATCCCATCATTCAACTCAAATCACATGACTTAGGCCTCTAATGCATAGTTCTCATTCATAAACCATTCAATTAATTAAAAATACTGATTTTCAATTCCTTAGGCATAAACATGCCCAAATTGGGTCATTTTATCACAAGTTGGCCTAACCCATGATATGGTCACAACCACCAAATCAGTAGCATAATCAACCCTAATCATGCTTAATTAGACATAAATTGCATCAATTCAATGATTCTAGGCTAAAAGCATCAAAAGCCCTAAGATATGAAATTTTCCATACTTATGCCATATTGCCTATTTACATTAGGTCACCATGTCCAGCCATGTATATCACTGATTTTGCATCATGGGTTCATCAACAATGGAAACTAGGTCAACATAGTTGACATGCAAGCTATTTGGAAAGGTCTAAGTTCATATTCTAAATTTAGGTCTAACACAAGCAACCCTACCTATCCTTCATTTAATGTTCTGTTCAGATGTATCAAGCTACCAACAGACATTTTTAATCACAAAAATCAACTGTAAGGTTGAATTATGTTAAGAAACAAACCTTATGCCCAAAAATAAGCTCAATCCAACGGTGGACCGATAAGATAAGCCTCTTTGATGAACAAGTCTCTAATAAGACAATTTCTCCTTTCCTGCTGCAAATACTCAAACTCAGATGACTATATCACACAAAATACTTGACCCACCAACATCTCAACCGCTCATAATTCAGAAAGACCATTTTTGAACCACCTTCTCAAATATCATATCCATCCAACGATAGAATTAGGAGATCTATTAGTTTGATCTAAACTGCGCAAAAACCCAGACATTCCGACCAGCTTTGATTGGGAGGTTATATCTTTCAAACGAAAACTCCAATCATGATCTCCACCGACAAAATGAATACCCATAAGATACGAACTTGCTGACAAATTTTGAGCTCAATCTGACCACATAGCATCAAGATCCAGCTCTTTGATGAAAACGTTGCTGAGACTTCCCTCAAAGCAACTTCTTCTTTCTTTCTCTTCTTCTTTCCTTTCTCTTCTTTTTTCCTTTCGCTCCACTCATCTCACTATCTAGGACTTCCTTGGAGAAGAGAAGTAGAGCATGGGACATTTGTCCACTCTCATGCACTAACTTGACATGTGTTGGAGAGGAGAAATGGGGCATGGGACACTTGTCCATTCTCATGCACCACTTGACATGTGTTGGAGAAGAGAAATGGGGCATGGGACACTTGTCCATTCTCATGCACCAACTTTTACATGTGTTGGTCTCATACTACTCATACCAACCACATGTACTTTAACCAATCTCATGCTTTCATTTATTTTAAATGTCCAATCCATTTAATACACCAAATTTTCATTCTCATTTATCCTTTTATTCAATCAATCCTAACCCATATCAACTCATGGTTTAATGGGCCCATGCATAAATAATAAAACATGCATTACACTTTAATTTAACATGACCCATATACAATTTATAATGCACATATTTATATTCATTATCAAGCACCAAATATACAAACATTAAATAACCATCAAACAAACACCAAACATATTAAGGCAAACACATAGAGTTTGGGCAAAATATAATTGGGTAATGGGCTAGATGAAATAATTTTTGGGACGTCACATTTTGAGACGACAGATTCAGTAAAATATGTATGATGAAGTTTATGCTAAAAAACAGGTTCAGAGAGCTTTTGTCTTCTTCAATGGATTTTCAAAATGATGAAGATGAAGTTCAATTGATCCAGAAGACTTGATGTTTTTTTTTTCAAAATGATCGCAAGTTCAAGCACAAATGAAAGACAACTAACTTTCAAAAAGTTTTTGCACAAGTGTAAATTGTTGATACGTTTTTTAATGAATATCAGTTTTCGTATTTTATCAGTTGTTTTTATGCTCTTAGGCAACACGTATATATAGAAATAACATAGGCATAATGGACTTGATGAATTTTGGCGCTCTAGGTTATTTCAAATACAACGTTTACATTCTTTCTTGAAATGGATTGATTAAGGAGGTGCATATTATAGTAGCACTTGAATCATTTTGATCCTTTCACGAAAGAGGAATGTTCTGACACAGTTTAAGAACGTTCAAAAAGTTTTGAAAAAGTTGTTGTATGATTCTGAAAAGTATTCGTACGATTATGGAGAAATTAACATAAATGGTGCTATTGTCAGAATAGTAACATTTGTTGAATTAGCGTCTTTGCGCATAATATCAACTTTTGTCGTTTTGTCCCTTGAGGGCGCTCATGGAGCATAATCGTCATGTTAAACATTGAAGTGAGGACGCTACTAAGTCGTAAGCGTCCTGAGTTACTTTGACGATTTAAACGACTCAAATCATGAGGGCACTATTTCATAGTTAGCGTCCTGCCTTTTTTTAAAACACTAAACACACGAGGGCGCTACTCAACAGTTAGTGTCCAAAAAATTAAAAAAAGTTTTAAAACAATATTAAGTGCGCTGAAGGACAGTAAGTGTCCTGAAAGTTATTAAGTTGATTCTAAAGATGAGGGCGCTCTTACACAAATAGCGTCCTGATAATTTATTCAACTTATAACTATCAACGTCCTTAAAGATAGAAATCACTTGAAAACAAAAAGAATTTCCAACGAGCTGAAACTAAGTCAGCGCCGTGACATTCTCAAAGGTTGGCAAAGGAAGGTCGCTACTTACATGTAAGAGTCCTTGTGAATTAGTTCGATTCAACCTTGAGCGTCATAATATTTTATTAGCGTCTTGACTCATCAAGTCCAAGAGGAGGGCGTTGCTAAAACATTAGTGTCCTAAAAGACTTTATAAAAGCGGTTTTTTTATTTATCGATTAAAGCTAGATAAAACATAGTAACCGGATTAAATTAAATATGCCAATGATCGATTAAAAACATGCAGGTACGCATATCACTGAATTATATGGCATAGAAGGTCCTACAACCTATCATAATCTAATCATACAACCAAACATCTTCAAATGATCATGGTCTTCAAGAAGATCTTTAATACGTTTGCCATGCATCATTTAATCTTTGAAACCATCAAGTAAGATTAGATATGCCATATGTGCAGTAAAATCATAAACAAAAGGTGGTTTGTAATCATCCAAATATCTTTCATATTAGGGACATATTCTCGTAAGGGACATGAGGATAATTGGTTCACAAATCTCCCCCTTTTTGATGATTTTTAAACACATTACTATAGGCTTTGAAGCAAGCTAATAAAATGATGTGTGTATGCATGAGATGCAGTGCAAATGTTCCTTGTTTCATATGATATGAGTGTATTTCTAAGGAATGTACTTCAAACATCACTAAGACTCCCCCTTAGCGTTAAACTCCTCTTGAATGTATGATGCTTCAATGATATTACTTCTCCCCCTTTTGAAATATCAAAAAGAGTAAAGTATCATGAAATATGTCTCTCCCCATATGGAGATAAGTATCAGAAATCAGTCTCAGAGAACATGCCAAGTCTTCTTCGAATGTGAACAAACTGGTCTTTTGGTAAGGCTTATGTAAATATGTCAGCCAGTTGTTCTTTGGTTCCAATGTGAGATAATATGACTTCTCCATTTTGCATATGATCCCGTAAAAAGTGATGTCTTATTTGAATATGCTTTGTTTAGGAGTGCAATACAAGATTTTTAGAAATGTTAATTGCACTAGTATTATCGCACAAAATCTCAGCACGTTGAATAAATATTTGATAATCCTGAAGTTGTTTCATGTAAAGAACCTGAGAACAACAACTTCCAGCTGCAACATATTTTGCTTCAGCTGTGGATAGTGCCACAGAGTGTTGTTTCTTGCAAAACCAAGAAATCAAAGAATTTTCAAGAAAGTGACAAAATCCAGAGGTACTTTTCCTATCAGTGAGACTATCGGCATAGTCAGAGTCTACATAACTTCTCAGATTAAATGTAGTGCCTTTGGAATACCAAATTCCTAAGTGTGTTGTGCCATTTATGTATCCGAATATTCGTTTGACACACTTTAAATGAGATTCTTTAGGTTCTGATTGAAATTTGGCACAAAAATAGACACTGAACATGATGTCAAGTCGACTTGCAGTTAAGTACAACAGACTTCCAATCATACTTCTAAATAGTTTTGAATCAATTGATTTTCATTTTTCATCCTTATATAATTTGATTGCAGTGGTACAAGGAGTATTAATCGATTTCAAATTATGCATCTGAAAATTTTTAACCATTTCCTTAGCATACTTTGATTGGCTTATGAAGGTGCCTTTTTGCATTTGCTTAATTTGCAAGCTGAGAAAGTATGTAAGTTCTCCCATCATTCTCATTTCAAATTTCTTCTGCATTAATTTAGAAAACTCATCACACAATTCTTTGTTTGTTGTACCAAAAATGATATCATTCACATATATTTGAACAATAAGCATATTATCGTTATGGTGTTTGATAAACAAAGTTGGATCAAGTTTTTCTTTTTGAAACTTATGATTTAAAACAAATGAACTCAGTTGATCATACCAAGCTTTTGGGGCTTGTCTTAGGATAAGGCTTTGTGGAGTTTGATCACATATTCCGGGTCTTGAGCATCCTCAAACCCTGGACGTTGTTCCACATATACCTTTTCATTGATGTATTCATTTAGAAAAGCACTATTCACATCCATTGGTATAAGGGAAAATCCTTGTAACAAGCATAGGCAAGTAACATCCTTATTGCCTCTAATCTTGCTACTGGGGCAAAGGCTTCTTCGAAGTCTATGCCTTCTTCTTTGTTGTACCCTTGTACAACCAATCTAGTTTTGTTTCGGACAATGATACCTTGTTCATTCTTTTTGTTTCTAAATATCCATTTGGTTCCTATAACAAATTGATGAAAAGGTCTAGGAACTAATTCTCATACTTTGTTTCGCACAAAGTGTCCTAGTTCTTCTTGCAAAACAAGAATCCAGTTTTTATCTTTCAGTGCATCTCGCACTTTAATTGGTTCAAATTGTGATACAAAATAAACAAGCTCCTGATCTTTTTGAATTGAAGCTCTAGTGGATAGACCCTTTCATGGATCTCCAAAAATTTGATTTTGGGAAAGACCTTGAAGCAGTATAGATTTTTTAGAAGATTCTAAAGATGGTTCAGGTTCAAGATCTATAATCTTGGTTGTCTTGGGTTTGACATCATCAAAATTTAATTGTTTAAAGTCCTCCTCAAGATTTTTTTTTATTTTCATTTTCATCAAAATTTACGTGAATTGATTCTTCTACAGTTTGATTAGATTTGTTGAACACTCTGTAGGTTCTACTATGAGAAGAATATCCTAAGAATACTCCTATGTCAGATTTAGGTTCAAACTTATCTAGATTATCTTTATCATTAAGAATAAAACATTTGCATTCGAATACTCGGAAGTAACTAATGTTGGGTACTCTATCCTTCCATAGTTCATATGCAGTTTTATTCAAATCTTTTCTTATTAGAACTCGGTTCATTACAAAGCAGGCAGTGTTAATAGCTTTATCCCAAAAATGATTTGCAGTGTTATACTCATTAAGCATTGTTCTACACATATCCTATAGAGTTATATTCTTTCTTTCAACTACACCATTTTGTTGTAGTGTCCTAGGGGTTGATAGATGGTGAGTGTAACCTTAATTGTTACAAAATTCTTTGAGATTTTTATTGACAAATTCACCACCTCTATCACTCCTAATTATGTTGATTTTATAACCCTTTTCATTTTTGACTCTTTTACAAAATTTTATAAATGTTTCACATGCATCAGATTTATGAGCTAATAGAAATACTCATGTGAATTGAGTAAAGTCATCAACAATCACAAATACATATGATTTGCCACCTAAGCTTTGGGTTTTGGTTGGTCCGAAAAAATCCATGTGAATCAGTTCGAGAGCTCTAGAGGTTGATTGATGCCTCTTGCTCTTAAATGATGATCGAGTATGCTTACCAAGTTGACATGGTTCGTATACCTTGTCATTTGAGAAAGTTCCTTTCGGAATACCCTTAGCAAGATCATGTTTGACGATTCTGAATATGTTATCCATATTAACATGAGCTAATCTCCTATGCCATAACCATGCATCATTACAAGAGATAACACTTAAACATGTTACATTTTGTTTCTTCATGTCATTAAAGTTTGTGCAATACACATTCTTAAGTCTAGATGCCATGAATGCAATAGTTTTATTGGCATGTTTTGGTACCCATGCAAGTTTGGGTCCATGCATGTTAGCATCAGTAAGAACAGATTTTTCAATCCATGCATATTTCCTTTTCTTTCTACTTAAGACATTACATCTAAGTGTGGTATGACCTTCCTTATGAAATTTGTGGCATGTTGGTCATTTGATCATTAAGGTATTGTATTCCTTTTGTTTTGACCCATGAGTATAGCCTAAGCCAGTTTTGTCGAATGCACATCTTTGTGATCCTAACATTATGTCAAAAAACTTTTGACCATTTGCGAATATAGTCATGGTGCAATTCAGGTCTTCCTTTTCCTTTCTAAGAGTTTCATTTTCAATTTTTAGTTTCCCAACAACTTTCTTAAGTTGTTTATTGTCTAGAGACATTCCGTCTAGCTCTTCTTGTTGGAATTCTATTTCCTCAAGAGCTTCTTCAAGATTATGCTTGAATTTTTCATTTTTCTTGGTCTCTTTACTAAGTTTTGTCTTAAGCTCTTGAATATGAGCATAAAGCTCATTAAGTTTGTCAATGGGTTCAGATTTTACCTCAGTGTTTGCCATTAAGCACAGTGTAGCAGTGTGATCTGAATCCGCTTCATCTTTGCTTGAGCTTGAATCATCCCATGTAGCTTTGAGAACTTTCTTGTCCTTTCTATACGAGCTGGAGTTCTTCTTATATTTAATGGGACATTCGCTCTTTACATGACCTGGTTTGTTACAACCGTAACATATTAACTCTACAGGCTTAGACTCGAGTTTCATTCCTTTGTGAAATCTTGAGTAGGAGCTATTCTTACTCTTTCTCCTAAGCAACTTGTTAAACTTTTTAGACAACATAGCCATGTCATCTTCTGAGTCTGAATCATTTTTAGAATCAGTTTCAACATTGAGGGCAATAGATTTCTTTTCTTTTTTCTCAACTTTGACCGGGCTCATCTTATCTTTTATCTTCATTTCATGAACCATCAATGAACCGCATAGTTCATCAAAAGTGTATTCAGCCAGATTCTTGGCTTCTTCAATGACCGTGGCCATGGGTTCCCTTGCTCTGGGTAGCCCTCTTAGAAATTTTCTAACAATTTCTTCTTGGTCATAGATTTTTCCTAGGTTTTTCATCTCATTAATGTTTGTTGTGAACCGAGCAATAGCCTTAGCTATCAAATTAGTTTCCTTCATCCTATAGGTCTCATATTTTTCAACTAACAGTTGGAGCTTTGCCTTTTTAACTTTCAAAGTTCCTTCATGGGTGACCTCTAACTTGTTCCAGATTTCTTTAGTGGTTTCACACGCACTAACTCTATTGAACTCTTTGACTGATAAACTGCAAAACAAAATGTTTACAGCTTGGTTATTTAATAGTTCTTTTTTTTTTGGTACTCCATTCGTCTATTTCCTTCGGGACAGTAGCACCGTCAACTATTTTTGTAGGTGTTGGACAACCGTTTGTCACAACATCCCACATCTCTAAATCTTGGGCTTTTACGTAGTACCTAATCTTAGTTTTCCAGTGTGAATAGTTTTCTCCTTTAAACAGTGGTAGTCGGTTGGTGGAGTTTCCTTTACCTGAGAGATAAGTACTTCTTTCGTTTTGTCCTGCCATACTCAATCAAAGATGGTCAGATACTTTGCCGGTTAACCTGCTATGATACCAATTGTTGGCCCAGATATGTCCAAGAGGGGGGTAAATTGGACACTTAGCAAATTTTAACCTTTCTTAAAAATGTGCAGATTAATAAAAGCAGATTAAACAAAATATAGCAACTAAATACAATATCTGTAAATGAGACAATGCAACCAAGATCTATAGTGGTTCGGCCTCGCCTACATCTACTACCTAACCTCCTTAGTTAAGATTTGTTCAAACTCCACTATAGACCTTCTTACGGGTGAAGATCAAACCGATACACTTTCTCAACTTATGGGTGTGAGAACTACCGTTTCTCAGCTTACAGGTGTGAGAAGACCGTTTCTCAACTTCCGGGTGTGAGATGACTGTTTCTCAACTTTCGTGTGGGAGATGACCGTAATAACTTTGAGCAACAGTTGCTCTTGCCCAGTGACTAACCACTCACTGCAAATTTAATACAAGATGAGGTATGATTCCTTTTACTTAGAATCAAAGTGATACTTACAAAGCTTTGGATTGAGCCTTCTGTGACCATAGGTTCAACAAAATATGTATAATGAAGTTTATGCTGAAAAATAGGTTCAAAGAGCTTTTGTCTTCTTCAATGGATTTTCAAAATAATGAAGATGAAGTTCAATCAATCTAGAAGACTTGAAGTTTTTCTTTCAAAATGATCGTAAGTTCAAGCACAAATGAAAGACAACTATTTTTCAAAAAGTTTTTGCACTAGTGAAAATTGTTGATACGTTTTTTAATGAATTTCAATTTTTGTATTTTATCAGTTGTTTTTCTGCTCTAAGGCAGCACATATATAGAGAAATAATAGAGGCGCAATGGATTTGATGAATTTTCGCGCCCAAGGTTATTTCAAATACAACGTCAACATTCTTTCCTGAAATGGATCGATAAAGCTCTGTGCGTATTACGGTAGCTCCTGAATCATTTTGATCCTTTCACGAAAGAGGAATGTTCTGACACAGTATAAAAATGTTCAAAAAGTTCTGAAAAAGTTGTTGTACGATTCTAAGAAGTTCTGAAAAGTATTCGTACGATTTTGGAGAAATTAACAGAAATGGTGCTATTGTTAGAACAGTAACATTTGTTGAATTAGCGTCCTTGTGCATAATATCAAATTTTCTCGTTTTGCTCCTTGAGGGTGCTCATGGAGCATTAGTGTCCTGTTGAACATTGAAGTGAGGGCGCTACTAAGTCGTAAGCGTCCAGAGTTACTTTGACGATTTAAACGACTCAAATCATGAGGGCACTTTTTCATAGTTAGCGTTCTACTTTGTTTTAAAACATTAAACATGCGAGGGCGCTACTCAAGAGTTAGCATCCTAAAATTTAAAAAAAGTTTTAAAACAATATTAAGTGCGCTAAAGGACGGTAAGCGTCAGGAAAGTTATTAAGTTGAGTCTAAAGATAAGGGCGCTCCTACACAAGTAGCGTCCTGATAATTTATTCAACTTATAACTATCAGCGTCCTTAAAGATAGAAATCACTTAAAAACAAAATGAACTTCCAGCGACCTGAAACTAAGTCAGCGTCGTGACATTCTCAAAGGTTGGCAAAGGAAGGTCGCTATTTACACGTAAGCGTCCTCGTGAATTAGTTTGATTCAACCTTGAGCGTCCTAATATTTTATCAGCATCCTAACTCATCCAGTCCAAGAGGGCGCTACTAAAACATTAGTGTCCTGAAAGACTTTATAAAAGCGGTTTTTTGATTTCTCGATTAAAGCTCGATAAAACATAACGTAACCGGATTAAATCAAATATGCAAACGATCGATTAAAAACATGCAGGCATGCATATCGTTGAATCATATGACATAGAAGGTCCTACAACCTATCATAATCTAATTATACAACCGAACATTTTCAAATGATCATGGTCTTCAAGAAGATCTTTAATACGTTCACCATGCATCATTTAATCTTTGAAACCTTCAAGTAAGATTAGATATGTCATATGTGCAGCAATATCATAAATAGAATGTGGTTTGTAATCATCAAAATATCTTTCATATTAGGGACATATTCTTGAAAGGGACATGAGGATAATTGGTTCAACAGTTCATTCTTCATTGCTTTGTGTAATTAGCGAAACCTGCTACATTTCATTGTATTATTTATTTTAAAAGAAAGTTTTAAACCATGAAGTCTCCAATTCACCCCCCATCTTGGACATATCTGGGCCAACAATTGGTATCAGAGCGAGTTATTCTCTCAAAGTATCTGACCATCTTTAATTGAGTATGGCAGGACAAAGCTCTAAGAATGTATAAATTGCAGGTGAAGGAAACTCCACCAACCGGCCACCCTTGTTCGAGAGAAATAATTATCTTCATTAGAAAACCAAGATTAGGTTCTACCTTAAAGCCCAAGACCTAGAAATGTGGGACGTTGTGACAAACGACTGTCCAACACCTACCACAATAGTTGATGGTATAATGATCCCTAAAGAGTTAAATGAGTGGATTGCAAAAGAGAAGAAGAAGGAGTTGTTAAACAACCAAGTTGTAAACATACTATTTTGCAGTTTATCGGTTGAAGAGTTCAATAGAGTCAGTGCATATGAAACTGCTATGGAAATCTAGGAAAGATTAGAGGTAACCCATGAAGGAACTTTGCAATTTAGAAAGGCAAAGCTCCAAATGCTTGTAGAGAAGTATGAAACCTATAGGATGAAGGAAATTGAATCCATAGCTAAGGTTATTGCTCGGTTTACAACAAACATAAATGAAATGAAAACCTTAGGTAAAAGTTATGATCAAGAAGAGACTGTTAGGAAGTTCTTGAGAGGATTACCTAGAGTTTGGGAACCCAAGGCCACGACTATAGAAGAAGCCAAGAATTTGGCCGAGTATACCTTTGATGAACTGTGTGGTTCATTAATGGTTCATGAGATGAAATTGAAAGAGAAGAAATGCCCAACCTAAGTAGAAGAGAAAGAAAAGAAATCCATAGAACTTAATGTTGAAACTGATTCTGAAAATGAGTCAGAACCTGAGAGTATAGATGAGAACATAGCAATGTTGTCTAGAATGTTCAATAGATTAATTAGGAGAAAGGGAAAAAGTAGCTCAAGCCCCAAGTTCCACAAAGGAAAGAAGTTTGATGCAAAACTTGTAGAGTTAATTTGTTACGGTTGTAACAAACCAGGTCATGTTAGGAGTGAATGTCCAAACAAGTCTAAGAAGAACATCAATTCAAAGAAGAAGGACAAGAAGGTTTTCAAAGCCACTTGGGATGACACGAGCTCAAGTGAGGATGAATCAGATTCAGAACATATAACAACAATTTGCTTTCGATGTTCATATGCATGATATAAAGTTACAGCTTAGTAAAAAAGTTTAGAAAAAGGAATGACTTAAAAACAATCTAGAAGAAGCACTTGAGGAAATAAAGTTTCACCAGAAGAATTAAACGAAGTGTCATTAAAAAATGAACAGCTTAAGAAAATGATAAAAAAACTGAAAAGTGAAAATGAATCCTTAGGAAAGAAAAGGAAGACCTGAACAACACTGTGATCAAGTTCACTAATGGTAAAGAATTATTTGACATGATGTTAGGATCACAAAAATATGCTTTTGACAAAACTGGATTAGGTTACACACATGGGTCCAAACAAAAAGAGTATAACACTTTACTGACCAAGAGACCGAAATGCCATAAGTGTCACAGGGAAGGTCATACCATGCTAAGATGTAATTTCATCAATGTAAAGAAGAAGAAATACGCATGGGTTGAAAAGAATGTTCTTATTTATGCTAACATGCACGCACCCAAAGCAACATGGATACCAAAATCAAAAGTATTTTGTGTTGTGTAGATGAGCAAGAATGAAGAAATATGGTATTTGGACAGTGGATGTTCAAGACATATGACTGGTGATAAGTCAAAGTTCTTGTACATTGAAATAACGAATGGAGGAAATGTCACCTTTGGAGACAACAACAAAGGTGAAATTGCAAGTGTTGGAACTATTGGTAATGATTCCTTATCCATTTCTGATGTACTTTATGTAAAAGGGCTAAAACATAATCTCTTGAGAATAAGTCAATTATGTGACAAGGGTTATGACGTTTCATTTGAAGCAAATAGGTGCATCATTAAGCATGAAGACAATACTATTGCACTCACAACATCTAGGCATAAAAATGTTTATTGCACAAATCTTAATGAAATAGAAAAACAAATATTACATGTTTGAGTGCTATATCTTGTGATGATGTATGGCTCTGGCATAGGAGACTAGCTCATCTTAGTATGGATAACATATCTAGATTAGCTAGAAATGATCTTGCCAAGGGTATTCCAAAGAGAATTTACTCAAAAAATAAGGTATGTGAACCATGTCAATTAGGCAAGCACACTAGATCATTATTTAAAAGCAAGAGGTATCAATCTACCACTAGAGCTCTCGAATTGATTCATATGGATCTTTTCAGACCAACCAAGACTTAAAGCTTAGGAGGTAAATCATAGGTGTTTGTGATTCTTGATGATTTCACTAGATATACTTGGGTATTCTTTTTAGCTCATAAGTCAGAAATATGTGAATTGTTTATCAAATTCTGTAAAAGAGTTGAAAATGAAAAGGGCTACAAAATAAACATAATTTGAAGTGATAGAGAGGGAGAACTTGTTAATAAAAATCTTGAAGAATTCTGTAATAATCAAGGTTACATTCACCATCTATTAGCCCCTAGAACACCTCAACAAATGGTGTAGTTGAAAGGAAGAATAGAACTTTGCAGGAAATGTGTAGAACAATGCTTAGTGAGTTTATCAATGCAACCTACTTTTGGGCAGAAGCTATAAACACTGCGTGTTATGTAATGAACATAATACTGATTAAGAAAATCTTGAACAAAACACAGTATGAATTACGGAAAGGACGAACACCCAACATTAGTTACTTTCGAGTATTCGAGTGTAAATGTTTTATCCTAAATGATAAAGATAACTTGGATAAGTTTGAACCTAAATCAGATATTGGAATATTCTTAGGATAGTCTTCTCACAGTAGAACTTACAGAGTTTACAACAAATCTACTAAAATTGTCGAAGAATCAATTCATGTAAACTTTGATGAAAATGAATATAAGAAATATGTTGAGGAAGGGATTATGCAAATAACCATTGAAGATGATGATATTCCCAAGAAAGCCCAAAACATAAAAACTGAGAATGAAAAATCATTAGAAACATCAAGAAACTCAAGATTGCTTTATGGTCACCCTAAAGAACAAATATTAGGAGATCCCCTAAAGGGTGTATCCACTAAAGCTACAATTCCAAAAGATCAAGAGTTGATTGCTTTTGTATCTCAAATTGAACCAACTAAAGTGGAAGAAGCACTGAAAGATGAGAACTGGATTCTTGCTATGCAATAAGAACTAGGACACTTTGTGAGGAACAAAGTATGAGAATTAGTTTCCAGACCATATCATCAATCAGTCGTAGGAACCAAATGGGTTTTCAGGAACAAAAAGAATGAACAAGGAATAATAGTCTGAAATAAGGCTAGATTGGTTGCACAAGAGTACAACCAAGAAGAAGGCACAGACTTCGAAGAAGCCTTTGCTTCAGTAGCAAGAATAGAGGCAATAAGGATGTTACTTGCCTATGCTTGTTACAAAAATTTTTCCTTATACCAAATGGATGTAAAGAGTGCATTTTTAAATAGCCACATCAATGAAGAGGTATATGTGGAACAACTGATAAATTGATTTTTAGTAAGCATTTTGCATGTTAATTTATTAGGTTTTTAAGTGCATTTGCTTAGTTTTTAAGTGTTTTTGCATAATTAGTATACTTGGTTACTTTAGATGCATTTAGATGTTTAGATGAGTTTTTGAAGTTGTTTTTAGTTGTTTTCATTAATTTGATGCACTTGTGTTTTTTATTTTTTTTGTAGGTAAATAAAGAGCTTTAAAGTGGGTTGAAATAAGGTTTAAATGGTGCTAAAAAGTGGCCAAGAATATGTGAAAAATGTGGAGAAGTAATGAAGAAAACAAGTCCGAGAAGTTAGAAAAAATGGCCAAGTCCACAAGCCAAACAAGCCATCACACACACCCAACACTTGAAACTGGGCACCACGGCGCCCAGATCGTGTCATGGTGGTGGTGAAAGAACAGAAATCGGGCGCCACGGTGCCAGGGATGGTTGTCGCAGCGCTGGTGATTTGCAGGTTGCGGGTTTGTGCAATTTTTGCAAGATTTTTGTACCCATTTTGGTCTTTTTCACCCACTTGTGTACATAACTCGTTTTAGGGTTTTATTAAAGGGATCATATCACTTACTAAGCAAGATTTGGATTAGGTTTAGAAAAGGAGGCAAGACAAGAGGTTGAAGAAGGGAGAAAAGCTACAGAACTAGAGAAGAAAAAGAAAAGGAGTTTGTCCACTTGTAAAAGGGGGTTCTCTTCATTTCTTTTCCACTTTAGTTTGTTTCAATGATGTCATCTTTAAATATCTATCTTGTAACCATTGAATTGGACATGAACTAATTTTCTAATCTAGGGATTGATTGAGCTATGGTCCATTTTATGGGTTGAATATTATTGTTTATGTGTTATGGATTAAATTGATAGGTTTATTTATGAGTTCAAGTTCTTAATGCCTTTAATATGTTGGCAACATCTTAAATGAATTTAGATTTGATTTCTTATGCTTGGGAGAGGTGTTTTTGAATCGGATCTAGGAACTTGTAACCTAGGAATTTGTATTAAGTTGGGAGACCTACAAACCCCTTTTAAATCATTTAAAGTGAATCATAAATATTAATGTGTTTTTATTTAATTGATTTACACTCGGGAGAGGGAATTGGTTTTATAAAAATAGATGTTTGAATTACACTCGGGGGTGGGATTTGAATGTCGTAAGATCCATGATTTATAAACTAAGAAATTTAATTCAATAACATAGCCTTTTGAAACCCATAAAATAAATATAGTGAAATCAATTTCTTGATTAGAAAATTAGTTCATGTCCAATTCAATGGTTTAATGGTTTCAAAAATTTCTTCAAAAATTCTTCACACCTGCAAGGATTTCACAGCTGAGAGCAGAAGTAAGTCAGTTTAAAAAGTTGGAATCTGAATCCTTGTATGAAGCATGGGAGAGGTTCAAGGACCTACTGAGAAGATGTCCACAACATGGGTACCAAGAGTGGCTACAGATCCAGATGTTCTATAATGCTATGACCTAATCTACAAGGTCATTAGTTGATGCTGCGGCAGAAGGTACACTCTTGGGAAAGACAACAAATGAAGCCTTGATGTTGATTGAGGAGATGGTTTCCAATGCATATGAGCATGCAAGTGAGAAGGCACCAATCAAGAAAGTTGTTGGTTTACATGATGTTGATCAAATGACCTCATTGTCTGCACAAATGGCTAGTATGTTGCATCACATGACAACTTTATCTGACAAGCTTTCCACTCTTCAAGGGAGTCCATCATCATCCATAGCATCCATTGCAACAGCAAGTTTTGTTCCTCAAAGTTTTGGTGGATAGGAAAAACAAGAACAGTATGTGAACAACAGACCGAACAACTACAAGGGGAACCAAGACAGCTACAGAGGAAACCAAGGTGGAGCCCAAGTGCCAAATCAGTACCATCTAGGGATTAGGAATCATGAAAAATTTTCCTACTCCAATAACATAAATGTGTTGCAACCACCTAGGTTCAATCAACCACAAGCACAAGAGAGAAAGGCCCCACTTGAAGACATTCTAGCCAAGTTTATTGGAGAAACATCCAATAAATTTGAGAAGACTGAGTCTAAGGTTAACAACATTAAGACTCACATGGGAAACATGTCTGCTTCAATCAAGAATTTGGAGGTACAAATTGGACCAATAGCAAGTTCAATCAACGCACAACTAAGAGGTTTATTCCCTAGTAACACAAAGGTGAATCCGAAAGAGTAATGTATGGCAATAAAACTGAGAAGTGGTAAAAAAGTTGAGAATGGTCCTTCACTAGCTATTCCTTCTTCGCCAGTTATGCCATCATCATCATCCCCTAGCCAAGAAGAAGTACAAGAAAAGGCAAGTCTGAACAAAGGAAAAATAGTTGCCAATGAGAAAAAAAATGAGGCGAAGAAAAATAACTTTGTACCGGGCTGCATCACACTTTTGGACAACCCGCCCATCCCTAAGAACCCCATCCGTTATCCCCAACGTTTTGCAAAGAAAAAGATTGATGATCAATTTGCAAAATTTTTGGACATCTCCAAAAAAAAAATCCACATCAACATTCCTTTTGCAGATGCCCAACTATGTCCGATTTATGGAGGATGTGATGTCTAAGAAAAGGAGGCTGGAAGATTTTGAGACTGCTAAGCTCACTGAGGAGTGCAGTGCAATCCTACAGAAGAAGTTGCCTCAGAAACTTAAAGATCCTGGGAGTTTTACTATCCCTTATATGATTGGTTCTTCTTCTTTTGATGATGTGTTATGTGACTTAGGCGCTAGCATTAATCTAATGCATCTGTACATTTTCAGGAAGCTTGGACTTAGTGAGGTGAAGCCCACAACAATCTCGTTGTAACTGGCAGACTGATTAATCACCTATCCTTGGGAGATTATAGAAGATGTGCTTGTAAAGGTGGACAAATTCATCTTCCCGGTGGATTTCGTTGTGCTAGACATGGAAGAAGAGAGAGATGTTCCTCTTATTTTGGGGAGACTATTCCTTGGCACTGGGAGAGCTTTAATAGATGTGGAGTTTGGTGAGCTCACATTAAGAGTGAACGAAAAGAAAGAGTTGTTCATAATTTACAACATGCACAAGGCTCCAATAAAAATGAAGACTTGCCACCGGATTGTTGTTAAGGGGGCAAATGAAAAGTGTGTTCCAAAAGCTTATGACAAGCCTAAAAAGAAAAAAATAGTGGAGCAGTTGGATGACCCACTTCCATCGGTGTGGTAGGGCTGCTATTTGAATGGTGAAGCAGAGAATTTGCAGCATTGTTTTGGGGCAGTTAAGCAAAAAGGTCGATATCAAGGAAGTGTCAAGACAATGCTTCTTGATGAACCGCCTTGAGAAAGTCAAAGAAAGTCAAGCTACTGACTCTAAAAAAAACGCTTGTTAGGAGCCCAACCCAACCGATTTTTTTAAGTTTTTATGTTCAATTTTATCTTTAGTCATTGTAGTATAGAATTTAGATTTTGGTTATTCATCAAATAACATGTTTTTGTCCTTTTTTTTCAGGTTACATCAAGAAATGCTCAAAAGAACCAGGGGCATTGCCTGTTTTGTTAGAAGTTAAGCTAAAAAAAGGGGGGGGGGCAAACAACGATTCTGGGAGCCGCGGCGCTATAGTGAAAAAAAAACAAATAGAGAAAGAGGAATGCAATTTGCATTCTTCATTTCTCCAACAACACCCAAACCCTCCCTTCTTCACCCTTCTTTTTTATTTGAATCCTATTTTCACTAAATCTTTGCCATTGTCCTTCTCTTGCATCATCATTTTCGTCGTCTCCAACTCCATTGCCAATGCCATTGTTGAGGAACCACAACATGCTCGATTTTGGAGAGCTAGGGTATCAATACTTTGGGGGTTTCTTGCATCTCCTTCACTTTGTAAGTTTCTCTTTTAGTTTTGTGGTTCATTTTGAAGAATTTTTTTGCTAGTTGAGACTTTCATTGATTAGTGGTGATAATAGAGAGGATTTCATCATCTTGATCGTATATTTTGGGTGTGAAATGGTGAAAATGGATTGAAAGTGAGTTTGGTTGATTATTGTGGACATTGTATCCAATTTTGGTGACCATGTTGGACTGTATCCTTCGAGTGTTTGTTGAATGCATTGTTGATTTTCTTGGATTACTTGTGTTGATTACCTATTTGAAGAGTTGTTGATAGTCAATACCGTTGTTATGGCACCAAAACAGGCTAAAGGTTCATCTTCCCACTCATATGATCGTACACGATTTACAAGTTATGAAACCTCTAAACAGTATTATGAATATGTGGCGAAGAGAAGCCTAGTTAAAAAAAGAGGTATTAGTGTTCCTGCTCCAAATAATCCTGAGCTCACTAGCATGATTGTTGCGAGAGATTGGCAGGAATTTATAAGACAACTTGAGCCCACAATAATTCCTGTCGTACGAGAATTTTATGCTAATGTGTTACGTGCAAACCGCAAGCGTACGGTGTCAAGTTATAATATAAAACTGATGAGATATCGGGTTGTCGTCCTTTAGGATTGATACTCACACTAAATACCACATTACTAACTTCAACTTTATTTAGAAAATCAGATTTGAGTGATTAAGTAAAATATATAAACACTTAAATAACTAGAAAGTAAACTAAGCATGCAATAGAAATCAGATAGGAAATCAATGGTAGAATGGACTAGAGGTTCAATATCACCTTACTCTCAACTATGCCTTTATATATATATTTATCATTAAATCAATTCTTTCATTTATAAGTCAAAAATCCTAACCTTTCTAATTCCCTCTTTTGAAGCAAAACTAGAGCATATTATTGTTGTCTTGGTTTAACTCTTCCGATGAAAACCAAAAACAACAATAACTCATTAAGATCTATGATTTCCACCTAACGACTTCAAAGGTTCTCGATCTCCTTGTGAGTCTCACGATAGCCTAGGTTATATTTCTCATTCTCTAACCCAAGGTACCCTCTTGTGAAGCATCTACCTCAAGTCTGTGATCATCTAATCCATGGCCAAGGGATCAAAAGCATTAAACTCAGAAAAATATAAATAAATTAGAAAACTTCATTAACAATAACCAATCAATAAAACCTACAGCATAGTTTCAAGCTTTGATCAATCTAAACCTCTAGATAGAGGATTTAGTTAATAACTTGAGAGGTAAAAGCATGAAATAACATGATGAACATAAATCTAAAACTAGAAAAACAGAGTAGAAGGAAAGGAAAGTGTAGGAGAAATCTTCAATGATCTTCAATAATGTTCTTCTCCTCGCTTCCAAATCCTAGCTGTCTTCCTTGCTCTTCACACTCTTTTCTCCTCTCCTTTATGCTTTGAAAACCCTACACAATGGTCTTTATATAGCTACAAGTCCATAGGAAGTCGTCCAAGAGAACTTCAAGTCAAATTAGGAAGGTTTGCAACAAAATTAGAAAGTTTCTAATTCTGAATCGCACATCAGCCATCTTCCTCACCATTTTTCTTCTTGTTCTCTACCCCAAATAAATCTCAAAACCCTTCTATCCTTTATAATTTCAAATAAGGAATCTACAGAAACAAACCACGTCCAATTCGGGGTTTAATTAAGAAAGTTATGGCCGAAATACAAAAGTCGCGCAATTTCTATTTTGTGCAGCACCGCGATGGGCGCCGTGGCACCCAAAATGTGGGTTTTTCTCCGTTTTTCTTCCTTTTTCTTCTATCTTTCACACCTTCTTGCACATGTATCTTATTCCAACCTCTTGCAACTTGTTTCAAACCTCTATATCAACTTTAGGTCCATCAAAACACCTTGAAAACAAACAAAATTAAGTGAGTATCATGCTTTTATAGTCTCATGAACTAACCTATAAAAATTCAAACCGAAATAATGCAAAAACACCAAAACTTGACAAAAGTATCAAATAACCTAATTTATGATAAACTAACCTAATATATGAACTAAATACCATAAAATACACCTAAAACATACTCCAAAACACATACTAAATTCCTACTTATCACAATGCCCATGAGCCTAATGATTACAAAGTGTTTGTTCGAGGAAATATGGTTTCATTTGACAAGGCCACTATCAATGCATTTTATGGACTTCAAAACTTAGAGGATGATGAGTACTCCAAATACATTTTTGATGGGATTGGCACGGATGATATAATCAACACTCTTTGCCCACTGGGGGCTGAATGGAAGTATTACAAAGGAGTTCCAATCACAATGTCCAAGAAGGGGTTAACCAACATAAGCAAGGCATGGTTGAATTTTTTGAGTGCCAGGATGATACCGGGGGATCACAAAAATGATATAACCAAAGATCGTGTTGTTCTTGTGGTCGCTATAGTTTATGGAAAATCAATAGATTTTGAAAAAGTGATTTAAGAGTCCATCATCTACAACATTAAGCCTTCCACCACTTGAGGGCTTACTCATCCTTCATTGATATGTGCCTTATGTCATAAGGCGAGAGTGACATGGAAATTAGATGAGGAGTTACTATATCCTCAGGTTTTCATTGATTCTGGGACTATGGTTCGACATAAGAACAGAGAAGAGGATGCAGAGCTACCTCATGGCTGGGGACCAAGTACAGATGCCACTTCATCTTGGCACCCTTGTGCACAATCTTCATCAGTGTCTGAACAAATCAACCGTCTGGAGCATGAGGTCAGAAGTCAACGTCACCACATGGATCAATTTATGAATTACTCCATCGAGTTCAATTCATCACTAGTACAAATGTTCAATGCGTGTGGACTCAATGCTGGCCCTAATGCGGTTCAATTCCCACCACCACCACACTTTGAGGAGCATCCACCTAGCGAGGAGGATGATAAGTGATGCTTTCAGGGGACTTTCTTTTGCACCCTTCCTGTTAGTTTTTTGTCCTTTGCATTTTTGTTGTTTTGTGCATCATTGAGGACAATGCTGATTTTAAGTTTTTGGGGTAGTTTTGGATTTTTTATGTTTAATTTTTGTTTGAATTTTTCCTGCTTACAAAAAAAAATAAAAAATGCATAAGTTAGATCATGAATAATTCCATATTCAATTATGAACTTTGATTTGATTTGATCTTCTATGGATGGTTTATGAAAAGTTTAGCACTTGGTTTTGAACATGACCCTTGGAAAATTAGAAAGTATTCTTAAGTCTGTGTGCTTGATCCGCTTTGTCATGTTGATTGCACATTTTTTTTGACTTTTAAGTATGAATCATGATCATGAGTGCCACTTACTTTTTACATCGAGATTTTGCAAGTTAAGCTTCATTGAATCTCACTTTTCAAACTGAACTCTAAAACTTGCTTGATCTCTTCTTGAGGCGAAATCCTAGGAATCACACCATGATAGAGATGATTTAGGCCATTTTTGGATAGATTGAGCCATAAAGCCCACCCAACGGTTATATTGCCCCTAGTAACCCTATTTTGAGCCTTATATCGTGTTTTCTGTCACCTAATTTGATGAACCAAGGCCTTTATTTGAATTTTTCCTATTTTTCACCCTTGTACCCTTGACTCTTTGTGCATTGTAAAGAGGGTTGAGTTGTTTTTCTTGGGAATATATGTGAAAATGGGCTATGTAATGAAAATGTGATG
The DNA here is from genome assembly GCA_035771175.1 of Paratinospora sagittata. Taxonomy (NCBI): domain Eukaryota; kingdom Viridiplantae; phylum Streptophyta; class Magnoliopsida; order Ranunculales; family Menispermaceae; genus Paratinospora; species Paratinospora sagittata. The sequence goes on along the minus strand of CM069610.1, from coordinate 14,705,522 downwards.
TGAAGGTGATAAAAAAAAAAGGTTCAAATGAAGGTTTCATGTTAAAAAGAGAAAAATAAGGAAGATGAATGAAAAAGAAAAAGAGAAATTATGTTTCTTTATCAATATATGAAATGAATAATTTTGGGGGGTGTATTTGGGGTAATGAGGATGAAAAATGTGAAAAATTATAATCTTATGTTGGGGTTTGGTTCATGTTGTAAGGCATGGGATATGTGTAAAAGTTTATGTTTCAAAGTCTATGTTTGGAGGAATTTGACAAGTTGAGTTTTAGTAAGCATTTTACATGTTAATTTATTAGCTTTTTAAGTGCATTTAGGTGTTTAAATGAGTTTTTGAAGTTGTTTTTAGTTTTTTTCATTAATTTGATGCACTTGTGTTTTTTATTTTTTTTGTAGGTAAATAAAGAGCTTTAAAGTGGGTTGAAACAAGGTTTAAATGGTGCTGAAAAGTGGCCAAGAACATGTGCAAAATGTGGAGGAGTAAGGAAGAAAACAAGTCCAAGAAGTTGGAAAAAATGGCCAACTCCACAAGCCAAACAAGCCACCACATACACCCAATACCTGAAACTGGGCACCGCGACATTGGTGATTTGCAGGTTGCGGGTTTGTGCGATTTTTGCGAGATTTTTGTGCCCATTTTGGTCTTTTTCACCCACTTGTGTATATAACTCGTTTTAGGGTTTTATTAGACGAATCTTATCACTTACTAAGCAAGATTAGGATTAGGTTTAGAAAAAGAGGCAAGACAAGAGGTTGAAGAAGGGAGAAAAGCTACAGGATTGGAGAACAAAAAGAAAAGGAGTTTGTCCACTTATAAAAGGGGGTTCTCTTCATTTCTATTCTACTTTAGTTTGTTTCAATGATGTCTTTAAATATCTATCTTGTAACCATTGAATTGGACATGAACTAATTTTCTAATCTAGGGATTGATTGAGCTATGGTTCATTTTATGGGTTGAATATTATTGTTTATGTGTTATGGATTAAATTGATAGGTTTATTTACAAGTTCAAGTTCTTAATGCCTTTAATATGATGGCAACATGTTAAATGAATTTAGATTTGATTTCTTACGCTCAAGAGAGGTACAAACCCCTTTGAAATCATTTAAAGTTGATCATAAATCTTAATGCATTTTTATTTAATTGATTTATACTTGGGAGAGGGAATTGGTTTTATAAAAATAGATGTTTGAATTACACTCAAGAGAGGGATTTGAATGTAGTAAGATCCATGATTTATAAACTAAGCAATTTAATTCAATAACATAGCCTTTTGAAACCCATAAAATAAATATAGTGAAATCAATCTCTAGAGTTTTAATCCATCGATATATTTTTCATTTAAATTCAAGTTGCTTTGATTATTTTTAATTTTGATTACTTTAAATTTCAGCAATCATCCATCCAAATACTGTTCCACTAAATAAAATCATTTTCATAGTAGTTTTGGACATTTATATTAGTAATTTTTACTATCCCTGTGGACAATACCCAACTCACCTTGGGATATTATAACTTGACAATCGTACACTTGCGATATTGTCACAATCAACAACCTTCAAGGTTTAAGGATGCTCAAGACCCATAATCTGTGTTCAAACTCCGCAAAGCCTTATATGGATTAAGACAGGCTCCAAGAGCTTGGTATGATAGACTGAGTTCATTTCTCTTAGATCACAAATTTCAAAAGGGAAAACTTGATCCAACCTTGTTTATCGAACGCCATAATGATGATATGCTTAATGTTCAAATATATGTGGATAATATCATATTTGGTGCATCGAACAAGAAATTTTGTGATGAATTTTCAAAGATAATGCAAAAGGAATTTGAAATGAGTATGATGGGAGAACTTACATACTTTTTGGGCATGCAAATTAACCAAATGCCAAATGACACATTTATAAGTCAAACAAAGTATGCTAAGGAAATGATTAAAAAGTTTCGAATAAATAGTTTGAAATCAATAGATACTTCCTATAACTCTGCGATCAAACTAGATAAAGATGAAAAAAGAAAATCAATTGATCCAAACTTATATAGAAGCATGATTGGAAGTCTCTTGTACCTCACAGCAAGTAGACCTAACATTATGTTCAGTGTCTGTCTTTGTGTGAGATTTCAATCAGATCCTAAAGAATCTCACTTAAAATGTGTCAAACAAATCTTTAGATGCATTAATGGCACAACTAATCTAGGAATTTGGTATTCTGAAAGTTCGACATTTGAACTAGAAAGTTATGTGGATTCCGACTATGTTGAAAGTCTCACAGATCAAAAAAGTACCTCATGATTTTGTCACTTTCTTGAAAATTCTTTAATTTCTTGGTTTTGCAAGAAACAACATTCAGTGGCACTATCTACAGCTGAAGCAGAATATGTCGCAGCTGAAAGTTGTTGTTCTCAGGTATTATACATGAAACAACAACTTCAGGATTATCAAATTTTTGTTGAATGTACTAAAATTTTATGTCATAATACTAGTGCTATTAACATATCAAAGAATCCTATATTGCACTTTCGAATTAAACATATTTAAATAAGACATAATTTCTTAAGGGATCATGTGAAAAAATAGTGATGTGAAATTGACTCATATTGGCACCAAAGAAATACTGGCTGAAATTTTCACTAAAGCCTTACCTAAGGACCAGTTTGTTCATATTCGGAGAGAACTTGGGATGCTCTTTGAATCTGACCTATGATATTTTGATGCTTACCTCATTAAGGGAGAGATGTACCACATGGTTACTTCACTCTTTTTTATGTTTTCAAAAGGGGGAGAAGTAATATATTTAGAAGCATCAGTCATATCCACGAAGTCAAGGGAGAATATGCAAATATGTATTTCCTTGGTGCAAAAACTCTTATCATATGGAAACAAGGAACATTAGCATTACATGACATTTTACTTATTGTAGGTTTATGCACTCATATCATTTTTTTAGTTTGTTTCAAACCCTACAATGATGTGTTTGAAATCATAAAAAAGGGGTAGATTGTTAATCAAATTACCCTCCCGACCTGCATATATGAGAAAAGATATTTTAATGATTACAGACGCCATTCCTATATTATATATTGCATACACATTGCATACCTTATTGCATGAAGGTTCGATGATGCATGGTGGAAGAGCAATCAAAATCAAGTTGAAAACCATGATCGTTCGAAGATAAAATTTTATGTTATTAGAACTTGATAAGATTGTAGAATTTGGTATCACATGATTCAACAAGTGCTCATACCTTTGCATAATTCATCATGTTTTAACTTTGTTTAATCGAGCTTTCAAAAATTGAAAATCATTTTTTAAAGTATTCGATCAGGATGCTAATGTCTCAGCAGCGGCCTCCTGCACTTATCAAGTCAAGACACTGAAGATACATTAGGATGTTGATAATGTTCTAGGTCAAAAACTATTCATGTCCATCAGGACTTTATTCATGCCTTAGCACCCTCATTGAATCAATTGTATAAACATCAGAACGCAGATTGAATATCAGCATACTGATTGAGCTTAAAATGTTTTAAACATCATAACATTTACGATCTAGTAGCGCCCTTATGATTTCTTGTTTAAAAAGTTTTAAAGTAAGTCAGGACGCTTACCTTTCAACAGTGCCCTCACTTCACAGTTTAGCAGGACGCTTATTGAATATGAGCGCCCTCAAGAAACAAAATGACAAAAGTTGGTATTATGTGTCAGGACGCTAACCGACTATTAGGACGCTAATCCAACACTGTCACAAAGCTGATAATTGTGCACCTTTTCAGAAAAACTTTTTCAGAACTTTTTAAGACTTTTCAGAACGTCTTAGAACTTTTTTCTGAACATTCTATTCTCATGAATGCACAGATGATTCAGGTGTTGCTGTTGCAATTGTACAGACTGAATCAAATCATTTTAAGAAAGAATTTATCCGTTTGATTTACAATTACTTTGTGCGCCAAAAGCATTCGTGAAAAACAAGTTCAAGAGCCATTGTAATTTATATATATGTGTGTGTTGCTTTAGAACAAAATACACATCAAAACCATAAAACTGAGAATTCATTTTTGAATATATCTAATAGTTTTTTACTTGTGCAAAAACTTTTGAAAGTTATTCTTCTCTTCGTTGCAAACTCTGATATTTGAAACACTTGAGTACTTGGAACATCTTCTGGATTTTAAAGAACTTCACTTCATATCTTCCAAAAATCCATCGAAGAAACGAAGCTTAGAACCTTCATTTTCAGTTGCGCTTCATTACATACACTTTGCTAAATCTATGGTAACTGAGGGTTCAACCAAAAATTTTGTAAGTTTCTCTTTGATTCTAGGTAAAAGGGATCATATCTCAATCTTGTATTCATTAATATTAGTGATAGTTGTCATTGGAATAGAGCAAGTGTTGCTCGAGTCGTAAAGTTTGTTCTCAAGCCTGTGAAGTTGAGAAATGGTTAAGGTTGTGCTCAAGCCCGTGACGTTGAGAAAGTGTAAACGGTTTGATCTTCACTCGTAAGAAGATCCATTAGTGGAGTTTGGACAAAATCCTAACTGAGGAGGTTAGATAGTGGACGTAGGCACTACCAAACCACTATAAATCCTGTGTCTTGTCCTTTATAGTTCATTCTTCATTGCTTTGTGTAATTAGCCAAACATGCAACATTTCATTGTATTATTTATTTTAAAAGAAAGTTTTAAACCTTTAAGTGTCCAATTCACTTCTCCTCTTGGACATATCTGGGCCAACAGTAACAACTTTCACCTGGTTTTGTTTTGATGATTACAAACAACATTCATTATAATCACCAATCTCTTTGATTTAGTTGTTTCAGTGCTAACTAGCTATATCAGATAGATTCAACTATATCGTCAAAGCGTGTGGATGGAACAATAATGGATGAATATTCAAGAGCTTCAAGTCTGTAATCTTTTGTCTAGAATCTTAGTGTTGCAGAGTAATCTTTACTCGTTCCAACCACAATATAAGTTGCATCTTCTGAAAATCATGCATACATTATTATCTCTCATGAATATAGGTTATCAGATATTCATGCACGTACACTATTATCATATTGATCATGCATGTACGTATATTATCATATTTATCATGCAATCATATAGTTCAGGTTGATTTTCATGCATATCTATATCATTGTTAATCATGCATTCATATTACCAACTTTGCATGGATTTCATCCATTTATGTGTATCATATCGAATGCCTTGATCATCTTGTTTTATCTGTATTAATCAATTGTTTTACATGTGTTTATCTTCGCTTATTATGTTTTCATCATGTCTAAAATGTTTTCAAAGTTGGTTTATGTGTATGAATATGTCTTAAACCTGTTTTGATAGAAAAACCATGTTTCTGTCACTTTGGACTTGACGGAATACGTTCCTCGCGTAAGGAACATGCTCCTGTGCTTTTTTCTCGAGACTTAATTTTTTTTATCAAAGTTTAAGAGCGCGCTCCTGTGTCCAAGGAATGCGCTCCTGTGTTTTGAACCAATTATCCTCATGTCCGTTACGAGAATATATATGTCCCTTATAAGAAAGATATTTTGATAATTGCAAACCACATTCTGATTATGATAATACTATATGCATTGCACATCTAATCTCACATGAAAGCTCACTCGAAGAATCGATAATGCATGGTGAAAGAGCTATCAAGATCAATTTGAAGACCATGATCGTTCGAAGTCATATCTATGTGCTATTAGATTGTGTAAGGTTGTAAAACCTCTTTTATCATGTGATTCAACAATATGAATGATTGCATGGTGTAGTCGATTTGATTTCGAAGTATTTTTCAATCAATTATAATGAAATTTATGTAATAGATTTGATTCAAACGTACCGAGATTTTAATCTTGTTTTCTCGAGCTTTAAAAGTTGAAAATATCAAAACTTTTTATAATGTCCATCAGGACGCTAATGTCTCAGCAGCGCCCTCCTGGACTTGGTAAGTAAGGACACTGATGATATATTAGGACATTGATAATGTTCAAGGTTGAAAAGTTCATATCTATCAGAACGCTTACTTTGTCAATGGCACCTTCATTGAATCAACCAAGGAACTTATCAGGACGCTGATTGAACATCAACTTGATGATCGTTTTTAAACATCAAGACGCTAACGGTCCAGTAGCGCCCTTCTGTTTTTTATCGTTTTAAAAGTGTTAAACATCAAGACGCTCACGTCTTTAGTAGCGCCCTTATGTTTTCATGCTTTGAATATTATGACGCTTACATCATTAGTAGCGCCCTTGAGATTTTAAGTGTTTCAAAAACAAGTCAGGATGTTTATCTTTAAATAGCGCCCTCACAGCTTTATTCGGTTTTAAACGTTAAGTAAGTTTGGATGCTTACGCTCCAGTAATGCCCTCACTTCATAATTCAGCAAGACGCTTACAGTCTATAAGCACCCTCAAGGAACAAAACGACAAAGTTGGCATTACTAAGTTGAGTTTTGTTTATTGTTTTGCATGATATTTTATTAGATTTTTAGGTTCATTTAGTTAGTTTTTAGGTGTTTTTGTATAATTAGTTCATATAGTTGTTTTAGATTCATTTAGGTGTTTTGATGAGTTTTAGAAGTTAGTTTTATGTGTTTTCATGAATAAAATGCATTAGAATAGTTTAGGAAAATAATCATGATTATTAGGAATTTTTCCTTAAATCATTAGTTGCATTTTCATATTAATAATCTCACATTTTACATGTTAATACATACTTGCATTTAGATTTTTAATATTTGATTAATATAGATTACTTACATGTGATTTTGCTTTGTTTTGTAGGTAAATAAAGAGTTTTAAAGTGAGTTGAAACATGGTTCAAATGGTGCTCAAAAGAAGGCAAGAACATGTGTAAGAAGTGTCCAAGAAATCCAAGAGAATCAGCTAGGTCCACAAGCAACCACCACCAAGACCGTGACCGGGCGCCGCAACGCCGATGAACCCATAAATTTGGGTTTGTGCATTTTTGTGCGAGTTTTGTGCCCCTTTTTGGTCTTTTTGCCCCACTTTGGTACATAACTCATTTTTAGGGTTTCATTAGAGGATGATCTCTCATTCTATTGCACATTAGATAGATTAGAATTAGGTTAGATTAGAGAGAGGAGAGAAAGGGAGGCAAGAGAAGAGGTTGAAGAAGGAAGAGTTGAAGGCTTGGAGAAGAAGAAAAAAGAGTTTTCCACTTGTAAAAGGGGGTTGTCTTCCATTTGTATTCTATTCTAGCTTGTTTCTATAATGTCTTCTTTAAATCTCTCTCTTGTATCTATGAATTTAAATATGAGCTAATTGATAATCTAGAGTTTTGATTGATTTATGTTGGATCTTGTGATTGGATTATTGTTTATGTGTTTTTTAGCATTTTTCTGGGTTTATTTGCAATTCTCCATGCTTAATGCTTTCAAATTGCTGATCACTCTTTAAATGAACTTAGATTTGGTTTCTTACACTCGAGAGAGGTGTTATCGAATTGGATCAAGGGAATTGTGACTTAGGTTAGTAGTATCGAGTCGAGAGACCTATAAAACAATTTGAAATCATTTAAAATGAATCATAGATCTTAATGCGTTATTAATCTATTGATTTGCGCTCAAGAGTGGGAATTGATATTTTAGGGATAGATGTTCAAATTGGATGGGTTAGGATTCATGATTTATAAATTCTAGCAATTAATTCAATAACACAATTATTAGAGATCACAAGAAACAACATAGTGAGATCTAAACTCTAGAACTATCGATCCATTGATTTCTCTCCAATTTTCATTCTATTGTGCTTAGTTTTGCTTGTTTTTACTTGTTTTGCATTTTACCCATTGAATCACTCCAATTTGATCACCTAGATAAAATTAAAATCATAATAGTTTTGGGTATTTCTAATTGTAAAATTCACTTTCCCTGAGGATGATAACGCAACTCACTTTGGGACTATATTATTACTTGATATTCATGCACTTGTGAATTCAATAAACACGATCAGCTTTACGCGTTAGGATGTTGATTGAGAAATCAAGACCCTAATCCAACACTGTCATAAAGCTGCTATTTGCACCTTTTTCTCATACACTTTTCATAACTGATCAAAATCTTTTATAGAACTTTTTCAACCTTTTTAGAACGTTCTAAATACTTTATCAAAACATTCTATTTCAAGACTGATCAGAAGATTCAGGTGTTGTCGCCGTAGTTGCATAGACTAAATCAATCCTTTTGGAGAAAGAATGTTTTCGTTGTTTAAAATAGCTTTGTGCGCCAAAACTATACTTGAAGAGTCCAAGTCCATTATGCCATTGCTATCTCTCTATATATATATATGTTGTCTTAGCGCAGTTTAAGACATACGAATCAACGAGAAAACTGATAACCTATTCTCAAATCTTTAAATAGTTTTCACTTGAGCAAATACTCTTGAAAGTTATACTTCTACTCACTGCTTTAAACTCTCGATCAATTTTGAACTACGATATGTCTTCTGAATTAGTTGATCTTCATTCATATATTTTCAAAAATCAATTGAAGAAAAAGAAAACATTTTGAACCTATTTTCAGTTGCACTTCATCATACATATTTTGCTAAATCTGTGGTAACAGAAGGTTCAATCCAAAGCTTTGTAAATATCACTTTGATTCTAAGTAAAGGGAATCATACCTCATCTTGTACCTTAGTATTGGTAACTAGTTAGTCACTGGTTTAGAGCAAGTGTTGCTTGATCTGTAATGGTTGTTCTCACACTCGGAAGTTGAGAAAGGTTATTCTCAAGCCCATAAATTGAGAAGGTGTAACGGTTTGGTCTTCACCCGTAAGAAGATCCTTAGTGAAGTTTGGACAAATCCTAACTAAGGAGGTTAGGTAGTGGATGTAGGCAAGACCAAACCACTCTAAATCTTATGTCTTTTGTATGCATTACTGTTACTGTATTTGATTTACCATACTTAGTTTAATCTGCTTTCATTACTTCAAACGTTTTAAAGAAAGGTTATGAATCTGCTAAGTGCCCTATTCACACACCCCCCCTCTCTCGGATACATCTTGGAAAACAATTGGTATCAAAGCAGGTTGACCATCAAAGTATCTAACAATCTTTGATTAAGTATGGCAGGACAAAATGCTAGAAATGCTTATCTTTCAGCTGAAGGAAACTCCACCAACCGACCACCCTTGTTCAAGGGAGACAACTACTCACATTGGAAATCCAAGATCAGATTCTACCTTAAAGCCCAAGACATAGAAATGTGGGATGTTGTGACAAACGAATGTCCTACACTTACAAAGACTGTAGAAGGAATTACTGTACCCAAGGAGTTAGATAAATGGACTCCTAAAGATAATACGAGAGAGTTGTTGGATAACCAAGCTGTAAACATTTTGTTTTGTAGTCTATTAGTTGAAGAGTTTAATAAGGTTAGCGCATGTGAAACGACTAAAGAAATCTAGGATAAGTTAGAAGTCACCCATGAAGGAACTTTGCAAGTTTAAAAGGCAAAACTCCAAATGCTAGTTGAAAAATATGAGACCTATAAGATGGAGGACATTGACTCTATAGCTGAGGCTATTGCTCGGTTTACAACTAACATTAATGAAATGAAAAACCTAGGTAGGAGTTATGACCAAGAAGAAATTGTTAGGAAGTTCTTAAGAAGTCTACCTAAAGCTTGGGAATCCAAGGCCACGGCTATTAAAGAAGCCAAAAATTTGGCCGAGTATATTTTTGATGAACTGTGTGGTTCATTAATGGTTCATGAAATGAAGATAAAAGATAAGATGTGCCCAGTCAAGGTTGAGGAAAAAGAAAAGAAATCTATTGCCTTCAATGTTGAAATTAATTTTGAAAATGACTTAGATTTAGAAGATGACATGGATATGTTATCTAGGACGTTCAACAGATTGATTAGGAGAAAGGGTAAAAGTGTTTACTTAAAATTCCACAAAAAGGAATAAACCCGAGTCAAAACCTGTAGAGTTAATTTGTTAAGGTTGTAACAAACCTGGTCATGTGAAGAGTGAGTGTCCCACTAGATATAAGAAGAACACCAATTCGAGGAAGAAGGACGATAAAGTTCTTAAAGCTACATGGGATGATTCAAGCTCTAGAGACGATGAACCAAATTCAGATCGCACTGCTGCACTGTGCTTAATGGCAAACACAAAGGTAAAATCTGAACCTGTCGATGAAGTTAATGCTTTTGATATTCATATGCATGATCTTAAGCTAAAACTCAGTAAAGAAGTTAAGAGAAATGAAAAGCTCAAACAAAGTCTTGAAGAAGTTCTCGAAGAAATAAAGTTTCAACAAGAAGAACTAGATGGACTGTCCTTGGATAATGAACAGCTAAAGAAAATAGTTGAAAAGCTAAAAAGTGAAAATGAAATACTTAGAATAGAAAAGGAAGACCTGAACTGTACTGTGAGTCAAAAAATATTTGACATGATGTTGGGATCACAGAAGTGTGCATTTGACAAAGCTGGCTTAGGTACACACTAGGGTCAAAGCAAAAGAAGTACAACACTCTATTAACCAAGAGACCAAAATGTCATAAATGTCATAGGGAAGATCATACCATGCTTATATGCACTATCTTAAATAGAAAGAAAAAGAAATATGCATGGATTGAAAAGACTGTCCTTACTGATGCTAACATGCACGAACCCAAAACAGCATGGGTGCCAAAATCAAAAGTATTTTATGTTGTGTAGATGACCAAGAATGAAGAATTATGGTATCTAGACAGTGGCTGCTGAAGGCATATGACTGGAGATAAATCTAATTTTTTTAGCCTTGAAAAAAAAGAAATGAGGAAAGGTCACCTTCGGAGACAACAACAAAGGTGATATTGAAGACATTAGAATCATTGGTAACTACTTTGTATCCATATCTGATGTAATGTATGTTGAAGGGCTGAAGCATAGTCTCTTGAGCATAAGTCAATTATGTGACAAGGGTTATGATATTTCATTTGAATCAAATAATTGTATTGTTAAACATATAGATAATACTGTTGCATTCATGGCATCTAGACATAAGAATGTTTATTTCACAAAACTTAATGATATGGAGAAACAAAATGTAACATGTTTGAGTGCTATTTCTTGTGATGATGCATGGCTTTGGTATAGGAGACTAGCTCATGTTAGTATGGATAACATCTCTAGGATTGCCAAGAATGATCTTGCCAAAGGTATTCCCAAAGGAATTTACTCAAAAGACAAGGTGTGTGAACCATGTCAACTAGGCAAGCATACTCGTTCATCATATAAGAGTAAGAGGCATCAGTCTACCTCTAGAGCTCTCGACTTGATTCACATAGATCTTTTCAAACCAACTAAGACCTAAAGCTTAGGTGGTAAACCTTATGTATTTGTGATTGTTGATGATTTTACCAGATTCACTTGGATATTCTTTTTAGCTCATGAATCTGAAGCATGTGAACTGTTCATAAAATTCTATAAAAGAGTTGAAAATGAAAAGGGTCACAAAATTAACATAATTAGGAGTGATAGAGGAGGTGAATTTGTTAATAAAAATCTTGTAATAATCAAAGTTATACTCACCATCTATCGGCCCCTAGAACACCTCAACAAAATGGTATAGTTGAGAGGGAAAATATAACTTTGTAGGAAATGTGTAGAACAATGCTTAATGAATACAACACTGCAAACTATTTCTGGGCATAAGCTATAAACACAACTTGCTATGTAATGAATAGAATACTAATTAGGAAAAACTTGAACAAAACTCCATATGAACTATGAAAAGGTAGAACACCCAACATTAGTTACTTTCTAGTATTTGGATGTAAGTGTTTGATCTTAACCGATAAAGATAATTTAGACAAGTTTGAACCCAAATCAGACATAAGAATATTCTTAGGAAACTCTTCTCATAGTAGAACTTATAGAGTTTACAATCAATTTACTAAAACTGTAGAAGAATCAATTCATGTAAACTTTGACGAAAGTGAAAGTAAGAAATGTCTTGATGAAGGGATTATGCAATTAAACTTCGATGATGATGATCCCAAGACAGCTCATGACATAGAACCTGAGATTGAAAAGCTTTTAGAAACATCTAAAAACTCTAGATTGCTTCAAGGTCACTCCAAGGATCAAATATTGGGAGATCCACAAAAGGGTGTATCCACTAGAACTTCAATTCAAAGAGATCTAGAGTTTGGTTGTTTCGTATCTCAATTTGAACCAATCAAAGTGGAAAACGCACTGAAAGATGAAAACTGGATTCTTGCTATGCAAGAAGAGCTAGGACACTTTGTGAGAAACAAAGTATGGGAATTAGTTCTGAGACCTTTTCATCAATCAGTCATAGGAGCTAAATGGATCTTTAGAAACAAAAAGAATGAACAAGGCATCAATTTCCATAATAAGGCTCGACTGGTTGCACAAGGGTACAACCAAGAAGAAGACATAGACTTCAAAGAAGTTTTTGCCCTAGTAGCAAGATTAGAGGCAATAAGGATACTACTTGCCTATGTTTGTTACAAGGATTTTCCCTTATACCAAATGGATGTAAAGAGTGCATTTCTCAATGGTTACATCAATGAAGAGGTATATGTAGAACAACCTCCAAGGTTTGAGGATGCTCAAGACCCAGAATATGTGTTCAAAATCCACAAAGCTTCATATGGATTAAGACAGGCTCCAAGAGCTTGGTATAATAGACTAAGTTCATTTCTTTTAGATCATAAATCTCAAAAGGGAAAACTTGATCCAACCTTGTTTATCAAACACCATGATGATAATATGCTTATTGTTCAAATATATGTGGACGATGTCATTTTTGGTGCATCAAACAAAGTGTTGTGTAATGAGTTTTCACAACTAATGCAAAAGGAATTTGAAATGAGTATGATGGGAGAACTTACATACTTTCTCGGCTTGCAGATTAAGCAATTGTCGAATGACGCATTTATAAGCCAATCAAAGTATGATAAAGAAATGGTTAAAAAGTTTCAAATGAATAATTTGAAATCAATTGATACTCCTTGTAACTCAGTGATCAAACTAGATAAAGATGAAAAATGGAAACAAATTGATCCTAAACTTTATAAAAGTATGATTGAAAGTCTTTTGTACCTCACAACAAGTAGACCTGACATTATGTTCAGTGTCTGTTTTTGTGCAAGATTTCAATCAAAACCTAAAGAATCTCACTTAAAATGTGTCAAACGAATATTCAGATACGTAAATGGCACAACTAACTTAGGAATTTGGTATTCCAAAGGTACTTCATTTGAACTGAAAAGTTATGTAGATTCTGATTATGCTGAGAGTATAACTGATCGAAAATGTATCTCCGAATTTTTTTACTTTCTTGAAAATTCTTTAATTTCCTAGTTTTGCAAGGAGCAACACTTAGTGGCACTATCCATAGCTGAAGCAGAATATGCTGCAGCTGGAAGTTGTTGTTCTCAAGTCTTGTACATGAAACAACAACTTCAAGACTATCAAGTGTTTGTAGAATTTGCTGAAATTTTGTGTGACAACACTAGTGCTATTAATATATCAAAGAATCCTGTATTGCATTCCCGAACTAAGCATATTCAAATCAGACATCACTTTTTACGAAATCATGTGCAAAATGGAGAAGTTACATTGTCTCACATTGGCACAAAAGAACAATTGGCATATATTTTCACTAAAGCCTTACCTAAGGACCAATTTGTTCACATTCGACGCGAGCTTGGAATGTTCTCTGCATCTGACTTATGATATTTTGATGCCTACCTCATTAAAGGGGAGAAGTGCCTCATGGCTACTTTACTCTTTTTGATGTTTTCAAAAGGGAGATAAGTAATATCTTTGAAGCATCATAACTATCCATAGAGTCAGGGGGAGATTAATTGAAATAGCATTCCTTTGTGCTAAATTCGTATCATATGAAAACAAGGAATGTTAGTATTATTAATGCATAACATTATTGCATTGCATTCATATCAATATTTAGCTTGCTTCAAAGCCTATAGTAATGTGTTTGAAATCATAAAAAATAGAGAGATTGTTGAATTAATTATCCTCATGTCCCTTACAAGAATATGTCCCTTATAAAAAAGGTATTTTAATGATTGCAAACCACATTCTGATTATGATAATATTATCACATGAAAGCTCACTCGAAGAATCGATAACACATAGTGAAAGAGCTATCAAGATCAATTTGAAGACTCTGATAGTTCGAAGTCATATCTGTGTGCTATTAAATTGTGTTAGGTTGTAGAACCTCTTTTATCATGTGATTCAGCAATATGCATGATTGCATGGTGTAGTCGATTTGATTTCGAAGTATATTTCGATCGATTGTAATCAAATTTCTATAATAGATTTGATTCAAATCAAATTTCTATAACAGATTTGATTCAAACATACCGAGATTTTAATCTTGTTTTATCAAGCTTTAAAAGTTGAAAAATATCAAAATATTTTATAATGTCCATCAGGACGCTAATGTGTTTATCAGGACGCTAATATCTCAGCAGTGCCCTCCTGAACTTGGTAACTCAGACCGTTGATGATATATTAGGACGTTGATAATGTTCAAGGTTGAAAAGTTTATATCTATCAGGACGATTACTTTGTCAGTAGCGCCCTCATTGAATCAACCAAGGAACTTATTAGGACGCTAATTGAACATCATTTCGCTGATCGTTTTTAAACATCAGGACGCTAACGGTCCAATAGCGCCCTTATGTTTTCGATCGTTTTAAAAGTGTTAAACATTAAGACGCTCACGTCTTTAGTGGCTCCCTTATGTTTTCATGCTTTGAATATTAAGACGTTTACGTCATTAGTAGCTCCCTTGTGATTTTAAGTGTTTCAAAAACAAGTCAGGACACTTATCTTTAAATAACGCCCTCACAACTTTATTTGATTTTAAACGTTAAGTAAAGTCAGGACGCTTATGTTCCAGTAGCGCCCTCACTTCATAGTTCAGCAGGACGACAACAGTCTATAAGCGTCCTCAAGGAGCAAAACGACAAAGTTGGCATTGATAAGTTGAGTTTTGGTTATTGTTTTGCATGATATTTTATTAGATTTTTAGGTTCATTTAGTTAGTTTTTAGGTGTTTTTGTATAATTAGTTCATATAGTTGTTTTAGATTCATTTAGGTGATTTGATGAGTTTTAGAAGTTAGTTTTATGTGTTTTCATGAATAAAATGCATTAGAATAGTTTAGGAAAATAATCATGATTATTAAGAATTTTTCCTTAAATCATTAGTTGCATTTTCATATTAATTATTGTTAATGAAGTTTTCCAATTTATTTATACTTTTCTGGGTATAATGCTTTTGATCACTTGATCACGGATTAGATGATCATAGACTTAAGGTAGATGCTCCAAAAGAGGATACCTTGGGTTGGAACTTGAAAAATATAACCTAGGCTATCGTGACAGTCAAAAGGAAAACCTTTAAAGTCTTTGGAAGAAAATAATATAACTTAATGAGTTATTCTCATCTTAGGTTTTCATCGAAAGAGTAAAACCAAGGTGATAATTATATGCTCTAGTTTGTGGTCCAAAAGAGGGAATTAAAAATGTTAGGATTTTTGGCTTATAAATGAAAGAACTAAATTAATAATATATATATATATGGGCATAGTTGAGACTGAGGTGATATCGAACCTCTAGACCATTCTATCATTGATTTCTCATTAGTTTTCTATTGCATTGTTAGTTTAATATTTTGTTGATTTAATTGTTGCTTTTAATTTACTTGAACTATCGAATCTGGTTCTCTAAATAAAGTTAGAGCTAGAAACGTGGTAATTAGTGTGGCTATCAATCCTAGAAGATGATACTCGATTTACTTATCGGTTTATACTATAACTTGACACCGTGCCCTTGCGGTTTTGCACACAACAATATGCTAGAAGTTTGAGAGTGATTTAGAATATTTCTCCATATCATTTGTAACCTTGATGTATTGTTGACTTGTTAGTCAACTGGGGACTATACCTTATTTGTACGACTTCTAACCACGTCTGTAAGTTGGTTAGTATACAGCTTCTAGTCACGCTCGTAAGTTCATTAGATTGCACAGCTTCTAACCTCGCCCATAAGTTGGTTAGTGTACGGCTTCTTGCCATGCCTGCAAGTTGGTTAGGTTTACGGCTTGTAGTCACGCCCGTAAGTTGACTAGATTGTACGGCTTCTATCTGCGCTCGTAAGATAGATAGACTTAGTGGATTGGAAAATCCCACTCATGGGTGGTCAAGTAGTAAAGTAGGTTCAAGGGGAACCAAACCACTATAAATCATTGTGTCCATTTGTTTACTTTTCATGCACTTTACTGCTTTGCTTGTTAGCTATATGATGAGTTGAGTTTTACTAGTTATTTTGCATGTTAATTTGTTAGATTTTTAGGTTCATTTAGTTAGTTTTTAGGTGTTTTTGCATAATTTGATCATATTTAGCGTTTAGGTTCATTTAGATGTTTTTATGAGTTTTATAAGTTGGTTTTAATGGTTTTCATAAATAAAATGCATTAGGCTAGCTTAGGAAAATAATCATGATTTTTAGGTATTTTTCCTAAAGTCAATTTCATCATTTACATAGTAATATTGTCACATTTTGCATGTTAATACATATTTGCATTTAGACTTTTAATATTTGATTAGATTAGATCATTTACTTGTGTTTTTGTGCTTTGTTTTGTAGGAAAATAAGGAGCCTAATTAGGCTAAAAAGGAGTCAAGAACATGCTCAAGAACTGGACCAAAAGCCAAGAGAAAAGCTAGAAAATGGCTAAGTCCACAAAAAAGCAAAAGACAAAAGAGAGAAAAAAATAAGAGGGGAGCCATTCTGAGCGCCGCAACGCTCCGAGTGCAATTCATGCGCGATAAAAGTAGGTAGCGCCGTGACGCTGGTTCCAAGCGTCGCGGTGCTACATGAAACCCCTTTCTCTACTTATTCTTTCAATTAGAACTTGTTTCTATGATTTCGTATTTGAATCTCTATCTTGTATCCATGGATTAGTTTATGAACTAAATAGATAATCTAGAGTTTTGATTAATCTATGTTTTGTCTTATGGAATGATTATTATACATGTGTTATTGAATAAATTTTAGGTTTATTTATGATTCTCCATGCTTAATGCTTTCAATTTGTTTGCCACTTGTTGAATGATTTTGGATTTAGTTTCTTATACTCGAGAGAGGTATTATCGAATTGGAGCAAGGGATTTCTAACCTAGGTTAGTAGTATCGAGTTGAGAGGCCTGCAAACACCTTTGAAATCATTTAAAATGATTCATGGATCTTAATGCGTTCTTAATGTATTTGGGTGGGTCCGGCTAAAAAGGAGTCAAGAACATGCTCAAGACCTAGGTTGGTGCTCGAGAGAGGGAATTGATAACTTAAGGATAGATGTTCAAATTGACGCTCGAGAGAGGTATTTGGATTGGTTCGGATTCATGATTTATAAATTCCAGAAATTAATTCATTAACATAATTATTGGAGATTATAAGATACAACATAGTGAGATCTAAACTCTAGTACTATAAATCCATTGATTTCCTGGTAATTTCTACTTAATTTGCATTGTTTCATTTGATTTTGTTTATATTACATCCTAGCAACTAAATCACCTCTTTTTATTACCTAGATAAAACCACTAATTATTGTAGAATTGGGCATTTTTAATATTAAAATTATCTTCCTTGTGGATACGATAACCCGACTCACCTCAAATATATTATAACTTGATAATTCATGCACTTGCGAATAACAAATAATCACAATCACTATACTACGCATATATATTGTTTAATTGTTAAATCAAAAGGTAACGCGAAAATCTGCCATTGTACTATGTTTTTTTCAGACAGTTGAATGATATGTCTATATGATATGTTTCGACTGAAATACTATGATGTGTTCTGTTTTGTAAAGTGTTCTGCTTTGTAAACTTTGGAAATACAAATCATGAATCATAGCATTTTGATCAAACAATGAATATGTTTCTTGACAAAAGTTATGATTGTTTATATGAGCTTATATATACGACTTCTTCTGATCTATTTATTGAAAGGTTTAATGAGTATTTGAAATCATAAAAAATTGGGAGATTGTTATCTCAAAAGGAACCCCATGAAAAGAATGTTTTGATGATTCCAAATAACTCAATCTTATGATCTAATGATTTTGTTGAAGTGTTTTAGTAAATCAGCTTGAAGAAAGTCAAATCTCAATTAGTCAAGTTCACACCAAATCAAGTCGTCAAGAACAAGGTTAAAAGAGTCAAATATTATATTGTAGAACCTTACAAAAAAACTATTTTCAGCAAAACAATATTTTGACTTCAAAGGAAAAAATTTCTCTCGATCTTGTTCAAAGGATTTTCAATTTTTCTGACAATTTAAACAACTTTCTGAATGTTTGATTTGAACCGAAAACCCTAAGTATTGATTTGATTAATTGTATTTTTGGAAAATTAAATTTTAAGGAAAAAAATAGTTTTCAGTGTCTTTCAGGACTCTGATGGTCGATCAGGACGCTAATGCAGTGGCTAGTCACTTAATATCAAGCCAATACTGCAAAACGCTGATAGACCATTAAGGAGCTGATGGTTTTTGGGCTCAAATGTTTTCATTCACGTCAGGACGCTAATAAAGTATGAGCGCCCTCATTGAATGAACCTAAAAACTAGCAGTTGCGCGTCAGGACACTAATTGAGCGTTAGCGCCCTCTTCTTAAAATCCAACCTTTCTGGTATTAAGCTTGTCAGGACGCTAACGAAGTATTAGCGCCCTCCCAGAGCAAGTCAGTAAAAATTAAATTTTCATAACATTTTATTTCAGGACGCTGACTCTCTATCAGGACGCTTACGGAACACTATCAGAAAATTTGAAAAGAAACTATCATCTATCCACTGACATTTCAGTCGCATGATAAGATGATCTTTGACTATTTCTATTCTCATGCAAACTGAATTCATCTAGAACAATTTCACAAAAACTAAACTTACCATTTTTATGAAAGATTAAGATCGTTTTGACTCAACATTTTGAATTTGAGCACAACGGTCTTGGCGCACAATTTGTTCTATAAAGAAGAGAATTCCAGATTCAAGAAAAGAACTTTTTATCTGAGCTAAAATGTTTTGAATGTTAGTCGATGTTTCCTTTCTTAACTTGAAAGAAAAAAGAAAAAAATCATTTCGATTGCAAGTTTTCTTTCAATGAATGGTTTTTCATCCTGAGCATATTTTATATCTTATTTGCTTGAAAAACCTGTGAAAGAAAAGCATATTACTTTACTCGATTTTTCAGCTGATTTAATCTTATATTTTTCATTGCTGAAAGAAGTTTCTTCGAGTAAAAGGTTCATAGGATTCTATATGCTTAATTGTATATTTTCATATGAATCGAATTGTAACTGCACTTGTGAAAGTTGTAGAAATTTATCCTTATAAGTTAGTGGTTGTCTCATACCCATGAAGTTAAGAGTGTAGGTTGTCTTGCACCTGTAAAGCCAAGAGTGTAGGATGTCTTACACCTGTGAAGCCAAGAGAGTAGGTAGTCTTGCACCTGTAAGTCAAAAGTGTAGGTAGATCTCAAGCCTGTAAGTTGAGAGTGAAATGGTTGTTCTCAAGCGCGTGAAATTGAGAAAGTGTAATGGTTTGGTCTTCAAACATAAGAAGATCTGTTAGAGACTTTTGAAATCCTGGCTGAGGAGGTTAGGTAGTGGATGTAGGCATATCACTAAACCACTATAAATTATTTGTGCAGTTTGTTTATTTTCCGCACTGTCTATTTATCATTTCACCGCAAGTTTATTTAAAGTTTTAACTAACCACTGTGTCCAATTCACCCCCCTCTTGGACATTCCTGGGTCAACAGTTATGTCGAAATTTTTAGAGTTTGAATGTATTGCGAGGATGAGAGAGTATCATATATGTATGTGTATGGCGTATATGATATTCTATGTTGGTCGTGACATCACCCTAGAGCGGAGGTCGCGACAAGGAGAAACATGGCAATGGGAGTACGTGGGAAGTTACTTTGTGCTTTGTGGCAGAAGTTAAGCACGGTTGGCGCAACTGATTAAGATGATAAAATTAGCCTTATACCCTTTCTAATTTGAGAAATTATTCATTAACACGTAACGAAACATAACGTGACACTCATGTGGGCCCCATGTGGAAATGATGCACGGGAAGCTTCTTGTTCAATTTCTTTAACGGAAAAAATAGCTCCGGCTTCACGTTTTCTTACTTTTTTTTCTTTTTTTTTTTTTACTTCCTCTTTTTTCACTATTATTTTGAATATCTTAACGCAACTTTTTTTTCAATTTTTTTTCGAAAACTTCTTTTAGTATGGAAAGATTTATACTTTATGGTTTGTAGAATTGTTAAACTAATAATAAATAAATAAAATTTAAGAATTATTTCGTTAAAAGTTTTTTAATAAATTTATTTCCAAAATAAAATAATAAAAAATATTTTAAAAACGAATTAAAAAAATAGTTTATCTAAATTAATAAAATTTAATTGATAAAATTAAATTATTAAAGTTAATTATATTTATTAAAAATAATAAAATTACTTTTTTATTATTAAAATAATAATAAATTGTACCGAGCTTCATTTTATCCATGTTGTCATACCCTTACCCCTTGCCTTACATTACAAGCTTAACGAAGTCCTATTGATCTTAATTGGTGTGAGACCTACATTAGTGGAGAGAAATGTGAAAAATAAGCATATGAAGTTCATATTTTGTTTTGATGAGATCATATTTTCTATCTTGTTTGCATTGGTATATATGATTTATGAGTGGACATGTGAATGGTTTCTTTTACTTGTTTGTCAATGAGGATAAAAGAGAATGCATGGTTTGGTAGGTTGAAATTTGACAAAAACAAGTTTAAACATTCAAAGTTTTCCTTGAGTTATGTTGGATGAAATGTGTGTTGTCTTTGAGGTCATGTGGATCTATTTTTGCAAATCAAACCCTTGTTCATTCTGGAATATGTCAAGAGTTGTTTGTTCAACCTCATTTTTCTCTTTGCTCAGGATGATCAAAGTCTAAGTTTGGGAGAATTTGATAAGTTGAGTTTTAGTAGTTAGTTTGCATGTTAATTTGTTAGATTTTTAGGTTCATTTGGTTAGTTTTTAGTTTTTTTTTTGCATAAATAGTATACTTAGCTGTTTTAGGTTTATTTAAGTTTTATCTTAGGTTTTTATAGGTTTTTATCATGAATAAATAGCATTTTGATACATGTTAATATTATAGATATCACATACTTTGAGTACATTTCATTATAGCTACTACTTTGATTAATTGCATAGTGTTTACACTTTGTTTATCCTTTGTTTTGTAGGTCAATAAGGAGTTTAAAGTGGTAGAAAAGATGCTCAAATGGTGTTGAAATGAGGTCAAGAACATGTGCAAGAACAGTGCAAAAGGTGGAGAAAGAATGAAGAAGAAAAGCTAAAGAAAACGGCCAATTACAAGTGCAAAACAGTGCACTTGCCTCAATCTGAGCATTGCGGCGCCCAGATGGTGTGATCAGATTTTGGGTTACCAGAATATGAGCATCGCAGCTCTGTTATGTACACAATTGCACAATTTTGCTTATTTTGACAAAAATTGATGGCCCATTTTTGTAATTTTAACCGCCATTGCGTATAAGCTTATTTTAGGGTTTGTTTAGGGGATCTTAGCACATTTTTAGATTAGATTAGAATTAGGTTTTAGAAAGGGAGGCAAGAGAGAAGAGGAGGAAGCTTGGATTGTAAGCAAGGAAGAAGAAGAAGAAGAAGATATCCATTATTAGGGGGTTCTAAGCTTTCATTTTCCATTTCTTCTTTCTTGTAATGTTGTCTTCCTTTGTTTTCCATCTTTTCTATCTTGTATCTTTGAATATGAGCTAAGAGTTTAACCTAGGGATTGATTGATCTATGTTCAGTTTTATGGGTTGAATATTATATATGTGTTTTTGTGCAAATTTTTGGGTTTATTTACAAGTTTCTATGCTTAATGCTTTTGATTTGCTGGCCACATATTAAATGAAGTTTGATTTGATTTCTTACCCTCGAGAGAGGTGTTTTCGAATCAGATCCGAGACTTTGTAACCTAGGTTAGTAGTATAGAGTCGAGAGACCTACGAACACCTTTGAAATCATCTTTTATGAATTACAGATTATAATGCATCTGTAATTTATTGATTTGCGCTTGAGAGAGAGAATTAATATCTTAAAGATAGATGTTCGAATTACGCTTGAGAGAGGGATTTTGACATTTTGAATTCATGATTTATAGATCCAGCAAATTAATTCAATAACACAACCTTTTTGTAACCCATAAAATAAAACGTAAGTCAATCAATCTTTAGGACTTTCATTCATTGGGTTTTCTCCCATTTTAATTCAATTTGCACTTATTAGCTTTCATTTTAGTCACTTTACATTCCAACACATTATTCATCCCATTTTGATCACCTAGATAAAATTGAGATCATAGTAGTTTTGCGCATTTTCTAATAATAAAATTTACTATCTCTGTAGACGATTACCAAACTCACCTTGGGACTATATTATAACTTGATTGTCGTGCACTTGCGATACAAATATTCATGATCAGTGGCTGATTAGGAAAGAGAGCTAATTGTTAAAGGGGAGGAGTGGGGCGCCCTTCTGGATTTGTAAAGGGTGGAGCTTGGAGTCTTGGAGACTAATCTTGATATACAGACTGTTGAGCTCAAGGAGGCACATGCCGGATTGGAGCAGGTAGAAAGTTAGATCACGGTCAACAATGAGTCTCCCTTAGCATTGGACGCACAATACAAGAAGGCGATTTTTGATACTCACCACGACGTGGGCGAGTTTTTCAAAGGCCACATTGACTTGCAAGAGTTCATTAATCACAAGAGCGTAGATGAGGCAACCCAGAAGGTCAGGGATGTTGGCCCAAGAATGTCCAATAGAGGGGGGCTATATTGGACAACGAAGCAGGTTTACCGTTTTAATAAAACTGATTTACAGATAAAACAAAGTAATAGCAGTTAATGAACAAAAACAAAAACTAACAGTCAAATGACACAGTGCACACAAATTTAGAGTGGTTCAGCTCCTGCCTACCTCCACTACCTAGTCCCCCCAATTAGGATTTTGTCTAAACTCCACTATCGAATCCTCTTACGGGTGAGGATCAAATTGTTACACCTTTCTCAACTTCACGAGCGTGAGGATAACCGTTATACACTTTAGCAACACTTGCTCAAACATAGTGACATACACAATCACCTGTACAAACCAAATACAATTTTGAGGGCTTGATTCTCTTACCAAGAATCAAAGAAATACTTACGGAGAAATGAATAAACCTCAGACAAACATTGATTCAGCAATGAATGTATGATAAAGCTCGGCTAAAAGTGTGAGGTGTATTGGTCCTCTTTCCTTCGATGGATTTGTGAAATAAATGAAGTTGAATCGATAAATCCAGAAGGTAAGTATGTATCAGAGTATTTCAAAGTATTTTTTGCAGTAAAATAACAAACTAACTTTCAAAGATTTTGTGCAAAAGATTTTTCAATCTCGTTCTTTTCTTTTTATATTTTTCAACGGCTTAAAGTAATACATTTATAGAGAATGCGTTTGATTTGTCTTTTAAGAAAGATTTGGCGCTCTATTTGAATTTCAAAATCAACGGTCAAAATGTTTCACAAAAGAGTATATGTTCAGGTTGTTCAAGAAACCTGAAATATCTGTGCAATCACGAAAATATAAAGATTCAAAAAGTGCACAGGTTGACAGTCTTTTTCAGAAACTCTGACAGTGTCGTATTAGTGTCCTGAAATACACTATTATGAAAAATTTACTTTTTGTCGACTTATCCAGGGAGGGTGCTAATACTATGGTAGCGTCCTAATGGGCTAATTTTTCTGAAACCCAAAAACTCAGGGAAGGCGCTAATACTGCATTAACGTCTTGAAGGCAACTGTTGGTTTTTCCATGTTGATTTGATAAAGGCGCTAATACTCGATCAACGTCTTGCTTTGAACGACAAACATTCAAACCCAGAAACCATCAGCACCCTGATGGTCCATCAGCGTCTTGTAGTGTTAGCTTGATATATAGTGACTAGCCATTGCATTAGCGCTCTGATGGCCCATCAGCGTCCTGAAAGACACTGAAAAATAGTTTTTCTGAAAATTTGATTTTCCAATACTCAATTAAATCAAATCAACACTTGAGCTTTTTGGATCAAATCAAACATTTAGAAATCATGCAAATTGTCACACCCTGGGTTGCACAGCGTGCCCCCTACCCAGGTGTGGGCGCACCCCCTCGGGGCGAACGCCTAGCCATTATGGATCCATAATATTGTCATATCGCCATGTAGCAACCCAACCGCAGCTGGTCTACATCGAAACGATTATTTGTCTGCCACTATTCATAAATAGTGCAGGGCCTCCCTAGGAATCGAACTCAAGACCTCCCTTAAGGAGTTAGATTTCGCATTCCTAGTAGCCACTGAGCCAATTCAGTGGCTACTAGGAATGCGAAATCTAACTCCTTAAGGGAGGTCTTGAGTTCGATTCCTAGGGAGGCCCTGCACTATTTATGAATAGTGGCAGACAAATAATCGTTTCGATGTAGACCAGCTGCGGTTGGGTTGCTACATGGCGATATGACAATATTATGGATCCATAATGGCTAGGCGTTCGCCCCGAGGGGGTGCGCCCACACCTGGGTAGGGGGCACGCTGTGCAACCCAAGGTGTGACAAAAAGGCCTTATACTCCTCAACTCCCGTGAGGTGGTTGAGACCCTACGAGCCTTATCTCAAACAACGACATAATATCAAAAGGTACTAAACAAAACTACCTACCGTATTAATCATCCAAGACAAGAGATAATCCATAAAAATTGAACCATAAATAAAATCATAATCCCTACAGTCCATTAAAATTGACATACACATAAAGTCCAAAATTGTGGGTACAAATAAAAACCGTCATATGCCCACATGGTCTATCTAACAAATCCCAACTCACCCATACTACAATGTGGTAAGTATTATAATTATATAATCCAAAATATAATACTTCATAATTTAAAACACAGTTCAATCAAAATGCCTCTCAACTCACATCGAGGCTTTGGATTCTCTCGCAGGCAAGGCCCTCAAGATATAACTACTCCTTTGCCCTTATTCGGGATAGAAGGACCTGAAAGAGGAAAATTAGGGTAAGCCAACGGTGCCCAGTGAATAGAATTCAAATATGCTATCAATACTAATATCATGTATGCATGCCAATGTGTAGCATGATTAAAAGCTCATAACATATAGATATCGAGCATTTATAATAAGTTCGATGCAAGTAAAAGCTTATCAATTTGGATCCACATTCCACATGCATTGGGTTACTAGTGCACGTCTATTTCACCATACCGTTGATCCCAATCATGTTTATTTTGGGTTACTAGTGCACGTCTATTTCACCGCACCGTTGACCCCAATCTCTTCCATTCCTAAAACCCTCCTATGACAAGGTTAAGTCCCCCTATTAGCCAGATAGATGGGCCCAACCAAAGTCATAAGGTTTTCTCAAATCAATGCATCATTCAAAACATTAGAACACATTCATGCTTTCAACATACAATATATAAGTGATATGATGACATAAAAGATATAATCATAAATGAAGTCTACTCACAACCAAGCCTCGCGAGAGTATTTAACCACACACGACCACCAAACCGAATCAACCCAATCAAGATCCTGAAACATACATCAATATCCTACCATACATCAATTTCTATGCTCAATCACATAGACATTACACATCAACCCTAAATCAACCCACATATAAACAATAGGCCTAAATCCCATCTAATAGCATCATTCAACTCAAATCACATGACTTAGGCCTCTAATGCATAGTTCTCATACATAAACCATTCTATTAATCAAAAATACTGATTTTCAATTCCTTTAGGCATAAACATGCCCAAATTGGGTCACTTGATCACAAGTAGGCCTAACCCATGATATGGTCACAACCACCAAATCAGTAGCATAATCAACCCTAATCATGCTTAATTAAACATAAGTTGCATCAATTCAATGATTCTAGGCCAAAAGCATCAAAAGCCCTAAAATATAAAATTTTCCATACTTAGGCCATATTGTCGATTTACACTAGGTCACCATGTTCAGCCATGTATATCACTGATTTTGCATCATGGGTTCATCAACAATGACAACTAGGTCAACATAGTTGACATGCAAGCTATTTGGAAAGGTCTAAGTTCATATTCTAAATTTAGGTCTAATACAAGCAACCCTACCAATTCTTCATTTACTATTCTGTTCAGATGTATCAATATACCAACAGAAATATGTAATCACAAAATCAACCGTATAGATTGAAGTATATGAAGAAACAAACCTTCTGTCCAAATATCAGCCCAATCCAACGGTGGACCGAAGAGATAAGTATATTTGATGAACAAGTCTCTAATCAGACAATTTCTCCTTTCCTGCTGCAAATACTCAAACTCAGATGACTATATCACACGAACTACTGAACGCATAAACATCTTCACCGTTCCGAATATAGAAATATCAGTTATAAACTACATACCCAAATTTTATATCCATCCAACGGTAGATTGAGGAGATCTATAAGTTTGACCGAAACGGCATGAGAAATCCAGTCTTTCCGACCAGCTTTGTTTCAGAGCTTAGATCTCTCAGAAAAACCCTCTAATCAAGATCGCCACCGTTCAGAATGCAGAAATATCAGTTACACTACGTACCAAAATTTTATATCCATCCAACGGCAGATTAAAGGGATCTAGAAGTTTGAGCGAAATGGCGCGAGAAATCCAGACTTTCCGACCAGCTTTGTTTGAGAGGTTAGATCTCTTAGACGAAACCCCTGATCACGATCTCCACCGACAGAGTTAATAACCATAAGCTAAGAACTTTCTGACAAATTTTGAGCTCAATTTGACCATTTATCCCAAAGATCCAGCTCTTTGATGAAAATGTCGCAAAGATCTTCCTCCTACAACTCCCTCCTTCTTTCTCTTCTTCTTTCCTTTCTCTTCTTTTCTTTCTCTTCTTTTTTCCTTTCTCTCCACTCACCTCTTTCTAGCACTTCCTTGATTCTCTCCTTGATTCTCTCCTTGATTCTCTCCTTGATTTCCTCCTTGATTCTCTCCTTGATTCCCTCCACTCATTCTAGCACTTCCTTGAGGGCATGGGACACTTGTCCACTTTCATGCACCAACCTTCACATGTGTTGGTCTCATACTACCCATACCAACCACATGTACTTTAACCAATTTCATGCTTCCATGTAGTTTAGATGTCCAATCTATTTAATCACCAAATTTTCATTCTCATTTATCCTTTTATTCAATCAATCCTAACTCATATCAATTCATGGTTTAATGGGCCCATGCATAAATAATAACATATGCATTATAATTTAATTTAACATGACCCATATACAATTTATGATACACATATTTATATACATTATCAAGCATCAACTATACAAACATTAAACAACCATCAAACAAACACCAAACATAACAAGGCAACGCATAGAGTTTGGGCAAAGTGCAATTGGGTTATGGGCTAGATGAAATAATTTTCGGGGTGTCACACAAATGGTCCCAAGATAAGTAAAAAAACCTTCGAATTAAATCGATTAAAATCATTTTCTCCAAGATCGAAAGGGTTTTGAAAACTTATGAAAAACCACGAGAAATTCATGAAGTGAATGATTTGTTGAATCAGGTGATGACTGACATTCTACAATCCTAAGTCATTATTGTTCATGCATCATCATGTAAATAATATACATACGAATGTAGTTTTTTAATCATCAAAATATATTTTCTCATACGGGACATGAGGGTTATTGAAATAACAAGGAATGACGTGGCGTTCAAGGCCAGAGGTCAGGTGGAATCGTTTATGTTCCATGCCTTGGCGTGAGAAAAGGCAAGGCTTCGTCATTAGAAAGGGCCAGGACCCCTATCGGGAAGAAAGAGCTAGGACCCCTATCGGGAAGAAAGGGCTGACAGCGAAGGAAGGTCCGATCGCTGAACAACGTCGGGCCATAACTATTGCTGAAGAGGTCTTGTTAGTGCCCAAGGAGAATGACAAATTTTTGGGGGCTTTCGCGCGACTTAGAGGAAGTTCAACAACGGTCTTTGTTGGGCCGAACACACGTTCTCAGAGACCTGGGAAAGAGGTTGCCTGCCCCTCCTGACTTGCTAAGCCCATTATGCTAGTGGATGTTGTTGCTGCTTATTTTTGTGTTCTCTTTCTGTTTTTCTCTTAGTGTCGTAGGTTGTTGTTGTTGGTCTAAGTGGTTTTGCACTTAGTTTTTCTCCTAAGTGTTTTGATGCTAACAAACAATATAACAAATGGTGCCAATGTTTCTATCTAGTATATTTCAACACCTAAAGCAAAGATGAGCCAATACAAGATCTAATTCTTCAAGTTCAAGAAGTTCATCAAGTAAAGGATCAAAGAAAAGGATCAAGTACACTCAAAGCTTGGACAATTGGACAACTTGAAGGAATGAAGACAAAAATGTTAAGAGTGTTTATGTGTCTAGAATTAGGATGTAACATTCTTGCATTTTCTATTTCTCAATCTTTCTTAAAATCATGCATTCATACTTCACATATGCATAGTTTTGATAAAATTCATTCATGCATTAAGTTTTCTTTAAACATGATTTTCAAGTATTCAAAAATATTTTATTTATGTTCTTAAACTATTTTGAATCATATATGCATTAGTTTTAGTTAAAACGACATTTATACAAAGTTTTTCAAAATAATCAAAATTGATTTGATTTTCATCAAAATTTTATTTGATTGTTTAATTGTTGATTTCAAAGTGTTTTAGTCATCAAACTAAATCTATTTCAATCATATTTTGATGCCCAAATAAGCCCATATATTTAGAATTTTGAAAAATCATGTTAACCTTACTTTTCACACTCAAAATATACCCAAATAAACTTTAATCCTTTAAATATGTTTGATAGCTTTCTCCGATGGCTTTGGAAATGTTTCCAATGGTTTTCAAATATTATTTCTATAAATTTTAAGCTATTATATGTCTATATTTGGTTTCCATTTCATAATCTTTCAAAAATACAAAAGTTTTGAAATTCGTAATCAAAGCAGGACTTTAATCACACAGTAGCGCCCTCCCTTGAGTTGTTTGATTTTTTGGGCAGCTTCAGGACGCTCATACGCTATTAGGACACCAATTTAACACTTGCAACTTTTCTGGGTGCGTTTAACGTTCCAAAATGTGTTTTTTCACCCCCCCCCCCCAACGACTGTATTCTTGTGTCTAACGGCTAAAACTTGTTTTTAATCTATAAATACAAGTACTTAGGCCATTCTAAACACAAGAGAGACAACCACGTGATACTACAGAATGTTTTTCAAGATCAAATCATTTTCCCATTTCAAGAACCCTAGAACTAGAGATGTTGATTTGAAGATTGAATTTCAAGCTATGTCTTTGTGCATCATTTAAAGCTTCTTCAAAATCATTCCCTTGAGCAAATATGGTTGCAAGAAAGGTATAAATCATTGTAAGGTCTCTTTTCACTTCGAGCTCAAATTTTCATATGTTGTATTTGATATTTGTTTTTATGAGCTTCATTGTAATTGTTCTAATAACTTAGAACAAATATTATATTCACTATTTTTAGTCTTTTGGATTGTTTCATGGTTTGAAACAAACCAAGTCAAGTGATTTAATATCACTTGTGATTCTAATGTTGGAATCAAAAGTTAGTTTCATCATTTATCTTGAAAAGGGTTAAGTGGTTCTTCCTTAGCTCGCGAAAAGGAAATTAGGTTCTTCCTTATCCCGCAAAAGGAACAAGTGGTTCTTCCTTAGCCCATGAAAAGGATATATGGTTCTTCCTTATCCCGCAAAAGGAAGTTGTAGGTTCATCCTTAGCCTGCAAAAGGATAGGTTTGCCTTAAACCTCTAAAAGGGCATTTGTATCAGTTTGGTTCTCACCCATAAAAGCATTCATTAGTGAAGTTTGGAAATCCTAATCGGGAGATTAGGTAGTGGACGTAGGCTGGTCGTGAATATTTGTATCGCAAGTGCACGACAGTCAAGTTATAATATACCAAGGTGAATCAAATTATCGTCCATAGAGAAAGTGAATTCTACTATTAATAATGCCCAAAACTATAATGATTTTAATTTTATCTAGGTGATCAAATTGGGATGAATTAATTTTGGGAATGTAAAGTAAAAAAAATCAAGCAAAATCAAAAGAAATTTGGAGAGAAATCAATGGATTTGTGACTCTAGAGCTTTGATCTCACTATGTTGTTTCTTATGATTTCTAAACATTGTGTTGTTGAATTAAACCCTAGATTTATAAATCATGAATCTTTACTCATCCAAATCCCTCTCCCGAGTGGTACTTAGAACATTTATCCTTAAGCTATCGATTCTGTCATGACCCACAATATGTGACATCATGACCGGCACGGAACCCCCGAGTATACCCTCCATCGGTACACCTGGCGTCTCGTCAGCCTAATACAACACTAAATCCAATAAAACACAATCCTAATATAACATCCATCTAAACATAATCAACAATGAATAAACATATTACATCTCTACATTTACCAAAAATAAAATTTCTTAAGTCCACAAAAATATACAAAACCCAACACATCCCATCTATGTGTTAAATATACATATACTAGGTGTTATCATGTACATATTATCAAAATACAAAAGAAAATGTACAACACCTACATCAACAAAAACCAAGGGATGCTCCGCAGTCAAGCCTTCCCTTTACCCTTCCTATCAGATCTTGAAAGAAAAGGGTGAGGCGTGAGCTACAACAAGCTTAGTAATGTCATTTACAAGTGGCAATATACGTGGATTTATAAAAATCATGGCAAGATCATAAAAACATTTGAAGTATCATGGTGATGAATTAAGATTACATACATGCCAATATAATGCATCATGTGATAAATAAGACAATGCATATCATTTATAACCATGCACATGCAATCCTAACACCTCCTGAGCAAAGGTGATCAAAGGCCTGGTGAGCGATACACAACGCCCGATCCGACGCACAATACACGTATTCTAATAGGATTTTTGGGGTCGTGCAGCACGTAGGATTAGCCTAAGCTAACTTACCTATACACAAGCCATAAAACCCTCTCCCAAGTCCACAACTGGGGATCACCAATAGACTTACGAGACTTCCCAAGGAAAATCTTAACTAGGAGACCCAACAAAATTGCTAACCCTATGAATTATGGTCAAATACATTTCATGGAACATTAAAACATACATAACACTTATATGTATCAATTCAAATCAGTTTAAGTAATACAATGCCACATATAAAGAAATCCAAAAGTAAAAGAACACTTACACTTGATTGGCTAAGCTTAGTCAGTCCAATTCCAATTTCAATCACCACAAGAAACACTAGGATGCCTCAAATCACCCCAAGCACCAAAGTCTCTAACTGACTATATGGGTTACTAGATCAATCACAAAACCTTGAAAAATAACATGGTTTACACAAATTGAAAATCAGCCATAAAGTGTGCCAAAAACCTTTGTTTAAACCCAAATCAAAAGTCAATTAGATTCTAAATTGGTTATACACATGAGCCAAATCTCATATTGCTCAATTCAACCAATTAATATCAATATAACCCAAAATTAACCCAATTGAATGTGATAGGTTGATCCCCATAATCCAACCACTAGAATACATGGCATTAATTCACAATTAGGGTCAATTAGACTATTTATCAAGTTAATTTCATTAATTGACCAAGTCTAAGTCAAAATCCCCAATTTGGGCAAAAATCTGTACAATAGGCATAGAGCCAAATTGAACTAGGTCATTCAATTCTAACACATGTCCAACCATTCTAAACCCATAATTTCATTCAATTTGGGTCCAATTAGACAATTCCCAAGTCAATTTAATCAATTGACTTGGTTTAGGTCAAAAGCCTCAATTTAAGCAAATCCCCAAATTACATGGCAATTTTTCAAATTATATGGCCTAGACCAAAATTACACTACAATAGGGTATCCACTAATCAAAATCAGTAATTTGGAGTGTCATACATCCACAATTACCCATCCATTCATCAAAAATCGCATGCAATTTGAATAGTAAACCCTAGGTCTAAAATTCTAGTTTAGGTCAAATTCATGAAATCCCACCAATTTCTTGTTAAAAATTGAGAGGTTACCATTTATGGACGCCCCATACCATCTAAATACACGTATCACAAAATCAAAGCCTAAGTCCAACATTGGTTTTCCACCACTCCCTTAAATTTCGGGATTCATACAAACCTTAGGTCAAAATTAAGCTTGCAAACACACATGAAAGATATAGAAGGAAGAAAATGAGAAAGAAATTGATACCTTGGAGGGATTTTGGGCAAGAATCACTCAAACCCTAGCCTTTTCTCTCTCCTTTCTCTTTTCCCCTTCTTTTCCTCTCCTCCAAGCTCCTTTCCCTCTCTTCAATGTGAAAAAATGAGCAAGTGAGCTAAAAAAAACTTGTTGGTTGTTTTTATAGAAAAAATTTGGGCCCACATGAAAAAAATACACTTAAATAAAAAAGAACAGTTTTTCTGCTGCGATTACTTGCACTTAGATAAGTAATTTCTTGCAAACGACTCACCAATTTTAACATCCTAATAGTTCAAAAGTTTTATGAGTCAGTTACCAACATTCTGGTAAATTTCAGCTCAATCCAACGGTGGAATTGCAAGATTCAACCGTTTGATCAAAACTACGTAAAAAAATTCGTAAATTCTTGAAATAGTGTTTGGAGTCTTATATGTCACAGTAGACAACTGTGATCAAGATCTTCACCGTTCATAATGAAGACCTATCATAGAAGAATAAGTGAAAAACTTTCAGCTCAATCGGACCACAAATCTAGTAGACCAGGTCATTGATATAATTGGTGACAAAAATTTCTTCCTCCATGGAGCGAGCTCCACTAGATCCAAACACCGTTCCTGACATGTCTCGACGTCGAACGGGTCTTTGATGGTTCAAAAACATCATGCGCACTCTCTATGACCTAAAATCATCCAAAGACACTCGAACTTACGCTCGTCGAGCGTCAAATACGCATACATATACCTATACAAATACATATACGGGTTCTCTATAGGTAAACTATGAGTCAAAATGACGTCATCTAAAGGTACGGGTGCTACAACTCCCTCTCCCGAGTGTAAATTAATAGATCAAGAATGCTTTAAGTTCTATGATTCATTTTAATGGATTTCAAAGAGATTCATAGGTCTCCTGACTAAATATTATTACCCTAGGTTGTAATTTCTTAGATCCAATTCAATATCACCTCTCCCGAGTGTAAGATATTAAATCTAAGATCATTCAAGGAGTGATTAGCAATTTGAAAGCATTAAGCATAGATAATTGAAATAAACCTAGAAAATAGCTCAAAAACACATAAACAATAATCATATCATAAAAACCAACATAGTTTAATCAAAACCCTAGATCAAAAGTTTAGCTCATATTCAAATCCACAAAATACTAGATAGAAATTCAAAGAAGAAATCATAGAAACAAGTTGAATTGAAAGAAAAAGTAAAAAAAAACCTTTCACAGGTGAGAAATCTCCTTCTTCTTCCTCTCCAAAGACCTGCAACTTCTCCTTCTTCTCCAAGCTTCCTCTCTAAACTCTTTCTAACCTAATTAAAATGCAATAGAATATGCTAGAATGTAATAGAATGCCCTAATAAAACCCTAAAATGAAATTATATATATCAATGGGTATAAAGACACAAAAGGCATCAAAATACGCTCTAAATCGTGCAAACCCGAAGTTTTACGTTCACTGGTGCTGCGATGCCCACCCACTGTCTCACCATCACTCTTGTGCAGCATCTAAGAGCCGCGGCGCCCAGTCACGGGTTAGTGCACAATTTTTGTGCACTTGTGGGTTGTGGAATTAGTCGATTTTTCTGCTTTTTGGGTTACTCTTTCTCCACTTTTGGCAAATATTCTTGGCCTCTTTTCATCCTTGTTTGTACCACTTTAAGCTCCTTATTTACTTACAAAAAAAATCATCTACTTAAGTATAAATTTTATGCAATTGATTAAAGTATTAAACTATAATGAAATTGTGACGCCCGCACCTTAGGATGACGACATTTTGACCCGTAGAGTACCCGTATATGTGTACGTATACATATTTGATGCTTGACGTGTGTTAGTTCAAGTGTCTTTGCATGCTATTTTAGAGAATTATCATTATTAATATTGTCATCTATGTGCTAATGACATTGATAGTGATAATAATACACATCACTAAAGTAATATATTAATAGTGACATATTAATATTAATGTATGTGTTATTAATCGTATAATGGGGCCAATATGACCATGATTTGAAATGGGCATGTATTGATTAAATAAATGAAGAAATGACGGAATTGTTGGAATTAGTAGATTGGTTAACAACTCACATGTGAGGTTGTGATTGGGTAAAGGCCATGTGGCTAACAAATGCGCCCTTGAGCAGACACTTGGCATGGTGTTGGAGCATGATCAGCACTTGGCAACATAGGTGCATGTGGGTGTAACATGTGTCTCAATCTCTCATTTTCTTCCTTGGGGGACATTTTTCAGAGAGTAAGGTTGAGAGAAAAGAAGATAAGAGAAAGAGAGAGGAAGTTGCTGGAAGGGAAGTCTTAGTAACGTTTTGATCAGAGGTTGATCTCTTAGATCCGTGGTCAGATCAGGCTGAAAATTTGTCAGCCAGTTCTTATCTTACGGTTCTTCATTCTGGTCGGTGGAGATCTTGATTGGAATTTTCTTCTGAGAGATATAACCTCCCAAACACAGCTGGTAGGAAAATCTGGATTTCTCGCACAGTTTAGATCAAACTGTTGGATCTCCTAAATCTACCGTGGATGGATATGATACTTCAGAAAATGGTTCACAACTGAACGTGTTGCATTATGAATGGTTAAGATGTTGACTGGTGTAGTATTTTGGGAGATATAATTGCCTGAGTTCAAGTATTTGCAGTAGGAGAGGAGAAACCACTCAATTAGAGATGTCTTAATCAAAGAGGCATATCTCTTTGATCTGCCGTGGATTTAGCTCAATTTGGACAGAAGGTTTGCCTCTTGACGTTCTTGAATCTAAGCAGTTAATTTAGTTATTGGATATTTTCTTTGGCAGTTTGTTACATCCGAACAGTGCATTGAATTAGGAGTGTAATTAATGTTTAGCCATGTATTTGACCTAGACCTAGGTTATGAACTTATGGTTTTCTATTCAAGTTGCATGTCATATATGTTGATCTAATGGGTAAATGTGAATGACTGATGGTTCAATTTACTGATCTTGCTTGCTGAAACCCCTAGGTGTAGTGTACATTTGGCCTAGGCCATGAATATGGGGATTTTCCCAAATTTGGGGGATTTTGATCTAGTTGATCTCAATTGATGAAATTGACATGAAATTAGTCTAATTAACTCTATTTAAGATTGAATGCATTGTATATTGTTGGTTGGATCAACCTATTGCATTCAATTAGGTTAATTATGGTCTAATTTGATATTAAATGGTTGAATTGAGCAATATGGAATTAGCTCATGTGTATAACCATTCTAGAATCTTAATTGGCTATTGAATTGGGTTTAAACATGGTCGAAGGCCAATTGGTGGTTGAGGTGCTTAGGAGTGGTTTGGTGCATTCTATTACTTCTTGTGGTTGGATTGGATTGGCTAAGTCTAGCCAATCGATTGGTGAGTGTTTCTTTACTTGTGATTTCTATATGTGGCATTGTAGTATAAATGAGTTTTTAAATGTTTATCTAATGTAGTATGCATGATTTAATGATTCATGAAATGTATTTGAGCATAGTCTGTTGGGAAAGCAATGTGGGTTGGATCTCCTAGCATGGGATTCTCTTTTAGGGAATTCCATTAGGCTGGATGGTGATCCCCAATTGTGGACCTTACAGATGGTTTTATGGCTTGTGTAGATAGGATTGTCTAGACATGGTACGTGTCTCGGTGAAGTGATCCTATTAGCTACACGACCCTAGAAATCCTATTAGATTATGGGTAAGAAGTCGATCGGGCAATGAGTGTCGCGCACTCAGGCCTTTAGATTGACACTTACTCAGGAGGTGTCCAGGATTGCATGTGCATGTTTATAAAATTATATGCATTGTCTTGGTTATGACATGATGCATTATATTTGGCATGTATGTAATATTGTGTATCACCATGCTATTTAAATTGTTTTAATGATCTTGCAATGTTTTATCTAAATGCATATATATGTTGCCACTTGTAGAAAACATTCACTGAGCTTGTTGTAGCTCACTTCTCATTCTTGTCTTTTCAGGTTTAGATAGGAAGGGAAAGGGAAAGGCTTGACTGCGGAGCATTTCCCTGTATTTTGTTGATCTAGGTGTTTTAGTACTTTTTCGCATTTTGATAAATTGTACTATATAACACCTAATGTTTATACTTAAGATTTAGATGGGTTTGTACTTTATGGTTAAGTATATTTTTGTACTTTTGAACATTATGGACTTGAAGGAATTTTATGGTTGTCTTTTGGGAATGTATATTATTGATGATCTATGTATGTCCATGTGTTTGATGTTGTATTATGGGATTATACTGTGTTGTTAGATGAGACTGACGGGACAATGTGTATATTGAGGGAGGATATACCCAGGGTTCTGTGCCGATCATGACGTCATAGATCGTGGGTCATGACAGAAATGTACTCAAAGTATATGGTTTCTATAATACTAACATGTATCAAAAAATTATTTATTCCTGATAAAAACCTATAAAACCCTAAGATAAAACCTAAATGAACCTAAAACAACTAAATATACTAATCATGCAAAAAGACCTAAAAACTAACCAAATGAACCTAAAAGTCTAACAAATTAACATGCAAACTAACTATTAAAACTCAATTTATCATAGGCGCGACCGAACCACTATAAATGCTAGTGTGCTTTACTTTATTAATTTGAGTATTCAATCCAACTTTATCAAGAAATTTCATTAAGGAATTAGAAAAGTTCAAAAATGGCCATTACACCCAATTCACCCCCTCTTGGGTGTCCAACAGTTGTGGTTGTACTTGGAACCTTACAAATATTATAATATTGATGTATTTTTTGCATGTTGTTGGCCTTTTCCTGTTTCGTTCTTATTGCCTTTTATCTAAATTTTTGTTGTTCGCCGTGACAGCCGACTTCGTCGCGCAGGCTTGCCGAGGTGGATAGAGTATGCCTCTACTGTTAGAGATTCGATCTGCCAGGCTGAATCACTATAGTTGTGAGGTTGTTGTCGCCTACACATCCAACTTGGCGATGCTACCATCGTAGTTCTTAGGAGATTTGGTGTTAGGGGGTTGGTATTGAGGTAGAAAGTGCCGCATTCTCCTCCTAGGCAGAGGCTAGGTGGTGGGGTCGGCCCAGTTGTCGCTAAATAATACTCAAGTTAGAAGAGATGGCAGGGTGAAGATTCGTGTATATCACCGAGCGGGACTTGGCGCTTTCGGATTTCACAAGCAGTATGGATTCCTAGGCACTCTTAATGGCTCTTATTACTCCCCAGGGCGTCAATTGCATTACCTCAGGAGTTTCCTTTTATGTGTAAAATGTACTTGTTCAACACCAACATTTAAGTCGAACATTCCCGGATTCTCGCAAGCATTCAATGTGTGCATTTTTGCCAAGGCGGTGTACGCAGTTCCTTGGACCTTCTATAAATAAGAGAGGGGGGGCCTGTCGTTGCCTTGCACTTTCGATTGTTCTCTACCGGCGTTAGCTGGTGGTGTTTGGGAGTTTCAGATATAGGAGGTAGCGAAATCTCTAGGTGAGGTTGGCTCTAGGAGGCGCAAGGGGGGAGATGTTTGATACGTGAGGCCTTGGAAGTGGATCGTCGAGTAAGCCTAGGGCAACAGGTGTTGAACCAATTATCCTCATGCCCCTAACGAGAATATGTCCCTATTATGAAAGATTTTGATGATTACAAAACTACATTTTGTTTATGATATTACTGCACATATGGCACATCTAATCTCACTTGAAGGTTTCAAAGATTCAGTGAAGCATGGCGAACGTATTAAAAGATCTTCTTGAAGACCATGATCGTTTGAAGATGTTTAGATGTCTGACTAGATTATGATAGGTTGTAGGACCTTCTATGTCATATGATTCAGCAATATGCATGCCTACATGTTTTAATTGATCAGTTGCATATTCGATTTAATCCGGTTACATTATGTCTTATCGAGCTTTAATCGAGAAATCAAAAACCATTTTTATAAAAGTCTTTCAGGACACTAATATTTTAGTAGTGCCCTCCTAGACTTGATGAGTCAGGATGCTAAAAAAATATTAGGAAGCTCAAGGTTGAATTGAATTGATTAATAAGGACGCTTACTTCTTAGTAGCAACCTTTATTTTATTAACCTTTGAGAATGTTTGGACGCTGATTTAGTTTCAGCTTGCTAAAAGTTATTTAAGTGGTTTCTATCTTTAAGGACGCTGATAAGTTATAAGTTGAATAAATTATCAGGACGCTACTTGTGTAGGAGTGCCTTCATCTTTAGAATCAACTTAAATAACTTTCAGGACGCTTACCGTCCATCAACGCACTTAACGTTGTTTTAAAACTATTTTTAATAGTTCAGGACACTTACTCTTGAGTAGCACCCTCGTGTGTCAAAAGTTTTAAAATAAAACAGGACGCTCACTGCGAAGTAGCGCCCTCATGAATTAAGTCGTTTAATTGTCAAAGCAAGTCAGGACACTGAATATTTAGTAGCGCCCTCACTTCATTGTTCAGTAGGACACTGATGTTTTATGAGTGCCCTCAAAGGAACAAAACGACAGAAAAGATATTTTTGTTGCTCCAACATTACTGCCATTTCTGTTAACCTTTTCAGAAACGTATGAATACTTTTTAGAAACTTTCAGAATCATACAACAACTTTTTTAGAACTTTTTAAATGTTCTAAAAAACTTTATCAAAAAATTCCTCTTTCATGAAACGATCAGATGAATCAGGTGCTATCGCCGTAATATGCATTGAGCTGAATCAATCCATTTCGAGAAAGAATGTTAACGTTATATTTGAAATAACCTAGAGCGCCAAAATCATCAAATCCATTGTGCCTTTGTTATTCCTATATATGCGTGCTGCCTTAGAGCAGAAAAATGACTAATGATATATGAAACTGATATTCATTCAAAACGTATTAATAGTTTTTGTTTGTGCTAAACACATTTTGAAGGTTAGTCTTCTTTCACTTACGCTTGATCTTACGATCTTTTGAAAGAAAAACTTAAAATCTTTTGGGTTGATTGATCTTCATCTTCATTGTTTTGAAAACCCACTAACGAAGACAAAAGCTATTTGAACCTGTGCTCAGCATAAACTTCATCATACATATTTTGTTGAATTTGTGACTATAAAAGGTTCGATCCAAAGCTTTGTAAGTATCACTTTGATTCTGAGTAAAGAGAATCATATCTCATCTTGTATTCAGTTTTTGGGGACTGGTAAGTCACTGAGTTAGAGCAAGTGTTGCTCAAAGTTGTAAACGGTCTTCTCACACCCGTAAGTTGAGAATAGGTTCTCTCTCACCTGTAAGTAGATAATAGGTCTTCTCACACCTGCAAGTTGAGAAACGGTCCTCTCACACCGTAAGTTGAGAAAGTGTACCGGTTTGTTCTTTACCCATAAAAAGGTCCACAGTGGAGTTTGAACAAATCCTAACTGAGGAGGCTAGGTAGTGGATGTAGGCGTGGCCGAACAACTATAAATCTTGCTCGCATTGTCTCATTTACATTTGTTGTATTTGATTGTTATACTTTGTTTAATCTGCTTTCATTATTTATCACAATTTTAAAAAAGGTTAGAATCTGCAAAGTGCCCAATTCACCCCCCTCTTGGAAATATTTGGGCCAACAATTGGTATCAGAGCAGGTTAACCATCAAAATATCTAACCATCTTTGATTAAGTATGGCAAGACAAAACTAAAGAAGCACTTATCTCTTAGGTGAAAGAAACTCCACCAACCGACCACCACTGTTCAAGGAAGAAAACTATTCATACTGGAAAACTAAGATTAGGTACTACCTTAAAGCCCAAGATCTAGAGATGTGGGATGTTGTGACATACGACTGTCCAACGCCTACTAAAATAGTTGACGGTGTTACTGTCCTAAAGGAAATAGATGAATGGAATACCAAGGAAAAAAAAAGAAAACTATTAATTAACCAAACTGTAAACATTTTGTTTTGCAGTTTATCAGTCGAAGAGTTTAATAGAGTTAGTGCGTATGAAACCGCTAAGGAAATCTGGAACAAGTTAGAGGTCACCTACGAAGGAACTTTGCAAGTTAAAAAGGCAAAGCTCCAACTGTTAGTTGAAAAATATGAGACCTATAGGATGAAGGAAACTGATTCGATAGCTAAGACTATTGCTCGGTTTACAACAAACATCAAGGAGATGAAGAACCTAGGAAAAATCTATGACCAAGAAGAAATTGTTAGAAAGTTTCTAAGAGGCCTACCCAGAGCATGGGAACCCAAGGCCACAACCATTGAAGAAGCCAAGAATCTGGCTAAATAAACTTTTGATGAATTATGCGGTTCATTGATGGTTCATGAGATGAAGTTGAAATATAAGATGAGCCCAGTCAAAGTTGAGGAAAAAGAAAATAAATCTATTGCCCTCAATGTTGAAATTGATTCTGAAAATGATTCAGACTCAGAAGATGACATGGCTATGTTGTCTAGAAAATTGAACAAGTTGTTTAGGAGAAAGAGCAATAATAGCTCTTACTCAAGGTTCCACAAAGGAAAGAAACCCGAGTCTAAACCTGTAGAGTTAATTTGTTACGGTTGTAACAAACCAGGTCATGTAAAGAGCGAATGTCCCACTTAATATAAAAAGAACTCAAGCTCATATGGGAAAAAAAAAGTTCTTAAAGCTACATGGGATGATTCAAGTTCAAGCGAAGATGAAGCGGATTCATATCACACAGCAACACTGTGCTTAATGGCAAGCACCGAAGTAAAATCTGAACCCATTTACAAACTTAATGAGCTCTATGCTCATATTCAGGAACTTAAGACAAAACTTAGTAAAGAGACTAAGAAAAATGAAAAGCTCAAGCATAGTCTTGAAAAAGCTCTTAAGGAAATAGAATTCCAACAAGAACAGCTAGATGGTATGTCTCTAGAC
The DNA here is from genome assembly GCA_035771175.1 of Paratinospora sagittata. NCBI lineage: Eukaryota > Viridiplantae > Streptophyta > Magnoliopsida > Ranunculales > Menispermaceae > Paratinospora > Paratinospora sagittata. The sequence continues at coordinate 14,664,181 of CM069610.1, read as the reverse complement.
AATGAAAAACTTAAGAAAGTTGTTGGGAAATTAAAAAATGAAAATCAAACCCTTAGAAAGGAAAGGGAAGAGTTGAACTGCATTGTGATTAAATTCACAAATACTCAAAAGAAATTTGATATGATGTTAGGATCACAAAAATCACAAAAATGTGTGTTCGATAAGACTGGCTTAGGCTACACTCATGGGTCTAAACAAAAGGAGTACGATATCGTACTGACCAAAAAACCAATATGCAACAAATGTCATAGGGAAGGTCATACAATACTTAGATGCAATGTCTTACATAAAAAGAAAAGAAAATATGCATGGATTGAAAAATTTGTTCTTGCTGATGCTAACATGCATGGACCCAACCAAGCATGGGTACCAAAGTCAAAAATGTTTTATGTTGTGTAGATGTGCAAACACAAAGATATATGGTATCTAGACAGCGGTTGTTCAAGGTACATGTCTGGAGATAGATCTAACTTTCTGAGCCTTGAAAAGAAGAAAAGAGGAAAGGTCACCTTCGGAGACAATAACAAAGGTGATATTGAAGGCATCAGAACTATTGGTAACGATTTTCTATCCATATCTGATGTTCTTTATGTTAAAGGGCTAAAACATAATCTCTTGAGCATAAGTCAATTATGTGACAAGGGTTATAACATTTCATTTGAAGCAAATATGTGCATTGTCAAGCATGCTGATAAAACTGTTGCATTCATGACATCTAAAATTAAGAATGTGTATTGAACAAACTTTAATGACATGAAGAAACAAAATGTAACATGTTTAAGTGCTATATCTTGTAATGATGCATGTCTATGGCATAGGAGATTAGCTCATGTTAATATGGATAACATATCTAGAATTTTCAAACATGATCTTGCGAAGGGTATTCCGAAAGGAACTTACTCAAATGATAAGGTATGTGAACCATGTCAACTTGGTAAGCATACCCGATCATCATTTAAGAGCAAGAGACATCAATCAACCTCTAGAGCTCTCGAACTGATTCACATGGATCTTTTCAGACCAACCAAAACTCAAAGCTTAGGTGGAAAATCATATGTGTTTGTGATTGTTGATGACTTTACTCAGTTCACATGAGTATTTCTATTAGCTCATATATTTTATGCTTGTGAAACATTTATAAAATTCTGTAAAAGGGTAAAAAATGAAAAGGGTCACAAAATCAACATAATTAGGAGATATAGAGGTGGTGAATTTGTCAATAAAAATCTCGAAAAATTTTGTAACAATAAAGGTTACACTCACGATTTATCAGCCCTTAGGACACCACAACAAAATGGTGTAGTTGACAGAAAGAATAGAACTCTGCAGGAGATGTGTAGAACCATGCTCAATAAATATAACACTGCAAATCATTTTTGGGGTGAAGCTATAAACACTGCCTGCTATGTGATCAACCGAGTTCTGATTAGAATGAAACTCCATATGAACTATGGAAGGGTAGAGCACCCAACATCAGTTACTTCCGACTATTCGAATGTAAATGTTTTATTCTTAATGATAAAGACAATTTAGATAAGTTTGAACCTAAATCAGACACTTTAGTCGTTTAATTGTCAAAATAAGTCATGACGCTTATTATTTAGTAGCGCCCTCAGTTCATTGTTTAGTAGGACACTGATGTTCTATGAGTTCCCTCAAAGGAACAAAACGACAGAAAATAGTTTTTTGTTGTCCTGACATTACTGTTATTTCTATTAACCTTTTTAGAAATGTACGAATACTATTCAGAACTTTTCAGAATCGTACAACAACTTTTTCAGAACTTTTTAAACGTTCTAAAAAACTTCATCAGAACATTCTTTTTTCATGAAAGGATCAGATGATTCAGGTGCTATCGTCATAATATGCATTGAGCTGAATCGATCTATTTCGGGAAAGAATGTTAACGTTATATTTGAAATAACCTAGAGCGCCAAAATCATCAAGTCCATTGCACCTTTGTTATTCCTATATATACGTGCTGCCTCAGAGAAAAAAAAAACTACTAATGATATACGAAACTAATATTCATTCAAAACGTATTAACAATTTTCGTTTGTCCTAAACACTTTTTGAAAGTTAGTCTTCTTTCACTTGCGCTTGATCTTACGATCTTTTGAAAGAAAAACTTGAAGTCTTCTTGGTTGATTGATCTTCATCTTCATTATTTTGAAAACCCACTGAAGAAGACAAAAGCTATTTGAACTTGTGTTCAACATAAACTTCATCATACATATTTTGCTAAATCTGTGACTACAAAAGGTTCGATCCAAAACTTTCTAAGTATCATGTTGATTACGAGGAAAGGGAATCATATCTCATCTTTTATTCAGCTTGTGGCGACTGGTAAGTCATTGAGTTAGAGCAAGTGTTGGTCAAATTTGTAAACGGTCTTCTCACACCCGTAAGTTGAGAATAGGTTCTCTCTCACTTGTAAGTAGAGAATAGGTCATTTCACACCCGCAAGTTGAGAAACGGTCCTCTCACACCCGTAAGTTGAGAAATTGTAGTTCTCACACCCGTAAGGTGAGAAAGTGTACCGGTTTGATCTTTACCCGAAAAATGGTCCACAGTGGAGTTTGAACAAATCCTAACTTAGGAGGTTATGTAGTGGATGTAGGCGTGGCCGAACCACTATAAATCTTGTTTGCTGTATTTGATTGCTATACTTTGTTTAATCTATTTTCATTATTTCGCACAATTTAAGAAAGGCTAAAATCTGCCAAGTGTCCAATTCACCGCCCTCTTGAACATATTTGAGCCAACAATCCCCACGCAAGGGGCTCTGGGTTCTTCTTTTTCATTGTTCCTTTTTATTTTATTTCTCTCTTTCTTTTCATCTTCTCTTTTTACTTCTATTTTCCTCTTCTCGTTCCCCCCCCTTTCGTTTTTTTATTCCCTTTCCAGCCCTCTCTTCCCTTTTTTTTTTTCTGAGTTTTGTCTTGTTTTTTGCATGTTTGCCCCCAGTTCATCTTTTGTGTTTTTTTTTATGTTTGTAGGGCTTCTTATCTTTCCCACAATCTTTATCTTTCGTCGAAGTTCCTGTTACCTTGTGTGGTCCTTCTGGCTTCCCTCTGTGTTTTTTTCTTTTTGACCATTCTTGTTTTCTTTATTGTTTCTTTGTTTTCATGCTCTACCACTAGGGCCATTCTTTCCCATCTTCCTTTTTTCAATTGCGACATCCGCAATCTTTTGGAAGGTCTTGGCAGTTCCCAAAATTCTCATTTCCTCTGTTCTCGGGTTTCACCCCTGCTTCTTTTGCTTCTCGAGTGTTTTTTTTCCTATTATCTTTATCTGCAATCTTCTTGTTATGCTTGTTCTTTTTGAACAAGTCAACATGAGATGCCTTGGAAAATGCGGCGACAATGCTCGGGTGGTTGCAACTCGAGGAGCACTGTAGCCGAATTTGCGTGCTTTGTGAATGTTGTAGCTATGTTTGTACACGTACATTCATGATTAATAATTTTTTTATTTTCTTCTGATGGATGTATAATGGAATTTTTCTCTTTTGGCTTTGGCTTTTTATTTATTTGTGTATCTTCTGGGATTCTCATGCTTTTGGGGTAGAACTGAAGAGGTTGAACTTTAGAATCGGAAATTAATTGTAGGATTTATGTTGGAAACCAACGTTTTGTAAGGACATTTTTCGCCTCCTTCCTAGTGATAGGTTTGGACCCACCCCAAGGCATTATGAGGAATTTTTAAGATATACAGCCTGACCTCCCTTTCAGTGATAAGTTTGGGCCTACCCCAGGGCACTATATGGAACTTTTAAGGCTTGGAGCCTGACCTCCTTCCCGTGATAGGTTTGAACCTACATTAAGGCAGTATAAGAAACTTTTAAGGCTTAGAACCTGACCTTCTTCCCGGTGATTGGTTTGGACCTACCCCAAGGCACTACAGGGTTTGTAGACTCCCTTCTCGACAACCGAGACAAACTCAGGCCCCAAGGTGGTTGCAGGAGTCCAGCCGATCTCGTCGTGTAGAACTTTCCACTTGAGAAACATAATAAGCACAACACCACATTTTATTCATCATGGTGGAATTTGCGGGCGTTAGCCAATTACATATTTTTTTTTCCTTCATTGGTAATACGACTTCAAATGTTCGGCGTTCCAAGGCCTTGGTATTCTTCTTCCATCCAAGTCTTCCAGCTCATATACCCCTAGTCTTAAGATCAGCGTGACCTTATAGGGTTCTTCCTAGTTTGGGCCGAAAGCCCTAGCTCCCGGCTCTCGAGTGTTTAGCATCACCTTCAGTAACACTAGGTCTCCTGAAATATTTGGGTTGGACCTTTGCGTTGTAATATCGGGCGATGTGTTGCTGGTAGGCTGCGGCTCGGAGCTTAGGTACTTATCTTTTCTCCTTCAGTAGATCGAGGTCTAGCCTCTGGGCCCCCGAGTTTAATTGTTCATCGAATTGTTTTGTCCAGAAGGTAGGTATGCTAGCCTCCATTAACATTAGTTCCTCCATTTCGAACACCAAAATAAACAGAGTTTCTCTAGTAACGGTTCTTTTTGTGGTGCGGTAGGACCATAACACTTGTGGTAGGTCATCCGCCCAGGTGCCTCTTTTCACCTCTAGCCTGGCCTTTAGGGTATGCTTGATAATCTTGTTCACTACTTCAACTTTGCGATTAGCTTGCGGATGAGCTGGAGACGAAAAAAAGTTCTTAATACCAAGGTTGGAATAAAATGAGTTGAATCTCGCGTTGTCGAACTGCTTCCCGTTGTCTGTGATGATGGCATAAGGTACTCTAAATCAGCATACAATTGACTGCCATATGAACCTTGTGGTATTTTGCTCATTTTTTTGGGCCAACACCTCAGCCTCCACCCATTTGGTCAAATAGTCGACAGCAACTACTGTGAACTTCACCTGGCCCCCTACAGACCAGTAAAAGGCCTATGATATATACCCCCCACTGAGCGAATGGCCACAAGCTTCGGATGGGAGTTAGGTTTTTAGGAGGTGAATGAATCATTGCGTCGTAGCACTGACAGACTTCGCATCTGCGAGTTAACTCAATGGCCTTTCTGGGCATGGTTGGCCAAAAGTAAGCTTGGCACAGTACTTTATGGGCTAGGCTTCTTCCATCTAAGTGATTGCCGCAGATACCAGAGTGAGCTTCTACGAGGGTTGCTTGATCTTGCTCTTCCCTTAAACACTTCAAGTAGGGTAGGGAAAATCCCCGTCAGTATAGCTGTTTGTCGATGATCTTGTACTGAGTTGCTTGCCTCTACACGTTCCTTGCATCATTCCTGTCGTCCGAGAACTTTTCATGTGGCAAGTAATTTATGATTTCATCCATCCAAGATCTAGTTTTTTAATACACCATAGGTGTATTTCGGTTCTGACAGTCTTTGAAGGTAGGAACTCAATCGACACCTGGAACAGGGCTTCAACCAAGGAATTTTCTATTCGAGGGATCTGGATCACTTTTGGTTTTTCGAACCTTATCAGGGTTTCTTGCACAACCCGGAAGTAGGTCTTCATTCTCGCATCTTTGGCAACGTACTCCATGGTGATGTGGCGGTGATGAGCTGAGTCGCTATAAATTTGGAGATTTTTGGCACCTCATTTCTCGGTTGTCCTTAGGCCAGCAAGGAAAACCTCGTATTCCACCTCGTTATTGGAAGTGAGAGAGCCGAAGCAAACAACACAAAAATATATTTCCCCTTTGGGAGAAATTAAAGAAATGCCAACTCCGGAGCCTTGCTTGTAAGAAAAACCGTCCACATATAGCTTTTAGAGTATCTCGTCAACTGCACTCATTTTCTCCTGATTTGCTTACGAGGGAGAGAACTCGTTGACAAAATCGGCCAGGGCTTGGTTCCTCACAACACTCTTGGGACGATATTCGATGTTGAACTCTCCTGGTTCAACTACCCACTTGGTTAGCCCCCCCGAGGTCCCTAGTTTCCGCAAGACTAGTTTCAGGAAGTGCTTGGTGAGCACGACCATAGTATGGGCTTGGAAGTTGGGTCACAACTTTCGGGTATAAGTGATCAATGTCAGGGCCAACTTCTCAATCTCCTGGTATCTAGTATATGCATCCAGTAGGGACTTGATGACGTAGTAAATGGGTTTTTGCACCCCGACCTCTTCTTTTACAAGAGTCGAGCTCACTACTGCCCCTGAAACGGGCAGATACAAGAACAACTTTTCTCCGAGGGTAGTCTTTGAGAGAAGGGGCACATTGCTGAGCTAGCTTTATAGTGGCATGAAGGCCTCATCGCACTCCTCGTCCCATTCTACCTTCCCAGACTTTAGCCACGTAAAGAAAGGTAAACATTTATCAGTAGATTTAGAGATGAACCTGTTGAAGGCGAAAATGCACCCATTGAGCCTTTGTAGCTCCTTTCGTTTAGATGGGCTTTCATGTCCAAGATCGCCTGTATTTTATCCAGGTTGGCTTTGATTCCTCTTTGACTGATCATGAAACCTAGGAACTTTCTTGAATCAACTTCGAATACGCATTTTTCTGGGTTGAGCCGCATTCGATAACGTCGTAGGAAGACGAAGACATCTCTGAGGTTGGTGGGTTGATCCTTCGAAATGTGGCTTTTCACTAGCATGTCGTCCACGTAAGCCTCAATGGTATGCATAAGCTTGTCGACGAGCATCCGATTCACAAGCCTTTGGTAGGTGGATCCTACATTTTTCAGAACGAATGGCATTACTCTGTTGCGGTACAATCAGCGGTCTGTTACAAACGAGGGTTTTCTCCTGATCAGCCGAGTGCATTATGATATGGTTGTATCTTGAGTAAGCATCCATGGAGCTTAGTAGCTCGTGACTTGCAACGACATCTACCAACTGATCTATCCTCGGGGGGAAAGCTATCCTTCGGACGGATACTATTAAGGTCAGTGAAATTCACGCAGGTCCTCCATTTTCCATTTGGCTTTTTCACCAGCACTATGTTGGCCAACCAATCCAGATACATTGCTTCCTGGATAAAATCTACTTTGATCAATCGGTCGACTTCTTCCTTTAGGGCTTGGGCTCTCTCTAGCCCTAATGGCCTTATTTTTTGTTGTTCGAGTTTGGTACTAGGGTCGATGTTCAGCCTTAGCACGATCACGTCGGTTCCAATGCCTGGCATGTGGTGTGGGACCATGCAAAAACATCTTGGTGCTCCGACAGTAGGTCGGCTAGTTCTTGGGTGAGTTGTTGCCCTAGTTGTGCCTCGATTTTCACTTTTCTTGTTGGGTCAATCCCCAATAGCATTTTCTTCCACTCTCCCAGGAAAGCCTCTAGGTTATTGTTTCCCTCTCGTGGGTTGAGATCCTTCACAGGTCATCGCTCTTGCATGTTAGGTGTCGAGTTTTCGTTCTTTTCTGGTTCACTGCTTTCCTCCATAATTTGGAAGTTCTCCTTTGTTTTTCCTTTCATGGCGACGGCATAGCATTCTCGTGACTCATTTGGCTATCGCGGACTATGACAACTCTTTCCTCAATGGGGAACTTCATAGCTTGATGGTAGGTAGAGATGATGGTTATGAGCTAGTTCAAAAAAAAGTGGCCCATTACTGCATTATACAACTAGGCACACTTTACTATAAGGAAATCGACCATCACAGTGGCTTTTTCGTCGTCATCTTCCACAATCACAGGCTGCATAATTCTTCCTTCAGGCATCAAGCCCACCCCAATGAACCCGATCAGCGGTGATAGCGCCGGTATTAGTTGATCTGCGTCTAACCCCATCTGCTCAAACGTGACAAGATGTCTGTTGAACTCTCATTATTTACCAACATCCGATGCACCTTATACTTTGCTACATTTATTGTCACGACTAGCGCAACGATATGGGGCTGGTGGACGTGTCGTGCCTCTGCTTCGATGAACGTAATAGAGAAATCCACTCCCTACAGATTTTTCCTAGGCTTGATTCCAGGCTGTAGATTTCTTGTCTGGTAGCCTTGGCATGGGCTTTCAGATATCGATTGAAGCTCAGTTTTTGCTCTCCACCAAAGATAGTTCGAATCTCTCCCGCTAAAGCTGCTACATCTCTCTGTTGTTGTTGTTGTTGTCGTTTTTCTCTCATTTCCCTTTAGGCTTGGAATCTTGTACATACTCTCTGAGATATCCCTTATTGATGAGGGTTTTGATTTCCTTCTATAGGTCAAAACACTGAGATGTGTCATGATCGTGGTCTCTGTGGAACTAACAATATTTTTGTTGATCCCTCTGCTCGATGGGGGTCTGAATCCTCCGAGGCCTTCTTACAAAATCATTTTCCTTGGATCTCTAGTAGGACTTGCTCTTTAGAAAAATTCATGGGCATATATTCACCAAATCTGCTCTGAGGTGTTGGCCCAGATGTGTCCAAGAGGGAGGTGAATTGGACACTCAGCAGATTTTAACCTTTTTTTTTAAATCGTTTAAAGAAATGAAAATAGATTAAATAAAGTAAAGTAGATAGATTCAATAACAGTGATAAAGACAATGCACACAAGATTTAGAGTGGTTCGGCCTCCCCTACATCCACTACCTAATCTCCTCAGTTAGGATTTGTCCAAACTACACTAAGGATCTTCTTACGGGTGAAGATCAAATCGTTACACTTTCTCAATTTACGAGCTTGAGAATAACCTTTTCTCAAGTTTTGGGTATGAGAATGATCGTTACAACTTGAGCAACATTTGCTCTAAACCATTGACAAACCAGTCACCAATATCAAATTACAAGATGATATATGATTCCTTCTACTTAGAATCAAAGGGATACTTACAAAGCTTTGAGCTGAACCTTTTGTTACCACAAATTCAGCAAGATATGTATAATGAAGTGCAGCTGAAAACAGGTTCAAAAGTTTTCTTCTTCTTCGATGGATTTTGAAAAGATTTGAATGTAGTTTGAAGAATCTAGTATTTCAAATATGATTGAGAGCTCAAAACAGTGAGTAGAAGACTAACTTCCAAAAGTTTTTGCACAAGTGAAAATTGTTAAACGTTTTGAAACAGGTTTTCGTATTTGATAATGTTTTTTGATCTGCTCCAAGGCAACATATATATAGAAACAACAATGGTGCAATGAACTTGAAGTTAAGTAATTTTGGCGCACAAAGTTATTTCAAAAACAACTAACACATTCTTTCCTGAAAAGGATTTGATTTAGTCTATGCAACTACAACAACAACACCTAAATCTTCCGATCAAACATGAGAATATAATGTTCTGATAAATTATTATAACGTTTTGAAAAGATTCAAAAAGTTCTGACAAAGTTTTGCTCAGTTCAGAAAAGATTCTTCTGAAAAGTGCAGGTGTCAGCTTTGTGACAGTGTTGGATTAGCGTCCTGATACATAATGTCAACTTTGTCGGTTTGTTCCTTGAGGGCGCTCGTGGACCACAAGCGTCCTGCTGAACTGAGAAGTGAGGGCACTAATGAAAAGTTAGCGTCTTGACACGTTTAAAACAAGTAAAACATAAGGGCGATGCTAAGGTTATGAGCGTTTTGAAGTTTTTAACGTGTTTAAATTCATAAAATGATAAATATGATGAAGAAAGATCAACGTCCTGAGATTTACTAAGTTGGTTCTTAAGTGAGGGCACTCCTATTCAAGTAGCGTCCTATAATTTTTCCAACTTATAACTGTCAGCGTCCTTAAAGATTTAAACCGTTAAAAGCTCAGAAAACAGTCAGCGAGCTGATATTGAATCAACATCCTGACAAGTTCATTGGTTGACTCAATGAGGGCGCTACTGATGAAGTAAGGTATAACACCCCCCACTTTTTTTACTGTAAAAATTAATTCAACGGCTTGAAAACCCTCCACGTGTCATTGCAATAAGTGGTGAAACCCCCCCCCCTAAAAGAAAAAATTGTAGACCCTCATAATGGGACAGTCCCAAAGAAAACGCCGTCCCCATGGGGGACCAGCCCCAAGAGGGCACCCTATTTATAGTATGGTGGCCCCCTCAATTCACCCTCGCCGACTTCCTCGCTCTCCTTCGCCCTTTTTGAACTCTCCTCCATCCCTGCACGCTTCAAGAAGTTATAAGAAAATGCTATGCCACTACAAGTGTGTTAAGGTGGGGAATGAAGGCTAGGTTTGCATTTCTTACTTGTTTAATAATGAATTACGTAGCATCATGCATCATATATGTTACCATGTTTTACTTCATGCATGAGGCTATCTATTAAAAATGGTAAATTCATAACCATGGAGGCTATGTCGTTACGTTAGACCATGAGGATCATCATTATGATATATTATTGGGTGTTATGCCGTTACGCTGGCCTCAGCAAAGTGACACTGTCACTGGTTATATTATTGGGTCCTATGCCATTACGCTAGCCCTAGTAGAATGACACTATCACTGGAACTCAGGAGACCTCTTAGTTGCTGGATATTGTATTGGTGCATCGGATCACAGGTTGCGAGTGAATGGTACCTGGCCTGTGATGTCGTGTGATCATGTTTCATTCATATCATTGCTTGATTGTATTATTGTGGCATAACAGTCTGATGACTGTTGTTCTGTATTTATTATTATGCATGTAAGACTTGTTTACCCTACTTAATCTCATTGAGCTATTGAGCTCACTCCGTTGCTAATCTTTCCAGGAATTAAGATGGGTAAGGATGGATTTATTCCGGGGGTTATGGCCAAACCTGATCTATGTTGGGACTTTTGTGTATGTACTCTCCCCAGGTCCTGTCAGATCGGTCTAATGATAGTGACGATGGTTCCAGGCTTCTAGACGCCTCTCTTATATTGCTTCTCTTTTGTTACTTTGGAACTTTTGTAAGGGTTCGCCCTTGCTACCTTTTTGTTGAATTTTTGCTATAAGGAATGTAATAATTAACCAACTCTATACATTCCATATAATAGTATTTTCCTTAATAATTTGTATTGTATTATTGTTAATGTGAGCCACTATGCTTTTGTATGTGCGACTTTGATCGAGTGGAGTGAGCACTCAACGCCCTAACTGTTGGACCTCGTGCTGGGTCAATGGGGCGAGGTGTGACATAAGCGTTCTGATGGCCTTGGACACTGCCCATATCTTTTCTATAAATAGAGAGGGAGAAGGGGAATTTTCTTCACTCTCCCTCCTCACCTCTCTTTGTCTTCCTTCTTTTTAGCTATATACTTCTTTTCTACAACATACCTTATATTTCTCTCTAAGTTCTATCTCCAAAAAATAACTCGATGGAGCAAAAACCAAGGAAGTTTAAGAAGAATGTTGAAGGGAAAAGTTCTCAACCTCCTCGATCCAGATCTTTCCCTTCAATTCCAGTTCAGACGGGAAGACTCGTAATTTTACCTGATGAATACTACCCTATGCTCCATGAAAAACTTGCAGCTTTAGGTTGGACACCAGTCATCAATCTTGAAATGTGCATTTTTCGATCTTTTGTTATATCATTTTACGAAAATTTGACCGTAAAAAACAAAGATACTTTCACCATCACTCCAATGGTGAATGGTGTTCATATCACCCTTACATCTGAAACATTCTCATAAATCTTAGAAATCGGTAAGAAAGGACCACTCTGTGATATTTACACGTCCAGAGGCAGGTTAAGTGCGGTCCCAAACTCTCGACATATGTTTAGATTTCTTACTTCTCAGCCTGATTACATGGTCACTAGGATTTTCACCAAAGAAATTAAAGAGCGGTATAATCCTCTCATTCAAGTGATCATGTCAAATATTTTGGACCAACCTGGAAAAAGATCTACTACCACTCACCCTCAATGCTTTTTGGCATACTACTTGATAAAGGAAATTCATGTGAATCTTCTATATATCATTTTGCGCCGCATGGCACATTACACTCTGGAACGAACTTGTCTTCCAAATGGAGCACTATTAAACAAAGTGTTCCGACGTTTCGGAGTTTTTCTTAGCCCAATCGAGATAACATCTCCCTTGTATGGTGACATCACCGAAAGTGTGTTGAACTCAAGTGAACCCAAGGGAAGTCGTGCGGTTAAGAGGCGAGGAAATGCGCCAACTAAGTGGGAAGATTTTCCTGAAATAAAGGAAGAAACTTCTCCATAAGACCTTGAGGATTTTAACCTCGATTTTTCTAATATTCTAGAAGAGGAGGCAGACCCTCCTACAGAAGAATACGTTTATCTGTCCACAATACAAGAAACTAATACTGTCACCCAACAACAACTTGTGGATTAAATGAGAGAAATGATGCTGGCAACCTAAGAGCGAATGATGAAAAACATTGGAGACCAGTTTGAAGTACAAAATCACAGCCTCGCAGAACATAAAGAGGTTATGGACTCACTGCTTAAGTGGCGTAAGGAATGCTACGTTGTACTACCAAGGATCTCTCCTCCAGTTTCAGGTGAGAGAGAATTTGGACAATTGTCCCAACAAGCACAAGATTCGTCAGTGAATCTAAACCTCAACATTGGGACCTCTCAGTTTCCTAACCCAGCATTTGTTGGAAAAGTTATGAAAACTCTTATATACTCTCCCGGCATGGAACAATCAGTATCTCAATTCTTTTCTGAAAATTTTGATTTCGTACCTCCTCAATAGTTTACTAACAATGAATCTGTTTTTAGATTTTCGTAATTAGTTGTTGGGCAATCTTGCAATAGTTTAACGTAGCTTCGTAGTAGGTTGAAGTATTTTCAAGGCAATTTAGACATCCTTGTAGCAGTTAAAATAGTTTGTAAAACTTTGTATAAAAAAAATAAAAAATAAAAAATAAAAAAACTTCATGTCAAATTTTCAACTCATGATATACTAAACATTATGTGTTGTGTGCTAGACAATTTGTGGTAAGCCCACTCGTTTAGTGAATTTCTTCACTATTAATGGGTTTGGCGTGGTATCGGGCACAATAAACTCACACAAATACTGATGAAAAATACTAGACGAGGTAACCTAAGGACCTACTGTGTAACAGTTCATGGCAGAAGTCTGACTTACCATCAGTATCGCCAAGTTCACATGGTATGGGACATGAGAACTCGAAGGATAATAATGGTAGACGGTTTTCCACAGGAATCTGCAAAAGACCGCCCATACATCTCCTTGATTGGACCACATCTTTTATCACCAAATTCATGCAGAATGGGACGTATGAATTTGGACGATAATAGGAATCGTCAGGTCTTGGTGATAGGTGAGCATGGTATAAACAAGTGCAAAGGATTTGCGACATATAGATGTAGGTGACAACACGAGGAAAAGGTTGAGGAAATATATGTGGCATGTACAGATAATCAACAACATAGCTATTCTCACAAAGACACAAGAAATTTTTTAAAATTTTTTTAAAAACGCAAATACTACTATAATAGTTTTTGAAAACATTAAAATCACACTTTTTTTTTTTGTTTTTGGACCAACCTAAAAGTACAATGCCACGGTGCTCTAAGGCTCCTCATTTTCCCTATTACCTAGCCTAGAAAACTAGGAGGTTAAAACCTATGACATGTTACTCAAGAACTATGCATGTGCACTGAATCACGAATCAATCCTCTTGTCTTCCTCAGAACTTATATCGCACATTCTGTGCTAATGTCAAACCAATCTGCAGACAATGCAGTATAAACAAGAAGTCAGCACGACCCTAGCTCCTCTCGACAAGCGTCTGTGTTTATGCATCGGCAAGAGGATGTTGGATCTGAACCTACTCCCCTACATCAGAACAAGCGATGAACGACAACGCTAATGCCCCAAAAACAGAACAAACTGCTGCAACTCCTTCCAATGGAGTAGTCATACCATTTAGCATGGAACAATTTTTTCAAGGCTTTACTGAATACATGAAGGCGTCCATGAGAGGTTCAGTCCAGAGTGTTGTTGATCATCAAACTACGGTTCCCCAGCCGCCCTTGGAACTGGGTAAGCAGAAGATGGATCAGATGACCAGTCAAATTACAAAGTACAAACGACTACAACCCATCACTTTTGACGAAAATTCTGATTCTGACAAAGCCTACAAGTGGCTAGAAGAAACTTGTAAGGCGCTCGGGGCAATGGGAGCGTCTGAAGAGAGAAAGATTCCTCATGTTGTTTACTAGTTAGTTGGAAATGCCAACTCCTGGTGGAAAATAGTTAAGAAAGACCCTCAAGTAAATGCCACTACCATGACATGGCAACAATTTAAAGCTGAATTCATCAATGATTATTTTCCAAATGTTGTCAAGAAAAATAAGATAGAGGAATTCGCAAAACTCTTTCAAGGAAGTATGACAGTCCGGGAATACGCAGTCAAGTTCACTGAACTCTCCGTTTTCTCTCTCTCTACCATCACTACAGAAAGGGACAATGCTGAAAAAAATTTCAATGGATTGAGGCTTGACATTAGGCAGGTTCTTGCTTTTCTAGAGCTTGATAATTTTAGAAAATTGGTGAACATGGCTATAAATTATAAGCAGGAGAAGCTAGAGCAGGAACAGAGGTGCAACCTGGGAAAATGAGTCATTGCGCCAGTACAACAGTCTGCTAGGAAGAGACCTTACCAGCCAAATCAAAATGCTCACCCCAGTATGGGAAACCCCCAAAACCCTCGGCTCCAGTTCGCTCCACTTGCTCCAGCACAACAAAATTTCCAAAGGAACCTTCGTACTCGCCAAAATCAAGCAGACCAAAAAAATGGAAATAATCAGTGATTTTCGCTACCTCCTCCAAATCAACAACCACAAGATCAAGATCATATGTGCTACAAGTGTGGCCAGGTAGGTCACATTCAACAAATTTTTTCTCTTCAAGCCCCTGGCCAACCTAGGGCCCCAGCAGCACCAGTTCAACAAGCAGCCTCGATAGCTCTACCACCACCCAGACAACAACAAGGCCCTAGGCAACAAGGACACGCCTACGCTGTTGTTGAACGACTGATGCCGAAAAATAACATGGTGGAAGGTACCTTTGTGTTTCCTTAACATGTTGGTACATGTCTTATTCGATTCGGGTTCTACGCATTCTTTTATGGCTACCCAAGTAGTCCAGAAATTAGGACTAAAACCAAAGGCCACTCCCATTACAATTCGGGTATCCACGCCAATAGGATCGAGTACGAAAATAAATCAAATATGTTGAAATTGTGAACTTAAAATATTGGATCATCAGTTGGTAGCGGACCTCCTAGTAATGGATTTCTCTGATTTTGATATTATCTTGGGTATGGACTGGTTAACACCTTTACATGCTCAAATAGATTGTCGCAAGAAGCAAGTTTGACAGACACTACCTAATGGTTATAACCTGAAAATTCAAGGGGTCTGTGAACACGTTCATCATTCTACCGTGTCCCTTATAAGATCTCAGATGCAAGCACTTTCAATCCTTGATCATCATGAAGAAAGTATATTGTCCAGTCATCCACCCAGCCTGTAAGATGTGTTATTTCGATGAACCCCATGAAATGAATGTTTTGATGATTCCAAATATCTCCAATCTGTGTATCTAATGATCTTGTCAAGTGTTTCAGATTAATCAAGAATCAAGATCAAGGAACTGAGCATACAAGCCTATTGATCATCTCAAGTAAAGTTCCGAGTCTATCGGTACTTAGAATGTAAAGTCTATCGATCAACTTACTTTCAACAAGATTTTATCGTTTGCATATTTTGATCGTAACATTCTAATCTTACCTTATGATTTCTAAAGTATTTGATTTAATCCGGAAACATTATGTTTTATCGAGCTTTAATCGAGAAATCAAAAACCATTTTTATAAAGTCTTTCAGGACGCTAATGTTTTAGCAGCACCCTCCTGGACTTGATGAGTCAGAAAGCTGATAAAATATTAGGACGTTCAAGGTTGAATTGAACTAATTAATATGGACGCTTACTTGTAAGTAGTGACCTTTTTTTATCAACATTTGAGAATGTCAGGACGTTGACTTAGTTTCAGCTCGTTGGAAGTTCTTTTTGTTTTTAAGTAGTTTCTATCTTTAAGGACGCCGATAGTTATAAGTTGAATAAACTATCAGGACGTTACTTGTGTAGGAGCACCCTCATCTTTAGAATCAACTTAATAACCCTCAGGATGCTTACTGTCCTTCAGCGTACTCAACATTGTTTTAAAACTGTTTTTCAATTTCAAGACGCTAACTTTTGATTAGCGCCCCCGTGTGTTTAATGTTTTAAAACAAAGGAGAACACTAACTAGGAAGTACCGCCCTCACGTTTTAAGTCGTTTAATTGTCAAAGAAAGTCAGGACGCACTATTTAGTAGCATCCTCACTTCATTGTTTAGTAGGACGTTGATGCTCTATAAGTGCCCTCAAAAGAACAAAATGACAGAAATGATATTTTTGTTGTTCTAACATGTACATTCTTTTTAGCCACCTTTTCAAAACAACTTTTCGTACAAAATCAATTTTCTGTATTTGTAAGAGATATTCTCGGATTCACGAACCACTTCCTCAAAAACTTTCCTTATTCGTGTAACTGGAGAAAATCAGAATATTCATCAAATGTGCAGTTGCCATTTTCGTGATGTATTCTAACTGTTATGAGTAAACGTTCATATTTGAAATTCAAATTCAAATGAACAGCTTCATCTCTACAAGTCTATATATATAGGCACTTAACAAACTGTTAAGACACCGAAAATTTTTCGAGCCAAAACACTTTTCGAAAGTTAGTCAAATTTTCATTTGATTCAAAAAGCTTAAGTTATTCTAGTTTCAAAGCATTTTATTTGGATCATTACTTATTTAAAGATTTTCAAGCTGTGCTAACATTCTATCTTTATCTGAAAATCTATTTGAAAGTTTGAACTGTTTTCACTCAAATTGTTCAACATTGTTTTAACTTATATCGTTCTTAATGAAAGAGAAATTTGAGAGATAGTTCATAGGATAAAGTTGTACTCAATTTCATATCTTGTATATTGTATCAAGGTTGTAACAGTAATTAGATAAACTACTGAGTTGATATTCTTATATTCAACAAGATTCGGTCTCCTCACACCCGTAAGTTGAGAAACGGTCTTCTCACACTCGTAAGTTGAGAAAGGTTAGGTTGGTCTCAAGCCTGGAAGTTGACCAGTGTAACAGTTATTCTCACACCCGCAAGTTGAGAAAAGGTGTAACGGTTTGATTCTCACCCATAAGAGAATCCCTTAGTGATAAGGTTCAAAATACTAACAGAGGAGGTTAGGTAGTGGAAGTAGGCAAGTAGCTTAACCAATATAAATCGGCTGTGCACATTTGCTCAATTTTCGCACCTTAATTTTCCCATTTTAATCAATTTTTAAATTGTCTAATTGTCCAATTCACCCCCCTCTTGGACATATCTGGGCCAACAATTGGTACCAGAACAGTGTTGCTCTTCAAAGAAACTTCACAATTTCTTTGATATCAATGGCAATGACCAAAGGCACTGTCATAGAAGTAGGTCAACCTTTAGATAGACCACCTCTGTTCAATAGAGACTGGTGTGAAGATTGGATGATAAGGATGAAATCCTTTCTACGATCTAAGGATATCAGTCTTTGGGAAATGGTTGTAAATGGCTACACCATGCCCAACAAGCCTATTGAGCTATGGACAGATAAGAAAAGACTAAATGATAAACTTAATGCTCAAGCTATCTATGCCTTGTACTGTTCTCTACCCGAGAATAAGTAGAAAGGGTAGTTCATCCTAAGAGTGCCAAGGAGATTTGGGAAACACTCAAATCAATTTATTGTGAAAAGATTAACATTCGTGATGAAAAGCTCAAGGAGTCTGATAGACTATTTGATGCCTTTGAGATATCGGAGAATGAATCTCTCGATACAGCATGCAACAAATATCAATCTATTCTTGATGAAATGCAAGAATTGAATCAGGAAATACCTACAGAGATATCTCTAGTATATTTTTGTGATAAGCTTCCAAAGAAATGGAATGATAAGCAGAATCTGTTGAACCATGAAAAATGAGTTTAAAAGAGTTCTGTGATCTCTTGCAAAACGTGGAAAGAAGGGATGAGACTAGAAACCCAGTTAGAACATTAGAAGAGCCACTCATTCACTTTAAGGTTTTAGAAAGTGATTCAGTTCATGATAACCTGCAACGTTTCATACGTCTAGTAAATGAACTTGAATACTTTGAAAAAATCATCTCTCACTCTACTTTAGTACAATATTTTTTTAACAGTTTTCCTGAGAACTGAAAATATAAAGTATATTTTCTAAACAAGTTTTCAAATCCATTTGAGATCAATTTTCAAATCCATTTGAGACCCGTTTTGAAGAAATTGATTATATTTTGAGTGGGTTAGAAACCTCAGATGAGAGAGAAGACATTCTTGCAAATGCACCAAGCAGGAACAGAAGTGAAGTTGCTGATGAAATATATACAATGAGTCAACAATCCTCAGCAAGCACATGTAGGATGCTCAATAAAAGATCTCCTAATATAATGTCGAGAAAGAAGTCAGCATGGAGATCGAAGATAATGAATTATCTCAGCTGCTTCAAAACTAGAGGTAATGAATTCTCCTAATGAACAGAGTGCTCAAGTCGAGGGCTTTACAGTACCTAGAGGTAAAAGTCAAAAATTATGCAAAGGTATAAACGTCACTCTCGTCACTAATGTTATTATCAGAATATACTTACCAGTGATAAATGATTGTCTTTAATCATGCAATGCTTAGAATACTTAATATTTTTGCTCATGATTAAATTATTGATGATTGGTTGATGAAATATAACTTGTGATATTGTTTATTCAACCATACGTTACTTAAGTTTAATTGGTCAAATTTGATTAATAGTAGTGCTTAAATGTATTGAATCAAACTAATAACAAGTGAGGACACTAACGCGCTTATTAGCTCTAGTCGATCAAGAACGCTAGTCAGAAAAAGGACGCTAATCGGTCACAAATGTTAAATAAATTAAACCTCCTTTAGAGACTAGGAAGCAGCACGTGTTGGTGTGTGTCAGGAGTGAGCTTATCACTTTTATAAAATCAAACTTTTGTAACCTAGCAGTCACTTTTCACCTTTTGTGCCCTAGGACGCTTCGACAAAAACTTACCAGGAATCGTTTTAAAAATTATCGTTGAATCTTCATCTTTAACCTTTGGTAAATCCTGTTCTTTTTTCATTTCTGAATCCTCTAATTCCTATTGCGTCTTTGCCTCAGTTCTTCATATCTTTTCATTTGATTAATAAATGGCCCCCAAACTTGAAAAGTTTCGCCCCTTCTCTGCAAGAAAACGAGTTATTTCACCATCATCACCTCCAGATAGGACTGTGAGACCAAGAACTGAACCAACTCAAGCTGAACAGGCTGAGGAACCCACACCTCCTATTGAGATCGCATCTGGACCATCTCACCCACCTTCTTCTTCTTAGATGAGAAGAAAGGGAGATAAAGCCGAGAAGCTTATTAACCGAGCTTTAATTGATGGATGCTATGTCGATTTTGACTTCTTCATTAACTCTCACTTGGACATTTTTTCTCTATTTGAATTCCAAGGCTAGATAGATTTACTTACCATCAATTCTAAGTGGTACCCCAGTCTCGTCAGCCAATTCTATTTGAATTTGGTTGATAAACTCGACTCTGAATTCACAAAACAATCTATGGTAAAGGGAAAATCTGTTGAGATTTCTCCCAGATTCTTTTCTGAAGCATTTTCCTTGCCAAGTGATGAAAGTGCTCACATACTTTCATTCACAAAACATAAAGTCCAGTATCCAGGCTATAACAACCTTTCTGCTCCTAATCTCATTTCAAAGAAAAAGGACCACTCGTGTGTCGACAATAAACTCACAAATCAATCCCTTGAACTTATACCTAGAATAATCCACAACATCATTACCCAAATCATTCAATCTAAAATCGGCAGCAGGGGTAGTGTAAATGAATTAGACTTATACTTAATCTGGTGCATTCTGGAAAAAAAGAATGTGAATCTCGCCCACATTCTCATGCATGTGATGAATACAATGATTAGTAGAGGAGGAGGTTTGCCACTTTGTATGTACCTCACCACTCTGTTCGAAAGATGTGTTATTGATTTTCATGGAGAAAGCTTCAAGGAGACCAGTAGATACAACTGCATTGGTCAAACCATTGTGAAAGTGATGAGATACACTTATGTCCCTGCATTAGCCAAATGGCTTCCAATGTTAGAAGAAAAGGTTGTGCAAGAGGAAGCTACCCCCACAGCTAACATTGAGCATGTTTCAATTGATGATGTGGAAATTGAACATGCAGAGCAAACTGTTCATGTTGAAGAACATCTGATGGAAGAGGTGACCCAGATTGCTCAGGTCGTTGTTAAAGAACATCTGCATGAGTCAAAAAATATTGATGCAATCTTGGAGGCCATCACCAGAGAAAGAGTCAGTGAGGACTCAAATAAAACTATCTCCAGACCACCATCATCATTTAATTTCCTTGTATCAATGGACTCCCAAGACTCGAAAAAGTGTGAGTCTGATGGTGAACAATGTCAAGATACAGAGGGCTATGATCTGGATATCATACCCTATTAGGGAGATGACATGAATGAAAAAGTTGATGAAGTGGTTCATACTGAAGATTTTCATGAGGTTGTTGAATCTCAAGCAGAAGATGAAATGGAAAATGTTCATTAGGAAAGCTCATCTGATCAAGAGCCGCCTTCCTATTCTTCTACAAGCAGGCCAAATGATGAATTCTTTAGAGAGGAAGATTTTCTGAAAAGAGTGAGAGAAGATCATATTTTTGTCATGTCTCAACTAATGACTCGTCTAGAACATAATCAAGTTCCTGAAAATTGAGATATTGGCAAAGGTTCGAGACTCTCTGACATCTCAGGAGGGAGTTGAGATTAATGAGATAAAAGAATTTAACTCTCACATAATCAAGGTAACTAAATTGCTCGAGAAAGTGACACAACAAATAGACCAATAGTTAAGTGTCATGCGATCCTTGCCTGCTTCATCGATAACTGATGATCTGGTTAAGGATATTTGAGATAACATGCAGCAGATGCAGCCGTTCATGAAAGCATTCACCTCATCAGTTATTAAAAGATCATCAAGCTCTCAACCTCCTCAAGCTAAACTTCAAGTTCCTCAAAGTCAGACAATGCCAGCTACACCAAGAAGTGATGCAAGAGACTTAACTGAAAAAGATTTGAAGAAGATTCTCGAAGAAATTTAAAGCTTAAGAGGAAAAATGGCTGAATCCTCTAAAAATAAGTCCATTTCTGACACTTTGCAATCAATTTTGGATGCTATCTTGGATCAAGTAACGAGCAAGACAACGCTTGATCCAGTGTTGCAGGCCACCTCTAGTCTAAAAGTGAATCTAGACACTACAAGGCCTGCACAACAGAGGATGAGAGACTAACCAAGATTCTCAACTTGGTTACTCGTGCTTTTGAAAAACTACAAAACTTGGAGAACAAGATGCCTTTCCTTACCACAACCATTATGGATCTGTCTTATATTGTCATCACAGTTGCAGATCGAGTGGAAAGAGTAGTAGGCTTCTTTGAATACCTCTTCAAGGAAATGAATAGTTGACTGCATTCTACTGTGTGGTATATTGCCTCTAGCATGGAACGTTTTGCAATGCTCTTTCATCTTTTGAAGAAGAAGGGTGTCAAAGTTTCACCTACACCACGAGCTCAAGCCTTCACACACCTTCAAGGGCCTAAGTAGTCTGACAGACTTCGTGGCATATTAGAATGTGAAGATGAAGAAGTATCTGATGAAGAGTCATTACATAGAATCAGTTGAAAAGTGTTTCCACCCCCAGATCCCTCATCAAAGACATTTTTTTATCCTAAACGCAAGCGACCAATCAGGCTAGAATTTAAAGGTCATACACTTTCTCCTGATTTTGCTCAAGGTCTTGCGGAATGGAAAGCTAAAGGCTTCTAACCCTGTCCACCTCTTGATCCATTTAAATTTGGTGTTTCTAAGCATGCTCACGAAAAATTCATTGAAAAATTTAGGAAGGGTATTGTAATTGATGAATCTGTCAGTAGTGTGAGACAAAGCACATGTGGTTCTTCAAGGCCACAAGCACCAAGGAAACCCAAGGAATTTGAACCTAGTTCTAGTAGATCCAAGAAGGATGAGGAGGCTGAAAGAAAAAGGAAAGGGAAGGGTCCCAGTACGAGCTAAGCCTACCCTTTTTTTTGTTGTTTTCATTAGGGGGAGAAGAGAATGCAAATATTAAGGCTAAGTTAGCTCAAGAGAATGGAAGTTACATGTAAGGGGGAGTTCTATCTAAGTTATTGTATTCATTCTTATTTGTATATGGTTTTGTTTGCAACTTATCTTGTAAATCTTTATGATTGAAATCAGATAGAACTAACATGTCTGCAGATACTATTCTAAATTCGTTATATGTTTGAGTACATGAATATTTATCTGCATGATCTATGAGTATTTGAAATCATCAAAAAGGGGGATATTGTTATTTCAATGAACCCCATGACATGAATGTTTTGATGATTTCAAATATCTCCAATCTGTGTATCTAATGAACTTGTCAAGTGTTTCAGATTAATCAAAAATCAAGATGAAAGAACTGAGCTTACAAGCCTATTGATCATCTCAAGTAAAGTTCTGAGCATGTCAGTACTTAGAATGTAAAGTCTATTGATCAACTTTCTTTCACCAAGATTTTATGGTTTACATATTTTGATCGTAACATTCTAATCGTACCTTTTGATTTCTAAAGTATTTGATTTAATCTGAAAACAATGTTCTATCGAGCGTTAATTGAAAATCAAAAATCATTTTATAAAGCTTTTCAGGACGCTAATATTTTAGCAACACCCTCTTGGACTTGATGAGTCAGGACGCTGATAAAATATTAGGACGCTCAAGGTTGAATTGAACTGATTAATAAGGACGCTTACTTGTAAGTAGCGACCTTTCTTTTATCAACCTTTGAGAATGTCAGGACGCTGACTTAGTTTCAGCTCGCTAGAAGTTCTTTTTGTTTTCAAGTGATTTCTATCTTTAAGGATGATGATAGTTATAAGTTGAATAAACTATCAGGACGCTACTTGTGTAAGAGCGCCCACATCTTTAGAATCAACTTAATAACTCTCAGGACGCTTACTGTCTTTCAGCGTACTCAACATTGTTTTAAAACTTTTTTTAAATTTCAAGACGCTAACTCTTGAGTAGCGCCCTTGTATGTTTAATGTTTTAATACAAAGCAGAACGGTAATTGCAAAGTAGAGCCCTCACTTCATTGTTCAGTAGGACACTGATGCTCTATAAGCACCCTTAACGGAATAAAACGACAGAAATGATATTTTTGTTATTCTGACATGTACATTCTTTTTAGCCACCTTTTCAGAACAACTTTTCATACGAAATCATTTTTCTGTATTTGTAAGAGATATTCTCTGATTCACGAACCACGTCTTCTAAAACTTTCCTTATTCGTGTATCTGGAGAAAATCAGAATATTCATGAAATGTGCAGTTGCCATTTTCGTGATGTATTCTAGTTGTTGTGAGTAAACGTTCATATTTGAAATTCAAATTCAAATGAACAGCTTCATTTCTACAAGTCTATATATACAGGCACTTAACAAACTGTTAAGACACCAAAAATTCTCTGAGCCAAAACACTTTTCGAAAGTTAGTCGAATTTTCATCTTATTTAAAAAGCTTAAGTTATTCCAGTTTCAAAGCATTTTATTTGAATCATTACTTATTCAAGAGATTTTCAAACTGTGCTAACATTCTATTTTTACTAAAAATCTATTTTAAAGTTTAAACTGCTTTCACTCAAATTGTTCACCATTGTTTTAACTTATATCATTCTTGTTCAAAGAGAAATTTGAGAGATAGTTCATAGGATAAAGTTCTACTCAATTTCATATCATGCATACTATATCAAGGTTGTAACAGTAGTTAAATAAACTACTGAGTTGATATTTTTATATTCAACAAGATTAGGTCTTCTCACACTCCTAAGTTAAGAAACGGTCTTCTCACACCTGTAAGTTGAGAAAGGTTAGGTTGGTCTCAAGCCTGGAAGTTGAGCAGTGTAACAGTTGTTCTCACACCCGCAAGTTGAGAAAAGGTGTAACGGTTTGATTCTCACCCATAAGAGAATCCCTTAGTGATATGGTTCAAAATCCTAATTGAGGAGGTTAGGTAGTGGACGTAGACTTAGCTGAACCACTATAAATCGACTGTGCACATTTTCTCAATTTCGGCACCTTAATTTTACTATTGTAATCAATTTTTAAATTGTCTAAGTGTCCAATTCACCCCCATCTTCGACATATTTGGGCCACAAGATATTCCAGTTGTTTGTGAATAGCGAAGGGTATTCTTAGATGAACTGCCAAGATTCCCTCCTCCTCGGGAATTTGACTTTGAAATTAAGTTGATTCCAGGTACTGAACCTATCTACATTCGACCTTACTGTATGCCTAGTGTAGAATTAGTAGAACTGGAGAAGCAGTTAAAGGAATTGGAGAAGTTGGGGTTTCTAAGAAATAGTACGTCACCATGGGGTGTTCCAGTTTTTTTTGTCAAGAAAGAGGACGGCTCACTTCGACTCTGCATCGACTATAGAAAGCTGAACAAAGTTACTATTAAGAACAGATACCCGTCATCTCATATAAAAGATCTGTTCGATCAATTAAGGGGAGCAAGATTCTTTTCAAAAATTGACCTTCGCTCGGGGTATCACCAACCTCATGTTAAGGAAGAAGCCATCCCAAAAATAGCTTTTCGAACCAGATATGGTCATTACGAATTCCCTGTAATGCCATTTGGCCTATCAAATGCACCTGCGGCGTTCATGGATTTAATGAACTGCATTTTCAGACCATACATGGATTGCTTTGTCGTTGTATTTATCGACGAAATACTGATATACTCTCCCACAGAGGAACTCCAAGAGACACACTTGCGAACTATACTTAGTACCTTCAGTAGCACGAGTTGTACGCCAAGTTAAGCAAGTGTGAATTCTGGATGACTAAGGTTAAGTTCCACGGTCATGTCCTGTCCCATGATGGCATCAAAGTAGATCCAGCTAAGGTAAAAGCGGTACTTAGTTGGAAACAACCTACTAATGTCACAAAAATTAGGAGTTTCCTCGAGACTAGCCAGATATTACAGATGGTTCATCAAAGATTTTTCCAAATTTGTTGAACCACTCACTCGACTAACCCGGAAGGATGCGTGTTTTATTTGGAGTGAAGCCTGTGAATCAACCTTTCAAGAACTCAAAAAAATGCTAACTTCAGCACCTGTTTTGACAACTCCAAAGGATGGGATTGGCTTCACACTGTACATGGATACATCACTTCAAGAACTTGGAGCTTTGCTAATGCAAGAAGATCGTGTTGTGGCCTATGCCTCTCAACAATTGAAAATTCATGAGGTCAATTATCCGACTCATGATTCAGAACTCGCAATAGTAGTGTTTGCCTTAAAAATTTTGCGACATTACTTGTATGAATAATGATTTGAAGTCTTCTCCGACCACAAAAGTCTTCAGTATATTTATACTCATAAAGACTTAATATTCGACAAAGGTGATGGCTCGAGTTCATCAAAGACTATGACTTTGAACTTAAATAACATCCAGGTAAAGCTGATGCCGTTAGCAAAAAGTCATATGTCTTGGCTTGTACGGTAAATTTTGGAAAGGTATAACTTGCAGTTCCAGAATGATGGAAATGTAGTTAGACTTGCCCAGTTCACTACCCACTCCGACCTCATTAAAAGAATAGTCATTGCACAATCTAAAGATGAAGGAGCTCATTCTGCAGAACCAAGCTCCGCATCAATGGTCTCTCACTTCTAATGGTGTGGTGTTATATAAAGCGTGATTGTGTGTAGCCCAGGACCCAGAGCTTAGGTGGGACCTGATGTATGAGTGCCACAAATCTAGGTTCTCTATGCATCCAGGAGGAGACAAAATGTTTAAGGACACGAAGAGGCAATTCTGGTTTAATGGAATGAAAAAGGCTATAGCAGAATTTGTGGCCAAGTGCCTTACTGTCAACAAGTAAAGGTCGATCGCAGGTTCCCCTCTGGTTTGTTACAACCACTTCCTATAAGGGAATGGAAATGGGATAATATTGCCATGGATTCTGTGTCTGCGTTACCCAAAAAGGTCAAGGGTCGGGACACTGTCTGGGTACTTGTTGATAGGCTAACTAAAGTTGCACATTTTATACCAGTTAAACTTACCAATACTGTAACCAAGTTAGCCGAAATCTATGAACTAGAGATTATCAGATTGCATGAGATCCCTCTCACCATCATCTGTGATCGAGACCCTGGATTCACATCTAAGTTTTAGCAAAACTTTCACGCCAGGCTAGGTACAAAGATTCTTATGAATACTGCCTTTCATCCCCAGACAGATGGACAGTCTGAGTGGCTTATACAAATTCTAAAAGACATGCTACGCTGTTGTGCCCTAGATTTTAACGACGGGTGGACAAAGTACCAAGATTTAGCAGAATTCACATATAATAATAGTTATCAAGCAAGCATTAAGATGGCTCCAAATGAAGCACTATACGGACGACCATGTAGGTCACCTTTGTGTTAGGTAGATATGTCTAATCAACTATAGCTTGGTCCGAATCTCATACGAGAAACTACCGAAAAAATAAATCTTGTGAAAGAATGACTCTGTACCGCCCAAAGCAAACACAAAAGTTAAGCAGAGAACCGACGAAAGTCTCTAGAATTTCAAGTTGGCGACTCGGTTGTTTTAAAGGTCCAACCATTTAAAAGTGTGAAAAGATTTGGAGTCAAAGGAAAGTTGTCTCCAAGGTTTATCAGACCATTTCCAATTATTGATCGAGTCAGCAAATCTGCGTATCGTCTGTCTTTACCACAATCCATGTCCAAGGTGCACAACGTTTTTCATGTATCCATGCTCAGAAAATATCTTAACAATCCTTCACACATCATACCATCCTTTGAAGTTCAAATCGAGGAAGGAAATAAGTATAAAGAATATCTTGTGCAAATCTTGGCAGAAAGATGCAAGACTTAAGAAACAAGAGCATTCCATAAGTAAAAATCCCCTGGAACCATCACGACAGAATAGAATAAGCAATGTGGGAATTGGAACAAGAGATCAAGCAAACATACCCTCACTTGTTTGTATAGCACCTGCATGTTTACATAATAATAAAATATTTCCTGTTCTTATTATATGCTCTTGGGTTTCTTATTTTATCTTTGGCATAGATGTCTGACGATTAAACAAGTTACAGTTTTGAACCATCCGAACATAGCAATAAGTCGAATCAGGATACAAATATGAGTATTGAAGAAGACGATGACATGAACTCAATCCCTTCAGATTGGAGTGTTGGCCCATGAATGTCCAAGAGGGGGGTGAATTGGACACTTAGGCAATTTAAAATTAAATATAATGACAAAGTTAAAGTGCGAAATATAAATAAATATGCACAGTCGATTTATAGTGGTTCGGCTACTTGCCTACATCCCTACCTAACCTCCTCAGTTAGGATATTAAACCTTATCACTAAGGGACTTTTTGGCCCAGATATGTCCAAGAAGGGAGTGAATTGGACATTTAGACAATTTAAAAATTGATTACAATGGCAAAATTAAAGTGCAAAAATTAAACAAATGTGCACAGTTGATTTATAGTGGTTCGGCTACTTGCCTACATCCACTACCTAACCTCCTCAGTTAGGATTTTGAACCTTATCACTAAGGGATTCTCTTACGGGTGAGAATCAAACCATTACACCTTTTCTCAACTTGCGGGTGTGAGAACAACCGTTACACTACTCAACTTGCAGGCTTGAGACCAACCTAACCTTTCTCAACTTACAGGTGTGAGAACTACCGTTTCTCAACTTACGGGTGTGAGAAGACCTAACCTTGCTGAATATAAGAATATCAACTCAGTAGTATATCTAACAACTGTTACAACCTTGATATTGTATACAAGATATGAAATTGAGAACAACTGTATCCTATAAACTATCTCTCAAATTTCTCTTTCAGCAAGAATGATATAAGTTAAAGCAATGCTGAACAATTTGAGTGAAAACAGTTCAAACTTTCAAATAGATTTTCAGATAAAGATAGAATTTTAGCTCAGTATGAAAATCATTTGAATGAGTAAAGATTGAAATAAAACGCTTTGAAACAAGAATTTCGTCTAACTTTCGAAAAGTGTTTTGGCTCAAAGAATTTTCGGTGTCTTAACAGTTTGTTAAGTACCTATATATATATATACATATACTAGAAGATATGAAGTTCTTGTTCATTTGAATTTGAATTTAAAATATGAACGTTTACTCACAACAACTAAAATATATCACAAAAATGACAACTGCACATTTCATGAATATTCTGATTTTCTCCAGATACATGAATAAGGAAAGTTTTAGAAGACGTGGTTTGTGAATCAGAAAATATCTCTTACAAATACAGAAAATAGATTTTGTACGAAAAGTTGTTTTGAAAAGGTGGCTAAAAGGATGTACATGTCAGAACAACAAAAATATCATATTTTTCGTTTTGTTTTTTGGAGGGCGCTCATAGAGCATCAGCGTCCTTCTGAACAATGAAGTGAGGGCGCTACTGAATCATAAGCGTCTTGACTTGCTTTGACAATTAAATGACTTAAATCATGAGGGCGCTACTTCGCAGTTAGCATCCTGCTTTGTTTTAAAACATTAAACGCACGAGGGCGCTACTCAAGAGTTGGCGTCCTGATATTTAAAATCAGTTTTAAAACAAACTTACGATATGTTATGTTCGTTGATGGACAGTAAGCGTCCTAAAATTTATTAAGTTGATTTCAAAGATGAGGGCGCTCCTACACAAGTAGTGTCCTGATAGTTTATTGAACTTAAGTTATTAGCGTCTTTAAATATAGAAATCACTTAGAAAGAATGAGAGCTTTCAACAAGCTGAAACTGAGTCAGTGTCCTGACATTCTCAAAGGTTGACAAAAGGAAGGTTGCTACTTACAAGTAAGCATCCTTATGAATCAGTCCAATTCAACCTTGAGCGTCCTAATATTTTATCAACGTCCTGACTCATCAAGTCTAGGAGGGCCCTGCTAAAACATTAGCGTCCTAAAAGACTATAAAATGATTTTTGATTTTTTTATTAAAGCTCGATAAAGCAACATGATATTTCTGGATTAAATCAAATACTTTAGAAATCATAGAAATACTTTTAAAATGTGACGATCAAAATATTGAATTGATTAAATCTTGCTGAGAGCAAATTGATCGATAGACATTACATTCTAAGTACTGACAGACTCCGAACTTTACTTGAGATGATCAATAGACTTGTAAGCTCAGTTCCTTAATCTTGATTCTTGATAAATCTGAAACACTTGACAAGATCATTAGATACAAAGATTGGAGATATTTGGAATCATCAAAACATTCATGTCATGCGCCCTTTGTGATGATTTCAAATACTCATAGATCATGCAGATAATTGTACTTATGCATTCAAACATATATCAAAATTGAAGTAGCAAGTAAGTCAAGCATATTTGTAAACATGTCAGGTATATGATTTCAACATAAAGATTTACAAGATAAGTTCAATCACAATATACAAGCTTGAAAATTATATAGTAAATATCTTGTACAGAAACTCAAATGAACTCCCCCTAACTTGTAGCTTCCCTTTTGAGCTAATCTTAGCCTTAATATCTGCATTCTCTTCTCCCCCATTTGAAAATAGCAAAAAGTGGGTAAGCTTAGCTCATACTGGGACCCTTCCCCTTCCTTTTTCTCTCAATCTCCTCATTCTTCTTGGATCCACTAGAACTAGGTTCAGATTCCTTGGGTTTCCTTGGTGCTCATGGCCTTGAAGAACCACGTGTGTTTTGTTTCACACTACTGACAGATTCATCAATTACAATACCCTTCATAGATTTTTCAATGATCAAGAGGTGGACTAGGTTTGAAGCCTTTAGCTTTCTGTTTCGCAAGACCTTGAGCAAAATCAGGAAAAAGTGTATGACCTTTAAATTGTTGCCTGATTGGTTGCTTGCGTTTAGGATCAGGAAAGGTTTCTAATGAGGGATCTGGGGGTGGAGACACTCTTCAACTGATTCTATGTAACCGCTCTTCATCAGATTCTTCTTCATCTTCACATTCTAATATGCCACGAAGTCTATCAGATTCCTTAGGTCCTTGAGGGCGTGTGAAGGCTGGAGCTCGTGGTGCAGGTGAAACTTTGACACCCTTCTTTTCCAACAGATGAAAGAGCGTTGCAAAATGTTTCAAGCTAGAAGCAATATACCACACAGTAGAATGCAGTCTATTGTTCATTGCCTTGAAAAGGTCTTCAAAAAAGGTTACGACTCCTTCCACTAGATCTGCAGCTGTGATGACAATATAAGACAGATCCATAATGGTTGTGGCAAGGAAAGGCATCATGTTCTCCAAGTTTTGTAGCTTTTCAATAGCACGAGTAACCAAGTTGAGAATCTTGGTTAGTCTATCATCTTCTGTTTGTGCTGGCTTTAAAGTATCTAAATTCTCTTTTAGACTAGAGATGGCCTGCAGCACTGGATCAAGCGTTGTCTTGTTAGTTACTTGATCTAAAATAGCATCCAAATTTGATTACAAAGAGTCAGAAATGGATTTATCTTTAGAGGATTCAGCCATATTACCTCTTAAGCTTTGAAGTTCATCAAGAATCTTCTGCAAAGCTTCTGCAGTCACATCACTCAAAGTATGGCTTGATGTATCTTGGGCTGAGTGACTCTGTGATGCTTGAGATCTGGCTTGAGGAGGTTGAGAGCTTGACGATCTTTTAATAACTGATAAAGCGAATGCTTTCATGAATGGCTGCATCTGTTGCATGTTATCCTGAATATCCTTAACCAAATCATCATTTATCGATGAAGCAGGTAAAGATCGCATGATACTTAACTGTTGGTCTATTTGTTGTGTCACTTTCTCGAGCAACTCAGTGGCCTTGATCATGTGAGAGTCGAATTCTTTTATCTCATTTATCTCAACTCTCTCCTGTGATTTCAGAGAGTCTCAGACCTCTGCCAATATCTCATTTTTCAGTTGAACTTGATTATGTTTTAGATGAGTTATTAGCTGAGAAATGACAAAAATCTGATCTTCTCTTACTCTTCTCAGAAAATCTTCCTCTTTGAAGAATTCATCATTTGGCCTACTTGTAGAAGGATAAGAAGGCGGCTCTTGATCAGATGAGCTTTCTTCATGAACATTTTCCATTTCATCTTCTGCTTGAGATTCAATATTGGCCTCATGAAAACCTTTAGCATGATCCTCTTCATCAACTTTTTTCATTCATGTCATCTCCCTGATAGGGTATGATAGCCAGATTATATCCCTATGTATCTTGACATTGTTCACCATCAAACTCAGTCCATTTCGAGTCTTGGGATTCCATTGATACAGGGATATCAAATGGAGATGTTGGCCTGGAGATAGTTTTATTTGAGTCCTCACTTACTCTTTCTCTGGTGATGTCCTCCAAGATTGCATCAACATTTTCTAACTCATGTAGATGTTCTTCAACAACGACCTGAGCAATCTGGGTCACCTCTTCCATCAGATGTTCTTCAACATGAACAGCTTGCTCTGCATGTTCAATTTCCACATCATCAATTGAAACATGTTCAATGTTAGCTGTGGGGGCAGCTTCTTCTTGCACAACCTATTCTTCTTGAGCAGCCACAACTTGGACAGCTTCTCTCTCTATTGTTGAGACATATTTTTTTCTCATTTCATCTTTTCCACTGGATTTACCCTCAAGTGGAACGTCTGACATTGGAAGCCATTTGTCCAATGCAGGGACATAAGTGTATCTCATCAATTTCACAGTGGTTTGACCAATACAGTTGTATCTGCTGGTCTCCTTGAAGTTTTCTCCATTGAAATCAATACCACATCTCTCAAACAGAGTGGTGAGGTACATACCAAGTGGCAAACCTCCTCTTCTACTAACCACTGTATTCATCACATGCATGAGGACGTGGGTGAGATTCACTTTCTTCTTCTCCAGAATGCACCAGATTAAGAATAAGTCTAATTCATTCACATTACCCCTGCTGCCAGTTTTAGGTTGAATGATGTGGGTAATGATGTTGTGGATTATTCTGGGAATAAGTTCAAAGGACTGATTTGTGAGTTTCTTTTTGACACTTGAGTGATTTTTTTTCTTTGAAATAAGATTAAGAGCAGAAAGGTTGTTATAGCCTGGATACTGGACTTTATTTTTGGTGAATGAAGGTATGTGAGCACTTTCATGACTTGGCAAGGAAAATGCTTCAGAAAATAATCTGGGAGAAATTTCAACAGATTTTTCCTTTACCATAGATTGTTTTCTGAATTCAGAGTCGGGTTTATCAACCAGATTTAAATAGAATTAGCTTATGAGATTGGGGTACCATTTTGAATTAAGGGTAAGTAAATCGATCCAGCCTTGGAATTCAAATAGAGAGAAAATGTCCAGGTGAAAGTTAATGAAGAAATCAAAATCAACATAGCATTCATCAATTACAGCTCGGTTAATGAACTTCTCGACTTTATCTACCTTTCTTCTCATCTGAGAAAAAGGTGGGTGAGATGTTCCAAACGCAGTCTCAATAGGAGGTGTGAGTACAGATGGTGTGGATTCCTCAGCCAGTTCGACTCGAGTTGGTTCAGTTCTTGGTCTCACACTCCAATCTGGAGGTGATGATGGTGAAACAACTGGCTTTCTTGCAGAGAAAGGGCAAAGCTTTTCGGGTTTGAGGGCCATTGATAAATCAAATGAAAAGATATGAAGAACTGAGACAACAACGCAAATACTGATACAATATGAATTAGAGGATTCAAAAAATGAATAGAGAACAAGATTTACCAAAGGTTAAAGATGAAGATTCAGCGATAATTTTTGAAACGATTCCTAGTAAGTTCTCGTCGAAGCATCCTAGGGCACAAAAAGTGAAAAGTGATTGCTAGGTTACAAAAAGTTTGGTTTTATAGTGAAAAAGCAATAAGCTCGCTCCTTACACACACCAGCACGTGTCGCGTCCTAGTCTCTAAAGGCGGTTTTATTTAATTAACATTTGCGACCGATTAGCGTCCTTCTTCTTACTAGCGTTCTTGAATGACTAGAGCTAGTATGCGTTTTAGCGTCCTCATTTGTCGTTAGTTTTCTTCAAGACATTTAAGCACTACTATTAATCAGATTTGACTAAGCATCGTATGGTTGAATAAACAATATCACAAGTTATATTTCATCACCAAATCATCAATAATTTAATCATGAGCAAAAATATTTAAGCATTCTAAGCATTGCATGATCAAAAATAATTTAATCATGTATCACTGATAAGTATATTTTGATAATAGCATTAGTAACGAAAGTGACTTTTATACCTTTGCATAATTTTTTACTTTTACCTCAAGGTACTGCAAAGTCCTCGACTTGAGCACTCTGTCTCATTTTGAGTAGCTGAGATAATTCATTATCTTCGTTCTCCATGCTAACTTCTTTCTCGACATTCTATCAGGAGATTTTTCATTGAACGTCCTGGATGTGATTGTTGAGGATTGATGACTCATTGTGTATATATCATCAACAACTTCACTTTCATTCCTGATTGGTATATTTGCAAGAATGTCCTCTCTCTCTCAGATGAAGTTTCTAACCCACTCAAAATATAATCAATTTCTTGAAAACTTGTTTAGAAAATTTACTTTATATTTTCAGTTCTCAGGAAAACTGTTAAACAAATATTGTACTAAAGTAGAGTAAGAGATGGTTTTTCCAAAATATTCAAGTTCATTTATTATACGTATAAAACGTTGCAGGTTATCATGAACTGACTCACTTTCTAAAACCCTAAAGTGAACGAGTGGCTCTTCTAATGTTCTAATTGGGTCTCTAGTCTCATCCCTTCTTTTCACAGTTTGCAAGAGATCACAAAACTCTTTTAGATTTATTTCCCATGGTTCAACAGATTGAGCTAACATAGTCATCTTATCATTTCATTTCTTTGGAAGCTTATCACAGAAATATACTAGAGATATTTCTGCAAGTATTTCTTGATTCAATTATTGCATTCCGTCAAGAATAGATTGATATATGTTGCATGCCGTATCGAGAGATTCATTCTCCGATATCTCAAAGGCATCAAATAGTCTATCAGACACTGAGCTTTTCATCTCGAATGTTAATCTTTTCACAATGAAGTGATTTAAGTTTTTCCCAAATCTCTTTGGCACTCTCAGGATGAACTACCCTTTTCTACTTCTTCTTCGGGTAGAGAACAGTACAAGGCATAGGCATGTTGAGCGTTAAGTTTATCATTTAGTATTTTTTTATCTGTCCATAGCTCAATAGGCTCATTGGGCATGGTGTAGCCATTTACAACCATTTCCAATAGACTGATATCCTTAGATCATAGAAAGGATTTCATCCTTATCATCCAATCTTCAAACCAGTCTCTATTAAATAGAGGTGGTCTATCTAAA
Source organism: Paratinospora sagittata (assembly GCA_035771175.1). NCBI lineage: Eukaryota > Viridiplantae > Streptophyta > Magnoliopsida > Ranunculales > Menispermaceae > Paratinospora > Paratinospora sagittata. The sequence goes on along the minus strand of CM069610.1, from coordinate 14,629,771 downwards.
GGTTGATCTACTTTTACGACAGTGCCTCTAGTCATTGCCATTGATATCAAAGAAATTGTGAAGTTTCTTTGAAGAGCAACATTGCTTTGATACCAATTGTTGGCCCAAATATGTCCAAGAGGGAAGCGAATTGGACACTTAGACAATTTAAAAATTGATTAAAATGGCAAAATTAAAGTGCAAAAATTAAACAAATGTGCAGAGTCTATTTATAGTGGTTCGACTACTTGCCTACATCCACTACCTAACCTCCTCAGTTAGGATTTTGAACCTTATCACTAAGGGATTCTCTTACGGGTGATAATCAAACCGTTACACCTTTTCTCAACTTGCAGGTGTGAGAACAACCGTTACACTGCTGAACTTGCAGGCTTGAGACCAACCTAACCTTTCTCAACTTACTAGTGTGAGAAGACCGTTTCTCAACTTACGGGTGTGAGCAGACCTAACCTTATTGAATATAAGAATATCAACTCAGTAGTTTATCTAACTACTATCACAACCTTGATACAGTATACAAGATATGAAATTGAGAACAATTGTATCCTATGAACTATCTCTCAAATTTCTCTTTCAACAAGAATGATATAAGTTAAAGCAATGCTGAACAATTTAAGTTAAAACAGTTTAAACTTTCAAATAGATTTTCAGATAAAGATAGAACTTTAGCTCAGTATGAAAATCATTTGGATGAGTAAAGATTGAAATAAAATGGTTTGAAACAAGAATAACTTAAGCTTTTTGAATCAGATGAAAATTCGACAAACTTTCGAAAAGTATTTTGGCTCAAAGAATTTTCGATGTCTTAACAGTTTTATAACTGCCTATATATTGTCACACCTCGCGGACGTGATGGGCACCTCCTACAGAACGTACCCCAGCCACTTTGATCCCATAATACTATCCCATCCTGGTGTACAGCCCGCCACACAAGGACGTCTCGTACCCTCGGGATCATTTGTCTACACTAGGGTCTGCCCCGGATTCGAACCTTAAACCTCATATAGGTTGATTTTGCAATCCGAGTATATGAGGTTTGAGGTTCGAATCCGGGGGAGGCCCTGCACTGTTCATGTGTGAACAGTGTGGACAAATGATCCTGGGGGTTCTAGACACTATTGAGTGGGTTGTGTACTGGGATGGCACAATATTATGGGATCATAATGGCTGGGGTACGCTCTGTAGGAGGTGCCCATAACATTCAGCGAGGTGTGACATATATATAGACTAGAAGAGATGAAGTTGTTCTTTATTTGAATTTGAATTTCAAATATGAACGTTTACTCACAACAACTAGAATATATCACAAAAAAGGCAACTGCACATTTCATGAATATTCTGATTTTCTCCAGATACACGAATAAGGAAAGTATTAGAAGACGTGGTTCATGAATCAGAAAATATCTCTTACAAATACAGAAAATTGATTTTGCACAAAAAGTTATTCTGAAAAGTTGTTCTGAAAAGGTGGCTAAAAAGGATGTACATTTCAGAACAACAAAAATATCATATCTGTGGTTTTGTTCCTTTGAGGGCACTCATAGAGCATCAGCGTCCTACTGAGCAATGAATTGAGGGTGCCACTTAATCGTAAGCGTCCTGACTTGCTTTGACATTTAAACGACTTAAATCATGAGGGCGCTACTTCGCAGTTAGCGTTCTGCTTTGTTTTAAAACATTAAACACACGAGGGCGCTACTCAAGAGTTAGCGTCCTGATATTTAAAATCAGTTTTAAAACAAACTTGAGATATGTTAAGTTCGTTGATGGACAGTAAGCGTCCTAAAAGTTATTAAGTTGATTTCAAAGATGAGGACGCTCCTACACAAGTAGCGTCCTGATAGTTTATTCAACTTATAACTATCAGCGTCCTTAAAGATAGAAATCACTTAGAAAGAAATAGAGCTTTCAGCGAGCTGAAACTGAGTCAGCGTCCTGACATTCTCAAAGGTTGACAAAAGGAAGGTCGCTACTTACAAGTAAGCGTCCTTATGAAGCAATCCAATTCAACCTTGAGCGTCCTCATATTTTATCAACGTCTTGACTCATCAAGTCTAGGAGGGCGCTACTAAAACATTAACGTCCTAGAAGACTATATAAAAATGATTTTTGATTTCTCGATTAAAGCTCGATAAAACAACATGATATTTTCGGATTAAATCTAATACTTTAGAAATCATAGAATTACCTATAAAATGCGACGATCAAAATATGAAATTGATTAAATCTTGCTAAGAGCAAATTGATCGATAAACATTACATTCTAAGTATTGATAGACTCAGAACTTTACTTGAGATGATCAATAGACTTGTAAGCTCAGTTCCTTGATCTTGATTCTTGATAAATCTGAAACACTTGACAATATCAATAGATACACAGATTGGAGATATTTGGAATCATCAAAACATTCATGTCATGGGGTTCGTAGAAATAACAAAACTCTCTTACGGGTGAGAATCAAACCATTACACTTTTTGTCAACTTGCGGGTGTGAGAACAATTGTTACATTGCTCAACTTGTAGACTTGAGACCAACCTATCCCAACTTACGGGTGTGAGAACTACCGTTTCTCAAATTATGGGTGTGAGAAGGCCTAACCTTGTTGAATATGAGAGTATCAACTCAGTAGTTTATCTAACAACTGTTACAACCTTGATACATTATTCAAGATATGAAATTAAGTACAACTGTATCCTATGAACTATCTCTCAAATTTCTCTTCCAGCAAGAATAATATAAGTTAAAACAATGCTGAAAATTTGAGTGAAAACAGTTCAAGCTTTCAAATAGATTTTCAGATAAAGATAGATGTTTAGCTCAGTATGAAAATCTTTTGAATAAGTAGATATTCAAATAAAACACTTTGAAACCAGAATAACTTAAGCTTTTTGAATCAGATGAAAATTCGACTAACTTTCAAAAAGTGTTTTGGCTCAGAGAATTTTCGGTGGTCTTAAAAAATTGTTAAGTGCTGGTATATAAAGACTTGTAGAAATGAAGTTGTTATTCATTTGAATTTGAATTTCAAATATGAACGTTTACTCACAACAACTAGAATGTATCACGAAAATGGCAATTGCACATTTCATGAACATTCTGATTTTCTCCAAATTTACAAATAAGGAAAGTTTAAGAGACGTGGTTTATGAATATGAGAATATCTCTTACCAATACAGAAAGTTGATTTTTGTACGAAAAGTTATTCTAAAAAGGTGGCTAAAAGGATGTATGTGTCAGAACAATAGAAATATCATTTTTGTCGTTTTGTTCCTTTAAAGGCACTACTAACTTGTAAGCGTCATGACTTACTGTCACACTTAAACGACTTAAATCCTGAGGGCGCTAATTGACAGTTAGCGTCCTGCTTTGTTTTAAAATATTAAAAGTATGAGGACTCTACTCACAAGTGAGCGTCCTGAAATTTGAAAATTATTTTTAAAACAATATTAAGTGTGCTGAAGGACAGTAAGTGTCCTGAAAGTTATTAAGAGTATTATAAGGATGAGGGAGCTTCTATACAAGTAGCATCCTGACAGTTTATTCAACTTATAATTATCAACATCCTTAAAGATAGAATCAATTAAAAACTAAAAGAACTTTCAGCGAGCTGAAACTGAGTCAGCGTCCTAACACTTTCGAAGGTTGACTAAAGGGAGGTTGCTAATTACAAGTAAGCATCCTTATGAATTAGTTCAATTTAACCTTGAGCGTCCTAATATTTTATCAGCGTCCTAACTCATCAAGTTCAGGAGGGCGCTGCTAAAACATTAGCATCCTGAAAGATTCTAGAAAAGTAGTTTTGACTCGCGATAAAAATATAATGAATGTGAATAAAAACTCGGTATATTTCAAATTAAACATAAAAATTTAAACCATTTGAAATACCGTAAAACTTAAGATCAAAACGCAAAAATGATTAAACCTTACTGAAAACAAATTGATCAATAGACTTTACATTGAGGAGGTTAGGTAGTGGATGTAGGCGAGGCCGAACCACTATAAATCCTAATTGCATTGTCCATTTGTCATTATTGTATTTATTTGCTATACTTTGTTTAATTTGCTATACTTTGTTTAATTTGCTTTTAATATTCTGCATATTAAAAAGAAAGGTTAAAATATGTTAAGTGTCCAATTCACCCCCCTCTTGGACAGAACTAGGCCAACAGGCCTGTCTCAGAGGAGCACGCTTCTCCCTTAAGGAGCACATTTATCCAAATACTTAAAATCTCTGCTTCGGGTTTTCGCAAGGAGCGCACTTTTTAAGCGTAGAAATAAAAAAATTATATTTAAGTGCATTTTCATTTACTCATACACATTAATAACATAATAAACATGAAAATACACATAAATACTTTGTATACGTACAACATATGAGTATAATACACATCAAATACATACACAAGCATGTTGGCCCTGGTATCTCCAAAAGGGGGGTGAATTGGACACTTAGACAATTAAAATTAATGCAATGGCAACTAAATGAGTGCGAAAAAGTAAATCAATTTACACAATCGATTTAGAGTGGTTCGGTTGTTGATGTAACTACTCTCACCCAGTTTTGTTTTGATGATTGCAAACAACATACTTGTGTTATCTAATCTCTTTGACGTAGTTGTTTTAATGCTAACTAGATATATCTAATGGACTCAACTGCATCGCCAAAGCATATGGAAGGAACAACACCTCAAGAAGATTCAAGAGCTTTATGGTTGTATTACTTTATTAGAATCTTAATGTTGTAGAGTAACTTTTACTTGTTCCAACCATACATGATTTGCATCTTTTTAAAATCATTCATATAGTTCATTACTCTCATGCATGCACATATTAGTTTAATAGTTATGTTGTCACTTAGTCATAATTGTTTATCATACATATATTGATCAATGTTTAACATGCATTCATCTTGTCAACTTTGCATGGTTTTATCGTTTCACATGCACTATACTTAGTGCTTTTATCATTGGTTTAATCGATCGAATTACTCATGTTTAACTATGTTAATTGTACCTTAATCATGTCAAAAATGTTTAAAATGTTTTTAATGTTAGTTTATGCTTTTGACAATGTCCTAAATCTATAATGATCAAAAATTGAGTTTCTTTCACTTGTCAATGAAGGAACGCTCTCCTATAGTGAGGAACGCGCTCCTGAGCTTTTTCCCGATACTCAATAATTTTTTACCAGGGTTTAAGGAACGCGCTCCTGTTGCATTTCTCGAGACTCGAATTTTCTTTGATCAAGGAAAAGGAACGCACTCCTATTGCCAAGGGCAAAATAAGAAAAATTTAAAAGTCAGTGCTTCTTGTTGAAGGAACATGTTCTTATGCCCAACGGACATATTAAGGAACGCGCTCCTTAATTGGAGGGAAATCTAGAATTTTTCTGATTTCAAACCAGAAACACGCTCTTTTGTTAAGGAACGCATTCTTGTACCTCGGTGTGGTGTTCATCTATAAATACCACACTTGCTCATTTGAAGAACTATTTTTGCAAAATCTAGAGAAGTTGTGTATTTTTTGTCTAAGCCTTTTTACAAGCCAACAACAAGTTCTTGAATCATTTAATCCTTCTTTCAAAGCAAAAGTTCAACAACATTTGATCATTTGATTCAACCTTCCGAATAGTTCTCCACATCTTTCAAAACCTTGAGAAACTTGAAAAGTTTTTCTTGTGCAAGTGTTCAAGACGATTCAAGTGTTTCTACATCACCTTTTGAGTCTTGATCGTGATTTCTATCATCCAAATTCACACAAGAAGAATATTGGTGCTTCGACCTTCCCAAGTGGGGTATACATTTCTAATCTAGATTTTTGTGATTTTGGGTTTATGCAAATTAGTTTTTGTGCTTAGATTATAATCTTTAAAACTGATTTTGTATTGATTGTGTTCGTGAAACCTATCTAAGATCTTCATAACAAATTACTTTGTTTAATGGTTTCATAAATAGTTTGAGATTTCAATTCACGTGCTAATATCATATTATATTAAATCGAAGCTTCTGATCATACTTGAGTTGTTTGATTCTTGATCTTCATCACATATTCATTTAGAATCATCAAATTTTGATCATCATGATATATTGATTCTCGTGCTTTAAACTTATTGTTATTTAGAATCAATATCTTGATAGTTATGCATAATCGATTCACTATTTTACATTACATATATTTGAATCGATTGCATTTGACAAAAACCTATTTCAACACTTTCCATCATTTAGAATTATAGTGGTTGGAATAGTAATTGTTTTCTCATTCAAGATTGTGAGCTTAAATTGTTGAGAGTGTTTTTGGAACACTTCTCTATATCTTTGTAATCTTGATGTATTGTTGACTTGGTTAAGTCAACCAGGACTATACCTTATTTGTACAGCACGTAACCACGCCCGTAAGTTGGTTGCAAGTTGTGGCTTTCTATCCAAGCCCTGGTGCAGGCTAGACTATGGTTTTCCAACAAAGCCTTTGTGTATGTTAGTATTTGTGGCTTTCTAGCCAAGCCCTTGTGTAGGTTAGTGTTGTAGTGGCTTTCTAACCAGGCCCCAGTGTTGGTTTGTGTAAACGGCTTCTAATCATACCCGTAAGTGATTAGCCAATAGTGTATTGAAAAATTCTAATCGTAGTGATTGTGTAGTGGACATAGGTTCAAGGGGAACCGAACCACTCTAAATCCTCTATGTTCCTTTATTTTTCTGCATCTGTTATTTGGATTGTTACCTATTGCACACATTACTTGTTTAATTAAAATATCAGGAAGGTAAAGCGAAAATCCGCCAAGGCCAATTCACTCCCCCTTTTGGACCATATCCGACAAGATATGAAATGAAGTACAGTTGTATCCTATGAACTATCTCTCAAATTTCTCTTTCAGCAAGAATGATATATGATTAAAACAGTGTTGGAAATTTGATTGAAAAACAATTCAGTAACCTTCAAATAGATTTTCAAAGAAAAATAGAGATTCAGTTCAGTATGAAAATCTTTTGAATAAACAGAGTTTTCAAAGAAGATGCTTTGAAAAACTAAAACAGTTTAAGCTCTGAAATCAAATTAAAAAACTCAACTAACTTTCAAAAGTATTTGCTTGAAGAAATTTCAGTGTGTTTGAATTTTCTAAGTACTGATATTTATAGACGTAGTAAAGATGAAGTTGTTGGTTATTTGAATTTGAATTTCAAAAAGAACGTTTACTCACAACACCTAGAATCTTTCACGAAGATCATAAGACGATCTTCATGAACATTCTGGTTCTTTTCAGATTGCATGAATAAGGAAGGTTTTATGAATTGTGATTTCGTGCATCAGTGGAAATCTCTGACAAATCTGAAAAGGTTTTTATGCATAAAAGTTCTAAAAAAGCGAACTAAAAAAGTGCACAGACACAACTTTATGACAGCATTGGATTAGCGTCCTGATTGGTTAATCAACGTCCTGACGCATAATCTCAACTTTGTCGTTTTGTTTCTTGAGGGCACTCATGGACCATAAGCGTCTTTCTGAACTAAGAAGTAAAGGCGCTACAAGAATGTAAGCGTCCTGACTTACTTAACGAAAAAAACTACTTAAGCTATGAGGGCGCTACTAAAAGGTAAGCGTATTTAAAAACACTTAGAATAACGACGCTACTTACAACGTAAGCGTCCTATCTTTAAAGTACGAAAATCATAAGCGCTACTGAAACGTAAACGTCCTGAAGCTTAAGACGATCAGCGAGCTGATGTTGAATCAGCGTCCTGATAAGTTCATTGGTTGACACAATGAGGACGCTACTGATAAAGTACGCGTCCTGATGGATAAGAACAATTTCAACCTTGAACTCCATCGTCTTAATGTATTCTTAGCGTCTTAACATGCAAATGCAGGAGAACGCTACTAAGACATTAGCGTCCTAATAGAATATTTAAAGACTAATTTTAAAAGCGATTTTTGTCTTTCAAAACTTAGTCAAATCAGTTAAAGATTCGATCAAATCAAACATTAAAATTTTTAATCTTTTGAAAAACCTTTCGAACATATCGATCAAAACATGCAATTGAATAGATCTTGCTGAGAGTAATTTGATCGATAGATTTACATTCTAAGTACTGAAAACTTAAAGCTTTGATCATTGACACTCAATGGACTTGTAAGCTTTTCTCATTGATCTTGATTCTTGATAATTCTGAAACACTCAACAAGATCATTAGATACACAAACATGAGTAGTTTGGGATCATCAAAACATTCTCATCTTAGGGTTCTATGAGATAACAAAGCATCTAGAGTTGCGCATTCTACGTCATCAAGACATCATATGTGAGTGTGGGTCGTTACAGCTCCGACACCAGGACTCACCATATTGTTCAGATTGAGAAAATTCTGATGGAGGTAGCCCTTTATGAACTCGGCCCCAGGGTGCTTCGTTATCTCCGCCTGGGTAATCTTCACATGGGTGCAACGAAGTGAACTTCAACAATTGTTGGGGAAAAGACGTGTCATTCCGAGCCTCCCTTTCCTCTCGCAACATTTGGGCTATGCCCTGGACAGTTTTCTCCAGGTTGCTCAATCGGGTCTTCTGAGCAAGATCCTTCTTAGCCGAAGTTTTAGAGTCTCCTTCCGTCGACCTCTGGGCTTCTGAGATTTCTGTTTCAGTTGGTTATCTTGTTGCTTCTAGGCTGGGGTTGGGGCTACTTCCCCAATGGCTTCGGGAGGCCTTAATTCTTGACTCATAACTAACGATTAAGAAATGGCTTCTTGCTCGTTCCTCACAGACGATGCCAAATGTTGATGCAATATTTGCCCAACATCAATATTTGCAAAGGAATAATAAACAAGACTATAAACTTAAATATAATGAAAAAGGGTAACGAGAAGAGTGAACCAACCAAGTATGGAGCTCGAACTGAGCTCCTAGCAAGTTGGCCTTGCTACCGAGGCCAAAAGACTTCCCAGCAGACTCGACCTCCGCCTTCTTGTCTGAAGGCACCGAAGTGGTCTCTTGCTGACCTCCTAGAGAGACAGAGATGGGAGAGAGAGAAAGAGAGGAAAAAGACAAATGTTGGCGTTAGGAGCACCACTGTGGTGTCAGCCAAAGATCCCCTAAAGCCTAAATTAGAGCCAAAAATAGTGCGCGATGGACAATGCTTGCGTAAGGCTCAAAAGTATAAATTTGGCTCTTACCCCCTTTGGTGAATAATGCAAACATATTTATAGAGGAAGGTCTAGTCCCCACTGAGGGGGACAGGTGGCATTGTGGTCCCTGGCGAATAAATGGTCCCACGAAGTGCATGGTGAAAACCTATAAAACATGGCTCTGATGATTGCTGACATGGACATGTAGTTGAGCCACCTCGGAGGTCCGAAATGGAGTTCGTGCTATTTTTTGGACTTTTCTCGCTTTGGGCTTGCACTTAGGCTTCGGCATGGGCCCCGAACTTTTGTAGGTGCTCATTTGTCCATTATTGAACAATAGGATAAAAGAATAAGTGAACATTGGAATCAAAATACGAAGTAAATATCTGTCAAAATTTTTTTTTGTTTTATTAATTTTAAAATGTTTGTTCTCTTAAAATTTAAGAAAATTGAACTAAAAGATAATTATTTGCTGATCAGAATTTTTCATTCTTTGAAATTTTAAGATGATTATTCTATTAAATAACATATTTTAGAATTTGTGTTACATATGTGTAGGATGTGAACATTGGAATCAAACTTTCTTGAAGTAGTAGGTTAAAATGTTGATACACTATGTTTATGGTCAACAAACATAAAATTTATTAATTTTAATAATTTTATTTGATATAGTATTTTATTTTTTAAAAATCAATGTCTAAGATTCTATGAGCATTTAAATATATACCACAATATAGTATTTTCAAAACGTTGTATAAGAATTTCGTGCATAAGTACAAGAAGTTAATATTCAAAATTTTATATTCCTCCCTTCCAAATATTACTATTCAAATCGCCATCTTCGAATTATTTCATAACAAACAACCTCTAATATTAAAATAGAAATTTAAGTATATACAACACGATAAAATCTAACTTTTACAATTATGTTATTTTATAAAAAATAAAAATAATAAAAAATTGTACTTCATCCCCAAAAATTAAGTTAAATTTCAAATTGATGGTAATTAATTTATCAGTACAAGTTTGAGCTACACCCAAAAAAGGGACAATAAGAAACTGAGAGAAAAATGAACAAAAAATCGATCAAACATTAAGTCAAACGCCCCAGTCGAGAACCGATGCCTCAAACCATCAAAATAAAAAGATAAGGAAAGCCAAGCCCAAGATATCCCTCGAACATGGCCGAGACCCCTCGGACACATTGAGATAGTGTTTACTGATGCACCACTATTTCAAATAATATAATAAACACCTCAAAACACATATAAATGCCTCATAAAGTAGAAAGCTGAGATTGACGGGGCAAATCCTTAAAAAAAAAACAAAAATCATAAGTTCGGTAAGATACAACCAAACTTGACACTGTCAGTTTGGTCCTATTCGACCGAACCGAGAACATCGATTCGATCTTGTCTAACCGAACATGTGCTCTCAGTTCAGTCGGACAAGACCAAATTAACAGTGTCAGGTTCGTTCGTGTCCAACTGAATCTAAGATTTCTTGAATTTGCCCCATCAATCTAAACTTTACTAATTTAGAAGGCATTTGAATGTATTTTGTAGGATTTATTAAATTATTTGAATTGTGGTACATCGTTCCACATTCAAGAGAGGTTTATTACATTATTTGAAATGTGGAGCATCAGTCAACGCTAAAAGGTGACCTCTTCGAATGTGGAACGATGCACTGCTATTCAAGTAACATAATAAACCATACAAAACACATTCAAATGCCTTTTAAAGTAATAAAGTTCATATTGATGGGACAAATCCATGAAGAAAATATAAAAAATCATAGGTTCGGTAGAAGATGACCGAACCTAACGTTGTTGGTTCAATCCTGTATAGCCGAACTACAACTCTTTGGGTTCAGTCTTGGAGGACAGAACCACAGATGAATTTTTTTTAGGGCTTGTGGGCCCCACGTTGGTGTGTTTAGAATTTGATAGAGCAAGGTTCTATATATTTTTGTAATAGAGAGAAGCTTTCATAACAGGAGCTTCCGGTTTCTCCTTTTTTTTTCACTCACAATGGTAAAAAAAAACCTTTTGTTAGTTTTTATATCTAAAAATAATTATAATTTATTATTAGTTTTATTAATTTTAAATTACAAAAAATACTATTATATAAACCTATTTTAAATTTTGTTAAAAAATTATTTTTATTTACTTATTTTAAAAATAAATTTATTTTTAATAAGGAAGTTATTCTCATCTAGATAGATGGCTTTCACTTTTTTAACGAAAAAGCAAAAAGAAAAAATAAAAGTAATTTACTGTTAGTTTCATTAATTTTAAATTTACTATTAGTTTCATTAGTTTCAGCGTGTATTATGTTATGTCTAACCATATCTCCCTTCTTGGGTTATGTGCAATAATATTGTTGGTCTTGTTCGCTTGTGTATGTCTACACTTTTATGTTAAGCTATTGGAACGTCTTGTTATGATTTTTCCCCGTTCTTAATGTCTTTGTTAAGTCATCTTCCTGTTTGGTTGCTAGTGGTCTTAATCGTACTTGCTATCCTGTTAATTGGTATATTGCGTCTATGCTTTGTTTTAGTAATTTGTGATTCCATTGAGACTGAAACTGATTAAGATAGTTTTTAAGTTTAGTTGTGGTTCTTTGTCACAGAATTTTCAGGTTTCTGTTTTTCACCGTTTTCAATCCAAAGGATAAAGAGACAGTCCAGCCACGTGTGCTTCTGATTGGTCATCTTTAGGGGAAGAAAGACCAATAGATTCAAAAGAATCTGTAGACGCATCAGAAGGATTGTCATCATTAGTTTGATCATCAGCGGAGGTATCAGCAAGATCTTCTTTAGAGAAGTAAGGCTGAACTGGATTGTTGGGTGGTGGTTCAGGTTCAGTAATAGGAAAAGGTTCATGTGGGATTGTCGAGACTGGAGGGTCATAATAAATAGGTAGAGGTTCGACAGGAGGAAATAAAGGAAGTTTTCCTTTATCACGGAACATAGGACGAGAACCACGAATAGGTGGAGGTCTTGGAGTTGGGGTGTAGTGTTGAAGCTGAGGTGTAGCAACATCGGCACGGGATTTGGAAAGCATTAGACTTTGAATAAAAGTCTGGTTAGGATTGGAAATAGATGAAGGGGTATACAATGGGGAGGTTGAATGTGACCTGAAAGTATTGAGAGACATAGGATAGGTTTCTGGGTATTCAGGTTTTTGTTGATACCTTTGGAGATCTGCAGTAACATGAGACAATTGTTCTTTGAGATGACGTAATTCTTTTTCTGCTGCATCAAACTGGGGACCAGTGTATCGCTGCTGAAGATAATAACGAAGCTGAGCATCCAAATCTTGTATCTTAGCAGTAAGTTCAATATAGTACTTCTGACTAATATTAGCTTGAATATCTGTTTTCTGAACTAGGCTGGTCGTAGTGGAAGAAAGGTGAACAAGTTGGTCATCAATATTCTTCAAATATTGATTCTGAATAAGAGCATTCTTTGTCTGCCAATTTAACACTTCTTCGGCTTGAGACAAAGGCTTAGGAGATCCATCTGGACGAATATCAGTAGGCTGAGTGAAAGGCTTAGCCGTTGTCTGATGAGTCGGATCTGCTACTCTTGTAAGAGGAGGAAAATCTTGGTCATATGACGTAACAGGAAAGCACTGCTGAACCGTAGGAGCTGCAGGAGGAGCAGGATGTTCATAATAATATTGTCGTACATCAGATCTGCACGAAGATTTTGGAGATTTTCGTTTCTTGCGAGAATAATCCTCATCATAATGACACGAAGGGTCGATCCAATCTTCAAACTCTTGATCATCCTGGCAAGGACAACCAGGAACACACATAGCTGGGTTGCAGTCCCAAATAAAATGGGCATCAACATGAGAGTGATAAATTATCTTTCCTGTAGATTGGAAAGAATGTAATGGCGGATCCTTTGTAGGAGTATGTGTGGAAACTAGCTGGATCATCATGGAATGATGGACAGGAAGAAGTTCCTGTGTTTTAGTCGGAGACTCAAAATTGATTTTGACAGAGCCATCAGACTGTTTCTTCATGAGTGGACAAGTAGTACTGGTGACTGGTTCAGAACGTTTCAGAAACTGTTCATAATTAGTGAACCAAGTCAAAGGTAATTTACTATTAGTTTCATTAATTTTAAATTTACAAAAATAATATTAAATAAACTACTTTTTTAATTTTATTTAAAAATATTTTTATTAATTTATTTAAAATATTTTGTATTAATTTATTTTAAAATAAATTTATTAATTTATTAAAAATTATTTTACTAATTCTACAAAAAACTAATTTTATTATTTTAAATAAATAAAATTAATTTTATTAACTAATTCTATTCATTGAATTTTATTAATTTTAAATTAATTATTAAAAAAATTAATTGTATTAATTTAAATTAAATTTGTAAAATATATTAATATATTAACTTTATTATTAATCTAAGTAATTTAATATTTTTTAATTTTTAATTATTTGGATAATAATTTATTAATTTTATTAAATCAACTATATTAAAATTTTTGAATTGAAAAGTTTTTTTACCTTGTAAACAATCGAGGGTTTTTATTTTTAGTTTTATAACAATTAAAATTAGAAAGTTTTATTGATTAGAATTTTCTTCTTTTTGATTTGTAATTTTATTTTGATAAAATTAGTTTTTTCCATTTTTTTTTATGTTTTTACTATACATTCTAATGTTTTTATGAGATAATTTTCAAATGGTAATAGTACTAAATAAATAAAGGAAAAAAAATTCTTAACAAAAAATAAAATAAAAAAAGGAAACTAAAAGAAAGTATAATTGTTTTTATGCTTATAGAAAAATATTGAGAAACATGACGTCGCATTTGATTTGTTATCTTCTGTATCTAAAATTCGAAAAAACCAAAAACTTATTTGGTTCAATAGATTCTGAAAATAATTTTTCACTTTTTTTTATTAAGAAAACATGTTATTTTCAGAAAATGATAAAAAATTATTTTTCAAATTTTTTTTTTTCAGATTGTATTCTTATTTTCGGAACGCAAATCAAACGCAACCGAAGCCCCCGTTAATGGAGCTTCTTAATTTCATTAAAAAAATAGAATGGAAAGAATAGCTTTCCATTCTTAATTGGATCACGAGATATAGATAAGTTGGTGAATATTATTAATTATTTATATTAACATTTTTATTATAACATAATAAATTATTTGTTATTCTTAAGAAATTCTAATCATTAATTATTAATATTAGTTAATATATAATAATTGATAAAATGATCTTTCTAAATATTTAAATGCTTATACAAACATTTGGAGAATATTTAATTGGAGGGAAAAAAAAAAACTAATCATTTCCCAAAATTAGATTACCTTCTCCGCCCTAATTTTGCCCAACAAAACTGTTAAAAAAAAAACAAGTGGAGAAAAATAGATGAAAGAACACCCTTGGTTCCAAAACAAATCCAAGACAAAAATAGAAGACAGGGAATGCTCAATTCTCTCTCAACCTGTCGTTCTTCTTCGCCTACTCTCCCCTCCCTATAATAAAGCTTCACCATGCCCCTTCGAAGATCCCTTCATAGCAGCCGCGGTGGAAAGGTGCTGCGCGGTCCTGCACAACCCCTCCCACCAACAATGAAGGCCTCAGGCTGCTCTTTCCTCTTCTTCCTCCTCTTTTTCTTCTTTAACTCTTCTTCTGCTCTCACCGATGTCGAAGCCTCATTTATTGCCAAACGCCAACTTTTAACCTTCCCAGAAAATGGAGACCTTCCTGATGACTTCGAATACGAAGTTGACGTCAAGATCACCTTCGCAAATTCCAGACTCAAAAGGGCTTATGTGGCTCTTCAAGCATGGAAAAAGGCCATATTCTCCGACCCTTTTAACACAACTGGAAATTGGGTTGGTGCCGATGTGTGTTCCTACAACGGCGTTTTCTGCGCTCCAGCTCTCGATGATCCTACTTTGAGTGTTGTTGCTGGCGTTGATCTTAACAAGGCTGATTTAGCTGGATACCTCCCCGTTGAACTCGGCCTTATGACTGATCTTGCTTTGTTCCACATCAATTCTAACCGTTTTTGTGGAATCATCCCAAAAAGCTTCTCAAGATTGGTGTTAATGCACGAATTTGATGTTAGCAACAATCGGTTTGTGGGTTCTTTTCCTAAGGTTGTATTATCCATGCCAGAACTCAAATACTTAGACATCAGATACAACGATTTCGAAGGAGCATTACCAGGAGAGCTCTTTGAGAAAGATCTTGATGCTTTATTCTTGAATGATAATCGCTTCGAATCCACCATTCCAGAGAACTTTGGCAACTCGCCTGTATCAGTAGTGGTATTAGCGAATAACAAGTTCACTGGGTGCATTCCAAGCAGCATTGGCAAGATGGCACACACATTGAATGAAATCTTGTTCTTGAACAACAAATTGTCCGGTTGTTTGCCTTCTGAGATAGGATTGCTGCAGAATGTTACTGTCTTTAATGCCGGCTCCAATTCCTTCACTGGGATGTTACCTAAAAGCTTGGCAAGTTTGAAGAACGTGGAAATGTTAGATTTCTCACGTAATGTTTTAACTGGGTTTGTCTCAGATAAGATTTGCATATTGCCTAGTTTGAGTAACTTCACATTTTCTTACAACTTCTTCAATGGCGAGGCAAAGGAGTGCAACCCATCAGCAAGCTCGCATGTTTATTTAGACGATTCGAGTAACTGTTTGCCTGATCGACCGAAGCAGAAAGCTCCAAAGACTTGCGCACCAGTGGTGAATCGACCGGTGGATTGTGGAAAGTCCAAGTGTGGAAGTTCACCTTCTAAACCCGGTGATAAGAAACCAAATCCTTGGTCTCCCAAACATGAGTCACACCCACCACCAACTCCTTCCCCAGTGCTTCCTAAACCAACAACACCATCAAGACCACAACAACCAAGTCCTAGTACACCTCCTTCTTCAAAGCCCCCCAACCCTCCATCTTCCCCAACTCCCAGCGTTAACCCACCAAAGCCATCTTCACCACCAAAGCAATCTTCACCTCCAATGCCATCTACACCACCAAAGCAATCTTCACCACCAAAGCCATCTTCACCACCAAAGCAATCTTTACCTCCAAAGCAATCTTCACCTCCAATGTCATCTACACCACCAAAGCAATCTTTACCTCCAAAGCAATCTTCACCTCCAATGCCATCTACACCACCAAAACCATCTTCACCACCAAAGCAATCTTTACCTCCAAAGCAATCTTCACCTCCAATGTCATCTACACCACCAAAGCAATCTTTACCTCCAAAGCAATCTTCACCTCCAATGTCATCTACACCACCAAAGCAATCTTTACCTCCAAAGCAATCTTCACCTCCAATGCCATCTACACCACCAAAGCCATCTTCACCACCAAAGCAATCTTTACCTCCAAAGCAATCTTCACCTCCAATGCCATCTACGCCACCAAAGCAATCTTCACCACCAAAGCAATCTTCACCACCAAAGCAATCTTCACCACCAATTGCAAACCCTCCTAAACCATCACCAATTCCTAGTTCTCCGCTAGAGCCGGAAGCACCGTCACCTTTTACTCGCTCTCCAGTTGCTCCTAGACATCCTCCGCCGCCACCTGTGTTGTCTTCGCCACCAGTTCAATCTCCACCACCTCCACAATACTCGCCTCCACCGACTCCAATTCAACCAATATCGCCATCACCTAGTCGTCGTTCCCCAGTTTCGCCTCCACATCATCAACCTCCGCCAGAAGTTGAGTCTCCACCAACCCCAGTTCAAGCAATGCCACCATCACCAGGTGGCCGATCTCCAGTTCACCCTCGTCACCATTCTCCTCCTCAACCAAGTCCAATGTCCTCACCACCACCACCACCATCGTCCTTCCCTCCACCATCCCCTGTTTACTCTCCTCCACCACCCAAAGTGCAGTCGCCTCCTCCAACACCAGGGAAATCTCCACCTCCAAAACTGGTCCATTCTCCACCACCACCACCTATTTACTCTTCTCCACCTCCGGTTTATTCACCCCCACCACCACCACCGCTAGTTAAGTCTCAACCTCCTCCTCCTCCAGTATACTCACCTCCGCCCCCTTCAGTTAAATCTCCTCCTCCACCCCCAATATACTCATCCCCTCCACCTCCAATCTATTCTCCACCACCTCCGGTATACTCACCCCCTCCGCCACCACCAGTTAACTCTCCACCACCTCCGGTATACTCACCCCCTCCGCCACCGCCAGTTAAGTCTCCACCACCACCGGTGTACTCACCCCCTCCGCCACCACCACCACCGGTGTACTCACCCCCTCCGCCACCGCCAGTTAAGTCTCCACCACCACCGGTGTACTCACCCCCTCCGCCACCGCCAGTTAAGTCTCCACCACCACCGGTGTACTCACCCCCTCCACTGCCACCTGTATACTTTCCTCCACCTCCTCCTGTACACTCACCGCCACCGCCACCACCATCACCTATATACTCTCCTCCACCACCACCACCACCTGTATCCTCATCTCAATCGAGCAATTTCATCTTCCCTCCGGAAATTGGATTCCAGTACTCATCTCCTCCTCCACCTATATTCCCTGGCTACTAAATAGATTTCCTTTGACCTTCCCATTCTCGCCCTCTTATTTTTACCATTTTTTTTAACACTTTACAATCCTCCAAAACACAAATACATCAAACTTTTGCTAGATGCGGTGGCCCTTTAGTACCTCCAACAACCTTCTTCGATGTCTTACTCAAAAGAAAGCTATATCCCATGTAAAAAAGAAAAAGAAACCTCATGCAAATGGCGCCACTAATAGAAAAGAAACAGTTATGGAAAATGGAGCAAAACTTGTATTTGTCATTTTGATCTGTATTGTTGTTCTATTTTCTCTCTAATCTCTTCTTTTATTGTATAAAATACTTCATTTCATGCTATGCATCATCTATCTATAAATAAGATTAAGATCGACGCTATAGATTTTTGTAACTAGAGAAAGGAATAATACATATTGTATAACAAGATCAAGGATCAAGAGCGACTATATAAAACAAAACATAGAAATCAAGAAACTAAGTAAATAAATAAATATATATATATATATATATATATATATAAGAAACTAAGTAAATAAATAAATAAATATATATATATATATATACATACTACAAGAATATAAATGTCTACATTGTTTGCCACAAATTAGTTGCTGCATCAGATTTATGGTTATCATATTCAACAGATAGAGTTTTGGTGTGGTTATATACGTATGGTTTGTATAATTTCCCATGTTTGCTTTAAATATATAAAACCGAAGAAATTTAATTGCAGTGGACTCTTTCTGGTTGATTGCCATGTCATCATATGTCAACTAAAATTTTTTCTTTCTTTTTTCAGTTTTATTTATTTGAAAATTAAATAATAATCAAAGTTAAAATCAAATAAAAATATATTATTGATGAGACTTAAATTAGCCTACCTGGCTTACGTGAGTTTGAGTTGAGGTTGAGTTTTATGAAACTTAAATGTTATTTTTAATCATGTAAATAAGCACACATGATATTATTTTAAAAATCTCAGAATATATGATGAACTAGCATTTTTTTATTTTTTTTTTATAATTTTAACTTCACTAAAATTTATATATTGATAAGTAATTGTAGTATGTTACCCTTTTCAAATTATTTTTTTTAAATCTTTAAAAATGCATAATAAGATTTCTTGGTTAATAGCATTTCATATCATCAATTAAAAATTAATTTCTCGTATTTTTTTCTCTTTTTATTTTAGTTTCGTTAATTTTGAAAAGTCCGCACTTTGAGCAAAGGGGTTATACACTTGTTTAATTAAAAAGTAAGGAAAATGAAATAGAACCTAAATGTCTTCTATCCATGAAGGCTTATGGGATAGTTTACTATCCTAACCGTTCTTATTATTTTTTATTTATTCAAATATAAACTAATGCTAATATCAAAAAATGTTACTATAACCTGAAAATTAAATTAAGAGTGTTGCTTTATTTCAATATTTTTTACTACACCGTATAAGAACGATTGAAAAACGTCGTCGAAGTGGTTTTAGGACAAATTTTGTGACGTTTGAAAAACGTCCTTATACATGTATTAAGACGTTTTATAAAGGTCCTTGTTGCTAGATATTATGCAATTTTTTGCCTATTAGGACATTTCTGTCCTTAATAGCTATATGAGGACATTTTACAAAAGTCCTTACTACTTGTATTCAGGACGTTTTGCACACGTCCTTATGACGTTTTGTAAATGTCTTTATTACATGTATTAAAGACTTTTTGAAAGCATCCTTAATAAAAGTATTAGGACTTTTGCAAACGTCCTAATACATGAATAAGTTCATAACCTTCAACAATAAGGAGGTTTCCATGAATGTCATGTTATACAATTATCAATGATGTTTGTGTAAATTGTCATTAAAACCACCTTTTAAAGGTATTCATTAAACGTTGTAAAAATGATTTTTTATTGAAACCTATAATTTGATGAAGAAAAAAAATATTTTCCACAATATTTTCTTCTAATATGATAATGCAAATAACAACAAAAATACACGTTGAACAATATAAACCAATAAATATTAAAAGCAAATCCGTACTATTAATCTGAAGATAAGTTGAATTATAACAAATATGAACAAACACATAGTAAAGGTTTTTTAATATATCTATGCTTCAAAAATGTAGTTTATGATACAAAATTTAATGATTTCCCGATGCCCATGAAAGCCGGACAAAAATCTAAGTAAAATCTTCGGCTGCACAAGCTTCAATGGAGACCTGTCAAAAGAATCAAGAGGACACAATTAATGGATAATATGTAAATAAAAAGAACAATTATAATTCATAGCAATAATAATCTTTAAGAATGAAAATTCGTAAATATAATCAAGTTAAAAACCTATAACTAGAATTTTATAAATTTTGACTGCATCTCCCTTATATATGAATATAATGTTATTTTAATAATATAATTGAATCTTAACTTGATTGGTTAATATTTGCAAGCTTCTTTTACATATGTATAACTAATAACTTTTTAGTTTGATTTAAATATTCCCTAGCACTACTTATACCAAACAAAAAGAATAATAGTAACTCTTCATCTAATTTTATGAATTATAAATGTTATTTTGGATTAAGTGTATGACTTCCAATTTCTATTTTTTTTACTAATTGCAAAGTATCTATAATTATATTTAAATAAAAATAGTGGAAAATGTTATTTTTTCTATAGCTTTTAATCGTTAATTGTTGCACGTACCTATAAGATTTTTTTTTTTATTTGTTAAACTTAAATAACATGAATATCCACAATAGGAAATAAGCTCATTTGTCGTTAAAAGGTAACGATTTGTCGCTGAAAGTAACTCAGTGGAAAAATATAAAACGTCGCCATTTTGACGTCGTACTGTAGTTGCTAAAAGTAACTCAGTAGAGAAATATAAATTAGAGATCATCGTAGATCCTCAAAATACAATTTCATAATACTAATATATATATCATCTGGAAGTCATCAAAGACTTTTACGTATAATTTCATGCATGTGAAAATATGACAAGATAAATACATGCATGAAAACGCTATGGAAAAGCATAAAACATGCAAACTTGTGCCTTCATCCCCACCTTGAGTGTGTATGGAAGCCTTTACGTCGGAGAAAATGCAGCACTTCGCTCTGAACCTTTTGAAATCATCCATGGCATTTAGGGGGCATCCCCCTATTTAAAGAAAAAAAAAGTGGCCTAGGACGTCCACAACGAGCCGGACTTCTCTTCTTTGCTTCTTTTTCTATGGTTTTATTTTATGAAAATCATGACATGTCAATTTTTGCGTATTTGTGTGAAAGTCTAATCCCTAGGGTATTCAACATACTAGGATTAAATTGTTTCTAAGGCCAATATAAAGTGTTTGAAAACATAAAAAAAAGGGGGAGACTGTAAGTATGGGTGAAAATTTAACCCACCCACCTGATTAACCTGACAACCTGGTCGGGTTCGAGCTCACCCTCTACTCGAGCGTGTAGAGTGATTAAAATCACCCATTCGAAAGGTTAGGTTGACTATCGGGTTTAAGAGAATAAACCCGACCTCAACTCGACCCACTCGAAAACCCATTAAAAATGTATAAATATACAATAATATAGCTAGATTACCAAGTAAAATAAAAATTTTATTTGAGGAGTTCTCTACAAGTGGAGAACTCTCCAGGCTTCTACTTAATATGAGGAATCCCTTTAAAGTTGTGAATGGTTTGAGTTGAAGAGGTAGAGGGGTATTTATAAAAGAGAACATCCCCCTCCCCATCCCACTTTTCAATGTGGGACAAAAGAAAAAGGGGGAGATTTCCCCCCTTCAATGAGGGCGATTTCAAAATAGCCCTCTCCCCTCTCCCACTTGACTTGTACCACCCCTCTCCCACTTGACTTGTACCAAAGTTCTCAAGTAAGCTTGAAGGAGGAGCTTCTCTTTGTGAGAGGCCGAGAAGCCCGCCAAATGGGGTTTCTCTAAGTGAGAGACTCCTTTAGAAATTTATTTATTTATTTATTTATTGGTTTTTTTATTTAATTTCTTATAGTGTTTGCTTTATGATTCCTTTTATTTTTCTTTGCTTTTTCTTTCCATTATTTTTTTTCTCTATCTTTTCATTATTTTGTATAATTTTTTTTTTTGGGTTAGATTTTTTTTTGGGTTTGATTTTTAAACAATCCTACCCGACCCGATAGTGAACTCATTTGGGTGGGCGGTAAAAAATTAAATTTTGAGCTGGTTGGTTGGGTGAAGAATTTCTTCACCCGATGAGGTCGGGTCAAGTCCATTTTTGGGCCAAACCCAACCCTGCCTGACTCGTTTTCACTCCTAACTATAAGACCAATAAATCTCTATGATTGATATTTTGATGATTACAAACAACATTCGTAACATTCTAATATGTATCTAAGTATTTCAGCCAAGTGTGCATCAAGATCACACCAAGATAGCTGATCATTCACTCAAAATCAAAGCATGAAGACCAACATCTATCTACTTGTAATTTTGCTAGATCTTGTTTAGGTTGTAGATTGTTGCTCCTATTGACTCATCAGCAAGATTACATCATTTTTCATTCTTTTCAAAAGTATTTAAATCTTGCATAAAACCCCCTCAAAATGAGTTTTGAAGTGTTTTAAACCATTTATTTAGAATCCTCAAATGATTTGTATGTGTTGAATTTCATGTCTAAGTGTTCTGATTTCATGAAGATGAGTTCAATCTTCAAAAATCTTAGTTTTAAGTGTTTTAAGTTCTCTAGCGTGCTTGCCAAAGGCTATAGCGCGCTAGCTAGCTGGTCCAAGATATTTAAAAGTTTTTGGAAAGTGACCCACGCACTAGTACAAAAACTAGCACGTTAGTGAGAGCCCAGAAAATGTTTGGAGCTCTCTGTCACTTTGCCAATGCGCTAGCACAGCGGCCAACGCTCAAGCACAAACCCAGAAGTTTAGTTGGGTCTCTAGATTTTGGCCTAGCGTGCTAGTACAGAGGCTAGCGCACTAGTGGGTCCTGGCTAGAAAAACCCAAAACTATTTGGAATCTTGTCAGTACGTTGGTACAAAGGGATAGCGCGCTAGTGAATCCGGTTAAAGCAAACAAACTTTTGGGGGTTTTTCGAAGACAACATCTTATGAGCCATTTCCTCATTTATGCTACCCCATTCTTCCAAAATTCTCAACGAACATATTCCCTAACACTTTGGTGATTAATTCCTTGTGCTATGTACCTAGATTTGAAATTCAAAATTTAAAATTTCGTAGATATTGAAACCCTGGTGTTGACTTATTTCCTGTTGATATAAAAACAACTCAAAAATCTCTAGAGAACCAACCCTGGCATGATTTGAAATTTCTCCTGATTCTCTAAGTGTTCAAAAACTTCCTACACTTGCTTTGAAAGAATCTTTCACACTTTTGATTTGAGTTTCATATTCAAGGTTTTCAAAGCTATAAAAAAGATCCCCTCATTTTTCATTTGAGTCTAATCTTTCATCATTTTTGTTGAGCATTCAAGAGGAGAACTTAAAACATCTGTGTAAGGTTTATAAAGGGTTCTTGGTAAGAGATTCTTATTTGTATTTCATCTCTTTTGTAAGTGACTTGTGTCACTAGTAAGGAAAGAGTGAGAGTGTAGTTCCCTTGTAAAGGTTACTCGTGTTATTTAATAACCCTCATGTCCCCTTTGAGAAAAGATCTTTTGATGATTAATAAACCACATTCCTTTGTATATTAATGTGTACATGATGATGCATGAATATTGTGACGCCCCGAAAATTATTTCATCTAGCCCATAACCCAATTGCAGTTTGCCCAAACTCTATGCGTTGCCTTGATATGTTTGGTGTTTGTTTGATGGTTGTTTAATGTTTGTATAGTTAATGCTTGATAATGTATATAAATATGTGTATCATAAATTGTATATGGGTCATGTTAAATTAAATTAAAATGCATATGTTATTATTTATGCATGGGTCCATTAAACCATGAATTGATATGAATTAGGATTGATTGAATAAAAGGATAAATGAGAATGAAAATTTGGTGTATTAAATGGATTGGACATTTAAAATACATGGAAGCATGAAATTGGTTAAAGTACATGTGGTTGGTATGGGTAGTATGGAACCAACACATGTGAAGGTTGGTGCATGAAAGTGGACAAGTGTCTCATGCCCTCAAGGAAGTGTTAGAATGAGTGGAGGGAATCAAGGAGAGGATCAAGGAGGGAATCAAGGAGAGAATCAAGGAGAGAATCAAGGAGGGAATCAAGGAAGTGCTAGAAAGAGGTGAGTGGAGAGAAAGGAAAGAAGAAGAGAAAGGAAAGAAGAGAAAGGAAAGAAGAAGAGAAGGAAGGAGAGAGTTGCAGGAGGAAGATCCCTGCGACATTTTAATCAAAGAGGTGGACCTTTGGAATATATGGTCAGATTGAGCTCAACATTTGTCAGCACGTTCGTAGCTTATGGTTATTCATTCTGGTCGGTGGAGATCTTGATCGGAGGTTTCGACTAAGAGATCTAACCTCTCAAACAAAGCTGGTCGGAAAGTCTGGATTTCTCACGCCATTTTGCTCAAACTTCTAGATCTCCTTAATCTACCGTTGGATGGATATAAAATTTGGGTATGTAGTTTATAACTGATATGTCTGTATTCTGAACGGTGGAGATGTGTATTCGTTTAGTATTTTGTGTGATATAGTCATCTGAGTTTGAGTATTTGCAGCAGGAAAGGAGAAATTGTCTGATTAGAGACTTGTTCATCAAATATACCTATCTTTTCGGTCCACCGTTGGATTGGGCTGATAGTTGGACAGAAGGTTTGTATCTTCACATACTTCAATCTGTACGGTTGATTTTGTGATTACATATTTCTGTTGGTATATTGATACAT
This sequence comes from Paratinospora sagittata, assembly GCA_035771175.1. NCBI lineage: Eukaryota > Viridiplantae > Streptophyta > Magnoliopsida > Ranunculales > Menispermaceae > Paratinospora > Paratinospora sagittata. The sequence continues at coordinate 14,605,234 of CM069610.1, read as the reverse complement.
CTGAACAGAATAGTAAATGAAGAATTGGTAGGGTTGCTTGTATTAGACCTAAATTTAGAATATGAACTTAGACCTTTCCAAATAGCTTGCATGTCAACTATGTTGACCTAGTTGCCATTGTTGATGAACCCATGATGCAAAATCAGTGATATACATGGCTGAACATGGTGACCTAGTGTAAATCGACAATATGGCCTAAGTATGGAAAATTTCATATTTTAGGGCTTTTGATGCTTTTGGCCTAGAATCATTGAATTGATGCAACTTATGTTTAATTAAGCATGATTAGAATTGATTATGCTACTGATTTGGTGGTTGTGACCATATCATGGGTTAGGCGTACTTGTGATCAAGTGACCAAATTTGGGCATGTTTATGCCTAAGGAATTGAAAATCAGTATTTTTGATTAATAGAATGGTTTATGTATGAGAACTATGCATTAGAGGCCTAAGTCATGTGATTTGAGTTGAATGATGGGATTAGATGGGATTTAGGCCTATTGTTTATATGTGGGCTGATTTAGGGTTGATGTGTAATGTCTATGTGATTGAGCATAGAAATTGATGTATGGTAGGATATTGATGTATGTTTCAGGATCTTGATTGGGTTGATTCGGTTTGGTGGTCGTGTGTGGTTAAATACTCTCGCGAGGCTTGGTTGTGAGTAGACTTCATTTATGATTATATCTTTTATGTCATCATATCACTTATATATTGTATGTTGAAAGCATGAATGTGTTCTAATGTTTTGAATGATGCATTGATTTGAGAAAACCTTATGACTTTGGTTGGGCCCATCTATCTGGCTAATAGGGGGACTTAACCTTGTCATAGGAGGGCTTTAAGAAAGGAAGAGATTGGGGTCAACGGTACGGTGAAATAGACGTGCACTAGTAACCCAAAATAAACATGATTGGGATCAACGGTACGGTGAAATAGACGTGCACTAGTAACCCAATGCATGTGGAATGTGGATCCAAATTGATAAGTTTTTACTTGCATCGACCTTATTATAAATGCTTGATATCTATATGTTATGAGCTTTTAATCATGCTACACATTGACATGCATACATGATATTTATTGATGAGTATTGATAGCATATTTGAATTCTATTCACTGGGCACCGTTGGCTCACCCTCATTTTTCTCTTTCAGGTCCTTCTGTCCCGAATAAGGGTAAAGGAGTAGTTATATCTTGAGGGCCTTGCCTGCGAGAGAATCCAAAGCCTCGATGTGAGTTGTGAGGCATTTTGATTGAACTGTGTTTTAAATTATGAAGTATTATATTTTGGATTATGTAATTATAACACTTACCACATTGTAGTATGGATGAGTTGGGACTTGTTAGATAAACCATGTGGGCATATGACGGTTTTTATTTGTACCCACAATTTTGGACTTTATGTGTATGTCAATTTTAATGGACTGTAGGGATTATGATTTTATTTATGGTTCATTTTTATGGATTATCTCTTGTCTTTGATGATTAATACGGTGGGTAGTTTTGTTTAGTACCTTTTGATATTATGTCGTTGTTTGAAATAAGGCTCGTAGGGTCTCAACCACCTCATGGGAGTTGAGGAGTGGTCGGAGATGCCTACGCCGGGCATCTCGCCCCGGCATTCCGCATGCCATTCCCTGCGGGGTTGGTGGTCCGGGGCGCGGGGTTGCCACAAATATTTTACTCAAAAGCATGGTGGAAAGGAAATCAAGTTTATGATCAAGATGAAGACCATGTCTTTTTAGGAATCTATTTTATGTTACTAGAATTATTTAGGATTGTAGAATGCCAGCCATCATTTGATTCAGCAAATCATTCACTTCATGAATTTCACATGATTTTTCATAAGTTTTCAAAAACCTTTTGGTTTTGAAGAAAATGATTTGAATTGATTTAGTTTGAAGGTTTTTCAACTTATCTTTGGACCATTTGCATGATTTCTAAATGTTTGATTTGATCCAAAAAGCTCAAGTGTTGATTTGATTTAATCGAGTACTGAAAAATCAAATTTATAGAAAAAATATTTTTCAGTATCTTTCAGGACGCTGATGGGCCATCAGGGCATTAATGTAGTGGCTAGTCACTTAATATCGAGCCAACACTGCAGGACATTGATGGACCATCAGGGTGATAATGCTTTTTGGGTTTGAATGCTTGTTGTTCAAAGTTGGACGTTGATCGAGTATTAGTACCCTCATCGGATCAACCTAGAAAAACTAGGAACTGCCTTCAAGACGCTAATGTGGTATTAGCGCCCTCCTTGAGTTTTTCGATTTCAGAAAAATAAACCCATCAGGATGCTAACAGAGTACTAGTGCCTTCCTTGAATAAGTTGACAAAAGGTCGATTTTTCATAACAGTGTATTTTAGGACGCTAATGCGACGCTATCAGAGTTTCTTAAGAAGGTTGTCAACCTGTACACTTTCTGAATCTTTATATTTTTGTGATTGCACAGATATTTCAGGTTTCTTGAATAGTCTAAACATATACTCTTTTGTGAAATATTTTGATTGTTGATTTTGAAATTCAAATCAAGCGCCAAATCTTTCTTAAAAGCAAAATCAAACGCATTCTTTATAAATGTATTACTTTAAGCCACTGAAAAAATATACACAAAAAGAACGAGATTGAAAAATCTTTTGCACAAACTCTTTGAAAGTTTGTTTGTTATTTTGTTGCGAAAAATATGTTGAAAATACTCTAATACATACTTACCTTCTAGATTTATTGATTCAGCTTCATACATTTGACAAATCCATCGAAAGAAAGAGGAACAATATACCTCTCACTTTCAGCCAGGCTTTATCATACATTCATTGTTGAATCAGTATTGGTCTGAGGTTCATTTATTGCTCTGTAAGTATTTCTTTGATTCTTAGTAAGAGAATCAAGCTCTCAAACTTGTATTTGGTTTGTACAAGTGATTGTGTATGTCACTGTGTTTGAGCAAGTGTTGCTCAAGTGTATAACGGTTATTCTCATACCCGTAAAGTTGGAAAAGGTGTAACGGTTTAATCCTCATCCGTAAGAAGATTCAATAGTGGAGTTTGGACAAAATCCTAATCGAGGAAATTAAGTAATGGAGGTAGGCAAGAGTTGAATCACTATAAATCTGTGTGCACTGTGTTATTTGATTGTTAGTTTTTGTCTTTGTTCATTAATTGTTATCATCTGAAGGTGGGGAACGAAACATAGGTTTGCGTGTTTCATAACTTTTATTAAAGTTTACATTCAATTATTATTATGTTTACTATTCATTTACACTGCATTATGTCATATACTGTTTATATTGCCGCACTTATGCCTGTATATTTGGAATTCATGTATTGCACTGTTATAATGCCGGATTTGTAGTCAATCTGACTCAACTAGACTCGGTCTTTTCCTCAGTAACTTTAAATAGTGAACGGGAGGCAGCGGGCTACTCTAGGCGATTGGTATTTAAGCAGACCTTGTATCTCACCTCTCAACTGGGGACTGATCTAGTTGGTCTTATTGAAAGCTATCCGCTTATACAGTAATACTGAATGTCCTAATCTTGCACGTCGTGATACCCTCCCTGATAAGGATCACCAGACGTTGCCAGAGTCAGTCTAAATGACAAGAAAAGACTAGACCAGTAAACTAGACCGGTTCATGCATTAGCATCATACATATCACCACCTAGGGACGTATATGGTTTGTGACTCATAGAATAGTTAGGAGCATTGCTCGCTATTCATTACATTTATCTGGAGAGGGACGTACATGAGAACCTGGCTACACCCGGGGAGGGACATCAGTACGTGAATCCAGAGCATCGTTCCTGTACGTGAATTCAGGCGATGTACGTTCATCAAACCATTACGAGACGGTGTCATGCATACATTCATATTGATTGATTATGATGCTCACATGTGTATTTAAGATATTTGTTCTTGAAGTATGCTTTATTAATTGTTATACTCATGCACTATTTACCCACTGAGTGCGTTAAGCTCACTCCATTATTATCCAATCTTTCACAGGAAATTAGGGTGGACTGGGTGCAGGTTATGGGGCCCACATTTTATACCCTTTGTTTAATTCATTGGGAATCTTGGGAGTATGTTCCCTTGACCATTTTATGTACAAAAGTATTCTGAATTAAATGAAATTAGATTTGTACTGTGTGTATACTGTATTTCCGCTGCGCACTCTGTTGTTACCATTGTTATTGTTCCAAATGCGCCCCCCGTCCGCGAGTGTACCGCCTGTTTAGGCGAGTCCGGGCGGGGTGTGACACTGAGAGAGTGACTTTGATGCTTGCGAGCATGCTCGGGTCTGGTATACTTGAATTTTGGTGGAAGTTGGAAGGAATATTTTATTTGTATAAACTTGTGTGTATAAACAACTATGATAATAGTATAATGATGGCACTCTAAAGGTTTTATAGTAAGCCTTATAGATCTCCAACTTGTTGATTTGAAAGTATGGAGTTATTGCTATTGGTGCCAGAGGATATTATTACATACACAAGGTTGGTATATAGGCCTTGAAATGTATTGTGGCTGACTCAGTTTTGTTAAGGGTCTTATTACAGAAAAGCCAAATGAGATTTTTAAGTGGGTAGGTCCATTGACTTACTGATTTGCTCTACTGTCATAGTTGATAGGTGTCCGTAATATTTTCTATATATTGATGTTAAGGAGATTTCATTCGGATTCCATATATGTTATGGATATAACTCAACTATAAGTTGGGGAGGATACCACGTATCAAGAAGAGTAAACATGGGAGCGGAAATATAAAATGCGAGAGCAGTTTTCTGGGTTTGATTATCACTTGAGGAATAGTCCTTGATTCTAAATTTTGAGGACGAAATTCCTTAAGTTGGGGAGATTGTAACACCCCGTAGTTTTAATTAAATACAAATTGATTAATTTATGGGGTTGGTTAATTAAATATGTGGATTATAGTATGATTTAATGAATTAATGAATAGTATAATTTAATGAATGAAAATTAAATATTAAGATGGGAAAGTTGCTTTATTAAGTGAGATGAGGTGCATAGGATCATTTTTTTATATATTTATCATCTCACTCATTTCTAATCTATATCTCTCTCCAACGTTAAAAAAAAAAAAAAAAAAAAAAAAAAGAGAAAGAGAGAAGAAAGAAGAATGAAGAAGAAGCAAGAGGAAAAAGAGGGAGAAACGCGAGATTCGCTTCAAATTGAGACTCGCGTTAAGTGATTTTTACTTTAGTTCTTTGTGAAATTGATATCTAAGCTAGATGTAACGAGTCTCTCGGATTAATTTTTGCTATGGGAGCCGTTTTACGGCGTTTTCAAAATTGGGGTTTTGACCCAATTTAAATAAAAATTTGCTCAGAAGGTTGAAAAACACTCCCTAGACTGTAGGAGCCCCGAAAATGTGGTTAGATTTTTTTTATTTGTTCATTTGCAATTTTTATGGTTGTTGGAAGTTTGTTGGAAATTAGAGTTTATATTGAAAACCTTTCGAATCATATTAAAACCCGATGAAACTCCAGTTTAAGGCTATAGAATGGTAGAATGAACTGTTGTGAGTCCATCAATGCTAATTTCATGATTTTTGGAAACCGTTTGACAATTTTAGTAAGAACAGTACCGTGAACAGTGTTATGATTATTTCCAGTGAATAAAATGGAATTGAAATCCAGTGAAACTCCGGTTTAAGATCATAAAATCGTAGAGAACTGAATTCCGGACGTTTCGATACTAAAATTATGATTTTTGGATATGATTTGATATTTTTAGTAACTAAAGATATGGTTTTGGCGAGTAAAATTTACTTTCGTGACCTTCGCGAACGTGTAAAATCTTAGTAAAATACCTGTTGAAGGTAGTAGAATGGTAGTATGACTGATTTTACACGTGTCGATGTGGACAGAATAATTTTAAGAATGTACTATATTTTTAATAAAATTGATATATGTTCCAGTAGAAAAATAAAACTAAGAATTAGTGAAAATATGAATTGGAAATCTATTTTCACTATTCTTTCTTGTAAAAATATCTAGATTGACAACAGAAACGAGATAGTAGTTTCTTCAACTGCTTATGAGTCCTAAATTGAGTTGGAATCTAAATTCACAGAATGTGTATAAGATTTTTCAGGTTGATCTTTATTATTAGTGATTTGAAGTGAGTTGAAAAATTAAATATGTAAATAGATATAAATAAATGAAATTGAATTATGGAGTGGTTGTGACAGGTTGAGTTAGTTGGATTTAAATTGGAGCTGGACTCGAAAGCGACGGTGATTGTGTTTATGTTGAAAAGTCGTGTACTGTGAGTATATGTTCTTGATTTGGTTCTTGTATGGCATTATATATAAATATATATGAAATGTTTGAATGTAACTATGTTATCTATACATTGGCGCATTGTGTTTTAATTTGCATTCATAAAAGATTTTTTTAGCATTGGAGCATGTGAGACTTGCAAAGGCAAGTTAGTGTCATTTCGTTAGGAATTAGACCCGGATGAGTGCTATGCGTAACCTCATTGTCAGTAGGCCTGTCCTAATAAGGATTAGAGATCCTTGAAATGACTGTGAATTGAGTAATGTGAGGTCCGAGCGTAGGCTCCTTATCGGTACATAATAAAGAGTTCGTACCCGCTCCATTACGAGAAGGAGGGAGATTGTGGTTTTAGTGTAAAAGGATGCATTGTTTCCTTGAAAAATCATGAAATCTATGTTGTTGACATGTATGCGATATTTGTTGAATGATGCATGCGTTTAATAATTGTTGTAAATGAATTTTAATGTCATGTTTCCCTAAATGCATATAATTGCCATATCAAGAGCTATATTCACTGAGCTGTTGATTGCTCACTCCATTTCTTCCAATATTTCAGGTACAAAGTTAAAAGGAAAAAAGGAAAGTTAGAGAGTGATCGACTCGTGACCCGGATTTTTACTTTGTTTATGTATTTATGCATTGGAGTAACGGATTATACTTGTGTTAGTTTGATATATATAAATATCTCACACATTATATATAGGTGTTATCATCTAGACGGATTATTGTGAATGTCTGTTGAGGCTGACAGTGTATTGTATATTGTATATGAGTATGTACGGTGTATAATACATTGTGTCGGTCATGACGTCAGCCTACGTCAAGGGCGTCGTGACAGTTTCAGTGCTCCTAGAACCTAGAAAAGAGTTATTAATTTAGACTAATGCATTACATTCAGGTTTGGGTTGTGTATTAATGCAAAAGGGTAGGGTGATTGCCTATGCGTCTTGACCGTTGAAGACCCATGAGAGAAACTACCCCGTGCATGATTTAGAGTTAGTAGCAGTAGTTTTTGCATTGAAATTGTGGAGGCATTACCTCTATGGGGAAAGGTTCACATTATATTCGAACCATAAAAGTTTGAAATATTTGTTGACCAAAAAGAACTGAATATGAGACAGCGTAGATGGTTGGGATACCTAAAGGATTATGACTTCACTCTGGAGTAGCATTCTGGAAAAGCCAACGTTGTAGTTGATGCATTGAGCAGGAAATGTGTTGAAACAGGTGTGGTAGCATGTCAGATGGCCCATGAGTGGTGACTTTTGGAGAGAGTAACTATGATGAGTGTCCTCTCTCTGGCTCCACACGTTGATATTTGTGCTCAGATGCATATACAGTTGACAGATTCTCATATTTAGAGGATTAAGGATATGCAGCAGCACGATCCTGATCTTGGTATGTATGATTCTTAGGTAGATAGTGCAGAGAAGGTTGAGTGGCAGAAAGGTTCAGATGGTGTCTTGCATTATCAGGGCAGATTATGGGTACTTGCAGATAGAGAATTAAGGGCAGAGTTATTACAAAAGGCACACAGATCTCAATATACCATTCACCCAGGGTCTACTAAAATGTATCATGGCATGAAAAGAACTGTTTGGTGACATGGGATGAAGAAAAGTATAGCTGAGTATGTGCATAAATTTGAAGTGTGTCAGCAAGTAAAAGCTAAGCACCAGAGGCCATGAGCCAAATGCAACCATTATCCATTCCATAATGGAAATGGAAGCATATTACTATGGACCTTATCACAGGGCTGCCCAGATCTCAGGGTAGATATGACATCATCTGGGTGATTGTTGATAGATTGACTAAGTCTGCACACTCTCTTCTGATGAACACCAAAGACTTGATTGACAGACTGAGCAGATTGTATGTTCGGGAGATTGTGAGATTACATGGGGTACCTGTTTCTATTGTATCGGATAGAGAGTCGCGTTTTACATCGAGTTTTTGGCAGGCCACGCAGACTCGATTTGGTACTCATCTCCGTCTTAGTACAGCGTTTCATCCTTAGACTGATGGTCAGACTGAGAGGGTGATACGGATGCTGGAAGATATGCTCAGATCATGTACATTAGAGTTTGGTGGGACTTGGAGTGAAAGTTTACCATTATGTGAATTCACTTATATCAATAGCTATCAGACCAGTATAGGTGTAGAACCTTATGAGGCCTTGTATGATAGGCCATGTAGATATCTGACTTGCTGGTATGAAGTGGGAGAATCACAGTTATTGGGGCCGAAAGTTGTTGTTGGTCACACTAAACAGATCAAGCAAATTAGGCAGAGATTGAAAGCTACCCAAAATCGACAAAAGAGTTATTTTGATAACCGACATAAACCTTTAGAGTTTGCAGTGGGTGACTTGGTATTGCTTAAGGTCTTGCCACAAAAAGGTCAAATGCGGTTTCAGGTGAAAGGGAAATTAGCTCCCTGTTTTATTGGACCGTTTAAGGTCTTGGAGAGGATTAGTCCGCTAGCATACAGACTTGTTCTACCTCCTCAATTGGTCGGTGTTCATAATGTATTTCATGTTTCTATGTTGAGAAAATACCATAGAGACTCAACTAAGTATCCAGACCCAACACACATTTTAGATGTCACATAGTTACAAGTTGGGGAGAAAGCTCATTCAGATTCTTGACATGAGGATTCAAAAGTTGAGAAATAAAGAAATTCTTTTAGTCAGAGTTAAATGGCAATTTCATGACAATGAGGACCAAACCTTGGAACACGAGGACCATATGAGAGAGACATTTCCTAGCCTCTTTACCACTTGAGGTATGATTCTTCTTATTTTTTAAATTTCAAGAACAAAATTCCTTAAGTTGGGGAGATTGTAACACCTCATAGTTTTAATTGTACATCTACATTGACTTATACGTATATCGACGTGTATATGTATGCGTATTCCGTACGTATGAGTCAAATGTATGTGTGGATGTTAATACATAATAAAAAATGTAATGAAGGAAATTGAATTACATAAATTATATGAGTTAAATTAAATTATATGAATTAAATAAAAAGGGGAGTTGGGTATTAATTGGTAGATGGAAGCATTTCATCAAATTAAAATGGGTTGCTCATCTTTTTTTTTTCTTTTAACTCAACACGTGTTTGATACAAAAAAAAATATGAATGAAAGAAATGAAAGAGAGACGGTAGGCATATTTGCAACCCAGAAGGAAAACAAACGACGCGCAGTAGCAAAGACGAACAGAAAGGAAGAAAAGGAAAAAAAAACTAGGACGCACGATTCAAAAGTAAAACTTTGTTATTTTTCAATAAAAATTATATATTTGTATTCCTTGCGCCAAGTTGTATAACATATGTCATTTTTAGGCGTATTCAACGGTTAGATTTGTGTACGTGGGCGACGTGGTTGGTGTTGGAAATGTGGGATTTTGATGACTAAATAGTTGGTAAGTGATGAGTTACAGCAAATATAGTTATTTAGTTTTGGAATTGAGAAAAATAAGTAGTTTATATACCCAACGCCCACATCACACCCTATTAATGTGGTTGTGAATGAGGTTGAGAATTATATTAATATATTCATATGTATATAGATTAATATATGAATGAGTATATATTAATATATTAATATGTATATATAGTAATATATGCATGAGGTTGAGTATATACTCATGAGGTTGAGAAGTATATTAATATATGAATGGGGTTGAGACTTATTTTATGGCATACGAATTTATTGATAGAATAATATATTGGTGAGATTGAGATGTTTATATATAGATAATATTAAGTTTCATGATTGTATATTGACACGTAGTACTTGTGGGCATATTTGAGAGTGAAATCATATGGGAAATAATTGGTTATTATTGTTTGGTAAAATTATAACAAAGTTTGGAATAGGTGAGGAGAGTACTCAGTGGTAGTGATATTTGGTGGGCACTAGGTCGTTGACATTGTGTGAGTATTCTTCCATTTCTTGGTTATTTTGTATAACATTGTAGCTATGAACCGTTTCCAATTATAAGCATGTATGAATGGCATGGTATATAATTGCATTGATTGAATTCATGAAAAATATTTCGAAAATGAAACATGTCTAACTTGTAAGAACATGTTAGAACATGAGTCATTCTAGGAATAAGTCATGCATGAGTAGTACCTTGAGTATCTCATGGGCTTAGTGGTTGTCTTGAAATTGATTTTGATGAAATTGAGTATGAGAGGACAGTTAGGCTACCCTCGTTTGGGCCGAACGAGGGATGAGTCCCGCCCTATACTTAGAAGGTGGGAAATGGAATTTCACTTTCAGTGGGAAAGTGAAATTGTTTTGAAAAATGTTGCAGGAAGCTCCAAGCTATTTTGTACATATATGTATTGTTCTCTTTGCACTTGAATCTTTAAATGTATTTGATTCAGATTTCAACATGTTTATTAAATGCATATGAATGCCATAGAATGAAAATTACTCACTGAGCTTGTTGTAGCTCACCCCATTGCCTCCAATATTTTAGATAAAGACCCAAAAGGAAAAGCAAAAGCAAAAGCAAATGAAGGATAAACCTTTTTCTGAAACTCTACTTTGCTATGTATGTATAGAGGAAACGGTTAAAATATGATTACTTTTGATATGTATAATTAACATGCAATATATATATATATATATATATATATATTATCACTTAGAGAAGTGGGGTGGTAATATGAATCATAGTTGACATGTTGGGGTATGAAATACTGTTATGACGATGACTATCTGACTATAAATGAGTATGGAAATGAATGAATGTAGATTTGGATAATTATATGTGATTTGATTTGTGGTTTATCTGGAAAGTTTGTGATTGAAAATTGTGTATTTTAGTTGAGGCTAACAGTGTATTGTACACTGTTAAAAAAAAAGGAATGTATCGTGTATAGTAGTACACTGTGCCGGTCATGACGTCACCCTACGTCAGGGGCGTCGTGACAGATTCCATTTCCTAATCCCTATCCTTTCTTGTTCTCTCTCGAGTTCACTTGATTTTGATTCTGATTTCCTTAACCTAATTCTTGTGGCTTAAACTTGGATTTAACCACGTTCTGACTTTCCGTAAGTTCCTGTCTTTGGAATTTTTTTGAGTTTTCAAATCCTTGGAAGGTAACAGGTCATTTTCCTTTCATTCTTTTCTGTTCCTGTTGCTACCTTTCCTGCTCGAACTGCATGGCTCGATTTACAACTTCCCTATAATTTTCTACTTCTAAAATGGACAAGGCTTGCTTTAGCTCAGGCACAAGTCTATTATAGAATTTTTCAGCTTTATCTCTCTCATTTGCCACAGTTGAAAGAGAAAATACTGACAATTTCATAAATTTTGCTAAATCTTCCTGCACCATCAATTGTCCTTGGTACAGTTTGGAAAATTCTAACCGCTTTTGCCTTTTCGTGCCTTTGGAAAAATATTCCTCAATGAGCACAACTTCAAATTCTGGCCATGTCATTCTCACCACATCCAATGTTGGATCTTCCTTAATCATTTTTCACCAAGTGTGCGCAATTCCCACCAGTTGATATGTAGCAAGTGGAATCTTTCTCTCATCAGGAACCCCCATAGCTTTAAAGGCGTTTTGAGTTTCATCTAGCCACTTTTGAGTGGTTTTCGCATCTGTTTTCCTTCAAAAGTCAACGGCTGCAATCTTTTAAACTTTGTTATTTGTTTGGTCTGATAATCCTCTTCTACTCTTCCTGCATTTGCATGAAATGGTTGAGTCTCAACACGTTGACTTTGAGCTTCTTCCATTCTGAAGTCCACGAACCACTGGAAAATACTTTCCATCTATGTCAGCGGTTGTACAGATGACCCATTGCCCATCTCTGATGGTAGTGGATTGGCTGTGGGTGCTCAACCTAGTGTATTCGCATTTTTTGTGAATGGTACCGGAGTAAACGTTGTCTCTATTCTGGATGGCCTCGCATCCCCAGGTAGCTCACTCCTCGAATCCTGGAATGAGCCGTTGGTAGCTTGGCGTCGCGTTTGTACCGGCATACTGCGGTACAAATAAGAGTTATTTTAGTTTTCTAGTTAGATTATTAGGTTTCTCACCTAGCTTCTAGGTTTAAGGCATGGGGTTTATCGGTTCCATTTGCTGAATATGAATTTTAAAACAATTAAATCTCAGTTGATTTGTTTCGCAAGACTATGTATATATATGAGTTCAAAGTTTATTTGCAAAACTACGTACAGTTGTTTATAAAAACACACTATATTCAGTGAATTGGTACCGTTGTTATGGTCAAGTTGTTTCTAAGTTATCACGGTGTGAATTATAGTTTTTTTTCAAACAAACATCGCAATTGATGAAAATATCAAGCGGATAATAATTATCCATCAAATTCGTACGCCCCATATCGTTAGAATTTAAGGATAAAAATTATCAACTAGCTTTTTCTATAATTGTCAAACATGGCCATGGGATGATTTTTCCTCACGCATCTTAATTACAAATCATACCTGATATGCCTCGTAGCACCCCAAGTATGCCCATAATTAAAACTTATGATTCACCACCACCCCATCAAATATGGTCTCGTGCACACAAGGAATAATTAGTATTTATGAATATGTCTATAATATAGAAGCTAATACAAGCTTAAACTTTTCCTAATGTCTCCTCCGTTAACTCAATCTCTGTAAATTCAAATATGATGTCTTCACATTATTTTCTTCTTCTATGCCCTCCAAATTATAATAAAAGCATCGAATATAATCCTTCTTTATCTTTTAATGTATTTAAAGAGTGCCACCTCAACCAATTTCCTAGGGGAATTTGACCGCTCCTATCTTATCTCCAAAAATGCAACTTTGTTTCTTCTTTTTTTTTCTTCTTCCAATTCCCATCATTTGATATCTTACTTCCTACTAATAAATTTCAAGGGATATAATACTAATCTTTACAATTAGTTATAAAATGTATCTATTATTATTATTTTGTCTTGAAAGCAATTCAAGAATCATAATAATACTACAAAAGTTTTACTTTTTACTTTGAAAGCATATATGTTATATGCATATATATGTAACTATATGGTAACGTAACATATATGCATATATGCATATGTATATATGCATATGCATAGGTCTATTAATATACTATGCATATATATATATATATATATATATATATATATATATATATATATATATATATATAGTTCTCTTGGATTATACAATTATAGCCCTACATGGATTATATTACCTTTTGACAAATATACTTATTCAAGATTATTAACATTATTGAGTATTAATCTTATTTTGTTTTTATTCACCACTTGTGTGGTTTATTTATTAATGTACAAGTCCATTAATATGTACATATTTATTAACATGAACTGTATCTAATGTATAGTACATCTTATATACATATTATGATATTTTATGTATCATGGTATAGAAGAGTGATATTCCAAATTATATATTAATATGATAGAAATTTAGATCATATAATTTTGTTGTATGGATTTAAACTATTATATATGATTCGCCATCATATTATACATATAATATGAATTCGAACTATATCATATTATACATATAATTTTGTTGCGTGGGCAGCATATGACTTTCTTTTTCTTTTCTTTTTTGTGAGCTTATCCAGCCAACGTGGCTTGATTTGAACCTGCGGCTGGATTTGCCCAGCCTATGCCGGATATCCCACATGGCTGGCATTCATTATTATTATTATTATTATTATTATTGTTATTATTGTTTATCTTTAGTAACGATGATCATTATTGACCATCAATGCATACCCACTTTGGCTATTAGCCAACCATGTGGGCTTTTGTTTATCTTTATTTATTTAATTTTTTTTTTTTAACTCTCTTACGCGAGTCTCTTTTCCATTTCTGTCTTTTTTTCCAGCGTCTCCAGCAAATCAATCTCTTCTCTTCTCCAATTTCTTCTCCCTCTGCTTTTCAAATTTCATTTTTTTCTTAACGAAATTATTCTTTATCATCTTCACTTAGTTTTCCACCTTTTATCCTAATTTCCTTCTCCAATTTTTGTTTTCAAATTGATACATTCTTCTTTTCATTTTTCACCAAAGTCTATCAAAATTATAGAAATAAACACCAAAATTTGTTTTGTCACTTTTCCTAACTCTCTTCCTTACCCTTTTCTAGACTTTTTCTATTAACTCAATTGTATCGCGAGCCCAAAATCTACGGCTCTGATGCCATATGTTGTCACACCCTGAAAATTCTCTCATTTTAAAATCCTTTTAATTGGAGATTTGATGATAAATAGCAACAAGAGAAATTTTCAGGTTACAATTGTTGTACTTCCAAAACAAACCTTATTTTATTATATGACTTATTTTCTATAATACACAAATGTCATCTTCACATATGCTATAAGTTTTACATGTTTTAACTAAAACTAACACACACTAGTGCCGAACACATTTTAACCTATATGGTCTGCTTATGTGAGTATATCCACAAATATACATTCTTTGTTGCTTACATCCCACCTTTCTTTCCTCTATTCCTCATCATCTTTTTCGTCTCTCTTGACACTAATTTCTTAGATATAAAATTTAAGGGGTGAGCTTATGCCCAATGGGTCCCCTAGCGAGTTTCCACACTTTAGGCAAATCATCAAAATAAATATTCAAACAAGAATATACACAGTATAACAACAACAATTGTACACATATGCATATGTTTATGAAATTCGAAATAATAAGCTGCATTTAGCAATCCTGCAAAGGTCAGCTTCCAACCCAAATAAGTTGCGTTTAGCATTCCGCAAGGGCCAACTTCCAACCCAAATAAGTTGCATTTAGCAATCCAGCAAGGGTCAGCTTCCAACCCCAAATATGTTGCGTCTAGCATTCTCCAAGGGCCAACTTGCAACCTAAATAACATTTCACTTGTGAAAGTAAAACTACGTACATAACCATAGTATGAATATAAACTTTTAATGAAAAGACTAGAATGCACAAACCATAGGCTCCTCCCCACCTTGAAATGCGTAGTTAAACAACAATTCCTTGAGCTTTTCCCGAAAATATTGAAAATCTTAAAAGAGAAGAGTTTTGAAAAGTTTGAATGAAATCTGAAAATAACCCCTCGTATTTATAATATGAAATTTTAAGCACTTTCCCAAAATGTCTTTCAACTTTTTATTTATTTATCATCTCGTCCTTTGCTCAAGAGCGTTCTCGAGAAGATTCTTTTCAAGAAATACCAATTATATCCTTTCTTGAGATATATCTCGAGAAAATTCTTTTTAAATAATAGGAACTGTCCTTTTTTATTTTTTTATCCGTAAACTTTTCTCATAATGTTAATCGTGTCCCTTTTTTGTCCTTTTTTTAGATTGAAAATGTTACACAATGCAATCAGGATTTATAGTGGTTCAGCCTCGCTTACATCCACTACCTAACCTCCTCAGTTAGGATTTGTTCAAACTCCACTAAGGACCTTTTTACGGGTAAAGACCAAATCGATACACTTTCTCAACTTATGGGTGTGAGAACTACCATTATACTTTCTCAATTTCCGGGGTGTGAGAACTACCTTTTCTTAACTTACGGGTGTGAGAAGGACTGTTACAACTTTGAGCAACAATTGCTCTAGCCTAGTGACTAACAAGTCACTAATATCTTAATACAAGATGAGATATGATTCCCTTTACTCAGAGTCAAAGTGATACTTACAAAGCTTTGAATTGAACCTTCTGTTACAATAGATTCAGCAAAATATGTATGATGAAGTTCAACTGAAAATAGGTTCAAAAAGCTTTTGTGTTCTTCAATGGATTTTTGAAAATGATTTAGATGAAGATCAATCACTCCAGAAGACTTGACATATTTCAAAATGATCGTAAGTTTAAACACAAAGAGTAGAAGACTAACTTCCAAAAGTTTTTCGCATAAGTGAAAACTGTTAATGCGTTTTTGAATGAATATCAGTTTTCGTATATTGATTCGTTGTTGTTATCTGCTCTAAGGCAACATATATATAGAAATAACATAGGTGCAACGATCTTGGTGATTTTAGGGCACAAAGTCATTTCAAACACAACGATTACATTCTTTCCCGGAACAGATCGATTCAGCTTTGTGCATATTACGACGATAGCACCTGAATCTTCTAATCTTTCACGAAAGAGGAATGTTCAGATAAAGTAATAGAATGTTCTAAATAGATTCAAAAAGTTCTTAAAAGTTTTGTACAGTTCTGAAAATAATCAGAAAAAGTGTAAGTGTCAGAATAGTGACAATGTTGAATTAAAGTCCTGACGCATAATATCAACTTTTTTGTTTTGTTCCTTGAGGGCGCTCATGAAGCATAAGCGTCCTGCTGAACAGTGAAGTAAGGGTTCTACTTAACAGTAAGCATCCTAACTTACTTTGACTATTAAAACGACTAAACCATGAAGGCGCTAATTGACAGTTAGCGTCTTGCTTTATTTTAAAACATTTAAATGCACGAGGGCGCTACTTACAAGTAAGCGTCCTAACATTTTAAAACATTGAAAACAATACTAAGAGCGCTAAAAAACAATCAACGTCCTGAAAGTTATCAAGTTGGTTCATAAGATGAGGGCGCTTCTATCCAAGCAGCGTCCTGATAGTTTTTTCAACTTATAACTATCAGCGTTCTCAAAGTTGAAATCTCTGAAGAACTTTAGAGAACTTTTAGCGAGCTGAAACAAAGTCAGCATCCTGACAACTTCAAAGGTTGACTTTAAGTGAGGCCGCTACTTATAAGTAAGCGTCCTAATGAGTCAGTTCAATTCAACCTTGAATGAGTGTCAGCGTCCTAATATTTCATTAGGGTCTTGACTTATCAAGTCCAAGAGAGCGTTGCTAAAACATTAGCGTCCTGAAAGACTCTTGAAAATAATTTTGATCTTTTGTTTAAAGCTCGATAAAACATGATTAAAAACATGGTAAATTCGGATAAAATGATAGAAAATCAATTCGACTAAAACATGCAGTCATGCATATTGCTGAATTATGTGGCAGTGAAGATTCTATAACCTAAACACAATCTAATTATACTATCGTACATCTTCAAATGATCATGGTCTTCAAGTAGATCTTTAATACGTTCGTCATGCATCATTGATTCTTCAAAACCTTCAAACAAGATTAAATATGCCATGTATGTAGAATTATCAGAAATAGAATGTGGTTTGTAATCATCAAAATATCTTTCATATTAAGGACATTCTTTCTTTTGTAAGGGACATGAGGATAATTGGTTCAACAAATGTGTATGAGCTTCATTGTAAAAGTTTTATCTTTATAGGACCAACAAATCATTGGAATCTTGTATTTGTGGGTTGGGGTTTATTTCAAGGTTGAAATAAACTGAGTCAAGTTATTGTGGTATCATTTGTGATTCCACGGTTGGAATCAAGTACAGTTTCATCATTTATCTTGAAAAGGATCAAGTGGTTATTTCTTAGCCTGTAAAAAAAATTTTAGGTTCTTTCATATCCCACAAAAGAAAGTAGACGGTTCATCCTTAGCCTGCAAAAGGATAGGTTTGCCTTAAACCTAAAAAAGACATATTGTAACAGTTTGGTCCTTACCTGTAAAAGGATTTATTGGTGAAGTTTGGAAATCCTAATCGAGAGGTTAGGTACTGGGCGTAGGCGCGGCCGAACTGCTATAAATCATGTGTGTGCATTATATTTATCTTCAGTATTTTTACTATGCACTGTGAATTGAGCATATCAATATTGAGTTAATGGTTATTGATCCTATGACAAAAGGGCTGTCACCCAAATTGTGTAAGGATCATGTAGGACATATGGGACTTGTTAGCTCATTTGATCTTTGACGTTTTTATGTAATAGTCACTATTTGTTGCAACATTTAGTTTGGTGATTCTATTATATCTGTCTTTCTTTTGTGTACATAAATTATTCTTACGTTAGGACATAAAGTAGGACCTTGGATATCTTATAGGAAGATATTCATAAAGTTAAACCAACCTCACTAATTAATTATACAGTATCCCACATACAGATAAATTTGGTAATTCATGGCCACATTGAGTTTTAAACACTTATTGCCCATTCAATTATTTTAAGAAATTATGCAATGTAGGCAAAGTGGGAGAATGTTGGCATATCTCCGTTGTAACATATATGATGTGGCCTACATGGGCGTGATTTGCACATGTGAAAAATGTGGCACATGTGGATAACCCAATTGTAGAGATTATTAGTTATGGTTGGTAAATGTGACGCAATTACATAAATTTTCCAAATTTGTCAAAAAGAAAAAAAATGATCTAATGTTTATATTACGTTATGAGAGCATGAAACGCTCGTGTTGTTGTAGTAGCTGAAGGTTTTTTGTGATATAAACCAGCTGCGAAACGAGTTGAAATGAATGATATTCATGTTTTGATGATTAAATTGGGACAACATGCTATAATTTCATAGTCCATGATGATTCGGGTACGTAAAAGTGATAGAATTGTGTTACAGTTTTGCCTAGTTGTTTAGTTCAATGAATTTTGTATTGGGAAGGGTTGACTAAACCTACATTAGGAGTATTTATTAACCCAATCAATCCGATTAACCTGAACCTTTTAGATTGATTTGAGTTAGGTCGAGGTTTATAAACAATAACTAAACCAATCCGAGCTAATTAAAAATGATAGTTATTATTATTTTATATTTATTAGTGTTACTATAGTCATTTACTATAATAAAATTATTCAAAGTATTATAATGAAAATAACATAAAGGAAATCACCTTAATAATTATTATAATAGTCATATTTGACTTAGAAATAGTTTTATAGATGACATTTAGAGTTCAAAAATTAAATAGATCATGCAATTCTACAATTTATATATTGAATAGACTAACCCGACCCAAACGAACCTGAAGTTAGTGAGTTGGTTTGAATTAGGTTTAAGAGGTTTATTTTATTGGGTTGGGTTGGTTTGGTACTTTGACATAACTTGAACCAACCCAACCAACAAACACCCCTACCTATCATTTAGGTTCTAATACTTGCAAGCGTAAGTTATAGCACTAAATAAGGTTGGTCCACAAGGATTAGGCAAGTTACTTTAAATTTTTAGAAAATAAATTAAAATATTAAATATTAAATATATCAAAAGAAAATTATGGTTGTCTCTAGCATTCTGGTTATGAAAGCAATTGATAATAATAATAATAATAATAATAATAATAATAATAATAATAATAATAATAAAATAATCAAAAACTAAATTTAAATCAACTTGAAATGAAAATAGAGTAATGAAAAAAATAAAAATAAAATAGAACAATATATAATAAGGAATTGAGTGAATAAAAAGAGAAAGTGAGAAATTACCAAAAATTGAAATTACTCTATTAATGTAGAAGAAAAAAAAAAAAACTTACAAAACTCTAAACCCTTAGACAATGTCCCTTCACCTAAGGCCTCAATCAACTACAAGAAGCAAAATCTAAACTAAAAAATGAAAATGAAAATAAGAGAATAGATGAGATGCTCTGGTCTCTTAGGTGCCCATTTTATACAGTTGCTTTGTTTTCAAAATAACTATTTTTACATTTAAATCAAAAATTTCATCCTCTCCAAATCTTTCAAAAAATCAATCGTAATTAAGCACCTTCTTAGTACATAAGATTTCCAAATAATTCAAACATATTAAAATGATGGTCTCATCTTTTGGAGGGAAATTTTTTTCATTTTTTCAACTTGATTTGTTGACTATTATATCATTTTGACATGTGGAACTAGGGGTGCTCACGGGTTGTAGCAAAATAGCAACCCAACCTAATAAAGTCGGGTTAAAAAAATCTCAACCCAACCCAACCTAGTAGACCTCCTAAACCCAACCCATTAACTTTGGGTTGGTTCGGATAAGGTTAGTCTATTCAATGCATAAATTATAGAATTGCATGATCTACTTAATTTTTGAATTATAAATGTCATTTATAAAACTATTTCTAAGTCAAACTATTAAATTATAAAACTATTTATAAAACTATTATAATACTTACTAAGGTGGTTTTTTTCATGCTATTTTCATTATAATATATTAAATAATTAAATTATAGTACATGATTATAGTAAAATTGATAAATATAAAATAATAACTATCACTTTTGATTAGTTCGGGTTAGTTTGCTTTAGTTCGGTTACTTTTTATAAAACTTTGATCAAACCCAAACTAATCGGATTACAAATATGTAAACCCAATCCAAACCAATTAGATATACAAAGCCAACCCAAAAGGTTTGGGTTAGTCAGGTTAATCGGGTTTGTCGAGTTAATGAACACGTCTATGTGGAACCTTCCTTTTGGGTTGTAACTGGGGCCACTGGGCTGAGAGCATTCCCATAGTCTATATTAGGGTTTCAAAATTCTTTATCGAATATTTCTAAATTTATCTTGGACCTAAAAAATATCTTAAGACTAGATCAAGTGAGACATCAAAATTTATTTTATATAGATAAATTATTTTAAATAATCGCCCAATGCTCTTTAAAAAAAAATTATATTTAGGACATTTAAAATTACTTCCAACTCTCAAAAAAATTAAAAAAACAAAAATAAAAATCAACGACCTAATTCCTAATAAATCCTAATAAAATGCAACAATTTTTTTTTCTTCTAAAAAGTACTTTTAAAATAGCATAAAATGCCTAAAATGACCTAAAACACTAAAATGTAACCTAAAGAGTTTTTTATTTTTTTATTATTTATTATTTTTATTTTTTTCTTGACCTTAAAAACACTAAAAATATACAAAATTACTATTTCATCACACTCCTACAATTGCATTTTGTTAGTCTCCTAGTAAGAAATATGATAAAGAAAATCCTAAGGACAGACAAAAAATCTTAAAAAATTGCTATCCAATTAAATTGGCGTTCACTTCCACAAACCCATTTATTTAACATTTATTTGTTGATTCAAGGTCGTTGTGATTTTATGTTTATGATTCATCAAATTAATGAAAACTTTCCAAGTCTTGAGGCATAGTCTTATAATGCAAGTCACATTTAACTCCTTGTGTAAAGTGATTTTTGACTTTAAACTAGAATTTTGATTTTTTTTAAAAAGATGTGTGGTTTTCCTTATTCCTTAGAGCACGAGCGGAGCCATAGTACCCGCTACCCCGGGCCGGTAGCCCCCCCCCCCCCCCCCCCATATATATATATATATATATATATATATATATATATATATATATTATATGTATATAGCGTAGGGAGCTGGCAGCTCCGGATATGAAATAGATAATTATTAAATATAAATATACTAAGTATTATTTTTTAGAAGAAATAATGTTTATATTTATGTTAGTATGTTAGTGTTAGTAATACATTCATACCCTGACTAACTAGTGGTGAGTTAAATATCAATTTATCAAATTATATAAGAAATAAAAATAATCTAATTAAATAAAAAGAAAACTATTAAAAATATTAATTTATCATCGAACAAATTATAATTATAATCAAATAAAAAATTTACATATAAACACTTGAAAACACACTCTTCTGAATTTGTCACTCAAACGTCGATTTACTATGTTAAAGATAAGGCTGTCAAATAATTTTTGAAAAGTTTAGCTGAACTTGTTTTTTATAATAATGCTTAGCTAGATTCAAAATAACTACACATGTATATCCTTTAGATATTAGCAATTAACATATTTTTAAGTCAAGGTGGTTCCTGACTATTTAGGGGCTTAGGGCGAAGTACAATAAATGGGGCCCTTTTTTAATTTTAAATGAGATCTTTTTATTTTTTTTATAAATATTTTAAATACATTTAAAGTCATAAAATCAATACAATAAAAAATTACAAAATTGAGATTTTAAATATTTAATATTCAATATAATTGTTACATATAAATATTATTTTTAAGTTCACTTATCTTTATAATATGAAATTGAGATTTTAAATTGAAAAGATTTTATCTTTAAAATAAAACTAAAATAAGATGTTTGACTAGTTACTAAACAATATATTTAAAATAAGCTTTTATTTGAACAAAAAAAAAAAGATCGTATTAAAATAGAGCTAAAAAAAAAGTAGAGCAATTTTTTTTAAGGTAAAAAGAAATATTATATAAGTATTTAGGAGCAAAATTTAAGGCTCCCAATAATTTAATTAAAAAAATGAGTTAAAAATAAGCCCAAATTGACCACATTTTGAGAAGAAATACGCTCATCATTATCTACAACCATCAAAGGGCCCACTACCATATGTATATATATATATGAGCCCTCAAAATATGGGGACCCGGAGTGGTCGCCCTTTGGGCACAGCCCCAGGGCTGGGCCTGCTTAAAGTGTGTAATAAATGATCTAATTGTCACACACCCGCCCGGACGCGCCTAAATCGGCGAGACACTCACAGACGGGGCACGAATGCATTATAACAATAACTGAGTGCGAGGAAACACGATTAAGTACAAGTCTGATTTCATTAATTTTAGAATATATATGTACATGAAATAGTTAAGGGAACATTCTCCCAAAATCCCCAATGAATAATACAAAGGGTATAAAATGTGAGCCCAAAAACCTGCACCCAATCTACCCTAATCTCTTGTGAAAAATTGGATAACAACGGGTGAGCTACACGCTCAGTGGGTAAAATAGTTCGTGAATATAACAATTAATAAAGAAAACTTCATAATCAAATATCTTAAATACACATCAAAGCATCATAATCAATCCAACATGTATGTATGCATGACACCGTCTCGTATTGGTTTGATGATTGTACATCGTCTGAGTTCACGTACAAATGTCCCTCCCCATGAGTAGCCGGGTTCTCATTGTACGTCCCTCCTTAGGAACGACGCTCTGGATTCACGTACAGATGTCCCTCCTCTGGAGTAGTCAGGTTCTCATTGTACGTCCCTCTCTAGATAAATATAATGAATGGCGAGCATTGCTTCTAACTATTCTATGAATCATAAACCACATACGTCCCTAGGTGGTGCTATATATGATGTCAATGCATGAACTGGTCCGGTCTTTACTTAACATTTAGACAGGATTTGACAATGTCTGGTGATCCTTATCAGGGTCGGTATCACTACGTGCAAGGTTAGGACATTCAGTATTACTTGTATAAGCTGATAGCTTTCAAATAAGACCAACCAGATCAGTCTCCAGTTGAGAGGTGAGACACGAGGTCTACTTAAATACCAATCGTCTAGAGCAGCACGCTGCCTCCCGTTCACTATTTAAAGTTACTGAGGACAAGACTGAGTCTGGTTGAGCCAGATTGACCACTAATCCGGCATAACAACAGTGTAATACATGAACTCCAAATATACAGGCATAAGTATGACAAATATAAACATTATACGCAATAATGCAGTGTAAATGAATAGTAAACATAATGATAAATGAATGTAAAGTTTAATAAAAGTTATAAGACACGCAAACCTATGTTTCGTTCTTCACCTTCATATAAAAACTCCTTTGAGAACTGACACCTTCCCCCGAGCAGAACTGCGTTGCACCGCACAGAAAGTCTCGAAAAGAGAGTTTTAAAAGAGAAGACAAAAACTCAAAATGAGTGAAAGAGATAAGAAAAATCACAAGGAGAAGTGATTTTGGTGTGAGAAATAAGGAGGGGGAGGGGTTTCTTAAATAGGAAAAATGGCGCTTGAAGGTTCGGGCGTTGCGCCCGAACATTTGGGCAGGCGCCCGAAAGTTCGAGCAGGTGCCCGAATTTTTTTTTTTTTTTTGTGCAAACCTAGGGTATTACACTAATGGACACACATGTATAGTTGTATATGTAATTACAATTTTTTACAATTTAGATTAGTATTTTTTTTACTAAAAGAGAAATAATAATCTAACTATAAAAGTTACAATTAAATACGTGACTATACATGTTTATCCTTTAAATATTAATAATTTATATATTTTAATTAATAAATTTTCTTTGTACTAATAAGGTTTATGCCCTAAATAAATTTCTGGCTACGACGTCAGAGTACTTGGTTAAACTTTATTATTGTTCAATTCGAACCAAATTTATTTAAGGATGGTGAAGTCTTGATCTCTATTATTAATGGTGGAAAGCATTATCAGCCACATTCATCTTTTGACTATTGGGATCCCATCTAAGATTTCATTTCCCCAGGCGAGTTCCTAATTTTTCAACACCAACTCAAAGTACGTCATTCTCTTCATAAGCTATTTACACTCTATCTAGTAATATATATTTAACTCTTTTCTTGTTTTTTTTTTTTTTTCTTTTTTGTGTGTTTGTGTAATCAACTTCATGAAGACAACAAATTGGTTCATGAAATCTAGTTTAACCTTATACTCTTTACGCTTTTCGTAAAACCAAATTATTAATGCTCAAAACCTAATTCTAGACTTAATCAAATATGAGTGCAAATTAAGAAGTTTATAATTATTTATCTATTATAAAAATTTCATGACTAAACTCATACTTATGTCCATTTCACTAGATGGGTCAATTAACATATTTTTTTTTCACTATTTTCCTTGAATAAATAATTTTCATACTTTATTCAATAAGTTTATACAAGTAAACACTTTTCCTAGATGCTCATAATTTTTTTTTATTTTTTATTCTTCCTTAGTGTTACCTATTTTTGACTCGTTGGTTAAGATAACTTTCTCATATGTTAGCTTAAAATCTGGGCTTAAGGCAGGTTTATAATGATCCGCCATAAAAGGTTTGGGCTGACTAAGAAATTGACCTTCCTCTTCTTCATTAATAACATCAGTAATTATTTGACCCGCTTGTGTCATTAATCTTTCTAAAGATTGTTCAGTCTCAACTTGAGATTTTTTAGTTTCAACCTTAAATTCTTTAATTGCAATCTGGAGTTAAAGAGCACTATGCATTACCAAAAAATAATTCTAATTGTTGTTGAGGCAATTCATAAGACAATATTAACTTAGAAGAATAATAAGTAGAGGAGTGGTGGGGGATCATTAAATGAACTCCCGAAATATGAGCTTTCAATTCAATATATATTTGGGTCACTAACATAACCATGCTGATAGGTCTTAGAAAATGAGTTAAATTTGGATCTCAATATGCATTTTGTGCAGTAATTTGATCCTAATTGCACTCACGGTAGGCAGCATAGGCAAATGCCAATATGATGGGTTGGGCTATAGAGGTTCAATGATTGGTCTTTAACCATCAAAATGCATCCTCCTAAAGTGATAAAGTTGCCTTCCTTTCATAATTTAATGTTAGTAGGATAAGACTTCCTTGACAATCAACTAAGCTAATCAAGCAAAACTGGTGCAACTGATAATGAATCCTTATTAGTAGTTTCAGATGGGTTCAGATGCTACCAATACAAACAAATAAAGAATTTGTTGTTCCTCCAAATGTGCAAGTCTTAAATGTTATCTCTACCAATTTCTCAAATCTTTTATAATAAATAATAATAATGTTAATTGTACCCATAATTTAAATTTTTACTTTTAAATGAAAAATTGATATTTAATACAGTAGCACATACATGCACACTAGTGCATTTATACGAGTGTGCCTAATGACCGATATTCAAACTACAACCTGTCTCTTTCTTGGCTCCCATTTGTAGGGCTTTTGATTTGATTGCCTTTAAAAAATAAAAAATTTTTACAAATACCATCAAAATTTAAATAATAACTGCTTTGCCATAGTTTGACAATTCAACGCCCAGTCAGCCGACACACTGACGCCATGTAAATTTGGGAGCTGAAGCAATTAAGAAGGCGTTTTGTCCAAAGACGCCTTCCATAAAAAATTTTTTGTATGAAAGACGTTTTTTCAAAAGACGCCTTCCATACAAAAAAAAATTTCTTCTTTGAATGGAAGATGCCTTTTAAAAAAGACGACTTCCCTAAAAAAAAAATAATTTTGTCCGTGTCCGTCTAACAACACTGAAATTCATCAACGTCGACGAAGAAGAAGAAGAAGAACTCGAAGAAAAAACCGTCAGTACGGAGAGGTAAGATGGAGATGTTTTGCAAGACCTAAAAAGCCCGAAGCGAAGCCATTGTTGGTGCAATTCAAGGAAAGCGGAAGATCGAGCGGCTGCCGCAGGCTCACAGATTTGGCGCCCTTAATTGTCACCACTGCGCCCTCAGCTAATATCACTTTCTTCAGTACTCTGGCATCTACATCGTGCGGCAAAGAAAGCTGGACGTCTTTGGTGTCCTGAATCCAGAGCTTCATCGGTCCAGCCAACTGAAATGGAGCCAAAACCGGTAGAATACGCCGTACAGATCCTTGACTCTCGACCAATCCGTTCTCATCACCGGACACAGAAAAAGCATCCTCAGTTCTGAAGATCGGTAAATCCACATATTCCCATCGATTCACGTCGTCGAGAAGTTTAAACGGAAGAACCTTATTATCCACCTCAATGTCGAATTCATACGTCACAGATTGCCCAACCAACGCATCTTGGATATCAAAACCGGAGATCTTGAAATCGTCTCCTTGAAACCCTAACCCCTTCACGATCGCCTCCTTCAAATCAAAAATCGCTTTAAGAGGCGAGGAATTCAGATTTCCGGTGGAAACAATAGCCTCCGACGAAGATCCGATCATGAAAATAATCAGAATTCCAACAAGAAATCTGTAACAGAGCGCCATTACCACGAACAACCAGAGTTCATAATTGAAAAAAAAAATTGAGATTTTTTTAAGAAAATGAAGCTACCAATGGCAAGGAATCGTGCTCGTTGGCCTTCATCGCCACTATTCGTGTTGCTGATTACACAGAGAGAGCAGAAGCGGAGATAGATTTGAAGAAGAAGAAGAACAAAAAAAAGGGAAAAAAAATTCTGCATGGAAAGCGTCTATTTAAAAGACGCTTTCCATTAAAGAATTTTTTTATTTATTTATAGAAGACGTCTTTTCAAAAGACACCTTCTATAATGAAAAAAATAATATTTTATACAAGGCGTCTTCTAGGAAAACGCCTTCTATAAAACAAAACGAAAATTGTTTTATAGAAGACCTCTTTTAAAAAGACGTCTTCTATACCAAAATTTTTTTTAGCCTAATCAGCGTCCTTAAGTCCATGTGGCGCCAATGTGTTAGCTGACTGGGCTTTGAATTGTCAAACTATGGAAAAACAATCATTATTTAAATTTTGATGGCATTTCTGAATTTTTTTTTTATTTTTTAAGGGCAATCAAGTCAAAAGCCCCCATTTGCACCATCTCTCTTTTTGTTTTGTGAGCATTTTCCCATTGCCCAGCAACTGCATAATTGTTAGACAATTGAACATAGCGTCCTCCATCATGTGATTCCAACGAGATAAGACGCTTTCCAACTCACTCCCCAACCTCCACATTGTTATGTGTCCTACAAGTAGCCATTAAAGCACCCCCCCCTATGAAGCTTGAGGCTCCATGGGCATGCTTCATAGAACTTCCTCTGCCTTTTGCACTAGTCCAGCTCGACCCAATATATCTGCTAGGCATCCATAGTGCTCAATTCCAACTTCAATGTTATATGCCTTCATAGATTCAAACACTTAAACACCCTCTTCCACCATTCCTGAATGAGCACAACCACACAAAACCATCAAAAATGTCGTTGCATTTGGTGTCGTTCCTTCCCTCTTCATTGTCATGAAAAGTTCCAAAGCATCGCGTCCATGGCCGTGACTAGCAAGCCCGCCTATCATGGCATTCCATAATATAACATCCTTGTCATGCATCCTATGAAACAATTCTAAAGCGACGTCTATGCACCCACACTTAGCGTACATGTCCACTAGAGTTGTTCCAAGGATCACATTTTTTTCAATAACATCATCCTTTCCCACCTTATTTTTACTATCAATAATATAGTTATGAATCCTACTACCTTGACCAATATCACCATAATTAGCACTAGCCTTCAAAGGACTAACCAATGCTACTGCATCAGGTTTCACCCCTAAAGCTTGCATGTCATCAAACAGATCCAAAGCCTCATGGTAATCTCCACTCCTTACATACCCATCAATCATGGCACTCCAAGAAACCACAGTTCTCACAGGCATTTTGTCGAACAGTTGTCGTGCAACTTCGACATCCCCAACTTTACCATAAGCAGATATCATGGAATTCCAAGAAATCAAATCCAAAGAAAGGCTATTGTTAAACAGTAATTGAGCTTACTTCAACCAGCCCATGTTGCAATACATGTTCATTAGCGAGTTCCTTGCTACAAGAAAGTTCTCCACCCCATGTTTCGATATCTGCCCATGCATCATTCTACCTATTGCAGCACTAAAATCACCACAGCTACTGGTGTTATTATTGCTATAGAGCATAACACAAGCTTTTATAACGAGGCAAAGGTGTACTTATTTGGTGGTAGGCTTTGAGAGAGCATTTTGAAATAGTATAGAATGGCGGACTGAGGGGATTGGTGTTGAGCTTGGCCAATGATCATGGAATTATATGTCTAAACATCTGGGTGAGGTATGGATTCAAAAATGAGAGTTGAGTAATTGGGTGATTTAGATTTAAAGCATAAATCAACTACTCGACTAGCTGCAAAAGTGTGTCGAATGAGGCCTGACGTGATGGTATAGGCATGATGTTGGAAACGTAGTGAGCACACAAACTCTAAACAAGAAAAAATATGGAAGAAGGATAAGGACTTGAACTTGCACTTAAACTTGTGCACTTGGCTTGATTTGAAAATGAGAAATACATGAGGTATTTATAGGACCCTACCTAGGAAAAATACAATAAATGCATACATGAATCTTCACATACATGAACCACTAAGTTCATGGATCACACTTTCCTAGGTACATGCAATCTTCATATACATGAACCACTAAGTTCATGTATCACACTATCCTAGGTACATGCAATCTTCACATACATGAACCTATTAAATATGTTCACATTAAGATACATTCACTATAAAGATTCCAAATGAATCATGTTTACTACAAATATATGTTAATTTCTAACATCCCCCCTTAAACATGATTCATGCACTTCAAAAATCAAACTTAATCTTTGACATGCCTTTATCTTCCAAAAAACTGATACCCATTATCTTTCTTCAGTTTTGGAATTTGAACGGATGCCAACATTCGCCCCCTCAAATCAAAACTGCTTCATGCCTAGCATGTCTCTTAGCTTCATGAAAATTTCACCTGATAATGGTTTAGTGAATATATCTGCTACTTGTTCAGTAGTGTGACAATATTGGAGCTCTACAGTCTTCTGCTTCACATGATCACGAAGAAAATGAAACCGAGTATCAATGTGCTTGCTTCTTCCATGATGGACTGGATTCTTTGCAAGCTGGATAGCTGACATGTTGTCCACAAATATCACAGTTGGCTCCTCCTGTGGATGATCCAGCTCCTTCAAAATATTCCGTACCCATATTGCTTCACAAACAGTAGATGAAGCTGCTATATACTCTGCTTCACAAGAAGATAGAGCCACTATTTTTTGTTTCTTCGTGGTCCAAGAGAATGCAGTTGTGCCAAGATAGAAGACATAGCCAGTGGTGCTTTTTCTCTCATCTTGGTCCCCTCCCCAATCACTATCTGAATAGCCTACTAATGTTGCATTTTCACCATAATTATAAAATAGACCAAGATTAAGTGAGCCTTTGATATACCTTAGTATTCTCTTTGCAGCTAGCCAATGTGACTCCTTTGGTGTCTCCATGTAACGACTCACAAGTCCAACGCCATACATAATATCGGGCCTTGTGATTGTCAAGTACCTCAGGCTTCCAACCAGACTCTTGAAAAAAGTTGAGTCCACAAATCCTCCATTTCCTTCTCTTGATAGTTTCATACCTGTAGCAACTGGAGTGTTCACAGTGTTGCAATTACTCATCTTGAATTTCTCCAAAATTTCCTTCATGTACTTTGTTTGAGATATAAATATCCCATCTTGTTGTTGCTTCACTTCAATCCCAAGGAAATAGGACATCAGTCCGTTGTCTGTCATCTCAAACTCTTTAAACATTGACAGCTTGAATTCCATAAGCATTTCACTGCTAGTTCCTGTGTACAACAGGTCATCAACATATAGGCAAATAATCAAAAATTCACCTTGATGATTTTTCTTCATGTAGACTGCATGCTCATATGGACATTTGGTGAAACCATTATGTTGAAGATAGATATCAATGCGTGCATTCCAAGCTCTTGGCGCCTACTTTAAACCATATAATGCCTTTTTCAGGCGATATACCTTGTTTTATTCTCCGTCAATTTCAAAACCTTCTGGCTGGTGAATATACACTTCTTCTTCGAGAATGCCATTGAGAAAGGCTGATTTGACATCAAGCTGATATATCTTCAAATTATGATGAGCGGCAAGTGCAATCAATAATTTCACCGTGTCAAGTCTTGCAACTGGTGCAAAAACCTCTTCGTAGTCGATACCGTACTTCTGCTTGTAGCCTTTAGCAACTAGTCTCGCTTTGTAATGAGAAACTTCACCGTCAGCAGTACGTTTAATTTTGTACACCCACTTGACGCCAATAGCCTTTTGATTTGTTGGAAGTGTTGTCATCTCCCAAGTGTCATTCTTCTGAATAGCATGAATCTCCTCCTCCATTGCCGATCGCCAACATTCTTCTTCTACAGCTTCTTGGAAGGTCAGAGGCTCGTGATCAGCATATAAACAGAAGAGGTTGGTTTCTTCGTCTTCTTCTCTTTGATTATAAATCTCTGCGAGACTTCTCATTTTGATGGGACTTTGGTGAATGGAAGATCTGTTTCTACTACTTTCTGCTGAAGATGAGGAGTTTATTCTTGAAGAAGGTGTGTCATGTTGAGGAGATGGTCGTATACCTGGTGGAACTTGTGTTGGGGGTTCTTCAAGTTCTTCAAACACTTGCTGCTCTTTGGCCTTCTCATCATTATTCCAGCTCCATGCTTTATCTTCATCAAAGATAACATCTCTACTAACCACTAATTTCTTTGTTAGTGGATTATAGAGCTTGTATGCTTTCGATTCTTCACTATAGCCGAGAAAGATGCATTTCTCACCACGATCATCCAGCTTCTTTCTGTTGGGCTTGGGGACTTGAGAATATGCAACACACCCAAAGATTCTTAGGTGTGCAACAGTTGGTTTGTAGCCGCTCCATGCCTCTTGAGGTGTCATGTGCTTTACACTTTTGGTAGGCCATCGGTTCAGCACATATGATGAGCACGCCACAGCTTCCGCCCAGAATTGCTTTGGCAATCCTTTCTCCTTGAGCATAGTTCTTGTCATGTTAAGAATCGTGCGATTCTTTCTTTCAGCGATCCCATTTTGCTGTGGGGTGTAAGCCGCAGTATATTGATGTTTTATGCCTTCTTCCCTGCAATACTCATCAAATACTTTTGAGGTGTATTCTCCACCTCGATCAGAGCGGAGAGTTACAATTTTGTGACCACTTTCTCTTTCTACATGGGCTTTATAATTTTTGAATACAACAAAAGCAGCTGACTTTTCTTTAAGAAAATAAACCCATAATTTTCTGCTGAAGTCGTCAATGAAAGTAATAAAATATCTATTACCTCCTAGCGACTCATGTTCAATAGGTCCACATATGTCAGTGTGGATCAGTTGAAGTGGTGTCGTTGCTCTCCATGATTTGCCGCTGGGAAAAGGAAGTCGTGCTTGTTTGCCAAGTATACAAACATCACAAGTGTTACTTGGCGACTCGATCATTGGTAACCCATGCACCATGCTTGATGAAGATAGTAGTTTTAGACCGCTAAAGTGGAGATGCCCAAGGCGATGATGCCACTTCCATGACTCACTTTCTTTGACTCCATAGAAGCATTTCTCTGACTTTGTGCTAAGATGAAGTGGGAACATTCGATTTTGGGTCATCGGAACATGTGCGATGATTCTTCCACTTGTATCTCTCAAAATGAGAGAGTTGTCTCTCATTTGTATGTTATATCCCTTTTCTACAAGCTGCCCAATGCTAAGAATATTGCTTTTCATATTAGGTACATAATACACATCAGAGATATACCCATTCTTACCATCCTTCTGATAGATTTTTACTTTCCCTTTGCCTTCAACTGATAGTTGGGAGGAATCTCCCAAGTTCACCTTTCCGTGGACTTCTTCCGTGAGTTCTACAAACAATTCTTTCTCGCCACACATATGATTGCTTGCCCCAGAATCAAGATACCAATTTTTATATGAAGTATGTGAATCATCATGTGCAAGAAGTAGGATAGAATCATTACCTACATCATGTGATGTCTCTGCAACATTGGCTTGTTCATCAATTTTTAACCAACAGTCGGAGGCGTAGTGTCCAAATTTATTGCAGTTAAAACATTGGACATTCTTGTTGGCTCCATGTCCATAGGATCTTCCTCTACCTCGGTTACCTCCTCGTCCTCTAAAGCTTTGATTCTTGTGCTGACTTTGGCTTGACTGTTGAGTTGTACCTCGCCCTCGGCCTCTGCCTCGACCACGGTTGGAGGTAGATTTTCTTTGATCATTTAGAGTCAGTTTTGACTCTAATGCTTGTTCCAATACAGCTGGATTAGATTTCTTCTGCATCCTTTGCTCATGTACTTGTAGTGAACCCAATAATTCCTCAATTGTAAGTATCTCCAAGTTCTTAGACTCTTCGATAGCTACAACTACATGCTTAAATTTAGAGGAAAGGGATCGGAGTACCTTCTCGACGACACAGATGTCATCTAGCTTCTCACCATTTCTCTTCAAGCCATTCACGATTATTAGCAATCGTGAAAAATAATTGGACACCGATTCACCATCCTTCATGTGGAGAGCTTCAAACTCGCCTCGCAATGCTTGAAGACGAACCCGCTTCACTCGATCATCTCCTTTGAAGATGGAAACAAGAATATCCCATGCTTCTTTGCTTGTTGTTGCTTCAGCAACCTTTTCGAAGGTAGCTTCGTCCAACCCTTGATAGAGTATAAACAAAGCCTTTTTATCCTTCTTCCTTTGCTCCCTAATAGCCTTCTTCTCATCTGCTGTACATGCAGCCTCTTGCTCGCCAATGGGTTCTACAAAACCATCGTTAATGGTTTCCCAAAGATCTTGAGATCCAAACAAGGCTTTCATTTGGATACACCATGAACCATAGTTATCCTTTGATAACTTAGGAACTTGTTGCTGGACAGAATTCATCCTAGCTCTGATACCACTTTGTTGGAAACGTAGTGAGCACACAAACTCTAAACAAGAAAAAATATGGAAGAAGGATAAGGACTTGAACTTGCACTTAAACTTGTGCACTTTGCTTGATTTAAAAATGAGAAATACATGAGGTATTTATAGGACCCTACCTAGGAAAAATACAATAAATGCATACATGAATCTTCACATACATGAACCACTAAGTTCATGGATCACACTTTCCTAGGTACATGCAATCTTCATATACATGAACCACTAAGTTCATGTATCACACTATCCTAGGTACATGCAATCTTCACATACATGAACCTATTAAATATGTTCACATTAAGATACATTCACTATAAAGATTTCAAATGAATCATGTTTACTACAAATATATGTTAATTTCTAACACATGAAGTGTTTTGAGATTAATCTCTTTTAGTCTTTGTGGAGATTGGAGAAAAGAGGTGAGAAGAGGATGGGTAAGGATATTAGAGTCAATAATAATGCTTTTGCTGTTGATAGCAGAAAACGTACGCATGAGTGGCGATGGAGTTTGATGGTGCAAATAAGACCCTCGTTTAGATTTGAGTGAGATCAATGTTTTTTTTTGTTCCTCGTGATCTTATTCTTGGCTACTAGATCTCTCACCCTGTGTTGGCGAGAAGAAATCACATCCTAAACATCGTCAACAAGCAATCTTGCAGAAATCTGCATCATCAGGAATGGGAAGTATAAAAAAACCCTCATTTTCTTGCTCTTCTGAACTGGAACGAGTGAGCCATTGACGACCCGCTTTAAAGCGTGAACGATCACAGATGTCTCTTAATCGAAGAAAAGGAGAAGGTCGAGTTGCTTGATCAGAATGTCGCGTTTTCCGTTGCTGGATGAATTGCTCAGTACTAAAGAGGAAGAAAAAACAGTGTTTTGGAAGTTCAGGTAAAGCAAATGGGTGCGTCTGTTGCGCCAACCAATTTTTTTTTTTTTTAAACAGCGGTTGAACCCCACTTTTAATATCGAAAATTTCTAAGGAGATTATTGTAATTATCAACACAGGGATATTTTTACACGTGCTATTATATTTTATTTAGGTTTTAATTCCCTATGATATCACTTTAAATTTAGTATAATAATTTAAATCACGTGATTTCTGTGATTAGGCTTAAGTGGCTAAATAAAAAAAAAATAATAATAATAATAAAGTAAAAATAATAATAGTAATAATAATAACATAAAGACATAGAATAATTCGCATTATTAAGTGTTTCTAAAAATTCAATGACTACCCTACTAAAATGTCAATTCAAACTATTTATTTTAATCTCATAAAATCTTTCTTAACTTAACAAATTATATATATATATATATATTATTCATGAAAAGCAAATTTCTAATAATCAATAGTTTTAGGGTTTACATGCGAGACATTAAGATATCCAATTATTTTTATTAATTCCTCTCATACTTTACTGTTAGCACATTCTTTCCATTTTATGGGCAAAGACAATCTAGAAAATTTAATATATTTTATTATTGTTAATTAGGCTCTATGCACATATGACACTAAGGCACGAATTTTATATTCTTTTTTTTATTGCCAATTTTTTGACACCTTTCGACACTTGGGAGGTGTCCACTTTTACTTTGGGCGAGACTAATCCTTCCGGACTAGGGCATAGTAGAGGCGTTTGGACCGGTCTTCCCAACAGAGACGGATAAATAGGGAGCACACTGAGATTCAAACTCGAGACTTCCACCTCAACCTCACTTATACTCAGTTTTTCAACTAACTGAACTACCACTAGTATCCCAAAATTCACCATAACTAGAACATTATTATCATTTTGAAATTAGACATCTATAATCACTTTCCATTCTTCTCTGCCAAGTCAAAAGACGTGCTGCAACTTCAACCTCTCCCTTATATATCCTTGTTGCACTTGTTTCCTTCTTTCCGCCCTTCCCACCATCGAGGGGATCCGCACCATAGCTTGCAAGAGTCACTTCCAGCCGGCACAAGAGCACCTTGGTGAGCATTCTCTCTTTCTTGTATTCTTCTTCTCTTTGTACACGGTCACCACCACCACCACATATGGTGGTGGGTGACAGTAACAATGGCGGTGCACCACCACCACTCTCGCCACACTCTTTCTCTCCCTCTCGTCCACTTTCTTCTTCCCTTTTGTTGGGATGAGGTTGGAATGCCATCACCACCACTCATGGTGATGGGTGGCAGCTACGGTGGTGGTTCATCACCACCACCACCATTCTTCCTCCTCCATAACACTTCCACATCACCTCCCATTACTATCACTCATACATATAATATTATATATCAAATCACATTATTTATTCAGTTATATCACATGACATTACATTATATTATGTTGCATTATATGTATAACATAGCCACTATCACATATCATGTATGTATATACAGATTATATCATATTATATGTTATGACCACCAGATTATGATATATATATATTACACTATGTCATAATATATGATTATAATACATATATTATATGTATTATGACATAGGCATGTATTATGATACACACATGTATTATGTTGTCCACATATGTAAATACGATATAAAAGTAATTACGCGTATTCCTTGAGTCATGACTCACCTTTAGATAGGCACCCTATAATTTTGAAATATAAAACGATCGAATAACGTCAAACGTCAAGGAGTTCGAGCACTTTTGGACTAAGTGATTCAAGGGGGGGGGGGGGGGTTACGCACATATAGGTTGATAACGTCAAACGTCAAGGAGTTCGAACACTTTTGGACTAAGTGATTTTATTTTCCTTGGATATGTGCGTAAGAACATAATAAACAATGTGTGTTTAGTTATGAATTATTGATGATCGTATTGCATGATGTTTATGATAATAATATAATGATATGAGAATGACGTGTTGCCATGTTATATGAGACTTGATGTTATGATAATACCATGGTGACTTGAATGCTAAATTTACATTTTGCGATGATATGAATGTCTATTATAATATGTCAATGTGAGGAAACAATATGTGGAGCATGCTATTAGTGTCAATTTCGATGAAAATATGATTGTGTGCTTGATGTTGATTTCATATATTATGCGTATTTTCACTAAAGAACACAATTAAGATTAATAATACACATTTAATTAAGGACGATTATTGGGATGACTATCGTCATTTGTTTTATTGAGATGGGGTGGATCCCCTAAAATTTTTGAGCCAGTACCACCATGGGGCGGATCCCCTAAGATAGAGTACTTAATTTGATATATTTTTGGGAGGTATTACCCTAGGGCAGATCCCCTAAAGGCAAGTTTCGGACTCAAAAATAAATTAGTGTGTGTAAAGATAATGTCTGTAACTTGTGTGTATGTTCTCATGAATATATCTAAGCAAAATATTGTGAATGTGTATGGATGACCTATTGTGTAACGACCCACTTTCACATATGATGTCATGATGACGTAGAATGCCCGACTCTAGGTGCTTGTGTATGTATTTGATGTGTATACAGAGTATTTATGTGTATTTTCATGTTTACTATGTTGTTAGTGTGAATGTGTAAGTGAAAATACACTTAGACATGTTATTTTTCTGTTTTTGGGTTGGGAGAAGCGCGCTCCTTGCATAAAACCCGAGAACAGAAGTTTCAGACTTTGGAGAAGCGCGCTCCTTGCGTGAAATTGAAATCATGATTTTTTTGGGAATGGGAGAAGCGCGCTTTTTTGAGTTTGACAGAGAACCATTTTTCTCAGAAATGGACCGAGAAGCGTGCTCCCTCGAGGGAGAAGCACGCTCTTCACGTTTGGGCTTTTTTTAAAAAAAAAAAAAATTTGCAAGTGGGCGCAGAGCTGGTATATAAGCAATTCACTTGTTTTTGTTCCTCATTTGCACCATTTTCAGTTAGAGGAAAAGGATAAACGAGAGTGAAGGAGAAATTTGAGGGTTTTGATGATTTGGGAGCTAGGGTTGGGGGATTTTGCTCTCAAAGTAAGATTTCTACCCCATTTCTTCCATAGTTTTGCTTATTGGGTTGATTTCCAGCTTTTGTTTAGTGTTTTGATCACATGCATGAGTTGTAATTTGAGGTAAAGCTAGGGTTTCGAGATTTCAAATCCTAACCTACCAGTCTTGAGTTTAGATTCCATTAATTAGAGTGTTTATGCACGCTTTAATGATGATTTTCCATGATTTAGATGAGCTTAGCACGTGTATAGACTTTAATGGAGTTTATTATGATTTGGGTGGGTAATTGGTGTGCATGTGAGCTATGTTGATGTTTATGGCATACTTTGATAAAGTATGGAGCCAATTTAATGATTCCCATGGTGTAGCATGGTGATTAGTTCATTTGACTATGTAGAGATTTATCCAATTTGGGGCTTTTGAGGCAATTGGATTAGAATTGGTCAATTGAATTGTGATAGGTGTTTCTAATCCAAATTGGTGTGAATTAGATGTGTTTTAATTTAGTAATTGTGTATTTAGGCATAATTGACTTGAATTTGATCATTTAGTGTGTACATGATTCATTTTAGGTCTTTGTGAGTTGATTGGCCAATTAGAAAATAATTGACTTTTTAATTGGCTATTGGACTGTTTGTATTCCTCACTTTATTTCTCCATTCATAGCATTGTATTTATATGAAATTGGATTGTTGAATGATATGCATCTCATTATATATATGTGTATTGTGTTCTGAGAACATGAGCATGGATTTTTATGCATTGGTTTGCCTTGGGTATTTTGGATTAAATACTTTGACATTGTTTGTCTTTCTACTTACTTGTTCTTCGGGGAAATGTGCTGCCGAAGTACTTAGATTGGTACTCTGTGGAAATGAATTTTCAAATCACTGAAGAATGGAAGGGTAGGAGGATTAGTGCCGGATAATGTGCCGGTCTGAACCTATTGGCTAATGGGGGAAGTAAAGGCATGTGTTATCCTGACATGTCCTCTTTGTGAGGCGTCTGCATATTTGATTCTTATGAAAATGATGCACAAAACCATGTGATTTGTTGGAACCATGTATATTATGATTTCCTTGATACATTTGGTTTATAAATGTGATTTTTTTTTCAATGGCATACATGTTTTATATAAATGCATATGTGGAGATTATTGTGAAAAATATTCATTGAGCTAGTTGAGCTCACCCCATTTTTTCCTTATTTTTCTCAAGTTCAGATCCGAAAGAAAAAGGCAATGCTTGACGTCTGAGTGGCCTTCCACTTCTTCTTTTGGACGTAGGTTTTGTATATATTTTTGGGGACTTGGGTCTAGTTTCAATTGTTTTGTTATTTTAAAATTGTATATAACTATCACAGGTACATATGTATATAAAACATAAATAGTTATGTTTTTTGTTTGGACTGTATATGATAAACTTTGGATGATGGACTCTTACTCGAGTTCCATATAGATGTTTAGGATATTGAACCTTATGATATTTAATCTGGTTGATGTCGTCATGTATTGGGATGATGATGTAATATTTATTTTGGTTCAATTATCTTGATCATATACAGGTTGTGTATTGACTTTATTAGCTACTTTCCGCATAGAAGCTTATCAGTGCCACAAATTTTGTCGTGTTGTGGCATTATTTGAGATACTGTGCTGATCGTGACGTCACCCGGATATGGGTCGCAACACACTGGGCTTTCAAGCTCACCCCAATTTTTCACATGCCGGTACATAGATGAATAAAGTTGGGAGTTCGTGACGTAGTTCAGAGTAGTAGGGGTGGGTTAGTGATTTGGGTAGAGTTGTAGTAGCTGTTGATGTAACTACTCTCACCCAGTTTTGTTTTGATGATTACAAACAACATACTTGTGATCACTAATCTCTTTGATGTAGTTATTTAATTACTAACTTGTTATATCAGATGGATACAACTATACTATCAAAGCATGTGAAAGGAACATCATTGTACGAAGATTCAAGAGCTTCATAGTATAATACTATGCAATCACATAGTTAAAATTGTTTATCACGCATATTTTTATCAGTGATTAACATAAATTTATTTTTACCAACTTTGCATGATTTTATCGTTTTACGTGTATTGTATTGAATGTATTAATCATATGCTTAGTCGATTGATTTACAAGTATTTAACCTTGTCAATTATACTTTAATCTTGTCAAAAATTATTTTTAAAGTTAGTCTATGTATTTGACAATGTCCTAAACTCATTATGATAAAAAAATTTCTTTCACTTCATAATGAAGGAACGCGTTCCTCTCCTATGGAACGCGCTCTTGAGTATTTTTTCCGAGACTCAGATTTTTTTATCTGAGTTTAAGGAACGCGCTCCAACTGTCAAGGGAAAAATAGGAAAGTTTATAAAGTCGGTAGTTCTTGATGAAAGACCTTGCTCCTATATCCAACGGACACATATAAGGAATGCACTCCTCATATAAGGAATGCGCTCCTTGATTTGAGGAAAATATGAGATTTTTTAGATTTCAAAGCAGAAACGTGCTTCTTCTTTGAGGAACGCTTTCCTGTGCCTTGGTGTGGTGTTTTTTTTTATAAATACCACACTTGCTCATTTGTTGAGCAACGTTTGCAAAAACTAAAGAACTTGTGCGTTTTTCATCTTAGCATTTCTACAAGTCCAAAACAAGTTCTTGAGTGATTTTAAACCTCTTTTACAACAAAAGTTCACCTGCATTTGATCTATTAATTCATGTTATCTTAATGAACCCCATGATATGAATGTTTTGATGATTCCAAATATCTTCAGTTTGTGTATCTAATGATCTTGTCGAGTGTTTCAGATTTATCAAGAATCAAGATCAAGGAACTGTGCTCATAAGCCCATTGAACATCACAAAGTAAAATTCCGAGCATGTCAGTAATTAAAATGTAAAGTCTATCGATCAACTTACTCTCAGCAAGATTTTATTGTTTGCATATTTTGATCGTAACATTTTAATCGTACCTTATGATTTATAAACTATTTGATTTGATTAAGAGAAACAATGATTTGTATCAAGCTTTAATTGAGAAATCAAAAACTACTTTTATAAAAGTCTTTCAAGACACTAATGTTATAGCAGCGCCCTCCTGGACTTGTTGAGTCAGAATGCTGATAAAATATTATGAAGCTCAAGGTTGAATTGAACTGATTAATAAGGACACTTGCTTCTTAGTAGCGACTTTTTTTTTATCAACCTTTGAGAATGTCAGGACGCTGACTTAGTTTCAGCTCG
Source organism: Paratinospora sagittata (assembly GCA_035771175.1). NCBI lineage: Eukaryota > Viridiplantae > Streptophyta > Magnoliopsida > Ranunculales > Menispermaceae > Paratinospora > Paratinospora sagittata. Next base: position 14,564,557 of record CM069610.1, on the reverse strand, counting down.
CTGAAAGTTCTTTATACTTTTTAAGTGATTTCTATCTTTAAGGACGCTAATAAGTTATAAGTTGAATAAATTATCAGAACTCTACTTGTGTAGGAGTGCCCTCATCTTTAGAATCAACTTAAATAACTTTCAGAAAACTTACTGTCCTTCAACGCACTTAACATTGTTTTAAAACTATTTTTAAATATCAGGATGCTTACTCTTGAGTAGCGCTCTCGTGTGTTTAATGTTTTAAACAAAGTAGGATGCTAATTGCGAAGTAGCGCCCTCATGATTTAAGTCGTTTAATTGTCAAAGTAATTTAAGACGCTTACTATTCAGTAGTACCCTCACTTCATTGTTCAGTAGGACGTTGATGTTTTATGAGCGTCCTCAAAGGAACAAAAAGTCAAAAATGATATTTTTGCTGTTTTGACATGAACGTCCTTTTCGCCATTTTTCAGAACAACTTTTTGTACAAAATTAATTATTTGTATTTGTAAGAGATATTCTCTAATTCACGAACCATGTCTTCTAAAACTTTCCTTATTCGTATATCTGGAGAAAATCAGAATATTCATGAAATGTGTAGTTGTCATTTTCGTAATATATTCTGGCTGTTGTGAGTAAACGTTCATATTTGAAATTCAAATTCAAATGAACAACAACTTCATCTCTACAAGTCTATAAATACAAACACTTAACAATCTGTTAAGACTACCGAAAATTCTCTGAGCTAAAATACTTTTTGAAAGTTAGTCGAATTTTTATATGATTCAAAACGCTTCAGTTATTCTAGTTTCAAAGCGTTTTATTTGAATTATTACTTATTCAAATGATTTTCACACTAAGCTTAGACTCTATATTTATCTGAAAATCGATTTGAAAGTTTGAACTGTTTTCACTCAAATTATTCAACACTGTTTTTACTTATATCATTCTTGTTGAAAGAGAAATTTTAGAGATAGTTCATAGGATACAGTTGTACTCAATTTCATATCTTGTATACTGTATCAAGGTTGTAACAATAGTTAGATAAACTACTGAGTTTAAATTCTACATTCAACAAGGTCAGGTCTTCTCACACCCGTAAGTGGAGAAAGCTTAGGCTCACACCCGTAAGTTAGGATAGGTTGGTCTCATGCCTGAAAGCTGAGCAGTGTAACGGTTGTTCTCATACCTACAAGTTGAGAAAAGGTGTAACGGTTTGATTCTCACCCGTAAGAGAATCCCTTAGTGATAAGGTTCAAAATCCTAACTGAGGAGGTTAGGTAGTGGACGTAGGCAAGTAGCTGAACCACTATAAATTGACTGTGCATATTTTTTTAATTTCTGCACTTTATTTCTGCCATTGTAATTGTCTAAGTGTCCAATTCACCCCCCCTCTTGGACATATCTGGGCCAACAATTCATACTTCTGAAAAGTTCTCCAAATCTTTCAAAACTTTGTGAAACTTGTGTGTTTCCATTGAGCAAGTGTTCAGGACATTTTTTAGTGTTATCTACACATCTTGTTGAGTTTTGATCATTTTTGAACGTGGTATCTCTCATCCAACATCACACTTGAAGAATCATTGAGCTTCAACCTTACCCAAGTGGGGTAAAATTTCTCTAACTTGATTATGGTGATTTTGTTTGAGCAAATCAGTTTTGTGCTTAAGTTAATACCTTGGAAACTAATTTCGTTTTGATTATTGTGTGTCAAACCCTACTTTGATCTTTATATCATAATACCTTATTTAGTGGCTTCATAAATATCTTGTGGTATTGATTTATATGTTAAAGTTATACTATATTGAGTCGATTTCATAGATCAACACTTGGTTTGTTTGATTCTTAAACTTAATCATTTACACTTTTAGAATCATCAAGTTTTGATCATCATTATATATTGTGCTTTAAACATATCACTGTTAGAATCAATATCTAGATACTTGTGCACATTCGATTCTTGAGTTCATATCATATATATTTGAATCGATTGTATTTGAGAAAAACTATTTCAATACATCACATCATTTAAATTATTGTGGTTGGAACAATGGTGTTTACTCATTCAAGATTGTAAGCTTAATATTGTTGAGAATGTTTTAGAATACTTATCTTTATCTTTTGTAATCTTGATGTAATTTTTGACGTGTTTTTCAACTGGGTTTATACCATATCTTGTACGGCTCGTAACCACGTCCGTAAGTTGGTTACAGTGTGGCTTTCTAGCCAAGCCCTTGTGTAGGCTAAAGTGTGGCTTTTTAACTAAGTCCTTGTGTTGGTTAGTGTGTGGCTTTCTAACCAAGCCCTAGTGTAGGTTAGCGTGTGTGGCTTTCTAATCAAGCCCTTATGTTGGTTAATGTAAGGCTTTGAGCCAAGCCTTTGTGTTGGCTTTTGTAAACGACTTTTAGTGGCGCTCGTAAGTTGACTAGCCAATAATGTATTGAAAAATCCTGATCGTGATGATTGGGTAGTGGACGTAGGTTTTAGGGGAACCGAACCACTCTAAATCTTTGTGTCCAATTATCTTTTATGCATTTGTTTATTTTAATTGTTACCTACTGCTCACTTTATTCTGTTTTATTTATTTAACCGAAAGGTAACGCAAAAATCCGTCAAGTCCAATTCACCTCCCCTCTTGGACTATAATACTGGGCCAAAAATAGCAGGACCGAGTATTTTATTTGATTTTTGAACTCTATCATTTAAACGGTTTGTATTGATAATCATCAATTTTATGGAACATTATTATTGTTAGTAAAGGTTTCATGGTTTATTTTATATGTGTATGCCTTGGACTTGAACTTGTTACTTTGACTTGATGGATATTTTCAAATGTTAGGTTAACAATAGATGGACAAGAGTAAAGACCCTCATGGTTTAGTATAGAAATTTGTATGAAGAACATGTATTGTCCTTGGCATGGAAATTGAAAGGGTATTCATCTATCTTAGCTGGTGAATCTATTTGAAATATATATTGGACTTTGAATTTTTACTATCTGTACAAAGGTTTTGGGTTAAGGTAGATGAATACAAATCACGCCTCGGCTTTCTGCTATCTTTCTCGATAAAAATTAAAATATTTATTATCTTTACTTGAAAATTTAAGTGTTTAAAATCGGGGTGTGACACCACTTACCACCTATCATCACCCCACATGCTAAGATTACCCAACCCAAAATAGTAATACTATTCTTACCCCATCCAAAACCAAGAAACCCTAAACTACCCTTTCCATTTTCTTCTCATCCCCACCGTTTCTTCTACTTCCTCCCATCATTTTCTTCTCCCTAAAACCCTAGCTCCCAACTCCATAGTCATAGTTTTCAACCATTTTCTTCTCCCTCTCTTCATTTCCCATCATTTTCTTCTCCATAGCCGTTTCTACCTCCCTCAAAGAGACCAAAACGCCACTCATTCTTCTTCAAAAGATTTTGGTCGCTAGAGCCATTGATTTGGTAAGAAATGCATGTTTTATTTTTTATTTTTTATTGTTTCCATGCAATTTTATTCATGAAATGGAGAATATACGCATTTTTTTGAGTGAAAAAGCCTCCGAAAGCTCGCCACGTGGCAAGCTTCCAATGTTGGTTTGGCCATGCAGGGCCGAACCGACGTAGTTGGTTTGGTCGACATCTTACAAAGAAACCTTTGAGTTCTCCCCTTGAATGCTCAACAAAGATGATGAAGAGTTTACACAGCTGAAAATGAGGAGTCTCTCTTGAATGCTTTGAAATATTGAAGATGAAGCTCAGAAGTACAAATTAATGTGTGTAATCTTTTCAAAGCAAGTGTAGAAAACCTTTATGAACACTTAGAAAATTTGGAGAAAGTTCAAAACGTGCTTGGTTGGTTCTCTTTAGGTCATTGAGAGCTGTTTTTGTATAAACAAAAGATAAGTCAACATTAAGGTTTCAATCTCCAAGAGAATTCAAATATTGAATTTCAAATTCAGGTTCAATGCATAAAGATAAACTTGAAAATGTTAGGGAATATATCTGTTATTGTTGACTTATTGACCCTCGCCCTTGTATGTTTTGATGATTGCATTCAACATTCTTTGCATACTAATCACTTTGACTAAGGTGTTTCTGTACTTAAATGATCATATTTCTAAAGTCAACCAAAAAAGTCAAAGTCAAACCTAGAAGTGGATCAAAGCAATCGGACGATCAAGATCACATATATGTAATGTAGTTGCTTAGATTCCATAGGGTTGTAGAATACTTTCTACTTGGGTCAACCAAAGTTTATGTATGCATCATATCTCAAAATCATTCTTGTTTTTGTGAAGTCAACTATTTTGACCAAAAGTCAACTTTCTGCTTGTTTGATCAAAGTTATCTTGATTTGTGTTTTGATTATAAAATCACTTCAATTGTATTGATTTGAGGTTGAGTTGAATGTATTTAACTTTTGATTTGAAAAATTCAACTATTTTTTAAAGTCAAACCAATTTCAAATTTGGTCAAAAGGCTGACTTTTCATCCATAATGAGTTTAATACTTGTCCATTCTTCAATTAGATCAAATTAAGCGTATCCAAGTGCATTTAGATTAGTTTGATCGAGAAAACATGTTTTGATTGCACACATATCAAAAGAAAACATGTTTAAGTTTTTGTGTATTGCAAAAACGCATTTCCTAAATGGACTTAGTGAAAAATTTCACTCAGTCAAGCAGAAACGCGTTTCCTATTTCAGACTTAGTGAAAAATTTCACTCGGTCGAGCAGAAACGCATTCCTGTTTAAGAAACACGTTTCCTCAAATTTTCTAGAATTGTGCTCTCGGGAAATGCACACAAAAACGCGTTTCCTCTTAGAGAAACATGTTTCCTACTTTTTGGGCAATTTTGAAATTTTACACAAACGTGCTTCTCTCAAAGGAAACATGTTTCCCTATTAAAAATAGAGAACTATTTTGAAGTTAAATTTGAATAAAAACGAGGTTCTGTGTATAGAACCAAGGTTCTTACGTTTTCTATAAATATGTTCCTTAGTTCATTATGAGCAACCTTTTGAAAAATCTTTGAAAGAAAGAAACTTGTGCTAAAATTAGTTCTCCACATCTTTCAAAAGAAAAACAAGTTTCAAATGAGGGTTTGAATCGTTTTTTATTTTCCATCTTTGAGATGAAAAACTTTCAAGTTCTCCAAGGTATTCAAGTACGTCATCCAAGATTTTCAAGTTGGTTTTTCAAGTCTACAAATCACTTTGAAGAAATCTCTTATGCATTTAATCTTCACTTTTGAGAAGACATCTTTCAAGGAATTTCAAGTGATCAAGAAAAGGGTTTTTGATTGTGCACTTTATCTTTATCATTTCTCAATCAAAATCCAAGAGTTTCTTCCTTCATCACAGCTTGTGCATCACATTACATACTTTGGCTGTACATTATTTGGGAGGTATTCATTCTTACTTGTTCTTCATTTGAGAGTTGTTTGGTATAGAACAATCTCTCCATCTTTGTAAACACATTGGTATTGGAATTGGCTGGTTAGCCAATTGGGAAGACTCCTAATTGGAGGTGGTGTTTGTAATGGTTTGATTGACACTCGTAAGTTAGATCAAAGTTAGGTAGGATCCACACCCGTAAGTTGGACCAAGTTATAACGGTTTGATTCACACCTGTAAGTTGAATCACCGTTCGTGGATGTTTGGGAAATCTTAATTGGGGAGGCCAAGTAGTGGAAGTAGGCTTTGAAGAAGCCTAACCACTCTAAATCACAGTGTCCATCATTTACTTTCCTTGTACTTTGTTTAATTGTTTATCTTTGCCATTAAGTTAGTAAGGTTTCACGAAAATTTGCTAAGTCCAATTAACCCCCCCTCTTAGACTATAATCTAGGCCAACAAATGGTACCAGAGCGGGTTTTCACATCAAAGTTATCTAACAATTTCTGTAAGTCATGCCAGTATATGATAGTACTAAAGGTTTATTCAAGGAAGGTCCATGCACATGGCGACCACCACTATTCGAAGGAGATCACTATATCCATTAGAGAACAAAAATGAAGTTCTTCTTGAGAGGTCAAGATGTAGAACTTTGGGAAATTATAAAGAATGGATATGAACCTCCCACTAAGGCTGAAAATGGAGTCACAATGACTAAGAATGGACAAGATTGACTTTCAAGTGAAAGAAGACAAGAGCAATTAAATGATCAAGCTATCAACATTCTATTTTGTAGTTTTTCAACAAAAGAATTCAATTGTGTTAGTGCATGTGACACAGCTAAAGACATTTGGGATATGCTCAAAGTGACTCATGAACGATCAAATCAAAATGAAGCTATAGAAATTTATGACGCCAAAGATCTTAGCGAGCTTGCTACAGATGAACCACGTGATCCAAATTTGGTGGCTGAGATTGAAAAGAAAAATCAAGAGGAGATCGAGTCCTCATCAGAGAATGAGTCAACCGATGAAGAGGAGGACAAGAGAAATGAATCAAGCCAAAGTGAGAAGTTTCACAAAGGGAAGAAGTTTGGAGCAAAACCAAGTGAGTTGATTTGCTTCAAATGCAACACGCCCGGTCATGTGAAGAGTGAATGTCCATACAAGAGTAAAAGAGACTTCAACTCCAAAAAGAAAGCCAAGAAGTGTTAAAGAAGACATGGGACGATTCTAGCTCTAGTGAAAGTGAAACGAAGCATGGTGATGCAAATACGATAATTTGTCTAACGACAAATTCTGAGGTAAAATGTTCTTTTCCAAATGCTTTTGATGATTATGATGACCTATATGATGAATCTAATTTTGAGTTAGTAAAATGTGAATTAGAAAAAGAAATTAAGAAAAACGCTAAGCTCAAAAAGAGCCTCATGAATCCACTTGTAGAAATTGAATCTCAAAATGATGCATTAGACTTTGTTCAAATTGAATATGAGATACTAATAAAAGAGAGAGATACACTTAGAATAAGTGCAGATGACTTAACCGAAGTGGTGAAAAAGTTTACAAATGGCCAAAAGCTATTTGACATGATTTAGGAGCACAACAGTGTGCTTTTGACAAAGCCGGTCTAGGTTACACTAAAGTGCAAAACAAAAGAGTTACAATCATCTCTTGACCAAAGAACCCACTTGTAACTATTGCAATAGGCAAGGTCATACCATCGCTATATTTTCACTTAAATTCAAAAGGAAAGGTAAACTAGCATGGGTTGAGAAGGATGTTTTAAATGATGCTAAGCTTGTAGGACCCAAGGCCACTTGGGTACAAAATCAAAGGTATTCTATGTAGTGTAGATTGAATCTTGTTTAGTGAAACGACTTCTTAATGGCGTGGCTCAAAGCTCTCTTGTCAAATCATATCTTTTCAAGCTTGGACCACAAAGGTTGAAGAAGTTGCCTCCCTCGGAGTCAACTTTTGGAAAGAAGATCATCTTCAATAATCGTGTGGGTAAAATTCTCTATCTTCTTATCTATTTATCACTTTATTTTTGAACGACCTGAAACATGTTTTCTTGAGCATAAATTATTTATGTGACAAGAAATATGTTCTTAGTATGAAGCAAGTTGATCTAACATGACATTAGGATGCATTACTTTGCATGATCAAAATGTCTACACTTATAAAGTGTTTATCTCTATGATAAAAATGCATATCTTGTTTGTATGAGTTTGTTGTATCATCAAGATGATTGCATCATGCATGAATATGAAAATTCTTATTTTTTTTCATGTGTGAACATTTCTCTTAAATATGTTCAAATGATTTTGTGTAAATCAACATGCTTATTCATATAAATTTATTTGATTTCACACGCAATTATAATGACGACAACTCATCTTATGCTTATATTGATATTCATGATAATGAGATGATCTTGTCTTCATGAGAAGCATGAAAATTATGGCTGATATTGATATGATTTCATGTATGCTTAAATTGCTACTATTTTGAGTGATATTGATGATATTCTCAATAAATTGTATAAATTTATTTTGATGCAAGCATGAACAATGTATGTTCAAATTTGATGTCGCTATGTATGCTTGAGTTTAAATTGAATCATTTCATGCCATGTCGTACATGTGATAATGATTAGTTGAATATTGAATATAATCTCTTATATTTTTCAAAAAGACAAATCTCCTAACATTGATCAAATTAATAGTCTTTGAGTAAGATTGATACATGTCATTTGACAAAGACTATATTAGACAAGATTAATCGTAACTATATCTAGAAAATCTATCTAAGGATAATCTTCGTGAAATTGAGAACATTGAGATTCTATCTAAGCCTTTGAACTATAGAAAATTATATTTTTGACAGGTTTGATGAATCTAGTATTAAGAAAAGAGGATAAACTTTAAAATAAATTGTGGAACAATTACTTTAATACTTGGTATCCTTAAAAATGTATGAATTTGAGATTTTTTATTATCAGTATTGTCATACTCAATTGGTATTAATTATCTCAAAAATAATGTGCAAATGAAGTGATTGAATGATTATTATTCAAAGAAAACATTGTGCACATATTTGACATGAATTTGGCATAAGGTGTCTAATTCATGACTATTGATGACTTGGTTTAAGTTGACATCAGTTAATCATCAATGTGTAAAGGATTAAAGTTGGAATTTGGAGTGAAATGTTAAAAATCTTAGAAAATTGCATTTTCTTGGAAAAATAGTAGGAAACGCGTTTCCTTTTGCGTGTTGGGGTGTTTCTGCTGAAAATGACATAACCGCATTTCCTTTAGAGGAAACGTGTTTCCTCTCAAACGCATAACCAACAATCCGAGAACATTTCTCCTCACAAACACATTTTTCTTCACCCAAATCCATCAAACTCTCTTTTCAGTTCATTTTTATCATTTCAAATCAGTTTCTAGGTGTTTCCCCATTGATCTCTAGTATTTTTACATCAATTTTCATCCAAGATTTCATCATTCTCATCAAAATTTGAAATCAAAACTTTGTTTTTCTTCAAATTTAAAACCTACATAACTTTCTCGTTTCTCCACTATTTTTCGCATTCAAATAGTCCATTTCTTCTTCTCCACACGTACTTTCATCTCTTACCTTTCGTTAACTTCGAATCTCATCCAATTTCACGTCCGTTTCATTAAAAAACCTTTAGTTGAAAATCTTGCATTCCAAGTGTTTGAGAAAATGCCTAGAACAAAAACAGTTTCTAAACCTCACAAGAAAAGGTTCGAGGTTGGCGAATCTTCGAACCCTGCTCCTCCCAGACCCATTAGGCAGCCTAAGACCACCGCTCTGGCACATCCTTCACCACCATCACCACCATCATCCTCTGCCATTCCCTCACTACCAGTCTTACCCTCTGAGGATCCTGCCTTAACGACACTGTAATACCCTAGGTTTGCACAAAAAAGAATAAAAATAAATAAAAATAAATTGTCTCGGGTACCTGCCCTCAACGCCCGAACGTTCAGGTGCAAATTTTCCTATTTAAGGAACCCCTCCCCTTCCTCATTTCTCACACCAAAATCACTCCTCCTTGTGATTTTCCTTCTCTCTTTCACTCATTTTGAGTTTTTGCCTTCTCTTTTGAGACCTTCTTTTTGAGACTCTCTGTGCGGTGCAACGCGGCTCTGCCCGGGGGAAGGCACCAATTTTCAAAGGAGTTTTTATCTGAAGGTGGGAAACGAAGCATAGGTTTGCGTGTCTTATAACTTTTATTAAAGTTTACATTCATTTATCATTATGTTTACTATTCATTTACACTGCATTATTGCGTATAATGTCCATATTGTCATACTTATGCCTGCATATTTGGAGTTCATGTATTACACTGTTGTTATGCCAGATTAGTGGTTAATCTGGCTCAACCAGACTCAGTCTTGTCCTTAGTAACTTTAAATAGTGAACGAGAGGCAGCGTACTGGTCTAGACGATTGGTATTTAAGTAGACCTCGTGTCTCACCTCTCAACTGGAGATTGATCTGGTTGGTCTTATTTGAAAGCTATCAGCTTATACAAGTAATACTGAATGTCCTAACCTTACACGTAGTGATACCGACCCTGATAAGGATCACCAGACGTTGCCAAATCCTGTCTAAATGTTAAGTAAAGACCGGACCAGTTCATGCATTAGCATCATACATATCACCACCTAGGGACGTATGTGGTTTATGATTCATAGAATAGTTAGAAGCAACGCTCACTATTCATTATATTTCTCTAGAGAGGGATGTACAATGAGATCCTGGCTACTCCTAGGAGGGACATCTGTACGTGAATCCAGAGAGTCGTTCCTGATGAGGGACGTACAATTAGAACCCGGCTAATCCTGGGGAGGGACATCCGTACGTGAACTCAGGCGATGTACAATCATCAAACCAATACGAGACGGTGTCATGCATACATTCATGTTGGATTGATTATGATGCTTTGATGTGTATTTAAGATATTTGATTATGAAGTTTGCTTTATTAATTGTTATATTCACGTACTATTTTACCCACTGAGCGTGTAGCTCACCCCGTTGTTATCTAATTTTTCACAGGAGATTAGAGTGGACTGAGTGCAGGTTTTTGGGCCCACATTTTGTACCCTTTGTATTATTCATTGGGGATTTTTGGGAAAATGTTCCCTTAACTATTTCATGTACAAGTATATTCTGAAATTAATGAAATCAGACTTGTACTTAATCGTGTTTCCGCACACTCTGCTATTGTTATAATACCAATTCGCGCCCCGTCCGTGAGTGTCCCGCCAGTTTAGGCGCGTCCGGGCGGGGTGTGACATTTAATGGTATCAGAGCGTAAGGTCCACGGCCCGCCCAAGTCCACCAAATTAGGGGAAGAAATTATTTATTAGATATATATATATATATCTTTAGAACTATATATATATATATATATATATGAATTATATGTAGTTGAGATTTATATTAAATATATATCTAGAAAACTATATAGTTTTTATATAGTTTAGATTTATATATATATATAGTATGAAAGCTATATATATAGTTCATGATTAAATATATATATCTATATATCTATATATATATGAGATATATATATATCATATTGCTAATGGAGAATGTGGATTAAATGATGGCAAAAATATCAAGAGAAAAATAGAAAATATTGTCCAACGAACAAAACATAAATCTTAAAAATGTTAGGAGTATATTTTGTGTCTTTCACAAGTTTATTTTCCTTTTAGCAAAATAATAGCCTCAAGTGAAGGAACGACTTCCGGTAGTAGGGAACTAATTCCCACCAGACTCAAGGAATTGTTCAAAAGGGAGGTTATGATTATGAGGAGTATCGACAATAGAGATCTTCGCCTCCGTTCGATCCTTCACGAAAAACTCGCAACACTGGGGTGGTTGAACATAACAAAAGTTGAGGGTTACGTCTCATACAACTTGATGAAATCCTTCTACGAAGCCAGGTATTGCATAGGACTTCAAGAAGATGGGATCAGCCCTGTTTTGGAGACAACGGTCAGGGGAACAAAGATTTCTATCAACGTCGAAATTATTGCGAGACTTATGGAGATTTTGATTGAAGATAAAATCATTGATCCACATGAACCCTAGACAGTTGCAGAGATTGCGGAGTCCAAAGAACAATTGTTCAATTCCCTCGCCAAAAAGCCATACACCCAATCGACGGACGCCCACCTCCCAAACAATCTCCTTAAACCACCTCTTGCCGGCCTTGGAAAGATCGTATTCGGCAACATCTTGCAGGAAAATGTGACTAGAGGTGCTATGTCAAGGGCTTAACTTCTTGTGCTATACTGCATAGAGAAAAAAATTAAGGTCTCCTTACCTCATATCATCATCCAACAAATGTTGCGGGTGATTCAAAACCCTTTAAGAAAGGAACTCCTCGGCTACGGAGTCTTGATCATGAGGATGCTATATGAGGCAAACGTCAACATTTTTGATGAGTCTTCGAAGCAGATCACTGAGGCGGTTACAACATCCTCTATCTTCAAGATATTTGTCACAAGTGGAGGGGTGACTGACGAGGAAGTATTCGTCACAACTTTAGGAGGAAATGGAGAAAGAATTAGAGACGAAAATGGACGTTGTCACCGAAAAAGTCGATGCAAGATTCCTGTTAGGAAGGTACCAAATAACGAGCCAAACCAGAACCTTACGTCAAACCCAGCCCCGAATAATGGTCAAACCGATAACCTATTCTCTGAGGAAGAATTCTTTGTCAACCTAAACCAAATTAGGATAGACAAAAGAGTTCTAGCAAATCCACATTCCTGGAACATGCCAACTCAAGGCAACACTACATACTAAAGGTTTCCAACTCCTGAGGTACCATATCGGCCAATTCCACAAGTTTCGATGAACCAACAACAACAAAATTGTGCGGCACCAAATTTTGGAAGACAGGACATCCCAATGAGCCCATTGTTTCAAGACTTTTCAACCCAAGCATATCCAAATGTCCAAGGGGTTCCAGTTAGGGAATCCCCGTACAATCAAAACAACTACCCCACACCTATGAGTCAACCGTACGACCAATACTTTTCACCAATGCCTACGGCCTACCCTCCACCTATGGGACAGTCTACCCATCAACCATCGATGGGGCAATCGACTAACCCATTCGAGCAGTTAAATGTAGTTGTAGCTAATATTGCTCGGATGGAAAAGACTCAAAATGCTTTGTTAACTCGTATGCAAAACGTCGAAGAACAACGAGCAAATTCTCAACCTTCTTCTAGTAGTCTTTTTGTACCTAGCAGGAGGTCTAAAAGGGGCGGTAGTAGGCAGGAAAATCAGGAATGATCACTGGCATTGTAAAAAAATTATTTTTGATATGAATGAAAATGTTTTGTTTAAGACTATCTTTGGTGGGCCGACTTACAACCATTTTTTCTTATGTATCACTAACTTTGGAGTGGTATGGGACACAACAAAATTGGAGGATACTAAATAAAATGTGGAAGTAAGAAAACCCACAACCTTGTATCAAAAGAAACATTTGGAGAAAGTTGCATTACTAACATTATCACTAAGTTTACACGGTATGGGACGAGTAAACTTGGACGATACTATTAGTGAACTACTATTCAGCCGATGTTTTATAGAGACCGTGTTCATACAACTTAACTTGGTTAACACCCTTATTACCAAATTCTTGTGGTATGGGACACACAAATTTGGATAATAGTCAAAAAGACAAAGCGAAAGAGTTTGAATACATAAGATTGCGATAGAACGTTAGATCAAGATATTTACCGAGGCAAATCTTAGAATTTTTATGACTCATATGGATTTTCAATGAAATATATATATGTATGTTAATAAAAAAATCAGAACCAAAAAAATTTGAAATACTTGCAAAGTTTATACTTATTATATAAACATTCTAACCTTGTTTTACACCATGGCCAAACATACGAGACACATAAGATTATTTGATTCCTCAACAAAAACCTTACACTATACTTAGAAAAATTGGTGGTTTTTATATTGCAGTACTCTCAAAATTGTTTCTAAGAATACCATAACATTATACTTGGCTACAGTTTCCTAAATCATGGTTTTATTTTCTCCTTGCCAGTGAGAAAATGCAAACCAGGAAGAGAGGAAGGTTGTTTGTCCGTCCAACAGAGGAGGCACCTCTTGAGATTCAGAACCAAGAACCACCGCCTCTGACGACAGCGCAGGCCACACCCGACATTGCCACTATGTCTGAGCAGGCAGTGCCACCCCAACCAACATCCTTTGCCATGCCTTTGAGTATGGAAGTCTTTTTCGCCAGATTTATCGAGGCGGTGAAAGTAACTGTTCAGACGGCCATTCGTGAGACCGCGGACAACCAGGTTGTCACTGTTCAGGCACCTATGAGATCTAGGTCGGAGACTCAAACCGACCAGATTACGAAGTACAAGAGGCTACAACCTCTTACTTTTGCTGGTACCAGTGATGCTAAAGAGGTGCATAAATGGCTGGATGAGTCAAAGAAGGTTCTCGATGCAATGAGAGTCGATGAGGCTCGAAAGATTCCACTTGCGACCTACCAACTTATTGGTGGAACAAATACATGGTGGATAACAGTAAAGGAGGACCCAAAGGTCAACACTACAGACATGACTTGGAAACAGTTCTAGTCACTGTTTATTGATGAGTACTTCCCCAATGCTGTGAAGTGGCAGAAGCGCCAGGAATTCGCCAAATTATACTAAGGCGGCATGACAGTCAGGGAGTACTCTAGCAAGTTTAAAGAATTATCGGTCTACTCTCTCTCTACCATCTCAACGGAGCAAGATAAGACTGAGAAATTCTACTATTTATTGATGAGTACTTCCCCGGTGCTGTGAAGAGGCAGAAGCACCAGGAGTTCGCCAAACTATACCAAGGCGGCATGACAGTCAGGGACAAAGCCCACCGTTCAACCTCCCTTCCCTTAAACGATGCAACCAGCAAAGCCCTACACCACCATCTGTTAAGCAAAGGTTGGAATCTTCTGAGGACGAACCCGACTCCATTTGCTCTCCATGGTTTCATGATGTTAACGATTCCACCGGCCACAGTGCCATTCAGGGACCTTACAGGCACTACCCTAAGCTAGCAAACGATGACGACGTCAGTGAATCTCACGCAGATAGCCATCATGACTACTTGGACTGATTTCGAGGGCCAAATCCTTTTAAGGGGGTAGAATGTAATACCCTAGGTTCGCACAAAAAAAAATTATCGCGGGCGCGTCCTCGAACGTTCAGGCGCAAATTTCCCTACTTAAGGAACCCCTCCCCCTCCTCATTTCTCACACCAGAATCACTCCTCCTTGTGATTTTCCTTATCTCTTTTACTCATTTCAAGTTTTTGTCTTCTCTTTTGAGACTCTCTTTTTGAGACACTCTGTGCGGTGCAACGCGATTCTGCCTGGGGGAAGGCGCTAGTTTTCAAACGAGTTTTTATCTAAAGGTGGGGAACGAAACATAGGTTTGTGTGTCTTATAACTTTTATTAAAGTTTACATTCATTTATCATTATGTCTACTATTCATTTACACTGCATTATTGCGTATAATGTTCATACTGTCATACTTATGCCTGTATATTTGGAGTTCATGTATTATACTGTTGTTATGCCAGATTAGTGGTCAATCTGGCTCAACCAGACTCAGTCTTGTCCTCAGTAACTTTAAATAGTGAACAAGAGGCAGCGTACTGCTTTAGACGATTGGTATTTAAGTAGACCTTGTGTCTCACCTCTCAACTGGAGACTGATTTGGTTGGTCTTATTTGAAAGCTATCAGTTTATGCAAGTAATACTCAATGTCCTAACCTTGCACGTAGTGATACCGACCCTGATAAGGATCACCAGACGTTGACAAATCCTGTCTAAATGTTAAGTAAAGACTGAACCAGTTCATGCATTAGCATCATACATATCACCACCTAAGGACGTATGTGGTTTATGATTAATAGAATAGTTAGAAACAATGCTCGCTATTCATTATATTTCTCTGGAGAGAGACGTACAATGAGAACCTGGCTACTCCTGGGGAGGGACATCTTTACGAGAATCCAGAGCGTCGTTCCTGAGGAGGGACATACAATGAGAACCTGGCTACTCGTGGGGAGGGACATCTGTACGTAATCTCAGGCGATGCACAAACATCAAACCAATACGAGATGGTGTCATGCATACATTCATGTTGGATTGATTATGATACTCTGATGTGTATTTAAGATATTTGATTATGAAGTTTGCTTTATTAATTTTTATATTCACGAACTATTTTACCCACTGAATCTGTAGCTCACCCCGTTGTTATCCAATTTTTCACAGGAGATTAAGGTGGACTGGGTGTAGGTTTTTGGGGCCAAATTTTGTACCCTTTTGTATTATTCATTGGGAATTTTTGGGAGAATGTTCCCTTAACTATTTCATGTACAAATATATTCTGAAATTAATGAAATCAGACTTGTACTTAATTGTGTTTCCACGAACTCAATTATTGTTAAAATGCATTCGTGCGCTGTCCGTGAGTGTCCCGCCGGTTTATGCGCGTCCGGGCTAGGTGTGACAGCCGCCACCAGCGTCACCCTCCTCACGACCACCCGCCTTAAAGCTAGTCGTTCGACCATTCACCACTCGACACATTTCTCCAAGCGTCAGTGTCGACTTTGACGACTTCTGTCGGATCGACATGCCCCTGATTTCTCTGTTCTAGGAGCTTGGATGAGACCAGTTTTTATCTTTTGTTGACAGGATTTATCTAGAACTCGTTTGAGTATTTTACTTTGGATTTGCACGTTTTCTTGGAGATGATCCTCTTCTTTATTAGACCATCATTCTCGGTACCGATATCAACATATCTCTAGCGATTCTCGAGGAGATCTTTCATTTCCCTCTGATCATCCTATTCTTGGGTTTCAGAACGACCGGTTTAGTTTTGAGGGATATAGTTGTCAGGCGGCTATAGAGCTCATGTCAGGAAAGATCCAGGAGCCCAATACCAGAGATGTTTTTAATAACATCTTCTCCCTATAGCTTAAGCTGTTCCATAGTATCATTTACGAGAGTCATTTTTCCTTGTCTCAATTCACGTTTGACTGTTAGGCCGAACGACACTTTTATTCTCTGGTGCATTTACTCTCGCACCAAGATCAAATTTTCTCACTGTATGTGAGTACGTAATACTCATCCATCGCCATACCCTATGGAGCTTTAGTCACCTGACTTGCTCTTAGAATCGAGATTGACCTATCTCTCTTCACCTTTGTAGTCGTTCTGGCTCAAAAAAACTTGATCACTGAACCTACATTTGCTCCCTTGGATATAAATGGGTGCGACATATTCAGAGATGGGTTCACTCATCATGCATAACTCCTCGCGAGGGCACAACTTACATTCGACCGCTTTCGACCTAGCATCCCGAAGAGGGTATTCACAGAGTAGGAGGTGCACCACCGAGGTGACGAAAGAGGCATCCAACACCAGCACCAGCTCTTGCTCTAGACAGTGTTGATCCTCTCCCTGACCCTGAGCCAACGCCAGCAGCAACACGACCATCAGCTTTAGCATCTGTAGCTCCAGCTTCACTTGAGACTGTCTTTCAATTCCTTCAAGAATTGAAAGAGACTATGTAGATGAGGATGAGAGCTTTAGAGCGGTCTCACCTAGAGACCAAGGAGTTAATCCAGACACTCATTGACAACTGCTCACGTGAGTACACGTTTACTCCAGAGGACTTTTTCCCACAAAATGACCAGGCTGGTCCACCATCACCGACTCCCACTGTCACTTCATCCTCGATCACTTTAGCTATAGTTCTCGTTGTACCATCTAGCATTCCTCGTGCTCCTTCTCCACCTCTTGACGGGGACGACATCATTACATCCGGAGGTACGACCCCTTTGGTTCATTCAGGGAGGTCTGCACTAGTAGTCCAGTCACCGACCTTTTCGGTGGCGACTGTTCTTATTTTTTATCTAGACTGAGCCAACACATGTCCATCCAATCTAGAGTCACCCACTCAGCTTCCCTCCATTCCAGTTTTCCACACACCTTGATTCCCCTCATTTTTATGATTAAAAAGAGGGAGAATGTTTAGAGACAGTTGGAAAGTTTAGAAACAGGGGGAAATAGATAGAGAACGAGTGCACATTCTCAGGGTGAGAGTTTTTTTACACTCTGTGTATTTTTGTCTAGATCATACATGTATACATTTTGTGTTTTATTTTGACATACATGTATATCCATTTTTTACTTTGAGGATGATACATATATATATGATATCTTGTTTCTTCATGATCATGACTTGCTATGATTCTTTGTATTATATCGGTATCATGACATTATTCAATTGGTATCACTTCTTTATGAACATGATATGTTGGATTTTATTTTGTGATTACATTTCATAAGTATATTCATTTAGATTATCATGTTCATTGTTTCAATCAGGCCAATAATGAGTTTGTTTGAAATCATAAAAAATGGGAGATTGTTGACTTATTGACCCTCACCCTTGTTTGTTTTGATGATTGCAAATAACATTTTTTGCATACTAATCACTTGGACTAAGGTGTTTTAGTAATTAATGATTATATCTGTAAAGTCAACCAAAAAATTCAAAGTTAAAGCTCGAAGTGGATCAAAGCAATCGGACAATCAAGATCACATCTATGAAATGTAGTTGCTTAGATCCCATAAAGTTAGTTGTAGAATACTTTCTACTTGTGTCAGCCAAAGTCTATGCATGCATCATATCTCAAAATCATTCTTATTTTTGCAAAGTCAATTGTTTTAACCGAAAGTCAACTTTTCGCTTGTTTGATCAAAGTTATCTTGATTTGTGTTTTGATCATAAAATCACTTCAATTGTATTGATTTGAAGTTGAGTTGAATGTATTTAACTTTTAATTTGAAAAAGTCAAGCTATTTTTAAAAGTCAAATCGATTTCAAATTTAGTTAATAGGTTGACTTTTCATCCATAATGAGTTTAACACTTGTTCATTTTTTAATTTGATCAAATTCAGTGTATCCAAGTATATTTAGACTTGTTTGATCGAGAAAACATGTTTTGATTGCAGTACATATCAAAAGAAAACATGTTTAAGTTTCTGTGTATTGCAAAAATGCGTTTCCTAAATGGACTTAGTGAAAAATTTCACTTCGTTGAGCAGAAACACGTTCCTGCTTAAGAAACGCGTTTCCTCAAAATTCTCAGAATTGTGCTATCGGGAAATGCACACAGAAACGTGTTTCCTGCTTTTTGGCCAATTCTGGAATTTCACACAGAAACGCGTTTATCTCAAAGGAAACACATTTTTGTGTTGAAAATAGTTTTACTATTTTCAAGTTAAATTTGAACAGAAATGAGGTTCTGTGTATAGAACCAAGGTTCTTACATTTTCAGAAATATTTTTCTATACATATGTTCCTTAGCTCATTATGAGCAACCTTTTGCAAAATCTTTGAAAGAAGAAACTTGTGTTAAAATTAGTTCTCCACATCTTTCAAAAGAAAAACGAGTTTCAAATGATGGTTTGAATTGTTTTTGATTTTCCATTTTTGAGAAGAAAAGCTTTCAAGTTCTCCAAGGTATTCAAGTACTTCATTCAAGCTTTTCAAGTTGGTTTTTCAAGTCTACAAATCACTTTGAAGAAATCTCTTGTGCATTTAATTGTCACTTTTGAGAAGACATCTTTTAAGGGATTTCAAGTGATCAAGAAAAAAGTTTTTGATTGTGCACTTCATTTTTATCATTTCTCAATCAAAATCCAAGAGTTTCTTCCTTCATCACAGCTTGTGCATCACATTACATACTTTGGTTGTACATCATTTGGAAGGTATTCATTCTTATTTGTACTTCATTTGAGAATTGTTTGGTATAGAACAACCTCTCCATCTTTGTAAACACATTTATTTTGGAATTGGCTGGTTAGCCAATTGGGAGAATGGAATCTACTCACCGTGATACCGCTATCAACATATTGTAGGCATGTTGATCCTCACCTTTGCATGTTTTGATGATTGCAAACAATAATCTTTGTATACTAATCACTTTAACTAAGTTGTTTCAGTACTTAACGATTAAATCTCAAAAATCAACCAAAAAGTCAAAGTCAAAGCTCGAAGTGGATCAAAGCATAAAGATCAATATTGTAAAATTCTTTTTACTTGCTTAGATTCCATAAGACTGTAGAATGCATTCCATTATGTCAGCCAAAGTCATGCACATGTTTAAATTGATTTTGAAAATCATACTTGTTTTGAAAAGTCAACCGTTTTCATAAAAGTCAAAATTTGCTTGTTTGATCAAAATAATTTTGATTTATGTGTTGATCTCAAAAGTATTTCAATTACATTGTTTCAAAGTTCATTCAATTGTATTTAACAATGGTTTATCATGAAAACATGTTTTGGTTGCAAATTTATCAAGTAAAACATGTTTCAAGTTTCTGTGAAAGCATAAACACATTTCTCTTTGAGAAACGCGTTTCTTATTTGTACTTAGTGAAATTTTTGCTGAGTCATGCAGAAACATGTTCCTCATTAAGAAACACGTTTCCTCTAGAAATTCCGTAATGATGCTATCTGAAATCATACACAAAAACATGTTTCCTTCTTTTTGGGGAATTACTGGAAAATTCAAAGAAACGTGTTTCCTTCAATAGGAACACGCTTCCATGACGAAAATAGAGAGCTGTTTTCTTGTGCTTTTGGGACAGAAATGAGATTCTATATATAGAACTATGGTTCTTACTTTTTTGAAAATATTTTTCTATAAATATGTGCCTTAGCTCATTGTGAGCAACCTTTGCAAAATCTTTGAAAGAAAAAAACTTTTGCTCTAAGTTAGTTCTCCACATCTTTAAAAAGAAAACAAGTTTCAAATGAGTGTTTGATTTGATTTTGGTTTACCATCTTTGAGAAGAAAAACTTTCAAGTTCTCCATATTTTTCCAAGTGCTTCAACCAAGCTTTTCAAGTTAGATTCCCAAGTTTTCAAATCACTTTGAGAAAATCTCCTGTGCATCAAATCTTCATTTTGAGAAGACATCTTTCTAAAAGATTTCAAGTGATAGAGGCCTTTGATTGAATGCTTCAAATTTCATCATTTCATAATCAAGTATAAACAAGTCCTTCCCCATTTCAGCTTGCACTTCATTTTACATACTTTGGTTGGTCATCATTTGGAAGGTATTCGTTCGTACTTGTACTTTATTTGAGAGTTGTTTGGTATAGAGCAATCTCTCTCTATCTTTGTAAACATCTTTGTATTTGAATCGGCTGGTTAGCTAATTGGGAAGACTCATATCCGGAGGTCGGTGTTTGTAACGGTATGATCCACACCCGCAAGTTGGATCAAAGTTAGGTTGGATCCACACCCGCAAGTTGGATCAAGGTTAGGTTGTAACGGTTTAATTCACACCCATAAGTTGAATCAAGGTTAGTGGATGTTTGAGAAATCTAGACCAGGGAGTTCAAGTGGTGGTGGTAGGCTTTGAAAAAGCAAAACTACTTTAAATCGTTGTGTTCATTGCTTACTTTCCTTGCACTTGCTTTATTGTTTATCTTTGCCATTAAGTGTTAAGTAAGGTTTCACGAAAATCTGCTAAGTCCAATTCACCCCCCCCCCCTTTTAGACTATAATCTAAGCCAACACATATGCACCAACTTAGGAACCTTTACTCTATATTTCGTCGGTTCCTCACTTCCTAACACATATAAAACATTCCAATCTTAATTTGGTTCCAACATAAAAGGTTCCAACTTAACATCAAATGTCGATTTCATCACTCATTTGTTATTTCGAGGCTTTTACATATAAAACCCCCTTTTGATTTGCTATGGTATTTTTAGATAATGTCTCAACATGGTTATACCCAACCTAACCATTAAGAGTGGTTTCCCCATCTCCTCACATTATCACAAGGGTTTGGTTTCCGAAACCTTTCGTTAGTAACCAAGTCTTTGGAAATTCAGGTGTTCAAGCTCAACCACTCATTTAATCTTTGTTCTAGGTCCATTTAGTTCTATTTTAACTAGAACATCAATAAGGCCTCCAAACTAATGAACCAAGATGGGTAAGTCTCATGTGAGTCAAGGTAAAACCTCCAATATTTCTTGGAGAACAAGAAATCTTTCAAAACTTTAACAAATTACTCAAGATTTCATATATTTGTTTAAAAGTATGATAAATACATCAAAATCCCTTCAAAACAATCATTTATTCTCTAGGAAACCCATACTCGAATGATATCCAAATCTTGAAGTCCATTGCTTGGAGAGTAAGAAATCTTCAAAAATGTAAAATAGATCATGAAAAGTTGGGATTTATACGTTAAATCTGCTTGGATTGATGCTTGGGAGCCACAATCCCTCATTTAGAAGCGCCCTTGAACCCCTTTGGACCACCTCCAAACACCTCCCAATCGTTCTCCAAGTGTTCTCTCATTTTGCCAAAAGTTCAAAAGGTCCAACATGACAAAAAATTGCGCTTATTTACATACCTTGGGCCAGGAAACGCATTCCTCATAGTTGGGAATGTGTTCCTGAACTTAAAAATTCAAAAAAGAAAATTGTCTTTAGCCCTCAGGAGTGCGCTCCTGCATGTGGGGAGCGCACTCCCTACCATGGGAGGCGTGTTCCTCCATCATATTTTGGATTTTTTTCACCCGTTTTCTTCTAATTTTTGCCCTCAACCCTTTAGGCATGGTAGTTGGCATTCAAAATTGATTTTCTAAGGTTTTTAACTCTTCATTTTCGAATTTTCTAGAGTTCTGGACCCCAGGAGCGTGTGTTGGCCCAAGTGGCGGTCTCCACTTAGCACTCTTCTAAGTATTTTGATGCTAACAAACAATATGTAATTTGCTACTAATATTTCTATCTAGTATATATTTCAGCACCTAAAATAAAGAAGTGCCAGTATAAGATTTAAGCTCGTTCAAGTCAAATCAAGCGGATCAAAAGAAGTCTAAATCAAAGTTTGGACATGTCAAGATGAGAAGAGAAGGATGAGAGCTAAAGTTCATAGAGTTAAATTTAGGTTTGTAAACCTCCTTGCTCTAGCTTGCTCGATCACTTTCTTTAAAATCCATACATGCGTTAGATTTTTGTAAAAATTATTTTAAATTGTTCTAACATGTTTAGTTTATGTTTTTGAAGTATTTTAAACTTGTTTGAATCACATTTGCATTGGTTTTAATCAAAATGATGTTTCTACAAAGTTTTCCCAAACCCATTGGCTAAGCTTTTTTTTTAAGTTCAACTTGTTTTGAACTTAAATGCTTTCAAAATGTTTGATAGATTTCTCCGATGGATTTGGAAATGGTTCCAATGGATCCAAATGATCTTTCCATAAATTTTAAGCTATTATACAACTATATTTGGTTTAGGATAGGTCGGGTAACCAAGTGAAACAAATTCACAAAAGCGCAGTGCACTAAACCGTGAGATGGCACGCTATCAACAGTAATAGCGCTATTAGCCCTATTTTTCTTGCAATAGCTAGCTATTGAAGAGTTATAGTGCACTATAGCGGTTATGGGCTTTCTGGGTGCATTCCCAACGGCCAAAAAATCAGTTTTTGTCCCCCCAAAGGCTAGTAACTTGTCTTCAACGACTCCTAATATATAAATACACCTTCTCTAGCCATTTTAAACACAAGAGAAACACAAATGTGAGTTCCTTGATTGATTTTCGAAATCAAACCCTTTCTTACATTTTCAAAAACCTTTGAGCCAAAATGAAGTGATTTCAAAAGGGATTTTCAAAGCTTCCAATTCGTGCATCATTCAGAGCATCATCAAATTATTCCTTTGAGCAATCTAGATGCAAGGAAGGTAAAATCTATTTGTATTGGTTGAATATTTGATTTGAGCTTCGATGTAATTGTTCTATCTACATAGAACAAACATTATTCTTATAATTTCTTAAGTATTTGGTTTGTTTCTAGTTGAAACAAACCAAGTCAAGTGATTGTGATATCACTTGTGATTCCAAGGTTGGAATCAAGGCCTAGTTTTCACCCTTTATCTTGAAAAGGTTCAAGTGGTTCATCCTTAGCCCGTGAAAAGGATTACGGATTTCTTTTGCCCCCGAGAAAGGAACAAGTGGTTTGTCCTTAGGCAGTAAAAAGGATAGGTTTGTCTTGAACCTTGAAAAAGACATTGTAACGGTCTGGTTCACACCCTTGAAGTGAACCCGGTATAGTGGAATCCTAGAGAAGGTTTCTCTAGGCGTGAAGGTAGGAAAATGATTTTTTCGAACCACGTAAAAATCATTGTGTCATCTTTATTTCCGCACTTTACATTCATGGACATTGATTTTTAGAGTATTTACTTGTTTCATTTTAAAGATTCCACTAAGGAACTTAGAAAATTACAAAACCGACCATTACATCCAATTCACCCCCCTTTTGGGTGTCCGATAAGTTGAGTTTTAATTGTTAGCTTGCATGCTAATTTGTGAGACTTTTAGGTTCATTTAGTTAGTTTTTAGGTGTTTTTGCATGATTAGTATACTTAGTTGTTTTAGATGCATTTAGGTTTTATCTTAGGTTTTTGATAGATTTTTATCACGAATAAATGACTTTTTGATACACGTTAATATCATAGAAGTCATATGTTTTGAGTACATTTCATTTTAGTTAATACTTTGATTAATTGCATATAATTTACACTTGTTTATACTTTGTTTTGTAGGTAAATAAAGAGCTTAAAAGTAGGTTGAAACAAGGTTCAAATGGTGTTCAAAAGAAGTCAAGAACATGTGCAAGAAGTGTGCAAAAAGTGGAGAAAATCAACCAAGTCCACAAGCCACCACCATGTAAAACTCGTGACTGGGCACTGCAGAGGCTAACCTTGGCGCGAAATTGCAAAATTGCGAATTTGCGTTTTTTGAGCAATTTTTCATACCCTTGTTGGTCTTTTGACCCATTTAAGCTTAAAACACGTTTTAGGGTTTCTATTATTGAGGATTGGAAATTGGAATTAGGTTGAAGGTGTGGAAAAGGAGGCAAGAAAGCAAGAGGAGAAAAAACTTTTGGTTGGAGGCTTGAAGGAACCAAGGAGGAGAAGAAAATTAACCCACCGTTCAAGGGGGATTCTAACCTTTGATTTCCATTTCTTGTATCTTGAAATGCTTTCCTCCATTGTTTTATTTCTTTTTCATCTTGTATCCATGAACAAGAATATGAGCTAAGTGTTTAATCTAGAGGTTTGATTGAACTATGTTTGATCTTATGGGTTGATGTTTATACATATGTTGTTGAATATATTTTTGGGTTTATTTACAAATTCAAATGCTTAATGCTTTCAATTTGCTGGCCACTTATTGAATGACGTTAGATTTGGTTTCTTACACTCGAGAGAGGTGTTATCAAATCGGATTCAGGAATTTGTGACCTAGGTTAGTAGTATTGAGTCGAAAGAACTACGAAAACCCTTGAAATCGGATAGCATGAATCACAAATCTTAAGGCATGCTTGATTTATTAGTTTACACTCGAGAGAGGGAATTAATAGGTTAAGTGTAGATTTTCAAATTACACTCGAGAGAGGGGTTTGATTGGGTTAGGATTCATGATTTATAAATTTAATAATTAATTCAATAACACAATATTTTGAAACCCATAAAGTAAAACATAGTGCTTTTAATCCTCTAGAATCTCTATTCCTTGATTTATATCCTTTTTTATTTAATTTTGCACTAATTAGTTTTAATTTGTTCAATTTATATTCCAGCACATTAAATCATCCGTTTTGATCACCTAAATAAAATCTAAAATCTTAGTAGTTGGGGGCATTATATTAGTAAAATTAACTTTCCCTGAGGGCAATAACTCGACTCACCTCGATATATTATAACTTGATATTTGTACACTTGCGAATCAAAATAATCACGATCAGTGTCTAACAACGCGCTCCCTCCCCACCATGGGGGGCGTGTTCCTCCATCATATTTTGGGTTTTTCACATGTTTTCTTCCGATTTTCGCCCTCAACCCTTTAGGCATGGTATTTGGCATTCAAAATTTATTTTTTAAGGTTTCTAATTCTTCATTTTAATTAGGATTTTCTATAGTTCATAATTCCAATTTCCTTAAAGCATTAAGAATATGTTTGATTATTTACCTAAGTGTACAGTGGGGCGTCACATCTATAAATATTGGCTAGTGCACTGGTGAACTCAAAAACATCAAAATTGAGATTTTTGAAGATCAAACTTATTTCCATGGAATCAAAATGCTTAAGCATAATTTTGAAGACTTAAAAAGCATTTGGAGATCCTCATTTTTAGTTTAAAACATTTTGAAACTCATTTTAAAAAATTTTAGACATGACTGAAAAACTTTGAATGAAGGAAATATGATGATGCATTTTTGTTGAGAATACAAAGGGGATACTCTACCACCTAAATAAGATCTAGCAAATTACAAACATAAAAATATTGATCTTCATGCTTGATCTTGATTGGATGTCCAACTGTCTTGGTATGATCTTGATGTACTCAGTTGAAATACTTAATTACAAATTAAGAATGTGAAGAATATTGTTTGTAATCCTGAAAATATCCATCATAGAGAGTCATTGGACCTACAAGTAGGCCATGAATTATGTAGAATAAAGAGTTATTGGTCACAATGTGGGGATGAAGGCATACGTTTGCATGTTTTATATTTTTTCTTAGACTTGTCATGCAAGTATTTATCTTGTCATAAATCCACATGCATGAGGTTATACTTGGATGATTAGTAAAGATCTCAGGTTTATTTACACACCATGAAATTATATTCGGAGGATTTACAAGGATCTCCGGTTGATGTATGCGCATTAATGCTTCGTATAAAGCTCAAAAATTTATACTAAAAGTAATTATCAGATTTACGTAACCCTAATTGGGTAGATTGGAATATCTAGCTCGAATGCGCAACTTGTGAGCTTATAGCCCGGCTTGTGAGCCTTAAGAAGGTTTATTAAGTTATGATTTTATGCTCGGCTTGTGAGCCTGGAGCAACTTTATCATGTTCATTCAATAAAGGATGATTAACCTTTATTATATCTTATTCAATGTTGTGCATATAATGATTGTTGATATATGATGATTCTTCTATCGATTACCATAAATCTTGGAGAATATCTTCTTGACCTTCTAGGATTTTTAGCTCAAATGGTGCTATCTTCCCAAGGTTTTAGACGTTTCAGGCAAGAGTGAGAGCCAGAGAAAGCTACCTACGGAATGAGGCATGTAAGGATTCAGACGTTGACTTAGTAGAATTCATTGTGTAAAAATTTATAAGTACAACTTGTAAATGCACTTTGTACATTTTAACATCCTTATAACTTTCAAGAGATGTAAAGATTTGAGTTGATGTTTAATAATGTTAGCACTTCATTTTTTCATTTTCTTGCTTTTTTACCTATTTTTATGCAAGAATAGGGATGTGACAATTTATGCCATAAATAAGACTTCATGTGGAGTTTTGGATATTTTAGTGTTTTTTTTTTCTTAATATGATAGAGTTCTAAAAATCTATTATACAACATTTTAAAAATTCAATGATACATATGTCAGTAACAATGGTAAACCTGACTCCCTAAGATTGTTTCAAAAGACATAATACAGATTTTCAGGTATCTAATCCCAGCCTCGTCATCTAAGATGACCCTTATAGTAAGTTTGCCAATAATGGAACAATATACTATTAATGTGTTTGTCTCACTTGTGATCTAATGCCAAACATCTCTTTCATGGATTTCCATGAAACAACGACCTTCATTAAATATGATTTGTGGTTGGATTCTAAAGTCATGCTGATTGTTTTGTAACTCTATTATTATTGTGTCAGTAACTACTGGATCTAATATTCTATTGTCAAATTTTTTGTTTGAGATGAATCGATGTGTGTTTTCATTTGTTTGTTCAATAGTTTGGTTGGCTTGTGACATTGTGATGTTGTATAATGTGAACTTTGATATCAATCTTCAACATAAAACACTGTATGAATTTTCGAAAGCTTTTAATTTGTTTTAACAAATTAAAATAGAGGGTCAACGAATTCAAAATTGAAGGATTTTATATTTTAAATTTAAAAATAATTATTTTCTCTATATTAAGAAATTGAAGATAAATGGTAATAATTAAAATAAGTGGTAAGAATTGTTAGCCCAGATTAGAGTTCAAGAAGGGGGTGAATTGGACTCTTTGTAGGATTTTAACCTTTCAAAAATCTAATTAAATGAACAATAACGAGCAAGCAAAATAGCAAACAAAAGATAGCACATACATGATTTTTAGGTGGTTTGGTTTCAAGCCTACGTCAACGACTTGAACTCCCTGTTCAAGATTTCCCAAAATCCCACTAATGAACCCACTTCATCGGTGAGGATCAAATTGATTACAATATCACTTCACATGTGTGAGTTGTTGGCCCAAGAATGTTCAAGAGGGGGGGTGAATTGGATAGCGAAACAAGTTTACCTTTTTAATAAAATTGATTTACAAATAAAACAAATAAAAACTTCTTCTTTCAGATCTGCCGCTTTCCTCCGGACAGAACTTCGTTGTACCGCACCGAGAGTCTCGGACAGAGAGTCTCAAAAACTAAAAACTTAGAATGCGTGCAAAGGAGAAGAAAATCACAAAAGAAGGTGATTTGGTGTGAGGAATGAGAAATGAGGAGGGTTCCTTATATATAGATTTTTGCGCCTGAACGTTCTGGCATGCGCCTGAACGTTCTGGCATGCGCCTGAACGTTCTGGCATGAGCCTGAACGTTCTGGCATGCGCCTGAACGTTCTGGCATGCGCCTGAACGTTCTGGCATGCGCCTGAACGTTCTGGCATGCGCCTGAACGTTCTGTCATGCTCCTGAACGTTCTGTCATGAGCCTGAAAGTTCTGGCATGCATTGCGCCAATGAATTAAACAAAGGGTATAAAATGTGGGCCCCATAACCTGCACCTAGTCCACCCTAATTTCCTGTGAAAGATTAGATAATAATGGAGTGAGCTTAACGTGCTCAGTGGGTAAATAGTGCATGAGTATAACAGTTAATAAAGCATACTTCAATATCAAATATCTTAAATACACATGTGAGCATCATAATCAATCAATATGAATGTATGCATGACACCGTCTCGTAATGGTTTGATGAACGTACATCGCCCGAATTCACGTACAGGAACGATGCTCTGGACTCACGTACTGATGTCCCTCCTCGGGTGTAGCCGGGTTCTCACGTACGTCCCTCTCCAGAGAAATGTAATGAATAGCAAGCAATGCTCCTAACTATTCTATGAGTCATAAACCATATCCGTCCCTAGGTGGTGATATGTATGATGCCAATGCATGAACTGGTCTAGTCTTTTCTTGTCATTTGGACTGACTTTGGCAACGTCTGGTGATCCTTATCAGGGTCGGTGTCACGACGTGCAAGATTAGGACATTCAGTATTATTGTATAAGCTGATAGCTTTCAATAAGACCAACTAGATCAGTCCCCAGTTGAGAGGTGAGACACAAGGTCTGCTTAAATACAAATCGCCTAGAGTAGCCCGCTGCCTCCCGTTTACTATTTAAAGTTACTGAGGACAAGACCGAGTCTAGTTGAGTCAGATTGACCACAAATCCGACATTAGAACAGTGCAATACATGAATTCCAAATATACAGGCATAAGTGCGGCAGTATAAACAGTATATGACATAATGCAGTGTAAATAAATAGTAGACATAATAATAATTGAATGTAAACTTTAATAAAAGTTATGAAACACGCAAACCTATGTTTCATTCCCCACCTTCAGATAAAACTTCTTCTTTCAGATCTGCCGCTTTCCTCCGGACAGAACTTCGTTGTACCGCACCTAGAGTCTCGGACAGAGAGTCTCAAAAACTAAAAACTTAGAATGCGTGGAAAGGAGAAGAAAATCACAAGAGAAGGTGATTTGGTGTGAGGAATGAGAAATGAGGAGGGTTCCTTATATAGAGATTTTTGCGCCTGAACGTTCTGGCATGCGCCTGAACGTTCTGTCATGCGCCTGAACGTTCTTGCATGCGCCTGAATGTTCGGGCATGTATTGCGCCTGAACGTTCTGGCATGCATTGCGCCTGAACGTTCTGGCATGCATTGCGCCTGAACGTTCTGTCATGCGCCTGAACGTTCTGGCATGCGCCTGAACGTTCGGGCGTTGCCAAAATAGTAATTTAATTAATTAATTAATTAATTAATTAATTTTTTTTTTGTGAAATACAGGGTATTACACTCTACCCCCCTGAAAGGGATTTTGCCCTCGAAATCATGTCAAGTAGTGATGAGGGTTATCTGCTTGAGAAGTAGCCACAGGTTGATAAGGAGGCCACTGCATGTGTGCATCACTATATCCATTGATATTATTTTCAGACATCGGCGTGGTTATTGAAGTGAAACAATGGATCAAGATAGGTGTAAACAATGTTTCATCCTGTGATTGATAAGTGAAGATAATACAATGTATCACATCATCAGTTGGTACTAGAAAACAATTCAGGGTATTTCTGTTTAATTGTTGCTTCTAGTTCCCATGTTGCTTCCTCTACGCCGTGGTGATCCCAGAGCACTTTCACAAGTGGTATGCTACGTCGCCGTAGTTCTTGAGTTTTTCTATCTAAAATCTGGATTGCTTTCTCCTGATACGTATTTCCTTTCTCAACCCGAACCTCGACTAAAGGGATGATATGTGAAGGATCAGGACGATACTTGCGAAGCATAGATACGTGAAAAACGTCATGAACCTTAGGCATGGACGATGGAAGGGACAGACGATAAGCAAGTTTGCCAATACGTTAAATGATCTGAAATGGACCGATATATCGCGGGGAGAGCTTGCCTTGATCCCAAAGCGTTTGACACCTCTTGTGGGCTGGACTTTCAGAAAAACAAAGTCCCCCTTATCAAATTCTAGAGATTGTTTCCACTTGTCAGCATAGCTCTTCTCGCGACTTTGTGCAACACGAAGTCGTTCCTTTACTAGTGTGATCTTCTCAGAAGTCTCTTGAACTAGTTCAGGGCCTAACTGCGGTCGATCTGCCATATCTAACCAGCATACCAGAGATCTGCGAGGCCGACCATAGAGAGCCTCGTATGGTGCCTTGCCGATACTAGTTTGGTAGCTGTTGTTGTATGCAAACTCAGCTAGATGCAAATACTTTGCCCATCCGTCATTAAAGTCCAAAATACAGCATCGTAATATGTCTTCTAAGATTTGGATAAGCCGCTCTGATTGCCCATCAGTCTGAGGGTGGAAGGCTGTGCTCATAGTGATCTTAGAACCCATTCTACTCTGGAAGCTTTTCCAAAAGTTTGATGTGAATCGAGGGTCTCGATCAGAAACGATCGTGAGTGGTATGCCATGAAGGCGTACGATCTCTCTTTCATATAGTTCTGCAAGTTTGGTGGGATTAACCGTGAACTTTATTGGCAAGAAGTGTGCAGACTTTGTAAGTCTGTCAATGATAACCCATATAACATCTTGCCTTTTATTGTTGCGAGGCAAGGACGTGACAGAATCCATTGCGATGTTCTCCCATTTCCATTCTCCAATAGGTAACGACTAGAGGAGTCCAGAGGGAAGTCTTCGTTCTGCCTTAACTTTCTGGCAAACGAGACATCGAGCAACCAAGTGTGCAATTGCCTTCTTCATTCCAGAAAACCAGAATTGACGCTTGACATCCTTGTACATCTTGTCACCCCTAGGATGCATAGCGTACCTCGAACAGTGCATCTCAGTAAGCACGTCGTAATGAACCGCAGGATCGTTCGGTAGACAGAGATGCTTTTTTTTATAGAAAACGGCCCCGTCGTCTGAGACCGACCAATGAGGAAAGTCCTGGCCGCTGAGTAGAAATTCTCGTTTCTCCATTAACATAGAGTCATTGGCTTGAGCGGCTGAAATCTTTCGAACGAGCTCAGAGTTGACTGATAATTGAGAGAGTCGTGGTCGTGGTCCCTCTATGTTCAACTGTAGGTTAAAGTTCTCCAACTCTGTAGCCAACTTCCCCATTTCGTAGTTAAGAGTGCAAGCAACATAAGATTTTTTACTTAGGGCATCGGCCACAACATTAGCCTTTCCGGGATGGTACTGGAGTTGAAAGTCATAATCTTTCAAGAATTCCAACCATCGTCTTTGGCGGAGGTTTAGGTCTCTCTGAGTGTATATGTACTTAAGACTCTTGTGATCCTAGAAGACCTCAAACCTTTCACCGTATAGGTAATGACGCCATAACTTCAGTGCAAATACGACCACTGCAAGTTTCAAGTCATGTGTTGGGTAATTACCCTCATGAATCTTCAGTTGTCTGGATGCATATGCAACCACTTGGCCTTCTTGCATTAGCACGACACCTAAGCCTTGGAGAGAGGCGTCGGTGTATAATGAAAATCCAATTGCATTTCTTGGAGTGATAAGTACAGGTGTTGTCGTGAGGCATTTCTTCAATTCCTGAAATGATGCTTCACAGGCGGGATTCCAGATAAATCGCACGTCTTTTCGAGTGAGCTTGGTCATAGGTTCAGCAATCTTTGAGAAGTCCTTGATGAAGCGTCTGTAATAGCCAGCCAAACCAAGAAAACTCCTAATCTGAGTAACAGTGGTAGGCTGCTTCCAATTTAAAACTGCTTCAACCTTAGAAGAATCTACCTCAATGCCATTGCCTGAAACCACATGGCCTAGGAATTGAGCTCTCTTTGCCCAAAATTCGCACTTACTCAACTTTGCATATAGTTGGTGGCTTCTCAAGGTCTGGAGGACTATCTTCAAATGTATTTTATGGTCTTCCTCGGTTGAGGAATATATCAAGATGTCGTCCACAGAAACCATCACAAATCGGTCTAAGTATAACCTGAATATGCGATTCATCAAATCCATGAATGCAGCAGGTGCATTTGTTAGACCGAATGACATAACTAAGAACTCGTAATGACAGTACCAAGTTCTGAACGTCGTCTTGGTGATGTCCGACTCTCGGATCCGGAGTTGGTGATAACCGGACCTTAAATCAATCTTAGAGAAAAATTTGGCATCTCTAAGTTGGTCGAACAAGTCATCGATGGCAATGGATATCTGTTCTTGATGGTGACGTTATTCAACTTGCGATAATCGATGCAAAGTCGTAACGAACCATCTTTTTAGCGAACAAATAGAACTGGAGCGCCCCAGGGTGATGAACTCTTTCGGATGAAGCCATTACTCTCTAATTCCTTGAGTTGTTTGTCTAATTCGACCAGTTCGACATTTGACATTCTGTATGGTGGAATTGAGATAGGCCCTGTCCCAGGTATGAGGTTGATCTCAAAATCGAATTCCCTAACTGGAGGTAGACCAGGAAGGTCATTAAGAAAAACTGTTGGGAATTCAGATATGACTGGAACATCATGTACTTCGAGAGGGTATAGTATAGTGCTGGTGAGTTGGTTTCATTGCCAAGGGATAGAGCTCGAAGTTGTGCCTTGAGAAGGGCAACTGTTGATTTGTGTATCCATTGCCTCGTTCCCTGAAGCTTGACCAACTCTCCTGTTGGCAAGGTTAACTGAACTTGATTCTTCATACATTCGATCTTTGCATTCAGTGGTGTTAGCCAGTCCATGCCGAGGATGATGTCGAAGTCTTCAAAATCCATCACAAAAAGATCGGCATATATTATATGTTCTGACATTCGAAGCTGACATCGAGAACATTGCAAGTTGACGTCAGCACCAGATCCGAACGGTGATGTGACATGAAGTGTGATGTTTGTGGGTTCAGGATGCAGGCCTAAATGTCTTACCAATGCTGATGATATAAAAGAATGCGTTGCACCTGAATCAAACAAAACATGCACCATTGTATTGAACAAAGGAAAGGTACCTTCGACTACATTATTGTCTGGGAGGGGTTGTTGAGCGATGGCATATGCTCTGCCCTGATTCTGTTGACCCTGGTTCTGTTGGTTCTGCCTGGGTTGGGCATTAGCAGCAGGTGGTGCTTGTGGGATTGGAACAACGGAAATAGGTTGCTGAAGGTGTGGACAGGCATATCTTACATGGCCCTTCTGGCCGCAGTTGAAACAAGTCGGCCTGTACTGCTGATTGTTTTGCTGGCCATTCTGATTATTCTGCTGGCCTAGCTGATTGTGGTGTCGACCACCACCTCTGCCATTGCCGTTCCTACGGCCACCTCTTCCATAACGACCTCCACGGCCATGATTTCGAAAACCCTGATGGTGAGGGTTAGAAGGTTCAACCGTAGGTGTTGTGGACTCATTGTGCGAAACCGGGGCTGGGAGGGCTGGGTTTGGATTGTAGTAGGGCTTCTTCTTGTTGCCCTGTTGCAAGCCTTGTGAGGAAAACGTTGCAGGCCGTTTGCCCTTATTCATTCGTTGTTCCCGTAAGATAGTCTCCTGTTCAAAGCTGATGGCCCTGTCAACAACCTCCTTGTAAATCTTGAGATCCAAAATCGACAAGGCATGTCGAATGTCATGGCGAAAACCATTATAAAATTTCTCAGTCTTATCTCGCTCCGTTGAGATGGTGGAGAGAGAGTAGACTGATAATTCTTTGAATTTTCTAGCATATTCTCTGACGGTCATGGTGCCCTGATATAACTTAGCAAATTCCCGGCGCTTCTGCTTTGTCACCACGCTGGAAAAATACTCATCAATAGACATTGACTCAAACTGTTGCCAAGTCGTATCTGCTATATTGACCCTTGGGTCTTCTTTCATTGTGATCCACCATGTGTGTGCGACACCAACAAGTTGGTAGGTTGCTAGTGAAATTTTGCGAGTCTCATCGACTCCCATTGCATCAAGAGCCTTCTTTGACTCATCCAGCCACTTTTGCACCTCATCAGCCTCAATGGTGCCAGCAAAAGTAAGAGGTTGTAGCCGCTTGTATTTAGTAATCTGATCGGTTTGAGCTTCCGACCCAATTTTTACAGGTGTTTGAACCGTGGCCACCTGACTGGGCGCGGTCTCACGAACGGCCTTTTGAATAGTAACTTTTATTGCTTCAATAAACCCGGCGAAAAAAGTTTCCATGCTCGAAGGCATGACAAAGGGTGCGGGTGGGGGTGGTATTGCTTGCCCAGATGTAGTGGCAGTGTTGGGTGTGGTCTGTGCTGTTGTCGGAGGCGTTGGTTCCTGAATCTCAGGAGGTGCCTCCACTGCGGGACGAACAGTACGTGACCTTCCTCTCTTCTTGGTTTGCATTTTCCCACTGGCAAGGATAAAGAGAAAACCAAGATTAAGAAACTGTAGCCAAGTATAATGTTATAGTATGCTCAACAACAATTTTGAGAGTACTGCAATATTAAAATCACCTATTTTTCTAAGTATAGTGTAAGGTTTTTGTTGAGGAATCAAAGAATCTTATATATCTCGTATGTTTAGCCATGGTGTAAAAACAAGGTTAGAATGTGTATATAATAAGTAGAAAACTTTGCAAGTATTTAAAATGATTTGGTTCTGGTTGTTTGTGAACATACATATATATTGCATTGAAAATCCATACGAGTCATAAGAATTCTAAGATTTGCCTCGGTAAATATCCTGATTTAACATTCTATCATAATCTTATGTATTCAGACGCTTACTCTTAGTCTTTTCGATTATTATCCAAGTTCATGTGTCTCATACCACATGAATTTAGTAATAAGGGTGTCAACCAAGTTAAGTTGTATGAACACGGTCTCTAAAAACATTGGCTGAATAGAAGTTCACCAATAGTATCTTCCAAGTTTACTCGTCCCATACCGTGTAAACTTAGTGATAATGTTAGTAATTCAACTTTCTCCAAATGTTTCTTTTCACACAAGGTCATGGGTTTTCTTACTTCCACATTTTATTTAGTATCCTCCAATTTTGTTGTGTCCCATACCACTCCAAAGTTAGTGATACAAAAGAAAGAATGGTTGTAAGTCGGCCCACCAAAGATAGTCTTTAAACAAAACAATTTCATTCATATATATCAAAGAAAAGTTTACAATGCCAGTAATTAATTGTGACTTTCTTGTCTACTACCGCTCCTTCGAGATCTACTGCTACGTAGAGAACGACTACTAACAGAAGGCTCTGCGTCAGAGTTTTGCAAACGAGTTAATATATTAGTGTGGCTCTCTTTCAGTGCAGCAATATTGGATGCCATTTCATCTAACCGTTCAAGTAGGTTAGTCGGTTGTCCCATTGGTGGTTGATGGGTCATTTGTCCCGTAGGTGAAGGGTAAGCCATAGACATTGGGGGAAAGTATTGGTTCATAGGTGGAAGGTAGTTGTTTTGATTGTGCGGGGATCCCCTAACTGGAACCCCTTGGATATTTGGATTTATTTGTGGTGAAAAAGTTGGAAACAATGGGCTTATTGGGATGTTGTGTCCTCCAAGATTTGGTGACGCCCAATATTGTTGTTGTTGGTTCACAGCAACTTATGGAACTGGCTGATACGGTACCATAGGAGTTGGAAGTCTTTGGTACGAAGTGGTGCCTTGAGTTGGCACGTTCCAAGTTGGTGGATTTGCTTGCGTACCTTGTCTATCATGACTTTGTGTAGGTTGATTTAGTGTGGCATATAACTTTTCGTCAGTGAATGATCGATCGGTTGGAGCACTATTCAGGGCTGGGTCTGATGTAGGATTTGGATTTGAATCATGATTTGAGCCTTCTTGGACGGGCATCTTGCGTCGACTTTTGCGAAGGCAACGCCCATGCTGATCTCTCCTTCTTTCGGTATTTCTTATCGTCGTGCCGAATACATCTTCGTCAGTTACCCCTCCACTTGTGCCATATGTCTTGAAGATAGAGGATGTTGTAACTGGTTCAGTGATGAGCTTTGACGTTCCATCGAAAGTGGCGACGTTTGCCTTGGATAGTATCCTCATAATCAAGACTCCGTAGCCGAGGAATTCTTTCCTTAAAGGGTGTTGTACCACCCTCAACATTTGTTAGATAATAATGTGAGGTAGGGAGACCGTAATTTTCTTCTCTATGCAGTATAACATAAGAAGTTGAGCCCTTGACATAGTGCCTCTAGTCCCCCTTTCTGGCAAGATGTTGCCGTATACAATCTTTCCGAGGACGGCAAGAGATGGCTTAAGATGATTGTTTAGGAGGTTGGTGTATGTTGATTGAGTGTATGGCTCTTTGGCGAGGGAATTGAACAATTGTTCATTAGATTCTGCGATCTCTGCAACTGTCTGGGGTTCATGTGGATCAATAATCCTCTCCTCAATCAGAATCTCCAAAAGGCGAGCAATAATCTCGATATTGATAGGAATTTTCGTTCTCATGATTGTTGTCTCCAAATTAGGGCTGATCTCATCTTCGTGAAGTCCTACGTAATTCATGGCTTCATAGAAGGATCTGACCAAGTTGTAAGAGACTTGACCCTCGATTTTGGTTATATTTAACCAATCCAATGTTGCGAGTTTGTCATGAAGGATTGGGCGGAGGAGGAGATCTCTATTGTCGATGCTCCTCATAGTCATAACCTCTCTTTTGGACAATTCCGTTAGTCTAGTGGGAATTGGTTCCCTGCTAGTGGAAGTTGTTCCTTCCCTTGAGGCCATTCTTTTGCTGAAAGAAAAATAAATTTGTGTGAAAGACAAAATATATTCTTAACATTTTTAAAATTTATGCCTTGTCTGCTAGACATTATTTTTGAGTTTTCTTTTGATGTTTATGCCATCATGAAAATTTCTTCATTAGTGATTTGATGTATATATGTCGTATTCACATATGAATGTATAGACATATGTAATCATAACTATATAGAGTTTCCAAAAATTAACTATTTGAAATATGTATATATGTCGTATTCACATATGAATGTATAGACATATTTAATCATAACTATATATATAGTTTCCAAAAATCAACTATATATATATATATTTAAAATTAAACTATATAAAAATCATATATAGTTTTTTTTGAAAGGAAAAGAGGGGGAATACCCAGCAAGAACAACTAGCACACTACATCTCGAACTCTCCTAGGCCAAGTAACCCCAGTTGCATCTTCCCTCAAAATATTGAATAACCCACGGGGAGGGAAAGACAGAATACACACTCCCCGATTGAACTTCAAAGCCTCAGTAGCCAAATAGTCTGCTGCTCTATTACCTTCTCTATAAATATGCTCAACTTGAACTATCCAATCTCTCTGAAGGAGTCTTCTACACTCATTTACCAAGTTGGAAAGGCTAAGCTGCGGCATACTGTAGCCTTTTAACCAACCAGCCACCATAGCCGAATCTGTTTCGAAAACTATATAACGATGGCCCTCATCCCAAGCAAGACGTAGGCCATGAACAGCAGCCCATAATTCAGCTTCAGTTGCAGTACAAGACCCAATATTAGCCACAAACCCCCTCAACCACATACCACGATAATCACGGAGAAGACCGCCACCCCCTGCTCGCGAAGAAGCTTTCTTAAGACATCCATCAGTATTAAGCTTAGTCCAACCATGGTTGGGAGCACACCAGCCTACCATCTTCACCCTCTCTATCAGTCCAGCACCATGGACCGCCACTTTGGCTCGAAAAGCATGAATGATTTCAGCCACTTTCCCTTTAAGCCAAGCCATGTGATACTCGAAGTGAAAACGAAGATTACGAAAAACTAAATCATTCCTCCATTTCCAAAGAGCCCACACGGCAACTGTAAAGTAGGAAGCCCAGTCATAGTCAACATTACAATTATTAACGCCAGCAATATTATGAGCAAGCCAGCTTTGAAAATCCAAATTGCTCTGAAGATGATACTCAACTGGCTGCAATAGACGCTTCCATAATTGCACGGCTCTATAGCAATTTCGAAAAATATGATCAACATCCTCGATACATCCCACACATTCAATACAGTCAGATGCCATGGTGAAACCCCTTTTCATCCGTTCAGCATTGCACATGATCTTTCGATGCGCAACCATCCACAAAAAAGTCTTGCATCTTTGAGGAGCTTTAAGCTTCCAAATCATCCTCCAAAGGGAATTAGGATCTCCCATAAGAGTGCCAGTAGAAATAGTATAAGCAGAGGTCACCGTTAATATGCCACTCTTAGAAGCTCCCCAACATATGCCATCTGCAACCTCCTCCTCATCCCATAAGAGCACAGCAACAAGTTTATTTTCAACCTCAAAAGGGAGTAAACCTGATAGAGCATTCCAGTCCCACCCTGAGCCCTTCACCCAATAGCTTGAGACAGGCCTATACATCTCCACCAAACTCAAATCCCGCATTTTCATATTGATTAAGGCCACCTCACCTACCCATGTATCAAGCCAAAAAAGAGTGTCCTTACCATTACGAACTAGAGCCCGCACCCCGCTACGTAAAATAGACGAGGCTTTAACAATGCCCCGCCACGCATTGGAAGCCCCCTTCTTAGGCTGCAACCTATCAATAGTAGCTTCCCGATGCAGATACTTCATGGAAACAACTCTGGCCCAAAAGCTATTCTTATCTGTAATTAGTCTCCATCCCAATTTGGCCAAAAAAGCCAAGTTCATATGAGCCATACTCTTAATGCCAAGACCACCGTCCTCCATAGGTTTGATGATGATTTCCCACTTAATGAGGTTGACGCCCTGCTTCTCATTAGACCCTCCCCATAGAAAACGTCGAACTAATTTATCAATGGTATTACACACCCCTATTGGTAACACCATAGTCTGCATGATGTACATGGGAATAGAGTTAAGCACCGATTTAACTAGAACCAATCTACCCGCAAAGGACAAGAATTTTGTCTTCCACCCCTCCAATCGAGTAGTCACTCTCTCAATGATGTACTGAAAGTCAGCAGGTCGGACCCTCCCATGAATGGAGGGAGCACCAAGATACCGACCCAGGTTGTCCGTAAGGGGGATACCAGAGATAGTAGATATGTCTTGAGCCACCGCAAGCTCCACATTGTGAGATACAAATATATGAGATTTCTGGTAGTTAACTCTTTGGCCCGAGCACGCACAAAATAAATCCAGGCACTTCATAATAACCTTTATCTGCTCTGTAGATGCTTCCGCAAACAAAACCATATCATCTGCAAAGAAAAGGTGGGAGATAGAAGGACCATTACGAGAAAGCTGTATGGGTTTCCATTCCTTTCGCTCCACTGCCCCATTAATCAAGTGACCCAATCTTTCAATACACAGAACAAAAAGATAAGGCGAAATTGCATCCCCTTGCCGAACTCCGCGCTCAGGAGAGAAACAATCCAAAAGATCCCCATTCCAGACAATCGACATCCTAGAGGAAGAGACACAATGCATCACATTTCGGATCCACCCATCACCAAGACCAATCTCCTTCAACGAGTCTTCAATAAAATCCCAAGATAAACGATCATAGGCCTTTTCAAGATCAATCTTAATTGCCATATGAGATACACCACTCTTCTTAGTTCTCATTGAATGAAGGACTTCTTGATACACAATGACATTATCTGTAATTTGGCAACCAGGAACAAAGCTGCTTTGGTTGGGAGAAACAAGACTAGGGAGGATCATCTTTAGCCTATTTCTCATAGCTTTTGTAATCAGTTTATAGCCCACGTTGCAGAGACTTATAGGTCTAAGCTGGGTCAATAATTCAAGATGCTGAACCTTCGGTACTAATACCAGCAGAGTATCATTGATCCCATCTGGAAGCTTTCCTGACACCCAAAAGTCTTGAACAAGCTTGTAGACAGAAGGCCCCACTGTAGGCCAGAGGCGTTGATAAAAACCAGCATGAAAACCATCCGGGCCTGGCGCTTTGAAGGGAGCCATATCAAATAAAGCCTGACGAATCTCTTCAATCTCAAAGGGCTGATGAATCCTTGCCATGACAACATCATCTAGAATTGGAAAACCCCCTTTAGGAAAATCAGACATATCCCCGCAAGGTTCTTTTGAAAATAGCCTGGTATAAAAATCTTGAATTAGATGCTTCAACTGAGCTGAGTCTGAAACCCAATTTCCATCTGCACCTTGTAACCTCCCAATGACATTCCTACTCCGACGAATGACTGTAGTAGCGTGATAGAACTTGGTATTGCGGTCACCCGAAAGGATCCAGTCGGCTCTAGATTTCTGAAACCACGAAAGTTCTTCTTGATACAGAACAAGGTCCAGCTCCTTCTTAAGCTTAGACTCCAAAAGATGAATACGGTGTGTAGGGTGTTTAGATAAGACACGTTGAATGCCTGCAAGTCTCGCCCAGAGCCTCTTCTTCCTCCTAGAAATACTCCCAAACTCGGTACTATTCCATGAAGTAAGAACCGAGGCTATATGCCGATTATTTATATCCAAAGATCGGTCACTACTCCAATTCTCCTTAATGACATTGTAAAATCCCGGATGAGTCAGCCAAGCTGCCTGAAATTTAAACTGCGTTGGCCTCACAGTGGCACTTGAACCCTTTAAACGAACCAAGATAGGAACATGGTCGGAGTGATGTTTAGGAAGGTGAATCACTCTAGCGTCCTCAAACATATGCCTCCAAGCTAAATTACATAAAACTCTATCCAGGCGAGCTCCCTTAAACTGCTCCCCTATACCCCTACTCCAAGTATAGGCTTGCCCGGAAAATCCCATGTCCAGCAAATCATGATCAAAAATCCAATCCCCAAAACCAGAGCTGCCATGATGAGCCACAGCATTCCCACTACTAACTTCTTCGGAACATACCACCGCATTAAAATCACCCGCAATAATCCAAGGCTCACTCATATCAAAAACATTCTTATTGAGATCCCTCCATAGCAACTTCTTCAGGCTGGCTGTAGGACTACCATAAACAACAGATAACAACCATTGATGCATACTACTATCCCGAACCCTCATATGGATAAACTGGGGATGAGTAGCAATAATATTTATTTGACAAGCACTATGCCAGAACACCCAAATACCACCACTGAAACCCAATGATTCTA
Organism: Paratinospora sagittata; assembly: GCA_035771175.1. Taxonomy (NCBI): domain Eukaryota; kingdom Viridiplantae; phylum Streptophyta; class Magnoliopsida; order Ranunculales; family Menispermaceae; genus Paratinospora; species Paratinospora sagittata. The sequence continues at coordinate 14,523,238 of CM069610.1, read as the reverse complement.
CCCGGACCCACTCATCAAATCCCAGCTTTTTACAGAGAAAATCTGCCTGAGATCCACTCACTTTGGGCTCTAACAACCCCAATATGCCTGGTTTATGCATCTTAAGCAGGTCTTTCAGGGAACGGTGAAACTCCTTCGAAGCCGCCCCTTGACAATTCCAGATCATAAAATCCATAAAAACAAGATAAAATAGGCTACCCACCCCAACCGAAGACCAAAAAATTGACAAGCACGGCTTTAAGAGGAGAACCCTCCATCAACAATATCCATCCTCCCAAGCGATTCATCCTTGTCACTGGGAGCTTCGTTATGCACCCCCACCAGATTAGCTTTTGTTCCACCAAGTTCCCGCCTACCAATAGCAGGAACATGCCCAGATTCCACCACAATAGGAGGATCTTGATGATGTTCTGGTATCGAATTAATTGTAGGATGAATACCCTCCATGTTCTCAACCTGATGCTGGGGATGAGAGACCACCGATCGAGATATCAGCTGACCTCTATTGGACCCACGCACCACAATATGTTCCTCCGCAGCGGCAGCTTGCTTGGACTGAGAAGAGATAGAAGTGATGTCACGAGTCAGTAAATTCTTCTTTATTCGAACCGCATTGCTGGTCTCTACAGCCACTTGAGTGCTTGGGCCATTATCCACTTCCTTAGTATTTATTTGCATATTGGGCCTTTTCCCTTTACTCTTGACATAGTCATTAAGTGATATCCCTGGGCCCCTGTGCACGCCAATATCCTTATCAAGATGCGGCCCATCTCGTTGATCACTATCAATATTTTCCTCAAGATTATCCTCAACCGCTAATGCCGCATACCGAGAAATATGTTGCTGAAAACTAGCATTTTGTTTAGCACCAATCAGTGGCATATCCCGAGGATCACGTCCAGCTCTCCCACTCTTTCCATTTTCAGTTTTAGTCATACCTCTACGAGATCTTCTAGAAGCCAACATCCATGGCCCATAACTTTCGGTTATTTCCTGATTCACCGGAGGCTCAGCCGGCCTAGCTTGAACTCCGACCACATCTCTAACATCTCCGGCCAGCACTTCCGCCGGTCCACCGTGATGAGGCGTCTCTTGGTCCTCATTCTTTGGACACGCATCTTTCCGATGCCCATAACATCCACAATCAAAGCAAATTAAATGGATCCCCTCGTATTCAATCCGTCGAACCCGATGTCGCAAAGTGAATTTAGATAGAAGTGGCTTGGTTATATCTACCTCCACACATATACGCGCGAACTTCCCCCTAGAGACGGTGCTTGTTGCATCATCAATCTTCACCGGACGACCAATACGCGCCCCTACTTTCATGAGGAAGTCATAGTCATAGTATTCAATTGGGAGACAAGGGATTCGCACCCACACCAACAATCTATCCATGTTCTCCTGTCCCGGGTCAAAATTAGGATGCCATTGCCGCACTGTCAGATAATGATCAAAGATCATCCATGGGCCCTCAAATTTTGCATACTCATAATCCTCCTTGGAGGCAAACTTGACAAGAAAATAGTCTTGATCAATAAATAGTTGTTTTTAATCCAAATCTTAACTATATATATAATTCATATATATATAGTTTTAGATATATCAAATAAAAAAAAAATTCAATTTTTTGTTTTGTTTTGTTTTTTTTATACATACCTCATATACACTAAGGTATATAGATATACATATTCAATCATAACTACACATATAGTTTCTAATAAATCATGACTATATGTATATTTAAATCAAACTATATAAAAATTATATAGTTTTCTAGATATATATTTAATACAAATCTTATCTATATATAATTCACATATATATAGTTCTAAAGATATATATATCTAGTGAAAATTTTCTTCTCCTAATTAGGTGGACTTGGGCGGGCCGTGGACCGTACGCTCTGATACCATTAAATGTCACACCCCGCCCGGACGCGCCTAAACCGGCGGTACAATCGCGGACGGGCGCGCATTTGGAACAATAACAATGGTAACAACAGAGTGCGCTGCGGAATTACAGTATACACACAATACAAATCTGATTTCATTTAATTCAGAAAACTTTTGTACATAAAATGGTCAAGGGAACATACTCCCAAAATTCCCAATGAATTAAACAGAGGGTATAAAATGTGGGCCCCACAACCTGCACCCAGTCCACCCTAATTTCCTGTGAAAGATTGGATAATAATAGAGTGACCCTAACGCGCTCAGTGGGTAAATAGTGCATGAGTATAACAATTAATAAAGCATACTTCAATATCAAATATCTTAAATACACATGTGAGCATCATAATCAATCAATATGAATGTATGCATGACACCGTCTCGTAATGGTTTGATGAACGTACATCGCCTGAATTCACGTACAGGAACGATGCTCTGGATTCACGTACTGATGTCCCTCCCCGGGTGTAGCCGGGTTCTCATGTACGTCCCTCACCAGAGAAATGTAATGAATAGCGAGCAATGCTCTTAACTATTCTATGAGTCATAAACCATATACGTCCCTAGGTGGTGATATGTATGATGCCAATGCATGAACTGGTCTAGTTTACTGGTCTAGTCTTTTCTTGTCATTTAGACTGACTTTGGCAATGTCTGGTGATCCTTATCAGGGTCGGTATCATGACGCGCAAGATTACGAAATTCAGTATTACTGTATAAACTGATAGCTTTCAATAAGACCAACTAGATCAGTCCCCAGTTGAGAGGTGAGACACAAGGTCTGCTTAAATACCAATCGCCTAGAGTAGCCCGCTGCTTCCTGTTCACTATTTAAAGTTACTGAGGACAAGACCGAGTCTAGTTGAGTCAGATTGACCACAAATCCGGCATTATAACAGTGCAATACATGAATTCCAAATATACAGGCATAAGTGCGGCAGTATAAACAGTATATGACATAATGCAGTGTAAATGAATAGTAGACATAATAATAATTGAATGTAAACTTTAATAAAAGTTATGAAACACGCAAACCTATGTTTCGTTCCCCACCTTCAGATAAAAACTTCTTCTCTCAGATCTGCCTCTTTCCTCCGAACAGAACTTCGTTGTACTGCACCGAGAGTCTCGGACAGAGAGTCTCAAAAACTAAAAACTTAGAATGCGTGGAAAGGAGAAGAAAATCACAAGAGAAGGTGATTTGGTGTGAGAAATGATAAATGAGGAGGGTTCCTTATATAGAGATTTTTGCGCCTCAACGTTCTGGCATGCGCCTGAACGTTCTGTCATGCGCCAGAACGTTCTGGCATACGCCAGAACGTTCGGGCAAGTATTGCGCCTGAACGTTCGTGCAAGTATTGCGCCTGAACGTTCTGGCATGCATTTCGCCTGAACGTTCTGTCATGCGCCTGAACGTTTTGGCGTGCGCCTTAACGTTCTGGCGTGCGCCTGAACGTTCGGGCATGCGCCTGAACGTTCGGGAATGTATTGGGCCTGATCGTTCTGGCATGCGCCTGAACGTTCTGGCATGTGCCTGAACGTTCTGGCATGCATTGCGCCTGAACGTTCTGTCATGCGCCTGAACGTTCAGGCGTTGCCCAAATAGTAATTTAATTTAATTTTTTTTTGGTAAAATACAGGGTATTACACTCAGTCTGTCAACCAGTCTGAGAGTAAAATATCACACTGAGAAGGAGATGAGTACCAAATCGAGTCTGCATCATATATCAGATCTCGATAAAATCTTCGAATTTTAATCCGACATGACAAAGATTTGAGTACTCCCATAAAATCTACCTATCTCACACATATACATTCTGCTCAATCTATCAATAGAATTCTAGTGTTCATTGGAAGAATACATAGACTTATCAGTCCACTAATGGTTATCCAAATGGTATCATTTCTACCCATAACCCATAAGATACCATTTGAATTCCATCTTCATTTAACACAATCCATACTACCAAGTCCATAATCTTTCATATTGATATCATACTCGTTTCATCATAAATCTTACTCTCTGAATATGAGTATCAATCAGCTGAACATGCATCCGAGCACAAATATCAACACATGGAGTAATAGAGAGTACACTCATAACTGTAACTCTCACTCCCAAACAACCTCCATTTATGGCTAACTATTACTACTCCAGTTTCAACCTGTTTCCTGCTCAATGTCTCAGCAACATATTGGCATTTCCCAGGATAATAACTCGATATAAAATCAAATCCTTCAGGAATTCTTGCCACATTTATTACCTCATATTTAGTTTCTTTCCGTTCAAATAATTACTTCAGACTCTTAAAATCTGAAGATAGTGTGACCTTTTTATTATAGAGGCAATGCTGTCATCACTTCAACATAAGTACCGATAAGTTTCATTTACACTCAAGATAGTTATTCTTATGTTCAACCAAATATTTGGAGGCACCAGAAATTAACCCATCCTTTTGGATCCTTACATAGTCCTGATATGAATATAATTCATCAATCACAATTGCTTCCAGGTTCTGGCAATATAAGTCCAATCAATTTTATAATTACATTTATTTTTAATACTATGAGAGCTTCCTCATATACAACCGTCCACACAGTACGCACCATTTGTCTGGTTTAGTTTCGTGAATGGAAAAGTCAACTTTAAGGATTCTTCCACGAATAGTTATCGTTAAGGAGCCCTCCACACACTTCTATAACATACAACTAATACCAGAGAACTTCTGATTGTCATCATTGAAATCATTTTTAACAGTTCTATGATCACTTTGACCTTCTCAACATCCTTAAAGATATTATTTTAACAGTTCTATGATCACTTTGACCTTCTCAACAAAGCATCCAATTCCAAAAAAATCATATTCTAAAGTCCATAATTACTTGATGACCCTCATAGTTATTACACATAATATTTGCTAACCATATCAAGGTAGATTCTTTCTCCTGTAGGCATACTCACAATCAATGATATACTATTATAACAGAAGATAATATAATTTGTCTACCATATCACTAGAGATAAAGGACTAGGTAGATCCAACAATACATTAGAATATACACAATAACAAAATGTTGATCATACCTGTTATCAACGTCTTACTAATCTCTGGATCTGGTCTTGCATTTACTTTAATTTATTCTCTAAAATCTGGTGGAGTCACATTGATAAAAATTATTGGGGCATTCCATATCGACTAACTGGAAACTAACACAACCCGTGTCTTTTTTTCTTTTCTTATTTTTTGTTTGTTTTCAGATTGATAATAAACAATCATAGGTCGAGATACAATTTACTTAGTCTGTGACTCCTGCTCAAGAAATGGAAACCACTTCTGATTTTCATAATTCGTTAACATCACTTCCCTTTTTTCCATTATTATTGGGTTAGGTACTAACAAAAGTAGAGTCACTAATACTGCTAAAATCTCAACCTTACTCAATGTTTCACTTATCTTGAATTTCATATTATTGCCCCAACATTTCCTTACATTAGTTGTTTCTCCTTTTACTTAGAACTGGTGTTGATGACTCGGCTTCAAATGGCGGTACAAGTTATATCACTAAGATTGTTGGTGTTAACAATTTCATCGCAGCTTTGGCTTACCCAAAATTTATAGTCTGCCTCACAACTTGCACATATATTTATAACCCAATAATTATCAAACCTGCCGTATAGGATCCCGAAATTTATTTTAGACCTTTATCATTCTCAGAGTATCCATAATGATCATTCCAAAAATAAACTATAGTAGTCTATTTAATTCATGTTTGTATTTATGGTTAGGCATGTCACTACATTTTAACAAGATAAAATTTCTCATGCCTTAAATCAATTTCAGCATGATGATAGAAGCCCTCACAAAATAGCTTCTTTAATTAATCTCACGCCTTAATCATCTCAGGAGTCCTTAACCCAATTTTCTATTATCTCTTAGCATCAGTTAGCTTAAACTTAGCTAACTTGCTTTATCCTTTTCAGAGATTTACTCATTCTCTAAGATGGTCTCCACGCAGAGTAGCAAATTCTTTGCTACGTTTAATATCAGACTGCCAGTTAAGATAGGAGAGTCTCTTCTCCTGAAAGTTTTCATAACTTTTACATATCTTTTCATTCTATTTGGCTTATCATTGAGACCTTCTATTTATTATATTTTATTGTATTTTTACTTCAGTCTCAACTATATATGTTTTTACAGAAGTACTCACACCATTAGCACCCACATCTAGAGCTATCAATGGCTCAAGCCTCTGTCTTTTTTACATTACAACTTTGCCACAAGCTCATAAGTTGTGCATTTCGTTGTTGTTGGGTAGTTACTAGTCATATATAAACTATATAGTTTATTATCATTGGATTACATCCAGTTCTTTTTCTTTCAGCCTTCTGATCCTTTCTTAATCAGTATTTTTCATTGTTAACCTTGACTGATCCTTCCCAAATCTAGAATTCATCATCGCAGACGATTCTCAGTCAAAGATAACATATTGAATTAGGGTTAACAGAATAGTACTACCCATATGTATACCCATACAAACAACCATAATATCATAAAGCTTTTATCTTTTTAAGGATTTTAAACCTAAGCTCTAATACCAATATTGTCACGACGCCCCTGACGTAGGCTGACGTCATAACCGACACAATGTATTATACACTTTACATACCCATATACAATATACAATACACTGTCAGCCTCAACAGACATTCACAATAATTTCCAAAAATTTTAGAAATTTTGACAGCATCTCCCCATATATATATATAGTTAGTTCATCCACACATCTAGCCATTCTCCATTTCATTCATTTATCAAATCATATCATCTCTTCTTTCCACCATATAATTATGTAATCATGTACAACATCATTAGCATTTCATAACCCAATATATTCAGCTATCTTGTATATGCCCACACATCTCATCTAGATGATAATACATATATATATATATAATGTGTGAGATATATATATCAAACTAACACAAATATAATCCGTTACTCCAATGCATAAATACATAAACAAAGTAAAAATCCGGGTCACGAGTCGATCACTCTCTAACTTTCCTTTTTTCCTTTTAACTCTGTACCTGAAATATTGGAAGAAATGGAGTGAGCAATCAACAACTCAGTGAATATAGCTCTTGATATGACAATTATATGCATTTAGGGAAACATGACATTAAAATTCATTTCAAACAATTATTAAACGCATGCATCATTCAACAAATATCGCATACATGTCAACATCATAGATTTCATGATTTTTCAAGGAAACAATGCATCCTTTTACACTAAAACCACAATCTCCCTCCTTCTCGTAATGGAGCGGGTACGAACTCTTTATTATGCACCGATAAGGAGCCTACGCTCGGACCTCACATTACTTAATTCACAGTCATTTCAAGGATCTCCAATCCTTGTTAGGACAGGCCTACTGACAATGAGGTTAAGCATAACACTCATCCGGGTCTAATTCCTAACGAAATGACACTAACTTTCCTTTACAAGTCTCACATGCTCCAATGCTAAAAAAATCTTTTATGAATGCAAATTAAAACACAATGCGCCAATGTATAGATAACATAGTTACATTCAAAAATTTCATATATATTTATATATAATGCCATACAAGAACCAAATCAAGAACATATACTCACAGTACACGACTTTTCAACGTAAACACAATCACCATCGCTTTCGAGTCTAGCTCCAATTTAAATCCAACTAACTCAACCTGTCACAACCACTCAATAATTCAATTTCATTTATTTATATCTATTTACGTATTTAATTTTTCAACTCACTTCAATTCTCTAATAATAAAGATCAACCTGAAAAATCTTATACACATTCTGTGAATTTAGATTCCAACTCAATTTAGGACTCTTAAGCAGTTGAAGAAACTACTATCTCGTTTCTGTTGTCAATCTAGATATTTTCAGAAGAAAGAACAGTGAAAATAAATTTTCAATTCATATTTTCACTAATTCTTAGTTTTATTTTTCTACTGGAACATATATCAATTTTATTAAAAATATAGTACATTCTTAAAATTATTCTGTCCACATCGACACGTGTAAAATCAGTCATACTACCATTCTACTACCTTCAACAGGTATTTTACTAAGATTCTACACGTTCGCGAAGGTCACGAAAGTAAAATTTTACTCGCCAAAACCATATCTTTAGTTAATAAAAATATCAAATCATATCCAAAATTCACAATTATAGTATCGAAACGTCCCGAATTCAGTTCTCTACAATTCTATGATCTCAAACCGGAGTTTCACTGGATTCTAATTCCATTTTATTCACTGGGAGTCCCACCTTGTGAAAAAAAACCATGAATGCTTTTGATAACTCTAACCCACAATGAATCCTTCTTTTGTGAAAGGCTCTACAACCACTTTAACGCCAACACCTCCTTCTTTTTCACTATATTCCCAATCCCCAACCCACCTTTGTCCACCGGCTTCTGCACCACCTTCCAATTAACTAGATGAAAATTACTCTGATCATCCACCCCTTTCCATAAAAGAGATCGAATTCTCTTTTCCATAGCCTTGGCCACACCAATAGGAATCCTAAAAAAGGAAGGGAAATAAGTAGGTAATGCTAAGAGAACAAATCTGATGATGGAAAGTCTACCGCTTTTGGATATAAAACACTTTTTCCACCCATCCAATGTCACGACCTATGATCTGTGATGTCATGACCCTCACGGAACCCCGGGTATATCCTCCCTCGATATACACAGCGTCCCATAAGCCTTCTAACCACACACATAATCCCAAAATGACAACCATAAAAAAAAATTCCTTAGTCCATAATGTCCAAAAAAATGTACAAAATCATACTTAACCACAAATACAACCCATTTAAGTGTTAAGTATAAGCATTAGGTGTTATACAGTACAATTTATCAAAATGCGAAAAAGTACTAAAACACCTACATCAACAAAAGTATAGGGAACTGTTCTAAGTTTTCCCCTTCCTCTTCCTATCCGAACCTGAAATGATAAGGATGAGGAGTGAGCTACAACAAGCTCAGTGAATGTTCTCTACAAGTGGCAACATATATATATATGCATTTAAGTAAAACATTGCAAGATCATTAAAACAGTTTAAGTATCATGTGATATACAAGATTACATACATGTCAAATATAATCCATCATGTCATAATCAAGACAATGCATATCATTTTCTACACATGCACATGCAATCCTAAACACCTCATGAGTAAGTGTCAATCCAAAAGCCTGAGTGTGAGATACCCATAGCCCGAACGACCTCTTACCCGTATCTACTAGGAATTCCATGGATCGGGCATGTCACTGGGATACAATCCCTAAGGAGATCTTGTTTGCACCTACCATTGGAACCCTCTACATGGTCCACAATTGAGGACCCCCGTTCGGCCAATGGAATTCCATAAGAATCCCATGCTTAGGAGATGTTACACAACTCAATTGCTAACCCAGCTGGACTATGCTCAAATACATTTCATGAATCATTAAATCATGCATACTACATTAAGTAAGCATTTAAAACATTTTCTACTACAATGCTACATATAGAAACCAACAAGTAAAGGAACACTTACAACTTGATTGGCTAGACTTAGCCAATCCAATCCAATCCAAAGAAAGCACTAGAATGCCACAAATCACCCTAATGCACTTCAATCCCCAATTGGCCTATTTGGGTTACTAAGATCAACCACAATCCCTGCATATGACATGGTTTATACAACACTAAAATCAGTCCAAAAGTGTGCCAAACAACCATGTTTAAACCCAATTCCATAGCCAATTTAGATTCTAGAATGGTCAATTCAACCATTTAATATCCAATTAACCCAATTGAATGCAATAGGTTGATAATATACAATGCATTCAACCTTAAATAGGGTTAATTATACTAATTTCATGTCGATTTCATCAATTGACATAACTTAGGTCAAACTTCCCAAATTTGGGCAAATTTCCAAATTCATGGCAAATTCCCAAATCACATGGCCTAGCCCAAAACTACACTACATTTAGGTTTTCCACCATTCCAAATCAGTAAATTGGACTACCAAACATCCACATTTACCCATCTATTCAACATTTATCACATGCAAGATGAATGGAAAGCCCTAAGTCCATAACCTAAGTTTAGGTCAAATACACATAACCCTACCAATTTCTTGCTAGAAATTGGGGTTTTACCATCAATAGGTTCCCAATAGCCTCTAATCACACATATATGACATGCAAGACCTAACTCCTAAATGTGTTCTTCCACCACCCTCCTTAAATTTCGGGATTCAAGTGTGGAAACATGTCTTAGGTATTATTCTAGGTCAAAGAAGGCCTCTAATATCATGAGCAAGCTTAAAATAGCCTAAAATGCAAACCCTAGGTAAAAAACCCTACAAATCCGAGATTCATAGAAAATCCTAGGTCAAAAGAAAGCTTGCATACATGAAAAAAAGAGATTAATGGAAGAAAATGAGAAAGAATGATTACCTTAGGAGGAAATTTGGGTAAGAATCACCCAAAACCCTAGCTTCCTCTCCCTTTTCTCCTCTCCCCTTCTTTTCCTCTTCTTCAAGCTCTTTTCCCTCTTTTCTAAGTGAAAAATGAGCAAGTGAGCCGAAATCTAAGTATTGATTGCTTTTATAAAAGATTTTGGGCCCACAAGAAAAACCACTTAAATAAAAGAATCAGTTTTCCTACTGCAATTACTTGTACTTAGATAATCAATTTCATGCAAAAAACTCCCCAATTTAACATCTTAACCATTCAAAATTTTTATGAGTCAGTTACCAACCTTCTGGTAAATTTTAGCTCAATCCAACGGTGGGATTGGAGAGCCAACATTTTCATCAAAACTGCACAAGAAAATCTACAATTCTGAAAAACAGTGTTTGGAGTCTTATATCTCACAGTAGACAACTCTGATCAAGATCGTCACCGTTCATAATGAAGATCTATCAAAAAAGAATAAGCTAAAACAATTTCATGTCAATCGGACCACGGATCTAGAGGATCAAGCCATTGATGTAATCGGTGACAGAAATGTCTTCCTTCATGGAGCGAGATCCACTAATCCAAAACACCGTTTTTGACATGTTTCGACGTCGAACAGGTCTCCGTTCGAGACTTTACGCGCACATTAAATAACTTAGAAGCATGCAAAGACACTCGAACCAACACGCGTCGAGCATCAAATACATATACTCATATATATATATATGCTTACGTATACGGGTACTTTACGTGTGACGCCCCGAAAATTATTTCATATAGCCCATAACCCAATTGCATTTTGCCCAAACTCTATGTGTTTCCTTGATATGTTTGGTGTTTGTTTGATGGTTGTTTAATGTTTGTATAGTTGATGCTTGATAATGTATATAAATATGTGTATCATAAATTGTATATGGGTCATGTTAAATTAAAGTATAATACATATGTTATTATTTATGCATGGGCCCATTAAACCATGAATTGATATGGGTTATGATTGATTGAATAAAAGGATAAATGAGAATGAAAATCTGGTGTATTAAATGGATTGAACATTTAAAATACATGGAAGCATGAGATTGGTTAAAGTACATGTGGTTGGTATGGGTAGTATGAGACCAACACATGTGAAGGTTGGAGCATGAAAGTGGACAAGTGTCCCATGCCCACTTCTCTAATCCAAGAATGTGGTAGAAAGTGAGGTGAGTGGAGGAGAGAATCCAAGAATGTGCTTGAAAATGAGGTGAGTGGAGGAGATAATCCAAGAATGTGCTAGAAAATGAGGTGAGTGGAGGAGAGAATCCAAGAATGTGCTAGAAAGTGAGGTGAGTGGAGGAGGGAATCAAGGAAGTGCTAGAAAGAGAGGTGAGTGGAGAGAAAGGAAAAAAAAATAAAAGAAAAGAAGAGAAAGGAAAGAAGAAGAGAAAGGAAAGAAGAAGAGAAAGAATGAGGGAGTTGCAGAAGGAAGATCTCTGCGACATTTTCATCAAAGAGCTGGAGCTTTGACATGTATGGTCAGATTGAGATCAAACTTTGTCAGAAAGTTTGTAGCTTATGGTTATTCATTCTGGTCGGTGGAGATCTTGATCAGAGGTTTCGTCTAAGAGATCTAACCTCTCAAACAAAGCTGGTCGGAAAGTCTGGATTTCTCGCGCCATTTCTCTCAAACTTGTAGATCTCCTAAATCTACCGTTGGATGGATATCAAATTTGGGTATGTCGTTTAAAACAGATATTTCTATATTCTACACGGTGAAGATGTTTATGACTTACGTATTTTGTGTGATATAGTCATCTGAGTTTGAGTATTTGCAGCAGGAAAGGAGAAATTGTCTGATTAGAGACTTGTTCATCAAAGATTCTTATCTTTTTGGTCCACCGTTGGATTGGGCTGATATTTAGACAGAAGGTTTGTTTCTTCACATACTTCAATCTGCATGGTTGATTTTATGATTACATATTTCTGTTGGTAGATTGATACATCTGAACAGAATATTAAATGAAGAATTGGTAGGGTTGCTTGTATTAGACCTAAATTTAGAATATGAACTTAGACCTTTCCAAATAGCTTGCATATCAACTATGTTGACCTAGATGTCATTGTTGATGAAACCATGATGCAAAATCAGTGATATACATGGCTGAACATGGTGACCTAGTGTAAATCGGCAATATGGCCTAAGTATGGAAAATTTCATATTTTAGGGATTTTGATGCTTTTGGCCTAAAATCATTGAATTGATGCAACTTATGTTTAATTAAGCATGATTAGAGTTGATTATGCTACTGATTTGGTAGTTGTGACCATATCATGGGTTAGGCCTACTTGTGATCAAGTGACCCAATTTGGGCATGTTTATGCCTAAGGAATTGAAAATCAGTATTTTTGATTAATAGAATGGTTTATGTATGAGAACTATGCATTAGAGGCCTCAGTCATGTGATTTGAGTTGAATGATGGGATTAGATGGGATTTAGGCCTATTGTTTATATGTGGGCTGATTTAGGGTTGATGTGTAATATCTATGGGATTGAACATAGAAATTGATGTATGGTAGGATATTGATGTATGTTTCAGGATCTTGATTGGGTTGATTCGGTTTGGTGGTCGTGTGTGGTTAAATACTCTCGCGAGGCTTGGTTGTGAGTAGACTTCATTTATGATTATATCTTTTATGTCATCATATCACTTATATATATTGTATGTTGAAAGCATGAATGTGTTCTAATGTTTTGAATGATGCATTGATTTGAGAAAACCTTATGACTTTGGTTGGGCCCATCTATCTGGCTAATAGGGGGACTTAACCTTGTCATAGGAGGGTTTTAAAAAGGAAATGATTGGGGTCAACGGTACGGTGAAATAGACGTGCACTAGTAACCCCAGATAAACATGATTGGGATCAACGGTACGGTGAAATAGACGTGCACTAGTAACCCAATGCTTGTGGAATGTGGATCCAAATTGATAAGCTTTTACTTGCATCGAACTTATTATAAATGCTTGATATCTATATGTTATGAGCTTTTAATCATGCTAGACATTGACATGCATACATGATATTTATTGATGAGGATTGATAGCATATTTGAATTCTATTCACTGGGCACCGTTGGCTCACCCTCATTTTTCTCTTTCATGTCCTTCTGTCCCGAATGAGGGCAAAGGAGTAGTTATATCTTGAGGGCATTGCTTGCGAGAGAATCCAAAGCCTCGATGTGAGTTGAGAGGCATTTTGATTGAATTGTGTTTTAAATTATGAAGTATTATATTTTGGATTATGTAATTATAATACTTACCACATTGTAGTATGAGTGAGTTGGGACTTGTTGGACAGACCATGTGGGCATATGACGGTTTTTATTTGTACCCACAATTTTGGACTTTATGTGTATGTCAATTTTAATGGACTGTAGGGATTATGATTTTATTTATGGTTCATTTTTATGGACTATCTCTTGTCTTTGATGATTAATACGATGGGTAGTTTTGTTTAGTACCTTTTGATATTATGTCGTTGTTTGAGATAAGGCTCGCAGGGTCTCAACCACCTCACGGGAGTTGAGGAGTGGTCGGAGATGCCTACGCCGGGCGTCGCGTCCCGGCATTCCGCATGCCATTCCCTGTGGGGTTTGTGGTCTGGGGCCCGGGGTCGCCACAGTTGGTATCAGAGCCTGATTTTACTAGGTTTGGTCTATGTATTGGACTTAGATGACTTTGACCTAGGAATTGGGTGAGAGATTTAGGTGATTAAAAAGCTTAAAGGAACTAACTTAAAAACCTTACTATCATATTTTCTGTGTGTATTATATGATATGGGTAGTTATGAGGCTTTGTTAATGTTTTAAATTCTTTAATGTGTGATGGTTGCTCGTATTTCTACTTCTCAGTGTCATGAGGAGGAGCGAGAGATTGGGACAGCCACACACAGGGCCATCCGATGATGACCGGATGGGGAGGATGGAGGAGATCATTCAGGCACAGGGCCGCTTGATGGCAGCCCAGACTTCACAGATACAAGCGTTAGTGCAGCAGGTTGAGGCTATTGCTCGACAGCCACCTCAAACAATACCTCAGGAGGAGGGCACTAGTGGGGCCGAGGCTAGTGGAGCTGCAGGGGCAGCAAGACCTCAAATGGCTGTACCTCAGCCTATGCCTACACCTGCTCCTATTGTTATGGAGAACCCCACTGATCGACGGATCAGACTGCTAGAGAAGTTCATAAAGCTAAAGCCTAAGGAATTCAATGGTGTGGTTGACTTGAAGAAGGCCGAAGGTTGGCTGAAGAATGTCGAGAAGATCAGTCGCTCCTTAGAGCTTGATGAGGAGTCTCAGGTCCTATGTGCTGCTCACACACTGGAGAGTGATGTAGAGGACTGGTGGCTTTCCGTGTTGGATACACAAGGGGCAGTGAAGAGTTGAGACACCTTCAAACGGTTGTTCTTACAGGCTTACGTTCCAGAGACTGAGAGACAGGCTAAACAACTCGAGTTTTTGAATCTCGCACAGGGCACCATGTCAGTCAGGGAGTACGAGCTCAGATTTAGGCAGCTCGCAGTTTATGCCCCTGGGTTAGTTCAGACGCCGAGTGATAAGATTATGAGGTTTTCTTTGAACCTAAGGCCTGCGATCCGACAGGCCTTGTCTGTGACGAAGATGACTGATTTTACCACAGTGGTCCAGAGGGCCAAACAGTACGAGTTGGCTGAGCGGGTTGATGGTATGTCTACACGGGCAGCTCCAGGTGAACAGACTTCACAAGCAGAGTCTGGGGGACAGTTCCAGACTCCGTGAAAGAAGGGAAGATGGGAAAGGAAAAAAAAGTTTTATAGAAGAGCACAGTTTGATGGTGCTCAGAGTAAGGCATCCCAGGTTCAGACTGGTATGATGGCCTCACCAGTGGTTTCCTCTCCTGTCCTGATTCCTATTCAAGCACCGAGTGCACCGAGACCCCCATTCCCACAGACTGCTGGCCGAGGCAGAGTTAGAGGCCGAGAAAGTTATGTGACGACATCTCAGACTGGGTCATTTGCGCCCAGGGCTCCATTCTTATGTTTTCAATGTGGGCAGGCTGGGCATAGGAAGCTCGAGTGTCCGAATTTTCAGAGAGCTCAGGAATTTGTGCAGCAGTCCAGTGCCAGAGAGACAGCGAAGGCAGCTACTGAGCCAGACCCGACAGCATCCAGGACTTTGGTAGAAGGTACTCTTATTATTTGTGGTACTTCTATGCATGTATTATTTGATGCTGGGTCTACATTATCATTCATATCTGGAGGTATGGTAGATAGTTTGCATTTGACTCCAATTAGGGCTAGTACATGGTTAGTGGTGAGTACTGTAGCGGGGGAGAGGATCTACCCGAACATGATCTGTAGCCAGTATGTGGTTCAGATTGGTGATGTTGAGATGCCTATTGACTTTCGAGTCCTAGAGTTTTTAGAGTTTGATGCAATTCTAGGGATGGATTGGCTCGCGACTTATTATGCAGTTATCGACTGTTTCGCGAAGAGAATCATTTTTCAGATCCCCGGACACCCAGTGTTTACACTACAGGGTAGAGCTTCAGACCAGACAGTCACAAGGGGTAGATTTGTGACTGATGGAGATAGGGAGATTTTGGCTGGGTTAGTGCCTGATGAGGAAGAGACTAGTGAGGTGGTACTTGAGGATATTGCCATTGTTAGGGACTTTACAGATGTGTTCCCTGCGGATCTTCCAGGATTACCACCGAAGAGAGAGATCGATTTCATTATTGAACTAGTCCCTCGCACAAAGCCTATCTCCATGGCACCATATAGAATGGCGCCAGCCGAGTTGAAAGAGTTGCAGAAACAGCTAGAGGAATTATTGGCTAAGGGCTTTATTTGCCCGAGCGTGTCACCCTGGGGAGCCCCAGTTCTTTTTGTGAAAAAGAAAGATGGGAGCTTGCGGTTGTGCATCGACTATCGCCAATTGAACAGAGTGACCATCAAAAACAAATATCCTCTCCCAAGGATTGATGACTTGTTTGATCAGTTGAGGGGAGCGAGGTATTTTTTGAAGATTGATTTGCGCCCCGGGTATCATCAGCTGAGGATCAGGGAGGAGGATGTGTCTAAGACAACATTCAAAATCCGCTATGGACATTATGAGTTCCTTGTGATGCCATTTGGTGTGACTAATGCACCGGCGATGTTCATGGACCTGATGTAGAGGGTCTTTAGACAGTATCTGGATAAGTTTGTCATTGTCTTCATTGATGACATATTGGTGTATTCCAAGACTCGGGCTGAGCATGAGGAACACCTTAGAGTGACCTTGCAAACTCTGAGAGAGCATAGGCTATATGCAAAGCTGAGCAAGTGCGAGTTTTGGATCACCGAAGTGAAGTTCTTAGGTCATGTGGTGAGTTCTGAGGGGATTTCAGTTGATCTGTCTAAGGTTGAAGCCATTATCAGTTGGCCTAGGCCTACGACAGTGACTGAGATCAGAAGCTTTCTTGGGTTAGCTAGTTACTATAGGAGATTCGTTCAGGGATTCTCCAAGATAGCTACGCCTATGACTAGGCTCACCCAGAAAGATGTGTCCTTTGTATGGACCGAGGAGTGTGAGAATGCCTTTTTAGAGCTGAAGAAAAGATTGACATCTACGCCAGTGTTGATTTTGCCAGAGCCTGATCAGGAGTTGGTTATCTATACCGATGCCTCTCGCATCGGCTTAAGTTGCTAGTTGATGCAGAAGGATAGGGTCATTGCTTATGCATCGAGGCAGTTGAAGGCGCATGAAAAGAACTACCCTGTTTATGACTTAGAACTGGCCGCAGTGGTTTTTGCTTTGAAGATTTGGAGGCATTATCTCTATGGTGAGAGATTCACTCTGTATTCTGACCATAAGAGCCTCAAGTACTTGTTTTCTCAGAAGGAATTGAACATGAGACAGAGAAGGTGGTTAGAGCTCCTCAAAGACTATGATTTTACATTGGAATACCACCCAGGTAAAGCCAATGTAGTGGCTGATGCGTTGAGCAGGAAGCACGCCAGATGTCTCATGAGTAGAGACTACTTGAGGCGGCTACGGTTATGAGTATATGTGCTACCCCTTCAGATCAGATTGTGATATGTGCTCAAATGAGAGCTCAGCCTACACAAGTCCAGGAGGTAGTTGACCAACAGAGACTTGACGTTGATCATGGGATGTACAAGTCTTGGGCTGAGAGCAGTGATTTTACTGATTGGCACTTGTCATCTGATGGTGCCTTGAGATTTAGGGGACGTTTATGGGTTCCTGCAGATCCACGACTCAGACAGAGTGTTCTTCAAGAGGCTCACAGATCTCATTATGCTATTCATCCTGGCGGAACCAAGGTGTATCATGATATGAAAAGAATGTATTGGTGGCCCAACATGAAGAGAGAGATAGCTCAGTTCATTCAGAGGTGTGAGATTTGTCAGAGAGTCAAAGCTGAGCATCAGAGGCCTGGAGGGCAGATGCAACCGCTCGCCATTCCTGAGTGGAAATGGGAGCACGTCACTATGGACTTTGTTGTGGGATTACCCAACACCCCGAGGAGACATAATGCTGTTTGGGTTATTATTGATCGCTTGACCAAGTCCGCTCACTTTCTACCGGTGAACACTAGGGATTCTATGGACAAGCTGAGCAGACTCTATATGCGGGAGATAGTCAGATTACATGGAGTGCTAGTTTCGACTGTGTCAGATAGGGATCCGAAGTTTACATCGGTATTTTGGCAGGGGTTGCAGAGGCAGCTCGGCACTAGACTAGATCTCAGTACCGCTTTTCACCCCTAGACGGATGGCCAGTCTGAGAGGTTGATATCGATTTTAAAGGATATGCTTCGAGCTTGTGTCCTTGAGTCTAGTGGTAACTGGGATGAGTACATACATCTGTGTGAGTTCGCGTACAACAACAGCTATCAGTCCAGTATTGGCATGGCTCCTTTTGAGGCATTGTATGGTCGACCCTGTAGATCTCCGATCTGTTGGACGGAGGTAGGGGATGTTGCGGTGATGGGACCAGAGTTTGTACATGAACACACAGAGAAGATTAAGAGGATCAAGCATAATATGAAGGTTGCCCAAGACAGGTAGAAGAGTTACACTGATGCCAAGCGGAAGACCGTAGAGTTCAAGGTGGGTGACCAAGTTTTATTGAAGGTCTCACCTCAGAAGGGCCAAACTAGATTTGGGATAAAAGGCAAACTCGCTCCGAGATTTATTGGGCCGTTCGAGGTTTAGAACGAATTGGCCCCGTCGCTTACCGATTAGCCTTGCCACCTCAGTTAGCAGCAGTTCACAATGTCTTTCATGTGTCAATGTTGAGAGTGTACAAGAGTGATTTTGATCACGCCTTGGACTGGAGGAACATTGAATTGAGGCAGGATGGGACTTATGATGAGGAACCTATTCAGATACTTGACCGGAAGGTCCAGAGGTTACGTAACCGCGAGATTCCGATGGTTAAGGTGAGATGGCAGTTCCATGGTGAGGAGTAGGTTACTTGGGAGCGTGAGGACTACATGATGGAGCACTTTGCCGAGTTCATGGGCTTAGGTAATTTTTTAACCTTAAAACTTCGAGGACGAAGTTCAGTCTAAGGTGGGTGTGATGTGACGCCCCGAAAATTATTTCATCTAGCCCATAACCCAATTGCATTTTGCCCAAACTCTATGTGTTGCCTTGATATGTTTGGTGTTTGTTTGCTGGTTGTTTAATGTTTGTATAGTTGATGCTTGATAATGTATATAAATATGTGTATCATAAATTGTATATGGGTCATGTTAAATTAAAGTATAATATATATGTTATTATTTATGCATGGGCCCATTAAACCATGAATTGATATGGGTTAGGATTGATTGAATAAAAGGATAAATGAGAATGAAAATTTGGTGTATTAAATGGATTGAACATTTAAAATACATGGAAGCATGAGATTGGTTAAAGTATATGTGGTTGGAATGGGTAGTATGAGACCAACACATGTGAAGGTTGGTGCATGAAAGTGGACAAGTGTCCCATGCCCACTTCTCTAATCCAAGAATGTGCTAGAAAGTGAGGTGAGTGGAGGAGAGAATTCAAGAATGTGCTATAAAATGAGGTGAGTGGAGGAGAGAATCCAAGAATGTGCTAGAAAGTGAGGTGAGTGGAGGAGGGAATCAAGGAAGTGCTAGAAAGAGAGGTGAGTGGAGAGAAAGGAAAAAAAATAAAAGAAAAGAAGAGAAAGGAAAGAAGAAGAGAAAGGAAAGAAGAAGAGAAAGAAAGAGGGAGTTGCAAAAGGAAGATCTCTGCGACGTTTTCATCAAAGAGCTGGATCTTTGACATGTATGGTCAGATTGAGCTCACACTTTTTAAGCAGGTTCGTAGCTTAGGGTTATTCATTCTGGTCGGTGAAGATCTTGATCAGAGGTTTCGTCTAAGAGATCTAACCTCTCAAACAAAGCTAGTCGGAAAGTCTGGATTTCTCGCGCCGTTTTGCTCAAACTTATAGATCTCCTAAATCTACCGTTGGATGGATATCAACTTTTGGTATGTCGTTCACAACTGATATTTCTGTATTATTAACGGTGGAGATGTTTATGACGTAATTAGTTTGTGTGATATAGTCATCTGAGTTTGAGTATTTGCAGCAGGAAAGGAGAAATTGTCTGATTAGAGACTTTTTCATCAAAGATACTTATCTTTTTGGTCCACCGTTGGATTGGGCTGATATTTAGACAGAAGGTTTGTTTCTTCACATACTTCAATCTGTACGGTTAATTTTGTGATTGCATATTTCTGTTGGTAGATTGATACATCTGAACAGAATATTAAATGAAGAATTGGTAGGGTTGCTTGTATTAGACCTAAATTTAGAATATGAACTTAGACCTTTCCAAATAGCTTGCATATCAACTATGTTGACCTAGTTGTCATTGTTGATGAAACCATGATGCAAAATCAGTGATATACATGGCTGAACATGGTGACCTAGTGTAAATCGACAATATGGCCTAAGTATGGAAAATTTCATATTTTAGGGATTTTGATGCTTTTGGCCTAAAATCATTGAATTGATGCAACTTATGTTTAATTAAGCATGATTAGAGTTGATTATGCTAATGATTTGGTAGTTGTGACCATATCAGGGGTTAGGCCTACTTGTGATGAAGTGACCCAATTTGGACATGTTTATGCCTAAAGAATTGAAAATCAGTATTTTTGATTAATAGAATGGTTTATGTATGAGAACTATGCATTAGAGGCCTCAGTCATGTGATTTGAGTTGAATGATGGGATTAGATGGGATTTAGGCCTATTGCTTATATGTGGGCTGATTTAGGGTTGATATGTAATGTCTATGAGAATGAACATAGAAATTGATGTATGGTAGGATATTGATGTATGTTTCAGGATCTTGATTGGTTTGATTCGGTTTGGTGGTCGTGTGTGGTTAAATACTCTCGCGAGGCTTGGTTGTTAGTAGACTTCATTTATGATTATATCTTTTATGTCATCATATCACTTATATATATTGTATGTTGAAAGCATGAATGTGTTCTAATGTTTTGAATGATGCATTGATTTGAGAAAACCTTATGACTTTGGTTGGGCCCATCTATCTGGCTAATAGGGGGACTTAACCTTGTCATAGGAGGGTTTTAAAAAGGAAATGATTGGGGTCAACGGTACGGTAAAATAGACGTGCACTAGTAACCCCAAATAAACATGATTGGGATCAACGGTACGGTGAAATAGACGTGCACTAGTAACCCAATGCATGTGGAATGTGGATCCAAATTGATAAGCTTTTACTTGCATCGAACTTATTATAAATGCTTGATATCTATATGTTATGAGCTTTTAATCATGCTACACATTGACATGCATACATGATATTTATTGATGAGTATTGATAGCATATTTGAATTCTATTCACTGGGCACCGTTGGCTCACCCTCATTTTTCTCTTTCAGGTCCTTCTGTCCCGAATAAGGGCAAAAGAGTAGTTATATCTTGAGGGCCTTGCCTGCGAGAGAATCCAAAGCCTCGATATAAGTTGAGAGGCATTTTGATTGAATTGTGTTTTAAATTATGAAGTATTATATTTTGGATTATGTAATTATAATACTTACCACATTGTAGTATGGGTGAGTTGGGACTTGTTGGATAGACCATGTGGGCATATGACGGTTTTTATTTGTACCCACAATTTTGGACTTTATGTGTATGTCAATTTTAATGGACTGTAGGGATTATGATTTTATTTATGGTTCATTTTTATGGACTATCTCTTGTCTTTGATGATTAATACGGTGGGTAGTTTTGTTTAGTACCTTTTGATATTATGTCGTTGTTTGAGATAAGGTTCGTAGGGTCTCAACCACCTCACGGGAGTTGAGGAGTGGTCGGAGATGCCTACGCCGGGCGTCGCGTCCCGGCATTCCGCATGCCATTCCCTGCGGGGTTTGTGGTCCGGGGGCCGGGGTCGCCACATTACGGGTCAAAATGACGTCATCTTAAGGTACGGGCGTTACATCCAATCTCTTAGAGATTTTTGTAAGCACTAAATCCTAGAAGTTACATGCATTTGGATTTTCCCCTAAAGGCAACCCAAGGTATGACAATGGCCGCGAACTGATAGCACATCTCACCTTATTTGCAATCGAGAGAATAACATCACTTTCCACATTAATGCCCGCTACTTGACTCTTGGCCATGTTGATTCTCAAGCTTGGCATGCTGTAGAAACACTCTAAAACATAAATAGCCCCCAAAACACTCTCTTCATTCCCCTGAAGGAGAAATAAAGAATCATTTGCATATTGAAGGTGCGATATTTCAATCTTATCACGCCCCACCTTTAGTGATCGAGACCTCACAGGCTCTGTCCATCAATCTGCTCAAGACATCAGCCACCAATGTGAAGAAAAATGGGGATAATGGATCTCCTTGCCTTAAACCTTTGTACCCTGTAAACTTGTCACGTGGTCTGCCATTCACCATAAGTGAGTAACTTGCTGACCTAAGACAACCACTAATCCACCTTCTCCATCTAACACCCAGACCTTTTTGCATTATGACAAAATCAAGAAAGTCTCAATTCACAGAGTCATATGCTTTTGCAAAATCAGCTTTAAAAACAATACCCTAGCTCTTTTGTTTGCGATACTCCTCCATCGCCTCATTTGCAATGAGGGAAGCAACCAAAATTTGGCGACCATGAATTCTTTAACTCTATCACATAAAGGAATTGAACCCCGAATGCTCTTACCTACATGAACCTTGATGAACCTAAACTTAGGCGATTGGATCACTCCCATTATTCATACAAGGATCTTTCCATTGGCGCGCTTGATTTTGTGGGCATGGGTGGTTCATCCACACAGAGTGCTAAGTCAATATTGTCCAATCCACCCTGTTGTCAATAATACCTTTTCTATCCAATCCGAATAATTATCACCACATAATTATGGAACATATGACATTTCATCTCTCCAAAAAGGAGCAATCACTACATATAATAAATCAGATAAGCTTACAGATATGCTATGAAACAAATCTTTATGTAAATATTTTAACACATGTAAATCTAATTGCAACCCATCATTTTTAATCTTCCTACGGGCCAAGGTTACAATATGCAATAAACTTGCATAAAATCATATAATAAAACTTATGTGTTTGATATCAAAAATAAAAAATAAAAAAAATCCACACCTGTGGGCCTAAGATTCTCCTTTATATTAATTTCCAACCCAATATCCTATTCCAATTAATTTTTTGAAAAAATGACTATTTTTCCTTTGGGACCGAATAATCATTTTTCATAAAAATAATTTCAACCAATGATGTCATTTAAAGTGTTTTGTTTAATCATTTTATCCCAATGTGGTCATATTTATTAAACATTTGAGGACAACACATCATCATGGTTTGCGACGCTTTGGTTATTCTCTAACCATTTTGATGTTATTATTTATTAAAAAATGACATCATTTAGTGAAAATTAACTCATTGAAAAATTTATGTATCAATTCATCGATTTCGATAGTCACAAGATCTCCATAATAATTTATGAGACAAACTTTAATAAATAACTTAAAGCTTAATGCATGACAATTAACAGAATGTTTCAACCACGTAATAATTTCTATAATAATATGTGATTAATTTTTAGTTCAAACACTCATATATGGTACAAATAGATAACCTTTATGGGTCTAAAAATTCATGGATTTCTTTTCTTTCTTTTTTTTGAAAAATATATGCTACAATGCAAAAATCTGATCTGATTGGGTTCCATACTTCAAATAAAACAGATTTTTCTTTTTTTCTTTTTTTTAAAAAATATTGATAATTGAACCCATTAAAATCCAAAAATCCATAAAATATTCTAGAAACTCATAATAATAACTATTTTTAAATGTACTTGTACCATATATTCAAATCCAAAAATCCAGTTGACTTTAATTGAATTTTATCATGGTTCTACAACAAACATGGAATGAAAATCAATTAGCACATTAATTAAATTGACTTTTTAACATTTCGCTTGGTTAAGGGATCGGATTTCTAAGTTGAATAATTCTAAATATTAACATTCAAGCAAATAACAATTATTCAACCGCATCATTGCTATATCATAATATCGTTAAACCCAGAACCCTCATGATCTATATGAGAGACATTTTGATGATTACAAATCACATTTTATACTGTAATTTCAAATTATATTTTGATGAGCACAAACTCTATGAAGAAATATCAGCTATGTGCAAAGAAACATTTATGAAGATCTATTAAGTCAAGATGGAGATCAAGCTAGATAATTCTAAAACATCGAATGATATTGTAACTATTTCAGTTTGTCTAGAATATCTTTAGGCTTGTAGAATCTCATCTAGAATTTGTTCAGCAACTTTATCATACATCTTGAAGCTTTTCGAAATACATTTTTATTGTCAAGACCCCTTCACAATCCCTTAGGCATTATGACCGGCATAGGAATCTAACCATCCTATCACTCATAGAATCATTAGGTCCCTACTAAGCCTCAATTGAGACTCCGACAGAGTCTCCCCTGTAAGCAAGACCACTCACATTAATCAAATCACCTGATAGTCCATTTAACAAACAGATATATGTCATCCATATCCATTTAATCCAAACCAACATCTTTTAATCACATCTGACTATCACAACCATTTATTAAATACAACCATCTACTTAAGTATATATGTAGGGTATTATACACATATATTTACAAATCAAAAGATCAACACATGTATACTAACTCATCAACCTACATCAAAACAATTCTTCTCGCAAGACACACCTATCTCATTGATAAACTATTCCATTGCCCTTCTCTGCAGTCGAAGAACCTGAAAAATTGGGAATAGAATGAGCCAACGGTGCCCAATGAATAGAATTCAATAATACCATCATCTACACATCTACATCACCATGCATGCTTGAGTATGTTATGCCAAATTAATATACAATTATCAATTTATATTCACATTCAACATACTATGGAAGTCACAATCATATGCAACACAGTAATTCAGCCTCTTACGAATTATGTGACTAACTTTCCCAAGACTTATGTAAATACATATAGTCAATGGGTACTAATTTTACACTCTTAAGTCATAATTTAATTTCATCCTCACAATTCAACCAAATGTACTAATGGACCGGTTCTTTGTACTATCTAGGACTAACCAAATAATATTCTAAGAGTGAATGTAAACCGTACTTTAATTCCGAGAAAACATTCCTCTTTTGAACATAAATAGTTTTCCTTGCATATAATACTAGAATCATCATCTCATTTTCCAATTGAATAGATTTCTATATAATCTTTAAATCTAACTAGGATGACTAAACTCGATTATTCTTGTAGGGAGCAACTCAACCTACTTGAATGTCCAAAAGTCTAGTTCCAATAGATTTATTAGTCTATATAGAAAATCTTTACCTTTTCTCATGCAACGAACATCATACACATGAACAAGCATTCAATTATACATAATATGATGACATAAATGACGTAATAAGATTGAAATTCTACACACAACCAATGCCAGAATATTTTCTACACTACCAACTCACTCGACTGCCTCTATCAAATCCTGCACATATCATCACTTTCACATCAATACTATTACCCAACATTTCTTTTTACTCTCATAGCCAACTTAATATATTTTCAAAAAAAAAACCCCAATGTTCCACATTTCTACCATAGAAAATCCACCAATTTCCCATTTAAACTCAATTACAAATCATACTATGTTAGAAATAGTAGAAATCATCAATTAAGGTAATTCTACATATTCCCAACTTCATTTCCCCAATTTTCAGCTAGTTCTACACTTCAATTTAGGTTATTCAACATCTCAACCACGAAATTAAAGTGCAAATCCTAGAAATTCATGGTTTCTTTGTGATTTAGGTTTGGGAATACAAATCCCACCATTTCCAACGTTTTTCTAATAAGGAACATCAAAACCTTAAGTTGGATATTACCTGTAATATCCCTAGTTTACACAAAAAAGGGCAGTACCTGAACGTTTAGGTAGCCGTTTTTCCTATAAAAGGGGACCCCCTCCCCTTCATTTCTCACACCAACTTCTCATCTCTTTCCCCACTCCTTGGGCAATCTCTCTCCCTCTTTTGAGGCTCTATTTCTTTCTTTTGAGACTCTCTCTCTTAAAGACTCTCCATTGGTACGGTGCAGAGCTTTTGTCCGGCAAAGAGCGCAAAACATCAAGTGTTCAATTTGAAGGTGGGAACACGAGGTCCCTCTTAAATACCAAGTCTTATAGAGCAGCAAGTTGTCTCCCATTCACTATTCAAAATTATTGAGAACAAGACTAAGTTTGGTTGAGTCAAATTGACTGCTAATCCGACGTAGCAATAATGTAATACATGGACTCCAAATATTAAGGCATAACTATGACATGTATAAACATTATACACAATAATGCAATGTAAGTGAATAATAGACATAATGATAAATGAATGAAAACATTATGAAAAGTCATAAGACACGCAAACCTATGTTTCGTTCCCACCTTCAAAATTGAATACTTGATGTTCTGCGCTCTTTGCTGGACAGCGGCTCCGCACCATACCAGTGAAGAATTTCTAAGAGAAAGAGTCTCAAAAGATAGAGAGAGCCTCAAAAGAGAGAGATAGAGTGCCAAAGAGTGGGGAAATGGATGAGAAGTTGGTGTGAGAAATGAGGGGGAGGGGGCTCTTTTTTATAAGAAAAAAGCATGCCCGAACGTTCGGGTATTGCCTTTTTTTTTTGTAAACCAGGGGTATTACACTCTACCCCCCTTAAAATAATTTTGCCCTCCAAATTTCAGTCCATGTAGTCATGATTGTTGTCTTCTTGAGATTCATTGCATTGGTCATCTTTCATTAGATTAGGGTATTGCTGGTAAGGCCCCTGAATTATACTCTAACATGTGGAATCCTCGGCATCATCAAACAATAGAGAGAAATGGAATCGAATTCCTTCGCAGAAGGTTCTGACATTTGCCCGACAGATGGTGGGGTAGGGTAGTGCGAGTTGTTGTGTTTCAGGGGAGGCAGATTGAGTGGGGGAATGCTTTTACGTGTTGTTGCTCGAATTTGCCCTCCTGGTAGTTTTGGTAGAAGATCCTGCCAGGATGAAGGCCTTGGATTGTTTCGGGCAATTGCATCACGATATAACCATATACATTCTAGCGAAGGGGTTCGCAGTCGCTGAGGCGAGGGAGTTGGTGATGTGTAGGAGATATGGGTTGCTTCTGGACTTGAAGGGCTCCCCCGAGGTTGCCAAGCAGGCCATGGTTGTCACACCCTGGGTTGCACAGCGTGCCCCCTACCCAGGTGCGGGCGCACCCCCTCGAGGCGAACGCCTAGCCATTATGAATCCATAATATTGTCCCATCTCGGCCAGCCACGCCACACAAGGACGCCGGTCACCGAGATCATTTATCCATATTATTCACACTCCCATGAATAATATAGGGCCTCCCCCAAGTTCGAACTCGCAACCTCTTCCTCATAAGGTTAGATTTCGCAACTTGAGTACCCATTGAGCCAAAAAGGCCTTATGTATACGTTTGTCACACCCTGGGTTGCACAGCGTGCCCCCTACCCAGGTGCGGGCGCACCCCCTCGGGGCGAACGCCTAGCCATTATGGATCCATAATATTGTCCCATCTCGGCCAGCCACGCCACACAAGGACGCCGGACACCGAGATCATTTATCCATATTATTCACACTCCCATGAATTATATAGGGCCTCCCCCAAGTTCGAACTCGCAACCTCTTCCTCATAAGGTTAGATTTCGCAACTTGAGTATCCATTGAAACCATTGGCTCAATGGGTACTCAAGTTGCGAAATCTAACCTTATGAGGAAGAGGTTGCGAGTTCGAACTTGGGGGAGGCGCTATATTATTCATGGGAGTGTGAATAATATGGATAAATGATCTCGGTGTCCGGCGTCCTTGTGTGGCGTGGCTGGCCGAGATGGGACAATATTATGGATCCATAATGGCTAGGCGTTCGCCCCGAGGGGGTGCGCCCGCACCTGGGTAGGGGGCACGCTGTGCAACCCAGGGTGTGACAATGGTGTATATGGTTCTTTACTCTTGTCTGTGCTATCAGCAAACATCTGAATTTTGTGTAATGAGTTTAGATGTTGACACAATTATAGTTGTACAAGAATAATTTCATTGATAAGTAAAAAATACAATATATTACAACATCAATTATTATTGGAACAATTCGGGGTATCTTTGTTTGATTTTATCTTCAAGTTCCTAAGTTGCTTCCTCTATTCCATGGTGATCCCCAAACACTTTTACAAGTGGAATACTACGTTGTCTAAGTTCTTGAATTTTCCAATCTAGAATTCTTATCGCTCTCTCCTGATATTTGTTTCCTTCTTCAACCTGAACTTCGACTAGAGGGACGATATTTGAAGGATTAGGATGATACTTTTGAAGCATGGATACATGGAAAACATCATGAACTTTGGACAAGGATGAGGGAAGGGATAGTCGATAGGCTAGTTTGTCAATGCGTTCGATGATCTTAAATGGGCTTATATATCTTGGAGAGAGCTTTCCTTTGATCCCGAAACGTTTGACACCTCTTGTAGGCTGGACTTTTAGAAAAACATAGTCCTCATTCTCAAACTAAAGGTTGTCTCTGCTTGTCGGCGTAGCTCTTTTGTCGACTCTGTGCCACACAAAGTCGCTCCTTTATTAATCTGATCTTCTCAGAAGTGTCTTGAACTAGTTCTGGCCCCAATTGCGGTCGATCTGCCATGTCTAACCATCATACCAGAGATCTGCAAGGGCGACCATAGAGAACCTCATATGGTGCCATGCCAATACTGGATTGGTAGATGTTGTTGTATGCAAATTCAACCAAATGTAAGTGTTTAGCCCATCCGTCGTGAAAGTCCAGTATAAAACATTGTAACATATCCTCTAGAATTTGGATCAAATGCTCTGATTGCCCGTCAGTCTGTGGGTGAAAAGTTGTGGTCATGTAGTTTTGGAACCCATTCTACTCTGGAAGCTTTGCCAAAATTTTGATGTGAATCGAGGGTTTCAATTTGAGACGTTCGTGAGTGGTATGCCATGGAGGCGTACGATAATTTTTCATACAATTCAGCTAGCTTGACTTTATAAGTCTGTCAATGATAACCCAAATTGCATCCTACCCTTTGTTATTTCAAGGTAAGGTAGTAATAAAGTCCATTGCTATGTTTTCCTACTTCCATTCTCCAATAGGTAAAGACTGGAGAAGGCCGGAAGGAAGTTTGCATTTTGCCTTTACTTGTTGGCAAATGAGACATCGAGCAACATAGTCTGCAATAGCCTTCTTCATTCCAAAGAACCAAAATTATTGTTTGACATTTTTGTACATTTTGTCTCCCCCAGAATGCATAGCAAACCTTGAGCAATGCATTTCGATGAGCACTTCTTTTCGAACTTCGGGGTCGTTCAGTAGGCACAAACATTTCTTGTAGAAAACTGCCCCATCATTGGAGACCGACTACTGGGCAAAGTCCTGTCCGCTGAGGATGAGTTCTTTTTTCTCCATTAACATGAGGTCGTTGGCCTGGGCAGCTAAGATTTTTCGAATAAGCTCAGAGTTGGTAGTTAATTGGAAAAGTCGTGATCTTCCTCCATCTTCAATGAGTTGTAAGTTGTAATTCTCCATCTCTGTAGCCAACTTCCCCATTTCGAAGTTGAGGGTACACGCAACAACCTATGACTTTCTACTCGGGGCATCAGCCACAACGTTGGCTTTTCCCGGATGATATTGGAGTTGAAAGTTGTAGTCTTTCAAAAATTTCAACCATCTTCTTTGGCATAGGTTTAGGTCTCTTTGAGTGTAGATGTACTTGAGGCTTTTGTGATATGAGAAGACCTTGAACCGCTCACGGTATAGGTAGTGGCGCCATAACTTCAGTGCGAATACGACAACTGCAAGTTTCAAGTCGTGCATCGGGTAATTACCCTCATGGATCTTTAGCTGTCTAGAAGCATATGCAACAACTTGGCCATCTTTCATTAGTACTGCACCTAAGCCTTGGAGAGAGGCGTCAGTGTATAATAAAAATCCAACTTCATTTCTTGGAGTGATTAGTACTGGTGCTGTCGTGAGGCATTTTTTCAATTCTTGGAATGACGATTCACAGGTTGCGTTCCAGATGAATCGTATGTCTTTCCGAGTGAGTTTGGTCATAGGTTCAGCAATCCTAGAGAAGTCCTTGATGAAACGTCTATAGTAGCAAGCCAAACCGAGAAAACTCTGAATTTGAGTAACAGTGGTAGGTTGCTTCCAGTTTAATACCGCTTCAACTTTTGAAAGATCTACTACGATGTCATTGCCTGAAACTACATGACCTTGAAATTAAACTTTCTTTGCCCAAAATTCGCACTTACTCAACTTTGCATATGCATAGGGAGGGCGTCGATTCTGCCATTGAAAGGTAATATATAGCTGCTTCCGATACTGATAACAACGGTAGGAATAGGAGCCGAAAGCCAGGTTGAGTTCCGACTGAACTATCAGTAGAGCAGTTGTACTCCCTTCATCTACCCAAATAGAACTTTATTTGTTGGGGCGCAACGCAAATAGAAAACAAACATTTCCGAGCGAGGCTCCATCCGAATTTTTCATAAAGAGAGATTTGTCGAGTTGCTTGTGCCTGTTAGTACTAGTACATGTGAGAATGATTAATTGGCTAAAATAGCCTGTTGGGGCTATGGAACAAAGGATTCTCCCGAATCTGCCCCTTGAACCGGTTATGGATCAATAAGCTCTCGGTGAACAGGATAAGGGTGATCAACCACCTCCGCCACTTATCCCTCTATCGTTCAGGCTTTTGTCCCTATCCACATGTGATTGATAAATCCATTCAAGGGTGTTGCTTTTGCTCGGGAGCTGGTGGTGTCTTACGGTCTAGAGGGCAATTGTCACGCCTGGGTTGCACACAGTGCCCCTACCCAGGGTGATGAATACCCCCGCAGGGCATACTCCAGCAATTATGGACCCATAATATTGTCCCATCTCGGCCAGCAATGACACACAAGGACCCGGTCACGGAGATCATTTGTCCCCACTATTCACTCATGAATAGTGGGGACAAATGATCTCCGTGACCGGCGTCCTTGTGTGGCGTGGCTGGCCGAGATGGGACAATATTATAGATCCATGATATCGGTGTCCGGCGTCCTTGTGTGGCGTGGTTGGCCGAGATCGGACAATATTATGGGTCCATAATGGCTGGAGTACGCCCTGGAGATTAGGGTACTCATCACCCTGGGTAGGGGGCACTGTGTGCAACCCAGGTGTGACACGTAAAGGAGGTCTCGAGGTCGATTCTGGGGGAGGCCCTACACTATTCATGAGTGAATAATGGGGACAAATGATCTTGGTGATCGGCGTCCTTGTGTGGCGTGGCTGGCCGAGATGGGACAATATTATGGGTCCATAATGGCTGGGGTATGCTCTGTAGGACGTGCCCATCACCCTGGGTAGGGGGCACTGTGTGCAACCCAGGCGTGACAGCAATCCTCAGGTGCGTCTTATGATCTTCCACTGTTGGTGAATACACCAATATATCATCTACAAAGACCACCGCGAATCGATCTAAATATGGTCTGAAGATACGATTCATCAGATCCATGAACGCTGCAGGTGCGTTAGTTAGACTGAATGGCATGACCAGGAACTCATAATGACCATACTGAGTTCTAAAAGCTGTTTTATTGATGTCCAACTATCTGATCCGGAGTTGATGATAGTCGAATTGTAAATCAATCTTAGAAAAGTATTTGGCATCTCTAAGTTGGTCGAATAAGTCATCGATCATGAGTAATGGGTATCTGTTCTTGATGGTTACAATATTCAACTTGCGATAGTCCATGCAAAGTTGTAATGAACCATTTTTTTTTCGAACAAACAGAATTGGAGCGCCTCAAGGTGATGAAAATTTTCTGATGAAGCCTGTACTCTCCAATTCCTTCAGTTGTTTATCCAATTCAACCAGCTCGACGTTGGACATTCTGTATGGTGGAATTGAAATGGGTTCGTGTCACGACGCCCCTGACATAGGCTGACGTCATGACCGGCACAGTGTACTATACACTGTACATACCCATATACAATATACAATACACTGTCAGCCTCAACGGACATTCACAATAATTCCCAAAATTTATAAAAATTTAACAGCATCTCCCCATAAAATGGACATTTCACACTTTTCCCTAATATACAACAAATCAAATCAAATATATATATATATATATATATATATATATAAATCATCATCACATTCATTCCATTCATTCCACAAATTAAATTTTCACTTGATAAATATCTATGATCATCTCATTTCATCATCACAAGCATCGTATAATCAAAAATATCAAATCAAAATCCTTGTACAACCCATCTATGTGATAATATATATATAAGTAGGATGTGATATACATTCATTTAAAAATAAAGCAAATATAATATATTTCCTTCTCATACACGTACATTAACAACATAAGACACGTATCTACTTTCGTGTTTTTCCATTTAACTCCGCACCTGAAATATTGAAGGAAATAGAGTGAGCAAACAACAGCTCAATGAATATATTTTTTGATATGAAAATTATATGCATGTAGGGAAATATGACATTTAAAATCATTTCTAACAATTATTAAACACATGCATCATTCAACGAATATATTCTACATGTCAACAACATAAATTTCATGAGTTTTCAAGAAAACAATGCATTCTTTTTCCATGAAATCCACAATCTCCTTCCTTCAAGGCAAGAGAGCGGGTCTAACCCTTGTTTGGCCGTTACAAGGTAGCCATATCTTCTCATTACCCAATTCACAGTCATTTCAAAGATCTCCAATCCTTGTTAGGATAGGCCTACTAACAATAAGGTTACGCATAACACTCATCCGGGTCTAATTCCTAACGAAATGACACTAACTTGCATTTGCAAGTCTCACATGCTCCAATGCTAAAAAGAAATCATTTATGAATGCAAATTAAAACACAATGCAACAATATATGCATAGCATATTTACATTCAAACATCTCATATATTTAAAGTGCCATACAAGAACCAAAATCAAGAAAATATACTCACAGTGCAAGACTTTTCAACTTAAACACAATCATTGTCGCTTTCGACTCCAGCTCCAATTTAAATCCAACTAACTCAACCTGTCACAACCACTCCATAATTCAATTTCATAGATTCATATCTATTTATATATTTAATTCCTCAACTCACTTCAAATCACCAATAATAATGATCAACCTTAAACATATTATACACATTCTGACTTGAAATTCCAACTCAATTTAGGACTCATAAGCAGTTGAAGAAACTATTATCTCGTTTATATGGTCAATCTAGATATTTTCACAAGAAAGAACAGTGAAAATAGATTTCCAATTCATATTTTCACTAGTTCTTAGTTTTATTTTTCTCCTGGAACATATATCAAGTTTATTAAAAATATAGAACATTCCTAAAATTATTCTGTCCACATCGACACGTATAAAATCCGTCATACTATCATTCTACTACCTTAAACAGGTATTTTACTAAGGTTTTACACGTTCGCGGAGGCATTCAAAGTCAATTTTACTCACAAAAATCATATATTTAGTTACTAAAAATATCAAATCATATCCAAAAATCACAATCTTAGTATCGAAACATCCGAAATTTAGTTCTCTACGATTCTATGATCTCAAACCGAAGTTTCATTGGATTCTAATTCCATTTTATTCACTGGTTATGATCACAGTACTATTCACGTCACTGTTCATTAGAAACATGGAAATTTTTACTAAAATTGTCAAACGGTCTCCGAAAATCATGAAATTAGCATTGATGGACTCGCAACAGTGCATTCTACCATTCTATAGCCATCAACTGGAGTTTCATCGGGTTTTAAATGATTCAAACGGTCTCCAATATAAACTCTAACTTCCAACAAACTTCCAATGGCTATAAAAATTTCAAATGAACACATAAATGAAATCGAACCATATATTCGGGGTTCCTACAGTGTAAGGAGTATTTTTCCACCTTTCGAACAAATTTTCATCCAAGTTGGGTAAAAACCCCAATTTTGAAAACACAGTAAAACAACTCCCATGACTAAAATTACTCCGCTAGAATCGTCATACACTAGTTAAAGATCAATTTCACGACGAAAAATAGCAAAAGTAGCTTACCGACAGGTCAGATTTGGCCGTGAATCCATCTTTTCCTTTTTCTTTCTTCTCCTTCTTTCGTTCTTCTTTTCTCTCCTGCAACGTCTTTCCTTCTTTTTATTCTGATTTTTATTTTTTTTTGGGCGTTGGTGAGGTTTTGAGATATTAGATTAGGTTAGAAATGAGAGAGAGATTTTGTCTTTTTTTTATATATGTTAGTTTGCTTAGTTGAGAAGCAACTTAAAATGTGAGCATGTATTATTTTATGATTCCATGCTCTTAGACCCATTTAGCTACCCAACTTAATATTTAACTTTCATGCATTAAATTATACTATTCATTAATTCATTACATCATACTCCAATCCACATATTTTCAATCCTATAAATTAATCAATTTAATTCACTTTATTTTTTTAAATTGTAAGCGCCCATATAGGATGATCCCATATGTATCATCTTCATTTCATAATTTTATTTATTTACTAATCATACACGCGTATATTTACGTATAAAATATGTGTATTATACATCTCGATATATGCATAATTCAACGTATGTATTTAATTAAAACTACAGGGTGTTACAATCTCCCCAACTTAAGGAGTTTCGTCCTCGAAATTTAGAATCAAGGAATATTCCTCAAGTGATACTCAATGCCAGAAAACTGCTCCCGCATGTTATATTTCCGCTCCCATGTTTTCTCTTCTTGATACGTGGTATCCTCCCCAACTTAGAGTTGAGGTATATCCATAACATATATGGAATCCGAATGACATTTCGTCAACACCAATATATAAAAACTATTACGGACACCTATCAACTGTGACAATAGAGCAAATCGGTAAGCCAATGGATCTATCCTATCAAGGATCTCTAATGGTCCAACAAATTGCGGTGCGAGCTTTCCTTTTATCCCAAATCTCATTTGGCCTTTCTGTGGTAAGACCCTTAGCAAAACTGAGTCAGCCACACTAAATTTCAAGGCCTATATACCAACCATGTGTATTTTATAATATCATGTGGCACCAATAACAATAACTCCATACTTTCAAATCAACAAGGTGGAGATCTATAAGGCTTACTATCAAACCTTTGAGTGCCTTCATTATGCTATTATGCTATTATAATAGCTATTTATACACATACGTTTACACACACATATAATATTCCTTCCAACTTCCACCAAAATTCAAGTATACCAGACCCGAGCATGCTCGCAAGCATCAAAGTCACTCTCTCAGT
This sequence comes from Paratinospora sagittata, assembly GCA_035771175.1. NCBI lineage: Eukaryota > Viridiplantae > Streptophyta > Magnoliopsida > Ranunculales > Menispermaceae > Paratinospora > Paratinospora sagittata. The sequence continues at coordinate 14,487,766 of CM069610.1, read as the reverse complement.
CTGTCAACCAGTCTGAGAATAAAATATCACACTGAGAAGGAGATGAGTACCAAATCGAGTCTGCATCATATATCAGATCTAGACGCAATCTTCGGATCTTAATCCGACAAGACAAATATCTAAGTACTCCCATAAAATCTCCCTATCTCACACACACAATATGCACAGTCTATCAATAGAATTCTGGTGTTCATTGGAAGAATACATAGACTTTTTAGTCCACTAATGGTTATCCAAATGGTATCATTTCTACCCATAACCCATAAGATACCATTTGAATCTCATCTTCATTTAACACAATCCATATTATCAATTCATAATCTTTTATACTGATATCATACTCGTCTTATCATAAATCTTACTCTCTGAATATGAGTATCAATCAGCTGACCATGCATCCGAGCACAAATATCAACACATGGAGTAATAGAGAGTACACTCATAACTGTGACTCTCACTCACAACAATCTCCATTTATGGCTAACTGATAGATACTACTCCAGTTTCAACCTGTTTCCTGCTCAATGCCTCAGCAACATATTGGCCTTTCCTAGGATAATAATTCAATATAAAATCAAATCCTTCGGGAATTCTTACCACATTTATTACCTCATATTCAGTTTCTTTCCGTTCAAATAATTACTTCAGACTCTTAAAATCTGAAGATAATCTGACCTTTTATTATAGAGGCAATGCTCTCATCACTTCAAAATAACTACCAACTAATTTTTATTCACTCTCAGGATGGTTATTCTCGTGCACTACCAAATATCTGGAGACACAAGTAATTAACATATCCTTTTGTATCAATGCACAACCTAGATCTGGACGTGATATTCATCAATCACAATTACTTCCAGGTTCTGAAAATAGTAATAACATTTAATACTGTGAGAGCTTCCCCATGCACAACGGTCCACACATTATATAACATTCATCTGGTTTAGTTTCGTGAGTGGAACAGATAGCTTCAAGGATCTTTCCATGCACTTTCTATAACATACAACTAATACCAGAAAACTTCTGATTTCCATCATTAAAATCAGTTTTAACAGTACTATGATCACTTTGACCTGCCCAACATCCTTAAAGATACTATTTAAACTAGTCACGTGATCCAAAAAGTCTCATCTTAAGTATATTCAAAACTCATATTCACCAAGCTTGGCACTCAATCGGTGCTCTCTCAGTGACTACAAGATAATTCCGAGGTGCTATTCATGCTCCTCTCATTTCTTGGGACATTGCATATATCATCATCGAAGACTATGTGATAATCAAGATATGGTTCATAATATACCCACTGCATCAATCTTATATACGTGATTGACACATTAATCAAGGTTACCAAAATTTCATAATATCCATAACTTGTCTTAAAATAGTTTGCATTACATCCTTTTCTAGAATTCTTAACTGATGGTGCCTAGATCTCAAAATGATCTTAAAGAAAATTTGGCTCCATTTAGGTAATCGAATTCGACCATCTATCCATGGTAAAGGATATTCATTATTTATTGTTACCCTGCTCAGTTAACAGTAATTCATACTTAAACATATTTCACTATACCTTCTTTCCATCTTATCACAAATGCTCTCCAAGGTGGCATATCAAGGATAATAAATCTTTTGCTCATTAACACATTTACCTACACCTTAAATCCTCACAATTTCTCAGGTTCTTGGCATCAGTTTTATATGCTATCAATCTCCTGTCCAGGTAGCAATTTTAATACTTCATCAAAGAATACTCCAATATACCAGCTCACCACAGGAATTTTAATCAACTGCATGCCTTATTACATTACTCTAAATGGCTTTGTACTAGCCATATTCTCCATGTCCTCGTCAATAACTATCTTATCTTAGATAGAAGATTTTGAGGGTATAAATTTCTCGAGATTCAAAATGAGAATTTTCCACTTATTCAGAATATTACTTCTTTTCGGAGAGACTCTCCACCTGGCATGAGAGGTGACCAGCCAATCATACCCAACAAAGCATCCAATTCCAAAATTTTCATATTCTAAAGTCCATACTTACTTGATGACCCTCATATTTATTACACATAATATTTGCTAACCATATCAAGGTAGATTCTTTCTTCTATAGGCATACTCACAATCAATGATATACACAATAACAAAATGTTTATCATACATGTTATCAACGTCTTATTATTCTTTGGATCTGGTCTTGCATTTACTTTAATTTACTCTCTAAAATTTGGTGGAGTCACATTGATAAAAAATATTGGGGCATTCCATATCGACTAACTTTAGATTAACACATCCCGTGTCTTTTTTTTTTAGATTTATAATAGACAATTATTGGTCGAGATACAATGTACGCAGTCTGTGACTCCTGCTCAGGCAATGGAAACCACTTCTGGTTTTCATAATTCGTTAACATCACTTCTCTTTTTCCCATTATTTTTGGGTCAGGTACTAACAAAATTAGAGTCACGAATACTGCCAAAATCTCAACCTTACTCAATGTTTCGCTTATCTTGAATTTCATATTCTTGCCCCAACATTTCCTTACATTGCTTAGTTCTCCTTTTACCTAACACTGGTGTTGATGACTCGCCTTCAAATGGCGGTACAAGCTATATCACTATTGTTGGTGTTAACAATTTCACCACAGCTTTGGCTAACCCGAAAGTTATAGGCTGCCTCACAACTTGCGTATATATTTATAACCCAACAATTAGCAAACCTGCCGTATAGGATCCCAAAATTTATTCTAGATCTTTATCATTCTCAGAATATCCATAGTGATCATTCCAAAAATAAACTATACCTTCATGTTTGTATTTATGATTAGGCATGTCACTATATTTTAACAAGATAAACGTTTTCATGCCTTAAATCAATTTCAGCATGATGATAGAAGCCCTCATAAAATAGCTTCTTTAATTAATCTCATGCCTTAATCATCTCAGGAATCCTTAACCCAATTTTCTAATATCTCTTATCATCAGTTAGCTTAAACTTAGCTAACTTGCTTTATCATTTTTCGAGACTTAATCATTCTCTAAGATGGTCTCCACTCAGAGTCACAATTTTTTTACTCCGTCTACTATCAGACTGCCAGTTAAGATAGGAGAGTCTCTTCTCCTGAAAGTTTCCATAACTTTCACATCTTTTCATTCCATTTGGCTTATCATTGAGACCTTATATTTATTTTATTTTGACTTAGTCTCAACTATATATGTTTTTACGAAAGTACCCACACCATTGGCAAACAAATCGGGAGCTATCAATGGTTCAAGCCCCTGTCTTTCTCACATTACAACTTTGCCACAAGCACATAAGCTGTGCATTTCGTTGTTGTTGGGTAGTTACTAGTCATATATAAGATATGTAATTTATTATCACTGGATTACATCTACTTCTTTTTCTTTCAGCCTTCTGATCCTTTCGTGATTAGCAATTTCCATTATTAATCTTGACTGGTCTTTTTCGAATCTGGAATTCACCGACACAGGTGATTCTCAGTCAAGATAACATATTGGATTAGGCTCAACATAATAGGACTACCCATATATATACCCATACAAACAATCATAATATCATAAAACTTTTATCTTTTTAAGGATTTTAAACCTAGGCTCTGATTCCAATATTGTCACGACGCCCCTGACGTAGGCTGACGTCATGACCGGCACAATGTACTATACAATGCACATACCCATATACAGTATACAATACACTGTCAGCCTCAACGGACATTCACAATAATTCCCAAAATTTATAGAAATTTTGACAGCATTTCCCCATAAAATGGACATTTCACACTTTTCCCTAATATATACACAAATCAAATCAAATATATATATATATATATAAATCATCATCACATTCATTCCATTCATTCCACAAATTAAATTCTCACTTGATAAATATCTATGATCATCTCATTTCATCATCACAAGCATCGTATAATCAAAAATATCAAATCAAAATCCATGTACAACCCATCTATGTGATAATATATATATAAGTAGGATGTGATATATATTCATTTGAAAATAAAGCAAATATAATCAATTTCCTTCTCATACACGTACATTAACAACATAAGACACGTATCTACTCTCGTGCTTTTCCTTTTAACTCCGCACCTAAAATATTGAAGGAAATGGAGTGAGCAAACAACAGCTCAATGAATATATTTCTTGATATGACAATTATATGCATGTAAGGAAATATGACATTTAAAATAATTTCCAACAATTATTAAACACATGCATCATTCAACAAATATATTCTACATGTCAACAACATAAATTTCATGAGTTTTCAAGAAAACAATGAATTCTTTTTCCATGAAATCCACAATCTCCTTCCTTCAAGGCAAGAGAGCGGGTCTAACCCTTGTATGGCAGTTACAAGGTAGCCACAACCTCTCATTACCCAATTCACAGTCATTTCAAGGATCTCCAATCCTTGTTATGACAGGTCTACTGACAATGAGGTTACGCATAACACTCATCCGGGTCTAATTCCTAACGAAATGACACCAACTTGCATTTGCAAGTCTCACATGCTCTAATGCTAAAAAGAAATCATTTATGAATGCAAATTAAAACACAATGCAACAATATATGCATAACATATTTACATTCAAACATTTCATATATTTAAAATGTCATACAAGAACCAAAATCAAGAAAATATACTCATAGTATAAGACTTTTCAACTTAAACACAATCATTGTCGCTTTCGAGTCCAGCTCCAATTTAAATCCAACTAACTCAACCTGTCACAACCACTCCATAATTCAATTTCATATATTTATATCTATTTATATATTTAATTTCTCAACTCACTTCAAATCACCAATAATAATGATCAACCTTAAACATATTATACACATTCTGACTTGAAATTCCAACTCAATTTAGGACTCATAAGCAGTTGAAGAAACTACTATCTCGTTTCTGTGGTCAATCTAGATATTTTCACAAGAAAGAACAGTGAAAATAGATTTCCAATTCATATTTTCACTAGTTCTTAGTTTTATTTTTCTCCTGGAACATATATCAAGTTTATTAAAAATATAGAACATTCCTAAAATTATTCTGTCCACATCGACACGTGTAAAATCCTCCATTCTATCATTCTACTATCTTAAACAGGTATTTTACTAAGGTTTTACACGTTCGCGGAGACATTCAAAGTCAATTTTACTCACAAAAATTATATATTTAGTTACAAAAAATATCAAATCATATCCAAAAATCACAATCTTAGTATCGAAACGTCCGGAATTCAGTTCTCTACGATTCTATGATCTCAAACAGGAGTTTCATTGGATTCTAATTCCATTTTATTCATTGGTTATGATCACAGTACTATTGACGTCACTGTTAATTGGAAACATGGAAATTTTTGCTAAAATTGTCAAACGGTCTCCGAAAATCATGAAATTAGCATCGATGGACTCGCAACAGTGCATTCTACCATTCTATAGCCTTCATCTGGAGTTTCATCGGGTTTTAAATGATTCAAACAGTCTCCAATATAAACTCTAACTTCCAACAAACTTCCAACGGCTATAAAATTTCAAATGAACACATAAATGGAATCGAACCACATATTCGGGGTTCCTACAATCTAGGGAGTGTTTTTTCACCTTTCGAACAAATTTTCATCCAAGTTGGGTAAAAACCCCAATTTTGAAAACACTGTAAAATAACTCCCATGGCTAAAATTACTCCGCTAGAATCGTCATACACTAGTTAAAGATAAATTTCACGACAAAAATAGAAAAATAGCTTGCCTGCACGTCAAATTTAGCCGTAAATCCATCGTTTCCTTTTTCTTTCTTCTCCTTCTTTTGTTCTTCTTTTCTCTCTTGCAATGTCTTTGCTTCTTTTTATTTTGATTTTTATTTTGTTTTGGACATTGGTGAGGTTTTGAGATATTAGATTAGGTTAGAAATGAGAGAGAGATTTTGTTTTTTTTTTTTATGTATATATGTTAGTTTGCTTATTTGAGAAACAACTTAAAAGATGAGCACGTATTATTTTATGATTCCAAGCTCTTAGACCCATTTAGCTACCCAACTTAATATTTAACTTTCATACATTAAATCATACTATTCATTAATTCATTACATCATACTCCAATCCACATATTTTCAATGCCATAAATTAATCAATTTAATTCAACTTCATTTTTTTAAATTGTAAGCACCCATATAGGATGATCCCATATGTATCATCTTCATTTCATAATTTTATTTATTTACTAATCATACAAGCGTATATTTACGTATAAAATACGTGTATTATACATCTTGATATACGCCTAATTCAACGTATGTATTTAAATAAGACTATGAGGTGTTACAGTTCGGCTCCTAGTACCAGCTTGATTTTGAAGTCGAATTCCCAAACCAGGGGTAGGCCAGGAAGGTCATTTAGAAATATCATTGGGAATTTAGATATGACTTTGATGTCGCGCACATCGAGAGGGTATGGTGGTGGTGGCTCATTGCCGTCACTGATGGATAGAGATCGGAGTTTTCCTTTGAGACAATTGAGCTGTGAATCTATTTTCAGGTGCTTTGGATCTTGACTTTTTCTCTGGTAGGTAAGGTTATCAGGACTTGCTTCTTTAGACAATCAATCTTAGCGTTTAGCGGCGTCAACCAGTCCATGCCGAGAATGATGTCAAAGTCTTCTATATCCATGACCAGGAGATCTGTAGCGATTATCTGTCCTGACATTCTAAGTTCACATCTAGAACATTTCTCGTTAATGTCAGTATCAGGTCTTATTGGTACTGAGACATGGATAACGAAGTTGGTTGGTTCAAGTTGCAAGCCTAATTGTGCTACCAATGTAGAAGATATAAAAGAATGTGTGGAACCTGAATCAAATAATACATGTACCATTGTATTGAACAAGAAAAATGTACCTTCCACCACATTATTATCATCTGGAAGAGGTTGCTGGACCACAACATAGGCTCTTCCTTGCTGCCTTTGTCCCTAGTTTTGGTTGTTCTGCCTAGGCTAGGCGTTTGCAATAGGTGGGGCATGTTGGATTGGAACTGTGGGAACTGGTTGCTGTGGTTATTAATGGTGGGGACAAACTTTTTATGTGGCCTTGTTGGCCACAATTGTAACAAGTCAACCTCTGATGGTTAGGTGCTTGTTGTTGGTTTAGTTGGCCATGTTGATTGTGGTGTTGTTGGCCACCACCTCTACCATTGCCATTGCAGCCACCGCCCTTGCCATTGCGGCTTCCTTTGTTCTGATTTTGATTTCGAAAACCCTGTTGGCCGGGGTTAAAAGTTTGAGCCATAGGTGCAGTGACCTCTTGCTTTTGCACAGCGACTGGGAGGGCTGGGTTTGGATTATGATAGGGCTTCTTCCTGTTGCCCTATTGGGAAAACATTTCCACCCGTTTTCCTCTATTATATCTCTAATCTTGCTCTGTTTTCTCTTGCTCAAAGTTCATGGCTATATTAACTAGCTCCCTGTAATTCTTGAGCTCCAAGATTGACAGGGCCTGTTGAATGTCTGGACGAAGGACATTATAGAATTTCTCAGCCTTATTTCTCTTCGTTGAGATGGTGGAGAGAGAGAAGACCGATAGTTCCTTGAACCTGACAGCATACTCTTGGACTGTCATGTTGCCCTGGTAAAGCCTGACAAACTCCTGACATTTTTGCCTTTTCACTGCGCCAAAGAATTACTCATCAATGAACAGTGACTCAAATTCCAACCAAGTCATGTCTGATATATTGACCCTTGGGTCTTCCTTCACCATTATCCACCTAGTGTTAGCTCCACCAACAAGTTGGTACGAAGCTAGTGGAATTTTTTGACCCTCGTTGACTCTCATAGCTTTGAGAGCCTTTTTTGACTCATCAAGCCATTTTTGCGCTTTATCCGCATCAATGGTGCCAGAAAAGGTAAGGGGCTGTAACCTTTTATATTTTGTGATCTGGTAGGTTTGGCTCTCCGACCTAGATCAAACAGGTGCCTGTACTGTGACTACCTGATTAGCTACAGTCTCACGGGCGGCCGTTTGTATTGTCACTTTCATCGCCTCAATGAATTCGACAAAAAAATGTTCCATGCCCGGAGGCATGACGAAGGGTGTAGGTTGAGGTGGAACTACCTGTCTAGAAGTAGTGGCAGTGTCTTGTGTGGCTTGCTCTGTCCTTGGAGGTGGTGGTTCCTGATTATGTGTCTCAGGAGGTGCCTCCTCTGTTGGACCGACTATGGGTAGCTCACCTATTTTCCTTGGTTGCATTTTTCTCATTGGCAAGGAGAAAAGAAAATAGAACTCCGCTTTAGGAAATGTAGCCAAGTATACTGATATGATGTTCTGAACAATTCATAAGTTCGAGAGTTCTGCAATTATAAAAGGACCTATTTTTCTAGGTATGGTGTAAGGTTTTTCTGTGAGAAATCAAGGAATTTCATGTGTCTCGTACGTTTGGCCAAGGGATAAAACAAAGTTGGAGTGTTTGTATAATAAGTATAAAGTCTTGAAAGTATTTCAAATATTTTGTTCCTGGTTTTATGAACATACTTACCTTTTTAAAAATTCATACGAGTCATAGAAACTCTGAGACTAGCCTCTGCAAATGTCCTAGTCTAGCGTTCTATTGCATTCTTATGTGTTCAAATTCCTTTCCGTAGCCTTTCCGATTATTATCCGAATTCCTATGTCCCATACCACACGAATTTGGTAATAAGGGGTACAACCAAGTGAAGTTGTATGAACACGGTCTTTAAAAAAACATCGGTTGGAGAGGAATTCACTGATAGTATCGTCCAAGTTTACTCGTCCCATACCGTGTAAACTTAGTGATTTAACTTTCTCAGATGTTTTTCCACACAAGGTCATGAGTTTTCTTACTTCCAAAGGTTTATTTGGTATCTACCAATTTTGTTGTATCCCATACCACTCCAAAGTTAGCGATACGAAGGAAAATAATGGTTGTAAGTCGGGCCACCAAACATAGTCTCAAATAAAACATTTCATTCATAAAAAAATAAAATAAAAATATTACAATGCCAGTAAATATATTTTTAATTTCCCTACCTACTATTTCGCCTAGTTCTCCTACTAATCGCGGAGTGACCACTCGAAGAAGGTTGAGAGGCATTGTGCTATTCTTCTAAGACTTTAATTTTGTGTTTCATGGTTCTAAACTCATCACGCATTTCGACAAAACATGATTTGAAATTGATCATCTTGGTTGGTTGTTTGTCCCTTAGGGGGAGGGTAGGTCGGTTGTCCCATTGATGGTGGGTAGGCTATGGGCATTGTATGAAATTGTTGGCTGACCCATTGGTGGAGGGTAGTTGGTTTGATTATATGAGGTTCCCCTAACTGAAACTTCTTGGAAGGTTGGATTTGCTTGAGTCGGAAATTCTTTAAAAAGTGGACTCATCGGGGTATCTTATCTTTCGAAGTTTGGTACAACTCAATTTTGAGGTGGTTGGTTCATAGGGAATTGTGGAGTCGGTTGGTATGGCACTTCCTGAATCGGAATTCCTTGAGACGTCATATTCTCTTGGGCCGAGGGGTTCCAGAAAGGCGAATTTACCAGAACTTCCTGTCCGTCTAGATTTGCATTGGGTTGGTCAAAAGTTTTTGCTTGGTTCTCAAAGATTTCATCTTCTGTGACCCATTTCTGATTTGGTTGTTCATTGTTTGAATGTGGATCTCTCTCAGTCCTCTGTCTTTCTTCATTATTTGGAGCTCCTCTGGTAGGAATCTTGTGTCAACTTCATCGTGGACTACCGACTGTGTCGTCACTAGCCCTTTCGCTATTTTCCTCTAAAGTGGCGCCAAATAATTCCTCATCGGTCACCCCTCATTTTGAGTTCAAGGTTTTGGAATAGGAGGCTAGTGAAACCATTTTTGTGATTGGTATAGAGGATTCATCGAAGGTATTGTGGTTTGCCTCGGCTAGGAACTTCATGATTAAAGCTCCATAGCCGAGGTCTTCCTTTTGAGTAGGGTTTTGTGTTACTCTGGCCATCTGCTGAACGATGATGTGGGGTAAGGAAACGGAAGTTCCCTTGTCTAGACAATATAAGACTAGGAGTTGAGCTCTTGTCATGCTCCTACTCACCACTTCAGGCAGGTTATTATCAACCACAATCTTCCCTAGGCCTCCGAGGTTTAATCTTAGAAGTGCATTTGGGAGGCGGGCGTATTTTCTATCGGTGTATGCCTTCAGAGTGAGGGAGGTGAATAGTTGTTCTTTTGATTTTGCGATCTCCACAACGGCCTGACATTTATGTGGATCTATGATCTTGGTTCATATAGGGTTTGCTATTAGTCGAGCAATAGCTTCAACGTTAATAGATATTGTCACTCCCCTAACTTGTGTTTCCAAGATAGGATTTTTTCCGTCCTCCTAAAGTCCCGCAATACTCATGTTGTCGTAAAACAACCTGACCAATTTGAGAGAGACATAACCCTCAACGTTAGTTATGTTTAGCCACCCTAGCTTCGCGAGAGTGTTGTGAAGGAGTGGGAGTAAGCGAGGGTTCTTCATGTCTATGTTCCTCATCAAAACAACCTTCCGATTGCGAAGGTCCGTTAGCCTTGAGAAAACCTGTTCTCGACTGCCGGAAGTCGTTCCTTCACTATTGGCCATTTCTTTCTGAAAGGAAGATAAAATTTGTAAAGTGCACAAAAATATATTCTTGAAATTTTTAAGATTTATGTTTTGCCCTTTGGACAATATTTTATACTTTCCTCTTGATGTTCATGCCAGCATTTCATCTAAATTTCTCATTAGCAACAAACTATATATATATCATAAATCTTAACTATATAGATGTATGGTTATATATATATATATATATATATATATATATATATATATATATATATATATATATATTATTATTATTATTATTATTTTCTCCTAAGTGGTGGCTCTTGGCGGGCCGTGGACCTTTCGCTCTAGTGTGGAGCTGTTGTCCGACAAAGAGAGCGCAGAACATCAAGTGTTCAATTTGAAGGTGGAAACAAAACATAGATTTGCATGTCTTATGACTTTTCATAAAGTTTCATTCATTTATATGTTTATTATTCACTTACACTGCATTATTGTGTATAATGTTCATACATGTCATAGTTATGCCTTAATATTTGGAGTCCATGTATTACACTGTTACTACGTCAGATTAGTAGTCAATTTGACTCAACCAGACTTAGTCTTGTCCTCAGTAACTTTGAATAGTGAACGGGAGGCAACTTGTTGCTCTAGAACACTTGGTATTTAAGCGGGACCTCTTGTTCCCACCGCTCGACCTGGAGGCTAGTCTGGTTGGTCCTATTGAAAGTTGTTTACTTGTATAAGTTATACTGGACATCCTAACAATGCATGCAGTGATGATAACACTGATAAACATCACCATACATTGCCAAATCCTGTCTAATATTAGTAAAGAACGAACCCGCACATGCATAGTCATCATACATGAAATAAGAACCACCTAGGGACCTAAGTGGTCTGTGATCTGTAACGTATTTACTGGTGCAACTGTGCCCACTATTATTGATGTTTCCCCTAGAGATGGACGTACAATGTGAACCCAGGATTACCTGGAGATGAACATTTGTATGTGAACCTAGGGCCATATAAGGTCACAGAGCCATTACGAGACGGTGTTACTGGGCAATAGCTCACCCCGTTGCTAACCATTTTATAGGAGTCTAGGGTGGATTGGGTAGAGGTGTTTTAGGCCCTCATTTTTGTACTCCTTTACTTATTTGTTTAATTGGTTAGGGAGATTTTTGGGAGGATGTTCCCTCATTATTGGTGGTTCTAAACCGCCTACATTCTGTACAAAATATATTATGAAATTAATGAAATCAGACTTGTACTTTGAATTGTGTACCTGCGCACTCGGTAATTGTTATAATACATTCGCACCCCGCCTGTGAGTGTCCCGCCGATTTAGGCGCATCCGGGCGGGGTGTGACATTACGCAAATCATCATCTATTATGAATTTTATATCGTTAGAAAGGTTTCTTTCATGCTAGATAGCAATTTCATGGAGAAAAATTAAAGAAAAAACTCACCTTGGCTCTAATTTGGTGAAGATTTTCCTACGGAACCCTATTTTCTCCTTTCCCCTCTTTTTCCAGTTCGTTCTTGTTGAAATGAGCAAGTGAAAGTGGGTTTGGGTGTTTTATTTCATACATTGACCCACCGACTTTTATTAAAAAACTGCATTTAACATGAGGAGTGCACTTCTCCCAGCCAGGAGCACTCGTCTCACGGGTTCTGAAAAAAATTTTGTTCTCTGTTTTACGCAAAGAGCGCACTCCTTTCATTGAGGAGCGCGCTTCTCCCCTGCCCAAAAATTTATATCATTTCTAGAACAGAGAAGCGCTCTCCTCCCCTCTTGGGAGTGTGCTCCTAAGCCTAATTTACCCCTTTATACCCTTTTTTTTACCTAGTTGTTACCCCGATTGATATCCCAATCAAATTTACACTACTAAACACACATCAAACATCACAAAAGCGTTCAATACACACTCATAATCATAGTAAAAAGTTTGGGGGTCCCTTTTTATGAAATTGAGGGTCGTTACATTCATAGATTTCAAAGTATTTGATTCTTAATGAAAATGATTTTGATTGATCGATTCGAAGGATTTCAAATGAATTTCAAATTCTCCAAATGATCTATGTTCATTTGATTTGATCCGAAGTGTGCAAAGATTGATTTGATTCACCGAATTTCAAAATGGAAAAATAGTTGAATTTGTATAAGTGTCGAGCAAGACTCTCATGGCATTCAAGAAGCTCAAGCAGTGGCGAGCTCAATTGAAATCAGGCCTACACTGCAGAACATTACTGATGCTATAGGACGCTCAAGATTTCTGAGAAATCTTGGAGTACATTCCGATAAGACGTTCCTATTGTTCAGGACGCTCAAAACTTCTGAGAAAGTCTTGGAGCATGTTCCGACAGTACGCTCAAGTTGAGTAGCGCTTTCCCTAAATTGACTTTGTTCAACTTGCTCTCGGGTTGACATTCCTTCAGGACTTTACTGGTTCTTCAGGATGCTCAAGTGAAAGTTAAGTCTTCCGGGCTATAACTTTTCAGGACGCTAAAGAGCTTCAAAACGCTTATAAACACCTATCAGAAAAACAACTGTCTCACTTGTGCGAACTTCCATCTTTCTGAGACTTTACTATTTTCATGTAAGCTCGATTTTGACAGATTTTTTCAATGTCTTTGTTAACTCCATTTTGGTGAAACAACTTATCCATTGCATTTCAAATGAAGCAATTAGGGTTATTGGGAGATTGAAATACCAAACCAGCGCTTCTATATATTTGCAACTTTGAACCGTTGAAAAAAAAAAACTTTCAAAAACTATTTGAGGTTTAGTCGTTTTTCTCTTTGAAAAAAGTCAAAATTTCCATACGATTATCTAAATTGAGAAAGGTTCTCGGATTTGTTGTTCATGATTTCACATCTATTTGAAAATCCAAAGAGGCCAAGAGGAGCAACCTCATTGTTTCAGCTATGCCAAACATTCATTCTTTTGCTGAACAAATTCTAAGTGTGGTTCAATATGCTTTGTAAGTTGTGCTTTAATATTGATTTTGGTAAGAGAATCAAATTTCTAAACCTGCAACTATTATTGTAAAGTGACGGTGTGTCACTTGAAAGGAGCTTGGTTAAGCTCGGTTGAGAAGATTGTTCTCACACTCGTGAAGTTGAGAAACGTGTAAAGGTTTGATCCTCACCTGTGAAGACGTATCAATAGTGGAGTTTGAGAAATCCTAACTGGGGAGGTTAGGTAGTGGACGTAGGTGAGGGCCGAACTACTCTAAATCTGTTGTGTATTTGATTTATTTTTGCTGTATTTTATTTTCTGTCATTGCTTTATTTTGAAAGGTAAAACATGCAAGCTTGTCCAATTCACCCCCTCTTGGGCCAACAAGTGGTATCAGAGCAGGTTAACCAATCAAGAGATCTAACAATCTTTAATTATCTATGGTAGGACAAAGTTCTAAGGATAATATTGTTGGTGAAGGTTACTTCACAAACATACCACCATGTTTCAAAGGAGGAAACTATCTTCATTGGAAAACTAGGATTAGATTTTATCTCACAGCCCAAGACCTAGAGATGTGGGACGTTGTGACAAAAGGTTGTCCAAAACCCACCAAAACTGTAGATGGTATAGTTGTTCCCAAAGAGTTTGATGAGGGGAATGCCAAAAAGAAAAAAAGAGAGTTGCTAAACAACCAAGCTGTGAACATTTTGTTCTGTAGTTTATCTAGTGATGAGTTTAATAGGATTAGTTCTTGTGAAACAACAAAAGAAATCTGGGAAAAACTTGAAGTTACTCATGAAGGAACCTTGCAAGTCAAGAAAGCCAAGCTATAAATGTTTATAGAGGTTTATGAGACCTATAGGATGGAAGAAACCGAGACAATTTCTAATGCAATAACTCGATTTACCAAAAACATCAATGAGATGAAAACCTTAGGCAATGTGTATGATCAAGAAGATACCGTTAAGAAGTTTCTAAGAGGTTTACCCAAGATATGGGAACCTAAGGCAATCGCCATTGAGGAAGCCTAAAACCTAGTCAAGTAAATTTTTGATGAACTATGTGGTTCATTGAAGATTTATGAAATGAAGTTCAAAAACAGTCAAGTTCAACCCAAAATAGATGACAAAGGAAAGAAGACCATAGCCTTGAATGTTAACACTGAATCTAAAAGTTCATCAGAAGATGAAAACACTGATGAAGACATAATAAGTTGTCTAGGAAGTTTAATAGACTCATTAGGAGAAGAGGAAAGGAAGGCTCAAACCAAAAGTTCCATAGCCAAAAGAGGTTTGAAGCAAAACCTAGCGAACTAATATGTTTTGGTTGTAACAAACCTGGTCATATGAGAAGTGAATGTCCTAACAAATATAAGAAGAGTTTCAGCGCAAAGAAGAAAGACAATGAGGTGCTAAAGGCAACTTGGGATGATACAAGCTCAAGCGAAAGTGAATCAAATTTTGAAAATAACAAATCCATCATTTTTCTTATGGAAAATGTCGAGGTAAAATCTAAAACATTTGATGATTATGATGATTTATTCAATTCACATGATTATGACATTGTTAAGACCAATCTAGATAGAGAAATCAAGAAAAATACCAAGCTCAAAAAAAGCTTAAAGGAAGCTTTTGAAGAGGTTGAATCTCAACAAGAGAATCTTGGTGAGTTATCCCCAGATAATGAACAACTAACTAAGTTAGTAAATAGGTTGAAGAGTGAAAATGAAACACTCAAAGAGAGTGTTGAAGGTTTGACTAGCGTAGCTCTTAAGTTCACCAATGGGCAAAAAATGTTTGATATGATGTTAGGTGCCCAAAGATGTGCTTTTGATAAAGTCAGTATACGATTCACTCAAGGGTCAAAACAAAAAGATTACAATACCCTTTTGATCAAAAGACGTACTTGTTATCATTGTAATATCAAAGGTCACACTGTGTTAAGATGCCCACTTAAACGAATTAAGAAAAGGAAACTAGCATGGGTAGAAAAGGATATGCTTATTAATGCTAACATGCATAGACCCAAAACAACATGGGTACCAAAGTCAAAAGTGTTTTATATTGTGTAAATGGACACAATTGGAGACACTTGGTATCTTGATAGTGAATGTTCAAGACACATGACTGGAGACAAGTCAAAGTTCTTATGCATGGAAAATAAGAAAGGAGGGACTGTGACATTTGGAGACAACAACAAAGGTGAAATCGCTAGTATTAGTACCATTGGTAAGGATTCTCTTTCCATATGTGATGTTCTTTATGCAAAGGCCTTAAACATAATCTCTTGAGCATAAGTCAATTATGTGACAAGGGTTATGGAATATCATTTGAAGCAAATAGATACATTTTTAGGCATTCAAATGACTCAATTGCATTCATAGCATCTAGACATAAGAATGTTTATTGCACAAATCTTGATGATACGAAAAAACAAAATGTTTCATGTTTAAGTGCTATAACTTGTGATGATTCATGGATGTGGCATAGAAGACTAACACATGTTAGTATGGACAACATATCTAGGCTAGTTAAGAATGATCTTGCCAAAGGTATTCGTAAAAGAGTATACCTGAAAGAAAAGGTCTGTGAACCATGTCAATTGGGCAAGCATACCAAATCATCATTTCAGAGTAAGAAATATTTATCTACTACTAGAGCTCTTGAATTGATTCACATAGATCTTTTTGGACCAACCCAAACCCAAAGCTTAAGAGAAAAATCATATGTTTTTGTGATTGTTGATGATTTTTCAAGATATGCATGGGTATTCTTTTTGGCACATAAGCATGAAGTGTGTGATTTACTCATTAAATTTTGTCGAAAAGTAGAAAATGACAAAAGGATACAAAATTAACATCATAAGAAGTGATAGAGGTGAAAAATTTGTGAATAAAAGTCTTGAAGACTTTTGTAGCAAACAAGGATACACCCACCATCTTTCAGCCCCTAGAACACCACAACAAAATGATGTAGTAGAAAGAAAGAATAGATTACTTCAGGAAATGTGTAAAGCAATGTTAAGTGAATACAATATAGCCACCTATTTTTGGGTTGAAGCAATTAATATTGCGTGTCATGTTATGAATAGATCTATGATTAGAAGAAGTATGCAAAAAACTCCATATGAGTAATGGAAAGGATGAACAACTAATGTATGCTACTTCAGAGTGTTTGGTTGTAAGTGCTTCATTTTAAATAACAAAGAAAACCTAGAGAAATTCGAACCAAAATCAGATATAGGAATCTTCTTAGAATACTCTTCTCACAGTAGAGCTTATAGAGTATTCAACAAAGTAACAAAAGTTGTAGAAGAATCCATTCATGTCAACTTTGAAGAAAGTGATCCTAAAAAGAATATCAGGATGAAGTCGTGAAAATGAATATCAATGATGATAATGATGATGACACTCCTAGAGTTATACAGAACCCTAAGATCAATGATGAAACATCATTGAAAACTCCCAAGAGTTCTAGATTGCTTCTCAGTCACCGTAGAGACCAAATCTTAGGTGATCCATCTAAATGTGTGACAACTAGAACTTCAATTCACAAGGACTAAGAGCTTTTAGCTTTTGTGTCTCAAATTGAACCAACCAAGGTAGAGGATGCATTAAAAGATGAGAACTAGACTCTTGCTATGCAAGTAGAGCTAGGACATTTCACAAAAAACAAAGTATGAGAATTAGTTGCTAGGCCATCTCTTCAAACTGTTATTGGAACAAAATGGTATTTAGGAATAAGAAGGATGAACAAGGTGTAATTGTCCGAAACAAAGCTCGATTGGTTGCTCAAGGGTATAACCAAGAAGAGGGCATTGATTTTGAAGAAGCCTTTGCCCCAATAGCAAGATTAGAGGTTACTAAAATATTGTTTGCCTACGTTTGCTACAAAAACTTTCCTTTATACCATATGGATGTCAAAAATGCCTTTCTAAATGGACATATTAATAAAGAGGTATATGTGGAACAACCTCTAGGTTTTGAGGACTCTCAGAACCCGGAATATGTTTTTAAACTCCACAAAGCTTTGTACAAATTAAAACAAGCACCTAGAGCCTGATATGATAGGCTTAGTTCATTTCTTCTAGATCACAACTTTCACAAAAGAAAGCTAGATCCTACTTTGTTCATTAGACACCAAAATTCTGATATATTGCTACTTCAGATATATGTGGATGATATCATTTTTGGTGCTTCAAACAAGAATCTGTGTAATGAGTTTTCAAAACTTATGCAAGATGAGTTTGAAATGAGTATGATGGGAGGGCTTACATACTTTCTTGATATGCAAAATAAGCAAATGTCACATGGCACATTTCTAAGCCAATCAAACTATGCTAAGGAAATGCTCAAAAAGTTCAAGATGAATAACTTGAAAACTATTGATACTCCATGCAACTCAGTAACAAAGTTAGATAAAGATGTAAAAGGTAAACCTATAGATCCAAAGTTATACAGAAGCATGATTGAAAGTTTACTTAGCAGCCAGTAGACCTGACATTATGTTTAGTGTACGTCTCTATGCTAGATTTCAGTCGAGTCCTAGAGAATTTCACATTAAATGTGTTAAAAGGATTTTTCAATATCTCTATGGAACTACTAATGAACATAAAAGTTATATAGACTTTGACTATGTTGGTAATCTAATTGATAGAAAGAGTACCTCCGAATTTTGTCACTTTCTAGGAAATTCTTTGATTTCCTAGTTTAGTAAAAAGCAACATTCGGTGGCATTATCCACGGCTGAAGCAAAATATGTCGCAGCTGGTAGATGTTGTTCTCAAGTTTTTTACATGAGGCAACAACTTCAGGATTATCAAATTCATATAGACTATGCTGAGATATTCCGTGATAACACAAGTGCCATCAATTTATCCAAAAATCAAGTTTTGCACTCAAGAACAAAACATATTCAAATAAGACATCATTTCTTGAGAGATCATGTGCAAAATGGAGATGTGAAGCTTATTCATGTCAGCATTAAAGATCAGCTTGCTGACACTTTTACGAAATCCTTATCTAGAGATCAATTTGTTCATATTAGATGAGAAGTAGGAATGTTTTCCAAATCCAATCTTTGATTGCTTGACCTTTTGATTGCTTGATATTCTGATGACTATCTTTCTATTTTCAGGGGAGAGATATCTTCTTACTCTTTTTGTTGTTTTCAAAAGGGGGAGAAGATCTATTGGCCATATTAGTTGAAGCAAAGGTTAAAATAATAATTGGGGGAGAGTTATTAGCTGGTGGGGTGAGATATTGGCTAATGAAATCCATAAGTAAAGGGGAGCTTAATGAACCTTATTAAACTCTTAGTTGTTCAATAACTGTTGTATGATTGTTATGTGCATATATTATCTGATCAGAAGCATGTTGCATCTTCATGATTCATATTCATTAGTTTGCTTCAAGGCCAACAAATATGTGTTTGAAATCATCAAAAAGGGGAGATTGTTAAACCAAGAACCCTCATGACCCATATGAGAGATATTTTGATGATTACAAACCACACTCTATACTGTAATTTCAAATCATATTTTGATGATCACAAACTCTATGAAGAAATATCCACTATGTGCAAAGAAACGATTATGAAGATCTATCAAGTCAAGATGGAAATCTAGTTGGATAATTCTAAAGCATAGAATGATATTGTAATTGTTTCAATTTTTCTAGAATATTTTTAAGCTTCTAGAATCTCATCTAGAATTTTTTTTCAGCAACTTCATCATACATCTTGAAGTTTTTCAAAATTCACTTTCATAGATTTCAAAGTATTTGATTCTTGCTGAAAATTAATATGATTGATCGATTCGAATGATTTCAAATGAATTTCAAATTCTCTAAATGATCTATGTTCATTTGATTTGATCCGAAGAGTGCAAACATTGATTTGATTCATTGGATTTCAAAATGGAAAAATAGTTGAATTCTTATAAGTGTCGAGTAGGATGCTCATGGCGTTTAGGACGTTTAAGCAGGGGCCAGCTCACTTGAAATCAAGCCTACACTGTAGGATGCTACTGATGCTATAGGACACTCAAAAGTTTTGGGAAATCTTGAAGTACAGTCCAGTAGGATGCTCTTATTGTTCATGACGCTCAAAACTTCTGAGAAATTCTTAGAGCATGTTCCAACAGGATACTCAGGTTAAGTAGCGCCTTCTCTGAATTGACTGTGTTCAACTTGCTCTCGGGTTGACATTCCTTCTAGACGGTACTGGTTCTTCAGGACACTCAAGTGAAAGTTAAGTCTTCTGGGCTTTAACTTTTCAGGATGCTGAAGAGCTTCAAGAGGCTCATAAACACCTGCCAGAAAAATAGTTGTCTCACTTGTGTGAATTGCCATCTTTATGAGACTTTGCTATTTTCGTGTAAGCTCAATTTTGACCAATTTTTCCAACGTTTTTGTTAACTCCATTTCGGTGAAACAACTTATCCGTTGCGTTTGAATTTTAAACAAAGCAATTAGGGTTTTTGGGAGATTGAAATCCCAAACCGGCGCTTCTATATATTTGCAACTTTGAACCATTGAGAAAAAAAAATAACTTTGAAAAATCTTGTGCTACTTCCCTACATCCACTACCTATATCCAAGAGGGGGGTGAATTGGACACTTAGACAATTAAATAAATGCAATAACAACTAAATAAGTGCGGAAAGATATATCAATTTGCACAATCGATTTAAAGTGGTTTGGCTACTTGCGTACATCCACTACCTAACCTCCTTAGTTAGGATTTGAAACCTCTTTACTAAGGGATTCTCTTACGGGTGAGAACCAAACCGTTACACCTTTTCTCAACTTTCGAGTGTGAGAACAACCGTTACAATGCTCAACTTGCGGGCTTGAGACCAACCTAAACCTCTAGACTTACAAGCTAGAGAACTACATATCTCAACTTCCGGGTGTGAGACTAACTTAATGCCTTCTCAACTTACCGGCTTGAGAACTATCTATCTGGTTTGAAAAATGTAGTTGAATACACAACAGTTTATATAACTACTGTTACAACTCGATACAGTATACAAGTATGAAATGAAGTACAACTGTATCCTATGAACTATCTCTCAAACTTTCCTTTTGGCAAAAATGATATATGATTAAGACAGTACTAGAAATTTGAGTGAAAAACAGTTCAGTTACCTTCAAATATATTTTCAAAGAAAGATAGAGATTAAGCTCAGTATGAAAATCTTTTGAATAAACAAAGTTTTAAAGAAGACACTTTGACAAGCTAAAACAGTTTAAGCTCTGAAATCAAATTGAAAATTCGACTAACTTTTAAAAGTATTTGCTTGATGAATTTTTGGTGTGTTGTAGATTTTCTAAGTGTTGGTATTTATAGACTTAGTAGAGATGAAGTTGTTAGTCATTTGAATTTGAATTTCGAAAAGAACATTTACTCACAACAGCTAGAATCTTTCACGAAGATGGCAAAAACCATCTTCACAAACATTCTGGTTCTTTTCAGATTTCATGAATAAGGAAGGATTCAAGAATAGTAATTTCGTGCATCAAAGGAAATCTCTGGCAAATCTAAAAAGGTTTCTACGCATAAAAAGTTTTGAAAAAGAAAACTGAAAAAATGTGCAGGCACAGCTTTATGACAGTGTTGGATTAGCATCTTGATTGGTTAATCAGCGTCCTGACGTATAATCTCAACTTTTCCGTTTTGTTTCTTGAGGGCGCTCATGGACCATAACCGTCTTGTTGAACTAAGAAGTGAGGGCGCTACAAGAATGTAAGGGTAAGCGTCCTGACACAATTTAAAAACACTTAAAAATATAAGGGCGCTATTTACAACGTAAGCGTCCTATCTTTAAAGTATGAAAAACATAAGGGCGCTACTGAAACGTAAGAGTCCTGATGCTTAAGACGACCGGCGAGCTAATGTTGAATCAGTGTTCTGATAAGTTCATTGGTTGACACAATGAGGACGTTACTGATAAAGTAAGTGTCCTGATGGATAAGAACTTTTTTAACCTTGAACTCTATCAGTGTCTTAAGATGTCATTAGCGTCCTAACATGCAAGTGGAGGAGGGCGCCACTAAGACATTAGCGTCCTAATCGAATATTTAAAAACTGATTTTAAAAGTGATTTTTGTCTTTCAAAACTAAGTCAAATTAGTTAAAGACTCGATCAAATCAAATATTAAACAGATTAAGAATTTAAATCATTTGAAAAACCTTTCAAACATATCGATCAAAACATGAAATTTAGTAGATCTTGCCGAGAGAAATTTGATCGATAGATTTACATTCTAAGTACTGAAAACTTGAAGCTTTGATCATTGACATTCAATGGACTTGCAAGCTCTTCTGTTTGATCTTGATAATTCTGAAACACTTAACAAGATCATTAGATACACAAACATGAGTAGTTTGGAATCATCAAAACATTATCATTTTGGGGTTCCTTGAGATAACAATCCTAACTGGGGAGGTTAGGTAGTTGAAGTAGGCGAGAGCCGAACCACTCTAAATTTGTTGTGTGTTTGATTTATTTTCGCTATATTTTTTTTTGTCATTGCTTTATTTTGAAAGGTAAAACTTGCAAACTTGTCCAATTCAGCCCCCTCTTGGACACTTATCTTGGCCAACAAATATTCGATTGCACATAAATCTAATAAATAAATATTACAACAAGATGATGGCCTTTTCGATGGAATGCCATTTAAAATTTTTGCTTAAATACTATTACAACCCAATAATTAATTCCTAATACAGATTTTCTAAATAAATTAAATAGATCTTACAACAAAAAATTAAGGCCATGAAATCTTGAAGGTAATTTTTCTCTTTAATAAATTAATTAACATGACAATTAAACTCATGTAATAAATCATAAAGAAAATATGCAATCATGTTTATTAAATCCCGATCCATTAATCTATAGGATCTATATAAACCTTAAAATAAGATTTATATAATCCTAACAGCATAATTACTAAATAACATGGTCTAAAAGGAAGCTTTGATACCAAATGTCAGAATTTATTTAGATTATTAGTTTATAGTTTAATCTCAATAATAAAACAAATTACCTCAAATCATGTTGTCCAACCAATGAAGATGATGAATTGGTGATCCCGCAAAGGGTGTAAGCAATCCGACCGACCCGACCAAACTCGACCATTACGGGTCAGGTTGGGTTTGAGTTTAGGATCGGGTTGGTCGGGTCTGTTCAGGGGTAACCCGACCTGGTCGGGTTGAGTCGCAGGTCCCGACCAAAAAAGGTCGGGTTTCACCTTACCCGACCCGACGACCCACCCCACCCCAACGCAGCACCCCTTTCGGATTTCGTTAATATTTTGTTCTTTTTTGGTTTTTTTTTTGTTTTAACTCTCTCCTCTCATCTCTCGTTCAAGAAAAGGGGAAAAGAAAGTTAAGAAACCCTAACCTACTCTTCTTTCTCAGGCTCCAGTCCGCCATCGCCATCGCCATCACCATCTTCTTTGTTCTTCTTTTTCGGTTCTTGTCTCTTCTCTCATCTCTCGTTCAAGAAAAGGAAAAAAAAAGTTAAAAAAACCTAACCTATACTCTCCATTCTTAGGCTACACTCCAGCCGCCATCGTCATCGCCATCGCCATCTTCTTCTTCGGTGCTTCCCTTCTCAAACTACAAACGCTATGGCTGTGAATCAGATCTTCACTCTTTCGCTCTTTTTTTTGTTGCAGGCAATCATTCTTCTTCTTCTGCTCTCAATCGTTCTTTTTCTTCGCTATCTCTCTCTCAATTGTTTTTCTTTCCTCTCTCTGTCACACCCCGCCCGGACGCTCCTAAACCGGCGGTGCACTCGCGAACGGGGCAACATTTGGAATAATAACAATGGTAACAACAGAGTGCGCAACGGAAAATATAATACAGTACAAGTCTGATTTCGTTTAATTCAGAATATTATTTGTACATGAAATGGTCAAGGGAACATACTCCCCAAAATCCCCAATGAATAATACAAAGGGTACAAAATGTGGGCCCCATGAACCTGCACCCAGTCCACCCTAATTTCCTGTGAAAGATTGGATGATAATGGAGTGAGCTTAACGCGCTCAGTGGGTAAAATAGTTCATGAGTATAACAATTAATAAAGCATACTTCAATATCAAATATCTTAAATACAAAAAAGAGCATCATAATCAATCAATATGTATGTATGCATGACACCGTCCCGAAATGGTTTGATGAACATACATCACCTGAGTTCACGTACAAATGTCCATCTGGACGTTGTAGCCAGGTTCTATTGTACGTCCCTTCTTAAGATCGACCTCTGGATTCACGTACAGATGTCCCTTCCCAGGCGTAGCCGGGTTCTCATTGTACGTCCCTCTCTAGAGAAATATAATGAATAGCGAGCAATGTTCCTAACTATTCTATGAGTCATAAACCACATACGTCCCTAGGTGGTGATATATATGATGCTAATGCATGAACTGGTCTAGTCTACTCGTCTGGTCTTTTCTTGACATTTAGACTGACTTTGGCAACGTCCGGTGATCCTTATCAGGGTTGGTATCACGACGTGCAAGGTTAGGACATTCAGTATTACTTGTATAAGCTGGTAGCTTTCAATAAGACGAACTAGATCAGTCCCCAGTTGAGAGGTGAGACACAAGGTCTGCTTAAATACCAATCGCCTATAGCAGCCCGCTGCCTCCCGTTCACTATTTAAAGTTATCGAGGACAAGACCGAGTCTAGTTGAGCCAAATTGACCACAAATCCGGCATTATAACAACGTAATACATGAATTCCAAATATACAGGCATAAGTGCAACAGTATAAACATTATATGACATAATGCAGTGTAAATGAACAGTAGATATAGTAATAACTGAATGTAAACTTTAATAAAAGTTATAAAACACGCAAACCTATGTTTCGTTCCCCACCTTCAGATAAGAACTTCTTTTTCAGATCTGGCGCATTCCTCCGGACAGAACTTCGTCGCACCGCACCGAGATTCTCAAAAGACTAAAAACTCAAAATGAGTTAAAAGAGGAGGAAAAATCACAATTTGGAGTGAATCTAGTGTGAAGAATGAAGAGGGGGAGGGCCCCTTATATAGGATTTTTGGCGCTTAAACGTTCGGGCGGGCTGCCCGAACGTCCGGACATTTCTGCCCAAACGAATTTTTTTTTTGTGAAATACAGGGTATTACACTCTCTCTCTCAATCGTTCTTCTTTTTCTTCTTCTTCTTCTCCCAGTGTCGTGCACACTACGCAGTTGGCACTACGACACTAACATGTATATTTATTTTCTTTTCTTTTTCTAATCTTAGTAGTTTGTATTCCTCTATAATTTATTTGTGTTGATTTTTTTGGTTATTTTAGGTTTATAATTGTTGTATTTGAATGATTTTGCAGGTTATTTTTGGATTATAATTAGTTTATTTGTTGATTTGATTTGAACGATTTTGCATTTTATTTTTTTTTTGGGGGGGATTGTAGATTTGTAGGATTCTATCAATGAATACAATACTAATGTATTCATTTTATATGTTTGTCATTGACTCATTATAGTTCATTTTATTTTGAAGTTAATTTTAAACTTGATTGTTTCACTTTCATGTTGTTTTATATTTTTTTAATTGAATAATTGATACATTATTTTTAGTTGTTTAGTTGTTTAAATTAATCATTTGTTTGTTTTTATAATTCTTTAATTGTTTACTTTTTGCAGGTTATTTTTGGATTATAATTAGTTTATTTGTTGATTTGGCTTGAATGATCTTGCACTTTTTTTTTTTTTTGGATTATTGGATTATCTTAATGAATCCAATACTAGTGGATTCTCTCAATGAATCCAATACTAGTGGATTCATTTTATATGTTTTGTAGACTTATAGTTGATTTTATTTTTTTTATTGGTGTAAGTTTTTTTTTTATTCAATGTTTTATATTTGTTTATATGCCATATTTTTTATTCAGTGTTTTTGTTTTGTTTTGTTTTTTTTTTGGGGAGTGTCAACCCAAATGTAGTTTTCAAAACAATTTTCTACTTTTGAAATAATAGATTCTTCCAATATATTGTCATTGGTCTGTTTTTAAAGTTCAACATTAAAATTTGTGAAGAAAAAAAAATTACCTCTGTTTGGTTCATTATTTAGATTCAATTTTTTGTATTCAAAAATCCAAATACATAAACAATGCATTTGGTTAATCGAATTTGAAAATAATTCCTAAAAAGTAAGCCTCCAAGTTATATTTGCATAGAGGCTCTTTTATTAAATGAGACTTTTTATCTTCATCATCTTTTTAATAGTTAATTAGTTGATTGTGTATTTTTAATAGATTATTTCTAACTTTAATTGTTTATGTGCTTGTTTATTTATAATTTAATTTTTACTTGGTAGTTTGATGTTGTTTAATAATTTTTGTAATTGATATATTGTTTTTAGATGCTTAATTGTTTATTTGAATCATTCGTTTATTTTTATAATTGCTTGATTGTTTATTTAAGATGGTAATTGATTATTAGTTATTTTATATGTTAGATGTCGACTCTTGAAGGGGGCCAGATCCAAATGTGAATACAAGTGATGTGCCAAATCCAAATGTGAACAATCAACCAGAAGGGGCTTCAGCTCGACCGCCTAATCCAGGTAAAAGAAAATCTACTAAACCTGCTTCAGATGTCTGACCTCA
This sequence comes from Paratinospora sagittata, assembly GCA_035771175.1. Classification (NCBI taxonomy): domain Eukaryota; kingdom Viridiplantae; phylum Streptophyta; class Magnoliopsida; order Ranunculales; family Menispermaceae; genus Paratinospora; species Paratinospora sagittata. Next base: position 14,461,539 of record CM069610.1, on the reverse strand, counting down.
TTTTATTAGACACAATGACGATCATGAGAATCCTATAGCTGAATGTAAATATTGTGGTGCTACACATGCTTGTCATCCAAAGCGTCATGGGACCAATAATTTAAGAAATCACATTGCATCATGTAAGAATGTAACACCCCGTAATTTTAATTAAATACATAATTTAAATTACACATATATCGAGATGTATAATATACGTATTTTATACGTAGGAGCCAAATATACACGTGTATGATTAGTAAATAAATAAAATTATGAAATGAAAATGATACATATAGGATCATCCTACATGGGTGCTTACAATTTAAAAAAATGAAGTTGACTTAAATTTATGGGGTTGGTTATTTAAATATGTAAATTGAGTTGATGATTAAATAATTAAATGAAGTTGTGAAGTGAATTGAGTTGAATTAAATTGATTAATGTATGGGGTGAGTTGGTTAATTATTGAGCATGAGGTGCATTTGATCATTTTGTATATATAAATATCAACTTCCATTTTTAATCTCAACCTCTCACCAACGTCCAAAAACAAAAACAAAAAAAAAATAAACATAAAAAGAAGAAAAGAAGTTGTTGAGGACAAAATGAAAGAAAGAAGAGAAAGAGGAAGAGAAAAGAAGAACGTCCAGAACGAGAGAACAAAGAGGAAAAAAAAAAGAGAAACGCGGGATTTGTGCAAAATTGAGACTCGCGGTAAGTGATTTTCACTCTATTTCTTCGTGAAATTAATATCTAAGATAGATGTAACGATTCTAGCGGAGTAATTTTAGCTATATGAGTTGTTTTACAGTGTTTTCAAAATTTGAGTTTTTACCCAACTTGGATGAAAATTTGTTCGAAATGTGGAAAAACACTCCCTAGATTGTAGGAGCTCCGAATATATGATTAGATTTCATTTATTTGTTCATTTAGAACTTTTATGGCTGTTGGTAGTTAGAGTTTATATCGGAGACCGTTTGAATCATTTAAAACCCGATGGAACTCCAGTTGAAGGCTATAGAATGGTAGAATGAACTGTTGCGAGTCCATCGATGCTAATTTCATGATTTTTGGAGACCGTTTGACAATTATAGTAAAAATTTACATATTTTCAATGAATAGTGACAATGTGAACAGTATCGTGAATAGTTATGTGATCATATCCAATGAATAAAATGGAATTAGAATCCAATGAAACTCCGGTTTGAGATCATAGAATCGTAGAGAACTGACTTCCAGACGTTTCGATGTTAAGATCGTGATTTTTGGATATGCTTTGATATTTTTAGTAGTTAAATATATGATTTTTGTGAGTAAAATTGACTTTGGATGCCTCCACGAACGTGTAAAACCTTAGTAAAATACCTGTTGAAGGTAGTAGAATGGTAGTATGACGGATTTTACATGTGTCGATGTGGACAGAATAATTTTAGGAATGTTCTATATTTTTAATAAAATTGATATATGTTCCAGGAGAAAAATAAAACTGAGAACTAGTGAAAATATGAATTGGAAATCTATTTTCACTGTTCTTTCTTGTGGAAATATCTAGATTGGCCACAGAAACGAGATAGCAGTTTATTCACCTGTAAAGTGAGTTGGAATCTAAATTCACAGAATGTGTATAATATTTTTAAGGTTGATCATTATTATTGGTGATTTGAAGTGGGTTAAGAAATTAAATATATAAATAGATATGAAAAAATGAAATTGAATTATGGAGTTGTTGTGACAGGTTGAGTTAGTTGGATTTAAATTGGAGTCGGACTCGAAAGCGACGATGATTGTAATTAAGTTGAAAAGTCATGTACCGTGAGTATATTTTCTTGATTTTGGTTCTTGTATAGCATTTTATATATATGAAATGTTTGAATGTAAATATGCTAGGCATATATTGTTGCATTGTGTTTTAATTTGCATTCATAAATGACTTTTTTTAGCATTGGAGCATGTGAGACTTGCAAAGGCAAGTTGGTGTCATTTCGTTAGGAATTAGACCCGGATGAGTGTTATGCGTAACCACATTGTCAGTAGGCCTATCCTAACAAGGATTGGAGATCCTTGAAATGACTGTGAATTGGGTAATGAGAGGCTGTGGCTACCTTGTAACAGTCATACAAGGGTTAGACCCGCTCTCTTGCCTTGAAGGAGGGAGATTGTGGATTTCGTGGAAAATGATGCATTGTTTTCTTGAAAACTCATGAAATCTATGTTGTTGACATGTATGATATATTCGTTGAATGATACATGTGTTTAATACGATGATTTTAAATGCCATATTTTCCTAAATGTATATAATTGCCATATCAAGAAATATATTCACTGAGTTGTTGTTTGCTCACTCCATTTCCTTCAATATTTCAGGTACAAAGTTAAAAGGAAAAGCACGAGAGTAGATACGAGTCTTATGTTGTTAATGTACGTGTATGAGAAGGAAATAAATTATATTTGCTTTATTTTCAAATGAATATATATCACATCCTACTTATATATATATTATCACATAGATGGGTTGTACATGGATTTTAATTTGATATTTTGGGTTATAAAATGCTTGTGATGATAAAATGAGATGATCATAGATATTTATCAGGTGAGAATTTAATTTATGGAATGAATGGAATGAATGGAATGAATGGGATGATTATCTATATATATATATTTGATTTGATTTGATTTGTGGTATATCAGGAAAAAATGTGAAATGTCCATTTTATGGGGAGATGTTGTCAAAATTTCTGTAAATTTTGGGAATTATTGTGAATGTCTGTTGAGGCTGACAGTGTATTGTATACTGTATATGGGTATGTACAGTATATAGTGCATTGTGCCGGTCATGACGTCAGCCTACGTCAGGGGCGTCGTGACAATATTGGTATCAGAGCCTAGGTTTAAAATCCTTAAGAAGATAAAAGTTTTATGATATTGTGATTGTTTGTATGGGTATATATATGGGTAGTCCTATTATGTTGAGCCTAATCCAATATGTTATCTTGACTGAGAATCACCTGTGTCGGTGAATTCCAGATTCGGAAAAGACCAGTCAAGATTAATAATGGAAATTGCTGATCACGAAAGGATCAGAAGGCTGAAATAAAAAGAACTGGATGTAATCCAGTGATAATAAATTACATAGCTTATATATGACTAGTAACTACCCAACAACAACGAAATGCACAGCTTAGGAGCTTGTGGCTAAGTTGCAATGTGAGAATGACAGAGGCTTGAACCATTGATAGCTCCAAATGTGGGTGCTAATGGTATGGATACTTCTGTAAAAACATATATAGTTGAGACTGAAGTAAAAATAAAATAAATAGAAGGTCTCAAGATCGAACAGTGGATCTCAGTGAGCACTTCTTTTCGAACCTCAAGATCGTTCGGTAGACAGAGACGTTTTTTATAGAAAACGGCCCCGTCTTCAGAGACCGACTAGTGAGGAAGGTCCTGTCTGCTGAGTAGAAGTTCTTGTTTCTCCATTAACATAGGGTCGTTGGCTTGAGCAGCTGAAATATTTCAAACTAGTTCAGAGTTGGTTGATAATTGAGAGAGTCGTGATCTTGGTCCCTCTTCGATCAGTTGTAGGTTAAAGTTCTCCATCTCGGTAGCCAACTTCCCCATTTCATAGTTAAGAGTACAAGCAAGATAAGATTTTCTACTCAGGGCATCAACGACAACATTGGCCTTTCCGGGATGGTACTGGAGTTGAAAGTCATAATCTTTCAAGAATTCCAACCATCGTCTTTGGCAGAGGTTTAGGTCTCTCTGAGTGTATATGTACTTAAGACTCTTGTGATCTGAGAAGACCTCAAACCATTCACCGTATAGGTAATGACGCCATAATTTCAGTGCAAATACGACAGCTGCAAGTTTTGAGTCATGTGTTGGGTATTACCCTCATGAATCTTCAGTTGCCTCGAGGCATATGCAACAACTTGGCCTTCTTACATTAGTACGACACCTAAGCCTTGGAGAGAGGTGTCGGTGTATAATGAAAATCCAATTGCATTTCTTGGAGTGATAAGTACAGGTGTCGTCGTGAGGCGTTTCTTCAGTTCCTGAAATGATGCTTCACAGGCAAGATTCCAGATGAATCGCACGTCTTTTCGATTGGGCTTGGTCATAGGTTCAGCAATCTTTGAGAAGTCCTTGATGAAGCGTTTGTAATAGCCAGCCAAACCAAGAAAACTCCTTATCTGAGTAACAGGGGTAGGCTGCTTCCAGTTTAGAACTGCTTCAACCTTAGAAGGATCTACCTCAATGTCATTGCCTGAAACCACATGGCCTAGGAATTGAACTCGCTTCGCCCAAAATTCACACTTACTCAACTTTGCATATAGCTAGTGGCTTTTCAAGGTCTGGAGGACTATCTTTAGATGTATCTTATGGTCTTCCTCGGTTGAGGAATATATCAAGATATCGTCCACAAAAACCACCACAAATCGGTCTAAGTATAACCAAAAGATGCGGTTCATCAAATCCATGCACGCAGCAGGTGCATTTGTTAGACCGAACGGCATGACCAAGAACTCGTAGTGACTGTAGCAAGTTCTGAATGTCGTCTTGGTAATGTCCGACTCTCGGATTAGGAGTTGATGATAACCGGATCGTGAATCAATCTTAGAGAAGTATTTGGCATCTCTAAGTTGGTCAAACAAGTCATCGATCCTGGGCAACGAATATTTATTCTTAATGGTGATGTTATTCAGCTTGCGATAGTCGATGCAAAGTCATAACGAACCATCCTTTTTGCGAACAAACAGAACTGGAGCGCCCCAGGGTGATGAACTTTTTCTGATTAAGCCATTACTCTCTAATTCCTTCAGTTGTTTGTCCAATTCAACCAGCTCAACATTTGACATTCTACATGGTGGAATTGAGATAGACCCGGTCCCAGGTATGAGATTGATCTCAAAATCGAATTCTCTAACCAGAGGTAGACTAGGAAGGTCATTTAGAAAAACTGTTGGCAATTCAAATATTACCGGGACATCGTGTACTTCGAGAGGGTACAGTGCTGGTGATTCATTTTCATCACCAAGGGATAAAGCTCGAAGCTGTGCCTTGAGAAGTGCAACAGTCGAGTTGTGTATCCATTTCCTCGTTCCCTGAATCTTGACAAACTCCCATGTGGGCAAGGTTAACTGAACTTGCTTTTTCATACAATCGATCTTTGCATTCAATGGTGCGAGCAAGTCCATGCCGAAGATGAGGTCGAAGTCTTCAATGTCCATCACAAAAAGATCTGCATATATAAGATGTTCTGACATTCGAAGCTCACATCGAGAACACTGCAAATTTACGTCAGTACCAGATCCTAAAGGTGATGTGACATGGATTGTGATGTCTGTGGGTTCAGGATGCAACCCTAAATGTCTTACCAATGTAGACGATATAAAAGAATGCGTAGCACCCAAATCGAATAAGACATGTACCATTGTATTGAACAAGGAAAATGTGCCTTCGACTACATTGTTGTTTGGGATGGGTTGTTGAGCGATAGCAAATTCTCTGCCCTGGTTCCGTTGCCCCTTGTTCTGCTGGTTCTGTTTGGGTTGGGCATTAGCAGCAGGTGGGGCTTGTTGGATTGTAACAGCGGGAACAGGTTGTTGAAGGTGTGGACAAGCATTTCTTACATGGCCCTGTTGGCCGCAGTTGTAACACGTCATCCTCTGCTGCTGATAGTTTTGTTGGCCATGCTAGTTGTGGTGCTGACCACCACCTCTGCCATTGTCATTTTGATGACCACCCCTACCATTACGGCCTCCTCGTCCATGATTACGAAAACCCTGATGGTCAGGGTTAGATGGTTCAGCCGCAGGTGCAGTGGCCTCATTCTTCTGAACAGGGGCTGGGAAGGCTGGGTTTTGATTATAGTAGGGCTTCTTCTTGTTGCCCTGTTGCGAGCCCTGTTGGGAAAACGTTGCAGGTCATTTTCCCCTATTCAGTCTCTGCTCCTGCACAATCTTCTCCTGCTCAGAGCTCATGGCTTTGTCAACGACCTCCCTGTGAATCTTGAGATCCAAGATCGACAAGGCTTGTCGAATGTTAGGACGAAAGCCATTGTAGAATTTATCGGTCTTATCTTGCTCCGTTGAGATGGTGGAGAGAGAGTAGACCGATAATTCTTTAAACTTGATAGCATACTCTCTGACTGTCATGCGCCTTGGTATAGCTTGAAGAACTCCTGGCGCTTCTGTCACTTTACAGCGTCGGGGAAGTACTCATCAATAAACATTGACTAGAACTCTTGCCAAGTCATGTCCGTGGTGTTGACCCTTGGGTCTTCCTTTACTGTTATCCACCATGTATTTGCTACACCAATAAGTTGGTAGGACGCAAGTGAAATCTTTCGAGCCTCATCGACTACCATTGCATCGAGAGCCTTCTTTGACTCATCCAGCCATTTCTGCACCTCTTCAGCATCACTGGTGCCAGCAAAAGTAAGAGGATGTAGCCTCTTGTACTTCGTAATCTGGTCGGTTTGAGTCTCACAGGTGCTTGAACTGTGACAACCTGATCGGTCGCGGTCTCACGAACGGTCGTCTGAACAGTTACTTTCATCGCCTCGATAAATTCGGCGAAAAAGACTTCCATACTCTAAGGAAAAGTATGTGGGTTGGGGTGGCACTGTCAGCCCAGACGTAGTGGCAGTATCGGGTGTGGCCTGCGCTGTCGTCGGAGGCGGCGGTTCCTGGTTCTGAATTTCAGGAGGTGCCTCCTCTGTTGGACCGACAGTACGTGGCCTTTCTCTCTTCCTGGTTTGCATTTTCTCACTGGCAATGAGGAAATAAAACCATGATTTAGGAATCGTAGCCAAGTATAATGTTATGATATTCTCGGCAACAAATTAGAGAGTACTGCAATATAAAAACCACCTATTTTTCTAAGTATAGTGTAAGGTTTTTGTTGAGGAATTAAATAATCTTATGTGTCTCGTACGTTTGGCCATGGTGTAAAATAAGGCTAGAATGTTTATATAATAAGTATAAACTTTGCAAGTTTTTCAAATGTTTTGGTTCTGGTTTTTTTTTTTTTTTTTGTGAACATACATATATATATTTCATTGAAAATCCATAAGAGTCATAAAAATTCTTAGATTTGCCTCGGTAAATATCCTGATCTAACGTTCTATCGCAATCTTATGTATTCAAACACTTTCGCTTAGTCTTTTCAACTATTATCTAAATTCGTGTGTCCCATACCACATGAATTTGGTAATAAGGGTGTCAACCAAGTTAAGTTGTATGAACACGGTCTTTATACAACATCGGTTGAATAGTAGTTCACTAATAATATCGTCCAAGTTTACTCGTCCCATACCGTGTAAACTTAGTGATAATGTTAGTAATGCAACTTTCTCCAAATGTTTCTTTTCACATAAGGTCGTGGGTTTTTTTACTTCCACATTTTATTTAGTATCCTCCAATTTTGTTGTGTCTCATACCACTCCAAAGTTAGTGATAGAAAAGAAAGGATGGTTGTAAGTCGGCCCACCAAAAATAGTCTTAAACAAAACATTTTCATTCATATATAAAATAAGGTTTTACAATGCCAGTGATCATTCCTGATTTTCCTGCCTACTACCGCTCCTTTTAGACCTCCTGTTAGGTACAAAAAGACTACTAGAAGAAAGTTGAGAAGTCGCTAGCTGTTCTTCGACGTTTTGCATACATTTTAACAAAGCATTTTGAGTCTCCTCCATCCGAGCAATACTAGCTACAATCACATTTAACTGCTCGAATGGGTTAGTCGATTGCCCCATCGATGGTTGATGGGTCGACTGTCCGATAGGTGGAGGGTAGGCCGTAGGCATTGGTGGAAAGTATTGGTCGTACGGTTGACTCATAGGTGTGGGATAGTTGTTTTGATTGTACGGGGATTCCCTAACTGGAACCCCTTGGACATTTGGATATGCTTGAGTCAAAAAGTCTTGAAACAATGGACTCATTGGGATATCCTGCCTTCTGAAATTTGGTGCCGCACAATTCTATTATTGTTGGTTCACAGGAACTTGTGGAACTGGCCGATACGGTACCTCAGGAGTTGGAAACCTTTGGTACGTAGTATTGCCTTGAGTTGGTATGTTCCAGGAAGGTGGATTTGCTGGAACTCTTTGTCCATCCTGATTTGGTTGAGGTTGATTTCGGTTGGCAAAGAAATCCTCAGAGAATAGGTGATTGGTTTGACCATTATTCGAGACCGGGTTTGCCGTAGGGTTCTGGTTTGGCTCGTTATTTGGTACCGCCCTGACAGGAATCTTGCGCCGAATTTTTCATTGACAACGTCCATTTTTGTCTCTAATTTTTTTGCCATTTTCTCCTAAAGTCGCGCCGAATACTTCCTCGTCAGTTACCCCTCCACTTGTGACAAACGTCTTGAAGATAGAGGATGTTGTAACCGCCACAGTGATCTGCTTCGAAGACTCATCAAAAGTGTTGACTTTTGCCTCGTATAGCATCCTTATGATCAAGACTCCGTAGCCGAGGAGTTCCTTTCTTAAAGGGTTTTGAATCACCCGCAACATTTGTTGGATGATGATGTGAGGTAGGGAGACCTTAATTTTCTTCTCTATGCAGTATAGCACAAGAAGTTGAGCCCTTGACATAGCACCTCTAGTCACCTTTTCCGGCAAGATGTTGCCGAATACGATCTATCTATCCAAGGCCGGCAATAGGTGGTTTAAGGAGATTGTTTGGGAGGTGGGCGTACGTCAATTGAGTGTACGACGTTTTGGCGAGAAAATTGAACAACTATTCTTTGGACTCTGCAATCTTTGGAACTGTCTGGGATTCATGTGGATCAATGATTTTACCTTCAATCGGGATCTCCATAAGTCGCGCAATAATTTTGGCGTTGATAGAAATCTTTGTTCCCCTAACTGTTGTCTTCAAAACAGGGCTGATCTCATCTTCTTGAAGTCCTACGCAATTCATGGCTTCGTAGAAGGATTTCACCAAGTTGTAAGAGATGTAACCCTTAACTTTTGTTATGTTCAACCACCCCAGTGTTGCCAGTTTTTCATGAAAGATCGGACGAAGGCAGAGATCTCTATTGTCGATACTCCTCAAAATCATAACCTCCCTTTCGAACAATTCCTTGAGTCTGGTGGGAATTGGTTCTCGACTATTGGAAGTCGTTCCTTCACTTGAGGCCATTATCTTGCTGAAAGGAAAATAAACTTGTGAAAGGCACAAAATATATTCCTAACATTTTTAAGATTTATGCCTTGTCCATCAGACAATATTTTCTATATTTCTCTTGATGTTTATGCCATCATTTAATCCAAATTTTTCATTAGCAATATGATATATATATCTCGTATATACATAGATATATAGATATATATATTTAATCATAACTATATATATAGTTTTCATAAATCATAACTATATATATATTTGAATCTAAACTATATAGTTTTCTAGATATATATTTAATATAAATCTCAACTATATATAATTCATATATATATAGTTCTAAAGATATATATATCTGATAAATATTTTCTTCCCCTAATTTGGTGGACTTGGGAGGGTCATGGACCTTACGCTCTGATACCATTAAATGTCACACCCCTCCCGGACAGGCCTAAACCGGCGGGACACTCACGGACGGGGCGCGAATTGGCATCATAATGATAACAGAGTGAGCGGAAACATGATTAAGTACAAGTCTGATTTCATTAATTTCAAAATATATTTGTACATGAAATAGTTAAGGGAACATTCTCCCAAAATCCCCAATGAATAATACAAAGGGTACAAAATGTGGGCCCAAAAACCAGCACCCAGTCCACCCTAATCTCCTGTGAAAGATTGGATAACAACGGGGTGAGCTATACGCTTAGTGGGTAAAATAGTTTGTGAATATAACAATTAATAAAGCAAACTTCATAATCAAATATCTTAAATACACATCAGAGCATCATAATCAATCTAATATGTATGTATGCATGACACCGTCTCGTATTGGTTTGATGATTGCACATCGCCTGAGTTCACGTACAGATGTCCCTCCCCAGGAGTAGCCGGGTTCTCATTGTACGTCCCTCCTCAGGAACGACGCTCTGGATTCACGTACAGATGTCCCTCCCCAGGAGTAGTCAGGTTCTCATTGTACGTCCCTTTCCAGAGAAATATAATGAATAGCGAGCATTGCTTCTAACTATTCTATGAATCATAAACCACATACGTCCCTAGGTGGTGTTATGTATGATGCCAATGCATGAACTGGTCCAGTCTTTACTTAACATTTAGACAGAATTTGGCAACGTATGGTGATCCTTATCAGGGTCGGTATGACTACGTGCAACGTTAGGACATTCAGTATTACTTGTATAAGCTGATAGCTTTCAAATAAGACCAACCAGATCAGTCTCCAGTTGAGAGGCGAGACACGAGGTCTACTTAAATACCAATCGTCTAGAGCAGCACGCTGCCTCCCGTTCACTATTTAAAGTTACTAAGGACAAGACTGAGTCTAGTTGAGTCAGATTGACAACTAATCTGGCATAACAACAGTGTAATACATGAACTACAAATATACAGGCATAAGTATGACAAGTATAAACATTATACGCAATAATGCAGTGTAAATGAATAGTAGACATAATGATAAATAAATGTAAACTTTAATAAAAGTTATAAGACACGCAAACCTATGTTTCGTTCCCCACCTTCAGATAAAAACTCCTTTGAAAACTGGAGCCTTTCCCCGGGCAGAATCGCGTTGCACCGCACAGAGAGTCTCAAAAGAGAAGACAAAAACTCAAAATAAGTGAGAGAGAGAAGAAAATTCACAAGGAGGAGTGATTTTGGTGTGAGAAATGAGGAGGGGGAGGGGTTCCTTAAATAGGAAACATGGCACCTGAAGGTTCGGGCACGCGCCTGAAGGTTTGGGCATGCGCCATAAAGTTCGGGCAGGTGCCCGAGACAATTTTTTTTTATTTTTCTTTTTGTGCAAACCTAGGGTATTACATGTAAGTTTTTTATTTTTTATCTAATGTTTTGTAATACCCTGTATTTCACAAAAAAAAAAAAAAAAGTTCGGGCAGACATGCCCGAACGTCCGGGTGTCCTGCCCGAACGTTCAGGCGCCAAATCTCCTATATAAGGAGCTCTCCCCCTCCTCATTTCCTCACACCAAATCACCTTCTCTTGTGATTTTTCCTCTTCTTTTCACTCATTCTGAGTTCTTGTCTGTTTGAGACTCTCTGTTCGAGACTCTCGGTGTGATACGACGAAGTTCTGTCCGGAGGAAAGCGCCAGATCTGAAAAAAGAAGTTCTTATCTGAAGGTGGGGAACGAAACATAAGTTTGCGTGTCTCATGAATTTTATTAAATTTTACATTCATTTATTATTATCTCTACTGCTCATTTACACTGCATTATATCATATAATGTTTATATTGTCACACTTATGCCTGTATATTTGGAATTCACATATTATACTGTTGTAATGCCGGATTAATAGTCAATCTGGCTCAACTAGACTCGGTCTTGCCCTCAGTAAATTTAAATAGTGAACGGGAAGCAGCGGGCTGCTCTAGGCGATTGGTATTTAAGCAGACCTTGTGTCTCACCTCTCAACTGGGGACTGATCTAGTTGATCTTATTGAAAGCTATCAGCTTATACAAGTAATACTGAATGTCCTAACCTTGCACGTCGTGATACCGACCCTGATAAAGATCACCACACGTTGTCAAAGTCAGTCTAAATGTTAAGTAAAGACCAGACCAGTTCATGCATTGGCATCATACATATCACCACCTAGGGACGTATGTGGTTTATGATTCATAGAATAGTTAGGAGCATTGCTCGCTATTCATTATATTTCTCTGGAGAGGGACGTACAATGAGAACCTGGCTACGCTTGGGGAACGACATTTGTACGTGAACTCAGGCGACGTACGTTCATCAAACCATTATGAGACGGTGTCATGCATACATACGTATTGATTGATTATGATGTTTTGATGTGTATTCAAGATATTTAATTATGAAGTTTGCTTTATTAATTGTTATACTCACGAACTATTTTACCTCACTCCATTATTATCCAAATTTTCCTAGGAAATTAGGATGGACTGATGTAGGTTATGGGGCCCACATTTTTGTACCCTTTGTATTATTCATTGGAGATTTTTGGGGAAGATGTTCCCTTGACTATGTTATGTACAAATAAATTCTGAATTAAATGAAATCAGACATGTACTGTATTATATTTCCGTTGCGTACTATGATATTACTATTGTGATAATTCAAAATGCGTCCCCCGTCGGCGAGTGTACCGCCGGTTTAGGCGGGTCCGGGCAGGGTGTGACATTTAATGGTATTAGAGAATACGGTCCACGGCCCGCCCAAGTCCACTAAATTAGGAAAAGAAAATTTTATTAGATATGTATATCTTTAGAACTATATATATATATATATATATATATATGAATTATATATAGTTAAGATTTGTATTAAATATATATATCTAAGAAAACTATATAGTTTTATACAGTTTAGATTTATATATATAGTTATGATTATGAAAACTATATATATGGTTATGATTAAATATATATATATATATATATATATATATATATATATATATATGTATATATGAGATATATATATACCATGTTGTTAATGGAAAAATTTGGATGAAAAATTTTATTAGATATATATATATCTCTAGAACTATATATATGGATCAATTATATATAGTTGAGATTTATATTAAATATATATCTAGAAAACTATATATATGGTTATGATTAAAATATATATCTATATATCTATGTATATATATATATATATATATATATATATACCATGTTGTTAATGGAAAAATTTGGATGAAATTTTTTATTAAATATATATATCTCTAGAACTATATATATATATATATATCAATTATATATAGTTGAGATTTATATTAAACTATATAGTTTATATATAGTTTAGATTTAAATATATATATATATATATATATAGTTATGATTTATGAAAACAATATATATATATGATTATGATTGAATGTATATATCTACATATCTATGCATATACGAGATATATATATCATATTGCCAATAGAAAAATTTGGATTAAATAATGGCATAAACATTGAGAATAGAAAATATTGTCCAACTGACAAAGCATAAATCTTAAAAATGTTAGGAATATATTTTGTGTCTTTCACAAATTTATTTTTCCTTTCAGCAAAATAATGGCCTCAAGTAAAAGAGCAACTTCCAGTAGTAGGGAACAAATTCCCACTAGACTCAAGGAATTGTTCAAAAGGGAGGTTATGACTATGAGGAGCATCGACAATAGAGATTTCCGCCTCCGTCCAATCCTTCACGACAAACTCGCAACTCTGGGTTGGCTGAACATAACAAAAGTTGAGGGTCACGTCTCTTACAACTTGGTGAGATCCTTTTACGAAGCCATGAATTGCGTGAGACTTCAATAAGATGGGATCAGCCCTGTTTTGGAGACAACAGTCATGGGAATAAAAATTTCTATCAACATCGACATTATTGCTCGACTTATGGACATTTCGATTGAGGAGAGAATTATTGATCCACACGAACCCCAGACAGTTGCAGAGATCGTTGAGTCTAATAAACAATTGTTCAATTCCCTCACCAAAGAACCATACACTCAATCGACGTACACCAACCTCCCAAACAATCATCTTAAGCCATCCATTGCCGGTCTTGGAAAGATCGTATTCGACAACATCTTGCCAGAAAGGGGGACTAGAGGCACTATGTCAAGGGCTCAACTTCTTGTGTTATACTGCATAGAGAAGAAAATAAAGGCCTCCCTACCTCACATCATCATCCAACAAATGTTGAAGGTGATTCAAAACCCTTTGAGAAAGGAATTCCTCGGTTACGAAGTCTTGATCATGAGGATGCTATACGAAGCAAACATCAACACTTTTGATAGGACTTCGAAGCAGATCACTGAGCCGGTTACAACATCTTTTATCTTCAAGACATATGTCACGAGGGGACGGGTAACTGACGAGGAAGTATTCGGCGTGACGATAGGAAATGCCGAAAGAATGAGAGACGAACATGGACGTTGTCATAGAAAAAGTCGACGTAAGATTCCTGTCAGATAAGTACCAAATAATGAGCCAAATCAGAATCCTACATCAAACCCAGCCCCGAATAATGATCCAACCGATCGACTATTCACTGAGGAAGAGTTATTTGCCACCCTAAATCAACCTAAAACAAGTCAAGATAGACAAAGTACTCAAGAAAATCCACCAACCTGGAACGTTTCAACTCAAGGCAACACTTCGTACCAAAGGTTTCCAACTCCTGAGGTACCGTATCGACCAGTTCCACAAGTTGCTGTGAACCAACAACAACAGTATTGGGCGGCATCAAATTTTGGAGGACAGAACATCCCAATGAGCCCATTGTTTCAAAACTTTTCACCCCAAACAAATCTAAATATCCAAGGGGTACAATCAAAACAACTACCCTTCACCTATGAGTCACCCGTACAACCAATACTTTCCCCCAATGCCTATGGCCTACCCTCCACCTATGGGACAATCGGCCCATCAACCACCAATGGGACAATCGACTAACCCATTTGAACAGTTAAATGTAATGGCATCCAATATTGCTGAAATGAGAGAGACTCAAAATAATTTGTTAACGTGTATGCAAAACTTCGAAGAAGAACGAGCAAATTCTCAACCTTCTGGTAGTAGTCGTTTTGTCCCTAGCAGGAGGTCTAGAAGGAGCGGTAGTAGGCAGGAAAATCAAGATTGATTACTGGCATTGTAAACTTTTCTTTTATATATGAATGAAATGTTTTGTTTAAGACTATCTTTGGTGGGCTGACTTACAACCATTATTTCTTTTGTATCACTAACTTTGGAGTGGTATGGGACACAACAAAATTAGAGAATACTAAATAAAATGTGGAAGTAAGAAAATCCATGACCTTGTGTGAAAAGAAACATTTGGAGAAAGTTGCATTACTAACATTATTACTAAGTTTACACGGTATGGGACAAGTAAACTTGGAAGATACTATTGGTGAACTACTATTTAGCCGATGTTTTTAGAGACTGTGTTCATGCAACTTAACTTAGTTAACACCCTTATTACCAAAGTCATGTGGTATCGGACACACGAACTTGGATAATAATCGAAAAGACTAAGAGTAAGAGTTTGAATACATAAGATTGCGATAGAATGTTAGATCAGGATATTTACCGAGGCAAATCTTAGAATTCTTATGACTCGTATGGATTTTCAATGAAATATATTTGTATGTTCACAAATACCAGAACCAAATCATTTGAAATACTTGCAAAGTTTTGTACTTATTATATAAACATTCTAACCTTGTTTTACTCCATGGCCAAACATACGAGGAACATAAAATTCTTTGATTCCTTAATAAAAAACCTTACACTATACTTAGAAAAATAGGTGATTTTAATATTGCAGTACTCTCGAAATTGTTGTTGAGCATACTATAACATTATACTTGGCTACGGTTCCTAAATCTTGGTTTTATTTTCTCCTTGCCAATGAAAAAATGCAAACCAGGAAGAGAGGAAGGCCACGTACTGTCCGTCCAGCAGTGGAAGCACCTCCTGAGATTCAGGAACCGCCGCCTCCGACGACAGCACGAGTCACACCCGACACTGCCACTACATCTGGGCAGGCAATACCACCCCCACCCCCACCCTTTGCCATGCTTTCGAGCATGGAAACCTTCTTCGCCGGATTTATTGAGGTGATGAAAGTCATCGTTCAAACGACCATTCGTGAGACCACGGCCAGTCAGGTTGCCACTGTTCAGGCACCTCTAAGATTTGGGTCGGAATCTCAAACCGATCAGATTACCAAGTACAAGAGGTTACAACCTCTTACTTTTGTTGGCACCATTGATGCTGAAGAGGTGCAGAGATGGTTAGATGAGTCAAAAAAGGCTCTAGATGCAATGGGAGTCGACGAGATTCGAAAGATTCCACTAGCGACCTACCAACTTGTTGGTCGAGCAAACACATGGTCGATAACAGTGAAAGAGGACCCAAGGGTCAACACAATAGATATGACTTGGCAACAGTTTGAGTTAATGTTTATTGATGAGTATTTTCCCGACGTTGTGAAGAGGCAGAAGCGCCAGGAATTTGCTAAGTTATACCAAGGCAGCATGACCGTCGGGGAATATGCTGGCAAGTTCAAAGAACTATCGGTCTACTCTCTCTCTCCACCATCTCAACGGAGCAAGATAAGACTGAGAAATTTTATAATGGCTTTCGCCATGATATTCGACAAGCCTTGTCGATCTTGGATCTCAAGATTTACAAGGAGGTTGTTGACAAGGTCATGAGCTTTGAACAAGAGAAAATCATGCAGGAGCAGAGAATGAATAAGGGAAAATGACCTGCAGCGATATCCCAACAGGGCTCGCAACAGGACAACAAAAAGAAGCCCTACTATAATCAAAACCCAGCCCTCAACACCTGCGGCTGAACCTTCAAGGACAACGGAATCAGGGCAGAGCATTTGCCATCGCTCAACAACCCCTTCCAAACAATAATGTAGTCGAAGGTACATTTCCTTTGTTCAATACAATGGTGCATGTTTTGTTTGATTCAGGTGCTACGCATTCTTTTATATCGTCGGCACTGGTAAGACATTTAGGCCTGCATACTGAACCCACAGACATCACACTCCATATCACATCACCGTTAGGATCTGGTACTGACGTGAATTTGCAGTGTTCTCGATGTGAGCTTCGAATGTCAGAACAGATAATATATGCAGATCTTTTTGTGATGGATATTGAAGACTTTGACATCATCCTCGGCATGGACTGGCTAACACCACTGAATGCAAAGATCGAATGTATGAAGAAGCAAGTTTAGTTAACCTTGCCTACAGGAGAGTTTGCCAAGATTCAGGAAACAAGGAAATGGATATACAAATCAATAGTTGCACTTCTCAAGGCACAACTTCGGGCTCTATCCCTTGGTGATGAAAATGAATCACCAGCATTGTACCCTTTCGAAGTACACAATGTTCCGGTAATATCCGAATTCCCAACAGTTTTTCTAAATGACCTTCCTGGTCTACTGCCAGTTAGGGAATTTGATTTTGAAATCAACCTCATACCTAGGACAGGGCCTATCTCAATTCCACCATACAGAATGTCAACTGTCGAGCTGGTCGAATTAGACAAACAACTGAAGGAATTAGAGAGTAATGGCTTCATCAGAAAGAGTTCATCACC
This sequence comes from Paratinospora sagittata, assembly GCA_035771175.1. Classification (NCBI taxonomy): domain Eukaryota; kingdom Viridiplantae; phylum Streptophyta; class Magnoliopsida; order Ranunculales; family Menispermaceae; genus Paratinospora; species Paratinospora sagittata. The sequence goes on along the minus strand of CM069610.1, from coordinate 14,444,280 downwards.
CTGGGGCGCTCCAGTTATGTTCGTTCGCAAAAAAGATAGTTCTTTACGACTTTGCATCGATTATCGCAAGTTGAATAACGTCACCATCAAGAATAGATATCCGTTGCCCAGGATCGATGACTTGTTCGACCAACTTAGAGATGCCAAATACTTCTCTAAGATTGATTTACTTTTTTAAGTAGAGGTTTAACCTCTAATTTTGCTAAACATCTATTTCTTTTAGAGGTTTTAAAATCAAAACCAAACACTCTATTTCTAAAAAACTCTATTTGAATAAGGAATTTAGCAAAATAGATGAAAGAAATAGAATTGCCAAACGAGTCCTTAGTTTATTTGTTGATTTGAATGATTTTGCAGGTTTTTTCTGGATTATAATGATCTATCCATGTCTCCAATTCTATTGAAAATTAATTTTATATGTTTGTCATGCTTAATTATTTTATTTCTTGATTGGTATGTTCTTGTAGGTTTTTTTGGATTACTAAGTTAGGTTTTTCTAATACCCAAAAAATTAGATTATTTATTGATTTGTATGATTTTGCAACAGGTTGAGATAATCATTGTAAATATACTTTGTAATGGGTTAATGGTGCCAAATTTTAAGGCTTATATTTGTAATTTTTAATGTTGAAAAATATTTGTAATTTTTAATTAGTGTTAAATTTTTTAATACAAATTAAACGTTTTATTGCAATTTGTAATTTGAAAGTTGGGCTTGAGAAAAAATTTTTTTAAAAAAATGTAGTGGGCCAAAATTATGGGCGGGGCGGCTTGGCTGTGGTTGACTATAAAAAAAATGATTTTGGGCTAAAATTTTGGCCCATAAGAAGGGGCCCACCCGACCAACCTAACGTTTTGGTCGGTCAGATGGCCCCCTTTAAAACGTTAGGTCGAGTGGCATCAGGTTCAATTCGATGCCACTTGATATTGTCGGGTCGGGTGGGTTCGGGGCCCCAACCATACCCAATGCACGATCTACACTTTGTCCTTGATCCTAAACTCCATCTAATAGAAAAGGTTCTTCTAATCTTAGCAACAATCTATTAAGCTTAAGAGACATGGAATTGATCACAGGCTAAGAAGAGTTGTTAGATTAAGGACCTTTCTATATATATATATATTCAATCCTTTCTTAATGAGAGAGTGGTTGGAAGAAGTTATTTCCTACAATAACTAACTCCTTCCTACCAATCATCAATACAGGGTTAACCACCCATAACCAATGATCTCTACTAATAGGTTATCCACATGTGCCACATTTGTCACATGTGAAAATTATGCACATATATGTCACAACGGAGATATATATGCTAACATATGTACGTCATAACTCAACCAAAATAGCAAGATTTCATCAATTTTAGGAAGAAATTGGCTCATTTTGTGGTAGAAATCCCAAATCCTAGCTCCCTTTCTTCCTTTCCTTTGGATTTCATTGGCTTCTTCCTGATCCTTCCCAAAATTCTCCAGGTCAAGAATGAGCCAAAATGGCATACAATCGAGCATTTTATACTTGGTTGCACTGCTATACCATTTTAAATTTAAAAACTGAATTTCATCACACTAACCTGCTAGTGACCTTAAACGGCTATAGCTAGAATGCCAATTAGCTGCGAGTGTTTTTCTCTGTCGAGCTAGCTCAAGCTTGAAAGTTTGGACCTTTTATTGCATGTGTGGACTCCAGCCTGCTAAGAACTAATGCTCTTATGAATTATGAAAAAAATCAAATATCATATAAGATAAATACATATTGAGTTAAAATTGACTTTTTCAATGCAAT